>OX401875.1:5586000-6982500 GCA_947859175.1 Gandaritis pyraliata | reverse complement strand
TGGCGGTGGCGGTGGCGGTGGCGGCGGCAGCGGCGGGCGGGGGCTAGCTTGTTACCCACTAATGTTGTTGTTGCAAGCACTCGGTAGGTAGTAGGTACGTAAGTGGGACAGTGTACCGAGATGGAATCTCGTGGCGGGCGGCGGTGGCGGTGGCGGCGGCAGCGGCGGGCGGGGGCTAGCTTGTTACCCACTAATGTTGTTGTTGCAAGCACTCGGTAGGTAGTAGGTACGTAAGTGGGACAGTGTACCGAGATGGAATCTCGTGGCGGGCGGCGGTGGCGGTGGCGGTGGCGGTGGCGGTGGCGGTGGCGGTGGCGGCGGCAGCGGCGGTGGCGGCGGCAGCGGCGGGCGGGGGCTAGCTTGTTACCCACTAATGTTGTTGTTGCAAGCACTCGGTAGGTAGTAGGTACGTAAGTGGGACAGTGTACCGAGATGGAATCTCGTGGCGGGCGGCGGTGGCGGTGGCGGTGGCGGTGGCGGTGGCGGTGGCGGCGGCGGTGGCGGCGGCAGCGGCGGGCGGGGGCTAGCTTGTTACCCACTAATGTTGTTGTTGCAAGCACTCGGTAGGTAGTAGGTACGTAAGTGGGACAGTGTACCGAGATGGAATCTCGTGGCGGGCGGCGGTGGCGGTGGCGGTGGCGGTGGCGGTGGCGGTGGCGGCGGCAGCGGCGGGCGGGGGCTAGCTTGTTACCCACTAATGTTGTTGTTGCAAGCACTCGGTAGGTAGTAGGTACGTAAGTGGGACAGTGTACCGAGATGGAATCTCGTGGCGGGCGGCGGCGGCGGTGGCGGTGGCGGTGGCGGCGGCAGCGGCGGGCGGGGGCTAGCTTGTTACCCACTAATGTTGTTGTTGCAAGCACTCGGTAGGTAGTAGGTACGTAAGTGGGACAGTGTACCGAGATGGAATCTCGTGGCGGGCGGCGGTGGCGGTGGCGGTGGCGGTGGCGGTGGCGGTGGCGGCGGCAGCGGCGGGCGGGGGCTAGCTTGTTACCCACTAATGTTGTTGTTGCAAGCACTCGGTAGGTAGTAGGTACGTAAGTGGGACAGTGTACCGAGATGGAATCTCGTGGCGGGCGGCGGTGGCGGTGGCGGCGGCGGTGGCGGCGGCAGCGGCGGGCGGGGGCTAGCTTGTTACCCACTAATGTTGTTGTTGCAAGCACTCGGTAGGTAGTAGGTACGTAAGTGGGACAGTGTACCGAGATGGAATCTCGTGGCGGGCGGCGGTGGCGGTGGCGGTGGCGGTGGCGGTGGCGGTGGCGGCGGCAGCGGCGGGCGGGGGCTAGCTTGTTACCCACTAATGTTGTTGTTGCAAGCACTCGGTAGGTAGTAGGTACGTAAGTGGGACAGTGTACCGAGATGGAATCTCGTGGCGGGCGGCGGTGGCGGTGGCGGTGGCGGTGGCGGTGGCGGTGGCGGTGGCGGTGGCGGTGGCGGTGGTGGTGGCGATAAGGCGACGACGATCGACGATTAACGAGCAAAGTTCCCGCGAGTCGCGTCGCGGCTCATCTCGACTCGGATGAAATTTAATTCCCGATCTCGTCTACATTTAAAACATGAAAACTTTTTTCAGTGGCTTCGTTCGAAATGAATAAGTGTGGAAGTTTTCGTGGAAGATAATAAACCGCGCTAAGTTTTAATTGTGAAACTGAAATCCCCGTTTTATCCGCGTCGTCGTCGGTTGCTAATTGCGACCACTTATCGAGTTACCCGATGTTTTAGAGAGAGTGACCACCACGCCCCCCCCCCCCCCCCCCCGCCCCCCTTGCCCCTGACATGCCCCTGTGGTGTGGTGAGCGATAGCAATAACCAGTTGAATATGTCGAGGAGACACACGAGTCAGTACGCGCTCTACGAGACCTTCCTTCTCACAACATTTGAATAAGCCTTGTTACACACCGCCCCTCACGCAAAAACGACGAAGCATTATAAGTTTAACGTGTCTCTGTGTGTATGTGTGTGTGTGTGTGTGTGTCTGAGGCAACGTAGCTCCCGAACGGATGAACCGATTTTGATTTTGTTTGTTTGAAAGGTGAATTGGGAGTGGTCTTAGCTATGTTTGATAAAAATCGGTTCAAGATTCGGGTTTTTTAAATTAATAACTTGTTTTTACATAAGTATCTGAAGGAATTCAAACATTAGGTACCTACTAGAATAATCTTCTAATTTGTTGCGACTACCTACTTAGGTAACAGTGCGCGGTGTAGGTAGAGGTAGGTAGGTATCCGTTTCTGATGTTGTTCGTTCTCATCTAATGATCGTTAGATGATCTCTATTAGGTTCTCTAATGTGCTCTGCAATCACATCTTATAATTAGGTACCTACTTACCTATTAATTGATCACGGTTGGGTTTACGTAAAGAAAAATGTTTGACTCATAATTTGGGGTGCTTCCTCCCTCCCATTCATGCCATCATGCCGCCTTTGTAGAACATTTATAAACGAAAATTATTAATTATTATGCAAAAGTCACAGATTTGTTTGGTAACTCTGACGTAAGACGCTCAATTTGAGAAAAGTTTTCTGATACGGTAAGCCTTGGAGGGTTTCTCATTGAATGACTAACTACTTACCGCCTAGTTCTAGATTCTAGTAAATTCTACGTATGGGTTACCTACTAGGGCGGGTGGTATGGTGTGGTGTGGTGTGGTGTGGTGTGGTGTGGTGTGGTGGAGTGGCAAAGCCCTTTCATTGTGCGCAAGTGTAGGGGTGTGATTGAGCTCGGCGCGAGGGCGAGCGGTTCACAAAGCCATCTTGCGCCTCCTTTATTATATTCGCGATCCATCTTTTTAACCGTGACGTCACTTACAGCGTAAATAAAACGTGTCACAGCAGAATAATGTCCTCAATCTTCTTCGCCTTTATTTTCCTTTCATTGCGCGGGGCGGCGCGGGGCGGCTGCGGCGGCGGCGCGGGCGTCGGGGAGTCGGGGTAAAACGCTTATGCCGTACGTAACGTAAGGTAAGGTAAGCCGTGGGATGAAGCGCGGATTCGAGTAATTCTATTGAAAGTAGGTACGCCGGGTACCCGCACGGCAACCAAGCCCTACCTCTGTGTACCGACCCTGTCTGGTTTGCCGCGCACTTTATGTCCCGCAAAATCAATATTCACTGGCAAGTATTATCGGTTCAAGCAATGATGGAATATAAGTCTTATTCGCAGCTTTGAGGGATTCCACTTAGGGCACCGATCGCTAGAGCCCTTACCAATTTTTTACTTTTTTAATTTTTTATGTCGTACATTAGTCACCACTTTTTTTTTTATTAACTTTTTGCGGCTATGATATCACTGCGTCCTTCGGGCCTATTCTGATCGCCACTAGTCACCACTTACAGGTAAGCACTTATCACTACAAACTTTTTCCTTGATAACAAAATAAATAAATAAATAAACATTCATAGACATTTCACACGACGCCCTCTAGTCCCAAAAACTAAGCAAAGCTTGTAATATGGTAATTAGATGCTGATAGAATACTTATATACTTTTTTTTTGTAAATACATAGTAACACCCAGACATAGAACACACATCTATGTTTTGCCACACACAAATGTTTGTTCTTGGTGGGTAAATAATATACTTATTATTATTATGTAAAATATGTATGATGTAAATATGTATGTAAAATATGTATAATATGAATGATAATATTATGTTAGCAGGGAGCGCATGTTGCGTTGCGTTGCGATTGCGAGTGTCTCTCTGTGCGTCCGCTATCTCACAACAGCACTTACTCTGTCGAATGTACTCGACTCGAATCAGATCAGCTCTACATTCAGAAAAAGCTTGAACGAACTTACTGGCGTCATACTGAGTGATGTGATGATGATGACGGCTGGCAGAACCGAGGTGACTCCAAGATCGAGGTATTCCTAGCATACTTAGCATACTGCGGGTACGTAGAACCTATTCAAGCAATAAGTACTTGGGTAGTTACCCACATCGGCCGAGTGAGGAGCCACATTCTCATGGAAACGCAAGCCTATCCTTACATTTTACTTGACAACGGTCAACATGGGGGATGAAGTTGGTACCGAACCACTTTGTAGTCCAGTTCAGTACAAGGCACGTTACCTGCACAGGAACCAACAACACGCATACAAAGCACATTCTGTAAAAACAAGAAAACTATTCTAGGAAAATAATGCTAAATGTAGATTTCATAAATTGGAAGCGCATCTCCCCGAGGTGCACAGATTCAAAAACTTCATGGACCTTAAAAATATTCAGTAGATAGTTGCATAAAGTCGAGAAGTTGGGCGACTTACGCTTGGCTATTCAAAATGGCGGCTATTTAGTCAATTATGCATGTCGGTGCAGCGTTCGCAGCGTGCGGTGCGGTGCGGTGCGGTGCGGTGCGGTGCGGCGCGGTGCGGTGCGGTGCGGCGCGGCGCCGGCGCACACAACACACTGCACACAACACTCCCTTCCTACGTTATAATGAAAGCCGATTGATTTGATAGTGCCCTCTGTTTCTTGGTGTCTGTGCTACGGGCGTAG
Source organism: Gandaritis pyraliata (assembly GCA_947859175.1). Taxonomy (NCBI): domain Eukaryota; kingdom Metazoa; phylum Arthropoda; class Insecta; order Lepidoptera; family Geometridae; genus Gandaritis; species Gandaritis pyraliata. Next base: position 6,978,002 of record OX401875.1, on the reverse strand, counting down.
CACATGGCTACGGGGCGTAGCACTTGACTACGGGGTGTAGCACGTGGTTACGGGGCGTAGCAAGTGGCTACGAAGGGGTAGCAGATGGTTACGCCAGCTTAGCAAAAAGCTTGAGGCAACATCCAAGTGATGTCGGATTGTGAAACATGTCGCGACTTCTTGGACGCGAAATTAAAACTGCTGTTTTATTGGCAATAATTAGGCATATTTATGTATGGTAGCAGCCAGTAATTGGTTATAATTGGTGTGAAACCGCCCATGTCGTGCGTGTCGTGTCGTGTCGTGTCGTGTCGTAGCCCGCGCGCTCCACTGCATTGTCGTTGTGAAAACTTCTCTTCAGAGCAACTTGGAATGGCAGCTGTAAAATTTGAGAAAAACATGTAGAAAGTACATATTTGTTTGAGCGGCGACACAGCGCAGCGCACTCGGGGGTTGAATGACTCTTGTAGTACTAGTAGGTACAATACCTACCAACTACCTACGAGCTAGTTCCGGGAATATATTAATTTGTTAAACATGTTGGCTGAACCAATATGCGGCCACTTTGCACTTTGTTCTAAAGAATTTACGAATATTCATTTTAAGAGATGAGAGACGGAAAATACATCGTACCTACTTAAGTACCTATAGAGCATCCTCGTGGTGGCCTTCGAGCGACCCCTGTCCTGTGAGTGGCCATCGAGACCAATCGAGACCAAGAGATGTCGTTTCTGAAACGCATGCGACGCGACGCAATGTTTCTCTATTGTATAGAAATGCGGAGCCGGTTGGGTAGATTAGATAAGTACTCGGTTGGGTATATTAGATAAGTACTTGGTTGGGTATATTAGATAAGTACTCGGTTGGGTATATTAGATAAGTACTCGGTTGGGTAGATTAGATAGGTACTCGATCTGTACTGAGGAAATTATCATAATAAATGTGTCTAGTAAAATATGATTAGAATTTAGTTAAATTGGGATGTCATAAAAGTCACTTTGGTATAATTTTTTAGAGAATTACCCTTCACGATCACGGTGGTCGTTGGTGGTCCTATGTTGGGTCAATGTTAAATGTTACAATCAACTACTGCAAATATCTTTTCATCATTTTGACCATTCTCTATCCATAGTAGGTATTTATTCTCCGACATCGTTGATTCATTAGTGGTGTGGTGAGATATCCTACGCTTCGTGTTCCGTTCCGTGAATATATTTAAAAGTAGGAGCGTTTAGCGTAACCGCAATAACTACTTATTTGCACCCTTCCTCAGTTGATTGTACAGTGCAGAAGAGATGATTAAACTTCACTAAATCTCGTGATTTTATTGAATAAAGAAATTTTGACTTTGACTATGCCGGGTTTGTAATACCTAAGCCGGGCGTAAGTAAGCGAAGGCTAGCGAGGGGCTTCGCCGATGGGGGCCGCACGCTCGCTAATCGACACCACGCGTCAGCCCAACCATCCACCATCCACCATCCACCATCCACCATCCACCATCCACCATCCACCATCCACCACCCACCATCCACCATCCACCATCCACCATCCACCATCCACCATCCACCATCCACCATCCACCATCCACCATCCACCATCCACCATCCACCATCCACCATCCACCATCCACCATCCACCATCCACCATCCACCATCCACCATCCACCATCCACCATCCACCATCCACCATCCACCATCCACCATCCACCATCCACCATCCACCATCCTCCATCGACCACAACCTATCGGCGAAGCCCCCCTCGCGCCGCGCTAGGCTTCGCTTGCTTTCGTTCCGCATATCTGTACCCGGCATTTTTCGATTCACACGTGTATGCCTCCCGTAATACCGGTGCATCCATCTCTCTCTGCCAAACTATAGCTAAGAAGTGACGGCGGCGTGGGCCTCCATAAATGTAAGCATTGCCGGCTCGGGCGCGGGCGCGGCCGCGGGCGCGGTGCTACTTGTGAACGGCTTCTAAAGTAAATGGAGGCGAGGAGCCACGCCGCAGCGCCTACTACCAGCTGTTATTGATGGAAGTGCACTTAGGTGTGGGAGATCCCTCTAGTTTACTAAATGTTTGTCGCAAGTCTCCGCCAAGCCAACTGGTTAGGCCAAAAACACGGATTACCTATCCTTTTTTGTTTTAATGCAAAAGCCCTATTCCCATCTCTTTCCTACCCTTAAACTCACGAAGAATTCTTGAATTTCTTGAATTTGCATACTAGCTGAATAGCTAGTATGTTACGTGGACGTTAATTGGATGTGCGTGCGCAATTCGAAAATAATAGAAAATTGGTGATTTTGGTGAATTTTGATGCTTTCCTTCTGTGGAGTGTTGAGAGCTTTGCCCCCCTTGGATTCGGCAAATACGAGAAGACAGCTGCAGCTGGAGCTTACACCTGATCTATCGGAGACGCCGGTGAGTTCCTACATTTTCCTGCATCCTATCCGTGTCTGTGTTTTTTGGCAAAATTAAGGGTTCTTTCTCGAGTTTCAATAAAATCAGAATCAGCGCGTAAACACCAACCGTTCACAACAAGATACTGACTGCGTCCCTTTCTATAAATTTCATTTGACGTCTTCCTAAGTAAGTAAATATATTTGAAATCCAAGTTATTTTACGAGCGGGTACCAATAATAAACGAACGAAGTCTCTCAAGCATTTGCCATACATTGCTGCTTTGTACTTCAAAGGAATAATTTTCTTACATTGTGAGCGATGTACGCGCGGGAAAGAAAAGCTGTCGCAAGGGATTTTTACAAGGTAAATGGAGGTAAGACGTAATATTTTTTTTCATGTCGGTCATTTGTCTGACGCACGTGGCTTTTTGTAGACATTAAGCGCCTTAAAAAGGGCATTTACGTACCTGAGCCCTCAGGGGTGAGGGGTGACGGGGCGAGGGGCGAGGGGGGCGCAGGGGGTTGGGGGTATGGAGATGCAAAGAGATCTTGATTGTTCTAAATAATGCAGAATGCACAGAAGCTGTGTCCGGTGAGGTTGAACTAATATTATACAGACAGCTACATATTAGGTATATTCCATTTCAATCGTGGCAAATGAGGTTCTAAATAACAAGGCTTAATATAGTTTAATTATTAGTTTAATTTTGTTTTAAATAAAGTTCTAAATCTTATTTCAATGGCGAGTTTTTTTATTAAAAATGAAGTACTTATAATAAGTTTACCAGGTACCTACTACGTACCTAACCAAGTAGGTAAATAGATATTGTACATTTTATTTTATTTTTACATGGAAAATAAACAGCTTATAAAATAGGAGTACAGACAGCGGAAGTATAGAACGAGAAAGCCTAAAGTAAGTAAGTATCCTACTAGCCTATCCTGTCCTACTAATATACCTAATAAATACGAAAGTTTTGATGTTTGGATGTTTGTGTTTCAATCACGTCTAAACTACTGAACCAACATGGATGAAACTTGACCTATATATAGTTCGTAACCTAAATTGACACATTAGGCTACTCTCCTCATACGACTTACGACGAAGAAGGTATGGCATCTTGGTTGCCTTCCTCTGCACGCTTTCCAGAAGATTAATATCTTTTTGGAAATAAGGACACTTGGTATCCGTACTCCAGCAATGCAATGCAATGCAATGCAATGCAATGCAATGGTCTGATATAGGTTTTGTAAATATTGCGGAAGACTTCCACAGTCATACATTGAAAGGATCTGCGAAGCAGCGTTGATTGTATTATACCTACGAATGAAATTGTAATGTCTTTCATGCAAAATAACTAAACGCTAAGTAAAAACGCGCCTAGCGTGACCGAGGCGGGGCGGGACGTGACGTGACGGGACGGGACAGGGCGGTGCGATAGAAGCGAAACAATCGTCTCTCAAAGGGCTTTATTCAGTTGAGTAAGAACTTGCCAACTTTGTTGAAAAACAATTTTATCTAAAATGAAAATCTTTTGTTGGTGCAACTTAGTTTTTTACTGTTTTCAGAGATCTTATTCAATTTCAGAAATGAGACGCGGGAGTTGATTAATGGTGCTCTCCGTGAAATGCCTTTAGAAGCATATTTAGGCGAAAATATTAGGTAAGTTTAAGTGAGGTACCTATCTCTGCGGTTTTTGCCGAAACACTTGTTAGCAAATGGGGCGCGTCGAAATATAATACATCGAGTAGAGGTCGTCTCACCAACAATGTGTCGAGTTCACCTGTCTGTGGCTAGGTAGTAGAGTACAGTACTGCACTCAAGGCCGGCATTGTTTCAACTGAATAGCTTTAAAAAGTTGTCTGCGTCTCGAGTTTTTGCACTTATTATTATAAAGCTTAACAAAATCTCTATAGGTATTCATGAAATCTTCAGGTTTACCAATCTCTTAAACTGTATCAAGGTCTGTTGAATACAAAAAGAGCTCGTTACAGCACCGTTTTTATTTAAATAACAACAGATTGCAGGAATCTGTGCAATATCTCGAGTCCGCGATTCTGAACGTCTTATTTAGGGATGATTTATAAAACCCTTAAAAAGATATACGATTTAATACATTTATTAGAGCAATAACGAGCGAGTTGTCGTGAGTTGTGGCGAGAGAGTGCGCTCCTACATTGTACTAATGAGTGGGTATGTGCACGTGCCAAGCCAAGCTAAGCCAAGCCACTAGCTTTGCTGAAGCTTGGACAGCTACATACACCCTCAATGATTAACATTTGAAATGTTTAGACATGTCTCTTACCACCTGTATGTAACAGTGTTAGCTCGGAATGTGAGAGGATAGGACACGTCATATTGAACGTGGCCAGTTCTTTTGAGAGCCGGTTGGAGTTCCCGGCGTCGGAGGCGTCGGCAGACACTGCGGCTATCTCTCGTACAATTCAGAAGACGTTGATTTATAGCTTCCAAACGAGAATCTATTAACATTATTGCTTTGATGGACGACTTGGTTTGTACTCGTGTTTTGGGAAATTCTTTTGTTACTCTACCAGGCTTTATATACTGAAATTGTGTTTTTACACTCAAATCACGTACTCGAATACACCTACTCAGCCTGGAGTAGATTATTATCTGGGTGATAAAAGTATTACGTACCATACCTACCTACTGATTCTTATTACACGAAATAAAATAGAATGGTCTTAGCATCGGTAATCTGTAAACCAGAACTATAAAACTGTGCTTGGACAAGGCATAACTTCCCTTTTTGTTTATGCTGGAACAAATATTTATAAATAATGCAAACTTGGCTCCTGTACTTAGCAGGTATCGAAATCTCACCTAATTGCATAGGTATCAATCAGTTTTTTAAGGTCTGGCAAGAGATTTAATTAAAATAAAAAGAACTCTTTAAAACTCCGATAAAAATGTCCAGCCGGCGGCAGCGGCGTCATAAGACTCCATTTATCAGCTCATAGCTGAAAGAAACCTTCAAAACTTTACTAATTAAAAAGACAATCGCCTCAACTATCTCAACTCAATTAAGTGTAACTATCGTGCCATTGTGAAGTGTTTGCCGAACGCCACTTCCATGAACTTCCATGCCAGCGCTGCGCGGGGCGACAATACTTACAATGAGGGACAAAAAACGTACCTAATGAAAGGGAAATTAAAGGGTAGGCTAGTATTGAAGCTGTTCATAGAGATCGCAGCTAGATCACTGCACCTATGGAACAGTCTATCGTCTGGCTTCCCTGATATTGACAAAAAATAGTTGAAAAGGTAATTTAGAGTGGTCACAAGCTTACCTGGCTTGGTGACTACAAGACGCTGGCGTCGTCGTCGTCGTTGTCATCAAACACAGAACGGACTATCTTCCATATTGGCTATGTCATTGTAAATATCATCAATTTGTGCTATTGTTATAGCTGCTATTTCAACATATTTGGCACGCGCCGTGCAAACGCTATTGCGAGTCATGCTGAAGTACCATGAGTAATACTTAATATTGTCACTACAACTGAACAACAACAATAGCTAAGTACTTCAATTAAAACTTTTGTTTTGTTTTGTTTGAACGAGTTGAAACGAGTAGACTAGCTGTTAATCACAAGGGAAAATGAGTCGATGCAGCGTTTGAAGGTAGCAGATGAAAGAATAATGCAAATGAGTTGAGTGTCACGACAACGACCGACAGCTGTAATGAATACCCTCTCCCTCTCCCCTCACCCCCCTCTCCCCCCCCTTGGCCAGCCGTCAGCGTCAGTAGAAGCAAGACATGGTCTGGACACCTGCCTTTCACTTTATAAACTGATAGGCAGGTGTCCAGTCCATGTCTTTTAAAGCTCTATTGATTTTTACTGTTTTTATCACACAATCACATATATTACTTAATTTACTTAATTACCTACCTATATCTGGATATTGTGATAAATAAAGTCGATAATCCAACACATTTTGAGCGGGTACCTCTGCTTTTATCAAGTGGTTATATGATAGAGGTTCAGCGAGGATATACACTCCGTCCGTCACTCTTGAAACGTGAATGTGTCTGTAGTTGCACTGGCAGTACTCAACTACATATTATATGATGTAGGCTAGATAGCTACTTTAAACAGATTTATGCAAAATTTCCATGAATGTTTAGTATTATTAGTTTGGTTCAGCACCAGAACTATTTGATAGAATTGTATTATTCAAATGGCACTAAACGTATTTAACAGCTAAATCGATTTAAATCTGACGTATTTGTATGACTTGACAACTCGCTAAATACTATTTAAGAGTTAAACGCGTTTAGCGATTCTGGTGCAAGCCGCCCTAGATCTGAATTAATTGTTAAAAATTCACGAATTCAGACCACGCATATAATGATGAACGCAAAACGAGAAATTTCTGAAATTATCCGACAGAAGAGTGAAGTTAGCCTCGAATAAAAGCCCGCGCTTACAAAGAAGTTAATAAATACAAGACACTTTATATTTAAGAGAAAAACTTTGGAAGGACATATTCTAATGCTCAAAGAACTCGTTGAAGGGGGAATCGGACCCTAGGGAGATAAACACTGGACACGAAATAACAAAAGTAAAGAAAGCCAAGCCAAGGGACAAACGGTCAATAGTAATTGTTCAAATTAATCAGGTGCGGTCCAGAGTTTAGCCGCGCCTTCCTTCAGCCTATCTACGACTGAATATCTCAAGTAAGTAGGTACTACGTAGATAAGAATCCAAGAGATCCAGACGGGATGACCGCCTTTGGTGCTAGCAGCGCGGCGGCTGTCAAATATAAAGTGAATCGCGAGATTTGCTACGATGCTGTCGAATGCAGTACAGATTGTCGAACAAAACCTTCTACGTGAAGAATATGAAATTAATAATGTTGTTTACTTTATATCGACTACTTAGTTACAACAAATAAGCGAACGGCTCACCTGGACTGGTGAGAAGCGGTTATCGTACCGCTGCTGCTTCTTGTCCCTTCTTCTAGGCTGCGGTCGGGAGGAACCGGCATCTAAAATCATCTAGCAACTACCTATATAAAAGGATTCTAAATAATTATTCTTATAATTTATATGAATAAAAAAATACAGATTCTGATCTTAGTGCGTGAATTTTTTCAAAGAGTAGGTAATTTAAACAATAACCGACCACAACTTTCAAGATGTAGTTATTCCAATCGTGTTCAACAACCTTTTCATATTGCTGTCGACGTTGACTTCACATGCAATGCAATGCAATGCAATGCAATGCAAGCCTCACATTCTAGTTTTGTCAGACAAGGAGGTCTTACTTTGATAATGTCCTTCTTTCATGATAATGTGATTTGATTTGCATTATAGAACTAACCAAACTTATTACGCAATAGAAAAATCCCCCAAACGTTTTCAAATGTTATCTTCCCACTGGTGGGGGAAGTCCGGTGGGGATGATGGTAGTCATGCACGAGAGATGCTGCAGTCGCCGCCTGTGTGCGACGACTTTCGACACTTTGCTATCGTATATTTGAGGTGAATTTGTATTTTACAATCTTTTTCATCCTACCTTTCTAGATTTACAATCGTGATGTCGCCCATGTTGTTTTAAAAGTTGAAACACGCAAGATTAGAAGTGAATACTTATTAAAAAGCCCTATCATGTACTTACTTGTATAAATATAGAGATATCTCGGCGGCGCGGCGCGGCGTGAGATACTTGTAATTGGATGGCGCGGGAGATGTTCCAAACACGGATATTAAGATGACGTACGAGCGATCACGAGATATACCCTGTAAGGCAGGCCTCATAGTGTAATGTTCAGGAGTTTTGCTGCCCCAAGCAAAGCAGTGCAACTCTGATAGGTACCCAGAAAAGCCAGTAGGTTACCATAGCAACGGTTAGTTTTGTATAGTTTCCAGCAGTTGCTTCCGACGCGCTAGCTCATCCTATTTCATCTACCCTCATGCGATCACGCGGCGCAGATTTGTATCTTCCCCTAACCGGTCCCGTGATGCTGCCATTGATCCCGCTGTATCAGGTGCGTTATTGGCATCTCACCTCATCATACCAGATCTTATCTCGCCCCGTTTAGTAGCTAGTAGCTCATCAGCATCTGAATCTCCTACTTTCTGTATAATGTGCATTGTATTGTCAAACGGTGAAGGAAAACCTCAGATAATTTGCGGCTTCATGTTTCCGTACCTTTGGTTTGAGTGTGACAGGGTATTGTAGAATTCATTGACAAAATACTCTTTAGTAACGTTCAGTTTTTGTATCTATGTGGATTCTTGTTGTGTATGTCATTACAAAAGAGAATGTAATGTTAGTGGCTAAAAGCCATGATGTCAATCATAGAGAATGACATGAAAGAAGAGAACAATAAGCATATTTCCGGATAAGATACTTGTGATAATATTTATAAATAACCAATATTTATCGTTACAATTCAAATAGAAAATAGTGACTTGGTTAATAATGTTTTACTATGTAACAAGAAGGTGTTATAATGATAAATTTAGTCTGAGATCCTAATTGTTTCGGAATAAAAGGCAATCTTATGGAAGTACCTCTGTTCAAGTCCTAAACTAGGAGAGCTTTTATATTGAGTTACTGTTTTAACTACCTAAGCTCTCACAGCTAAAATGCAAAAACTAATAGAAAGATTAAATATAAATGAAACACCAAATGCTTTAACCTTTTTGTATTACATTCGCACAAGGAAAACATTAATAAAAGAATGGTACCAAATTTAGTACCACTTGGTACCAAAGTGTAACTCACAGAATAAACACAGGGTTATAGATTAATTATTACTTAGCTTGATACATATGACTAAGGCTCTGTAACGAGTACACAATTTACAATGAAATATAGCAGGATTACAGTAAAACAAACAATAATTAAATTGGTACTTAGCTCGTGTCTCGATCTGTCGCTTCACCTTTTCTAACTGACATTCAACCCGTCTCCCCAATCTGTCGATTCGGTTGTGGATCGGGACGTGGATAGGAGCATGGATGGGGATGTGGATAGGGATGCGGATAGGGATGTGGATCGATCGGGATGTGGATCGAGACGTGGATAGGGATGTGAATCGATCGGGATGTAGATCGGGACGTGGATAGGGATGTGGATCGATCGGGTTGTGGATCGGGACGTGGATAGGAGCATGGATGGGGATGTGGATAGGGATGCGGATAGGGATGCGGATAGGGATGCGGATAGGGATGCGGATAGAAATACGGGTAATGATGTGGATTTGTACTTCGAGAACGAAGTACTTATCAGAATGGCCGTGACAGGGTATTGTAGAATTCATTGACAAAATACTCTTTAGTAACGTTCAGTTTTTGTATCTATGTGGATTCTTGTTGTGTATGTCATTACAAAAGAGAATGTAATGTTAGTGGCTAAAAGCCATGATGTCAATCATAGAGAATGACATGAAAGAAGAGAACAATAAGCATATTTCCGGATAAGATACTTGTGATAATATTTATAAATAACCAATATTTATCGTTACAATTCAAATAGAAAATAGTGACTTGGTTAATAATGTTTTACTATGTAACAAGAAGGTGTTATAATGATAATTTAATGTTTAGTGGGGATTGGTCCAAACACAGATGTGTAAAATATGGTGAAAATAAGAAGAGTTGGTGGGTCAGAAGACATTCATGAATCATCTATTTGGTTTTAAAAGCGTTTTACAGCATTTTGTGTTAATTTCGTTGTAGGGATAAAGATATATTTTAAAATAAATATTTGCTTATCTGTGATTGGCCAATATGATAGAATCGACAGATTGGGGAGACGGGTTGAATGTCAGTTAGAAAAGGTGAAGCGACAGATCGAGACACGAGCTAAGTACCAATTTAATTATTGTTTGTTTTACTGTAATCCTGCTATATTTCATTGTAAATTGTGTACTCGTTACAGAGCCTTAGTCATATGTATCAAGCTAAGTAATAATTAATCTATAACCCTGTGTTTATTCTGTGAGTTACACTTTGGTACCAAGTGGTACTAAATTTGGTACCATTCTTTTATTAATGTTTTCCTTGTGCGAATGTAATACAAAAAGGTTAAAGCATTTGGTGTTTCATTTATATTTAATCTTTCTATTAGTTTTTGCATTTTAGCTGTGAGAGCTTAGGTAGTTAAAACAGTAACTCAATATAAAAGCTCTCCTAGTTTAGGACTTGAACAGAGGTACTTCCATAAGATTGCCTTTTATTCCGAAACAATTAGGATCTCAGACTAAATTTATCAAGTGCATTAGATGGTCTAGATCGCGAGGGTGCTATAACACTGCTGGGCTTACCCTACAGGCGTGCCAGCGAGAAAAGTTTCAAATGACGCTTGTCGAGATCTGATTATTTATTTCATTTAATTCAACTATGACTATGGACAACTATTACTAATCTTGCATTATTAGGTAATACTATGGTAATATTGACCACCTTATTTTGTTTTTTCACTAATCATTATCCCTGTATTCTACTTTCATAGGTACTGTCATCATCGGTCCGTGCCGGTGCTGCACTTGCATAGTTCAGCTACAGGTTACAGCTGCACTGTTCTACAGCTGGTTGTTTCTGCAGCTCGCCGTCTCATGGAAACAGACAAACTGTTCATTCGCTGTGTAGTTGCGTGTGAACGCGCCTTCTTGTTTCCTCACAGCTACATCTCCGTACTAGCGTCAGCGTGTTGTTTTCTCGTAGTAGGTACCTCTTATCTCCGCGTTTTCTATTACACTATTTTACTATCGCTGATTCAACTGATAGGATACCTTCTGGCAGTTACAGCGTTACAGTTACAGCGTTACAGTGTACGCTGTACAGTACTGTACAGCGTTACAGTGTACACTGTACAGTACTGTACAGTGTACAGTACTGTACAGCTGAGTGCACAGTACAGTACTGTACAGTGTACAGTACTGTACAGCTGAGTGCACAGAACAGAGAAGTGCTGAGTGTACTTGCCGTATACCAACTTACGAGTAGGTATACCGCATGATATTTTTGTACAAATAAATCTTACATAGGTTTACCGGCAAATGAAAATGTTTGCGGTAAAAATATACCTAAAACCAGATAAGTAAATGTTTGGCGATGTGAGGCTGTACCTACGGTTCCCTCGAAACAATTCCACTTACATGCGGACTATTCATCTCGGCTACACACTGTAATATTGGTAAGTGAACATAAATTTAGCGGTCTATAGGTACCTAGGTACGTCTGGCGACCGCATCAATTGACACAGCTCGATAGCCACAGTGTACCTCGTCGGAAACAGAACGCTAACTCCGTTTGTTTTGGCAGCTGTGCAACACAATCGTTGAAACGAACATTCTTATAAGTAGTAACTTCTTTCTAACACAAGCTTAACGCTTAGTTTGGCCTGCGCCGGTAAACCTATGTAAGATTTATTTGTACCTACCTCTACCTCTCTGTTGCTTGCTACCTATGTTTGGTTTCTAAACGGGTGTTTTGGTAAAATTAACTATTTATTTCTAAGAATTTGAAATTGATTAACAAGGTAAAGTTAAAAAGCATTAGAGTGGGTGTCAAGTAGGTTCGCAGAAGAAACTTAATAATACAAGTTCAAACAACTGTAAAACTGGTTTTGGCTGCACAATATCTTCGTAAATCAAATTTAACTCTGTTTTAAAAGCAATATCGTTGGAATGCTCAGCACGACACGGAATAAAACTCCAAGATTTGGGACCACTAAATCACAACACAATTCCGATACGTTTTCTGTTCGCACGCACACACTGAAGCCCGTCGTCCGTACACACGCACACTGGCGCCGCACCACATACATCAGCGACTTTGATACAATTTGCCGTAGAAAGTCGCCACTTTGATGTATTACCGGAAAAATAACAGTGCCAAATTAAACGGCGAGACACATCTTACTGATCCCTATCGCACGCCAATAACGACTCTATCTCCTACTGCTACGTTTCAATACTCTACGAAGAGTTTTTATTTTTGCAGATAGTTGGTATGTGGAACTAGTGGTCTTATCTCGTGCGGGTAGGGTGCTTATTCGGTTGTACGGTGGCGAGTTGATCAGAAAATTCAAGCATTACTCCGTCGGATGACTCGGTGAAATTTACTATTGCGAGGTTTTGTTGGTGCGATTGTTTATGGCAGATTAGGGCGAGATATGCTCGCGCCGGCGGCTTGCCGCGTCCTGTTTGCGGATCTCCCCGATAACCAGATAAAATAGATGTCTACTAAGAGTTTCTTCTATGAAAAATAAACGATATTTTTATGTGAACCTACATACCTATCCTTTCTGGTCCGGATTTGGCTTAAAGACGGAGAGGATTATCTTTTTTCTGAATTATAATGTGGCTGATTTTATTAGATATTGTCTTGTAGTAAGTCTGCGCTGGCGGTGCGCCGCGCACGTGTTTTCTGCGAAGACAAGAGCGATGCCGGCCAACTCACCGCGCGGCTAGAGGAGGCCATTGTACTTATAAAAAGATTGAAAGCGTTTGCAGTCACCTACTAACTGAAAACTACTTCGAAAGCATTGCTTACATTATTCGTTTAATTTATTAAACTCTCAGCCATTTAGTGAAGCACTGCAGTTGCTCAAAAAAAGTAGAAAATATTCAATATACCTACCTACCTATACAAGCACTAGGCTCTTTGCATTTCCGCAAAGTGGACATCGGTCGGACAATGTTGTGCGTCAATGCACCGCGGACACAAGCAGCGCAACACGAGCAGTAGGAGAACTACCTCTACATTACATGCTAGGTAGGTACATGCACTTCTGATGCATAGCACTGCACTGTGACATGCGAACTATTTTTACATTCGCTTTTCAAAGGCGAAGTGTTATTAATACAACTCTTGTGTTTATAAATAACAGGCCTTAGCTCTTTTAGTCCAATTTGAATGTTTGCAATACCTCTTTAAAAAAATTCAAAGTGTATTTGTACCGTTAGGATAGCACTTCAGTTAATGAACCAGTACTTACCTATCTTACTATAAATCTACTTACTAACATTTTATGAGATTAAGTAATGTGGAACAAGCCGGTGGCGCACTTGATGTCAAGATGCCTATTCGCTATTGGTCCAAATAAAGCCATTTAGGAAGAGGAATGCTTTGTGTCGGGTCTGTCAGTAGAGTAGTCACCGTCTCAAGGTTGCACATTTTATTGATATGAGATCAAAGGAACGTCATTTTGAAAGGTAAAATAAGGTCAAGGTGTTTTGGGATCAGAAGGGTTTAACGGTAATGCTACGCAGATTTAAGTTACGTTTACGCTACGTAACGCGTAATGGCGTCAATGGCACCGAAAACGACAAATAGTTTTACTGTAAAAGAATGCTACAAATGGACAGCCACTGGGGATTTGTGGAACATATCGAACACTACGATGGGTGCTACGATGGGTGCTACGAGGGCTACGAGAGTGCTACAAGCTCTACGAGTGCTACGAAATGAATATAAATAAATAAATATTCATGGACTTTACACACAACGCCCTCTAGTCCCAAACTAAGCAAAGCTTGTGATATGGAAACTAGATGGCTTAATATAATGAATTCTTCTCGTTTTTTATATTTATCACTGTACTGCTGGAGTACAGTGATAAATATAAAAACATTGTCCCAGGCACTACAGTGTCCCGTTAAGTGTAGGCATAGGTTGCCTCCTGACGCTGTATAAATCATCTTCAATAGATGTAAAGGCTTATTATTATTATTACTGCTGGAGGGGCTGTGTAAGATTGCTACATTGTTTATAGGCAGAAGTAACCGCTTTACATCAGGTGGCCCATCTGCCTTCTCCCATCACTAGTCCCATCACTTTTTTAATAAAATAGCGTTGAATGGGTTCAGGCTGAGTGATATGGTATGGTATCTCATTGTGAGGAGGATCGCTTTCACTCGCGTCTATTTGTTCAGGCCACAACAATGTTCCGCAATATCATCCTGTATCAGCGATTCTTCCGCAAACACACCCTCACACTACATATCAACGCAAACTGCAACACACCCTCACACTACATATCAACGCAAACTGCAACACACCCTCACACTACATATCAACGCAAACTGCAACACACCCTCACACTACATATCAACGCAAACTGCAACACACCCTCACACTACATATCAACGCAAACTGCAACACACCCTCACACTACATATCAACGCAAACTGCAACACACCCTCACACTACATATCAACGCAAACTGCAACACACCCTCACACTACATATCAACGCAAACTGCAACACACCCTCACACTACATATCAACGCAAACTGCAACACACCCTCACACTACATATCAACGCAAACTGCAACACACCCTCACACTACATATCAACGCAAACTGCAACACACCCTCACACTACATATCAACGCAAACTGCAACACACCCTCACACTACATATCAACGCAAACTGCAACACACCCTCACACTACATGTCAACGCAAACTGCAACACACCCTCACACTACATGTCAACGCAAACTGCAACACACCCTCACACTACATATCAACGCAAACTGCAACACACCCTCACACTACATATCAACGCAAACTGCAACACACCCTCACACTACATATCAACGCAAACTGCAACACACCCTCACACTACATATCAACGCAAACTGCAACACACCCTCACACTACATATCAACGCAAACTGCAACACACCCTCACACTACATATCAACGCAAACTGCAACACACCCTCACACTACATATCAACGCAAACTGCAACACACCCTCACACTACATATCAACGCAAACTGCAACACACCCTCACACTACATATCAACGCAAACTGCAACACACCCTCACACTACATATCAACGCAAACTGCAACACACCCTCACACTACATGTCAACGCAAACTGCAACACACCCTCACACTACATATCAACGCAAACTGCAACACACCCTCACACTACATATCAACGCAAACTGCAACACACCCTCACACTACATATCAACGCAAACTGCAACACACCCTCACAATACATGTCAACGCAAACTGCAACACACCCTCACACTACATCAACGCAAACTTTCCTAATAGTTTTAGACAGATGGAAAACAGAGTGAGACTGTTTTTTTTTCCAAAACTGGATTGTAACACTAAAAATATAATATAAACAAAAGCTTTTCTGGACAATCAACACGATGAAATCTATTTAGAAGTTTTCAACAAAGTTTTGACTTAGAAGAATGAAAGTAAGTAAGTGTTGTCGATAAACCCAATGCTGAAACATGTAATAGTATGTAACTAAGCCCGAATACGCTACGCTTCCTCTTCCGGTTCATATCAGTCACTCACTGGTCTGTAGCGAGGCGATGCGTGATGCCTTTATTCGTGAGATATTATTTATATTTGCCGCCATCGGATATATTATTTGTTTGACAGAATAAGCTCGCATTTACTTACACTAATTAGTTTGTGATCTCTGGTAGGAGGTATAGCATTATTGATTTATTGCTTCGTGGGTATGTGCCGGGAAATACGGGTTAGTCTCAAAATCCCCTTTGAGTTTTTCCCTTTAAGGGAATTTTGAGACCACTAATATTAGAAATATGAAAGTTTACATGTTTGTGTTTCTATCACGTCAAAACTACCGAACAAACTTGAATGAAACTGCTATCATTTTATTTTCATTTTATTTTATTGAGTAACAAAATCCACAGCTCTTAAAAATAATGGCGAAAAAACTTATATCCAAAAACGGATCATATATATAATTCGTAATCTAGATTGACACATCACATAGGCTACTTTTTAATTAACAGGATTTACAGGATAAAATGAACGAACGGGATCAGCAGCGCCAATTGACACGAGGACGATGATGTCACGTCAGTTGCTTCAGACAGAGGGCTAAATACAGTTTGTATAAAACGTCTGACAAGCGATAATGTCAAATAATCCACTAAGGAAACTGTACATGCCTACGAAGTCACGGGTAACAGCTAGTGTTTAATAAACTAACCGACAACATTCAGAATGAAGCAAGAATATAAACACCTCATAGGCAGGTTTGTTTGATTGACATTTGAGCGGGTACGAGTACATTGCGCGGCCACAAGACAAACGCTCTCCAGTG
Organism: Gandaritis pyraliata; assembly: GCA_947859175.1. NCBI lineage: Eukaryota > Metazoa > Arthropoda > Insecta > Lepidoptera > Geometridae > Gandaritis > Gandaritis pyraliata. The sequence goes on along the minus strand of OX401875.1, from coordinate 6,961,527 downwards.
AAGTTGTCGTTGCCGCATGTACTCGTCTATGTACCACATAACATTGTTTTGATAAAAAATAAGCTGAACTAAGGTGTGTGTATGTAACATTGATTGAACACGTAACAAATCAAACATCTCGCGACGCCGTCTAAGCCCCCGAGTTTACAGCTAAGCCGCAATTTACGTGTAAATCGTAGATTCCGTAAACAAATGAACGTAAATCCTGCAAACGAGAACACGTAAACTGTAATTGACAACGTGAAATACATATTTCTCGGATAAAAGCGAAAATGAAAAAATATCCAACTTCTGACGTTCCGTTCGTACTTAACTAGACCCCTAAGCATTACAACAGCTGGTGCGCTCCATTCTATATACAAACTAAGCACCCCCTAGCTAAAATAAAAAAAACAGTCAAGATTACAGAAGTACCACTTACAATCTCTTCCCTTTCCAACAGAGAGCAACATTTCCTATCAAACTTGAAAATGAATGTACTCATTTGAAATTTCTTACAAAAGACCTAAGTAGGTACATACTCAGTCATACTCGATCTGTCTCTTCGAGCTTAGTTGCCGATAGCTTCGCAGACCTTATTCCTGGCTCATATCAGGGGAAAGTGAGGGGGGAGGGGGCGGGTGAAGTGCTATAGAACGGCTGTGATTAGTGCACTAAGTGAATGATGAGCAGGTAAGTGAGCCAGCTGTCTCACACGGGCTGTGCCGCCGTTGATAATGGCATTATGGCGCGAACAGCGCGGGCTACTCACAAACATCGGCATTAGCTGTTGAATTAGCAAATCGGCTCGCAGAACGCTCTCGCAGATAAATGCCACATTTATCAGATTTGCAGACGACGGAACAAAAAATTTTCATTGAACAATGTTAAAACCGGAAAATGTCTCGCGATCTTGTCAAGACGAATAACTGGCCAACCACCCTTCCGGAGCCAACGCACAACTACTCTTCCGGAGTCAAGGCACAACTGCTATGCTCACCACACTGTCAAATACTTTGTGATCTTATTCATATCGCTGAAATGGCGGCTAAGAGCGCTATCACACTGGCGTGAAGAGTGGCGTGAACTCGGCCGCCGATCGCCCACTAGTGCTGGCTTTGTGGCTAACTGGCACAATCCTGTCAACGCTTCTGGCATCTCTTCTTATTGAAGAGCTCAGAACACATTACATTAAAGCTAAATACGTAACCATTCACATAACAACCACAATGGGTCCTAACAACAGAGATGAAACAACTCAAAGTTACTAAGTACAATATCAACATGGAAAGTGCAACTAAAGGAGAAATACCAGCACCTCGGCATTACTGCCAACTCGCCACGCCACGCCACGCCATGCCACGCCACGTATGCTGCTAAACGCTCAGCCCGTCAGGGACGCGCCAATCAAGCTGTTGAGGACTTGGAACAGACGGAGGTGGTACATTAGTTGTTTGATATTATACTACTTTCTACTACTGTTTATTTTCTTGTTTTTACCAGATCAAGTAAAAATAACTACGTTAATTACAAAAGTAATAATTAATGTCACATAGGTAAGTAATGAATATTTAACATTTTTACATTAGATTGAACCATAGACATAGCAAAACCTAGTCTTCTCTCTGTTGTGTGAGGTGAACTAGAGTCTGTGCAACAAGAGAACCGTCGCGTCGTGTCGTGGCGCATGTCGTGGCGTATGGCGCATGGCGTGGCGTTACGGAGAACTAACGGATATACGCCCAATCCATCTGTCCAGTGTCAACTTCGACTCGATAAAATTGTTAATCTTGTTTTGTGATGAAAAATTGCAGAGCAATGTCAACGCAAAAAAAGTAGTAAATTGGCACACGCGCGCCCTCTATTCCTACGACAGTTCTCTTTTTGCACAGACTGTATGACATAATACTGTATTATATGTGAGTTTAGTAACCAGAGGTCTTGATTTTAAGCATTTTATCACAGAAAGTAACCTTACCACCTCCGGATATTGGTGGTTCCATGTGACAGGCTCCGTCGAAGGCTCGCCCCGCCCCGCCCCGCCCCGCGCCCGCGCCGAGGCCGTCAGCTCGCGGATTACTTGCTCAATATTTGAGTGGAACGGAGAGTGAAGTCTCGCCCGAACGGAAATACCTCGCCCAGACACGTCAGGCTGGACGACACGGGACGAACTAAACTAGGTTACTAACTATCGCTACTACGCTCTATTAAAAACCAAGTATTGGTATTGACGTTTGAGTTACACTGCGTGGTACCAATGGTGAACTCCATGCAAAGCACGAAGTGGATGCGCAATGTAATCCAAATAATACAAGTGAACGTTCGGATATTGTTTACAGAGTAGGGCTCCAGAAGAGGGCAGATGCATGTTTCAGTAGCTCCACAAATTTTTCAAACGAATAATTGAATGTATTTTGCGCTCGTTCTTTTGAATCGCATTAATAGTTTAGTGAAGCTTTAAAATTGTGACTTGATCTGGCTCATATTTCTCACTCACTTTGTTTTTATATTTAATATCCAAATATACCATTTTCGATTCAGATTTGCATCATTACTTATCATTTAGTCTTTAAAATTTAAAGTTAGTGTTTCAAAAATATTTATTTATTTTTGTTTGACTCATTTAAGTTTTCTACTACAGTTTCGTGACATAGAAGACTTCGGAAGCCATGTTCGTGGCTCAACAAACTCTTCGCCAATATAAGGTGTAACGTTTGACGCAAGCCACACAAACACCGATCTATACCTACCACTAGCTAAGTATTCTTACACAAGCACTTTCACTCACTCACTCACTCATTCACTCACTCACTCACTCACTACACTAACGATACTTGAAATACAAAGAATATACTTTAGTAAACATGTAAGTGGGGCCTCGGGCTCCATTTGTTATAAAGATACTATACAATAATGCAGAGACAAAATATGTCGACAAGTATATAATGTATAGCCATAGGTAGGTACTTGTACCTATTATAGGTCAAAGTCAAAGTCAAAGTCAAAATTTCTTTATTCAATAAAATCACAAGGATCATTTAGAATCGTCTTATATAACTAGGTGATTCTAGGTGCCAGTTCCACGCGACCAGAGCCCAGAGCCTAGGTGGCGTTGACATGCAGATGTGATGTTCCAAACGGCGTAAAATGTAATAAAACAAGTGGAAAGTGGAAGTGAAGTGGAAATATCTTAACATTTTACTAGAGAATTGGATCTAAGTAAAACCTCGGTCTGCCTACTTTCCTGTCGCAATACCCCGGAACAGGGTTCATAATTATGTGATGCCCCTACAATGTAACAACTATATTACCATGTGAAAGCATCAATGTATTGAGTAGAAGCGCGTTACACTCTAGTCTGGTGCGTAGTACATACATTAGAGTGCAACCACGCTCACTCAATGCAAAAGTATGAATAACTTGTTAGTGGAACTGAAGCCCTGTTCGATATGCACTGCGCAAACAACATTTTCAATAACACATACAAAATATCGTCGTTATAACTCAGGGGGCGCAAAAAGAGCATTTATTGATAATGTTGTGTTCTCGAATGGAGTCGATATTGGCGCGGCCATCAATATTGCGATCCGGGATTTCGCAAATCCTGCCCATTCAAAACAGACCTTCTCAACCTCCGCCTTTCTTTGCGTCCCGAGGATGGGGCTCTCCAGTCTTGCAGTCTTGTTTTTGTAGTATTTATAACAACAGAGTGATCTGGTCTTTTATTCTAGTTCTTGTAGTTCAATATGAAGTCTTTTTTTATAGCTTTTTCGAGGACAATTCGGCTCACACTTCTTTCTTCTCAAAAACTGAACAGCTCAGTCGAGACTGAAACTAGCTTCTTGCATTCTTTCCAAACACACTCAGTCTCACTGTCTAGTTTTTGTAATCTTTTCCTAAATGTAGCGGCTTACAGTCTTGGTTTCGGATAAAAAAAGTTGCAAGACTGTAAGGTACATAGGTATATTAGTTTTTTATTTGCGTACCAAAATGAAAATTTTCAAGCAATTACTATTATAAAGCTATCATTTTCGAATGCAATTAATGTTCGCACTTGTTTATTATAATAACGTACGTAGTCAATAGTCAATCGTGTCAATTTTGATCGGCTACGATTATAACAAAGTAAAGACACGCCGCGGCCAAAACGTTACGTTACGTAAGTACCTGCACAATGACATTGTCTTGAAATGTCTATATCGTTACTAATTTTGCTGTTTCATACTAAGTACTTAGTCAATCGTCTTAGCTGTTTAAAATTATCGTGATTTTACCCTCTTCAATAGTGAAAAACAAGACCAAGCAAGGCTAGGCTTGAGCACATCCCGTCCATAATGTTTGGAGACAGAAAATATTCAATAAGTGATGTCTACGAGCAAGTAAGGATATTAGCAACTCGCCCGCGGCCGCCCGCCCGCCCGCCCGCGCCCGCCCGCGCTCGCCCGCGGCTAGAACAAGCTGTTCCTACTGTTTGTGATTATGCGATGCCGAGGTACGTACGAGTACGTACTTAGGTACGCGAGCCTCGAGCCACTGCCACTTGCCTGGATTATCGTGTATTCTTTTATGCGTACTAAAGGATACGCCCAATTATTGAATATGATTTCCTCGGGGTTTCTTACAGAACAAAAAAGGTGCACGACACGTTCAGGCAGTTTCAGTTACTTACATAGTTTAGCTACAAAAATTATATAATACATCTAAACCTTATTTACCACACTAAGCAAACAGAATAATAAATCCTCAATACACTTGGAGCGGTCTATGATTTTTGAAATATTGTTTTCAGACAATTTGTTCAACATCCATTGCGTTTAATGTTCACAATCGTCTGCAGCGCGACAGATAAAACTGCAATCGAGCGGCTTCAGTTCAATTATCTCGGAGTAAATGGCTGTTTGTTCGATACTCGAGGATTATCGCCGTTGCAGTGAGACTCGCCGATCGGACTACTCAAATAGCATCTATTTCATCTGGAGGCTCAGCCCATATGCTCAAACAATGCTGCTGGTAGCAGGAAGGTTGTTCAATTATTTTGTGGTATAAAAAAAAGTAGGACTGTTTGTGTGCGAGCTCATGCAGAGCAGTACCTACTACCACCGCGCCGCCGCCGCACCGACTTAGTGCTTGGCGCAGTGCTGCTCGCATTGCTGTGTTCCAGTTTGTAGGGTATGGTGCCGGTGCTATTACATGCACCTACATGAGATCTTATGTCTGAGGGTTATGGGAGCAGTGCATTGCCTCACAGGGTTCGTCCTCAATGGAACTACTATGAAGTAATGCCTTGTTATAAGAAGAAGGAATAAATGTAAGTATGTCTATGTCTAGAAGAAGCATCATCCGCATTTTCTCAAAAAAAAAATGGCGTACGTTTGGTATGGCGTATGGCATTGATTTCGTAAAATCTTAGTGTGAGAATAAAATGTTTGACTGCAGCATTAATATTGATCACGTGACTGCGTGTTCCTGATTTAAAATAGCTCGTTAATTCCGACACCTGCATGAAGTGCTGTTTCTCGTAATGACAAATAATTAAAAAGAGATTTCGAACGCTCATTTCCACTGAGGAGAGAGAGTCGATCTCTCGTCGCGCCTCGGGGGGATATAGAGGCCGCACCACACGCGCACCAATCTTAATGATGGAACAAGCCGATGGCCCACCTGATGTCACACAATGTTGAAGTTAGTTTAACAATATGTACGAGTATATGATTATGTTTTATTCAGTAAAATTACAAGGATCATTTAAATGTTCTTGTAAATATACATTGTAACCAAAGCCTAAAAAACGGCTAACAAACATACGCGCGCACTGAGCAGAGCACAGAGCACAGAGCGAGGGGCATGCTGCATGGCTGCATGGCGTCACTGCTCACATAAATCAACAGAGCGCACTAACTGAATGTGTCTCTGCATTATTTTAATGCAGTTCGTGTTCCGGCAACAGAAATGATTTACGATGGAAAAATCTTAAAATATTTTCCACAATTTGAACTTAATGCGATAATTCAAAACGCGCTTCCTTTAAAAAGGTTTTGAAAAGAAGGAAGGAAGAACTGCGAGCATGTTTCACGCAGCGAGGTTACAGCGAGGCTGCTGTTTGAGAGAATGCACGCGAGTAATACGACATTCCGAGCGGGGTTCAACTACTTTGCAAAAATAAAGTTTAGCGTGCGGGTTCGTAATCCCACTGAGGACGAGTGCGGGTCGCCGCGCCCGCGCCGCGCCCGCGCCGCACCCCCGCCGCGCCCGCGCCGGTGTGCTATCCAATCTATCCGAGGACAACATTACAGACAGGACGCGTGCGCTGGCCGGCGCGTTGTGTGTCTTGTTCTACATTAAGTATACAAGTAATAGTATTCACCCTAGAGCTGCTGGCAGACACTGGATGAGAAGAGCCGAAGACCGAGCTCAATGGCGCGACTTGGGAGAGACCTACGTCCAGCAGTGGACGAGTATAGGTTGATGATGATGATGATGATGATGAGTATTCACCCGCGCTCGACCCGCAACCGACCCGCAACCGACCCGCATCCGTTTTTTGCTCCTTATTCTTGCACTTCTAGCTATCATGAAAATGTCATGACATTTCTTAACGAAGAGTCAATTGACCACACGTTTTTGACGTTTTCTAATATTTAGCGATAGTAGGATTTAAAAAGCTAAAAGGCTGTTTTTTGCTAATGTTTTATTAATTTATTAGTACCCGACCCCAGAAATTAAACGAAATACAATATGAGCTTTTTGTAGTTGAAATAAGATCTAAAACTACCATGCATCACACACACCACAAATAACTAAAAAGAATAAAAATATTTAGTCCACATTATCTTTTGTCTTTCTTAAAAATAAAGAAGTTGAGATTTGAAACCTGTTTTTGATAGCAACCAAAAACGTCAAGTATCACATAAAGTGACAGAGGCGCAGAGATGTATGACGGATATTCATCCGTCAGTATCCGTCGTATGGAGGAGAGGCTAACTCAAAGGCGCTGGTATTGTGATGCCGGCGCCGCGCCGCGCGCGCCCTGACCTTCCACCACCTGACATGTTCTCAGGCGGAGCCGGGTCGAGGACCTATCACTACGTCACCGCGTAGCTTCTAAGTGGATGCGGTTTACCTAATCGACATGTTGTTTCTTTTCAAATGAAACTGTCATAACCGCGCTAGATTACTTCGCACTAAATTATCACATCATTCATTTTCCATTGTTTGATTGGTACAGCTCCTGTGTTACAGCTCATAGTACGCTGAACGGATCTTGTCCTCTGAATTGAGATGCGTCAGCGATTGCGCATGTACTGTTGTGCGAAAAAATTCGCTTACCTCCAATTCGATCCGAAAATCGGTTCTGTTTTGAGCAGATACTTTCAGAGGGACAAAAATTCGTTGTGATTAATATACCAGCCAGTTACAGTCATATTCAACAACGTGATGTAATCATTGCAACTGTGGTAACAATGTGAGACAAGATCAGCAATCATGACTAATTAAAACACGACAGTCGTCGTCCTTAATCCTACTAATATTATAAATACAAATGTTTAGATGTTTGGATTTTTGTTTGGATGTTTGGATTGGAGATGTTTGGAATCCCGTTTTTTCATTTTATCCTGTAAATCCAGTTAATTATTCGGGATAAAAAGTAGCCTATGTATCATTCCAGGTTACGTACTATATATATGCCAAGTTTCATCCAAGTTGGTTCAGTAGTTTTGACGTGATTGAATGTTTGTGTTTCAATCACGTCAAAACTACTGAACCAACTTGGATGAAACTTGGCATATATTTATATAGTTCGTAACTTAGATTGACACATAGGTTACTTTTTATCCCGAATAATTAACAGGATCTACAGGATAAAATGAACGAACGGGATAAGCAGCGCCAATTTAGCAAGAGGATGATGTCATATGTCACTTCAGTTTGACAGAACGTAGTACTACCTCTTTGGTCTAACGACTAACGTTTGACATTCCAGTACGGGTTCGGTGTAATGTCAAGTTTCTCAAAGAAGTATCCGTTCGGTACACGCACAGATAATATAATGTACACGGAAACGGTACTCGCGTACGAAGTCGCGGGTAACTGCTAGTCGTCTATAAATATGAAAACAAGAAACCAACCAATTAAATAAATCCTTAGCTTAATATACCTACCACACAACTCCAGCTACACATAATAAAAGAATTGTTCTAGTAGACCATTTTATTTCAATGTAAAAAGCTTTAAAACAGTGTTCGCCACAAAAATTCAGCAAAAAGTAGTCTCTTTCAGCCACTATTTCAAGTATTGTCGCCCATAAAAGTACCTACACTAGGAAGTTTATTCTGTTCGCAATCGCAGATACTTCTAGAACACACGCATACACATACAATGCACGCACACACGTGCACCGACTATAATCGTTTCATAAAATATTAGCGCTCGCATCGCAGCAAAGGAGTGCAGTGCGGGGTACACTCAGCTACAAAACCTGATACTTAAGTATAAACAGTTTCTGTGTTTGCTTCACCTGTTAAACTATGTTAACCAAAAAATAACTATTAAACTATTTTCATATAACCAAAAAAGCAGGTTCAACACTCACAGCTCAAATCTTTAAATCCAGACACGAGCATTATAACAGATTATTTTTTCAATTTTCACTGAAAAGTGTCGAAAATCTGCAGTTGGGTCTCGAACACTATTCAATAATAAGTGTCACTTATAATTATAATATTGAATGCTATAGCTAGATAAACGGTTTGTTAGATGTGTGCCTCGAACGCATTTTTCATCGGTAGGTTTTTTTCCCTAATCGCATTACTGATATAAAACACAATTTTAGTAAATCAACAATTTTTAAATTGGCATAATTATAATGTTCCATCAATACATACAATAACCTGGATTCATTGCTCTCAATTCATTCATTGTCTTCCACCTACGTAATAGCCAGGCGAACAGAAAACTAAATATTTCCTGGCGTGGTGCTAATATCAAGCACACTGACCACCCAACCTACCTAGGAGCTACACTTGACCGTTCCCTCACGTACAAGAGCCACTGTATCAAAACCAAGCTTAAAGTTAGTACTCGGAACAACCTTTTACGCCGTCTTACATCTACAAGCTGGGGTGCAACTCCTCATGTCCTGCGAACATCTGGGCTGGCTCTCTGCTTCTCGGCTGGCGAATTTGCATGTCCAGTATGGCACCGATCCACACACGCTCGAGAAGTAGATGTAGCACTAAATGAGACGTGTAGAATTATGACCGGCTGCCTGAAACCGTCTCCGCTATCTACCCTCTATCCACTTGCCGGAATAGCCCCCCCGGAGGTCCGTAGAGCTATCGCCTGCTCTACAGAAAAAACCAAACAAGAGTTGGATAGTAGACATCCTATGTATGGCAACTCCCCTCATGGGAGTCGACTTAAGAGCCGCCATAGCTTCCTCCACTCAACTGAAGCCATCACAGAAAGTAACCCTAGTGAGGCAAGATTACAACTATGGGCTAAAAAATACCCTCCTCCTATTGACTATGTTATGCCAGCAGAAGAACTTCCTGCGGGTAATCTACTCCCATGGTCCACCTGGAAGTCTCTGAACCGTCTTCGGAGTGAGGTGGGCCGCTGCAGGCATAACTTAGTAAAATGGGGGTACTCCGACCAAGCACAATGTGACTGCGGAGCCCCACAGACAATGCCTCACCTCCTGTCTTGCCCAGAATGCACCAACACCTGCACCCGGAAGGATCTGTGTGACGCCACGGAAAATGCCATAGACGTGGCCCGTTTCTGGGCAAAACGGGATATTTAGTAGGTACCTAGGTACTTACTAAATAATAAAAAATACATACGGGAGCCCATCGACTCGAAGAAAAAGAAGAAGATTGCTCTCAAGTGTATTTCCCAGATTTTATGAATCCTCTTATGTTTTTGGTTTAATTAAAACACAAAAGTGGTTGTCATACAATAAAACTATATTATTTAAAATTATTAGTATATTTTATGTCGTTGAGTGTACGCTCGCGTTAAAAAAATATCTGGCCCCGCGCCGTCGCCGCGCCGCCGCGCCGCCGCACCGCCGCCGCCGCGCCGCGGGGCGCTGGACAAAGAATATTTTAAGTATTCAAGTGACAGATGGATCACCGACTCCGTTCTTATGTTCACACACTTTATAGTAATACTGTGATGGAATATTACCGACCTACGTTTAGTAGAATACAGTTCTCTATAAGTGGTATTTAACTCTAACCTTCACCCATTTTGAAAATAAGTATGACTGAGTTATAGGGGTGGGCCTTGGCTAATCCAGTTTCCATGCGAGTTTATGCGAGTATATATCGACTACTTTTTAAGACTTACTTCCTTTATATAGGGTTTTTATGTCATAAATACAACCAACTGAGGTTTTTAATTGAATATCGAAATTATTGGTCAGATCTTAGGTACATGCAACTGTGGCAAAATGTCACAAAATAAGCAAACTCACAAATCACAGTAAATTTACTTAGGTACCCCTTTATGAAAAATATGTATAACTAGGACCGTTACAAAAGTGATTCTCTTTCTGCTCTGCTCTGCTCTGTGTCTCACAATCTTTGCAAGTGACAAGTGTCACGCACGCAGTAGGTAATGTAGCGAGTGTCGTATCTGTGCGGTTGTCTCGGAGAGTGCCAAATGCGTCGCGCCCCTACACTCGTACAGTACTGTCGTGTCGGTCGCAGCGCCGATCTATAAGTACCATTATGTAAAATGTACCTACATGTTTATTCTAAAAAAAAATGTGAAATGTGTTAGCGACTGTCCCAAAGAACTAGAACTAGAGCTAGACTAGTCACGTGACTATCGCAGTTCAATGGCGGCGCTGTCGGGCTTCAAGGACACCTTCAAAAGTCACTCACAGAGTATTAGTAAAGTTTAAGTAACTATACAAGTTTTTAGCATCTCGCTTTACTCGACCACCGAATGGAAGAGTGTAATGACTTTACGGTGGTCCAGAGTAAGGGAATAAGCGCGACAAGGCACGCACACACGCACACACGCACACACGCACATTCGGAAAGCCTCTCGCAAAGGTAAGCCACTTTCGGCTCCTCGCTAAATAACCTTGAATATTTCATGTAGAGCCGGCCCTCGCGCTGCCGCGCCGCCGCCGCACCGCCGCCGTGCCGCCGCCGTGCCGCCGCCAGGCGAGGCTACATCACTGGCTCACTTCAATCTTTTTACTACTATAGCTACCATCTAAATAATTAATGCGATATAATATTTTCTTCTTTGAACTTCTACGGAACAAGCAGATGGTCTACCTGATATTAAGCGGTCAACTCTGACTGTGACAATTGACTGTGACTGTGACTGTGACTGTGACTCTGACTCTGACTGTGACCTCACAGATTCGTACATAGCAATGATAGATATTTAGTTGTAACAATAAAATTGCTAAATTAAAATAGTTTTGTTTTAGTGTTTGTTTCAGTACTCTACTTGCAGCGAGCTGCACTCCCAGTGCTCTACTTGCAGCGAGCTGCACTCCCAGTGCTCTACTTATATAAAATTAAAGTTAGTATTTGAGATTGTAGTTAGACTGCGCGCCGAGCGACCGTCGCGTCGTCGCTCTCCGGTCCGAGGAGGTACGTTGTCGTTCGTTTGCTTCACCTTACAAGCGAGCTGTATATATCTGGTACTCATTCTAAGGAAAGAGAAACTTACACAACAAGTGTTTTCAGAACCTTTGCGTTGATTGTTAGTCAGTCAACCAAACAATATTTTAGTATTTTCTATTAGGTAATGTGTGTTCGGCATCTGTTCCGCTTGCGCTGTGGCCGCTACGCGCTAACTCCTGCAAAAACAAAATGAGTTCGTTTTCATTATCATAAGCTTAATTAATTCGCGGACTTCGAGTCCAATTATAATAAAACGCTAAATACATTTATTTATTATTTTAGCTCTTTTAGCGAGACATGATGAAGTTTTATGAAATGAAATAACAGAGGGAAAACTAATTATAATAATAAACGAAGGTCTAATAATACAATCTTATAACACTTTTTTTTTACACAAGTGAAGTAATAATAGTTATCCTATAATAATATGCGCAGTCAGTATACATACCTGTGACATTAAGTGTTCGGTGAGCCAAGCCCCAGACTAGACCTTTTCAATTGGAAACACTTACTAGCTTAATAAAAGGGACTGAATTTGCTAAAATACAAACTAAATTACTTATCTTAAATTTTATTTGAAGATACTTGAAGGTCCTTCTGAATAGATGTGCCGACATAATAGTCCTACAGAAACCATCTATTTATAAGTCCAAATCCAAATTATCTAAATATATTATATTATTATTATTTATCCAAATTGACGCAATTTATAAAGTTACGCTTTTATACGGACCACAGCTACATATTGGGATTTCTGGACAAACAATTCCAGAAATCCCCACTGCTTCCCCGTAGCGTGCTACGACGTAGCCAGTCGAGATTTCTGAAAAAAAAAACTGAAATCTCCACTGGTTGGGATTTCTCAGTAGATATTTTTGGAATATATCATTCATTCATTCATTATATCAATTTAACCCAGGCTCCTTTTCGTATTGATGACATACATAAGTAACATTCTTAATCTAAATATCGACTAAAAACAACTGCGTACGGCAGATTTTGTTCGCACTCGAATATGTATTTTTAACCGACTTCAAAAAAGGAGGAGGTTCTCAATTCGGTTGTCTGTTTTTTTTTTTTTTTTTTTTTTGTTTTTTTTTTTGTTTTTTTTAATGTTTGTTACCTCAGAACTCCGTCATTTATGAACCGATTTCAAAAATTCTTTTTTCATCTAAAAGGATATACTTCCAGATTGGTCCCGTTTTATTTTCATCAAAATCGGTTGAGTAGTTTGGGTTATAAATAGAAATAACTGAAAAAAATATGCCCGGCGCGGTGCAGCGCCTACTATTTTACTGCTAGCAACGATGCAATATGCCAAGTTGCGGCGTAGCGCCTACCATTTTACTGCTAGCAACGATGGACCCTTTGTGGTGCACACCTAAATTTTTACATTTTTCTAAATTTGTAAATAAACCCTGTTTGTACATTCAAACCGCATTTAATTGGAGAAAAGCAAAAACCCACCAGTTGTTCCTCTAAAGAATCAACACCAACCACGTGCACCAAATTGCGTATTTTGCTTTCCTGTGACATTTATGTGGTGTTTATAGTCACTAGAACATTCCCAATGAACTGTCATCATCGTCATCATCATCTGATGATTAAGCTGGTAGTCGAGTTGAAGTTGGTTTTCCAGTTTTTTAACTTATAAATTATAGCTGACTGTGTAAAAGAAGTATGATAGCGCATCTCTTTGAATGGGTTACAACTACATATAATAGGAGTCGCGAGTACTTACTTACCTATTACTAAACAAACCGCAACTAGTTACATAGTGTAGCTGGATTCGCACTATGTAGTACAAGGGTTGTACTGGTTTGCGTGCGCTGTGTGCCGCTCCTTCAAATCTCTGCAAGCAGTCGATGTCTGTGACGTCACAGGCAGGTCCCGTCCCGTCTTCACCTGTTTAATGACATTAGAAAATACTTACAATTTAGTTTATCTGTTTTTATAATAATTTCATTGTCGTAAACATTACAATGACGATGATGATGATAACCACTCAGCATCAGGTGGGTCATTCGGTTGGATCTGTCACATATTCTGATAAAAAATAAACATCTTAGTAAGAGAATTACCCCGGGGGCTGATAAAAAGTCATGCCCTATTAAAAAAAAATTATCAACTTAACCCTATTATCGAAGTGTAGCAAAAAGTAAACAGATTTTAATATTTCCTCCAAAATAAATTAGTCAAACACAATTTTATGGAATAAACATTGCGGCTTAAAAACAATTTCTTGAGAATAAGCGAGAGATGAACCGATAATTCACCAACAAAAACACCAGTGTAGAATGAACCAGTTTTTGCACCACTCTGTTTGTAAATCGGTGTCTGCGTGAGCTGGTGATGGAGGAGCCCAGGCGAGGACCCATTATGACTAAGACGTGTCATCATAAGGTGTAAGACTAGTAATATGTTGCGGTTTCTCTCGCAAATGACGTCAGTCAGGCAGTTTGATCACGCGCTCCCTACGCTGAGATTGTATGAAACGAGTGTAGGTACCTACTTGTTTATATTGTTGTTTATATACTAGCAGGTCTAGAACTAACAACATTATCAACACTATTGTCTTCAGAGGAAGTGTTCAGTGAGGCAATGCATTGTTATAGACAGTGGTTACCGCTTATCATCAGGTAAGCCATCGACTTGTTCCATCTTAGTTGATTAAAAATAACTATCATAGAATACTGGCACATACAAAGAAACATTTATTGTGGCATTGTCCATTATCCCATGCAAACATTTGTAAACACTTGAGTCAAAATCAAAGTCAAAATTTCTTTATTCAATAAAATCACAAGGATCATTTAGAATCGTCTTATATAACTAGGTGATTCTAGAGTGGCAATAAGGGTATGTGATTACTGCCATACAATTAAGTATTGCCATTTTTGATTCCAGAAAATTGTATGTTGCAAATGTCTGCTTATGTTAGTACTTGTCTGTGTTTGGAAGAATGGCTCATCGAAACATAAACAAGCAATATTTGAAACAAAGCTGAAGTTGGCAACAACTCGGTGAAGTCTAAACAAGTTCAAGGTCTGAACAGAATCTAATTACATTTATGAATCTGTGAAAGCGACGAGTACGTGTCTATCTCAGACATTAATATTAATGAACATAATAAATTCTACATTTCAACTGAAGAGTGCCTCCCACACTGCAATGTACTGTCCGCAGCACAAGCTTATCAACAATTTGAGATTAGCCAACTATGTTTTGGGAGATTTTGACTATTTATTTTGTAACTTTTACAAGAGAAGATCTTATAAAAAGGTAAAATTAAAAAATAATTTATTAATGAATTAAATGAAATAAATTAAATTATTAATTATTTTTATATAAATTAATTTAGATTGATTTAAGATTAAAGATTTATACTGATTTCAATGATAAAAATGCTCATGTAGGTAAATAGTTTACAATAATATGGTAAACGGTTTGGCCACTATCTCACCTGATGTTAAGTGACGATGCGGTCGACGATGTAGCACGCTTACCTAGAAGAAACCTATTCTCTCTACTCTTGAAAACGTTAAAATGATTGGCATTCCGAAACACAATGTTTTCCTTCACCATTTTTTGTGCTTCATGATATTTATAAAACGAATATATTTGCGCATTTGATTGCTATCCTTTCGACCCTTTATCATAATGAAGAATTCTTTATTTGATCTGTACTTTTACTTCATTCAACATTGTACATTACTTGCTTTTCTTCTACATTCATCACAAAGTTTGGTACGAAAAACGCAATGTACAGAAAACGTTTTGATGAAGTTGGGTCGAGATGTGCTATGGTGAGGGAAATGAATTCAGTTATGTAGGGTCACGTATTCGATGTAAAAGCCGTTGTTTATACGGAACCCTGATGTATCGCAAACAAATGCCGAATTGTTTTATCGCGACACTTCAACCAGATTTTTTATACGAGCATCCGTTAGTAGCTTCACCAGCAGCAGCGGCAGCGGCAGCGGCAGCGGCAGCGGCGGCAGCGGCAGCGGCAGCGGCAGCGGTGGCGGCAGCGGCAGCGGCGGCGGCAGCGGCAGCGGCAGCGGCAGCGGCGGCGGTAGCGGCGGCGGCAGCGGCGGAGGAAGCGGCAGCGGCAGCGGCGGCGGCGGCGGCTGCGGCGGCGACAGCGGCGGCGGCAGCGGCGGGCGATCTCTCATCTCACCGCTGACGTGTTTGAGACTCACTGCTAAATATCCTATTTCTTGTGAAAGCTACATAACTTTCACTAAAAATGGGATATTTAGCAGGATTTGTGTGTCTGATCCGTTTTAGTGCGAATTATGTTCTGTGATAGTTTCAAAAGCGACTACTACGAGTATTTTAGGTCATACGGTCGTATTTTGTTGTTTTTGTAAGTGAACAGATTAATTAGTAATTAGCGAGTAGTACATATTGCAGTACCTACTTAGGTCGTTATGGTCCTATTTCTAAATAATAAGACCAAAAACAAATTATTGCTATTTTTTGTCAAAATGTAGGTATTTGAAATCAAAAAGTTTCATTTAAAATGTATAGTGACATAACAGAAACGTTTACATTACAGCTTCCTAATCCTTCCTACATCGCTCGTCGTTAGCTTTCAAGATGCCGCCGTTAGAATTCCGTTACATAAACGCATCTGCATGAGACTTTATTAAACGAAATAATGTACCGAACTCGCGTAATGAGCAATCTCGTAGAGCCACTACGCTGTAGAGGAGCTACGACGTAGCGCTACGCCGTAGCCGGCAGTAGTGATCGCGGACGCGCGCGGAGCGCACGCTACGATGCTTGCTACGAATATCTCGCGAAATAAATATCACACTACTAAATAAAAATTATAAAAATATATAGGTAAGTATTAAAATTAGTTGAAAAAGTGAATTATTGTGATTTGAAATACCTCGTGTTTATGTCCGTTCAGTAAAGTTAAGAAGTGTTACAAATGTTGAAGATGAAAAGGATTTGTCATCTGATCTTCAGATTGCTGTTTTTGCTTGACGGTAACTGTTTTTAATTTATTCAAATTAAATTGCTTTATTTATTTTTAGGTAAAACCATTTCTGACACAAATTATATTATCTGTTCCTAGATCCTACGACAGGGAAAATACCTAGCTAAATATTAAAATACCTATTTAATTTGTAGCAACTAGAATGAAATTAAATTTTTTTTTTTTGGAATATTCATTATTATTCATACCGGAAAAGTTAAAATTTACCAAAATTTTAGTACCAAATGAAATGTTACGACAAGAGGAAATCCTTACCAAATATTGAAAATGGATGTATTTACTACAAACAAGAGATAAAATTTTATTTGCGATGGGATATTGGGAGAATCAAATATCCGGGGGGCGATGGTCTGTTGGCGCGCGCGTGCATCGTGCGCGAGTCGCGCGCCCTTCTTCTTTTCAATTTATTTTATTACTTTTGTGTTAATTTAATAAACATACTCTTATGAAAACTGTTAATAGAGAGCCTACAAAGGTGTTGGCGTAAAGACGGTACCTTAATATATGGAGCCACCATTTCTACCTGCATACGTTCGTTCGTATTTAGGTAGAAATCTTAAGTACGTGATACATACTCGTACGTAACACTATCTGCACTCTAATTCTGGGAATTGAATAATATTAGGCATTGCATCAATTTTAAACGTTTTACACAACTTCATTAACCTGTTTGTATTAATGAGAAGCCGCATCGCATCTTTTAAACTTGATAAGTTATAACCAGCCGCTAGTAACTATTCTCCAGTTTCGTTTAACTGATTTGGGTAACGCTAAAGTTGTAAAAGTTACGATTAAAGTTTTTGATCTCCATTACCATTACAAATAAATAAATAAATTTATGGTGGTCAGACCGCTGTTTACTCTTATTGGTGAACGTGATCTGTGGGCTAATGTCATTTTGGCAGTTAGGTTAGGTTAGGTAAATGTAGTGAAACAGTTAACCAAAATTATTATATTCGTTTAGCTTTTTGATAACTAAACAGCAAAAATTTGAGTTTAGCAAAATCAGCCTCAGGGTTGACAATGTGCTATATTTTAAAATAAATCTGTATATTTTACATCAAGTGTTCCCGATATGATGTTATTGTAGTGGACTGTATTGTTAAGGGCTCGGCTGATGGTATGCCGATGGTGGTGGTAATAAAAGGCCGGGGTTACAATTACACAGCAAGGTTCCGGTCAGGTAGGCTCGGGCAGAGCGACGGCGTTACTATCGCTCGTGGAGCGCGGAAAGCAAGTGAGCACACACAGTTAATGGAGCGTCCACAAATATATATAGTAAAGCCGTCTCCCCCGCTCCCAGGCGTACGCGGCGGGAAGCCCCTTAGATCTTTATTAACAAAATAATACTATCCGTAAATATACTTTGTACAATTGTTTCCTACAATTCTTACTCATTCAAACTAATGCTTTTACAATCATAAGCAGTTTAGTCGGCGCGATTACAGAGGTTGGTTTACGACGTACGGCTTGCCTTGTTAACAATATCCGTGGAACCCAGAGCGTTCCTTTGTCCGTCATAGCGATCCGTCATAAACCTTTGCACGTGTATATCTGTTCTTCGAAGTACATCGTATCTACCTACATTCTTTGTCTAACTTTCCTGCCTTTGTAGGTAGGTGTTCTGTCCCTTACAAAGATTTAACTACCTAGCTAGGTGAGGCATACAAGTTCCTGGCCTGACTTAGCTTTTCAACTCTACTAAAGGGATCTCTACCTACCTACTTAGTCTCTCAGTAAAACACTAGACAATGGAATCGTATAATTTAGCTTATCCTATCTGACCGATAATTATTCTACATGCTTAGGGCTACTAGGTACTCTTATCTCTAACTTATATCCATTCTGTCGTGCACATTCTCCCGCCGTCGCGCTCTCGCGATCAACCGGTAGCACGACAGCTTTTTCCGTGTTACGCCGTAGTACGTGTCCGGCGCTTGTGATGACGTCCACCACCCGGGTCTCGCCGTCTCGCCGTGGATCCAGTATCGCAATCCGTCTCCATGGCCACGCATTGCTGGGTAGGTTCTCCTCGCAGACAATGACGAAGTCGCCGACCTTCGGCGCGTCGCCAGCAGTATGAGGCTCCCGCCGGTGCTGCAAGGCGGGTAAGTACTCGCGCAGCCACCGGTGCCAGAACTCGATTGCCAGCCGTCGTCGTGTGCGCCGCCAGTGTTGGCACGCCTACTCGTCGTCGTCGTTGAACACCCCTGATGCAGGAACGTGGTCGATGTCCTTCAGTCAGTTGGTTGGGACTGAAGGCCTCTGGATCGTTGGGAGTCACGCCCACATGACTGTGTGAGCGTGAGTTCGCCATGGCTTCTACTTTAGCCAGTAGGGCGCCGAAGGTGTCTTCCATCGGGCTCCTCCCATGAAGCGTCGTTACGGGCGCCTTTTTGTCAGGGCGCACCATACGCTCCAAAGCGCCACCTACAGCCGGCGCCACTGGTGGGATGTACCGCCACTTGACGAGGCGGACATTGTCTTCCTTTTCTGTGGCCACAACATTCGTTGTCTGTAGCTCGCGATCGGCAGCTTCGAAGCATGTGGTACTGTCGATCGACGTCTCTCGCAGGCAGCCGCGCCGCACTGTGTAGCGGCGTGGCACGATAGCGAAGTCGCTCCCGCCGATGGAAACCGTAGGATCCTCGGAGTGAGCCGTGACTGCGCTAATCGTTGGCTCGTCGTTCGGTGCCCTGCCATGTGGCTTCGAGCAAGCCCGTCGATGTACAAGGTCCACCTTCCTGTTGACTTTCTCAGCTTGTTCTATGGACACAAAACTAGTTAGGTGACAATCCATAAAATTATACCTCTCGAATGCTGCGGCCTCTTCAGGGTCCTCTTGGTTGATGTCTCGTGCATTTCCGTTCGTCATGACGAGAGCCGTGCATGGTGATGATGAAGCCCCCAATGTGACGGTTGTCACACGGTACTCTTCGGGCGCCTCTTTCTCTCCTTTGTCACCATGCCGCATGAATCTCAAACCATTCCTGCCCTGGGGTAAAGCTCTTACCTGCATAAACATTTCTTTTATGCCAGTTGACATCAATGCGTATTGTCCAAAACGCATTATCACTCCCGGTAGTGACCGTAACAGGTCCGGCCCTGTAGATAATGTGCCAGTCAGACTTATTCCGGCTGACTTTACCGCGGTGTTGTGAACCATCCTTATCTTCGGTTTTCCTAGGTTCATTACAGCAAAATGAGACCAACGCCATGTCTTTCTGTTAGTGGGAGGTGACTCAGCGTGCTCCGCGATATCCGAGATAAGCAGACTATTGACTCGTTCACTGTACTTAGCTTTCTGTTTGCTTTCTCGGTCGAGCTTGCGTTCTGAGTGCAATAACCTTTTCAGTGCATCGCCGTGCAGAGCCGCGTGGTCATTTCGCCGCTGAGGTTCGGTCTTGAATCGTCCATGAGGCATCCACCGGCCTTTTCCATCTAACGGCCGGACGGCCCTTTGTTCGGAGTGACTCACCGATGTTATCTCCTGTATCGCTAGCGACTCTAACCTGACAAAATACTTCATGTTTTCCTCGAAGTCGTCTATTTGTGGCACCGCCGCTATCGTCGATACATTTTCACAAAAGGCTTTATCGTCGGATGCGGCCTCTGTGTCTCTGTCATTGTTTGGTACCTGATCTATGTGCGTGAATGAGGAGACGGCTTGTTCGCTCCGTCCTTGTCTTACCTCATTTGCGCACACTCGTTTTACCTTTATCTTGGCCGACTGACCCTCGGCATTGTTCTTAGATGTTGCCTCAGGTAATGTGTACGCTCCGCGTTTATCCGCTTCTTTGTTCAGAAAGGCGGAGATCTTTCTCAGCTCTGGGACGTCGTCTTGACTCTTGATCGCTGCATAGTCACACCATTTCTTGCTCAGAATGGCTGGTAGCTTATCTACAATACATCTTACCATTTCCCGACTATGTAGGTACTCCTCACGCCCCAGAGTTTCAACGGTAGTCACTGCATTGGCCACTCGTCCAGCGAAGACGCATAGTTCTCTCGCGCCATCGCTTACCTTGGGTAGATGGCGTAGCTTTTCTATCTCAACTATCATCATCGCCTCCGCTCGCCCGAACCGTCTCTCGAGAGCCTCCATGACGGCTCTAAGTTCGGGCTGACTCACCAACAGACTGTTTACAGCCTCGTACACATCACCCATGAGGTTTTCTTGTACGAGCGCTACATTCTCTGAATTCGAGAACACCGACTCACTGTCTCTAAATGCTGCTTTAAATGCTGTCCCACTCACCTGCCCATCGTAGACGGGAAGTTCTTGTAGGTCCCTCAGCGGGTCCCTCTTCGTGGCGATCTGCGATAGCACCTCTGCTGGCTCCTCTGAGCCGATGACAGACCTCTGCACGGGGGGCGGCTCGACCACCGGTCCGGGTCGATTCACGACACGGTCCTTCCGCACTCCTTGGTCCTCCTTGGCAGCAGGCGCCTCCTTAGGGATACCCACACTGTCGGCAGGTAGCAACGGCTGGTCCTCTGGCCGTCGCTGCAGCCATATGCAAACGGGGGCGAGCTCTGTCTGCACTCCTCCGTCCTTTTCTCTAGTGTTCTCTTCTTCTGCTCGCTGGAGAGTAATCTCAGCAAGCGCTGTGGCTGCTTGCGCTCTCGCTAGTTGCTCACGAGCTGCCCACACTTTCTTACATTTCTTCGACCTATGGGAACGTGACTGCATGTGCGTAGGCTTATGTCCGGCTTGCACAACTCCGTCAGCAGTCACCTCCGTAGTTGCTGACTTCAAGAACACTGACTCATCGTCTCTAAATGCTGCTTGGAATGCTGACCACCCACTCACCTGCCCATTGTAGATGGGAAGTTCTTGTAGGTTCCTCGGCGGGTCCCTCTTCGTCGCGATCTGCGATAGCACCTCTGCTGGCTCCTCTGAGCCGACGACAGACCTCTGCACGGGGGGCGGCTCGGCCACCCGACCGGGTCGATTCGCGACACGGTCCTCCCGCACTCCTTGGTCCTCCTTGACAGCAGGCGCCTCCTTAGGGATACCCACATGGCCGGCAGGTAGCAACGGCCGATCCTCTGGCCATCGCTGCAGCCATCTCGAGATCTGAACGGAGGCGAGCTCTGTCCGCACTCCTCCGTCCCTTTCCCTGAAGTCTTCCTCTTCTGCTCGCTGGAGAGTAATCTCAGCGAGCGCTGTAGTTGCTTGCACTCTTGCCAGTTGTTCACGAGCTGCCAGCACTTTCTTAGATTTCTTCGACCTATGGGAATGTGACTGCGTGTGCGTAAGCCTATGTCTGGCTTGCACAACTCCGTCAGCAGTCACCTCCGTAGTCGCTGACTCGGAGAGCATCGACTCGCTGTCTCTAAGTGCTGCTTTGAATGCTGACCACCCACTTACCTGCCCATCGTAGACGGGAAGTTCTTGTAGGTCCCTCGGTGGGTCCCTCTTCGTCGCGATCTGCGATAGCACCTCTGCTGACTCCTCTGAGCCGACGACAGACCTCTGCACGGGGGGCGGCTCGGCCACCCGACCGGGTCGATTCGCGACACGGTCCTCCCGCACTCCTTGGTCCTCCTTGGCAGCAGGCGCCTCCTTAGGGATACCCACATGGCCGGCAGGTAGCAACGGCCGATCCTCTGGCCGTCGCTGCAGCCATCTCGAGATCTGAACGGAGGCGAGCTCTGTCCGCACTCCTCCGTCCCTTTCTCTGGAGTCTTCTTCCTCTGCTCGCTGGAGAGCAATCTCAGCAAGCGCTACGGCTGCTTGTGCTCTCGCCAGTTGCTCACGAGCCGCCCACTCTTTTGTAGAGTTCTTCGACCTATGGGAATGTAACTGCGTGCGCGTAGGCCTATGTCTGGCTTGCACAACTCTGTCAGCAGTCACCTCCGTAGCCGCAGTCTCTATTCTTGTGGCGGCTCCCGTGCTTCCGCTTCCATTCGTGGTGATTTTGGCCGCAGTCCTGGTCACGCAAGCTTCTGCTCGCGCTCGCGCTTCATCGCGATCATGTTTGCTTCTAGTAACCGGCATTCTTGAATGGCTGCTTCAGTGGTCCGACTCGTTAGGACCACTGTTCCCAGTAGCTGCTTCAGAGATCCGGCAAGGACCAATGTTCCCGTAGCTGCTTCAGAGATCCGGCTTCGTAAGGACCAATGTTCCGGTAGCTGCTTCAGAGATCCGGCTTCGTAAGGACCAATGTTCCCGATATGATGTTATTGTAGTGGACTGTATTGTTAAGGGCTCGGCTGATGGTATGCCGATGGTGGTGGTAATAAAAGGCCGGGGTTACAATTACACAGCAAGGTTCCGGTCAGGTAGGCTCGGGCAGAGCGACGGCGTTACTATCGCTCGTGGAGCGCGGAAAGCAAGTGAGCACACACAGTTAATGGAGCGTCCACAAATATATATAGTAAAGCCGTCTCCCCCGCTCCCAGGCGTACGCGGCGGGAAGCCCCTTAGATCTTTATTAACAAAATAATACTATCCGTAAATATACTTTGTACAATTGTTTCCTACAATTCTTACTCATTCAAACTAATGCTTTTACAATCATAAGCAGTTTAGTCGGCGCGATTACAGAGGTTGGTTTACGACGTACGGCTTGCCTTGTTAACAATATCCGTGGAACCCAGAGCGTTCCTTTGTCCGTCATAGCGATCCGTCATAAACCTTTGCACGTGTATATCTGTTCTTCGAAGTACATCGTATCTACCTACATTCTTTGTCTAACTTTCCTGCCTTTGTAGGTAGGTGTTCTGTCCCTTACAAAGATTTAACTACCTAGCTAGGTGAGGCATACAAGTTCCTGGCCTGACTTAGCTTTTCAACTCTACTAAAGGGATCTCTACCTACCTACTTAGTCTCTCAGTAAAACACTAGACAATGGAATCGTATAATTTAGCTTATCCTATCTGACCGATAATTATTCTACATGCTTAGGGCTACTAGGTACTCTTATCTCTAACTTATATCCATTCTGTCGTGCACATCAAGAAATGGAACAAATACTTTGTTTTAACATCACAAACGAGATGAAAGAAAAATAAAATTGAAAGATTTTTTAAACACTTACCTACAAAGAAAATTAAAATATTTTTATTGTAACTGAAGTGAAACCTCAATTAAAGTCAATTTTTTGACAGAATATCATTAAGAATTATCATAAAAGTTACCTTTACTTGAGTACCTCGATACTTTGCAGTTATATATAAGTAAGTTCTCACTCCCGGTGTGTAACTGTATCAAGTAGGCATGTGAATCTCCAAAATAATTGCAAATACCCACCCTACGTCTCATATCTATAAAAGTATATTTTGTTTGAAAAGGCGCAGAGGGCGCGCGATGGCACACGTCAACGTATTATCCTGAAAGCCTCTCAGACGGCGTCGGCCTGACCGATGGGGCTTATTCAACTAATAAGTACTGCTAATCACATATTTGTCTACTCACGAAAAAAATGGTCGATGAAATGATACATAGCTCGGATAAGTACTGTAGGTCAAATTAATGATATTGTATACAGGGGAACTGTCCACCGGTTCCATCATTAAGGGCGGCTTGCACCAGAATCACTAAACGCGTTTAACAGCTAAATAGATTTAAATCTGACTTATTTATATGACTTGAGAACTCGCTAAATACCATTTAATAGTTAAACGCGTTTAGCGGTTCTGGTGCGCGCCGCCCTTAGTTGTATAAAAAAATGGTGTAACTCGAATATCTCTCCTATTGTGCTTTTTATGGCAAAAAGTATGAATTTTTGTGTTCAACGTTTCAACTAATTACGTAATTAGTGTTTTGTGTACTAATTACGTAATTCCTGAGATCTTTATGTACACACATTGATTGTGAATATGATTACGAAGAAAGCCCAACTAATACTGAGCAATCACCTTTGTCTCAGATGACATTAAACTGCTCAAAGTGTAAGGACCGCATTACCACACATGGCACGTCCTCCTAAGACGTGTCCTGCATGATATTAGACTGCGTCCATCACTCTGAAGCGTAAAACTTCAAGTGCCTGTAATTGCACCGATGACATACATATAAGTACCGGGTATTATTGCACCCTTTTGTTTGTGCTGAAAAGTCATTACAATGTTCGTTGCATGTGAGATTTGTGTTGAGTTGGTCTCGTGACGATATTATCGTGACGATATTATTATCGTCGCGTCCAAAATAAATGAGTGGTGTTCGACGCGAGCTCTCCAGCGGGACTAAAATGTACCGAAATAAAGTGTTTTATTTATCTGAGATCGTAATAAAAGCACATTATTATTGTGCTTTTCAAAAAGCCTATTGCATTATTTAAAACGTTTAAAGTGAAAACAGGTCTTTAGAGGTGTTGTTCATATTGTGAGCTAAAACATGATGCTGAAATGCTGCGAATAAATCTGTTGAAATGGTTGACAATAAACAAGAGTATTTTTATAGAGACCTAATATACACGCGAGAGCAATGATTCCGGGTCACTTAAAGAATGTTAAAAATCTCGGAAACTAAAAATGATAGGTTAATGCAATAAATTGTATTTAATAGACAATGTAATACTCCTTAAATGAAGGTATTAAAACTTCTTAGTTATTGTAAAGTTATATCTTAAAAAAATCAAATTTGAAAAAGGGCCACTTTCGAAGATGGAACTACGAAATTACAGCATTTGGTTTTGCTTTTGTTTGTAATCTGTCATTTATGTGGGTATATAAACCATGTTGATAGTGCTCTATATTCATTATTCAAGCTGAAATTATGTCGCTTACGCCTGAAGAATGCACCAGAATACTTACAATGCTGGAAACCGGCCGGAGTCAGCGCGATACAGCCAGGACTGTCGGTGTGTCGCTGTCAACAGTACAAAGAGTTCTCCGACGTTACGAAGAAACTGGTTCTAACCTACGCAGACCAGGAACGGGCAGAACCAGGTGTACCACAGCACGAGAAGACCGATACTTGGTGAACACCATGCTTCGAAATCGCTTTCTCACAGGAACTGAACTCACAAATCAGTTTCGACGCCTCGGAGGAAGTAACCCAAGTGCATGGACAGTAAGACGTCGGCTTGCTGAATCTAACTTAAAACCCCTTAGACCTGCAAACGGCCCTAAACTGGAGCGTGGGCATCGTATTTCAAGACTAAGATATGCCCAGAGCCACGTAAATTGGAGTATTGAAGATTGGTCAAAAGTTATGTTCTCCGACGAATCAAAATTTATGCTCTACAAGCACGATGGAAGACACAGAGTGTATCGAAGACCAGGGGAAAGATTCAAGCAAGCATGCATCGAAGAAAAAGTAGCCTACGGTGGTGGGTCTGTACTTGTGTGGGCCGGAATTTCTTCTGAAAGTCGCACAGAGCTGGTGATCATAGAAAACGGCTCTTTAACTAGCGTAAGATATGTGGAAGAAATCCTCAATGATCATGTTGGTCCATTTATGGTCAATTTAGGTGAGGATGCTATATTTATGCATGACAATGCCCGACCTCATACAGGTAGGATTGTGAATGACTACCTTCAAGAGATGAACATTACTCGTATGGAGTGGCCAGCGCGCAGCCCGGATATCAACCCGATCGAGCATGCTTGGGACGAGCTAGGCAGATGCGTAAAACAACGAAACCCTCCCCCAATCACGCTTCGTGAGCTCAAAATTGCTCTCACAGAGGAATGGGAGAATATTCCCCAAAATCGTATAAGGAACTTGGTGTACAGCATGCCAAACCGCGTAAACGCAGTAATGGAAGCACGAGGAGGCAATACGAAGTATTAAAATTCAAGTCAAATCGTAATAAAGTTCAAAAATTTCATGTTTCCTATTTTTGTTTTAAGGAGAGATCAGCAGTTTTTTTCTTTATGTAATTTTGTGTTAATAAAATGTATGGTGACTCATATTTTTTTACTTTCATTTAAGGAGTATTACATTGTCTATTAAATACAATTTATTGCATTAACCTATCATTTTTAGTTTCCGAGATTTTTAACATTCTTTAAGTGACCCGGAATCATTGCTCTCGAGTGTAATTACGAAGAATTTGAATGGCGGCCAAATCTGCTTTGTGTGTTCAGCGGCAACCTCTGTTTGTAACATTGCATTGCCTCACTGAGCACGTTCACTGAGGACGTGCCTTGTGAGGCATTGCACTGCGTCCATCACTTGACACGTAAAGATGTTAAGTAGCCTCATGTGCCTGTAATTACACCGGTACTCATTGAACTCAGTCATAGTTGAAATGTTTCTCGTTATATTTCCCTCATTGCGAACATCGCGTGATGTCAGTTCGGGGCGACCTACTAGTTACCATAATATATTTTATATATAGGTGATTCAATTATGATTCCTCTGTGCCCACGAGTATGTTCTTGCGTGTAACTTAGTAATAACAATGTTAAGAACAACCCCCTACCCTCCCTTGTCTCCCCCCCCCCCCTCACCCCTCTAGCCCCCCTCACTTCGGTAGAGTTCACACAACTCGCCACAACTTTCATTAGGCAGTCGAGTCCCCGGGCGAGTGGTCACACTACATATCATTGTAGCTTCCGCAAAAGTCGACAAAATACCAGAATACAAAGCCCGTAGGCTGAGTTTTTGTTGTGTTCATCGAAACGCGACTTGCGACATATTCTGTATGCAAACATATACAAAAATTGTGAGTTTTCCGATTCTCACCTTTCGAAAACCATCAAAATAAATGTCAGACAATCGTAAGCGTAGCGGCAGCGTATCCGAGATACCTTTAACACTTAGAGATGGTTTTTACAATAACAGTAAGCATTTGAACTGCGACAAAGGCCCCCGAAGGTGGCTTAGTATTTGTAAACCTAAAACTAGTGCTAACAGTTACACTATTTACCTATAATAGTAAACACCGGAATAGTAAATCCCGGAAGTGTATTGAATATACATGGTATGTGGTTGGACCCAAAGTTTCTCATGAGTACACTCCACGAAGTACAACATACGAAATAGACGAAAATATTATATTTAATCTGATATCCGCTCAGGTGATAAGCTGCCGCAGTGTACAACATTCAGTAATACAACTTATACATTTCTGCTTATTACTAGAGAAATGGCACGTGTACACAGTTCTCTCTTATCGGTCGGTTCCGGTTTGGCAAACCTAGGCTTAATATGAACTTATATAAGTGAAAACACTAGTATTTATGCCATGTCAACTAAACCTATATTTGCGCATAGAAAACGTACGCACTGAGTCAAGCACAAAAAAAAACAATCTATCCATACTTTTTGTTTAAGTTTGAGTTTTTGAGTAATTGTCTATTAGCGAGCGATACAGGCTTGCATTTTCAAAAACTAACTCAATCTGACAGCACTAGAAGCTGTCTGTGTCGTTTCAGTTTATGAGAAAGAGACAGTAACGTTTTGAGTGTGGTTTGATGAGGTTAGACAACAGAATCCGTAGCATTGTATCTAGAAGAACAGTTCTACTGGAAGGTGTTTGTGGTGCCTGTTCATTGGCGCGTGAGCAACGCGATCGGACTTCTGCGTGATTTGCTCCACTGTGGCGCACACTCGCTATTCTGTGACATATTGTATTTTCCACCGCATGTTATGATGTGACGGTGGCTGGAGGGAGAGGAGAGGAGAGGAGAGGAGAGGAGAGGAGAGGCTACTTGTTCTGTTCTAGCACACCTCCGCCACGGGTTAGTTGAGGCTTGACATTTTATGAATAAACTTAGATCCAAGTAACAGCTGCCTTCTATAAGCATGTTTTATTAAATAAAATCAATTTTATTTCAGATAATATAAGATGACTCGCACAGGAAGCTTTTCTATATAAATAAGTAAGATGTGTAGCGGCTCTCTCTGCATAACAATGCAAAGCATGTCGGGCGAGGAGATGCCCCGTGGTGCACTGCATTACCATGCACTGATGGACGCAGCTGGCCATCGCTGACAGTGTTAGTGTCACACGTGCCTGTAATAGCACCTTATACCCTTCGCTCCAGCTAAATCAGCTTAAGTAGAACACTAAAGTTATTAACGTCGGAAATTAAATGACCTATTATGTAGGGTGTAATATTATGATATTAAACGCATAAGAATGACAGGGGAACATTTTTTCGGCAAATATTTTTAATTTTCCTTAAATCTACTATATGAATATTATGCGTATATTTTGTTAGAGCCTGTATACCAGGATTTGACCTTAGTATGTGATGACACGGCACTCGAGTGAACACAAATCATCACTATGCAAGCCGCGTCGCACTCGATACGTAAACAGAGACGATCAAATAATGTCGGTAACCGCATTCATGTTGTACAAAGTATTACCCACAGCGAGCGCATAGGCGGAGGCGGGTGCTTAGGCGGAAGCGGGATGCAGTTTGCACAATATTTTTTAAGGCTGTTGTATACAACTACATTATTTGGACCATTTTTATAAAGTCCAAACCTATTTAAAAACTATATTTAGGGGCTGTTGTTGACGATTTAATCCTTTAGCTGATAATTACAAAGTTATTCTTAAAAGCCATGCATATAAATGTAGGTATAAAATAAACTTTAAAGTCTCCAAAACGAATTTAGAGGAAAAATACGGCTTATTCCTGACAGATAACCGAGACGAGATAACCAGTGATCTCAGAGGAATTTTTTTCCTCTCAGATAACTGGTTATCTCAAAGGATTTTTTTTTCCTCGTAGATAACCGCGGTTATCTGTAAGGAAAAAAAATTCCTCTCAGATAACTGGTTATCTCAGAGGAATATTTTTTCCTAACAGATAACCGACAGTAAACGGTTATGGTTAGTTTACAGAAATTATAATAATAATACACATTTATTCCAATGGCTCTCACTTTATGCTATGACTGCAAGTATTATTGGTTAAAATTCCACCAAAATTAGAGAACAATACTTACTATAACACCAAGAAAAACAATTAAAATAAATGTGCTATGTGGCTTTTACAAATGACAGAACTCCATTATCTAGCAGGAGGTATAATTTCTGTAAACTAACCATAACCGTTTACTGTCGGTTATCTGTTAGGAAAAAAAATTCCTTTGAGATAACTGGTTATCTGAGAGGATTATTTTTTCCTCGTAGATAACCACACTTGTATCGAGAAATAATGCAATCACAAAGATTTGAATACAACCCAAAACAAAAATATCTGTGTAAATCCCCTACATGACTGTGTTTTGTTATATTATTTATATATACATTATGCAAGCGTTAACACTACAAATAATAATTAATCAAGGTAGATTAGTCTGGCATGATTTTAAAACCACAGAATGCACAAGTATAGGTGCCATCAAATCAATACAAAATATTAAATCCATCAAACCACGGACCGTTAATCTATAATGAATAGATACTGTGCTCTATGTACTAGATTATAGAGTCTACAGTGTTGTAGCACAGGGTAAGGCTACATGCACACTAGGCGGCCAGGCAAGCGGTCAGCAGGCAGATTTGTTTGACAGATTGAATAACTTTTATACCGTCGCGATACAGTTCATATTCATCACCGTATCAGCCTGTAGGCGTGCACTGCTGGACATAGGCCTCCTCTATACATTTTAAGAAAAAGCGATTCTGAACCTTCTCCATCCACTGGCTTCCTTTGATTTAGCAATGTCGTCAATGTAACTACTGGAACAAATATTCCCACTAGTTCCATCAATAGAACTAGCAATGTAACTAACGGGAATAGACCGTCAGTCCAATTATGATAAATACTCATCACGGTAAAAGATCTTAGCAGAGACCTGGTTCACCCATTGGTAAATATTTGATACCGCATCCAACACTACTCTAAGAACTAGCTAACTGATTTTCGTTACATTTTAAAACAAATGTTTTGTTCTTAATAAGGATCGAACCCACTACTTACAGCGCAGAAGACTGAGCAACTGACCACTTGCACTGAAAAAAAACCTGCCAGACAAAAAAGTTAGCAGACGTAAAGGCGAGTTTGATTCAAGAGTGTGATTATAGCCAGTGTAAACATTGCACACTCAACTAACCTAACATCGAGGGAGAGGCGCACGCGCCGCGCCGCCCCCCCCCTGCCCGCCCCGCCCCGCCCCGCGCCGCACACCGAGCATTGCCGAACAGCACCTGCCGGCTGCGACACTTCAGAAACCCGAACCGAACATTTCAATTTGCGATCGCGCTCCTCACGAATCGAGTTTCGACAAATCCTCCATTTTATCGCCGCACTCAGAACCACTAAATGTCGGACGCGACATGACACACACACACACACACACACACACACACACTAACGTGCTTACTTAGCTTTAGATGGGAAATAAGATCTAATTAAATACAATGAACTGTATCTCTACATCTTACAATTTGAAAATTTTCAAGAGGAGAGTGAATAGGTTTCTTCTAGGCAAATGTGCTACATCGTCGACCGCATCGTCACTTACCATCAGGTGAGATTGCGGCTGAAAGTTTGTCTATATGTAAGTAATGTTTAAAAAAATCGTGCTCTACATGTAGAGAAGAAAATATTTAGTTATTTGAGAGAGGTGTGGTCTATGGTTTAAAAATTAGGGGTTGTAATATAAAGAATATTTTTTGATGTTCTTGATATAAGATGATATAAGCTAGACTAGACAGCCAAAGCCCACTATTTCACTCAAGCACTGTGGACTCGGCAGTGCTGGTGCAATTATATGAACTCACATACTTAGCTAGAATAAGGCTTGATAAAGTTTTTATAGGTTTTTTTTTCAGTCTCACTAATTCGCAATCAGATTCTAGCTAGTTAGTAATTCGCGACAAAAAGTCGCCACTCACACAACCTTCTCATCCTTATTTGATACGCGCAGCGCACATCGGCGCGTCAGTACCCGCGTCTCGAGCGCCGGATCTATAAAAAGAACCTTTTTACTGTAAACTTAGGGTACTATAAAAAGGACAAACTCACAAGATTAGTGAAGGGCTTGAGAACTGCGGAGATTACGGTAATCCGGAAGGGCACTGGAGAGTACGATTCAATGCCAATGGATGTGGATAAGTACCAGTAGCGAGTGATCCTTCTTGTTATGTACTGTAGACGCGTGGGTTTGAGGTTTGCCGTCCGTCACTTACTGTACTTGTGATTGTGTCAATTGGTGATAAGTGATTAAGCAAGCAGCCAGCCTCGGCTGGAATCTCACTTTTGAATTAGGTTAGACAGAATTCTTACTTATGTACAAATTACATTTATTTTTAATCAATCAATACACAAATAGAAGAACGAGTACCTAATGGATAAAAATGGAAGTCGCAAGACGATATTTCATCTCATTTACAACCTTGAGCTGCTACATATAATTCTGGCTCAATAAATAAAAAAACATGAATAACATAACAAAATATAAAAGAAGAAGGTGCGCGGCGGTGCGGTGCACTGACAGCGCGCACCATTCATCACTATTAGCCGGCGCCAGACGTTGCCAAGAACTTTGAAACTTATATGAACTAACGTAGTAAGTAAACCCCTTGTTTCTTATAAATTAACTGTTTTTATGATAATAATTGGAACAAGCTGAATAGCGATGCAATGCTCCACCGATCACGTCCACTGAGAACGTGTCCCGTGACTGTGAGGCATCGCACTGCGTCTGTCATTCAGAGAGAGGTGATGATGCCGTCCTATCCATCAGTAAATATTTCCGTCTTTATTTTAGACTAGTCAAAGAAAATAATGGGTAGGTAGGTAAAGGTAATATTTTTAAAAGCGTTATTCAGCTACGGTGAAATAGGCCTTAAAAGTTGTAGTAAAAATACAGAGCTTTGATTTGATGTGTGCCCCGTTCACACCGTGCGAGTAACTGGCGAGTGACCTAAGCCCGTGAGTTACGAGTGGATCAGTGCCGCCGCCGCGGGGCTCTTTACGACTCCATAATGTTAGGAACGCGTTGAGGGCGCGCGGTGCGGCGCTGATTTAGCGTTGGGGCGGATACAGGCCGATTTTTATTTGTACCAGTTTCAATGACGGTCGAGTACCTGATGTAAACATTTTACTGGGCCATTGGCACGCGGTGAAACTTTATGACGATTTGTTCATGAAAATAATGCTTTGATTCCATTTAACAGCCACTTCAAGTACTAACACGATTTTACTAACGAATAAACGAGACAAACCTTTACTTAATTATATGTGCTTTTCTCAAAAAAAAAAATTAAACAAAACAACAAAAGGATTTTAATGAATAAATAGATGGGTTATTTTAGATGAGTCAATCGACTCGTCATGTAACTCAAAATAATGTGAATCAATTTACCGAAAACCTTAGAAAGGTTTGTTCAAACGGGTTTAGTGATGATATCTCCATGTGGTGTATACCTACTCTCCATCGCTCGTGAAGCAACACTATCACTCCATACGGACGTCGTTACCGACTGTTTGTTTACACTCAACTGTTTACTGTCTCGCGCTCGCTTCACTTGCGACAGATTTACAATAAAGTTACTTTGTACTGGATTTTATCGTGCTTCTTCTGTATTACTCGTCTTATGCAAGTGGCGAATGCACTGACATTTTAGTGACCGTAAGACACTTTACGAGTGGGTTGTGTATTGTCGCTTTGTAATGTAGTGAGATGACTACAGTACGCCGCTATATCACAAGGAAGCCGTGAGAGGCACAGCTCTCAAGTCTACAAGTAATATTGAACAAAAATAGTTATCGATTCACCCGCTAGGCGAAAATGTTTTCTCCATACAAAAATTGCTTATCAAATCGCAAATCAACAAAATAAAACTCAGTTCTTTTATCATGTAATTTGCAACAGGTCCGCGACAAGCAATGTGTTACGCAATCATTGCACCACACCATCGACGGCTCCGGTAATACGTAACTCACAACACGATCGCAACAGCGTAAATAGGCATCACTTCTGTGAATATGATAGAAATTTTGTATTACTTATTGTGTGTTTTTAGAATGCAGCAGAAGAGATCACGTATTCAGCAAATTGGCGATGCGGTTTTATTGCAGTAAGTATGTGAATAATTGTTGAAGCACCGCATGGAGGAGATCTAAATGCAGGTCGTAAAATAACTATGAAACCGCGATTCTGAAGCAGTTTCTAAAACTCGTATTAAAATGTGGAGCGCCGTCGCGCGAGAGCCCCTATCGTCAGCTGCACGAGGCGACGCGACGTGACGTCACAAAGCGTCTCCTATCCTATTGAAGAATGGCGGGAGCTTCCTGCCTAAGCGCGGGAAAATTCCCGTGAAAATTGACAATTTTTACGCTAGTTTATTATGCGCCTTATGACGTCACGAATAACATCATATGTTTTTAAATTGAAGTCTTTTATTTTGAAAAATCCTACCTGTAGTGTTTGTGTTAGACAACTAATACAATCCACGGTCTCGGGCACGCGAGTGAAGTAAGGCGGTGCGTCAGTCTTACGCAAGCCACGGGCGAGGTTGGACGTGTCGCTTGTACACACCGCTTGTTGTCGAGCCTGTGACGATCTAGGTACTAGGTGCTGCCTAAAGTACTACTTACTGGCCAGCGAGTAGGTAGGCACTACATGTGGCGACGAGGTAAAAAGGTAAGGTTATAAATAACTAAAAAAAAAAAATGTTTATAAAATAGAGATATACCGATATGTTTAACGTAAACAAGATGTTGGTGTGTCAAAATAAAATGGCATTCGGTACTTAGCACGAAAATAAAAACTATTCAGTTTCATGCCGGTAGGCGGGCAAACCAGTTTTATTACCTAGTCTAGGTATTGTTGTTTACCGCTTGGCAGCACAGGCGCAGCTGGCCGAGAACGCGAGCGTAAGCTTGCATTACGCACCATTTTATTTAGATACCTACTTAGTTATCACCATCGACAACCGAGAACATGTAGGGAGGTAGTCTTGTTTTTCTTATTTTCAGTTTGTTTAGTTTAGTTATTGGTTACATAACTACCTACCCACTTTCATTTTATTGTAGATTTTTTATGTGTGTTCAGTGTCGGATAAATGGATTTATCTATCTATCTATCTATGACGACAATTAATTACAAATGTAATTCAAACGTAATTTATTCAGAACTAGGTACATATAGGTTAAATTACAAGATAAAACGATGAGACAGCAAAAGTTATAAACTGTGTAGCTATCTCAATGAACAAAATAAATAAATAAATAAATAAATATTCATGGACTTTACACACAACGCCCTCTAGTCCCAAACTAAGCAAAGCTTGTAATATGGGAACTAGATGCTGATAGAATACTTATATACCTACTTTTTTTTTGTAAATACATACTTATAATACATAGTAATACATAGTAATAAAATGTCAGTGAATAGAATTACGTTATTTACAGGGTAAAAGAAGGACATGGTAGTTAAAAGTAATAATAAAAGTGGTACTTACCTACCAAATTGGTTGAGTGCCTATTTGACTACCTACCTTACCTACTAGGTACTTACTCTGTTACCTTTGTTACGTAATCAGTAAATTAAATATGACTGTAAGTAACTTATGTTGGAAAATTAAGTTAAGGTACCCACTAAACTGGGAACATTTGGTAAAGAATACCTCCATTAAATTGGGAACAGGTACCCACTAAACTGGGAACATTTGGTAAAGAATACCTCCATTAAATTGGAAACAGGTACCCACTAAACTGGGAACATTTGGTAAAGAATACCTCCATTAAATTGGGAACGTAACTTATGCTACCCACTAAACTGGGAAGAGTGGTTGGTACAAAATGATACCTTCATTTAATTGAGAATTTGGCGTCGCGTGTAGGTACCCACTTAACTGGGAAGATTGGTTGGTACAAAATGATACCTTCATTTAATTGAGAATTTGGCGTCGCGTGTAGGTACCCACTTAACTGGGAACATTGGTACTAATTAGCACCTCCATTTAATTGGAAATTTGCATAAAAAGCTCCGCAAATTGGAAAATGGCTAAACCACCCCCATTTAATTGGAAACGGTTCACTGTGAAATAGGAAATCCCTTTCTATTTACAGGTCACCCCAAAATACTTAAATCGTAGACCATGTTATGTTATGGGACTCCCGTTTCCGGATTTAGACTCAAAGATGGTCCATTATGCGTGGGGGATGTTCTGGCTAGGAGTGTAGTCAGCCTAACTCCTCCCAAAAGTACAGTAGCTTCCTGAGGGCTTCGCAGGCTTGGAAGAGTGACCTGGGGTTGCTTAGGATTTCTGTTCGTTGTATTGCTACGCCCTCGCATTCCAGGATTACGTGAGCAGCTGATTCTTCTTCGGTAAGACAGCCTCTGCAGAGTGGGCTGTCAGTGGCTACGATGTTGTAAAAGTGTTTGTTCCAGGGACAGTGTCCTGTCAGGGTCCCCACAATGATTTTGAGATTCAGTCTTTGCAGGCTTAGTAGACGGCGTGTTAGTTTCGGTGTGATGGCTGGAATTGCAGCTCTTGACTGTCTGCAGTCAGTCGTACGTGCTCAGCATGTGTTGTGTGGTTGTAGGGTTTTCAGACGCACCCAGGTGCGTAGCAGAGAGAACGGTAGAGGAAGGAAAGGAGCTGGCCCCTCGGATATTGTTTCCGATCCTCTTCTGGCTAACTCGTCTGCAGCGTCATTACCCAGTGATCCACTATGTCACTGCATCTATTGTAGGATTAACCCATTTCTTAAGGCGATGCTCTCTTGGGCAAGGTGACTTTCTTGTATGAGTCTGGAGGTGCAGTTGTGGCTCTCCAAGGCTTTGAGTGTGGCTGTGCTATCTGAAAGAATCCACATGTTATAATCAGCGATTCCTCTCCTGTTGATTGCTGTTGCTGCTTCGGAAATGGCTGCACATTCACATTGGAAGATGGAACTGGGTGTGCCTAGTGTCATTGATATGTTAATGTTGAGATCTAGCGAGTTTACTCCGGCGCCTGTACCCTGTTTGGGTTTTGAGCCATCAGTGTAGACTCGTACTTCGCTGATTCCTGATTGATCTCTTTGGTCTTCATGCAACCTGTTATAGTAGAGCATGCCAGTCTCTGAAAGCGTTGCAGTTTGGTTATCACGGTCGTGAATTCGGTTCTGGTCGACCATACAACTGCTCCGTGTATAAGTGCTGGTCTTATTACGGTTGTATAGAGCCACCGGGTTATTTTGGCGAAAGACCCCATGTTTTTCCGAGCATTCTACCGCGTTGGAAGAATGTGGAGTTCGCGCGTTGGAGTTTGTGGTCAAGATGCTTGTTCCAAAGAAGTGCTATCCAGTATTACCCCTAGATACTCGACTTCGTTGATTAGCTTGAGATCAGTGTTGAAGAGCTTTGGTACTTTTAGGGTTCCCAGGCTTCTTTTGTGTGTGAACATGATCAGTTCTGTTTTAGTGGGATTGACTGATAAGCTATGGCTAGTGCACCAGCTTTCAATTGTTTTAAACGCTGCTTGCACAGACAGGCTACAGAGTACGTTTTCGAAGCATCCAGTCGTGAGGATAGCAAGATCATCTGCATATCTCACTGTGAAGAGCCCGCGGCCGTCCAGTTTTCGGATGAGCTCGTCCACTACTATGTTCCATAGCAGGGGCGAGAGGACGCCGTCTTGTGGGCAGCCTCTCACCACTATGCCCCTCGTTGTGGTGTTTACTGTGAGTTGTATTGCTCTGTATTTAAGCATGTTGTTTGTCCATTCTGCTAGCGTAGAGTCGACGCCGTATCTTGCTAGTGCAAGGTCTATGCTAGTGAAGGTTGTTTTGTCAAAGGCACCTTCTATATCTATGAAGGCCCCCAGAGTTGGTTGTTTTGTGGCTAAACCGTCTCCATTTCGAGAGACTACGCTATGGAGTGCGGAATCTGTTGATTTGCCTGGGCTATAGGCGGGTTGTTGCGGATGTAGCGGTTGGCGTAGGAAAGTGTTACCTCTGATTTCCTGGTCACATATCCTCTCTAGGGTTTTGAAGAGGAACGATGGTAGAATAATAGGTTGGAAGGATTTCGCCATTGTGTAGTCGCTCCTACCAAGTTAGTAAGAATATAACCTTCACTCCCCTCCACTTCTGGGGTATGTAGCGATGGGCGATGCATCCTCTGAAGATTTTTACTAGGCGTTCGGCTAGTAATTCGCCACTCCACCTTAAAAGGCCCGGAAAGATTCCGTCTAGCCCTGGCGATTTGAAAAGAAGGAAGCTGTTGATGGCCCAAATTACCTTCTCTTTGTTGATCAGGTTTTGAGCGGTGGTCCAATCTTGACTACTGGTTGCTCGTTCGCTGTGTGCTTCCCATTCGAACGAGTCTGATATTAGACATCCCGGGAAGTGTGTTTCAAGTTCGCTGGTTTCATCGTCCGTCTTGGTGTACGTGTTACCAAGTATCCGATGGTACGCGCAAGTTCACTGGATAGTATGCCTTTTGTTTTGGCTGCCTGACTGGTGCTATCAATGTTTGTCTCCAGCATATCCTGTTGCCTGAGGCGTATTCGTTTTGAAGGTAGATTTGGTGGATTGGTATTTCTCCGAGTCCCTTGGTTGTTGAGTGTTCATTGATCTGTTGGAGAATTCCGTACTTTGCAACGTAGTCTTTGCAGTTCCGGGTTCTACTCCGGGTTCCAGGGACTAGTTTAGCGAACTTCGTTATATCAGTCTTGCGCGGGAGGCGCCTCGGACTCGGCAAAGGTAAGGTCACATTTAGATTTAAACGAATCTATCTATGATCCGAACACGATTTGTAGCATTGTAGCAAGTATCGAAGCGATGTAGAGTCTCGATGTAGTCTCAATGTAGAGTCGATATAGAGTCTCAATGTAGAGTCGATATAGAGTCTCAATGTAGAGTCGATATAGAGTCTCAATGTAGAGTCGATGTAGAGTCTCAATGTAGAGTCGATGTAGAGTCTCAATGTAGAGTCGATGTAGAGTCAATGCAGAGTATCATGTAAAGTCTCGTTTAGTCTCTTGTAGAGTTTCAACGTAGAGTCAATGTAGAATTTCAATGTAGTCTTCATCGTTTTCTTCGTCATGGGAGTTGGATTGGAGTCGCAATGAGTACGACTTTAGCATGATGAAGCTTTGATCTATTATTGATGTGTTGATATAACGAAAAAGTCTGTCCAACAGGGTTTCAAAAAAAAAAAAAAAAAAAACAGTGAGCTTTGGACTATTATTGATGTGTTGATGTTAGAATCGCTTTTAGACAAGGCTACAAAGAACGTGCGTGAAGCCCTATTTAGACTTATATGTGCTGGTTCCTGATAGTTGATTTCTCAACTGCTTTGACATTCAAACCAGATGTTTCGGTTTGGGTTTAGATTTAGTTGCTAGTTGAAGGTTGAAGCTGTTTACTTCGAATGTACTCGATTGGTGAATATTTGCTGAACGGAAGCTGGTCAAATGATACTTGAGATGAGGATTGATTGAACGGTGTTGGTTGATCCAATTTAGCTTTGACTAGAGCTTGACCAAATGTGTACAACAGTTGCTATCACTTTAGTTTCATTGGTCGAGCTGTACTTAATACGGTAAACAGCAGTAGCGCAATAAAATAAATTTAATAAGATAGAGATGTAGTGTTTGTGTTAGACAACTAATACAATCCACGGTCTCGGGCACGCGAGTGAAGTAAGGCGGTGCGTCAGTCTTACGCAAGCCACGGGCGAGGTTGGACGTGTCGCTTGTACACACCGCTTGTTGTCGAGCCTGTGACGATCTAGGTACTAGGTGCTGCCTAAAGTACTACTTACTGGCCAGCGAGTAGGTAGGCACTACACTACCCTTGCACGCAATCGAGGCATAGAGAGAACCGGGTAGAGTACCTCGTAGTAGATAGGTATTTATTTGTATTCGTTTTATGTGTGGCGCATGTCGGTGCAATTACAGACATATACGGACAAACTGCAACATAGGACACGTACTCAACGAACATGCTCTCGGAGGAAGTGGAATTGTTTCAGACACGTAACATCATAGATTAGATAGGCCACTTCTTATGCCACTTTTTCTAATAAAAAACTCTATTAGAGTGTTTTTCTAACAACAAAAGTATCAAAACCTCATGTAAAAATTAAAAGAAATGTCAACACGAACGAAGTCACGGGCATTAGCTGGTATCTATCAAATGTAGAAAAAAATCTAATGAAGGATCGTCGCGTGGGCCGAGCCTAATGACGCCTCGAGCGAGTACGCTCATAGTCTGTAGAGAGCAGCTCGCTCACTGCGTAGGCAATGAATCAACACAAGTTTTACCACATAAATAAAATGTCTTGATTGTTCAGGTCATTGATTGGTATGACTTACTAAAATACCTAATTATGTATTCCGTGTCATTGGTTTGAAATAGCTGTGGCTTGGCATTCGGTAAAATCTATAAGACAGTCTGTGAGGGTTTGACACAATATGAAGACTACTGAGATATCTCACATTTTTTAGTGTTCCAAAATCAAGTGAAAGCTTAAAATAGTTCTCCGAGAAATCGATCGACAATCGATTTAGGAGTAGAACACGAAAGGCAGATACTCGCTTACCACCGTACGAGTGGTGCAAGACATCGCCGTGCACGAAGCCAAACATAACTAGACAACACATAAGTAGTGTTGATAGAAAATATTTGTTGAGAGAATCAGCTTTCCTCTGAGCGTCTGCACAGGATATTGAACTCTGAATAAGAGGATTACTCCTGCCTCCAGATCTTAGAATGTCGACAGCTAATTAAAACAACCGACAGGAGCTCAAATCTCACTTTCCGAGGTGACACAAAGTTTTTTAATCAAATATCAGCCATCTACAATCTTGTTCATTTGTTTTGTTTATACAACCTTCTTGTCAGAATTGATCTTGATGAGCCAAGAGGGGTTCCAGAGTCCTCAGCATGACTACATGTGACAATTGTAAATGTATCGTAACGGTAACGTAACCGAGATACACTGCGCCGTTACGCTGCTAAGTTTGGCAGCGGCGGCGCTGGCGCATGGCGTTGCGTTGACGCGCAATATGACTCGAATATGTTACGCAACTAGGAACTAGGAGACTGTCACATTTATTCGTGTTATCCCCCCCCCAGCCCCCCAGCCCCCCCGGCCCCCCCAGCCCCCCCAGCCCCCAGGTGGCATAATACGAATAATTTTGGCAATCGTGAATTTAGCTAGCATTGTTTTATATACTTACTAATCTTCTAAACTCTGCACATGCTTCAGAAACCGCCACCTGGCCCACACTAGACCCATTTTTTTATTACCGTCCTTGAATATTAAATTTTCTTATTTTTATTCATGCGTCATCATCATAGTTAACAGTCTATAGAAGTCTACTGCTAATATTTCCTTATCGATCGCTAGCGCTCTGGAGTCTGACTTGAAATAATTCCCTCGCTCGTGACTCAGTATATTATCCCAAGAAATCCCTTTATACTAGTGGATTTTCTCAAGAAAGAAACCTTTTTTATTTATTAAACTAAGTGACCACTAAAACATACGTACCCTTAAGCAGCCCTTATAAATGATATATTAAGGGCAGATGACAATCGTGATGAGTTAATTTCCTAGATTAGAACATACAGGCGAGCCCCATGTCACCCCGGCCCTTCAGACGATCCGTACAAACACACTTTAACCCCTCATCCCTCTAACAATCTCATTACAGTCGCTACTACTCCCGACAAGTGCTTCAGTCCGGTTACGTAGCTAATAATGTTTTCTTATTACATACCCTTACGTCAGCTTTGCGACAAGTGTAAGCAATCACTGCCAAACTAAACTTTTTGTAGTAGCAAAATGGCGTTTAAAGGAAAAGATATCCTGAAGCACGTGTCGCGATCGCGAGTTACATAACCCGGTGGGTTTTTGAAGACTGACAGATTGCAATCAGAAAACAAACATAGGAAATACGATGATTTTCTCTCTCGCTTGCACTTTCAATGTGTCTATCTAGCTCATCTTTCACTTATTAATTCCTTGATTTTGAAAATTTATTTTTGTTTGTCTGAATTTATTGCTCTTGAGTGTGTTCAAAATTA
This sequence comes from Gandaritis pyraliata, assembly GCA_947859175.1. Taxonomy (NCBI): domain Eukaryota; kingdom Metazoa; phylum Arthropoda; class Insecta; order Lepidoptera; family Geometridae; genus Gandaritis; species Gandaritis pyraliata. The sequence continues at coordinate 6,919,989 of OX401875.1, read as the reverse complement.
TAAAAAAATAAATTATATTCATAGACTACCTTTATGATTATTTACTGTCAATAAGCTAAGCCCTACAAGGCCGACCTAATTAACAAATTATTAAGTACCTACCTACCTTTTCTGTTTTGTCGATATTTTTTACCACAACGAATTAATTTTAATATTCCCCCAACAAAAACTCTGTGGTACCATCTGTTTTCTTTTTAATTACTTGTTGGAAAGAAAAACTGTGTTCGGTCGCCGCGGGGGCCGTATTGGGAAATGAGGCCTTGATTATGCCATAATTATCTAAAAACACCGTGATTATGTAGAAGCATTGTAATAATTAGGTACCTACAACCATTCTTTGTTTACCATTGTAGCTAATTCCCTTGCGGTGCAGCACAAATGTTGTTGTAAAATAATGTATCCTACATACAGCTAACTCTTATATATTTCTTCTACTCTACGTGTTTCATTGAGAAATCTGTTTGTTTGTGAAACAAAGCCAATGCTCTTAGAAGCGAACTTCCCCTGTCTACAGGGTGAAAAAAATCAACCCTGTAGACGTAATAGTTAAACATGATAGCAATATAATCAGAAAAATTAATTGTTCAATTCGGAATGAAACGAGATTAGGGCTCCTGTGATAGTGGTTTGAAACCCACACTTTTCAGTATCTGAATCTTTGATTACAAACGACGCTTTTTGTCCTGATCAGGAGTCGATGGGATGTAGGTAAGGGGTAGCCGGTACTTGCAACACTTGTGAGCTATTTTCACAGCCACTATAATTACGACCTCATTAAGATAATTTTAAAGTACTTTTCCCTTCGACTCTGAGTTTGCGAAACGCTTAACCCAAGGGACAGATTTAATTTATTTGTCGCCTGAACTCCGGAGGGCAGATGTTTGTACGAGAAATGTTTGATGTCCGCCCCCCCCCTTGCCCCTTGCCCCCTATGTTTGAAGTCCCCCTGGAATTGGCATGGAGGTATTTACCAACAGAGACTTCCGTAGAAGTTGAAAATCCTTCTATTTTTTAAATGTTTTATTTTAGAGAAAATTTTAAAAGCGTCGCAACCTTTTCCACTCGTAACCTGTAGAGAGAATGATTTATAGATAGAGTAGGCTTACCAAAAACATAGCAGCCTTTCAGTCTAGTGTATTTCTTCACATACAAATATGGGTATTTTTTAAATAAAGTTTATTTTCCATCAGCTATGAAAACAAAGAACTGATAATTAATACCTTAAAATATGGGAGCATGGGGGGCATTACAATTTAAGTATTTGACTTGTTTACACGCTTTTTTGGGAATTTCGGCTTTTGTAGATAACTTTTTGAAGTATTTTGAAAAGGTCGAGTTTGAATACCCGAAACAACTTTTATTTGTGGAACAAACTCAACAACACTTACTGTGTATTTCCTGAATGTTTTCAAAACATCTTTACTAGTGTTTTGGTAAATAAACTATTATTTAAACTATTTATTTATTTATGTTATTTATCTTTTTCGATTTTCGATACTTAATTGATTTCAGGAACTCCGACTATTATATAAAATACTGTGTATTCTTGGTAAGCATTACCTACCTGCATAAAGATGGTAGAAATAAATTACCCAGTGCTCTTTTCATTAAAAAAAACACGGTGTCATAATATAAAAATTTGAAAATAACAATTAATCATCTCCTGCCCGACCTTATGTCATCGTTTGGTTTTTAATTAAAAGCAATTAAAATAAATTCAAAAGATTAGTCAGAGAGAAGGCCAGATACTTTTTACACAAGCTTACAGTATGCACAACTGATCTTTATCCCTCTGAAGTTAGGTGCAACAACAGCATGTATTGTTGTGAGGAAGATTACCTCACCTATAATTCGACCCAAAAATAGCTTCTGCGCAGATACTTCAGAGAGACCAAGATCCGGTGTGATGTGACTACTTGACTTCGTAGAGCATTTGACAGGTGGCAATTCCATCAGTAGCTACTTATTGGGGAGAATACCAACTTCCTGCCGCAAACGCGTCACGGAAGACCAGCGCTATAGTAGTCACGGAAGACCAGCGCTATAGTAGTCACGGAAGACCAGCACTATAGTAGTCACGGAAGACCAGCGCTATAGTAGTCACGGAAGACCAGCGCTATAGTAGCCACGGAAGACCAGCGCTATAGTAGTCATGAGCTACTATAGCACATGCTGAGTGGCGACTGGCGACCGTTCTTGTACTCACGTAGTCAATTTAATATTAAGCCAACTCATATTGTAATTATTTAGTCATACGATATAAACTTTTTATTTCTTTCTTTCTTTCTTTCAAACATGTTGATTTTATAAGACCAAAAAATTTTCTATTCACAAAAATGCTGCAAGAATCGTACGCGCCGCCCTCACGTCCGCCGGCTATCTAGTAAAGCACGTGTGTGTGTGTGTGTGTGTGTGCTGTAAGTAGGTATACGTTCGTATATAAGTACTAACGGTAGTAGGTACCTAGGAAGCAGGACACTGCCGTATATTTGTGCATGGATTTAGTTAAAACACGACCAACGACGAGCCGTATGAGCCTTTACAATCGCTGAAGAATACAAAATTAAATAAAACGTCTAAAAAAATGATTATCAAAAATTTATAATTATGTGAAGGGTTATAATTTTATTAAAATTAAAACAATACAGTGACACTTCTAAATGATAAGTCACGTGACTGTTTTTAAAATGTTCAAGTTATTGTCTATTTTTTCTCTTTAGTTTTTTTTTCAATTGATAGCAGAGCTTGATTTTTTACTCAAAGTATATAATATAATAAATAAATAAATAAATATTCGTGGATTTTACACACAACGCCCTCTAGTCCCAAACTAAGCAAAGCTTGTGATATGGGAACTAGATGGCTGATAGAATACTTAAATACTTTTTTTTTTGTAAATACATACTTATAATACATAGTAACACCCAGACATAGAACAAACATCTATGTTTTCCACGCACAAATGTTTGTTCTCAGTGGGGATCGAACCCACGACCCACAGCACGGAAGGCAGAGCTGTTACCGACTGAGCTGTGACGTCTGTCAATATATGAATATTATGTTTTAAGAAACAGTACTAAAACTAGTTAATAAAATAAACCAATATATTATTTATAGTTTAGTTGACTTTTAGGTGTTATTTTAGTGTGAAGTGAGGCAAGACGCCAGAATCCTATCCTATCCTATCCTATCCTACTAATATTATAAATGTGAAAGTTTAGATGTTTGGATGTTTGGATGTTTGTGTTTCAATCACGTCAAAACCACTGAACTAACTTGGATGAAAGTTGGCATATATATAGTTCGTAACCTGGATTGACATATAGGCTACTTTTTATCCCGAATAATTAACAGGATCTACAGGATAAAATGAACGAAAAGGATTAGCAGCGCCAATTGGCAAGAGGATTTCATTGTCATGTCATGTCACGTCAGTTTGACAGGGCGTAGTACTACCTCTTTGGTCTAACAACTAGCGTTTGACATTCCAGTAGGTACGAGTTCGGTGTAATGAGGTGTAATGTCAAGTTTCTCTAAAGAAGTATCCGCTCGGTACACGCACAGATAATATAATGTACACGGAAACTGTAGACGCGTACGAAGTCGCGGGTAACTGCTAGTACAGAATAACACGAAGATACTTACATACACGTGTTTCCGACATTCCGTCAGTTTCCTCAATTATTTTCAATAAAAGAAAATGAAAGCGTCGCCAATCTCGCGGTAACTACTTCTCTCCGCGATACACGAGGATACGTCTCCGTGACGTCAAGTGACGCCTCAGAGGGGAAATAATATTAGGGGAAGTCGGTGATGGAAAACATCGGGTGGACTTCAACAAAACTCCCTTTGACTGCCGGGTAAGAATCGCGTCACAAGACTAAGTACTCCGTGAAAGCAAACCTCTACCGGATGGACTGATGACTTGTATATGATATTATGTTTATAGGAGACAATTATCTTCCCAACCTCGAATGATGACATGTCTCGAACTTGCTTCCTATTGACTCTAACATTTTCGTAATTAAGATGTTAGTAACTTAAATAAATAAGCTAATAAACATAAAAAAATATTAGAGCCATAAGTTTTTAGTACCTAAACCAAAGTTTAAATTTTCATAGCATTGTATCTAACACACTAAGGCTCTTTGGGGTAATTTCGCCTTGAACTTAATATCACGTAAAGCCGGTTCTGTGGTCCAATGCGTTGCTGCACTCCATAACATCCCTCTGTGACTCCACGCAGGTAATCAGCTTTACGGCCGCGGAGCCATGACGCTGGAGTGGAAACATTTGCCCGAATAACATATTCAGTCAAAAACATTTTCGTCTTGGCCGATTTGCGTGGCTCTTTACCACTCGCATTGCACATATTTTTTGTTATTTGTAAACTACATTTATAAATCTGTAGCTTGGTTGATTAATGACGTACCTATAGGTACTAAAATCAAGAATATTTTTTCCAAAAAACTCAGCGGAATGGCCACACTGATAACCACACTACTTTTACACGATATCGTTGGAGAGCTAAGTCATACATTTTAGTACTAGACGATTTCATACTGTGTCGGCATCAACAGCGGTATATTTGTCTAATCTACTGACATTGGTGCTGTGTTAAGTGTCGACTGCCAGTGTCGGCCAGTGTGCAATGCAAATGTTTTGTTGAAGGATGTAAAAAATTCGGAAAAGTTATATGACCGACAACCGCTTTTGTTATATCAAACAAAAAGTACAGCAATTTCAGTATATTTATAGAATTTAGCTTGCGCTCTTCAACTTGCTGATATCTAAACTGTAATGAAGTGTCAAAATATTTACTCAAATATAACAAAGTTTATAACAATTAAAACGATAAACAATTCAATACAAATTAAACAACCCCAATAAAATTAATTGTGCCGGTATTACCCCACAGAGCCCTATTATCACAAACCTTCGACCCGACTATTTTACCGAAATTAATAACTTCAACTAGTTTTCTAGTGTTGGGTGTAAGCCGTATAATTGACCACCGAATTGATCTAGTACAGTCAGTTACAAAAATTGTTCAAACATTTTGAGAATAGTAGAGAAAAAACATTAGTAAAGTGCGTTGTTGAAACTAGTTGTCTAGTAAGTAGGTACAGTGTTTGCTTCGATGGATATTTTATTTTATTTTAATTTTTAGATTTTTTTGGGGTTCTAAGAGTGGTACCCATGTAGGTAAATCAAATATTTTACATTTGAGATTTCGCTTACTTCTGATTTTTGAGTAGTTGCCATTAAGATAAATATTTAAAAAATAGAGCTACCCTGAATATATAATTTTAATTATTACAAGGTTCCGTATGTTAGGGAGTGTACTTGCATAGGTTGGCTCGATCTCTGAACTCAGAAGCAAATTAATTTATCTGAAAAACGCCCGCGGGACCCGCGCCGCGGTCTAACACAAGTAGGTACCTTGAATACTTACATAAGTTATATTATACATGGGGGTCCAAATTAAATCAAAAACTATATGAGAATGAATGAGTACCTAATGACCACGTGACGGTGAAGACGCCTGAACTGCAAACATCTGTGTAGTTAGGGACTAGACATAATTATTTCCATGAAAATCATCATCAACCTGAAGAAGTCCTAGGCTTCCTAAATGTTTCACGAAAAAAAAAGATTTTTTATGTTTTCTCCATTCAGTGATAATAATGTAATTTTTCACAATGTTGTTACGTTTAAGATGTAGGTATTCGTTATATCTGATATCCGACAAAGTAATCTTAGGAACAATGTGGTCGGATGGGTATTATTGCAACAGTAACAACTTCAGCAACTCAACCACTAAAGGTAACTCCTGGCTCTATTGTTATAGAAACTAACAATTTACACTGAAATGAAACGCCCCGTAATAAAATGTTTCCCCAACGCAATCGGAGCACCTTGTGTAGCGCTCAGCGCATCCTGTATACCGTCCAATTTAGAACAGACCTGTCCTAACTATATTTGCTCAGTCCTTTTCCCTCGTCATTCAAAGAAAAACATTATTCTCTTTTTCATTTGAGACAAAATTGGAGTTACTTCAATAAAACTTTGAGTGAATACTGAATACAATGTAAATAATAGCGTATCACTGAATTACGTAACGAAACATTTCTAAAAAGATTTATTTTCTTCACAACAATTTTTGATGTTTGTGTCACATCACACTGCACACCAATAACATACCAAGCACAATGCGGAACACGACGCGCAATGTATTACAAATATCCATAATGAACTATAGTGGGATGATAAACATCTCGGTCGAGCAACCTCGCACTCGATGAGGAGCGACCATTACTAATCGGAGTCTGCTTTACGAGTCGCATTGACGATACCGACGCCGTACGGCAACATGCTATGTATGCGGCACCGTGCTGCCCAACAAACACCACTTAATGTTAGTAATAACACGTATTATATCTCCATCGAGTGATTCACGAGTGATGAGATCGCGACACGACAGGATAGGGATAGGGGCCGTCTTCCCACACAAAGCGTAACTCAACCATCTTGAGTAGTTATTTTCAAAGAACTGTTAAAAATATTCATAACTGGTTAAAACCTGAATATTTGATCAGCATTACGATCATGACTTGCGCACGTTGGATTTGTTGGACACATTGGATGTTGGCTTTTAAAATACTTGAAAGATTTTCGTGGTTTGGTCTCGCAGCACGTTGTATTGAATGATTAGTTTTACACAAATCAAAAAGGTCTCACATTTGCTGTGTTGGCAATCTGAAGAGTAGGTAATCAAAAAGTGCAATGAGACTTTTTTGATTACTTACTTACTACGCCTCTTTCTTTATGGCTCAGATTACCAGCACTTTTGCAGTGGTTGCAGTGGTTGCAGTCTAACGTCACATAACACACTTCATCGGTGGACACTGTTTTTCAAAATAACGCGTGTAAAGCGAGCGTGTAAAAGCTTAACCCTTCATGCACATGTGTATGGAAGCAGGCGATAAGGCAGCATTGTACGGGTTTAACAATGTTGGCTGCCGTATCGATGCATAGTTCTCTCATTATCGACTAGAATACACATGATGACCCCCCTAGGGTTGTCACTTTCTCACAAAAATATTCAGGATTATGTTCTCTTGAAGTCTAGAAGTCAGATATTTAAAAATTGAAGTAAATAATTATGTAGAAGAGTTAGAAGCCAAATTGATTGCCGTAGTTAAAATCACGTGTAAGATATATTTGAGAATGTCACTTTAATTCTATCAAAAGTTGCCTTTGACCACAATTTTATAACTTTAATAGTTCCCGTACCCACCTATTAAAAAATTCCCAAATGTTTGAAACAAACAAGGAATCTCAATAAACAAGAACAAAAGGTTTTTCTTGTTTTAAAGTAAGTAAGTTACAAACCACACACTATGACACGAGGAAACTGTCCGCGCGGAAATAGACTTTGTACATAAAATGTACATATTTATTTAAATTTATTAAATGTATGGATAAAAAAATGACGTTGGTTGGATTCAAGAAACCTTTTTAATACAAATTGAAGAATATTCCTTAAAATCTCTGAAATCATTTTACTAAATGACGTGGAATAATGTAACATTTTTACATTAATCAATATTTAGCAGTTTTTCACAATCTGTCTTCGTTTCACAGATTATCCACTTTCCTCAGTTTTGTAAAAATACTATTAATTCGTACAAACCTCCATAAATTACGGCATGGCAACGGCAGTAGAATGGCTACGTTTCATTCCGGTGAAAGAACTTTCAAAGAAAATCCTCCCTTTACCGCCCTCAGCCCCCTCTGCCCCCCCCCCCTTACCCCGGGACAAACAATAATTAATTCCGCGCTAGTGAAGCCCGTTAGAACTGCCTTAATTCTGTACGTGTTGAGGTCAACGCTAGAAATAACGGAATTTTGGAAAAAAACTCTGAAAGTCATAGTAAATTGTTTCATACATCTCTTGGTATGTCAGTATCATTAACCTGGAGACCGCCAAAAGGGGTAGTAAGAGGCACGTCCAAATAAAAAAAATCAACGACGTTACTTTATATACCACTTTCTCAATTCTATCTGATCCTTGTGATTTTATTGAATAAAGAAATTTTGACTTTGACTTTCCAATGTCAGTTGAAGCTGTCACATTGATGTGACCTAATACTATAGATCGAGTCGATAATGCGCTTATTGCTACTGATACTTATATTGTGAAAAATGTAAAAAGGGATGATTTTAATCGATTGAATATGCGAGTGCCAGCCCTGGCCGCGACACATTGTGTGTCGGACGGCATTGTGCGATAGATCGAGTCGATAATGCGCAGATCGCGATGGCGTCCTTTTTGTCAATTCTCGTTTTATTGGTCTCCTCTCAGTGCGATGCCTGTACTTAACATGAAATTGTTTAGAGAAATCAAGGGTTCTTTTACTGCTAGATTTATTGGTCTGATAATCGAATTGCCGATACATAAAAACCATGAGTTGCTCTAAGCTTCTCGATCAGACACATACTTACTAAACGATGTCTTATCTGAAGTACTTTTGTCTTTTATCTGTAAATATTCTTGTTTAAAACTGAGCTTACAGAAGCATGAAATCTGTCAAAATAACCAGGTATCAGGTTTCTCGAATTTTTGATCGAGATTAAATACAGGATTAATTAGTCAGCATACAAGATTAAGGGCGGCTTGCACTAGTATCGCTAAACGCGTTTAACTCTTAAATAGTATTTAGCGAGTTGTCAAGTCATACAAATACGTCAGATTTAAATCGATTTTGCTGTTAAATATGTTTAGTGATTCTGGTGCAAGACGCCCTAAAGGTACTTAATACGTGCTTTGTCCAGTCATAAGCAATGTTTTAAATTCCATTTAAATTTTATATTTTCTTTGTGAATAAATAACATTATGATGAAGAATAAAAAAAATCCATTGTTTCTACGCCATCGGTAATTTCAAAATCAAAGTACTACTTGTATTTATTGCTTGAAATACATGTTGTAAATATTTAGGGCGGCTTGCACCAGAATCGCTAAACGCGTTTAACTGTTAAGCGAGTTGTCAAGTCATATAAATACGTCAGATTTAAATCTATTTAGCTGTTAAACACGTTTAGAGACTCTGGTGTAAGTCGCCCTTAATTAATAAAAAGTGAGTGTTTCAATTTATTTATTTACTTACAAACTGACAGCTGGAGCAAAAACGTAATAAACGTACGCACAATCCGACATTTTTGATAATGTAAAATCACTGAATGTTATTCTGCAAAATCGCAAACTTTTACGATCTAGAGAGAATAACAATGCAAAGTATTCAATTCGATCCATACTCTATTGCAAGGTCATTGACCTTTCTGCGTTATTTACAGTTATAAGATTTTAGAAGCAATATGCCGATCAGAGCTTAAAGAGTTCCAAACGATGGCATCTATCAGGGGATAAGATGAATAGGATACATCTGAAGGCTTACGAAGAAGAAAATGATGGCAATACCTACCTACAGGGTGTCATAAGACTACTTCTGAAACTTTCAGGGGGTAAATTTCCCATCAATATGATTTTTTTATGGCACTAACATTACAGTGATGATACGAAAAAAATAATAATCTAGCTACTCTGTTTATACTTGCCAGGTTGATATCATTTGGTATGGAACAAATGATTATTTTGCACTCACACGTCATATCCGGTTACTATAAAAGTTAAAGCTACTGAACCGATTTTTATGAAATTTATATGGGACCAATATTTATGTATATTTACTCAAAAATACAACCGCATTAAAAACCTCTTTTTTTCTGAAGTCATACTCTTTTTTTCTAGAGTCTTATTACATACACCCTGTATACTTACGTAAAATAATATTCAGAAATAGAGGATACAAACAGAAAAACAAAATTATTCCTCGAAATATGTTAACTCCTTTGGCCTTCCATATTTCTATAGGATATACAAATAAGCTTATTTCATTTCAATTCATTTTTATTAATTCTACAAGTAATAATAATAAGTAAGCAGCTGAATTTAATCCTATCCTACTAATATTATAAATGTGAAAGTTTACATGTTTGGATGTTTGTGTTTCAATCACGTCTAAACTACTGAACCAACTTGGATGAATCTTGGCATATACAGCGTGTAGCTACAATGGCGACATTAAATGAACACACGGGTAGAGCTACTTATAAGTATTCATAAAAAAAATAAAAAAATAATTATAGTCCAAAATAGAAATTTCGAATTTTTCAAACAAACTTAATAATAAAATACGCAACAAAAATTAATCACCCTATGAGTGTCTTTACCTACGTGTTACCGCGCCCGCGCCCGCGCCTGCCTGCCCGGGCGGCTCGGTGGCGGCGGCGGGGCGCGGGGCGGAGCGTGGGGCGGGGAAATCAAGCGACACCAAGGAATTCAAAGAAATCAAATAATTTCACTTCACCTTGTTCACTTTACTATTAATTTTATTGTGACCTATGCACCTAGCGCCTTACACTTATTAAATCTTCAAGTTCTCAATGTAGCCGCCGCGCCGCCGCCGCCACCACGTCGGACACAAAGATGTAACCGGCGGCGCTGAACATTTGCCCTCGCTTTTGATAATACATTTTATTTTATTTTAGCATGAACGTCGTCTTTCACAAAGCCCCATAAAAAAATCGAGGGGCTTGAGGTCAGGTGACATTGGGCCACCTAAGAGCTCCGTGTCGTGTCGTCCTATCCAGTATCCACTGAGCACCAAACATTTAATTTACCCGCTCCCTAGTCGCAAAGGTAGACAGATAAACAAATAATAAATCAAAGCGTCTTTATCGCTGTACCTACGTAGACCTGATTGGGTACTTAGAATAGAAAAGCTAAACTAACAAAACCAAGCGTCTTTTTCGCGAAACATTGAGAATAGGTAGATAATTAGCAAAATTATTAAAATAAAGTGTGTCAAGGACACCGGCCCGCGTATCACTGGCTAGGCGGCAGGACGAGTCGGTCGAACGGGCGGCGCGGGCGGCGCTCTTCAATAGTTAGCTATCCCTTTCATGCACAAGGTCGCAATTTCGGGTGTCCTATTCTAACAATACTTTCTTGCTTTTCATACGCGGTTACACGCGGTTATGACCCGTGAACCCGACAGATGACCTCTACTCTTACGTACAGGTTGCTCCGAGGCGTTATTTAAGAAAATTGATTTATTTCGATAAATCTTATGTTTAATGAAATAAAAAATATGTCTATATTCTGAAAACGCGAAACCGGATACGCTGGTTAATTTAATGTCGCCATTGTAGCTACACGCTGTATATAGTTCGTAACCTGGATTGACACATAGGCTACTTTTTATCCCGAATAAATAACAGGATCTACAGGATAAAATGAAGAGGATTTCATTGTCATGTCATGTCACGTCAGTTTGACAGGGCGTAGTACTACCTCTTTGGTCTAACAACTAGCGTTTGACATTCCAGTAGGTACGAGTTCGGTGTAATGAGGTGTAATGTCAAGTTTCTCAAAGAAGTATCCGCTCGGTACACGCACAGATAATATAATGTACACGGAAACTGTAGACGCGTACGAAGTCGCGGGTAACTGCTAGTAATAAATAATGACACGTGACTGAGCCTTTAGCGCCTTTACCTAGCGTGGGGGGGGGGGGGGGGTCAAACCGCATACCTAGTTTGTGCTTACGTCACTGAACCGTCTTAATCAACTATTATCAGATAACCTACCTGATGTTAAACGGTCACCCCTGCCATTGACATTTTTCAAAATTAGAATCAGAATCAGAAAATTCTTTATTTAAGTATTTAAATCACAGGGATCGTTTATAATCGTCTTTGATACTAGTTTATATGTCCCAGTTCCTCACGAGTCACGACTATTACATGAGTGACCTCACTAAGCACGTCCATCGAGTGCCACACCGCCGCGCCGCCGCCGCCACCGCCGCGGGTAGTCTAGTAATTGAATAAAAACAGTTTTATCGTTGTATTGAGAGAAACCTTCAGCGAATGGAATTAGTAAATACCCGAAGGCTTCTCAGTTAATTGAATACGAAGTTGTGAAGCGCTTGTGGCTGTGCTTCTCGAAGCGTGCCCTTCTCTGATAGTGCGCCTCACCGGCGCTATGAGAAACAACTCGTGCGTCGAAGTACCTGTGTGGCGCTTTCTAACCAGGTGGTAGACAACATCAGCCTGTAGTATATTTGTTTGTAAAAAGGGATCATACCAAAACACTCTAGGAACCAGGCCGTACTTAGTTGGCTGCCCGTTCTTCTAGGCACTGGTCCAGAGAAGCTGGCATCTAGAATAACCTAGTTAGGTATACAAGACGATTCTAAATGACATTTTATTGAATAAAATAATTATGACTAAGAGCGACGCTTTCAATAGCCTATTGGAGCTTACTATTGATGTAAAGCTCGTTTCTGGTTAAGAACTCGCACTCAGCGTTACTGAAGCATACATTTGAGTAGAGATTCTTACAAAAACTGTTGAAAAAGGCTGATTGGCACCGAGCTCACCAACCCACTACTGGTAGGTAACTGACAATGAATGCGTCCGCGCACGTACTTCTGCGCTCCTGCTACTTTTATTCAAGTTTTCTTATCAATCGCTTCACTTTCAGCTTGAGTCTGAATCAGTACTTGAGCAGTAAGAAGCTAAAACATCAAAAAGAGTGACGCCGCTGAGTGCGGCGCGGAACGATCTAATTCCAAGTAATCATTAAAAGTGAAGTTATTCGCTTCTAAACACGAGTTGGCGACGTTTTGCAGCAATTAGGCTGATTCGAGGAGTGCGGGGCGCCGCCCCCCCCCCTGCGCGCGGGGGGGGACACGCCCTCCATACCACCCTTGTACTACATGTACCCACTACCCACCTTCTCTAAAACATATTGTACCCACCTTGTACTTGGCTGATTCACTTTTTTGTATTTGTAACATTTTGTGTCTTAAAATGTTTTTTCTATAGGAAGTAAAAGTCCTCCCCCAAAAAAAAAATTCTTTGTGAACGACAAATATATCAAAGTTTAGATAGTTGCTGAACTAAAATACATGAAAAAATTCAAATAATTTGACTAAGCTCACTTTTACTCGCAGTTTCATTTTAATTTTGAATCAAAGCGATCAAAAAGAACCACAGAGTATAATAACATGACAGTAAGCCCTCGCCGTGGCGTGTTCTATAAAGTGGTAATTACTATGTTATTGCTAACATTTTCATTGCGGTCAGCTCATTAGTACATAACTACACACTCACTGACACAAGTACCTGCACTTTGCACGAAGTACCTACCTACAGTCAGCATCACAAGTTGTTCACTTTTCAGAATATCAAATGTGATGTTTTTGCCAAAACTACTTTTATGACAGAATTTTAACTTTTAACTCATTAGAGCTACCTACTATTTTGAGCACTTTACTTCCGCTCGTATTGATAAGCGTGCTGTTGGAAAAATATAATAAAGAAAAATATACCACTTGTTCCATTTATTGCAACTACAATTATAACGATTTAAACTAGACAGCGCCAGGTTTAGCTACCCCCTGTATCAAGATTTTCTATGATTGAAGCGCCCCCAGGCTAGAAATCATAGAAAAATAAAATTGTTGTTAAACCACTTCTGTTGATGACTGTCCTTGTACCTGTTTCATACTCTGTGGTATAAGTGGTTGGTGTTAACACAATTTTATCGGCAGAATAGTTAATGGTTCGTTTAACGAATTGCACAGTTAATTTAACTGACTGTTGTGAGCATCATTAATGAGTTTGCTAATGGGTTTGTTAAATCTGACAGCCTTTATCTGGGGGTTAGCGTGAATTTTGATAATCGTGTGTATTTGTTGTACATTGCGTGACATTGCGGCAGCTTTCCACAAAGGAGCGGTCGTTGCTGCGCAGTGTAACTCAAACTCCAAAAGCGTATCCCACGACTAGTCCTGGTTAACCTTTCATTGCACTCCAGGGCCAGTAATCTGAGTTGTATTACGTTGATTTGCGAAAAGATTCGCAATTTTAGTGTCGTTTCACTTGTCGCAAATCAACAAAACTGTACGAGCTCCGGGTACAATTTCATTTTGCTTGATAAAAATGGAATCGGTCGCCGAAATAATATTATAAGTAATCTCACAATCATTTACATACTTAAGTACTATAAAAATTAGCATTTTACTCGACCATTTCATCCGATGCAAACAAAAGACACTAAAATATCTATTTTAATATCTCGCAGTAAAACAAGACGACGGAACATAGCACTACAGAAATGTTATAATTTACTTCAGTACAAAGTTTCAGCATTGTTCTGGAATTGCCACGCGAATCGCAACTTTATGCCGTCGAGATAAGAACCGTTACGGTCCGTTATTATGTTAATAGGTCTATTATGACAGATATCATTATCTCGCCGTGATCTTGGGAAGGGTTAATTTATAAATTCTGACGGAAATTATTTTCAATTTTGTCTGGAATTTGCTGGAACTGAGAATTTGAAGATTTCTTTATTCGATTTTGTGTCCTTGATTATATTTCTTTGTTACTTCCCTCTGAGGAATTATTTTTTCATTTTGTGGGATTCCTTCCTTAAGTTCTTGTTTTTCTATGGCAGAATATAATAAGGTATTAATTTTTCTAGGATAATGTTACCTTCGTTTTACTTAGCAACTACCAGTTAGCTATATTATTTTCCCTAGAAAAAATATATTCATGTACATTTCACAGGACGCCCTCTGAAACAGTCCTATTACTTAGGCACGCGTATTTGATGAATAGTGAATTAACAAATTTTGACCTAAGTACATTTAGAGAAGTTGCCAATTATTCGAAATTACGTAGAAATACCCCGTAATTTTATTTTGCCTAGCTATTATCTTAGTTAATTGAATACCTAGACAACCTACGGCTGGAATTAACTAATTATCTTTGAGGCCTTTCGTTTGATGAATACATACTAAGTACTTACTCAGGGTATACCTAGAATGTTTGATGCCAGACAGGAGACTAACTCACTTGGATTGTTTTGTTAGGTATTATAAGATCTGTCTTAGAATACCACAGGTCATTTAAGTCTCATCTGTCAACCTGGTGCAAAAATGGGAACAGATGATACTTTTTGTCCAATCTGTCTCCCTAGGGGGCCACCCCTAGTACAAGATTAGGATGACAGAAGAAAATAATTCAATAATTATTTGATCAAATATACATGTATGAACTATAATAAATTACAAACAATTCTTGAGCATTTTTTTACATATTTTGGTCGAAATCGGAGCTGGAGTGGCGTTGCTGGGAAGGATCACGCATCTTGTCAAAATGACAAACGGACACGTCAACTCGACGAAGCTAGGTATATACCTACCCATGCTTAGCAAACATGTAAGTTTTGCCCAAGTGTGACAAATAGTTGACGTGTCACAGTGTAGTGTGTGTAGGCAAACTTAGCCCTAACTAGGACAGTCCTCACAGCCCTATTGTGCAGGGACTATTTAGATGAGTTATGTCGGCAAACTTTTTGGGAAGTTGCGGCCTACTTTGTGTTGGTTTGGTTCTGTGCGGCCGTGCGCGGTGATTCTGGAGAAAGAGCTCAAGTGACGTGTCCTCAGTGCTCTTGTTGGTTTCATAATTACAAGATACCTACTGAAGATAGAGGAAAGTCAAAGTCAAAAATCATTTATATAATAAAATCACAAAGATCATTTAGAATCATAGTGAGAGGCATTCGGTTTATTTGTACCGGCAGTTGATGTAAAGTTGAGGCTATGGCGGAGCTTCACGTTCGTAGCTGCAGCTGACATGGAGGCTAATTCCAATAACGAACTTGTCAGCTAAAACGCAGCTTAACCAAATTTTATGTTTTAGACTATTTCGATCCAGCTGCACAGTGACGTTGCAGCTGAGCTGCAGATCGAACGATCGCGGTTAAAATCATCTAGATCAGGCAAAGACCTAATTATTATTATAATTAAGAAGTGGTTCTTAAAATAAATAGAAAGCCTTGAAATACCTCAACAGGTTCAAATATTCGCCAATTACGAAGCAATTATAACTTTGTTAAATGATTCCACTTGCGAGTTTATAATTGACTGAAGGGTTTTATGAAAACGTCCAGTGAAGTGAGAAGCGCTCACTCGAATTATTTTCAAGTTTTCTTTGAGCGTTTTCTACGAATTACTGGAATTACATATCTCTGTGAGAATTTAGAAGAACCAACGTCACTGAGGGATGTAAAAAGTGGAACATCATCATCATTATTTCCGACCTTACCCTTAGATCACTTAGGGTGTGATTTATACTAATTATACTCCACGCTAGGATAAAAAAAAATTAAAAAGTGAAACAAGAAACAACATCTAAAAAACAAGTCAATATTTTGGGAAGTTACACTAATTAGTCTATTGGTTATGACACAGGTACAAACACCGGTTTTTTAGGTAGGTACCTACTAAGTACCACAGATCAAATAAGTAGAGGAGATAGACCGATGTTTGCTGTGCCTGGAAACAAGTCATGAGCCTGTTTCAGTAACAAGTAATTAAATTAAAAAACCCCCTCATCTTAAACCGATTTTCATCAAACACTAACAACACAAACTAAGAACACCCCCGAGGCCCCGACGACTAGTTCACCTTTCAAACAAAAAAAAAACTAAATCAAAATTAGTTCATTCGTTCGGGAGCTACGTTGCCTCAGACACTCAAACACACACACAGATACGTCAAACTTATAACAGCCCGTCGTTTTTGCGTCGGGGGTTAAAAAAAAAGAGAGCATCAATTTCCACTGAAGTTTCACGAACAACATAGGTACAAGAGTTTAGAGATTATCTAACGCCCCTTTGTACCCTATAAAGAAGGACACCCTTTAAGAGGCTATTAAAAGGCGGAACACCCGAAAACCTTAATAAAATGATCCGCAACCTCCAACTTTTACACTCTATCAAACCAAGTCGATTCATGTAGCGTCAGGCGCACAGAATAACTATCAGTCGGTAGAGGTATGCGCTAAAATATTCCGTATCACAGGGCCTGTCAGACCGTCGTCACACGAGAGCATATCCTATGAGATAATAGGGATGTGCCGATCATACTCCGAATTTCATTCCGAAAAAGTCCGAAAGTGAACAATAGGGCGTATCCTGTTATTATGGTGAGCATCAAGCTAGGTAAACATCTCAGATCTCGATATTCAAGATATAATTAGTGAATTATTGAACATCTTGAAGACACCAGCCCATGCAGACACCGTACTCTTACGGCAGCGATGAACTTACATCCTGATAAACAAGGACATGTGATAAATGTAGTGATGACATCACATAGTAATATAAAACGGTTTTAAATGATCCTTGTGATTTTATTGAATAAAAGAGTTTTGACCTTGATGTGACTTCTCACTACCCGTTCACGAAATCCTTAGTCATTTTGGGCAACAAGAGATCTCACAGTTGTGAACCTATTTTTATCCGACCGCGGTGAAGTAAAAATATAGTTATAATTTTGAATAGTAAGTATGGATGTAGGTATGTTCATCTGTTCCTTCATAACTATGTATTATAAGTATGTATTTACAAAAAAAAGTATAATCTAGTTCCCATATTACAAGCTTTGCTTAGTTTGGGACTAGAGGGCGTCGTGTGAAATATCCATGTATATTTATTTATTTATTTAATTTATATTTAACTTTTAAACTAATTATCGTAATTTGATAAAAGAGCTATAGTTAGGTTTCATTTATTGTTGGTCCGAATTGTCGGACTTATAGCAGCCGTTCTCTGCACACGTCAGTATCAATGCGAGTTGTGTACGCGTGTTACATTTTACATAGCAATGTTCACGTTTTGATTTGAGTCACTCTGCCTACGATATGCTTCAGCGAGCGGTGAAATGTAGCAGCCTTCATGCCGCTCTGCCTTCTGATGGATACAATGTTTTATGAAACGTGTTTTACAAAGATTTCATACTTATTTAATAAACTGGTAAGCGAGTCAAAAATAAGAAGAGGTGGTGGTAGAGCTCTTGGTGTAAGAGTCGTAGGCGCTGCGATGTAAATTATAATCAAAATCAATTAAAATATTGAAATATCTGCCTCAGTACGTACCTTTTGCTAGATCAAAGAAGCTGTTAATTAGCCTGCTAGATAGGTACCTATCTAAAAATAAAAAACCAACATCAAATTCTACGCGATGTGCGGAAAAGTGCGGAGAAGTTATCCGCGGTTGTACCCCCCTCGACCTTCTCCCCCTCTGCAATCATATTGCTAATTATTTAAAGTAAAGTAAAAATTGTTTATTTCAGAGAAAAATGAATATAACTACAATTTAACTAAGATTATTTCGACATAGTACGTCTGACGCAGGTCTATTGTGTACAATAATGTAGATAAACAGAGCCGCACTTACCTACTCATACTTGTTGGCCATTTCCTAGAACCCGTCGTAAACTGAATTCCCGGGAACAGCGCGGGAGTGGTGCGGGAGGGGAAGCCTGATGACACCGTCACATCCATCTAGCCGTCATGAGATAAAACTAATAGTACACTCCACCACAAAAGTTAAGTAGGTAGCTAATTGTATGAAACTACTAGTTTTTTAGTTTAGTTACTAAATTATTGTAGAATACTTATGTCTAAAATATAATTAATACGCACCACTAGAGTGTTTCTTAAGATAAACAATGTTTTAACTATTGCCATTTTTTACTTAAACAATATTTTGAAAACCAATCAATGTCAGAGTGTTTCTACACATTCTAAAACTATTTATCCGATCTCTATTTCGTCATTCGCTAATTACTTAATTATGATTTTAAATAAAAAAACATTGAGTCCATAATGTACGTCGGAGAGTTAAGCCCAAAGGCCTTAGCGTTCTATATTTGTGTAATGCGTAGGTTTTGTCCGTAAACTACTTTGTATAATAATATAATTAAGTATCGTCTCGGCTTATCCATTTTTTATAAAATTGATTATATTATATAAATCGGATAAAGCGATAATAATTAGGTAGGTATGCTTTTTTTCTATACTTATACCTAAAGCGTAACTATGCTATTACTTACGAGTAAGTATATACTTACAAAAGTTTAGATTATGTTTACTTGTAATCTTTAGTACGTACTAACCAAACCCTATTAGGCACTTATAGAATACCTATATACATAAGTACTTAGGGTACTTGCATCATTTTCACCCCTCGTAAACGTACTATGGTCTACAGAACACCTGAAAAGTAACCATTTTTGGGCACCACGCAAGTGAAGTCGCAGACGAAAACTACTATGAAATAGTTTAGTTATTATAATAGCTAGTGTCGCCGACTGTCCACACTATATAGGTATACATTCGCGATAAAACCCATGACAAGGGTCAGGGCTGCCACCAAACGTTCCGGAAAACGATGTTTCGCAGATTTCTTTGTTACAGCACATTACACAGCCCAGCCCTGAGGTCTACTACGGAAAGCGATAAATGAAAGTACGCTACGGAAATTCTCGTTACATTGCGTAGTTACCTTGTGCGGCCGTGCGGAGAATTGCCGTGTTGTCACGTAGTGTATTTCAAATTTTAGTAACAAAGCTATGTGTATTGTTTTGCAGAGCAGACCACAGCACGATACAGCGTGTTATTTTAAACGCAGCGATGGTGCGGTGGTGTGAAGTCCTCATCCTAAAGCTATGGGCGGGTTTTGTTAATTTATTTTCGTTTAGAAAATATCTGCTTGTTTTTAAAAATTGTGAAATATTTGGTAAAGCCGATATATTTTTATCGCTTAAATCAAATTGTTTTGGACAGTTTTTGTTGTTGAATATGAAGTCGAGGGATTTGATTAGATTTTTAATACAAAACAAAGTATTTAAAACAAGATCCTTGGTTGAACTTGTTCATGTTTTGGCTTTCTAAGAAATTGCCGTTGCTATAAAATTGCTAACTAAATATAACCGTCATATTCATCAAAATCTGCTTGACGAGGTGTACCTACAAGGGATAGCTGTAGGCTGTTCATGAAAACTTGACTTGGATTTCTAGGACGAATGTTCAGCACTTCACTGACTTACTGTAATCTAAAATACCATTCAATTTGAAGGCCATTTTATCCTCCATTTTGCACTCATTCACGTGTACTTCTTCAGATTCTTATGATGATTTGAAGGGTACTCGAACTTGTATCTAGTACCGCTACTTCGCGTCTGTCGCTACTTTCAAAAGCCATAATATATTCTTGGCTAACCTATTCGAGTTTTATCTCACACGGAGTTTTATCTCGAGGAGTTCACATAAATTCTCCCCACACATTTAATTTGAAGTCGGGCCAGCATCTGATCGCGCCAAATATGTCGGATCGAACCCCATCTAACACACGCTGCGTCTGTGTTGTAACAAACAGCTGTAGAACCAGCATCCGTTTGAGAGAGATGGATGTAGTATAACGTCGCGTGAGAGGTACCCGCCTCACTGAGCACATCCGCAGAGAACATGCTCCGTGAGGCGCCGCACTGCGTCCATCACTTTGAGACGTAAAATTGTTGGATGATGTGCCTGTGTATGCACCGCACCGGCCGCGGCACCCTTCAAACCGGTACACAGCAATGCGAGCATCACTGTTGTTAACTCGACCGACGCTGTTAGCTTCACAAATAAAGCTAGATTAATGGCACAATTCATTTATCATTGAGCACATAATTCCGTGTTGATAATGACGCGTCGAAACAATATTTCGAGAGTGTAAATGAATGCTCATCAACAACACGCAATGGTCGGCATCTCTTTATATATAACCTCTACTGCCTGCTATACACCTGCTTCCGTAGCTAAGTTGACATTTTTTGAATGAGTAAATGTGATCGAACAAGCGGATGGCCCACCGGATGTTACTCCCAACGCACTGCGTCCATCTCTCTGAGACGTATACCTAACGTTCTGTAGCATTTAATAGCGTCCATAACTTATGTACGTTTGTGGCTTCACAAGACCCAATACCTTTCTATTACAACATCTTGAAAGTGCAAAGTGTAGTTTGACCCGTGCTAGCCGTCCAATCCAACTCAGCATCACCATTTTTATCGTAAATCCAATTGCTAGTATCTCTGACTCACCCTTTACTTTTAAAAGTATTTTATATCCTTCCGCTTCTAGCTTAGACGAGGCCAACGAATTTTACTAGAAATTGCATAACAGCATTCCTATTTTCTACCTTCGCTGCCAGAAGCTATACTCAGTTTGAAGGAAAAGTCGCTGCAATCATGCACAGCCCCCGTATGCCAATCTTTTGCTGTCAAGTTATATTTCACTGCCCAGTGTAATTTCTTCATTCTTTTTAGACACTTGACAGCAAAATATGCGCGAAAACACATCAAATGACGTCATAATGTCACTATTTAGTCACAGAATAACTATGAGTTAGTATGAACTGACCATGATTTAAAACTTTGCAGTTCAACTTTGCAGTTCAACTTTAATTGGCATATCCCTGCAGCACAGCACATGAGACTTGGTCTTATTTTCAAAGTGGCCTACAAACTTGGACACCAGAGTTGGCCACTAACTCGTACGAACCAACAAGCGATTCCTAATGGTATTCCAAATCTCTGCTATATAAAATGACTGCAAAATCTGGTGATATCTCTTTTTGTTATCATGCAAGTGACAATATCAGAGCATTTTGAAAGTCGCGCTAAAATGACAGGATATTATGTATTGATTCCTCTGAATTAATCTGAATTTCTGATCCTTCAAGAAGGACATTTAATATTTTTTAATAATTTTTCAGTCATGCTGCCAGCAATCAAATTGTAAGTGTCCAATGTGGAGCTTCACAATACATTATCTCGTGTAACAAAGGTTACAGTACACGCTCCTTTTCCAGAACTTTCCTAATTCAATTCTTAATGATGTTAATTGTATTCGATGTTACACGTCCGCGGATACTTGAGCACTCGTTTTTAAAGTGACCTAGTACTAAAAAAACTAATATTTGAATATACTTACTGTCTTCTACTTCCTATTTCTGTTGTAAAACAGTGATGCTAGCTGGCTGGTGTTCCCGTTTGGAGGGTATTGATGCATGTGAGTGGTATTACAGGCCAATGTCTCAGAGTGATGGACGCACTTCAATGCAACACAGTCATACGTCTGCAGTGGACGTGCTCAGCAAGAAAGTCATGCCTAAACTAAGATGAAGCTAGGAATATGATGATGATATCGTGTGTTGTCATATCCCTTTTGTACTTTTACTTAATTATTAGCATTATTTCATTAAAGCTTCAATTTATTTCAATACAAATTCATAGCGAGATAAAACTAGTGCTAAGAGCACAGTACAATTTGATTGTGGTGAGCCTTCATCGATCTGTTTACGTTTAAAATTACTTATTTTGTCAGTTGAAGTATAGTCAAGTTTTATTTTTAACCACCGATTTATTAAAAGAGATGTTATATGTTTATGTTAAAGTAGTCTATCGGTAGCCTCGTAGCTTCGAAAAAACTAATAACGCTCATTTCCTAAAGTAGGTATACAAAATTAAAAGTTATCAAAATACAAAATAGCAAGTCGTTAAAAAAGTAATTTAATACTGAAAATCCCTTGATTGTTATAAAAAGCGATGTTAGAACGGAATGTCGAATTGAAACTGAAGTTCGAAGAAAAATGGAAAAAGAATCGCACCTCGTTAATAAGAAAAAAAAAACCAGTCACCGAATCATATTTGGTGTCGAGACGCGACGCGACGCTCGCTACTTTACCAACTTCTCCTTCGTTAAGAGGCGTCCGATCCAATCACTCGAGATCAACCGATGCATAATCTACTTTGATGGATATTTCTTCGTAATATTATGACCTTACTAAAAAAATGTTCTCATCAGCTGCATGCCCACCATGAGCGCCCTAGACTGGGAGGTTTCGTATGTTTTTTGGAGGAGTAGTCTAAACCCTATTTTTGTCTCTTTTACCGCCCAACAAAAAAAAGAGACGAAGTGTGACTTGTCTTTGGTGGAAAAAACGTGGTTTGGGACGCTCAAGTAATGCTAAGCGTGCAGGAGTTACAAGCTTAGATACTTAGCACCGTGGGAATTTTTTTTCTGGCCTTATTTCAGTTCTTGGAGTCTAGCTTTTTTTGCATTCCTTGAATTTTATGTTAGATTAGGGCTTAAAACTGTCGTCACAAATAGGATTCTTATAAAATGGTCCAAATAAGGCCGCTCCTTAACCTTACGTTTTTAATTTATATATTATACAAACAGCTTTTCAAATTAAAAATGGCTTCCAGTCGGTTTCCATCTGACAATTTTTATTCAATTTAATTCGAGTAAAGAAGCAATATCGGTAATTTCGGTCAAATTAATAATACTTATTCACAAATTATTATTTTGGCAAATCAATTCGCAAATTGGATGATAATTTTGGGCACGACAATGGGCAATTGGATGATTTTCATTTCGTTGTTATTTTATCTGACGAATGAACCAAATATGAAATGTGAATTTGTGATTTCTTTACGTAGCATATAATAAAAGTATTGTTGGTGATAGACTATGATAGGCTCCCGCTGCAGACCTTACCTCGTCCAGGTAACTAAAGCAGACCTATGTATGAGCTTTAAAGCTTATTTTTGCTCTGAACCAAAGCTTCTAAACCCATTATATTTTTTTTAAATAAAATCTAGTAAAAGTAGCTGCAAATTAGTTGGGTGGGATCTCTTTTTGCCCCTCAATGAAAATATTCCCCTTATTTACTTCATATTAAACTAAATGGCTTCTCAGTAAAAAGTTTCTGCGTCATTACAATTTTAAAACAGGCTAAATATAATAGAGTGCTTCGTGTACGAATATAACAAAAGAGTAGCAAGTTCAAACAGTTATTTTGAGTACAATACTCGCGGGGTCAAAACGACCACATTAAACCAAAAATTCGAGATGCATGGAAGGGTTTATTCCGCTGACAATTGAAACCTTTTTGTGACCACGACCGCTCCCTTTGAGGTATGTTTGTAACGTGCGCCGGAAATACGTCATATTCCGGAAAACAATACAGCGACTTTTTATTCGAAAGATGGATGTGGGTTTGTTAGTTTTTCAAACGGTTTTGAATTTTTTTGGAAGACAGGTACTTGCATCGAATCGCTGTTATTGAAATCTATATTTTTGTCTGTACTGTTTTTAAGTGACTTTTGACAAAAAAGGTAAGTAGTTTTTGTTTTTTAACCTGCACTGTACACTGCTTGGGAAAAGTCTCTTCCATAGACTAAAGAGTAACCATAGAATAGATTTTAGAGTCGTTATTTGAAATGTTTGTTTGTTACAGCAAGAGACTCGTAAGTTTAAATTGTGTATCACGTCAAGTGCAGCCCTGCGAGAGCGGTGACCCCCGTCCTACTTCTACCCGCAAACTAACCGCAGTTCAATCTCAATTAGGAAATACTTCTCTTTGTCAGTGGAAATAATTTATTCTCGGCAAATGTCTGGAGAGGTCGCGCTCAAATCTTATTACTGCTATAAAATGTCTGCATTTCTCATAAATATTTAGCTGCGATGCGACTCGACGGAATGCCGGAAATCTATTTAGTTGAATTAGTTTTTGCGATGTGCGCACTAAATCTTGTGGTAAAAATACGGGATGTCCCAATAAATAGTGTCAAGCGGAAGTCTGAGAGTAGACCACTTGTTTGAAACACCCCTTGTTTTCCGCGATTAGTGGTTGTTCAAAAGTTGTTCTTCAGATTTATACATCCTGTACACGGTAAATAGTCCACCAGATATTATTGTCTAACCAAGTCAAGTTTATCATGTCAAGAATCTTGTACTTTCTGATGGCATTTGACACAAATATATTATTATGTAAAAACCTAACAAAATAGGTACCTAATTATTACCAAGATAATTTTTGATCAGATATTAAGAAACTATTTATGATTCAGAATTTCAGATTGAAGATTAATAATCGATTAAATTCCTATAAAAATTATTATACAAACTTTACTCTCTAAGCTTGCTCGGTGAAGCTAATCTAAATATCAAAGAGAAAGTAGGAAAACTAATAGAACGGTAGGTAGTTTGTTGAAAGACTACTAATTATTTAGTGATGAGTCTTTCAATGGTGAGGCACTTTCTTCGGTTCCACAAAACGCTACATGAAGTAATTACATGCCTTATTCATTTTGAAAAACATTTTATTCTTATGACTAGATAACTTAATCTCTGTTAATCGTCTCACGCACTCACACCTCATCCTAAATGAGAGGTTACGTCATCAAGAGGTAAACTCAAAGCTGAGAAAATAAAACGTTTACTTTATAAGTGATAGAGTAGAAAGCGCTAGACCAAAACAAGATCAGAACCTTATTCAGGTCATGAGGAACAGTGTAGCATATTGCGAGACTAAGCTCCCTGCTAATGAAATAACTAGATTACTGGCAGGCTATACCGAGGGGAAACAAAAACTATAACATCCCCTCCAGGTCATTATGCGAGACACAAATCGAGTTTTTCTTGTGACAGAGTCAACTCGCGCGTTCCTGGCATCGGACCAAATCCTGCCTCCGGATTTGTGTGGTCTAAGGAACTCTGAATCTGGGGATTTATTCACAGTTATACTAAGTCATGAATATTCATTTAGTTTTTATTTTATTTAAATAATTTTCTTTGTGAACTGAACTTGTACGGTCCCAGTTAGGACCGTACATTAAAAAAGGTTTAGTTAAAGTTAGTTAGTTCATTTATTTTATTGTATGGCCGCGGGCGACACGCGCGGTAACTTAGTTCGTACTGAGTCATGTGACAAACAATCAATGCCGCCTAAGTACGTCACCGTACAGAACTAAACTAAAACTGGAGTAAATATCTCCTTAATTAATTTATTCTGGCGAGGCGAGGGCGACATTCTAAAATATAATAATTAAAATATAAAATAGAATTATAAACTTCTGGTGTATACCTAGCAGATTTTGGTCTTGGAGAGCTTTGTGTCTATGAATATTTTATTTAGGTATCTGATTTTAGATAGAAAGATCAAATACTTCACCAGTGGGTTTATTCCATAAATCTATGGGTAACTAGAGACGCTGATACTGTTAAAAATATTGTAGATTTCACTAATTAAGTAAAAATGGTAACTGTTTCAGTTGGCGATAAGGTTGCACGAGGTTTATCAAGACATCCCGGTAGTATTCAGCTCATCCCTTACACCACAGAACAGACAAAGAATTTATTATTAAGTGTTCCAACAGTGCAGCGGTGGTTCCGTTTTGTATTTACGCGCGCACTAATATCTGGCAGCGATCCTAACTGATCCCCAGAGCCAGCCCTGCCCTCTGTTCACACTACCAGTTCCACTGTGCTGTGGATTGCACCACATAAGCCATTGAATTTTGAACTCTAAGGTCGATTAATAAGTTCTAACTGTAATTGGCTAAAAAGCTAGCCTCACAGCTCAGTTGGTATAGCTCTGCATTCTACGCTGTGGGTTGTGGATACTGTGCGATACAACCATGCGATTATGAACTCTAGGATTGACTAATATGTTTTAATTGTAATTGGCTAAAAAGCTGTCCTCAGAGACAGCTAGCTAACTAGTCGTACAGCTGTACCTCCTAGGTTGTGGACTCGTTTGTTTCAGATTGAAGCTTTGTTTCATGTTCTTCAATATTTTATACTATTATCTACGAGAGGGCGACTGTACTTTTTAGAGGCAAAAATAAAGGATTTTCAACTCTAATGCCTTAGCACTCAACGGTCAATAGTCGGCTTTGGCGCCATCAGTGCTTTTACATAATTTTTCCACTTAACATCAGGTGGGCCATCGGCTCGTTACATCATTTAGTTGTGTAAACAAAAAAGATTTGTGCTACAAGTCCTGTACATTCGTAAGCTGGTAAAATGAGATAAATCTCTGTGGGACAGATTCAATTTAAACTGAAATCTCATTAGTGTGTGTGTGTGTGTACACAACATATGGAACTCACTAAACACCCAGCAATTGCATAGTCTAATCTAATACACACCGTCCTCCGCTCGTACGCGCTGTGAGGCTTGCATTATAGGTAGAGGTAACCCTTGCTATTCTAGAATAACCTAATTTTTAAGACGATTCTAAATGATCCTTGTGATTTTACTGCATAAAACCTAATTCACTTTGATTTTATCATGTGGGCCACTTAATTATTCGGGAGACGAAGTCACATAGTCAAAGTTATAAAACCTTTATTCAATAAAATCACAAGGATCATTTAGAATCGTCTTATGTATAATACCGATTTGGATCAGTTGAGCTATCTATAAATCGTTTGCAACGGTTTGTAGATAGCTCAACTGTTTCATGTATATTTTATAATAATATAGTAAATTTTTTAATGAATAAAACATAAAAAACAAAAAAAATAACTTAATGTATCGATATTTATTTCAAGGTGAGAACATCACTACCAAATGTGGCGGATAATGTCGGCGCGTTATATCGAGTATATCTACGTTCTACGTTATTGGAGCCAACGAGTAGCGGAACTCATTAGTTCCTTATCAAAATGATACCTCTTTCAAACTACCTACGCACGCCATCATCAGCAACATCAGCATGAAAATGTCCAATGTCGATGGATTTTTAGAAATAACCACTTTTAGCTCTCTCCATACTTGTCACGATCTTTAATGTCGTTATACCATCGGGGCATTTCGTCTTCCGGTTTATGATCACCATTCGAAAGGAGTTACGATTCTACCTACTTTTGCTCAAAATGGTACCTATATTTACTGTTTAGTGTGTGTTTTTTGATAAAAAATTCTAATGTGATTTAATTTATTTCAGGTAAGTTCCAACAGAACGAAGCTACATTTATGTACGAGTAAGGTTATATTTATTTCTTTTCTAGAATTGATTTGCTTTAGTTCTTCGTCTACTTATCTGTAACAAAGTACTTTTCAGGGATTCACCTGAACTTGTTGGTCCCCCGAGGCCTCGGCGCGAATAAATGTGACAATCGTAAACGTATCGTAAGTAACGCTAGCGTATTCGAGTACACTGCGCGGTGACGCTGCAACGTTCGGCAGTCCAGCTGGCGAGGAAAAAAAATTCCTCTGAGATAACCAGTTATCTGAGAGAAAAAAAATTCCTTTGAGATAATTAGTTATCTAGTCTTGGTTATCTGTCAGGAATAAGCCGCGTTGACGCGCAATATGGCTCATATATACTAAGTGAATGTAAAGCGGGGACCTGTCAGATTTGTTCGTACTTACCTCTCTGAGACTTCAGCAGGGGTATGCCAATCAAAGTTGAACTGCAAAGTTGAACTGCAAAGTTTTAAATCATGGTCAGTTCATTCTAACTTATAGTTATTCTGTGACTAAATAGTGACATTATGACGTCATTTGATGTGTTTTCGCGCATATTTTGCTGTCAAAAAAGTCTAAAAAGAATGATCACGTGGTACAATTTTGTACCACGTGACCGGAAGAAATTACACTGGGCAGTGAAATATAACTTGACAGCAAAAGATTGGCATACGGGGGCAGATAGGCTCACTTTGTCTTTAGCGCGGGTTCTTATCGCGATCGTATCGATTACAAGTCTATTGTAAAACGGATTTCCTGTGGGTTTAACTAGAAGGATGGGTGGAGCTGTGCTGGGCAAGCCTATTCCATCTAAAGCAACGTCTCCTCAGCCTCTCTAAGGTCATTTTCCTGTACGTATTCAATCTGTCTTTGATTTTCATATTTCCAGTCATGATGGCATTCGGAAATCTTTCCTACACGTGCTCACACTTATCCAATTTATTATAAGTAGGCTAACCTTCGTGCTTGGAGAACATCACGTTAATTTGATAGCGCTCTCTGCAGGAAATCAAATCAGCATCAAGTGAGCGCGCCCCCTAATTAGCTGACCGCTGCTTTGGGTCACGTGCCCCCGAGCCATTAGGCGCGTTACACACGGCGTCGCATGCCGCGACTATACGCGATCACGTTTGTTTGTGACAATGTACTTACAAAATCAATATTAAGATATTGTTCCTGTTCTTCTCATTCGTTCGGTCGTATGAGGCAGAGTTAGAGTCGTATGAGGCAGAGTTAGAGTCGTATGAGGCAGAGTTAGAGTCGTACGAGGCAGAGTTAGAGTCGTATGAGGCAGAGTTAGAGTCGTACGAGGCAGAGTTAGAGTCGTACGAGGCAGAGTTAGAGTCGTACGAGGCAGAGTTAGAGTCGTATGAGGCAGAGTTAGAGTCGTATGAGGCAGAGTTAGAGTCGTACGAGGCAGAGTTAGAGTCGTATGAGGCAGAGTTAGAGTCGTATGAGGCAGAGTTAGAGTCGTATGAGGCACAGTTAGAGTCGTATGAGGCAGAGTTAGAGTCGTACGAGGCAGAGTTAGAGTCGTATGAGGCAGAGTTAGAGTCGTATGAGGCAGAGTTAGAGTCGTATGAGGCAGAGTTAGAGTCGTACGAGGCAGAGTTAGAGTCGTATGAGGCAGAGTTAGAGTCGTATGAGGCAGTGTTAGAGTCGTATGAGGCAGAGTTAGAGTCGTATGAGGCAGAGTTAGAGTCGTATGAGGCAGAGTTAGAGTCGTATGAGGCAGAGTTAGAGTCGTACGAGGCAGAGTTAGAGTCGTATGAGGCAGAGTTAGAGTCGTAGGAGGCAGAGTTAGAGTCGTAAGAGGCAGAGTTAGAGTCGTACGAGGCAGAGTTAGAGTCGTATGAGGCAGAGTTAGAGTCGTACGAGGCAGAGTTAGAGTCGTATGAGGCAGAGTTAGAGTCGTATGAGGCAGAGTTAGAGTCGTACGAGGCAGAGTTAGAGTCGTACGAGGCAGAGTTAGAGTCGTATGAGGCAGAGTTAGAGTCGTATGAGGCAGAGTTAGAGTCGTAGGAGGCAGAGTTAGAGTCGTATGAGGCAGAGTTAGAGTCGTACGAGGCAGAGTTAGAGTCGTATGAGGCAGAGTTAGAGTCGTACGAGGCAGAGTTAGAGTCGTATGAGGCAGAGTTAGAGTCGTATGAGGCAGAGTTAGAGTCGTACGAGGCAGAGTTAGAGTCGTACGAGGCAGAGTTAGAGTCGTATGAGGCAGAGTTAGAGTCGTATGAGGCAGAGTTAGAGTCGTATGAGGCAGAGTTAGGGGAGACGGAGTCATCCCATTGAGCGTGTTGGTGAGACAAAAGAAAAAATAAAGTAGACATCTTTCCCCTCTATTCTCTAAATCGACCGATTTAGTGCTACGATCCGACTCAAAAGTTTTTTTGTTATTTCACTTTGAGCTTTTTTATGAAAATTACGCGGACGAACCAGAATTTTATTATTTAAAAAAAACTAGCAGTGTGGCGCTGCTCCGACTAACGGTGTCGTGTATAAGCCGCCACCGACCACCGCGTTGTTGGATCGATCATTCGCCCCTATAGCCATAAAGATACTAACGTTGATAGAATCCTCTTAGTTAAAAAACTTTTTGGATTTAGTACAGAGTTCTATTTGGTAGGTATGTAGGTACCTTCTTTAGAAATACAAAATATTTCTGTAGTTTCAGAAAAAATAACACGGTTTTTAGCTGCTCACTTCAAATACACGCGGTCAAGCACAACATGTTGAATTTCGTTTAAAAAAAATAACAAGTTGAATTAAATAATTGTCTGCGTTACAATTACGCTAAGCTCGTGTTAAAAAAATATTTTTATACCTACCTTTTCTCTATGTTACGTTTGTAATGTCTTCCAATTATTCCAACACTCGTGTTATTTCGCGTCAATTTAAACATTAAATGCAACTTTCTAATTATATATAAATTGGTAAGGAAGCTACGAGTAAGGAAGCTGCAGGGAGCCGACATACTCGCACGTACTTACGTAACGAGAACTTGTAAAATATATCAACTAAGTTTATATATAGGTGGTTAAAAGTAAATGTTATTCTATAAAACAGATCTCTCAGTGAAGTGCCCGTACGTTTCGTAATACCGTTGACGTACAACGTACTTACTGACGTACAACGTACTTACCACTTACGCTTCAGTGCATAAACTATCAGATCCTTTGCAACAGTCCTTTCCTATTCAGTTAAGGCGGGGTTTTGTAATAACGGCAAACGTCATAGCGGACGTGTTCAGTTTTTACAATGATTCTCGAAATCTTCACTTTAAAATGTTTATCAGTGGGGGAGATTTTTCATGTTTACCTAGTACATAGGTAAGTAAATTAGTCTACTAAACTTGTTAGCAAAAATCATTTCACTACAAAATGTATAAAATAAATTTTCTTTGTGAATAAAGTTACTTGTTTAATGAGGGTTATGGTGTAGAATTTAGAGCAGGTAGCTCAACCCCTCTAAGATAGGATATATTCCAAATATCCTCACCAGGATAGTACTATCCTTTGGTACAAGTAGGTACCTACCAAAAGATTTGTGAAGAAGTCTACCGTGCCTGGAAAACAGCAATACATTCACTGCGTAATTAATTTTTTACATTTTTTCGTCCGTGACTGTAGTACCTCAACCCTCTCACAAGTGAAGGGCTCGCTAAACTATTTGATCCCAAAGAGGAGAAGGGGTTCCCCCCTTTCCCTCCCGGAGGTACAAACACATTACACGGTAATTCATTATCTTCCCAGTAATAAAACACCGGCATTGTGCTGAGAACAGGTTATTTGAAGGGAACGCGTCAAAAGGCCTTAATAGTAATATTAGGAGGACCGGGCGGGTAATTCTCATAGTAAAATCTAGTGTAAATATGATTAGGATTTGGTTGGAATGTCAAAAAAGCGCACCTGATGATTAGCGGTTACCTGTACCTATAATAATGCATTACCTCATGACTTTACCGAGCAAGTGCTGAATGCGGTATTACACTGCGTCCATCACTATCACTTATAATGCTGTTCAGTTTCTTATTGTGCCAAATAATGTACCTACCTATTAAAGAAAGAGTAGAGTAGTACATATAATACTACAATTTAATTCTACTGTTTACTTTTACAGGTACGAGGCTTTAAACATCCTCAATAATTTACAGTATTGAAAATCTATTTTGTTATCTAAGTATCAGAGTATATAGTGTTGCTTTAAGTCAGGTGACCAAAGCTGAGACATCGTCAAAGTTTCTACAAAGTTGTTGAAATTCTCCAAAAGACTTATTAATTCGACCCCGTGGGGTCTCCGAGACCCCGGCCCGCTCGGGGTAAACACATTAAGGGCTCATTAATTATTATGTATATGAATTTTTAACTTTTGGGCTCTGCGGGTTCAGTTCTAATGTTTGTTTTGTGGAATCTTTCAACCGACTGCCGTGAACAGGGTATTCATTTTTGACAGACAAACAAACTTGGCGCCGAGCGGGACCTTTATATTTCAGAGAGATGGACGCAGTGCGATGCCTCTCAGGGCACGTCCGACATACCTACTCGGTCAAATAATGTATCTAAGTAATGCCATCAGGATGTTCAATTACTTTTTCTCGTAAAATAGTTCTCGTAAAATATTGAAATAGTCTTCTATGGCAATCAATAAGTCTATTAATAAATGAAATCCAACAAACTGAAAAATCTACACGGTACTGATGTACACTAAACGCTTGTGTGGTCGCCTAGTGCGCATGTAGCCTTAAATGTTAAGAATTACGGTATTTGGACTTACGATCGTGGAGTCCATTCCAGTGCTTTATTAAAAAATTCTCCTCTTCTTTCCAAACTGAAAACTTTTCTAAGAGTACTTTAAATCAGAAGTTTAGCAAAAATCCAGATAAATGGTGACTTATGGAGGAAGCTATCGCGGACACTCTTGTTTCAGCTTCCGGCGGCGCGGCGCTTGCACACTGCTACCGACACGACACCTGCACGATATTGACAGGGAGCTTACCTCCACGCAATTAGTACTTGTAGACAGATTTATTTCACACTAGAACACACATTTTTTACATAAAAAATTAAGTAAGTAGTATTAGCTAATTACGTAGACCTAGGTACGTAACTAAACTATGATAAATGATAAATTATGAAAATAAACAACACTAGCCAGTATTTGTCGGCTGATCTGTGTGTTGCAGTACACTAAAAAGTAATAACTCAGTACATAACTAGATGATTTGACACCGTGCCGATGCCGATATCTGTCACAGACGTCACAGACAGACGTCACAGCTCAGTCGGTAATAGCTCTGCCTTTCGTGCTGTGGGTCGTGGGTTCGATCCCCACTGAGAACAAACATTTGTGTGACAAACATAGATGTTTGTTCTATGTCTGGGTGTTACTATGTATTATAAGTATGTATTTATAAAAAAAAAGTATATAAGTATTCTATCAGCATCTAGTTCCCACATTACAAGCTTTGCTTAGTTTGGGATTAGAGGGCGTTGTGTGAAATGTCCATGAATATTTATTTATTTATTTATCTATAATTTTGTTTAAGTCATGTCGTGTCGGTATCGGCTAGTGTTCAAGCGCCCATTGCTCTAAGCTAAGTTTTATCATTTTTCCATCCCTTTGTTCTGTTTTAGTTCCACTGCGTCCAGCCCTTTGGAATCCTTTACAAATGTGTGAAATTGAAATGCATTGTGATGTGTTTTTGACGTCAGAATTTCAGACTAAGCTTAGAGAATAGAATTGTACTGAGAATGTTCATTCTGAGAGCGATGTTATCAATTCTGTTGCTCGGTTTTCTGACTCTTATTTATGACATTTATTTTTACGTAATGTCATTGTTAAGATTAATTTTATAAAAATAATTCACTTCTGTCACCCTGATCTGTTCCCCATAGGGGGTCATATTGAACATAAAAGTCCAGCCTATCCATCTTTTTGCAGCAGTGTGACAGATGAGACTTTTAAAATTTTTAAATGTCCGATCTATCCCCCTTTACTGGCAGGGGGACAGATAATGTCAAATAGTTAAGTTTCGTCAAAGTAGTACAAAAATCAATGCCAATAATCAACGAATTAATTAGTACGAATTAGTTGGTCGATGAATGGTTTATTATAAATTAGTTTTGGATTTACATATTATGGAAATAATGTGGTTTTGTTACTACTAACACTATTGACGTAGGTAATTGTACGCGTACCCTTAGGAAGATACCAGTCATAGTCATCACTTCACTTCTTCAATCAATAAAACCACAAGGATCATTTAGAATCGTCTTATATAGCTATGTGATTCTAGGTGCCAGTTCCACGCGACCAGAGCCTACAAGAACGGGCAAGAAACTACGACCTGGTTCCTAGCGTTTTTTTCATGATCCTTTTTACAAAGAAATATAAGTACCTACTAATAGAGACACCGTCTTACTTTGACCCTAAATTGTATAGTGATTAAGACAAACAGACAGTAGTAATAAAAAGCTAAATAGGTATATGTTTGTGTTCCAATAAAAGTAAAATAAAAATGTGTTAAGTATAAATATTAGTACCTAGGTATGTTTACCTCAAAACGATTTATAACATTCAATCAGTTATGCAAACGCTTACCTGCAAAACTAACTCAATACAGGCTCAGATAAAGCAAACTTTTCTGCCAAAATAACCGTAACCCGCCGAGCTGAAATGCACCTTAAGTCCTTCAGTTTGGGTTCACAATCGAGTGAGCAGGATTCGCTTACATGAATATCCAAAATCGGCAGATAAGCCAATCGGTGAGCTACAGCATTGTACCGAGTAGTGCGAGAGCAGACGGCAATATTCCTGCTTGTATTATTGTTGAGTATACCTACTGCTACATGGCGGTAGGTAGGTTCGATAGGTACTCTAGGGCCTTGACTGGTTACGATGGTAGCCGGCAGCATGTACGAACATTATATTGACACTACCACATCCACCCATTGCTGGGTACATCCACGACGGATTGTTTGCTATTTTAGTTGTAGTTCGCACTGGTCCACAGCGCTCGAATAATGCAATTTTGCAATATTTGAAGGATTTTATTATTATTTATGGTGTTCTTCTTTTTGAAAATCTTGAAAAATAGACTTGTACTAACCTTATACGAATGTATAAAACTACCTCTATTCCTGGAGGGTGAAAATCTCGCAGTAGACTCTCGCACTACAAAAGAGAGTGTAATCTGAAGTTCCTAATCGAATCTGCTCGGATATCCAATTTGTTATCTACGCGACTGTACCTGGCCGGTAGGCGTAGGTACAGTCGCGTGCTTAATCATTCGACGAAACTTGGGAGTTACGTCTTCTGATTGAAATCTGAAACGTCTCCGTCTTCGTTTGCAAAATTACTCAAGTTCGATTTTCAAAATGATATTCAAACTTTTGAGTTGAACTTTATAATGTTTCTAAGGATTTATGTAATTTGATTTAGTGTGATCTTCTTTCTATAATTTGGTAATATAATAATTTGTTTACTGGTGTAGTATTAATTACATTTATATGTAATTAATACTACACCAGTAAACAAATTATTATATTCAACTCAACTCAAAAGTCTTACAATGAGAGAGTGTTTTGTAAAGGAGATCAATCGATTAGTTTTAGCTTTAATGTTTTGTGTCAAGATAGGCAATTGGATTGAAAAACTAAAAAAACCAAGCTCAGAGAGGCTCAAAAGAGACCAACGTCTGGGTACTCAAACCCGCAACACGTCCCAGTCTTCCGTCCATCCTTCTATAAAGCTGTTGTAAACATCTTTACAAATAGTTCAACTATGTCATTCATACGAACTTGTAAGTAGTTAAACACTTACTCACGCGATTGTACCCAAAAACAGTACACCCCATATTTTTAGAAAACAGCTTTGGAAATAGATAAAGTAGACAAGTTGGAGTCGTACACTTTGAAAGTAGATACTTACATTGGATCGTCAGGATGGATCACTATTTCTATCGGCAGGATTGTGTAAAGGGTTTAAATTGTAACTATGCAATTGTAAAATATGCAGTTCAAAAAAGTATTTCAAGAGCTTTGCCATGAAGATCGCTACATTATAAAGAATTGTTCAAAAACTATTTTGTAGAAGGTTAGTAAGTACCTCACCTATTCTTTGTAGATGCTGGAAACGTGCGCTGGAGGGTAGTTCAACCAACTTCTTTATCTGCAGCTTAAGTAGCATTTAGTATAGATTGATTTATTTCCTTTAAAACTGGATTAAGATGGACACTAGAGTTTAACAACTTTGTTGGAAGTTGCTCAGTGTTGGATTTCTTAGTTTTATTTATAGGTAGAGTTATCAACTATACTTATTTTTTGATAAACAAAATCGTAGCAGGCTTTTTGGCTTTAGTTCGCAATAGTTTTCGTCAGATCTAGTATTTTTCCGCATTCGTTAGTTTTTTTATCTCCTGACGAAACATTACTCTTCGCAATTTCTCATTCGACAAACTTCGCATTGGTCAGAAAAGTGGTGTAGTTTGAAGACATCCAAATCAAATCTAAAAAAAGTTTTGTGCGGTCTGCGAGACCGCTACTCGTCGGATGGTTGACATTATCATCAGATGACGTTTGTGTGTTAGAGGTCGTTAAGGCCCAGTGATGTCGCAGTCGTTAAACTACAGCGGGTATCTTCAGCCAGCCTTAGAGTGGAAGTCATCATAAATATCAGCCTAAAGAAGTCCTCGTTAGACTTCCGATTCGAACATTTTTTTAAAGACCGAAAGAAGCTCAGAAACAAAATCTTGTCGGATATAAGTTTTTTAGGATTTCAAAAAAAATTCAACTTGAGTGAAATTGAGAAAAAAAAGAAGCAAGACCTCATTATCAGATCCTTATGTTCAAGAAAAAAAAGAGAGATGATGAGAAATGGTTTAGAAAGGTCCACCATGCACCAGGATTGATAACCATAAAGCTGCTTTTCGTCACTGCTGCGCAGCTAAGCGGAGAGTGAGGTCAAAGCTAAGCTACTGTGTGACCGTTTGCACTCGTTGGACAGTCCCACAGTAGCACCTGTTAACCACAGAACACCTAATGTACTAGCGCACCTTAACTCCAGACAAAAGCAAGTCTTCAGATAAATCAGTGAATTCATTCAGTCCACTTCGTTACCCACTCACACAATACATTGCGCTCGCACAATGAGCATTGATTACGCGCGGTCGGATGTACCCTTTGAGCAGGCAGTGTATACTCTGTGGTATACATCCTTTGTGGCTGCTAAAGTGTTTAGATTAATATTTGTTTATACGAGTACTATGCTACTTGTATGCTGCTGGTATGAAAATGAAGTCGGTTAATAAGATCACTATTTTTACATCGCTTTATTGTTTGATTCCAATGTTTTTGCTTAGAAGTGAATTAAGATCACTGAGTTCAGGTTTCAAAAGTATGGAATTGACGCCGGTGCAATTACACAACACACATAAATAATACAGTAAATTGATAAACCTTTTTGAAGTGATGATGGACGCAGTCGAACGCCACAGGGCACATCCTCACGGTACCAAATTATTTATTATCTTTGGCACGATGATTTTACAATAACAAAAACTATGCCTTCTAACTTCTTAGTCCAAGTCCAAGTCTTCGTCTAAGGTTCCAACTTTGTAATTTACCTACCGCATGTATTTCTGTAAGATTTGTAATCGTACGTTCGAGCGATTGTACAAAAGAAAAGAAGCGTTACCCGTGGTCCAACTGGGTGTAAAACTGTGCTTAGCTAAGCAATATCCGAGTGGCATCAGGTGGCGTGCAGCGGCTACTAAACAATGCATGCATTCATACTATAACGCGAGTTCCATCGCGCGCCGCCGCCGGCGCTCCGCTCTTTATTGCATAGAATGGTCCAGATAATGGAGGTTTTATGGCGCTGTTCTCTTGACGCTACCGAAAATATTTGCTGGGAAATTAGCAGTCCAAAGGCATCGTTAAAAAGCTGGTTTTATAACGTGTTTATTATAATTTAGCATGAAGGGACCTGAAGGGTAATTCTCGTAGTAAATGTCAATTTACTGAATAAAACTTAAATTCAGTAAATTGACATTTACTACGAGACTTAATTGACTTTGATAAAATCTAAATTACATATTATTGGAATTTTGTTGTTATATTTTATTAAATAATCACCCTCTGGTTATAAATATATTTAGGAATGAACAGTAGTTAACCGTGGGATTACAATGTTTTCCTTCACCGTTTGAAAGCATATTTTTACCAAGTAGTTGTGGTTTTAAAAAGTGCTAAATCTGTTGTCATCTGTTTTCGTTGTCATACAACTCGTGCAAGTGACAATGTGAAAGCATTTTTTAAAGCCGCGACGATTCTATATAAAGCGGTCAATGTATGACATTAGCTTTCAACGATATCGTTGTGTCGTTGGAAGTGTGAACACGCCCGATGTCCGCAATAAAGTGGAAACTCAAATTAAAACTATCCGCGAACGAAAAAGCTAAATTAAAAGTGCCATCTTCAATGCTAAATACTTTCATGCATTGCAAAATTTTTCTTTTAAAGTTTAAACTAGAAAGTCGTGAAACTTTAAAAGACGCTAGAAATTCTCTTGAAATATGAAAATGAGATTTGAGTCGTCCCTCGCGCCCCTCGTAAACTTGCGTCGAGACTCGAGCTGCAATCGAAAACAAAACGAATAGCATAGCAATGCCTTTCTTATGCAACAAGAACATGCTTTACCTCGTTAAACGTATAAACAAAGTGTGGACTTAAACGTGCCTCGAGCATAAATATTTAAGTCGAAATTTTCATTTGAAATTAACAAAAAATGTATGCTTGGAGTCCGGATCAGTGCTCGAGCAGTACATATTGTGAATACGGCCCTTAGAAAGAAAAGGTTGAGTCACATGGCGTTTTACTACCTTTACTCCGTCGTGCAGCAAAGGAATCCTATTTACTACCTTTACTCCGTCGTGCAGCAAAGGAATCCTATTTACTACCTTTACTCCGTCGTGCAGCAAAGGAATCCTATTTACTACCTTTACTCCGTCGTGCAGCAAAGGAATCCTATTTACTACCTTTACTCCGTCGTGCAGCAAAGGAATCCTATTTACTACCTTTACTCCGTCGTGCAGCAAAGGAATCCTATTTACTACCTTTACTCCGTCGTGCAGCAAAGGAATCCTATTTACTACCTTTACTCCGTCGTGCAGCAAAGGAATCCTATTTACTACCTTTACTCCGTCGTGCAGCAAAGGAATCCTATTTACTACCTTTACTCCGTCGTGCAGCAAAGGAATCCTATTTACTACCTTTACTCCGTCGTGCAGCAAAGGAATCCTATTTACTACCTTTACTCCGTCGTGCAGCAAAGGAATCCTATTTACTACCTTTACTCCGTCGTGCAGCAAAGGAATCCTATTTTTATAGTTTTGTAAGTAAGTAGGGTCACAAAATTACGCTAGGAAGTAAAACGGACAGAATCTTTATATAAATCTTGTTTATCTCTTAGTGCAAAAGAATAAAACATATTTCAAATGAAAAATGTCTGTCAGCTGTTAAATCGTGTTTAGTAGGTTTTGCGCGCAATAAAGTATCTACGACCAGTCTACAACCCGTCATAATACAAAACAAATGCAGCTATAACTCAGTGTATAAACCTGTCGTAAAAACGCAGTCACAACGCTGTGCCACCGCTGCGGGACCGCTGCAGAAACGTCACAGAATCGCGCAATGTAAATTAAACTTTTATCGCGCGCACACTCCATAAAGCAGTACTATCGTACTTTTTGCTTTGTTTTTGCAATCGTCACATTGTTGGTTGGATTACGGATGTTTTGTTGTCGGTTGTTGCTTTAGAGGACTGTGTTGTTTGTGAGCATAAAAGAAGCAACAACTCCGGGGTATTATGTTAATCGCGGCAAGTTTGCGACCAGCATGAATTGTTAAATCACTTTATTCAAACCACCCTGCTGTATGAGCAACAGTAATCGACTGACGACTGGTTTCCCGTCAGACAGTCAATGTACAAAAAAGTTTAAGTTAGCTGTCGTCTTTTTATTAGTGACTTCAAATAAGGGTGCATTAAAACAAAATAAAGCGACAGGCATGCGATAAGCGAACAATATCTTTGCCTATAAATTACTGCACTGAATAATAAATATGTGCATTTTAAACTGACTTCAAAAGAGATCGAATTTAAAAATACCACCAAATTTTCATTTAAAATTAAAAGCCAAATATTCGTAGACCCAGTGAACTGATGAAAATTTGATCGTGTGAGCGGCCTGTAAGCTGTATGTTTTCGTAGCGGGCGCGGCCGTGTGTTAGGCGCTTTATCGGCCTGTTTACACGTTAGGCGAACTTTATTGGTAGGAAAAGATCTTTTATTTAATAGAACGCATTTCTAAGAATATTTGTAGCAAAGTTAGGCTCGTGTTTTTGTGTTCAATACTCCTGCGTGTTCATAAGTGTAAGGAACTTGGTTAGACTACGCAATGTTTCGCAACACTGGGTGACGAATTCATGTATTTAAAAACATTTTTATTTTATCAAGGGACACTTTACTAGTCTAGTCAGATAACCTGGCTGTCAAACATCACTTTTGACAGTTTATCAGTATCGATTGCTTATGACACCTGTCGCAGACCTATTACAAATTACGTAATCAGAATACCTGTTATGACGGTTGCAACTATTTATTTACATCTTTGTAATTTTGTAAACACAATTTTGTCACAATTTTAGTGAAATTATTAACGAAAGAGAAGTATTAAAACTTCCAAAAGAGCACGTAACTGAGGGAATGCATTAGCTTCAAGACATTTCCGTCGCATTAGCGAGCTGCGCTCCGAACGACTATCATTTACAGGTTATTACGTAGTGTCTGACTAAACTGACTAGGGGTAAGTTTGACCTACCTTCTGATGAAGGGTTATGTTTACCACTACCTATAGTAGTTCCAGCGATAATCTGGGGGGTGATCGACATCGATGTTAGGACTTGTTTAGAATGTCAAGAAAGCTGGATGTCAAGACTTAGCACGGTTTGGCAAAATAACACATTGTAAAGTGACTGCAAATTTCATACCCAAATAATGTTTTATTCTGAATGATGAGTTTTAGGGATATGTTTGACCTGTGACTAGAACACAGGGGTCACATTTTTTATGATGCAATAGTAGATAAGTAGGAAAACTCAAGGGGGATTTTGAGACTAACCCGTACCTAAGTACCAATATATATGAAAAAAAAATGTTCGGAGACGGTGACTCCGGTGTTAGATACAGCCATATTCTCTAATCCTTAGTCAGCTAAAAGACATTTCAGTACAAACACTGCTAGAACAAATAACATATTATCATAACAGCCGCAAGTAGGTCGAACTGCACAAACTATTCCACACGAGAGCGAAGACTGAATGGAGCGCAGCTGGCGTGATGTGGTAACTCGGCTTTTGGCGTTTATGAGGCACTGGAAACTTCTGTCGTGCAATGTGATTTTCGTGAACTTTGTAAGGCTACAAACCGTGGAACTGGCACATAGAATCACCTAGTTATATAAGACCAGCGTCTGCCCGCGACTTCGTCCGCGTACCGTTTTATTCTGTAAATTTTCCGGGATAAAAATTAACCTGTGTGTTAATACAGGCTACGAACTATATGTATTCCAAGTTTCATCTAAATCGGATTTGTAGTTTTTGCGTGAAAGAGTAACAAACATCCATACATATAAACTCTAAACCCAATTTAAAACACCAAGATTTTTTCTTTCAAAAATACATTTTACAAAATTATTTTTTTCAGTTAGCACCGTTTGGTGCAGCGCGTCTGGCTCCGTCCTAAGATAGAGGAGCTCTTATCGCGGTCGCCGTTAAAAAGTTTCTTCCAGCTTTCGGTTTATTTGTTTGTTTGTATCGCTATTCATGAGGCTCGCTTTTGGGAACGGCTTCATGTATGTAACATTGTATCGTTCTTGTTTGTATCACTAGCTCTTTTTTTACAATCTTCTCAAAGCACTCTAACAGCTACACTCAGAGCTGTATGTAAAAAGATAATTAATGATGACTCTATTACCAAATTAAAATGACGAACAAAAGCAACCTTAATTTGCGCGTGCAATGCTATTTTTATGGAAAGTTTGAGACGCATATACATGAATGAAAATCTTCGAAACATTTAAAGTCGTAGAAGCCATGACGTGTGGCATACCCCCTTTCAGGCTTATAGGGACATTTTGTAACCCGACACTTAAGTCATCATTCATTGTTTATGTTTATAGACTTACGTTATTTAAGTTAAACAAAATGGTAAGTACTAAAACATAATTAGTTGCTAATAAATGACATAAAACTCAAAAGCTTCAAAACAAGTGGATTATTATTTGACATAATTCATGATTTATTTCTAGACTCGACACTCGGATCTAACGCAGATTAATAGTTAAGAAGGGACCCTCATTAATCACGCTTTTCAAAATACGCTGTTACAAGGTTATGTCTCGTGTCCTGCAAAGTTATACTTTATAATAGGTACCTACCCACAAGCTTTTCTTGGGGTTGACTATGAATAACAAAGGGCTTGTAGAGACACTTGAAATACACTGCATGTTAATGTGTAGGGGGAGACAACTTGACTGCAAAGTTAATGTGCCACCACGCAATTGTTATACCTTCTCTATTATATAAACTTTTCAATATGTCAATGTCAATGTGACAGCTCGTTTTCAAGAAGTTGAAGTTGATCTCGCTGAGGCATTCTGAAAGCAAAACATTCTTGGAATGGTTATTGCGAGGTGCAGTTTGAATTGTTGAACCGAAATAAATCTATCGGGAGAGAACTACTAAGTATTACTTATAATAGTAGTGATGTACCACTAACGATGAAAGTTATGCTGTTGTATCGATGTTTTACTTGCTTTGCAATCAAGTATAGCTTCTTCTAAGTAGTTCTAAACTTACCTAAGTTGTAAGACAACATTATTTGAGTGAAGAACTTTGTTTTACAAACTAATGATATAATTTATATTATTAAATATATTAAAAATGAAAAAAATACACGCCTTCTTAGATAACCTATTCGAAATTTATTGTCTGAAAACTCTAGACTCGAAAGTATGATTACAACATAGTCATTTCTGTTTCACTGGTCTAAAAGATTGACCCGAATTTTCGTGTAACCCTTTTAAACTCATCTACGATATAATTAGTTAGGTATCGATACATAAACTTTGAATAAACAATATTACATCACTAGCTAAGTTTGTTGCGCTACAATCTGCAATTCTGCATCGACGAGTGAAATTCCAACAATCTATCGATATTCCAACACTAATTTTGAGTCGAGCGCAGAAACTTTGATACCGGTGCCTTAACTCAGGGTTGCTATTTAAATCGTACGCTCCGCCCTAATTAGGTAAGTTTTTATTAGTGCATAGTTTTAGTAAATTAGTTTCAAGTGTAATAAAGAGATTGTGGTTTAGCCGACTTTTAGTAAGGATGACCTCTGAGCAACTGGCAACTTACTGACTTAAGTTACTTTGGTAGAAATAGGTACCTATAATATACCTATACAGGGTGTAACATAATGTCCCTATAAGTCCGAAAGAGGAGTATTCTACACGTCATGGCGAACAACATTTGTTCTACGAATTTAAATATTTCTATATTTTTCATTCATGAAATGCATCTTAAAGTTTCCTTAAAAATACACGCATACGCTTTAAAGTGTCTATGTGTGGGTGCGACATGATAGGAGGGTGCGTGTGCATGTGTACTAACAGGCTAAATAAACCTAAAGGGTTGTCGCAAAAAAAAATTATTGTCAAACATGTTGTATTCAACTTTTGCACATGCCAATCTATCCACGTGTATGGTCTGAATAATTCCCTTT
Organism: Gandaritis pyraliata; assembly: GCA_947859175.1. Classification (NCBI taxonomy): domain Eukaryota; kingdom Metazoa; phylum Arthropoda; class Insecta; order Lepidoptera; family Geometridae; genus Gandaritis; species Gandaritis pyraliata. The sequence continues at coordinate 6,876,352 of OX401875.1, read as the reverse complement.
TCGCCTTATAGGGACAATATGTTACACATTGTACATAATCTACATATAATTATTAGAGCTCTATGTGAAAGAGATTGTCCAGGAAAGTACATGCACTCTTTCTATTTCTGTCGCACATCAGTGATGCTCGCATTGCTATGTTCCGATTTGAGGGGTATGTGTGCCGGTGGAGCATCTATAAGCCTACTCCATCTAAACATTGTCCCAGGCACTACAGTGTCCCGTTAAGTGTAGGCATAGGTTGCCTCCTGACGCTGTATAAATCATCTTCAATAGTTAGATAGATGTAAAGGAGCATCTATATACATACGTAGAGTGCAATTTCACACAGGGCACCTTCTCGATGGACGTACTCTATGAGGTAATGCAATTGTTATAGACAAAGGTATTTTATCAGGTGACCCATTTATAGATTATTTCATACATATATACCTAAGTAGGTATACTTCATTAAAACTATTACTTAGTTAGGTAAGCCAATTAAAATTCTTGCTAAGCTAACGCAGTCAGTGAAGCGATATTAGGTTAATAACTTAGACACTATAACTTAGTAATTATAGAAGCCACATCAATCAGTTTCTTCATTTTACTTCAATGTCCAATAAAGTTAGTCTTTGAAAAGTCCTTTCGAAGTCCTAAACAATCTACACGTCTTATTATAGCCAACTGTCTTAGACAAATCGCAAATTCTTATCATAGCGCTTAGGTGAAGAAAAACGTCTCTACGAGTATTATTAATAATATGTTGACAGACTTTTTTTTTATAGAAGAATGTGATCACACAAGCTTTTAAAATTAAGTGGTGTTAAATATAGTGGAAAAAATTAAATAAAAACATTTAAAAGCCTAATCTGTTTTAAATTGTGTAAATTGATAATAGATTAGGTTTATTTTCGCTCATATTTCAGCTCTAGAATATTTACTTCACGTTTCATCCAAATCGGCAAGGCGCAGGTTCAGCTCCAAACGTCTAAGCATCTAACCACAGAAAAAAAATATAGAATAAAACAATAAAAATCTATATCTGTGTATCTAACCATCCATTTGTATTCTAATAATAGTGAAATAAGATTTATTATTCACTCGCAAATGAAAATAATCAACTATCAAAACAAGCGTTCAGTTTTGTTTTCGTTTCACGTTAGCGAATTAATGGAGTTCTGTCTAAATTCCAAAGCCTATTCCAGTCAAAGTTGGTTAGTTCGTCTGCCGATCGAGTTGGGGAGAGCTAACAAAATATAACGAGTTGGGACAAACCGCACTGTGGCGGCCCAATCAGCACGCGGGTAGCGACACAGCGCAGCGCTTACAGCAGGTGAAGTTGCTATTTGTGTGTATTGACACGAATGTTAGTTATGGACAAAGTCACTAGAAACAATATATATTTAAACCCACAATTCAACCTTTTACTAATAGTAGGTAATTAATGTAAAATATTATGTCCTTTTTCAGAAATCTAAAATGCATGTCCTGCGTCTACACATCACACAATGACGTGCCACGTCATACGTGACGTCACACAACATACGTTTTAGGGTGTTTTCAAGTAGAGAGGTCTTTTGGCAGTTACTTTATGTAGTGTTTTATTTTAATTCAATAGACCAAAACTTTTTTTATAAAGAAATGCGTAAAAATATATTACAGGGATTGTTATTATTTTTTATCTATTTATTGTGCTCTATGCCTTGTATTAGAAATAAAATGACGAGAGACTGATGTCACACTAACTCTGTTAAATTAATTTTATGATTGTTACTTGTGCACATCTTTTTTAATAAATGTTTCTATTCTATTCTATTCTAAAACCTTTTTGTAAAATTACAGCATACACAACAAGGCGCCTTTTGCATAATTTATTACTTTCGTCGAACCTGTCATTTTGAACTAAAACTATGAACAACGTTCAACAATATCAATTCATAATTCAACACAATACCTCCGCTCCTTTCAAATTCATCATAACTTTGAAGTTTTGAAGGTCTCTTCAGCAATAAAAGGTTTGGATAATAAGAGATGACACTCAAAAGGGCCAATGATTGAAACCTCTTCAACCTTCTAGTGGTAATAAGATTAAGGAGAGTTAAATCCAAAAAGGAAATTTATAGCGCGATGCAAATTGTTCCTGTCACATTGGTTATTATCATCATCCAGAGGTTATTATAGAGACACATTAATGAATAAGCTAAACCCACATTTAATTTAATTTTGTATAAAACAATAATTATGCTTTTTAGTAATCTTTGAGCGTTCTTATATAGCAGAGAGCTACCAAAGTCAAATTGATATTGACATGCCATTTTACAAACCGAAAACAAATCAATAGCGTTCTCGTCAAGTCCCGTCTATGCAATATAAAAATATCTAGCAATATATGCAAATCAAATTTTGATTCAAACATAATAATTAATTGAAACTTACTGAATATTGTACACTGTGACAGTAGTAGTGTACTAGTAATCAACTCGACACAAATTCGTTAACGTGTCGCCGACGAGCGGACACGCAGCGGATACGCAGCGGACATTTTAGCGGACAGTGGCTGGGAGCGGACATGTATGTTTTTGCACTTAAGCTTAGGACTTTGCAGCTTGAAACTCATAATTAGTAGTTGCGAGTTGTTTGCATTCACACACATTCGGGAGCAGTGCGTGTTCGAGGCGGCTTATTAACTGAACGAGCTCATAGCTCATGAGGGTAGCAGGCATTCTATAACATTTATAAATAACAATGAAGACGTTGAATACACTAATAAGTAACTTCTGTTATGCTTGGAAATGAGACCCAATGTATTGTTTCGTGTGGATTTGCGTTCCGACATACGGGAACACAAAAATAAAAAAAAACTTCATCTTACCTATTTTGTTAGTGACATAGCAAGAAATGTTTTAGCTAGTAGAAGGTTCATTTTAGAAATGTAGAACAGTCCACGTGCATTGAGTAACGAGCATTCGCGAGTCAACACGACACTCGTTTGCAGTGATCCAGTTACCCGCGCTGTGGTGTGCGATTGTTCCAATTGAAACTACTGAAAGCACTAGTTTTTAGGCTTTCAACACTAGTTTTACTTTTGAAAGCATTTAATTTCTAAAAAGAATCCAAACCAATACTTAAACGGCACAACAAAATCGCATTGGGGAGAGGCAGACCGGGGTCAGGCGGTCCCAACCCGTCAAATAAAAGTTTTGTCACATTGTTTTTTGAGGTGACAAAAATGGGGGGTATGTCCTCGGCGAGCGTTTGTTCTGAGGTTAAGGCGACGGACAGGAGTCCGCTGTCTGCTTATTATTGAAGGAATTTCGATATTTTTTATATGCCTAATCCCATGTTTGACTAATTGTTTCTGACCTTAAATATCCCCATCTTGAGTAGATAGGTATTGCTATAATAATAAGTCAAGTGCCAATTTCATTTCATTTAGTTTACTTTAGCACCTTTATGACAACGAATTCTTACTAAATACAATACTTGCCGGTGTAGTAGCTGTAACGTTTTCTAATTTTCCAGGATTATAAAAACCGAAACATAAATAACGACTACAGAAAACTAAAAGGCTATTACAATATTCGGGAAAAATAAAATGGGAGCTGGCAACACGCCTCTCTAATGCGTCCTTATTCACCGAACAAGGTTCACAAAGCGACAGTTTTTATATTTCACGGGCAAAATGTTCTGCGCTTGTTTCAGGTTTTTGCAAAAGTTACAGTAAACAACTTTGTTGTGGGTATTACTGAAAATGGCTGAAATTCTGTTTTAGAAAATAAAAGGTTTTCTAACATTTAGTGCTGCAACTTTACTAAAGTACTCGGAGCAAGTGAGACAAAACCTAACATGCCCTTCTAACCAATGGATATTTATACAAAGAATAAAAACCTAATCAATAAGTTAAAATAACTTAAATGATATGAGAGGTACAGAGATTATGTACATGCATTTTTGGAGATGGACACTAAATACTTTTTATTATTGAACCCGTGCGTAGCCGGGGCGGGGTCAATATAATACTTTACTCAGTATTATTTAAGCACTTGAATAATATTTTGTAGATCGCTTACATTCCAGAACGACAAGGATATCATCTGCTTATTCACAGCCTTTTTAAAGTCAAATAAAACTGCAAACTGAATCATAAAACCAAAATTAGCATTTATCACATTTGTACCCCTAAATCTGATGTTCTTTGCCATTATTTTCGCCAGCATCATGCAAATGAGTTCCGAAATGACAAGCCCTACTGCTCATAAATTACACTGTGCTCGGGAAATAAACGAAAAGAAATACGATTTTGTACCTGTGCTGGTATTCTGTTCTAAAAGTCCTTTACACTTCCCGCTTCTCTTCCCTTACTTAATTCGTGTGTTGCCGCATATAGTTGATCGAAGGTTGCCGCGCTGGCTGTAATATTCGAACAGATGGGCACAGCGAAAGTAAAAAACTATCGATTCAATCTACTTAATAGATACGCGACAGATGTTCTCATACAGATTAGTACTCACGTAGATCACACGTGGGTAACAAGAGAAAATTTGAATACCATAGCTAGAAGAGGTAATCTTGTAATGCCTAGTGTGTATGTACTAATAATAACAATGTTACTTTGGTTCAACTTTGCCTAAAAAGTTTTCCCAAGGCAAAATACGATAATAATAATAATAATAAACAATAATGAAACGTTGGTTTTAATAATACAACCTCGTTGTTCGTTGTCCTGACAACAAATTGTCTTTATTTAAAAAAAAAACGGAGAAATCGCTCATTAGTGGTATCATTGAATATTCCGTGCAAAATGTTCCGAAGTTGCTTGTAATATATTTTTATTTGTGAAAAAGTAACCGTTTGCAGAAACAAAATGGATCATTAGGTATGCTCCTTCAATAGCAGATGTAACGTAATACCTACTGAGAGTACATAGATGCAATAATACGAACTTTTCGAAAGTTTCACTTCAACACAAATTGAAATCACTTCATTTTTACCTAACTTAGCATCCCACTGCTGGGCAAATGTCTCCCCTAGAGACTTCCAGACCTTTTCCGCCATCTTCTTTCTAATTGCTTTCCTTTCATATTTATAAAGAAAATAAAATTCAGCGAAAGCGCCACAAGGTACGAAAACTGTTTAAATTTTTTAAACCAAAGTGTGATATCTCATTATTTCATAAGACGACCAGTAAATATCCTTCGGGGCAAAATGACTCGTTTAACAATACTGAACCTTAAGTCATCGCTATAAAACTCAATTGAAATTGAATGCCGATTTGATGGGACCGCAGAATAAATAAAGAACCGAGAAACGAATGAACCACAAATGTAATTGTTGCATAGAAAACGCGCTAACGAGCTGTGGCCACGAAATTAGCGAGGATCCGAGTGCGGTGGATTTGTACAACAAAAACCGTTGGGCTATGAAAATCAAACCCCATTCATTATTGCTTAATAATAACTGATACATAAGTAGCTAAAAAAATGTTGTCTCGTTCTACCATCTATTGGTAAAACGTAAGAAAGCTTTAATAATGCTCGTGTTACTGGTTGTTAACAAGCAAATTGGGCACATATTTGATGTCATGAAAATACAGAAAGAATATCACAACTAATACCTAATACGTAGTAGGTACGTACACTAGGTACGTAGACCAAGTTAATTACATAATTTAGTTTTTATTTTTATTTTTTCATCCTTTCATTGTCACTTTTCGTGTGAAGGTCTTCTTTATAATAGAATTAATCATTATTTGTTGTTTTAATAGGAGCGGGCACTAAGTATCGGGAAACAGAATTTCTTGTCTGATACTTAGAGTTCACCGTAGCATTCATACATAGATAGTTTATAAGTGCTAATTGTACATTTCTATTTGAATAAAAATTTATATTTTATTAATATACCACTATGGTAATAATTATGAATTTACATGGAAAATTATTATACTTATGAAATATTTTGGTCATAAAAGTTACTACAGCACACTTACCTAGGTACATCTTTACGTCGTCGTTTCATGTCAAGTACCTAATGCATTTTATGAGCTAAATTATCTGCTGGTTCCAATAAAATTTTCTTATAAAAAAATTTTAAAAATTAAAAATTACTCGTATGTTTCGTGGCCTCAATTTTAAAAGAAAATGGCGAAAATAAAATGTCGGTAGCCGGTTCCGTTTGATGTAATAAAACGCTATTCATTACCGACGCAATCTGATTTGCTGGAAATTGCACTAGTGTTGTACCGCGGTTGCTGTCGCAATTAGTGTTTTATACACTTTTCGCTGAAAACCCGAAAACGTATCGTAATACTTGGAAAGAACCGCAAATGCCGAGAAATGTTTTCGTTGGAGATTGCTGTTTGTTTTTGTTTCCTCTATTTACAACTAAAATAAACCTGGAACCTTTATAAATATCCCACGTCATGCACGATTCGTCTGTTCAGGGTTAAAATTAAGATTTATTAAAAGCGATCTAGTGCTCATAGTACCAGCTTTGCATATTTTGAGACTAGAGAGCGTTGTGTGAAATGTCTATGAATATTTATTAATTTTTCTATGAAATACCAAAATAAGGTTACTTAGTGACTTTTCTTTTAGACATGTTTTGGTAAGATTTAATTGAACTAAAGTCGTCGTCGTCTTGAATGTGGGCTTCTACTGCAGAAAACAGTTAGCGATAGTCCGAAAGTAAATATGAACTATGTAGGTACTCGTATGTAACTTCTACAAGCTAAGATCGTGGAAAGCTCATTAGATGTATGATTCCAAGGATGAGGGTGAGTAGAATTTTTAAGTTATATCTTATAAGTAATCCTACTTCTTTCTCTATGAAAAATATAACTTACATTGTGCATAAGTATTACGAAAGGTTGTTCGTAAACTCCATTATTTTGTACGACAATGTAGATTATGTTTATAATAGCCTGTAGCGCAGGAGATACTAAACAAGGGTGAGTAGGTTACTAGGGATGGGCTACAGACCTTTTACATGAATATAAAAAAAGTTTTTTTTAAACACCTGAATTCCTGATTGACATGAGATGTTAAAGGTGCTCTTCCTTGAATAGCGTCGTTGATTTAACGATCGGTGCTTTAAAAATTGGTGCACTTCGTGAAATATTCAAAGCTTTTTGTTTCTCAAACATTCCAACTTTTGAGCACGTCCATTGAGGATGAACAGTTCATCCTCAATGGACGTGCTCGGAGCGGACATGCATAGTTATTGGCTGAGGTTACTGCTTGGCTCCAGGAGTGGCATGTGATTGATTTACTTATCACTATTATAAAAAAATCATCTGAGGATGAACAGTTCATCCTCAATGGACGTGCTCGGAGCGGACATGCATAGTTATTGGCTGAGATTACTGCTTGGCTCCAGGAGTGGCATGTGATTGATTTACTTATCACTATTATAAAAAAATCATCATCATTATCACCCATAATTCAAACAATATCTACAACTAAAATCGAAAACCGTCCACAAACATATTCGCTCCAAAAGCCTGTATTTTCTAACCTAACCACGACGCGACGCCTAGCGCATTCGCCGGGATTTGAAAACCATTTCCTGAATGGGGGCGCCACTGTCGCATACAGCCGAGCACAGATAGCTGACTCACTTTTATACGGACGTGACTGGAATACATACTAGTTTTCTTTGCGTTGCCAATTTCTGGAGAGCTGTCTAGAATGGAGTTTTTGTGCTTGAAATAGAATTATTTAGTGTGAGAGTAGATGAAACTTTTTATCAGTTGTGCAATCACGTTCATTCGTTGTATTGCTTCGTTCATTTCTGTTCATTCCATTAGGCTTCGTTCCATAGTTTATAATGTCTGTGGTTCCATATGTGGTCTGTGTGATGTGTGTGTGGTGTGGTGTTATTGATATTTTTCCCCTATTAAGTTTCTTATTAGGATTTGTGTAGGTACTTAAATTCAGAAGTGCGACAGAAAAAAATACGTGCAATGTTTGCGCAAGATTTTAGCGCTAGGTTTTCTAATTTTTTTGAATATTTTGTTTGCTCTAGCTATTCAACTAAACGCTACATCACCTATTTGCACTTTCATGTACGTGTGAAATTGCATTTGCGGTGAAATTCTTTGCTAATGCAAGGAAAAGTTTTCAAGAAATGGCACTTCGCCTCCGCTCGGATTGGGCGTTTTGAGAACGAATCGCTTTTCATACTGTGCTCACATCCAAGTTGACGAAGGTAAATAAATAAACCCATTGACTTTTCCACGATGCAAAATAAACTCGATATCTGAACCTTAAGTAGAGCAGAGAAAACACATAAAAAAGCTATATTTATACACCCAAATATGAGCTAGAGGTTTGGGAGAGTACCTACCTACAGTACCACCAATCATACCCATTTTTAAGTGGTGCTCGCATTCCTACTTTTAGATTTGTAAGAATGGGTGCCGGTGTAATTACAATTGACTACATCTTTGCAGAATGACTGATGGACGCAGTACAATATCTTTGCCGGACGTGCTCTGTATTAATGCAATTTTCACAGATTGAGTAACCGCTTAACATCAGGTAGACCATATCATAGTTCTATCACGTTTTGCTATAAAAAAACATGAGATAGACACGTGTCGTCCCAAGAAGAACTTACGATGCCCGTTGGATATTTTCCGAGGGATCTACCCCGCTACTCAATTATTTACCGCTGGGCTATAAAATATATAGAGGTACAGATTCGCCACTCTTCGTCCCGGGAAATCCTCGTCTGCAGTGGGACTCCGGCGCATAGCTCAATGTCTTCTTTCATTACGCCACGGTGGAGCCACATACAAAGCACGTGCGAGAATCAGTTCAGCCGGTGCTTATGTTTCGGCCCAATGCGCGATGGGACGAGATACCGATAGTCTGAAACAGGAATAACCACAAAGTCCACAGGAATAATCCTGGTCACTATTTGGATGGGTGACCGCTTGTGGCATTTACACCTGAGCGTGTTTTAAATTGTCGGTTCCGGCTTTCGTAATCATTTGGCCACGACGGAGGCCAAGCCGGCCAAAAAACAAACTCCGACACCCGGGTTGGCCACAACTCATACGAACGAACGATTGTGCGTCGTGGGGGATGGGGGGGATGGGGGGGATGGGGGGGATGGGGGGGATGGGGGGGGGGCATTATGATTATCAATCTAAAAATCTGAAAAAAATACTCATTTCAACACTAGTGTTATAAACCATTTCGCACGAGTTTAACGTTGATATGATAAGGCACGCAGGTAGCTATCGGAGCTGGAAGCTTACAGGCAAGTGCGAGTCTAGTAATATAGTGCGGCTTACGTGGATTTATAGTAAGGACCTTCAAGATGGCCGGGGTGGAGAGTTATGTACTTGTTTGTAGGTTGGAGGACTGAGGAACCAGTCTTGCTGTTGATTTTTTATGTCTACCTTACTAAAACTCTTGGTCTAAATTATCTGTGGTCTAGCTAATTTAAAATTATAGTGTTGTTACTAACAAATATTATTTTAATTTTTTTTACAAAAAAGTTTTAGGGCGTCTTGCACCAGAATCACTAAACGTATTTAACAGCTAAATCGATTTAAATCTGACGTATTTGTATGACTTGACAACTCGCTAAATACTATTTAAGAGTTAAACGCGTTTAGCGATTCTGGTGCAAGCCGCCCTTAATCTCTTCTTAGGCACCTTCAAAGCTTGATTTTGCTTTCACATACATACATAGATCATTTATTATTTGTACCGTTGTTTTTAGATAGTTTAACGTGTAAAATAACACAACTAATAACATGACTAATAATAATAATAAAATAACATAACTCAGTTGCATTCATTGCTTTCCAAAATAAAACAATATACATAAAAACGCCGGGTAATTTGCTCACAGTTTTCAAATTGCGACCGGTCACTGTTGCAGCCGTACGTAATATACTCCTCAAGTCACATGACAATTCCCCCCCCTCCTTTTTACGAGAAAAAGGGTGGGGGGCCTCAGCTCGCACTGCAAAGCACTCATTCCTATCTTTGGACTGCCACACATTACTTCCTTATCCGTTTTAGCTAATTTTTTTATCTAAGCTAGATTCTTAGAACTTCACCGGGCAATGTCGTATGACACGAAAGATAAAATTCTTAAAAATTGTAATTCTAAAAATACATTAAAATTAAATAAAACTTCTATTCAGACGAAATTATTTTCAGAATGTATGGAATAATTTTTTCACCGCTGAAATATTAATTAAGTATTTATTAATAGAGAAAATTTCTAGCTCCGTGGCACAGAATAGAATATGCCCGGGGACGGGGTATAAATTCAAGGTGACTTTCACTCTTGTCGACTGACAAATCGAATAAGCAACCCTTGATTACTACAAAAAATGGAAATTGATAGTCAAATGACATAAGAAACAAGCTCATTTATTTATATATAAAAAAACCTCATTTGCATTATGAATACAAGCGTTATTTGAACTATTTCGTAAGCAAGAAGAGAGGGAACTACATTTTATGAAAATCTCAAGTTGATGTAACTACTGCGACAAAAAATTCCCACTAGTTCCATCAATAGTTCCATCAATAGTTCCATCAATAGTTCCATCAATAGTTCAATCAATAGTTCCATCAATAGTTCCATCAATAGGACTAACAATGTAACTAGTGGGAATAGATCGGCATAAATGCGATTGAGTGCGAGGGCATCGGGGTGTAGAGGGAGGCTTCGACGCGGGTCACGTGACTGCGAGTCCACCTCCAGCTCATATTGTTCAACTTCATAACTCACTTCCAAAATACATGAATGTATGGAATGATACTTTATCTTCCTCAAAACAAAAGTATAATTATGATTGCAATCACAATATTTTTTCTAGTTTTTTTGTATTCGACGGTAAAAACATTGTTAACCTGTCATAAGGGGTGCCACAGTTTATTAAAATCAAAATCGGTTCATCTATTCGGGAGCTACGTTGCCTCAGTCAGACAAAAACACACACACACACACAGACACGGCAAACTTATAACACCACGTCGTTTTTGCGTCGGGGGTTAAATATGAATGAAACAGATTTTTTTTCACAGTTTGAGTACAGTCTATTTCCGTCATGGCAAAGAGAGTAACTTTGTTGTTTTCACAGTGCGTGGAAAAATCCCCTAAATCAAATATTAAATCAATCGCCAAATAAATCCCAGTTTGTTTGGTAATACTTGCAATATTTGGAAACAGAATACTTCCCTCTACAGTGGAAAAGGGGGTAGAAAGGGGGTAAAAGGGGGGTAAAGGGTGGACTGTCCTCGACGTAATAGTGTTTACACTAGTGTCCGTCCGTTCGGATTAAATTTTAGCTTTATCAGTACTTATGTGATGTTTTTTTAGTAAGGAATCAATTATTATTCTACTGGATTTAAATGAAAACAGAGATCTTGCATTTAAACAAATTATTTGCCATTTTTTCACCCCTATTTTTGGAATGCTGCTGTAGAGACTGTAGAATTCGGAAATCGTGTATCGTGTTATTAAAAAAAGTGTGACCCTTTTAAAGGGTCACACTTTTTTTAATAACACGTGATAATAAATATTATGTAATAATAAGGCTCGTGATTCAGGCACGGAAGACACCCCTCTATATATGCAATGGCACGCAAGCACGTCTTTCGAGGACGTGCTAGGTGTGGCATTGCTTTACGTCCATCAGTCTGAGACGTAGTCATTTCACCGTCATTCATAAACCGGAACGCAGCTATGCGAGCCTGAATAGTCTGAATCCAGACAAACTCTTTTACAAAGATCTACTAATAAATAAATCTAGATACTAGTATTTATAGTATTGCCTAGTATTCTCAGCAAGATAAAGAAACATTCTACCTTCCCCGTACAATTACGAACGACGGATAAATCACAATTAGGACGGACGGACGGACGGACATTACTCACGGTACAGCTGCCTGTAAATAGCTGGTGCACTCCAATGTTACTGCTGTTTATTGACATTGTAAATATACTCGTTCCTAGTAGGTAATCGTGAAAAGTGGATTTACTAAAGAAAAATAACAGCTGCGAGTATTTGTGCTTGTGTTTCTCTGCAGGGGTATTCCAATCTCAGTTGAACTGCAAAGTTTTAAATCATGGTCATTTCATACTAACTCATAGTTATTCTGTGACTAAATAGTGACATTATGATGTCATTTAATTTGTTTTCGCGCATATTTTGCTGTCAAGTGTCTAAAAAGAATGATCACGTGGTACAAAATTGTACCACGTGACCTGAAGAAATTACACTGGGCAGTGAAATATAACTTGACAGCAAAAGATTAGAATACGGGGGCTGGTAGTTTTTTTCCAAATTAACTAGCTATTTAATAGAACTTTGAAACAAAAAAAGCTTCTAAAGTGAGTATTGTTAAAATGGGTAAAAATGAAAAAAATATAAACAATAAGTAAATAAACAATGAGTAATATCGAAAATCAATCATAACATAACTAATACACCATAATCTTGTAGGATTTTAATTAATACTTAAAAACATGTAGCCCCATGCTACATACATGCTACATACATGCTACATACAGATCACAAGTTTTTTAGGTTTTTTTATTGTGTTTATTAAATTGCAATCTTTTTGAACCAGCTGTTTGTAAACGAGCTATTTCCGCTATCGGATAAGAATATCGGGGGATAGATAGATTGATGTAATTTACTTGCTTCATTACCTGATGCTTTATTAATTTAAGCGATTTACTCCAGAATTAGGTAATCTTCATCACGTCTAGTTAATCGGTGAAGGAAAACATCGTTATCAATCGGCGGGCGCTCATTAATACAACAACTTGCTCTTAGTTTTGGAAGAAACGCTCTGTTGAGAAAATTCAATCATTTTGAGTCGAACTAAATCTGATATTCTCGTTCTCAGAATGAGTCTCAGAGAGAGAATTCATACAAATCTCATGAAGTCCATTGCTGCACCTTTCTCTAAAATTTCCATGAAAAAATAAAAGTCATGGAACATGCTTATAGCCTTAACAAACATTACCTCACAGGGACGTGCTCTGTGAAGCAATGCACGCGTACATCACTCTAAAATGCAAAGGTATTAAATTTCATGTGCGTGTAATAGCACCGGCACCCACACCCTTCAAACCGGAACACAGCAATGCACTGCGCGGTGGTGCTAGTACCTACTGAACCAGGACAGGCTCGCACATAAAGAACTTTACTACAAGCTAGTAAGATTCGTTTTCAATTATCTACGGATTGTAAAAAGGCAAACTAATAGAGCAGGGTTTCTTATGAACGTAGTGTAGGTAATATGCGGGTGCGGGTTTTGTAAGACTCCACATCACGAGTTTAACGCTAGAAGCCTCATTTGCAGCGTCGCTCATTAAGGCGCGTGTGATACGAATTTAAATCTATTTGTTTGATACATACACCGCTGTGCCGTCTTATATAGTAGGTTTATGTTACGGTGAGACATGGGAACATAGTCATTGTTAACAATGACTGGTTAGCAGGCAATATCCTGCTTTCACACACCTTTAGACGTGATGAAGTCGTGACCTTATTTCATTTTCGGTCACAGCTCAGTCGGTAATAGCTCTGCCTTCCGTGCTGTGGGTCGTGGGTTCGATTCCCACCATGAACAAACATTTGTGCGTGGAAAACATAGATGTTTGTTCTATGTCTGGGTGTTACTATGTATTATAAGTATCTATTTACAAAAAAAAAAGTATATAAGTATTCTATCAGCCATCTAGTTCCCATATCACAAGCTATGCTTAATTTGGGACTAGAGGGTGTTGTGTGTAAAGTCCAATAATATTTATTTATTTATGTATTTATAGATTTTGTTTTATCAAAAAAGCATTTTGTATTATAATTATTGTTTGAACCTGCTTTAGATTACCTCTCTGAGTCTATTCGGAAACACAAAGAGATTCGAGAGATCTCTCATACCATAAAGCAAGAAGTAGATGTTGAAATTGATCTACCGTAGATATGTCAACCAATACTCTAGAAGTCACGCTTATCCTATCTAACGTCTCTAATCTTGTGCATTAGAAACTAACACTTGTATTCTGAAGAAGTCTTGTAAAGAACTCAGCCTTAAGCTTGGCATCGTTAACATTACCCATATTCCAACTTTAGCTACAGCACGTTACGTATATAATTATACGTGTACGTCTACGTTGGCGGTTATTATCGTTACTCCTAAGTGTGAGGTAAGCGCTCCTTATTACGTACTTAACCTTTGTACAGTTCCTTCTGATATCTCGACTAGAGTTTGCGATGAGGAAACATTACATTATTAAAACGTTGGAGGATCAGTTTTAGTATTATTTTATACCTCACTTTGAACAAAAAGATGTGCATGGAGTTTTGTGATTTCGGCTCATATTCTTAGTCGTTACCTCGAACAATCTTCGCCTCGACTCGACCTCGAAATCGTGCTTTGGTTGTTTTAGTAGTCAAAATTTCGCACGATTTCGAGATCGAGTCGAGGTGAGGATTATTCGAGGTTCCTAACCACTAAGAAATGGGCATATTATTTGGTATATTTTTAGATGAAACTTTGAAATAGTGACTATATAACATCATGCCAACTTAGCTTAAAAGGCCGTCATGTTTTGCCAAAACGACTCGAAGTCAAAGTCAAAATTTCTTTATTCAATAAAATCACAAGGATCATTTAGAATAGTTTTATATAACTAGGTGATTCTAGGTGCCAGTCCCACGCGACCAGAGCCTAGAAGAACGGGCAAGAAACTACGGCTTGGTTCCTTGGTTATGATCCCTTTTACAGAGAAATATACATAGAACACGAGAATAGCACTGTAGTGTCGAGTAGTTAGTTGTCGAGACTGCATTTTATAAAGCCCAGTATATTCGTAGAATTGCGAATGACATTGCGCGGCAACGATGGCTGTACTGCGGAGTGCTGCCGTGATACCGCGCAGTCTCTACCGCTACCCGTCACTGTAGTTATAAATATGTTAAGTGGTTCTTACAAATTGAAACATCAGCATGCCTTCTATCTCCACTCATAACGCCGAGGTTAGACGGTTAGACCAACTTTTAAAGAGAGGAAACAAAAAGTGTAATAAGATCCTCTTGCAAACTTCTAACGTCGGTATAATCGTGCGGAGTTTTTATACTTTTATTGCATGAGTTTCGCCGCCATCTTAAACTTTCTATGCAACGCATCGCATCTCAAGTGTGGAAAGTTACCAGCGTTTTTATAAAAGCCGCCTCGTTTTACAATCACTTTTATGTGAAAAGCTTTTATTTTTTACAGGTAAGTAAGTGAAATATATTTTTTACCGATTTCAAAAATAAGAGGTTCCTAATTCGATTGTATTTTTTAAGGTTTGTTAAGTACATCTATACTCTGTCATTCATAAACCGACTTGAAAATAATATAAACTCATAAAAAT
Organism: Gandaritis pyraliata; assembly: GCA_947859175.1. NCBI lineage: Eukaryota > Metazoa > Arthropoda > Insecta > Lepidoptera > Geometridae > Gandaritis > Gandaritis pyraliata. The sequence continues at coordinate 6,860,968 of OX401875.1, read as the reverse complement.
ATCATCAAGATTGGTTCGGTAATGCATAAGATGATAAAAGTACAATTACTCGTACTTCTCTCAGATATTTTGCTATTAATTTTTAATTCTCAGAAACGGTTATCGCATCCAAAGTTGGGTCAGATCACTAAATTATAAGTTCATCTCTTATTAAAACCAGAAAAAGGTCAAACTTATCTTAAATCGAATAATAGCCACGCGTACACCTCTCCATCATTCCAGCAACATTCCGAGATTTGCGCCAACGACCAGATTGTCCCATATGTAGCCCATTATATCATAACATAAATAATCCCCACACATCCCCACACAAATAGAACCGCTTAATCTCCGAAATAAGACACATGACGGTATAAATTGTACGCTAAACAGTGCGCGAACGTTACAACCTCTTGTCACTATAGTTGGCCAAATTGGCTTATAACTGTACCAATCATATTACCGACCCTCACATTTGTATTCCCCTGAAATAGAGTTGAAGTTCGCATGACTGGTTGCATTAGTAGGGTTGGTTTTGGCGTGCATTCAGAGTGGCCGCGAATGCGTGGAGACGCCTCACAATACGAAATATGATGTCACAATGAGGCCTCTTGCTGTGTATTGTGTGCTCCACTTTGTGCTTTGGTGCTATTGGCTCATTTGTTACAGATGCTATGTGCTATGTGGTGTTGGCAGCAATTTATTCATGAAAATGTCAACTAGGACATTTGCTGTTTTCTGTGAAACTATCTGCATGTTGTTTGTTATAATTATATTAGCAGGTATATTTTTTAAACGATTTTGTTCTAAATGTTCTACTTACCTACTCATTCAAAACCACGGAAAAATATTCAAAAAACACATGTAGGTAGTGCCTAAAGATTGTCACACCCAGAAAAATAATAAAAACAACAATGTTGAAAACAATTATTTAACAAATCTCTTGTTCAAAACGTAGAAATCATTATAAAACTCGTTGTTCAGTGCCTCCGAGCAGAGATTCGACGAAGAATTACGTAGTGAAACCAATGATATTTTGTAAGTAGACACGTTATACGCCTACACCAATTATCGGTGAAAATATTACCGCGGCTAATTTTCAAACCACTCTGTCACACTGGTGTAAGTGGCAGCTCATGTGTCGTACGTAAGCCACGAAAACACTTTCGGGGCAAAAGGTTCTTAGAACTATCAGGAGGCCGCAATATGTACGAAGCCATAGCTAATACTTATACATACTAATGCATGAAGTTAAGTATACATTATGAAAAAAAGCAAAAAAAAAACACACCTGTTGCTAGAAAAAAATAAGTGTAGTGACGCGCAGTCGCGATGCTGTTTGGTACGCAACTATATAAAACTCAGGCAATTACCTTACTTTTATCTAGCCATTTAGACCGCGAGCAATGCGTCTAGCACTACAAAACCTGACTGAAATGCATCATTTCAGCAAATATTCAGCAGCGAGGGAAAGCCAAATAAACCTCTCTATAATTTCCTTTTTGCAAGTTGAATGTATATTATTCTTGACAATAGAACTCGGTGTTCCCGGCGCAGGGCCGTACTCAGGGACTTAATGATAGGGTCAAGTGAGCTCAGTGTACTTTACCACAGATCCATAATACAATAGAATCACTGTATTTAGAATGTTTGCAGTAAAGAGAAGATTTACACTACGATAAGAATAATGGCAAGCAAAATTCTGCAAAGCACTGTGTGGCTACAGCGGTAACCCTTGCCTATAACAACGCATTGTCTTACCGAGGAAGTCCATGAGAGTCAGATAGATAAATTAATTTTATAGTTTCATGCTTGTTACAATACTCGTAGAGCAACAAATTGCCTGAACGAGCTTGCCTTGACGCACAATATTTACGAGTCGAATACTTTGAGTGTGGCAAATGTCAGATTTGTTCGTACTTATGTTTACCCCTCAAACTGTTTCAGACTTGCCTTAGTCCGTCCCGTTCCAGGGTGCGAGGGGGGAGGCGGTCGTGGGGTGGTAGATTGTAATTAGCTGTAGTTGCATCGTTATTGTAATAAGCTACACTCTATTCTTTACACTGTTGGAATTATACGAAACGGGTTATGGAGACAATCCCGAAATGCGGTGTTTTCATCCCCACTAGGTTTGCCCCACTAGTGGGAAAAATGGGAAGCAGTTGTGATCCGTTCGATGTCCACGGTTGTACGCTTTAGTGGCATCGTTGTGTAATATTTGTGCGTTATTCTAACTGTAAGTAGGTAGTATTTTTTTTCAAACCATTTTTTACTCCATGTTTGTAGCAAGTCCTCATGAGTGAGACAAATTGTTTTTACTAAGACGTTATAAAAGGCTCAAAGACTAATGATATCCTAGCGCAAAATCGCAATTATCAAAGTAAGCCATTGTTACTAAAGTTTACTAAGAGAATTACTCTCAAGTGGAAGAATGAGATTATCCTTCCCTGACTAGATGAGGTCTGACTCGTGGACAAATTAGTTTTTTGAACTGTTCTAGATATCTACTATTTCTTATATTCAAAGTATTTAATCAGTCTTTAAAAAAGTGTCATCTTACTTAGTCGATATAGTGGCAAAGAGAATCATAAACAGTGTTAAAGTTGATTCCGTAACCGTAAAGTTTTTCAATTGAGTGCAAATAATGTTAGCTTATTTACCTAGTTAAGTACCTACGTCTAAAGTACCTACCAGCCGTTGTTATAGAACCCAAGTCTGAATAAGTCTTGAAAATTGAAATAAACTGATTGTTTCTTTGTTATTTCTATCTGAATCGTAATGTTTTCTTACTAAGTCTGAGATTCGCGTGTTATCTCAGTAAATTCTGAGTTTACATTACGGCTTCGTTGGTTTATGAACTACGTTTCAACATATACAGATAATGGCGTAATTGTGGACGCCTGCCCCCGTACCCGTATTCCAATCTTTTGCTGTCAAGTTATATTTCACTGCCCAGTGTAATTTCTTCAGGTCACGTGGTACAATTTTGTACTTTGAACTGCAAAGTTTTAAATCATGGTCAGTTCATACTAACTCATAGTTATTCTGTGACTAAATAGTGACATTATGACGTCATTTGATGTGTTTTCGTGCATATATTGTTGTCAAGTGTCTAAAAAGAATGATCACGTGGTACAAAATTGTACCACGTGACCGGAAGAAATTACACATGGGCAGTGAAATATAACTTGACAGCAAAAGATTGGCATACGGGGGCTGAACCTACAAGCTCAAAGTTGCGATCTGTTATAATGAGCGAGGTTATTAATATTCAATTTGACGCTGTATAAAATCATTTTAACATTTTTAAGCTTCGTACAGTTCGTGACAGAGGGCTTAACTTCTACTTTTAATAACTTTTAAGCTTGGAATTTATTACTTTTGAATAAGGTATGATAATTTTTTATTTCATTTATTTCTTTTTGCTACCAGCATTGAATTACTACAACTGATAGAATTTTTTTTTAAATTGTATGGGCATGTGTACTAAACGATCATTCTCATAAATTTTTGAAGGTTTTAATTTTCTTACGATGTAGAATGTCTGTGTTAGAGTAGATTTTATGTATTTTAAGAATAGAGAATAAAGAAATAATTGCCACTTAATGGTTACATGTACTAAAATAAATGGTAACACTTTTGCTCCCACCTGTACAATCGCGCATAATATAAAAGTTTCGTGTTGAATCGGTTCATTACACTAACAGCTCGGCAAAGTAGAATTAATTGCATTAAGCTAAGGCTTCAACTAAAGTGAATTGGATTTTCTTTACAAAGAACAATCGTAAGGCTTCGCCACACGGCAGGTAATAAACAATAGTATAGAAGTATTCAGGTACCTACCTACTAAACTCAAAGTTAAATGCATTACTTACAGAAAAAGAAACATGAATTACTTTGAAAACGCCTTATACTAAAGGGGTTTTCTTGTAAACGGATATTAAGTTGAATAAAAATGGCTTTGTGACGTTATAAAAGATAGCAATTATTTAAACAGCTGATTAATGCAACGATTGCAAATGTAACAGTTAAGTCTACTTTATCAGTGTAGAAACGCAATCTGCATAACTAAACTTCTGCTTTAAAACAAAATACATAAGTTTCTATAGTTTTTTTTTCTATATCCAATGCTTAGAAAATCTTCTTAGAGGAAGAAAAAAATTGTCGCAAAAAAAAATTCAATATAATATCTAAAGCGACCTCCTTAAAACTTCACTGTAAACTCACTTTTATCTCTAAGGACATTAGGACTGTTTTTCTGTGAATTTCGTAAGACTGAGTGTGCGCCTAATTGAATGAGCAAGTTATGAACGGAGTAGTTCCACAAAGGAACTGCTTTTTCCTCATACAGGTCACTGAACTCATTAGTCCGGTACGTACGAACATCCGTTAGTTAATCTTTCTCCGAAATTATAAACTGTTACTAGATTATCTAATGAGCTAAAGGATTAGCTCAATTTTTTTGTAATTTTTTTGAAAAAAAAACACAATTTTTAGAAATAAAATGATATACCTACTTGATGTTGAGGGCTACATTTGACATAAAAAAATTGCACTACCTCATGGAGCACGTCCACTGAAGACGTTTCTGCGGCATCGCACTACATTCATTCACATCACAAAGTATCATGCCTCAGTAATGTGCGTGTAATAGCACCAGCCCCTTATTGTGCCCTACCACCTACCACCTGCACAAGGGATGATATTATGGACGCCACAGACGAAGGGGTAAAAGTGGCGAAGTTCTATTCGAACTTCGTCTAGTGTTTGTTGTCACCATTGACACGTAAGAAGAAGAAGCACCAGCACCCGTACAGTACAAACCGGAACACAGCAATGCGAGCAGCCCTGCTCGGCGGCAGAATGAAGTCCTACTCTCCCGGACAAACCTTTCAACAAAGAGCTCTACTAAGATTATAAAAACAAAAACTAGTGCTACTGGTTATCACTACAGTGATAACGTCACTTATAATTAGTAGAAACTCGGAGGCGATGAAAGGACTTCCAGAGAAATGAGCCCGTTTTAATACTCAAAGGAGTCGCTTCTCTATTTGTTTTGATTTCACACTACCGACCGACACGACATTTACACGATATCGGAAAACTAAACACTATTATTTAGTGCTTGGCACAATGATGCTCGCATTACTGTGTTCCGGTTTGAAGGGTATGGGTGCCGGTGCAATTACAGGCACATCACACTAAACACCTTTATGTCTCAGAGTGATGGACACAGTGCAATACATCACAGGGCACGTCCACGTGAACAAGGACAGTGAGGCAATGCATTATTATAAGCAGAAGTAACCGCTTAACATCAGATGGGCTTGTTACATCATTTAGGTGTATAAAAAAAACTATTAGATTCTTTCACCCCGTGTCGGTGCATAGACACCGATATTTTGTTCGAGCAACCGACATGTGATGTCGTGCATGTATCGGCTGGTATGCAAAAGCTCATGCATGTGATAAAATGAGCTACCTACGTGCTATTGAAGTAAGCACCTCGGAGATGACAGTATGAATGGACGAAAATGTACTTGTGCATACAAAAAAAAAAAGAAACATTGAAAACTGAAATTCAGTGGGCGTCGTTATGTAAAAAGTATTTCTAATGGTGGGGCCACACTGTTATATGACATAGTTGCAGTCATAATTATGACAATTCACCGTTTAGAACACTGGGTATTACGTACATAAATTTTCCGAGTAGAAAAATCCATTGGTGCACGACTGGTTTTGAACCAATGACTTTAGGATCGGAAGACGGGGTCTCTGCCACTAGGCCTCTAGAGCTAAGGTGGCTTTTTCACAGGGACATGAAAAAATTTATGGGGAATGGAATGTCTAAACATAACATTTTCCCTTGGACGAATAAGCACACATTTTACGCAAGTGTACTAACTTTAATGCTAAAGGCACCGACAGACGAAAGCTAGAATAAATACTCCGGCTGCTTGAGTCAGTGCTTGGCTAAAGTAACATCGTCTCGAGAGCCTGCGGCTGACAGTGCTAGTACTCGTTTAGGTACTTGCACACAACAGCGGTATGCCGTTTGAACTAAATTATCAATATCCAAGAGGGTGGTACCGTATGGTTGTTTGAAATGGTAGTCAGAGGGTAGCCTATAATCACAAAATTAGGGAAAATTACTCTACAGTAGATCGAGTCTCACAGTAATGGTGATAAATGTTAGTGAAGTAGATTGCATAAACAATACTTTTTATTCCAGAGCAACTCTTGTGAAAGGACAGAAAAACATCAAGTTGGGATGTTTTTAGTTAACACGTATGATGATTCTAGCGACTAGTTAATTGCATGTCAGAATGACTGATAGTGTCTAAATTGCTGTCAGAAAATAATAATTTCTCAAAGTCTAGTTTTTGGTACATCTGGCTGCGCCGGTAGCGGCGTCGTGTGAGACAACCTCTCAGTGCAGAAAGTGTCGCGACATTAAGGTATTGGTCGGAAGCAATTATTGTTTGGAATGTTCGCGAATTCAGAGAAAATGCTCTGAGAGGCAGCAGGGGTATTCCAATCTCAGTTGAACTGCAAAGTTTTAAATCATGGTCAGTTCATACTAACTCATAGTTATTCTGTGACTAAATAGTGACATTATGACGTCATTTGATGTGTTTTTGCGCATATTTTGCTGTCAAGTGAATAAAAAGAATGATCACGTGGTACAAAATTGTACCACGTGACTTGAAGAAATTACACTGGGCAGTAAAATATAACTTGACAGCAAAAGATTGGCATACGGAGGCTGTAAGAGGATTTGTGCAGGTTTGTAAGAGTTGATTTTGTTGAGAGTCCTCGTTTCTTGAAGAGGTTGCACTCTGTGCTCTTAGCACTAGTTGAGCACTACGTGGTTGAAATGTTTGTATAACTGTAAGTTTAGTGTCAATGTCATGTCTTCATGGGTTGAATTTAGTACTTAGTGGTAGAGCAAAGCCCTCAAAAGCATTTTTTACAAATAAAAAAATAGACAAAAATAATTATGAGCTTACTAAGAATCGAGGTCGCACCTCCCGCGTCTCAGTCGGTCATTCCCCCGCCACGCCACAGTACATAAAACAATCCTACACAGAACTATTACTTATCTCCTATTATCCGAAGACGGTGGATAGCGTCGCATAATACAGTAGCAGAGATGGTAATTGCGTTGCACTGCTGCCGACAACGTTAAATCATCCCCCAACCTCCTCTTTGTGGCACAGTCACTGAACATGCAATTGTGATGTTAAATAATTCTTAGTGCTGTCAACAATAGGTTTATAATTGGTTGAATTGAGAACTGGTTGTAACTCTATGCAGTGGTTTATTAGTAGTTTTAAAAATGTTCATCATTAGTCGTAAGACGTCCATGAACATAGACTAATATATCATTGCTGTCAAACGATGATGAAAAACACCAAGAAACCTGTCACTTGTGACTACCCTCCTTAGACATATTCAATGAAACTGGAGTAACAGATTATCTTGGTTTTATGTAAGTAAAGCGATTTGAGGGGATGTCTACCGTGCCTGGGGACTAAGACACGGTAGACATGCATGTTCTTAGTCGTTACCTGGAATAATCCTCGCTTCAACTCGACCTCGAAATCTTGTTGGCAAAATTACTACCAAAATACAATTTCAAGGTCGAGTCGAGGACTATTTGAGGTAGCAACTAAGAATATGAGCATAAGTCATAAGCCTATTTCGATGTTTTTTTTTTTAATTTAAAAATGGTCTTAATTTTACCTCACTGGCCTGAGTTGCTGTTATAAATATGTACTTATATCTCAGATTTGGTGCCAGCGTCTAAAGTCGTAGTAGTGTGAAGTGATTCTTCTGTAAAAATAATGTAACGTATTCTGTGACTTGAGTGTTTCGTACTATTATGATGAAATAAACGAGGCGTACGTTTGAATTATCTGTTGTTTTGATGCGCTACGTGAAGGAGTATATTTTGATTTATTGTTGTGGCTCCAGAAGTGATGGGCTTTGCCATCCGTCACCTTAGAAAGAACTAGAGTATGGATGAATTTTTTTAGAACTTTTAATGAAGCTTGAAGTGAAGTTACTTTTAGCCGATTTCAAAAAACGGGAAATTCTGAATTCGGTTGTATTTTTTTTTCTTATTGTTTGTTAACTCAGAACTCATTCATTTATAAACCGATTAAATTTTTTTATCCAGATTGATTCCATAAAAAAATCACCAAAATCGGTTCCGTAGTTTGGCTTTTAAATTAAAATCTGTACATAGTTTATTTATTCAATAAAATCCCACGGATTATTTAGTATCGTCTTATATGTAGGTACCTAACTGCGTAGGTGGCAGTTCCACGCGACCAGAGCCTAGTAGAATGGGCAAGAAAATACGCCCTGGTTCCTAGCGTAAGAGTATTTCCAATTGAAATCCGTGTCCAAGGAGCAAAAGTGTAAAAGCTGCTGCAATTCCTATGTAAAACTAAATTGGAAACACATTAACTGAGCCAATAGCAGGAGCGTCGGCTCTCATGAGACTTTACTCACTTTAGACACTGTGTACCGAGTGTAGTCTGAGAGACAGCCGCCACATTTATATCTTAAACTATCTGCAAAGTAATTAAATGCAGCTGATTTTCTGATAGTCTGCCATGAGGGTTCGCACAAGTAAAAAGAAAAAAAAAAACGCACCAACAATAAGCAAAATAAAGTACCTATGTAAATGCTTATACAGAAAAAATTCTTTAGAGTAGATAGATAGATAGATAGAAAATACTTTATTGCACACCTTAACCTAGGGACTACTATAACATACAAAACAAAAGTTAACTAATTGTACAATGGGCGGTCTTATCGCTAATGAGTAGGTACTTATGTATTTTTTTTTGCGATTCATTTTGGGTCTTTTTCATTTTTGCTTCTGGTTTAGCTCACGCAGCTTCTTCTTGCACCTGAACCAGTAAGTCACCAATAACGCCACAGTGTCGCTGACAAGCTATAATTCTAACCACGAGCTCCTGCGCCACAAAGATACTTGAAACTGAAAAATTCAGGTGCCGCGCCGCGTTCGTGGCTTGAATTGATTCGGAGCTCAGTTGAGAGGAGTTTATTTCTAACGGCGCGGCGCGAACAAATAACTATTTTATGCGGTCGAGCCTTCGCCGTTGAGAGTTCTCGCAGTTTCGAAAAATTTCTGTTCTCCGAAATGCAGATCGCTGGAGAACCAATAGTGTGAAGGCATCACGTTATCTACGCTCGTTTCTATTGGACCGTTATCTTCAACGCACTCACAAGTTATCGAAGCGTGTATGTAACATGATACCAACGAGCTCTTATTGGTTAATTACCTTGTTTGTGGTGTTGTTCACGTTGTTCTATCTCATGAAGGCGGTTTGGCTTTGTTTGTGGTTGTGCATGCATATAGCAATTGCATGTTCCGTCTCTTTCTGTCTCAGCATGCCTGAGTGCTTACGCACACTACCATAGACACACTGGCTTCCTGAGATAGAACTGGGGCCTTATTCTCACTTTGGCAGAGATTTTACTCTAATAGGGATGACGTCAAAATGACGTTGACAACTCCTGTCACTAGTGGGTGAAACCAGTTTTCGACCGAGATTTGACATCATCCCTATTAGAGTAAAATCTCTGGCATACCCAGAATCACCGCCCTGGTAACTGACCAATGTCAGTGGTATCACGTTATCTACGCGTAGATAACGTTTGTGTGTGTGTGTGTGTGTGTGTGTGAAGGTAGGGTTGAAAATTACGGTCACCTAACCTTGTCCGCATGACCCCTGAGTGCAGTTTAGAGGACAGTACTAGTTTCTAGAAATACCTACCTATTCAGTGGGTTCATTTACTTACCTACTAGAAACAAAATGGCTCCTGGGGTAAAATTGCTCCCAACTTTTTCACTCTAATGAAATTCGCCAACCTAATTACGTAGGCCCTAAAATTTTATTAAGGCCCGTTATCCACAAGGAGCTAATTAACACTCGCTCTTGACCGTTTGTGTCACAATTACCCACAATTAAACGCGCCTAAAATAATATTTGGGACATTTGAAGGGACCCCGAAGTTTGGGCATCAGAGTGATTACCACCTACAGACACTTGAAGGTATGAACGAACGGCTCAATCAAGAACACTTGAGGACGAAGTGTTGAACCGGGACCCAGGAGCTGATCGGGTCTTGCTCTTTTGCATCCATACAACAAAACTAGTTCAAAGCAAACATGAAAAACATCAAACATCGTCATTTGTTGGGTCTCGGAGGATGGAAGGCGAGGAGCGGCTCGGCTGAGAAGACGTTGGTGAGATGATTTCGACGTTCAAGAAAAGGAATGGAGAAAAATTTCGAAAAAAAAATTATGTATTCTATCAACAATCTTGTTCCCATATCACGCTTTATTTAGTTTGGAACTAGAGGAGGTTGTGTGAAAAAAAATTAAGAAAGATCGTAAATAATGGTAAAGAGGGAGACTTTTGGCCACCAGTGGGACACAATATAGGTTTAATAAACAAAAAAAAAAATTAAATCGGCAACAACGAACCGAAAAGCATATAATTTTTATAAAAACCTACTCTAAAACTTGGCGTCTACTCTTGCAACCCTCAGTCAACCTCTAACTGTCAAAAATGAACCCAAAAAGGACGTTTGTATTCAAATTTTCCCAACTTTTCGGGTTAAGCCGTCCAGTGCCATCCACTATGTCAAAATTCAGATATGTGGGTAAAATTCGAGTAATATTTGCGAACAAACTATTTTAATTTTGTGCGAACAACTTTGGAGTACGAGTGGGAATTTAAATAGCGCTGTATTTTGAATCATTACTCATCTTATCCTCAACGAGTACTGACGCTTGTATGTGTATGTATGAGACAATGTCATGTTTTGTTTGTTCTTGTCAGAACAATGAGTTATATGTACCTATTTATTTTAGGCACTGGTTTTTCTAAAGGTGTTTTTGCTTGACAATCAAACAATAACATACATTTAGGGCGTCTTGCACCAGAGTCACTAAACGTATTTAACAGCTAAATCGATTTAAATCTGACGTATTTGTATGACTTGACAACTCGCTAAATACTATTTAAGAGTTAGACGCGTTTAGCGATTCTGGTGCAAGCCGCCCTTAGTCTTTATTTTGCTGAGTGGGTGCCTTTTTTGATATCTCTTCTATTTAATTAAATGTTAGTAGTATTACATTGTGTTGTTGGTTGTATAAGTAGTGTTACGTAAAATACATAATTAATATTTTTAAGTTTATAAATATTCCACACAAAACCACAGGATAGAAAATTGATTTGTACTGATTTGTATAAAAATATCAGAGGTACATCTTAGAACTATTTGCCTTTTTTCTACTAGTTACACTCTTATTTTCTAGTTTTCAATGTAAAACAATACAAGGTCTCAAAACAACACGCATTTAACTTCTAGTGCGCCTGGATTTCAAAAAATCTATAATATCCCGCGCAGTTCCGCGGTCGCCAAAGGTTAAAATGAATGAAATGAAAACAACAACGCTATAAGTTTGTATTTAAACAAACAACGTAATGTTTACTTTTAAAACAAAAGCAATAAAACTTCCCCAAGTAGCTAATTACTTAGCGTTATTTTTGTAACAAGTTAACCCCCCCGCACCCGTAGCTTAACCCTCCCGCACCCGCTTATTAATTGCGCTGTTAATTAATGGCCTAATCGTAAGCCTTTTTTATTGAAAACGCCTTTAAGACGTTTAGGGGTGGGTTTTAGCTGCCTATTTAGTAGTAATTATCTGCTTAGTATGGTGTTAAAAGGAGAAGTAGTTAACTAAGCAGTTATGATCCTTGTAATTTAACAGATTATATTATTTCAGATCTTGTGTTATAATTTTCTGTATATTTTTTTATGAGAATTAGTGATTAACCATTGCCAGTGGTAACAATGCATTGCCTCACTGAGCACGTCGACTGTGGACGCGTCTTGTGAGATATTGTACATCTTGTGTTAACGTGCAAAAAACATACCTAGTATATAGAGCCACTACAAAATGAAAGAATTGTGAATATGAAAGCTGACTTGATTTTACTATTCCAATATGATTCAAATAAATCACTTGACACTGGTCTGTCGGTATGAAAGATAAGCCATAAATAGAAATGAAGAAGAAGAGCATTATTATACTTCGAAAAAATAGCAAAATATTCGTCAAAATAATGGTGAAAAAAATAACGAAACCGTAATGCAGCTTTCATCCACATTTCCTTTCAATATCACAATCGAATACTTTTGCTGACACAACCATTGTTCCCGCACTAAAGAAACGTCATATTACCCGACAATCGCCAAGTTAACCGTCCATTGCGGGTAATGTTCGTTAAAAGTTGACGGGCATTGTGCGGAGCGTGCAATAACAATCGAATTGTGTGAAACAATCGCATCAGCGACAGAGTGGACACGCTGTACAGAGACTACGCGTTTTGTGTTGGACGTTAGGGTTGCCACAGTTTTTTGTAGTTAGGTTTACCGCAACAATGTTTTATTAAAATTGAGTTTATTTAAATGGAATTCGAAATGAAATTATATTTGAGTACGTTGTTATGAAAATTGATTGTAACACCATTGTGGTTATAATTTATTTCGGGAAATTAGATTACTGGTAAATAAGTTGAACAAATTGCAATCACTCAACACTCAACATGATTTTGATTCTATAAAAAAACATGTTTACCGGCTTTTACTTATAAACTGAAGTTTAAAATTGATCTTGAGCAGAGGTCATTGCTAAAACAGTCATAAAGCTGTGACAAGTTCCGTCGGCCAGTTTGGAGCTGTCATTAAAGTTTGGTACTTACTTTAGTGATGAGGAAAATGGTTTATGAGTAGAAACGACCTTTAAAAGTTCAGACAAAAGCCTCACAGAAGAATGATAAAACTTCTACCATTAAATTCAATTGCTAACCATAGCTTGGGAAATTACTCTGTAATACGATAAATGGTACGCTATAGACATTTTTAATTACACTGCGTGGCCGCGTTGTGCTATCTCCGCAGCCTCAGAAAAACTGCTGTGTTCCGACGCAGTGTAACTCAAATTATAGCAAGCATTCGTTTATTTTTTTTACGAAGTAGGCTTTTTAGTAGACGTTTTCTGTCCTGTATTTGTCACCAAACACTTGGGTCAATTAGTTTATGGAAGTACTTATTTCTTGACTACTTAAGACTATAAAACTAGGGTTGTGTTGTATTTTTAAGAAATAATTATTGATATTGTAGTTTTTCAATTTCCACAACTGTTTTTAACCAGATTTTTTTTCTTTTCAGGTACGTCCTTAAATTGAAACTACGGTGATATAAGTACATTGCAAATTCTTTAGGTAAATTACAAGTATTTGTTCAAAAAATACATAGGTACCACCTTATTAGTACTATTTGTATACCTACTAATTTGTATATTTCAACCACATTTTATATTAAATAAAACAAAACATAAAAACCAACTATTCCATAAAACTTCGAGAGCCAGTGGAATTAGAATTAAAAAGTTTGAGTAACTGATGACGTCACAAAACCTAAATAACAACTACACAAAGCGATACACCCCGTATTACGCAGCACAATACACCCTGTATAATGGGGTAACGTCCCGTATCACGATGAAAGGAGTACATTCTTAATTTACTGAAAATTTGTGAATGTTCGAGTCTCTGTCGGAGCGATATTTATCTGTGTGTGGTACAAGTCACGAAAGCCGCCTTCTGGATGTCTCTCAATGTTAATTGTTTTCAGTCACCATTTTGTGAACTTTACTGTACATTGCTGGAGCCCTCAGAAACATAATCCCGTAGCAGAGTACGGATAGCAGCAGCATTTGGGTAGGACATCACCAGCTCGCTGCTGCCTGCAGTCCCTTACGAAAATTAATTTTAAACTAAAAGGCCTACTTAGTAAAGCTTGCTGAGAGAGATAAACCTCTTTTCATAGATTTCTAGACGATAGACGAATGTTAAACAGAGGACGACCCTAGGACATCTGCCGCATGTCAAAATTATGATGATTATGCATCAGTTGTGACCACTCAATTCAATGACTTATTCTCAACGAGTCCACTGACCAGTTCTATAGCGGCCCAGATGGTTAAAATCCCAACGGACTCATTGTGCAAATAAATTGATTAGTTGTGCTTTTTTATGGGATTACAGCCAAAAGCCATAAAAATAAATAAAGATTTTTTAAAATATTGATTCACCAATCGCTGCCTCTCCCTTCTTGCCCCGTCCAGTATTTACGAAAAAGCTTCTTAACTTGCGTATTGTTTACTTTCACAAAAGATACGTTTCCGAGTCGAGACAAATCAACTCCGATAGATTGCGGAGCGACTCCACTCCAACTTTACTAACTTTGCAAAAATCTACCTGTGACTTTACGTACTCTGCTGAAATCTACTTAACTTTAATTTTGACCTGTCTGTGACTACTATGGATCTTGTCCGATAATATGCATAGGTACTGGGTGTCTCTGAACTCGGGATATAGACCCATGTTGGTAGTCGTTACCTCGAATATTCCTCGCCTCGACTCGACCTCGAAATCGTGGTTTTTAGTTGTCAAAATTACAATCAGAGCACGATTTAGAGGTCGACTCGAGGCGAGTATAATATGATAGCTACGAAAGTAAGCTCTTTCAAAAGCTTTAAACGATATTCGCTTCACCCAACGATCAAATTACTGGCATTTTTCCACGATTTAGGGGCATTACGGGCCCCGTAGTATGCGATGCTTTGAATTAGTAACACTTGGGAGATGAAGGGATTCTTTTGGAGAAACCTCGCTTCACTGGAAGGAGGCTTTGTGGCTGAACGTATTATTAAATAGCGGGTTTTTTTAATGTTTCTTTACTTAAAAAGTCAGATTTGTTGAACCTTTTTCTTTACGAAAACCATCTACATTTTAAATGATTCGTGTTAAGCATTTCACTGAATATTATTGTACCTATTGTACTTTACAATAATGCTATTGTGTTCTTACCTGTACCTACTGTATATATATATCTGTACATGTATACTTATTGGGGACAAATAAACATTTATCTTATCTTGTCTTATCTTATTATGGGTATTGATTATTAAGAATTTTGGCCTGTTTATGATGTCGGCTATTAAATGCTTATTCACAAAATAAACAGTATAAAAGCCTAACTTAGTTATTCAAAAGCCACGAATTTTAACAAAAAAAAACATCATTAAACAGCCTTGGATGGCTTAAAAGATACTTAATTTACTCAAATCACGGCAATTAATATCCAAAAGCACTTGTTAACTTAATATGATCTAATCAAACGTTTATTAGGGTTCTTGAGTTACCAAACGTTTATGAATAAGGCGGTGACTCAATAATCGCTCCCTTAACTTTGATTAGGGACGCGCGAGGTCATTAATCTTATCTTACTTTTATTGGTCATTGGGACATCCCTTACAGTATTTAGGGTCTTTTCCTCCCCAACCCAGTCAGCAGAATATTCTCCCTTTGATTAAGCAAAACAACTTTGATATAATAAGTAAGGACATAGAATATATAATAGTACGAGTACAGAAGGCTCACTTCGTGAAGACATGTAAATAGCTACTCTCGCTAAAACGCAATAAAGTATAATTTACTTGCGCAATGCTGGAGTCTAACAAAATATACGCACGACATAATGCAAAAGGGTTATTCAGTAGGAAGAAAAAATATTTTACGAAAAAAAAGCATAATCTAAAAATTAGATTTTGTTAAATCACATAACCTACGGTGCGGTACATTATCCGTTTTTAGTGATTTTGGAAGAAAATCCGTGAAAAAGTCGGGTCTCTGAGCGCAATTTTCTTTTTCATAACCAAATCCAAAAAAAATTACCATTGAAATATTTGTTATGTTGCTTGTTAGACCCTGTATTCAGCTACAGAGTGCATTGTAACGCTTGCCGTCTGACGTACGTGCGACGTGTGTGAACCCCGGTATTTATGTAT
This sequence comes from Gandaritis pyraliata, assembly GCA_947859175.1. Taxonomy (NCBI): domain Eukaryota; kingdom Metazoa; phylum Arthropoda; class Insecta; order Lepidoptera; family Geometridae; genus Gandaritis; species Gandaritis pyraliata. Next base: position 6,845,022 of record OX401875.1, on the reverse strand, counting down.
TTGTAGCTTCATTCCTAAAATGCGGAGTGCGGCAGGCCCGGTAAGGGGTAAGTTACCCCCTTCACCCCCGGTATGCGGGAACTTTCTCACTTTCTTACTAATAATTAACGTTACTCCCGCTCGGGGTAAGGATTGGGGGTAGGGGATGATATAAAGTTTCGAAGAGATGACGAAGTTTTACTTGATTATAATTTTAATGAAAATATCATCATCATGACAGCCTAACATAATATATCAAAGATCTCTAAAAATGTTTGTCAGTCGCACCGCAACCACTGTATATGCAAATGATTTTATACAGTGTCAAGGGCCACTTTGTACCCATGCCTTGAGAAAGCTGCCATGCTTGGCATATTTTTTTAAATAAAGTATACTTGCCTTTCACCTATACCATCCTCTAAAAGAAAAACAAAGTCAATACACGCGGAGCTGCACGAGCTGTCTGAATATCTCCACATATCCATCGCTCAGTGTGCCCCTACCCACGACTTACTTCAATTATTAAGCCACGTATCCCACCTCTAAAGGCCAAAACACACAAGGGACGGGTGCGGAGCGGGTGCGGGTGTAGTCCGTGGCGATTTCACGAACGAAAACTCACAGAAGGCAGGCGCTGGTCACGTTATTTTCATACTTTTTGTAAGTAGCAGGACTTGTGGAAGAGCTTGTCTCGTGAAGAGCTAGCATCGTTTCCTATTGTGTGCTTGGCACAGTGATGCTGGCATTGCTGTGTTCCGGTTTGAAGGGTATGGATGCCCGTGCTATTACACGCACATGAGACTAACTGTTAACGTCTAAGAGCAAGACGCAATGCAATGCATCATCACTTCCTCAGTGGACGTGCTCAGTGGAGCAATGCATCGTTATAGGTAGGTAGGCCATCGGTTTGTTCAATCAAATAGTTGCATCACAAAAAAACAAATTCCCTGGTCCGACCCGCACCCAACCCGCACCCGTCCTCTGTGTGTTTTGTCCTTAACTCTGTGCGTTGAACTGCGCAAGCATAACTGTGCATTATTCATGGCACTACTCTGATGAGGTCTGCGGTTGAGGGCTCACTCGTGGGAGTCACCTTGGGGGTCTTTATTTTTGCAATGTTTAGTCTGTTTACCCTACTTGGAGAGATTACAAACATTTTATACTTCAAAAAGAGTTTGAAGTTCTAGATTTAATGAATTCTAGGCATAATATAGCGGCTAATTGAGTACGTTGATATTCGTAGCAGGGTTTACGGCGTAGCACGTAGCCCCGCCTACGTCGTCTGTAGCACGTAGCATGCACCGATTGCTACAACTACCTTCCATTTAGTACTAGACGTACGTTTAACTAAACTGTAGCTATCGGTAGCTTATAGAAAAGTACTAAGTGTAGTTGAACGGTAGGTAGGTCGTGGGTTTGAACTTCGAAATCATAGCCCACTTAGAATTTATTCCCACTCATGGGTTTTTTTTAATATAAATTTAGAAATAGTCGTATTATGCTTTAAATCTATGAGCATATAACACCAACATTTTATGTAAGTAGTTTTAGAAATAAAACATTCAACAAGCTTACAAATTAAAATACAGAAAGATTTTTCTTAGCACTTGCGAAAGAATTCCTAATTCCAAATTTTTCGCAAAGTATTCTAAATTCCATAGTACATTGCGAAATCTTCACGGAACCGTAATAACTCTTATTACATTCAAAATAAAATTCACTTTTCTATGTAATTTTAGCTTTAATTTAAATGCTTAGCTAAAATAGTTTTTGGTCCTATCAGAATATGGCCTGAATTACACTGTGTTCAACCATAAAACTCTATTTATTTTCCCAGGTATTTCAGGACTTATGCAGATGAATTTAAAGTTCATTTTCCTTTGCAAATTCTTGCTATCGACCACAGACCATTATAACAAAAAGGTGCAGTGCTTTATCAAAGGGTTAGCACCAGTTTTTATAAACTTCAGTCTCCTACATGTGAAATAGCTTTGAAAGGTTCTTCGGCAAAAATGTACGGAACTCTGAGCCCTGACAAAGTTACTATTCTACTGTCACTAGAGACAATATACAATTAATTAAAATGCGTGGTAGAGATCGCTATTAGCGATAAGGCCGTCCATTGTATTTTCCTAAACGATCCTTGTGATTTTATTGAATAAAGAAATTTACTTTGGCTTTGATCTATCTACCTATCTATCTAAAATATACGGGAATTAATAGTGACGTGACCATACTTATACACTCGAGAGCAATGATTCCGGGTCACTTAAAGAATGTTAAAAATCTCGGAAACTAAAAATGATAGGTTAATGCAATAAATTGTATTTAATAGACAATGTAATACTCCTTAAATGAAAATAAAAAAATATGAGTCACCATACATTTTATTAACACAAAATTACATAAAGAAAAAAACTGCTGATCTCTCCTTAAAACAAAAATAGGAAACATGAAATTTTTGAACTTTATTACGATTTGACTTGAATTTTAATACTTCGTATTGCCTCCTCGTGCTTCCATTACTGCGTTTACGCGGTTTGGCATGCTGTACACCAAGTTCCTTATACGATTTTGGGGAATATTCTCCCATTCCTCTGTGAGAGCAATTTTGAGCTCACGAAGCGTGATTGGGGGAGGGTTTCGTTGTTTTACGCATCTGCCTAGCTCGTCCCAAGCATGCTCGATCGGGTTGATATCCGGGCTGCGCGCTGGCCACTCCATACGAGTAATGTTCATCTCTTGAAGGTAGTCATTCACAATCCTACCTGTATGAGGTCGGGCATTGTCATGCATAAATATAGCATCCTCACCTAAATTGACCATAAATGGACCAACATGATCATTGAGGATTTCTTCCACATATCTTACGCTAGTTAAAGAGCCGTTTTCTATGATCACCAGCTCTGTGCGACTTTCAGAAGAAATTCCGGCCCACACAAGTACAGACCCACCACCGTAGGCTACTTTTTCTTCGATGCATGCTTGCTTGAATCTTTCCCCTGGTCTTCGATACACTCTGTGTCTTCCATCGTGCTTGTAGAGCATAAATTTTGATTCGTCGGAGAACATAACTTTTGACCAATCTTCAATACTCCAATTTACGTGGCTCTGGGCATATCTTAGTCTTGAAATACGATGCCCACGCTCCAGTTTAGGGCCGTTTGCAGGTCTAAGGGGTTTTAAGTTAGATTCAGCAAGCCGACGTCTTACTGTCCATGCACTTGGGTTACTTCCTCCGAGGCGTCGAAACTGATTTGTGAGTTCAGTTCCTGTGAGAAAGCGATTTCGAAGCATGGTGTTCACCAAGTATCGGTCTTCTCGTGCTGTGGTACACCTGGTTCTGCCCGTTCCTGGTCTGCGTAGGTTAGAACCAGTTTCTTCGTAACGTCGGAGAACTCTTTGTACTGTTGACAGCGACACACCGACAGTCCTGGCTGTATCGCGCTGACTCCGGCCGGTTTCCAGCATTGTAAGTATTCTGGTGCATTCTTCATGCGTAAGCGACATAATTTCAGCTTGAATAATGAATATAGAGCACTATCAACATGGTTTATATACCCACATAAATGACAGATTACAAACAAAAGCAAAACCAAATGCTGTAATTTCGTAGTTCCATCTTCGAAAGTGGCCCTTTTTCAAATTTGATTTTTTTAAGATATAACTTTACAATAACTAAGAAGTTTTAATACCTTCATTTAAGGAGTATTACATTGTCTATTAAATACAATTTATTGCATTAACCTATCATTTTTAGTTTCCGAGATTTTTAACATTCTTTAAGTGACCCGGAATCATTGCTCTCGCGTGTACATTTTTATCTTTTTCTATAAGTAAATGATATCCATCAAGGCCTCCTTAGGCCTCATTTATAAGTTTTATAAACTAGGGAAACTGTTTCCACCAAAGTATTTTCAGTGATAGAATACAGTTTTCAATGATAGAAATGTCATTAATATGTCATTTAGCAGTTTGACTTCTGAATCAAAAAACTTATAACTGGAAACAAAGAAATAGTTTTTTTTATACAACTTAATGATGGAACCAGCCGATGGCCCACCTGATGTTAAGTGGTTACCTCGGCCTATATATTTTTTTTATCGGTTTATAAATAACGTAGTTTCGAGGTAGCACAAAAATCCAACCAAGTTCAAAACCTCTTTTTTGAAGTCGGTTAAAAACGAAACTTGTGCTCAAATATTATGATGATGTGTAAAGTAAAATCTAAACATGAATTTCATTGAAATATCGTAATGGATGCTGCACAGTAAAATACGGGTCAAGAGAAGCTTTTACCGTAAATAAAAATAAAGCTTATACTGGCCAACATTTTATGATAAAAATAGATAAAATATCCACTAAGTATAGGCGATCCGCCTGATGTCAAACAACTTTCTCTGCTCGTAACAATTGCATTACCTCGAAGCACATTCACTGAAGACGCAGCTGGTATTGCTAAAAGAAACAGTATAGCGAAGTGGCATTACCAAAAGGCGCGTTATTAGTCTTAGATGCAATGCAATACCTTACTCGTTCTCCGAGGACGTGTATTAAGTATTATAATAATAAACAGAAGATAGAAAACTAACACCAAGTAACTCTAAAATTTAGCTTTTTAGTTTGCTGGTTACATTTATTCACAAAGAAAATTACGACTAATACAGTAAGTACTTATTGCCCATAGGACAAATTACGTTCATAAAAAATGCACACATGACAAAACACTATCGAGGCCAAATGCGATTAGGAAAAAAAACCTACCGATGAAAAATGCGTTCGAGGCACACATCTAACAAACCCTTAATTTGGTTTGCGGTTAATTTTTACGTAAAAAGTATAGATTTAATACCTCATTAGAAAAGAAGCAGTGCAGTGTGGAAGAAGAACTAAAATAAACCTCAAAAAGTGTCTTTTCATGTAACAAGTTGTGAGTGCAAGGACTTGTTCAAAATACGTAAAATCTTTTAGATTTTATTCCGTAAAATTCAATTCAAGTACACAGGTGACTCCAGCCGTGACTTTGTGTGACTGCGAATAACGGTAAACGAAGCATTGCGAGTGTCGTTTCGAGTTCCACTGCGTGTTCGCTTAGTGCGATGTGCACGGCTTCTTGTAGAGTCCCAAGTTGCGGCGCAATGTAAATCGAAGTGATAGAACGAACATTGGTTTCTCGTGTTTCGTAGTAGACCCCTAAATGAATAATTCAGAGTATCCCAGAAAAACCTATAACTTTCCAAGGGTTCTTCATAAGGCGTTCTCCGTACTACGAGTTCGCACGGTACCCTAACTGTCACATGAAATATTCATAGGATCGTTAGCAAAGTTTTTTGGAACATTTGACAGAAAACACGACTTAAATACGAACTTTGGGATAAAATCTAAAATGCAAATTGTTTTTTTTTTTTGTTTGATTTTGTGCAGGCGTTGCGTTGGTAAGGTTGCCAGGTGGCCTGCCACCAAACAGTAGTAAGAGAACTTCTACTAAGTGAACATAATAAACCTATTTTTTTTTAATTTCTCACACGCCTCTGTGGTCTCGGAGACCGGCCCTATGTTGTTATTCTGCGTTTGCGATGCAAATTTGAACGAGGTGAATGAGTGAAAGAGACGGGACACCTATGAGAGCCGTCGAGAGTAAATTCAGATGCTGCTTCATTTTTTTTAATGGTTTCTCTTTCTATTCTTTTATTTATAAGAGCTCTGTCACATAGGACTGTTATCATGACTAAGTAAATATTTTTCGTATTTTATTTTACATCCAGAAAGTGACTTTTACGTTAATTTTCAGATTTTGCAGTAGTTATGTAATATGTACAATGTCAGAACAGCGCCATCATTATCCGAGTAATCCGCACTAACAGTCGGCTCTGGTCCGGTCCGGTCCGATCCGGTCCGATCCGATCCGGTCCGGTAATCCGCGCCGGAAAAGATTACGTTTTAATGCGCCGTTACACCCGCCCCGAGTGACGTCGGGTAATAGCCTCGCACAGTGTAACTAATGCAGAACTACTTTATAAATTTCAAAAGTACTAAGAAATCGGTAGTGACCTTGAGAATAAGAAACTTAGTTTATTCACAAAGAAAATTACGACTAACACAGTATATACAATATACAATATTATATACAAAATACATATGAAACAGTTGAGCTGTCTACAAACCGTTGCTAACGATTTATAGATAGCTCAACTGATCCAAATCAAAACTGTATAAAAAGAATCATAATTATAACTTTCTTAAAATATTCATAACAGTAAAAAGAAACTGCAAACAAAAAATGACAACATTTCTAAATTACAAAAGAACATATCATTGACTAAAAAGTATAATTATAACTTAGTAAGTAAGTAGGTATCGCTTTTTCTGTGTTCGATACTCACTGGCCCCTCGTCAGTGCTCAGAATGAATAATGAATATTTTAATATGATGTATCCTGTTCTTCCGTTTATGACTCTTGTTCGTCATCTCGACAGACGGATCAAGAGATTTTATATTTTGATTGAATTGAAATATTAATTTCATTTTGAAGCCATAAAATAGGTTTATCGCGTTTTAAAGATAATAAATAGTTTTATATCATTCACCGTTATATGAAAACGCAAACTACCACTTGGCTCTGAGTTAATCTGATCGGATGAGATATTACTCAATCAGTTTTTATACATATTGTTATAATAAATAAAATAAACGAAAAATCATTAATTTGTTTTTCAGCTAAAATAAGGCTAAGTCAGGGTATGTCGCAGAATGATATAATATGGAAATCATTCGTTAATCAAATCAAATAATGTATAAATGTAACGCGTCAAAATACAGACGTAACAAAGTGATTCAAACCTAAAGTCTAAACGATTTTTGTGTTTTCTAAATGAATGAGTAACCTTGAATCTGGCTTTTACTGATGAATATGACACAAAAACACAGTAGTGTGATCCCGGAGTTAGTCTACTGCATGTACACGCACTGTGTCCGCATGTCGCCTCTCAATAGACAGACGGAATTAGACATCTTGTAATTAGACAGTTGCCGATCCGATAGCCTTGTTCCCGCAATTTGCAGATAACGATCCTCCGCGGTCTTCGGTTCTTGCAACCGTTGTCCGTTAGCCACTTACAGATTCGGAACTGGTTGTGTGAGACACTCTAACAAAACCTGTCTGTTTGTATTGTTTAGAGTTTGAGAGTTTTGAAGCCCTAAAATAAAAAAATATTATGAGTTTTTTTATTAAATAAGTTAGGGAACAAGCAGATGGCTTAGCTACTAGAACAACATTTTCAAATCTTGCCAACATTGGTTATGTAGCGGGAACCGAACCCGCATTGTGCCCGCTATGCCATGCAGTTTTGCCCATCGACCGACACTATTTTTATAACAACTACTTACTTTCGAGTACCTCGGTCTAATCAATGAAAAAAAGTTTAAATAGTAAATCAGTGTGGTGAGTGGTGATTTGACCTCCCACCTTCAGATTGATGGCTGAAGTTTTCGCCTTATTGATTCCGTAGGGCTGGACCTTATGTGCCCGCATTCTTTTACTCTTTTGAGGTCATCTCGGAAAAATGTAGTGTTTTAAATTCCATACTAAAATTATTAATGTTGTGTCAGGAACTTTTCCATACACCCTGCCTTGGAAATTGAAATTGCAGTACTTCACGAAACATAGCTCTCTTAAACAAAAATATTATTAGGCTGGATTGGAGCTTTCGTTTCGGAGGTACACAGCCATAATATTAAAAGTGAAACTTTCGGACAAACGGAAAGAAAGAATAACACAATCTAAGGCTTCAATCAATCTCGTAAGTCGTAGGTAAATATTCTTAAAATCCGATCAAAGCTCTGCTCCTTAGCCTAAGAACTGAAAATGACAAGTCATGTAACTATTTCTATACACTTTAGAAGCCTTTTATAGGTATAGAGTATCAATATAGCTTTGATGGAAGCGTGGATGCATGAGGTAGTATGGAGTCTATCCTTAATCCCGCCCTTAAAATAAAAGTTAATAGGGGTCTGAAATAAAAGTTACCAGCCATATTTACTGGGAGAAGTTTGCTTGTTACAAATGACTTGAGGTCCAAAAGATGAAATATTTTGTAAGAATTACATAAAAACGGTAGGGCGGGGAACAAAGCTGGTGTTCGTGGCTCGATGGACGGAGGTTTTACCGTGTTTAAGTAATTTACCCAATGGACTGACAACATTATGAAAATAGAAAAACGGTGGAGAACGAAGACTTAAAATTGTTCGTTAAAATTCTAGGAATGCAGCGTAGATTTTTGTAAAACCTATGACAGCCTCATAAATGCTATAAAATTGGAAGGAAATCATAAGCGTATTATGTTTCTTGTACTCGTACTTTAAAATGCGCCAGCATACCATTCAAATTGAATCAGCATAGTTTTGCTATAAAAATATGCACAGTGGAGCACCACAGGAGCACAAAAGGACCAAGGAGCATTATTGTAGTGCTTTCGTAGAAGATTGCATTCATTCGGCAAAACGTTATTTGGGGAGATATACATTACTTTCGGCGTAAAGTTTAAAATTCGGAATATTCGGTCAACCCATAGATACAGAACTAAATTTGACCTCCAAAAATGTTTTACTGACTAGTTCATTTAGGACCCTTAATTTTAGTTATGAGCTTTTTTGGTTATTTTGAAAACTAGCAGTTACAAGGCTTGGGTCCAGCCTGGCCTCGGTTCCAATCGTCCAGCAATAGTATACTTCGTTACGGAATAAATTGGCTTTCCTCCAGAACGCTCCAAGAAACATTACCTTTAGCACCGGTTCACACATTGCGGAATTTTTCACGAGTGGAATTTTTCCAAACAAAGGAAGGATAAATAGCTTCCTTCTTAGCGTGTAGAGAGCTAAACCTGAGTTTCGAAAATTGAAGGTTAAATTCGAGTGCTTTGTATATAGCCACGATAAAAGCTTTTAGCAGGTGCGTTGAGAAATTAATTTTCACACAAAAAAAAACCGAAAAAATTCAGGTTTTGAGATATTTTTTATATAACCAACGGCTGGAACAAGCCGATGGCCTACCTGATGTTGAGCGGTAACCACTGCCTATGCTGCCTATGACTATGCATATAAAATATATGTTTTTAATATTTTTAAAACATTACTAACAGAGCTTGCCCACTGAGAGCGCGCTCTATCTAAGACCCTCTGTGGTAATTTCATTTAGCTACATTTTCAGAACTTGACAATTGATAGGAGCTTCATAGTGATTCGAAAACGTTATAAACTAGTGCTAGCCCTCTGGTGCGCTCCAAGAAACAGTTCATTTCTTGTTGTTGAAGGTTTCTATTTTTAGGATAATACCAGCCTTTTATACGTTTTGCTTTCATTTCCGCGATAAATTGAAAGTAACTGACACTGAATTAACTTTTCTTGATGTTTATGAACTAATGTGAGCTAAAAAAGATATTGGTGCCTGCCGACCACACTTTACTGCATGCTTTATGACCTAATCCTTTTATGTGAGTCTTTTGACAGGATATTTGATCCTCGTGCATATAATAGGAGACATCAGAGTACCAATATTAGTACCATTGTACCAGATATACTGTTGTGTTATCTATATTTGTCTATTACATAATAAAATTATTATCTCACAAAACAATACAGAAAACATTGACAATTTTGAGGTGTTAGATTGATCAGAAATATGGCTTTCATAAAACCGTTGTAATCTACATTTACCTGAATACCAAGTATGTTTTATTTCTTCTAAGAATATTTTATAAAATACAAAAATGTCACAGTTTTATATACATAATCTAAGTTACATTTTTCATCCACAATTTGCAAAACAAACCATCGATCGTCCATTAAGTCAATGTCCTGCATTCGGCGGCTTTTATTAAAAAGTCGAGGCGCCATAACTCACGGAACCCGGCGGCTCTCATTGTTTGTGCGGAACCCAGTTTTCGAGCGCTACTATTTGAGACTTGGATAATACACGACATAATTTAATTCAAAGGTTTATTGAGAGAGTCTCATGATACCTAATAAGGATGAAGAAATAAATAATACAATATTTCATATATAAATCGGAATTGGCGGGCAGATGACTAAAAATTCAAATTTTTAAACAACCTTCTTTATTAAAATGATATTTTATTTATTATTCAGATAACAATAATTAAATTATTTTAACTAAAATAAGTCACGTTCTATCCCAAATACTTACTTAAAATATTATAGCTATTTTTAAACCTATAAAATATTCAGCATAATATTAAATTATTATTAAAGTTCAACGTTAAATCACAATCATTCCACTGAAGAATTTAACCAATTTCGGAATTAAAAGGGTGTTATGCTGTTGACACAATCCACGATATTTGCAGAGGCCGTCGGTATCGCGGGAAATGTTCATAATTATTGGAAGAGCGAGTCTCAATTATCATTGAGAGGGTTCCAGCGAACATTTTGTTCTGGTTCTTAGATTATGAGACGGAAATGATGTATCTGAACATTTCTGAACTTTGTTATTTCGGTAACCTAAAATAACTAAATGCAAGGTTTGGTGTTGTGAATTTTGTTTTTTGCTGATTTTTTTTTTATTTTGCTGATGTCTTGGGAATGAGACTCTACGGTCACGATGGTATTACAATACCTACGATGTAATATTGATTTAATAACCGCATTTTTTAATATAAATCTATATACTATAGTTTTTTTACTAAATTGGGATATTCACCATCATTTGTGAGTTTAACATTTTTAATGAAAATTATGTTCATAATTATGATAGTTTCAAACTCTATGCAGTTTTTTATTAAATAAGGTCACCTACATCACTTTTATTCATCACTTTTTTTATTTTTTTATTTTAATTTTTTATCACTTTTCAAATAAAAAAAACACGTTCAACGTAACCGTTTACCAAACCACTATTTATTGAAATGCCGCAGTTCTATGAGAAATAACTGTAGGTATGTTAAAACCATCTTCATTTAACTTTAACGCAAAACATCTCATTACTATTTTAACTGCGGAACCCTAAAAGATCGAATAACAGAGTAAATACGGCTTAATCGGCTTACAATAAGCCGCGATTTTACGTTACGTTTTAATTTAAATGAATGGCTTAAACAACAAAAACATGAAGGAATTTTATTATGTTTTGCTTTGTTTTGTTAAGCCGCATGTTTTGGCGATAAGTATACCTATTAATAGGTAATTACTAATGTAAACACCTGAAAAGGTGTAGCCTACGTAATATGACTCCTCCATCCCGGAGTTCTCAGTGGACGTGCTCGGTGAGACAATGCGGAAATCAAACCGGTGTGGTTTTGATTTATCATCTCAACTCGATAGTTACCCACTGCGGCATGGAAAAATATGATTGTGATGTTGTTGATATCTCATAAAATTCAGGCTGCCATTTTGTGATCGTTTTTACATCTCAAAAAATTCCGATTATGATACCCCTCTGTCTGTATTACACCCCTCTGTTTGTATCATACCCCTCTGTTTGTCTTATGGTCATAAAAGTTTCAAAATATCTAATTAATTCCAAAACAATTAAAAACAACAAGAAACAATTCACACTTCCTAAACGAGTTTCCAAACAAAACAATATTAAGGCTTGTTTAAGCAGCAAATTAATAACGTTTATAACGACGTTGTTTTAGCAATAACGTGTAATGGAGTACTCATTTTGTAATTGAAGGAGTACTTGTTATATACAGCGTTTGGAGTTATTTGTAACAAGAAGTAAAAAACATCATTAATTAACATCCTCACTTCAGGTGAGACCGCGGTCAGCCCCCGTATGCCAATCTTTTGCTGTCAAGTTATACACTGCCCAGTGTAATTTCTTCAGGTCACGTGGTACAATTTGGTACCACGCGATCATTCTTTTTAGACACTTGACAGCAAAATATGCGCGAAAACAAATTAAATGACATCATAATGTCACTATTTAGTCACAGAATAACTATGAGTTAGTATGAACTGACCAATGATTTAAAACTTTGCAGTTCAACTTTGCAGTTCAACTGAGATTGGAATACCCCTGCTGATGCCTGCTAATAAATTTGGGCTACAGTTTAAAGTCGGATCCAGCAAAAATCGTTAATAATGTAATTTGTTTAGCTTTATTTGTAGCACCAAATGTGAAGGGTCAGTCTCCGTCCAATTATAAAAGTTTATAGACCTTTGAACAAACAGACTAAGTACGTGGGCTTTTTTTGCGATTGTCTCATAACTAAACTTATTTAAGTAATTGTTTAGTGAACGACCAAAATAAAAACTAAAATTAAATATGTATACTTGCAAAAATTAAATAACGTTACTAAAACCACAAGCATAAAACTGGAATTTAAAATAATCCCGAATCTAAAAACCGTTCTCATATAGAGAACACGCCCAGAGCAAAAGAACTATTGCATGTTAAATCAAAACAAAGCTTCATAATCCATGTCCTCCACCCAAATTGAATTTATATAAAACTCAGTGACCCGAAGGGGTTAAGGTGGAGTGCACACTGACGCGACCAAGTCGTGTCATTCGTTACTTACTACTTAGTCGCTTCGGTATGCACAAAAAGATCACGTGCAATGATCTCAAAAGTGAAAACGCGTTCATTTTTTAACCGACTTCAAAAAACGAGGAGATTCTCAATTCGGTTGTATGTTTTTTTTTATTATTTTTTTTTATTTTTTTATTTTTTTTAATGTTTATTACCTCAGAACTCCGTCATTTATGAACCGATTTCAAAAATTCTTTTTTTATCTGAAAGGATATACTTCCAGATTGGTCCCATTTTATTTTCATCAAAATCGGTTGAGTAGTTTGGGTTATAAAAAGAAATAACTGAAAAAAATATGCCCGGCGCGGCGCAGCGCCTACCATTTTACTGCTAGCAACGATGACCTTTGTGGTGCACACCGAAATTTTTACATTTGTCTAAATTTGTCAATAAACCCAGTTTGTACATTCAAATCGCATTTAATTGGAGAAAAGCAAAAACCCACCAGTAGTTCCTCTAAAGAATCAAACCAACCACGTGCACGAAATTGCGTATTTTGCTTTCCTGTGGCTTTTATGTGGTGTTTATAGTGACTAGAACATTCCCAATGAACTGTCATCATCATCATCATCATCTGATGATGAAGCTGGTAGTCGAATTGAAGTCGGTTTTTCCAGTTTTTTAACTTATAAATTATAGTTGAATAAGTTGGAGTTAAACCTAATTTATAATATCTATTAAAATTTTTATTTAATAGAATATTCTTATATCATATTTTATTTTAACATTGATATTAATATTAAAAAAAATCTTTTTATATCCGGACGAGCATGAAAACTGAATTAAGTGCTAACCCTCAAACTCATAAACGATGAAGAAGCTCTTATAAAGACGGATTGAAACGCTGCACTAGGCGAGAGCTGGTTGAAACGATTTGGCGGACTACAGTTCACTTCAGTCTCTAAATATGAGTTTAGAGTAAGTACGAGAATCGACTTTTTGGTCGCTCTTGTCAGAACCACGTGTCATCTCTAACAAATCCAGGGTTCTACAACAAAACAAGCTTGGACAAGCGAGGTTCCGCATGTGTCAAATTACTGATTATATCTACGCCGAACGCCGAACGGGAATTTGCATCGCGTCCGAGAGCGGATGGTAATAAGGCAGGCTGATTCAGACAGACAAATTAGATATTTTATTCAATAAACTTTTACATTATGCTTACAAAAAGACTACATTCATAATTTAATTGATTAGCTATCTAAAAAGTACGTACTTATTCATTTTGTATACACAACAAGCGTTATAAAAAGTTTAAGAAACTTCAAGGTTTTTTATGTAATTTAATTTAAAAATTAGTAAATTAAAAGAAATAGTTTTTTATTGCGTATTTCGAAAATTAATATCCAGCAGAATTGTTCTAATTATTTGCTAGAAAGCGGGGAAAGCCATAAACACTACACATTTCACGACAAAGGTAAATCTTAATTTACCCTTAACTTGAAATTCCTTATGCTCTTTAAACTGTAACGTAATTTCAATAACGTATTCTCATAAGACTCGTGTGCGCTCACCCTTAGCACACAGATTACTTAGCAGTTGGTACCCGGGGGAAATCGTCTGCGTATGACAATACAGAGTAGTTGGACTGTAAAATTAGACGTTTAATGATAGAGACATTATTCTCGGTTTCCTGAAAACTAACACCGTATAAATTCAGATCAGACTGAAGAAAATCAGGCAATAAAAGTACCTATGCCTCTAATAGCCAAAGAAAGTCTCTTCCTCGTGCCGTTTTTGATGTACAGTCAGTATCAGAATTAGGTAACTTTTTCAAAATTTTAAAGTTGTATACAGTGTCTTTAAACATATTTTTTTACCTAAATACTGCTTTCAGGATAGAGTTTTTACTTCTTAATGATAGAAAGTAGAAAGTGACTAGTTTTCAGTCATAAAACATTTTTGAAACTTCATTTAGCTGACTGTACTATCGCAATCAGCGTATCATAGTATCATCTGTGACGCTGTGTTACATACGAGTTTCTTTGAGCAGCTCTATTGCAGTGGTAGTCGTCTTTGCAGTAATCACAGCGTGGCTCGACTACTCCATCACTAGAGTTGATCACTAACATTGGACGACTAAGCACACTAGCACATACGAACGAACGAACAGCGTGCGACCGGCTTGAGTTGGTTTTTCACCTTTACTTTCGTGAACGCTTTTCAATAACCGTCTTTTTAGAAACTCCAAGTCATCGAGCCTGGGTGTTGGGGTGGCAACAACCCATTGGGTTGCCTCATAGACATAAAGGTCCTATTATGTAGATTCTCTGACAGCGCTTGTTCAAATAAACGCTCGATGGCGTGTGACTAGTGTGGGGGTTTTTAGCCACCTATTAATAAACATAAATTTGCAATATCGCTATCTTTGTTATTTTCTAGTTTCAGTACAAAACCTTAGAAATATTAAGAACTAGCAGTTACCCGCGATTTCGTACGCGAGTACCGTTCTCGTGTACATTATATTATCTGTGCGTGTACCGAGCGGATACTTCTTTGAGAAACTTGACATTACACCGAACCCGTACTCGAATGTCAAACGTTAGTGACATGACATCATACTCTTGCTAAATTGGCGCTGCTAATCCCGTTCGTTCATTTTATCCTGTAGATCCTGTTGATTATTCGGGATAAAAAGTAGCCTATGTGTCAATCCAGGTTACGAACTATATATATGCCAAGTTTCATCTAAGTAGGTTCAGTAGTTTCGACGTGATTGAAACACAAACATCCAAAAATCTAAACATCTAAACTTTCGCATTTATAATATTACTAGCAGTTACCCGCGACTTCGTACGCGTCTACAGTTTCCGTGTACATTATATTATCTGTGCGTGTACCGAGCGGATACTTCTTTGAGAAACTTGACATTACACCTCATTACACCGAACTCGTACCTACTGGAATGTCAAACTCTAGTTGTTAGACCAAAGAGGTAGTACTACGTCCTGTCAAACTGACGTGACATGACATGACAATGAAATCCTCTTGCCAATTGGCGCTGCTAATCCTTTTCGTTCATTTTATCCTGTAGATCCTGTTAATTATTCGGGATAAAAAGTACCCTATATGTCAATCCAGGTTACGGACTATATATATGCCAAGTTTCATCCAAGTTGGTTCAGTGGTTTTGACGTGATTGAAACACAAACATCCAAACATCCAAACATCCAAACATCTAAACATCCAAACATCTAAACTTTCGCATTTATAATATTAGTAGGATAGTAGGATAGGATATTTAGTTTTAGTAAGTTTATCTGCGAAAATTTATTTTTCTGTTTTACTGAGAGTATTTTCTAGTGATAGCTGCCCATTTTCAGAACTAAAACTATCCTTGTGACAAGATTCATCTGGATTGGTTAATTCAATTAAAATCCCAAGAAATCAAAATGCAGTCACAAATAAAACAATCTTGAACAAAAGAATGATTCAAAAACAATTGGCTAAAAGCTTCGGTCGATGGAATATAATTTTACTGTTTTATTTCATGCACCGTTCTCTATGCTAATAGAAGTAGGTCTGCATGTGAATCGCTATATCAAAGCTAAAGGAGCTCTAACCCGTTGATTTTAGATTCAATATGGAAATGAACTTTTGCAATTTGATTCTACAACTGAAAAACCTGAGTTATTTCAACCCGACTGCTGAAAACAGGAGACGAGTAGTTCGTATTGCTGTGTTCTGGTTCAAAGGGCACTTTACGTCTAGTAATGGACGTAGTGTGTTAACTCACCGGGCAAGTCCTCAATGGGCTTGCTCTGTGAGGTAATGCATTGTCATAGGCAGAGGCTAACATTTAACGCCAAAAACTTTTATACATTATTGTAGTGGTAGCATAAAGCCACCAATTTTCGTACGTTTATACGTTTTCCCTAACATAAGCCTTAGAAAGTTAATAAAACATTTTATCTTCAAAAGAAACCAAACTCAGCCGCAAAGATGAAAGATAGAGCCTTAATAAAAAGCCATTAAACTCCAAATAAATACAATAAAAGGTGAATCACTGTTCCTACTTCGGGGTAAGCAAAACTAACAGTCACCGGCGTGTTACGTAAACCTAACGTATTCGAATCATATTGCGCGTCAACATCAGCTCGACTGCCGAATGTTGCAGCGTCACCGCGCAGTGTATCTCACATACGCTACTATTACGATACATTTTATTCGTGCTGAGACCTCTAGTCAGTTAAGAGATGTGAATCTTACCTCTGAAGATAGAGATGGGTGAATAGATTTCAGATAGTGATAGAAAGAGTCAGGGATATGGAGTATTCGCTAGTCAGCATGATGTGGCAACTTTGTTATCTTATCTTGCAGGGTCGAGGTTTCGTGAAAACAAAGAGAGCTATCATTATAATAATCAGAAATCTAGTGAAAATATCATTGGGATGTAACAGGACACCATAAAAGCCACAAACGGAAGACTTTCTCGTTAGTGACATCCAACCCGAAACCCATTGATATTTTTACTAAATTTAAACAAGAGAATTAGCCCTCAGTTCTTTTATACACATCACCAAACGTCAATAATCATTTATTTGGTAAGAATATGTCCAAAAATAGTGTTCTATATTAGGTACTTATTTATGCTATGTAACAAAATACACATTAATTAATACCATAAAAAAAATTAAATGAATTTTATTAATACAAAACTTTTATAAGTATTTAAATTATATAACCTAGTCAGTATTATAATAGTTTTTGTGAAACATCTGTATTTCCTGGAATATGCCCTGGACGTTGAGTTCATAGAATAGGCCTATTCGAAGACCTTCATTAGCTCTTCATTAGTTCTGCTCTCCTGGTACATTGGCTACGAAATCATTACAAATGCAAACATTAGCTGTAACAGTATGAGGCTCGCTGTATCTATTCTGTGCCTCAGTATTCATTCTGTTTTCCTGGTTGTAGTTACTGGAGTGAACTTTGTTTGGTGAAAAATTTCCAACTGGTTTAAAGCAATCAAAATAGAGGAAATAATATTTATTAGACACTAGTTTCGGCCTCTGACTTCGTCCGCGTACAGTTTGTCTTGTTAATTTTTCAGGTTACGCAATATATTTCCAAGTTTCAGCCAAACGGACCGCAGTTGCAGCGTGATTGAAACACACGCATGTCTAATATTGGTGGGATAAATATTGCAATAACGTATTAACAAAAAAATAACGATATCTGCGGAATAAAGGTGTGTTGATACTTTTGGAATATCAACACACACCATTTTAAAAGGTCAAACTAAATACCTTATAGCTACAATAGATTCTTATAGCAGTTCTAATGACGACTCTCCAACCTGTATCATAACAATAACGATTCCTATAAAATTCTACGATTTCCCCAACATTTTAGTTCTAAATCCTACACTTCAGTGCACTCACAACCACTCCATAAATTTCCAAAAACTTTTATTTTCCCGCGGACCCCTAAAAATAAAGCACTTGTAGATTCCGCTCACGGAACAGCGATTTTAAGTGCCCTTCTGACCGTCCGTTATTATCCTATTTTCTTGCCGGCAAGTGTACAAGAGCCTTTCATTCGTAAGAGCACCTACGCCCGCAGGCTACTAATAAAGTTTTTGAAGTCAAAGGCACATTCTTTGTGATTTCTCATTTCATTGTGGATTACGCACCAAAGAAAATGTCGCAGGAATATTTATTTTCGAGTGGCTTCGAGATTTTTAACAATGTTACGCTACTTACTGACTAATACCAATCAGTGGACAGCCCTCTAAAAATTAATATAAATCTTTTTAGTAGCTACTTACCTAGATGTCATCACTGCGGTAGATCAAGCTAGACTGTGGTTCGATTATTTGGGCATATCCCTATCTAACCCTTTTGAACATCTTCTAGTTACATGACTGAGTTTTTTTGCTGCAGAGAGTTTAAAAAAATCTAAGAACAGTAAATTCAGGCGAGAGGCTTTTTCATATTAAAAAAAAGCCCCTGAAATTAAGCATTTAGGTGCAATAACAATTTACCTGCAATATTTGGTAAACTATAAATTATGCTATCACTGAACTATGCGACAACCTGAAACCGATCATGCATCACTGCCATCCGCTGCCTGTAGCTGCTTCCCCACTGCTACCGACACGACTCCAGCACGATATTGTCGGAGAACGTCATACAGTTAGTTAGTACTAGACGATTACACATCGTGTCAACGACATTTTTATTCAAGCCATTGACATTCGGTATCACCAGTGTGCAAACGCCTTATAGCTAATTTATCACATGTGGTAACCCAAATTAATGTTATAATCAAGCTGAATGTTGGAATACAGAAAGATTTTTGCGAAACAAGTCCCGGTTTTCTTAAAAAATGGTCTCAGTAATGAACCTGCCTACCCCAAAATGTGATGGTAATCGGAAGTCCACATATTGTTCACGTGTGTACGCGACTCTTCTACCTTTTACTACCAAACATTGTCGGGTTTATCTATAAACTTTTTGTGCAGCTACAAAATTACTAAGTTCAAACTAACAGATTTTTAGTAACGTCATACAAAACTCATTTACTAAGGAACGTGTATGTAATAGAACCTTTCTTTGAAATCGATTACGCTAAAGAAGTAGAAGAAGCAATATTGCATGGGAAGAGAAAAATAACATGTTTGTCTAGTAGTATTAGTGCGAGATCACAGTTAACCCTAGCGCGGGGAAGGGAAAAACAACGTTCTCTTACCAATCGAATACTACGCGTAGAGACACTTGCGGCTCGCCATCGGAGATCCGGCGTCAGAGCCGTCACCTCCGTGTTATTCCGTCACTACACAACTGCGCGCGGGAAGGGAAAAAGAACCGCATTCCCTTACCAATGTATTACCACAACTGAAGACACTTGCGGCTCACAAACGAAGAGGCGTCACCCCCATTGTTATTCGGCGCGACACCCGAATGGAATCCGACACGAGAAACCGCCTGGAGAATTCACTCGAACGTTTTATTTTACTTTGAATCTGCGATCAAAGTGTAAGGTCTATTCACACCTACATTATTAGTCACTGTCAAGATTTGTTTTGTAGTTTTGTTTGTTTCTCAGGGGTGTTGTGTTATTGACCCTGGTACCAACGAGTCATTAATATTTTTTTTATACATTATAGGCAAACGTTTGACCGCAATCTCACCTGATGTTAAGTGAAGATACTCAATCCAGGCCTTTTTTGTCCGTTCTTCTAGGTTCTGGTTGCGAGAAACGAGTTATCTATTATTATGTAAAACGATAAATGATCCTTGTGATTTAAATGAATAAATGGTATTCTGATTCTCATTCTGATTTAATCTATCTCTTGATTTATCTTACTAGAGGAACCGTACCAGTAATATTGTTTATATTTACCTGTTGGCATCTGATAGTTTAAGATGAAACGGCCATAACAGAACCGCTCGGTATGGACGACTAACTAACTAAACCTACAGAATTCATACACTATAGTACCAGCTACAAACCCGGCTCGAGTCAGGGTTTGCAGCTGGGTTTGTTTGGATTCCTCAGCATGCTTGGTGATTTTGCACACGTCACTGAGTCAAGCGACAATTGTGGCTATCATTTGGATGGTGACCCGCTTCAGAGCTTTTGAGTATATGGCTCGGAAGACGGATTTATTTGTTTAGTCAAAAGAGTTCACTGGAGAGCTGAGATTTTATTTTGATAACTCTTCTGTTGTGTATAATAATAATATTATGAAATAGAAGTAAAGTTATTTTTAAGACGGTATCAAATCAAAACTCATTAGCTTTATATCTGTTACCCATCATAAATAATTCTTATAACGTGATAGATAACAATAAAGTATTGAGCGAAAAGTTAAATCAAATTCGGTTAAAAGAATCAAGCTTCCGATAGTATTTGACGTCAAAATCGAAAACACGATTCCGATTAGGCACCAATCAAGTGAGATCGGATGCGTGTGAACAAACCCTTAGCCTTTGCCTTCAAGGCGTAATAAAATTTGGTGTAATCTGTGACAATACATGTTTGTCGTAAGTCGAGTTTGTCGTAAGTCAGTGTTTTCGCTTTCCTCGTGTTTACAGCGATGTGTTGTTCCGACAGTAAAATGTATTTTTCTGAGAGGGCTCTAAATCTGTGGTGTTTTCGGGTGTAATTCAAATCACAAATTCTTGGGATTTTATGAGAGTTTACAAAGAAATGTTTTTTTCGGCCCATGCAATATTTTTATCATGAATTTTTAAACGGAGACTAAAAAAAAACTAAAAAGGGAAGAATGTGCGTGCTTGGGTTTTATACATATTTGAAAGTGAGATATTTTTACAATTTTAGAAATAAAAATATTTTGAGCAGTGCGCCGATGTTATTTAGGAAGTTAATTTATTTGACTAGAGTAAAAATTAACTGGTGACTTGTTTGCTGTAAATATTTTTACAAGCAAGCTTTACAAGCACCTACGTATCCACGTATCGTAAAATATGTTTTCTCCAGCGCAAAAATATGCTCCTATTCAAAGTTAATGCTACGAGTATCATTCATTGTGTCAAAAACATGTGGTGTAGTGACGACCTCATGGTAATGAGAATCATGGTGATGGTGTTCGGTACTAAAATGTTTGATGTAAGTAATCAAATCACATAAGTTTGTAAGATAAAGGCGTAAAACGACAGAAGATCCATAAAATTTTATCAGTCGTAAAAATATTTAGTTTAATCAGAATTTTATCTCAAAATCTTACTCATATTACTCGAGTGAGTATTTCAATTATGATTATTGAAGCGCTCGTGGCGTAGATTAGTTAATCTTCGTGCAACGTTCTGCGCGGTCACTATTTAGTTGGGTGACCACTAGTTGCATTTACAACTGAGTGCTTTGTGTTTCGGAGGGCACGTTAAACAGTCGGGTCACGATGGACGAGGCCTTAAGGCGGCCTAAAAACTCCGTCACCTTCGAGTGTAGCACCAACTCATACGAAGGAACGAATTGTCATAAACCAAACGTAATTTTTGTCAACATGAGTTTTTAGTCACTTCAAAATTAGTTTGTATACTGCCCTCGTATGCCAATTTTTTGCTGTCAAGTTATATTTCACTGCCCAGTGTAATTTCTTCAGATCACGTGACGTGATCATTCTTTTTAGACACTTGACAGCAAAATATGCGCGAAAACAAATTAAATGACATCATAATGTCACTATTTAGTCACAGAATAACTATGAGTTAGTATGAACTGACCATGATTTAAAACTTTGCAGTTCAACTTTGATTGGCATACCCCTGCTGCAGGTTATTCTCATAATCACTTTGAATAAACCTATTCAAGTCACAAATAACTTCAGAAAACATCCACCTACTTTCTTTACAGTTCAAAAAGAAATATTTTCAGAAAAATGTCAACACAATTTGCAAGTAATTAAAATCTTAGTTAATTCTCTACATTTGTGCTACTCTACACCGGCTTCCCAATCAAGAATCTTGTTTTTATTTTCTGAACTTTTAATTAAGTTGTAAAGAGATAATTTTGCTCCAATTTTTTTAGAAAGCGTTCGTAAGGCTAGCTTTTACTAAAATAAATCGAGTCATCATGCACGTTATCAAGTATCTACTTACCGTCAGCTTTTCGAATAAAAAAGCAACAATATCGGCACAGTGAAAGCACTATGCAATATTCCACGAGACGTTGCTTAGCAACATACCTACATCTATTCCGAATACCTTCCAACTCGACTGCAACTTCAGCTAAATCGATTAATTATAAATTTACTATTGATTGCGCTAGTTCAAGCCACAGTCCACAAATTGAAACCTGGGCACCTGAGGTGAAGTGGTTGGAGCTTTTGATTCTATTTATTATTTTACAGGACTGTTTTGTTTCTGCTATTTTACATAAGCTTATTTTAGTAGAACATATTTTTTACTAGGATACTGTATGAATACTGTGAGTAGATAGATTTATTCTTTTTCTGGATAACCTACGTACGTACGGCAATATCGCTAATAGCAATTTCTACCAGATATATGTGGTACTCACATGAGCTGTTGAAAAGGCGCACAGCAGGGGTATGCCAATCAAAGTTGAACTGCAAAGTTTTAAATCATGGTCAGTTCATACTAACTCATAGTTATTCTGTGACTAAATTCGCGCATATTTTGCTGTCAAGTGTCTAAAAAGAATGATCACGTGGTACAAAATTGTACCACGTGACCTGAAGCAATTACACTGGGCAGTGAAATATAACTTGACAGCAAAAGATTGGCATACGGGGGCAGTTCAATTCTTAGTTTTATTCTTCGTAAAAATTACACAGATTGTCTGCTATACGCTAGTCGCAAACTTTTCGCAAGATTTAGTTTCAGAGCATGCAACAATATTTGATCCAACATCGCAGTTATCGAACCCACACCTCTTGTACCTTGCCCACCTTTACTACAGAAATAAATTGTCACAGATAACATATTTTTTAATTTTCACGATAGTTTTCAAAATCCACCACAAATAAGTAAACGACGATATCCATTGGTAGGAAGTGGGGATCTTTAATCAACTATATGAGCCGGGATAGATACAGCTCGAAGGCTAATCGACTAACGCTCGTAGGTAGGTACTGCTCGACTGTCCTTTGTAATCGGACCTCTGTGCATTGTCTCGTAAGTATGGGTGGTGGGTACGGTGATCTAATCGATGTATCTAATGTAGGGCTGTCACTGCGAGCCGACCGACAACTTCAGATTATAATTTTTATAGAGATGGTTAATTTTAATGGTTAATTTGGGTTTTTACAACGGACGGGGAACTGAGGTTTTTGAACGGCGACTACGAACCGTAAGGCGAGTGTAGGATGACCCGATAGATTGACGAATCGCGGGAAACCAGTGGATTGAGAAAATTGAAAACGTTATTTTTACAAATCTATGAGAACTTCTTTTCATTTTTTGTCTTGACATATCAAACAGTGAATTCATACTAATTATGTTAGAACAAACAGAACGCTAATTAAACTTAGAAATATCGAAACTTCTAAACTTTGATTACGACTAAGGCTAAGATACTAATCTTAGTAGAAACCTAGGAGTTTTGGATTTTTTTAAACTCTAAACTACTAGAGTGTAGAAAAAATCCACAGTCTCAAATGTAGAGTTTTACATATTTTGCTGACAACCCGGTAGCACTCGACATGTCGATAGTAAAATCAGACAGAACTCGACTCGAGTACTAGAATCAGTGGAATCGAGTACACTCTCGGCATGTTCCACCTTCAGCTAATCTTGGCGGTTAATCAAAAGGGCTGACTTGCACTTACGGTATTGAGGTAATTTGTCTGATTCACTTATCTTCTAGTGGCATTTTCATTTGTGGTCTGTGGGTTGGATGGAGGGTAATTGTAGATTTAATAAAAAAATTGTCGTGACTGACTGGTCTATAAATATAAATAAATACTTAAATAAATATTCATGGACATTTCACACAACGCCCTTGCCAAACTAAGCAAAGCTTGTAATATGGGAACTAGATGGCTGATAGAATACTTAATTACTTTTTTTTGTAAATACATACATATTATACGTATAGCAACACCCAGACATAGAACAAACATCTATGTTTTCTACGCACAAATGTTTGACATTGGTGGGGAATGAACCCACAGCACGGAAGGCAGAGCTATTACCGATTGAGCTGTGACGCCTGTCCATGTCTATACCACTATTAAGATTTTTAAGGTAGTTGTAAATGTTACCGGCGATGACCCTAACTAAGATCAGAAAGTAGGGTTGCTAGTGCTACCACTAGCTATAGATACATACATACCAGAAAGTAGGGTTTGTGGAAATCAAGTTGGACACCTGTATTTTTCTATTCTAAGATTACAGGCACAATCGAACAAGAAGGGTCCAAATTCAACGAATTCAGGCAACGGGCGATGATTTGGTAATCCATACTTACATACCTGATTTTTAAAAAAGTATTCAGCATCTTTTTGGACATCCCTCTGACTACACCCTAGAAGCTATGATTTTAAAATTTAACTCTTTCTCCTAGATAAAAATCAGGAAAATAAAAAATACTGCATTAATTGAACTTTTCAATGTAAACGTTATCTTCTACGTCTATTTCTACGTCCACTGCTTCTATAAGGTAACGCTTTAATCAATCTAAGGATTCCTGCACGAGGAATTTAATCCTCTTTGAGCGGAACTGAAAAACGAAAACGAAAGCTCGATGCGGGCGTACCTACGCTCCGGTAGACATTCAATCGATTTTTTGAGACTGAACAAATCTTAGGAAATACTTTGTTAGTTTTGAATTGTTTAAATAGGCTCACTATTAGGTTCATACGAGTAGAACATTATCTTATATTTATGTTTACTCTTGTCTATCGTGTTAGGGGATAATGTCGCAACACTGTTTCATGTTTTATCTGTTGTTATTCTATTAGTTGAATAAAGATCTTGTATAAAAAAATTGTTCATCCTAAAAATCATTCTTAAAAATTGTTTTGGAGTGACAAAACAGATGATTTGAATCTGTTGAGCTATCTATAAATTGTTTGCAACGGTGTACAGATAGCTCAACTGTTTCATGCGTGTTTTAGTCGTATTAGTCATAATTTTCTTTGTGAATAAATTCAAATGAAAATCTACGGTTCAGCTGCGTTTCAACTGTCGAGTTTGCTAGTGAATCCGCCCACTGGTCCGTTCCTTAGCATTCTCAAGATTGTAATTCTCGTACCAAAAGAAACCATCCTTCAAACTCAAAATTATTATTCGCGTCATAACTCTCACGGAATCACTCCGAAGCACTCCTTAATAACATGATATTAAACTTTATAAATCAAAGAGAAGAGGTCACCTTAATCCGCTATTTCAATATTCCGGAGCTTAGCCTCCCCTGGCATTGTCGCTTTAAAACCAATGTTAGTGGAAAATGAGGCTTGATGCAACAGAATAAGTGTCAAAATGTTTTATTGCAACATTTTACTCTATGAAGCAGAGTACTGCATTGGTCCAATCTTATGAAATGTGTTTTAACATTTTTGATGTGGCAATTATAACAACTTTTTTTATAAATCAACTCGTTATATACGATCAGATATTTTTGTTTAATTAAACAAATACACCAAATTAATTCAATTAATTTATTGCAATAACGATTTTTTATTAATCGTGTCTGAAATTATTTCCTTTATGAAACTTCTAAAACCCCACCAGTGAGGATTTTCAGTTTTTTTCCAGAAATCCCCCCCGGCTACATCGTAGCATGCTAAACTGTTTCTAAGTCGACCTATTTATTGCAGTGGATCTTTATATCTCAGTAAATACTGGGTATTCCATGACCCAAGGGCTCTAATGGGCCAATAAATCACCCAGTCTGCGAACCTGTTTATTAATTAAGGGCTGGATAAGCAAAAAGGTCATTGTCACCTCGTTAGGAAATATATAATTTCAAATTAACGGTCAAGTGGTTTGCCATGGGCGATGTAATGAAATATTAAACGACCCTTGACTTTATTTTTATGAGGCTTGATAAAAATAATTTAAAATTTTACAAGATTTTTATGTTTCAATTATTATTTTTTTGGGTTAATGGACGTTTTGCTCGAGACCGACGTTGTGCTTGAAAGTTTTACTATCTAAATGATTTTTTATCATGAATTTTAAGCTTCGTTAAGCGGTTAACTTTGCTTATGAGAGCACGTAATATAATTAATATAATTTATTTATTAAAGGTCATAATTTACAGTAATGGTTATCTTACACGAAATCTTATATTGAGAACCTGTATTGTGAGAGAGTGGTGCCAGGTTTATGAAAACCTGTGCTACAGGTCACCAGAACTTCACACCACTGACTAAGGAAACGGGCATACTTGTAAGAAAGTTTAGCTCATAAGCCATGCTTTAGTTTTAAGAGCGGTGGATTTGGTAAATAAATAAATAATGGCTTATTATTGGGATGGGTTTAAACGGGTTTAGAATTCAATTTCCTGTAATCACCAACCTTGTGGTCGAACAACGGACTTGTTTATAATTCATGAGCTTTTATGACGCCATGATCATGTATAAAACTTTAGTTGGAAACATCGTCTGTATGATTTAACATTGATACTGCTATGTTTTTTATACATTATAGGCAAACGTTTAACCAAGTGATGATGCGGTTGACGGTGTAGCACATTTGTCTACGAGAAACCTATGAAAAGATGTTACTTTTTTAAGGTGGCCTATTTATTCCATTGCAGACATAGTGTAGTCGGACTCTACCAGTTAGTTTTGGTATTTTTAAGTTAAAATGACAGCTAAATCGAGTTTTGAATCGGGACAAATCTGATTGGATCGGAATAAATTGCATCAGTCGTATTAAAATATCTAATATTCAGAGAGATTAGAGTCTGATGTTGAAACTCACTGACGTAATGGAATTGAGAATATCAAGATGAATGCAATTCCATTCCAGTATTGCAAATTGAAGAGATTGTGCTGTTAGTAGAGTTTGATTATATTTTGATTAATTTTAGAGCAAAATAATTGAAGAAGTTTCTAAACAATTTATATTTATAATAATAATTTCATAATAGTTTCTAAATAGTTCCTAAATAAGTTTCAAAATAATTGAAGAATACAAACGAAATTTTTATTTATTTACAGATACATACAAACATATTTTTTTATTCACTTCACAGAAAACTTAAACGACATGCAAGATTATTTACGTTCATATTTAGTAAAAATAGATTTGATACATTATGTACTTTTAAACAACTGTTAGTATGTATTAGTATATTATTTAGAAACTCGTTTAGAAAGCAATCAATAAATTCTAATAACCAATCAACTAATCAAATAAATCAAACAGTACCATACTATAGTCTAACCACGCTAAGTATGCAGTAGAATAGGCAACCCCAAAAACATTTGTAGGTACATGGTATCATCTGATTTTAGTTTCATTTCATGATAGATATAACCTTAACTTTAAGATAAAATTTTGTTCTCGAGTTTAGTTGAATATACACATTTGAAGTACTGCAAACTTAAAGTGGTCAAACTCTAGCTTATACACATTACTAACATCACATCGTACTAAGCAATGCAATAATTAACCACAATATTAATTAGACGGAAGGCAAATACGAATTACAGGCGCCTCCTCTGTTTGCACAACTGGACCTGTGTTTGACTAGCTCATCTGGAGATCTAGAATTAACGAGGACCTAAGATTATTTGGCACAGGAATTTAGGTACTAAAATACGTGATTTTTTATACAACTATATGATAGAACTAACCGCTGGCCCACTTGATGTTAAGTGGTAACCACAGCGTATAATGTTGCATTTCCTTACTGCGCACGTCCACTACGGACGTATCTCTCCACAGATCTCAACTCTTACTGATGCCTTTTTTACGGTTTTTGTGTCTTTAAATCATCTTTTATTTAATTTATAAATAGACTTACACTTTCATTCGGTTTTTCTTTCTCTCTCTAATCATTTTAAACCAACTTATAAAAAATATAAAATCAGGTCTTGTAGCTCAAACTAATTAGGTACTCGGTACCTAGCTTCTTCCCACGTCTGCATCCATCTGAACTTCTTCTGAGGGAATAAAATATTTGCCCACAAAAAACACCCTATTATTATATTAACTAAGTCTGTTTTTCTTAGCACATATTAGAAATAGCCAATAGGCATGACCATTGTTGTTTGTACAGACACGTAGAATGTAAAGGGTCTACGGCGTAGCCCCTCTACGCGCTGCTACGCCGCCGCCGCCACGATGGATGACTTCATCCAAAACATCAAACAAACGTTATTACAAGCGAATGCTTCTAAAATATCCATTTCAATCGCTTTCATCTCTAAATCGGGCTGAAATTACTAACATAAGCCGAAAATAAGCCAAGCGAAGCTTTCGCATGGATTTACTTGTATCATAAAGGGACGTATTTATGATTGTTTAGTATTAAAACCAGTTTTAATTCAAATCCTTATTTAACCGGTGATATATTTAGATTGTATTGACGGGCATAGCATTATGCCATCCTCTCAACTGC
This sequence comes from Gandaritis pyraliata, assembly GCA_947859175.1. Lineage (NCBI taxonomy): Eukaryota > Metazoa > Arthropoda > Insecta > Lepidoptera > Geometridae > Gandaritis > Gandaritis pyraliata. The sequence goes on along the minus strand of OX401875.1, from coordinate 6,816,488 downwards.
TTACACTTAATGACACCTAAAATAAAACTTTACATGCCTACTTTCAAGATATATATTTAAATTGATATTTGTGAAGCCTTTGTGATAAAATTGTAATATTTAGATCAAGTTTCAAAGTAATAACTTGAAAACTTCTTATCCAGATTCAAATAAAATAACAATACCAACTTCAATGCCGTCTCAAAGACTCAAACAGTGATATCGTCGAGCCCGCTTTACATTACGCGTTTATCTAAATTGTTGTTATCAAGTTCGACACTCGGAGCGCAATGTATTGAGTTGGGAGCGGTAATTGCACCAATAACTATCGAACTGTCGTGGCTTAGTGTGTGGTTTGTAATTGGCTACGATTGGGCCACTAATGCTCTTAGGGGTAAGCTGGTATACATGTGTGGGGCAAATGTGAGCGATTAGAGATTTTATCATTGGTAGACTAGGTACCTACATAAAACAATTTAAACACAAATATTCGCTAGCCTGAACACATTTAAACTAGTGCTGACAACCCTTGCTAAAGTATCTATTGCCAACTGAACTCTATCTCTGTCTAATTTGACAGGTTGCTTGAATAATATATATCTAAACTAGTGCTAGAGGGATGATTCGAATTCTGTCATTTGTATAAAAAAAAACATAACACACTTATTTTAATTGTTTTCTTGGTGTTTTTGTGAGATGTAAGTATCTATTACTCTTTAATTTTGGTGATATTTTAACCAATAATACTTGAGCTCGTAGCATTGAAAGTGTGAGCCATTGGAATAAATAATTTTTTTATTTGATGGTATTCGTTTCCAAATTTTGAAGGTACGCTTAAAGTCCACCATTTTGCCTTCAAAGCAAATGACAGCTGATTTGATGAATGACTCGACTTGACTAAATTTCAAATAATTCACTTGACACTGGCCAAATTGTCTGTTGAATTGAGGGACAGAGGCCAGATATAAGTGAAGAAAAAGAACTAGTGCTAACACCAGTAACCACAAGCCACAACATGTTGAAACAGCAATCGAACGGCGCGTCCATAAAGACGCCTATTAGCGTCGGCTACATTAAACTCGCAATAAAAATCGATTAAAGCTAACGATTATACTGTTAGTAGCTAAGTGGAACCTTTAGCTAAGTGCTGTTGTTGGTTTTTACGTTTTGCTTAGCATCCTATATTATAAATGTCAAAGTTTAGATTTTCATGTTTCAATCATACTGTAACTACGGTCCGATTTGGATGAAACTTGGAATATAATAGTTTTTAACACATAGGATAGCTTTTATCCTAGAAAATCAACAGGATCAAACGGGACGCAAACGAAGGCTGGTGGTAGTACTGAATAAAATTGATTGTTATTAATAAAGAAATCATAATTTACTTCTTACTATTTGTAGCTGCTGATAATTGTGTGCTTGTTTTTTTTTCAAATTACGATGATAAAAGGACGGGATATTTTTCGCTCATTAATCTTTCAAAGTTTTATGAAAAGCCTATTTTTTTAGTAGGATAGACAATAGAACATTACCCTTTGATAGAACTGGTCACGAACTAATTGGAGATCAAGACGTCGCCATCAATTATGCAATAGACAGGTAGGGTGCCGATACAACCGATGGGGGTACCCCAGCAAGTCCAGAAATCTTAGTACATGGAGTAATAATAGAACTACCTACTGTTGCTATGTAGATAGTGTTTGTTTATCTTGAAATAAATCTTGTTTATCTTTGTTTATCAGGGCTTTGCATCTAGATGATTTATACTGCGTCAGGGACCACTTTTTATCCATGCCCTGATGTGAGGAACGCTTTTAGTGACTGAGACATTGTTTATATAGGGTAATTTTTTGATTTTTCGCACGAGAAAATCTACTAGCAGAGTTTTAGTCCTTTCACACCCAAGAAAATTCATTTAGCTAGCTATTTTTATTTGATTAACAAACTCCAAGCCCGTAAACATGAGATTCAGATTAATAAACTCGTAGAGTAAGTCTCAGAGGATTAGCAGGCTGAAGTGGCAGTGGGCCGGCCATGTTTGCCGTAGAACCGACAATCGTTGGAGCAAACTAATACTTGAGTGGAGACCACGTTTAGGCAAGCGTAGTGTAGGACGCCCTCCGGCGAGATGGGGCGACGATCTGCGAAATGTATCTGGCAGACACTGGATGAGAAGAGCCGAAGACCGAGCTCAATGGCGCGTCTTGGGAGAGACCTACGTCCAGCAGTGGACGAGTATAGGTTGATGATAATGATGATGAGAGTAAGTCATCAATTTTTTTACGGAATAAGTACCAAAAATAACATGAAACTGCTGAATTTCCTCTATTATGCTACATTCGATATCACTATCCTATCAGAACAAAAACTCTATATCACATAAAATTAGCCTACTGTCTGCGGAATACAGTTCATTTTTCATTGAACATTTTAGGTAGTCGAAATTACGTATATAAGCACCCTTTAATTGGCACTGTAATCCGTAACTGAATGAAGACAATGGTGTATTGAATTGTAACAGAACGAGGAATCTATCCGGATAGCTAGTTGCTACTGTATTAGAGGCTTGTAAGCAAACGTAATATCCAACTATTGTACAGTCAGCGTCAAAAGTAGATCTCTTTTTCAGAATTTCACAATTGGTTAGAATATTTTAGACTCAGTCAGGGTTTTTATGGGTTTTAGGGGTTTGTAGGTGTTTTTAGGGGTTTGTAAGGGTTGGCAAGGATTTTAGAGGTTTTTAGGGGTTTTCTAAATTTGTAACCTGTTATCAGAGGTTTTTAGTAGAAGTTCGTATGGTTGTATATTCTGATCTAGGTTGGGATTACTACTTCTTCTTTTAGATTGTATCTAAACTGTTGGTAGTGGTTGTGTTCATGATGTCGGGACAACGGCTCTCCTCCATTTCTCTCGCTCCCACTGTTCTTTTGATGCATTCGTTCAGAGGAACATCAATGGCAGCCTTGATTTGGTCCGTCTATCTCATCGCCGATTTGCCGCACGCTCTCTTCATTTTGACAAAACTTGGTTCACACAATTTGGTTGTATTTCTTTTAAGTGGCGTTTGACAACTGTTCTTGGATTGCGTGTCACGAACCTGTCGAGTAATCTAGGGCAAATACAAAACTGGTAAATTAAGCATCACTACCAACGCAATGTCCAAACCAAATTATGTAGAGCATCCAACAATCTCGCCTAGTTCAATTCCAGGCTCCCATAACCTAATCCATCTAAATTAGATTAATGTAGATCGCCTGCGTTCAGTTCAGATTCAATCAGTCAGTAAAGCCATCGCATCGATCAGGAAATGAGTTTGTTGTTCTCTAGTTGTATTTAAAACATTGTTTTGTTTTAACATTATATAATGGCCGCGAATTTGTTGCGTAGTCGCACTTTTTTAGGTTATTTTTTCTTAAAAACGTCTTTTTACCCCATAACCGTCAACAAACAAAAAAATTCAAATGGCTACTTATCTTTTCGCATAACTGTGGCCGCTTGTCCTAGTGGGCATAATAGGCTAACTTTGACATACTTTAAATTCATAAAAAAATCTGGAAAATAAAACATTCATGTTTAGTACAATTTAGCTAGACTTTTGATCTTGTTAAAAACGTTGAGCCCACGCGCGTCGATTCAACGGTATTTACAACCGATTACGACTAAACCTCGACATAAACATTTCAATTACAGGCCCATTCACACAAACAGCTGGGTTGCCGCAAGGATCGCTGCTCGGGCCCCTACTATTCCTCCTTTACCCAATCCTTCGAGCCCTAACTAAGGTAATGAAATGAAAGGCAATACGTCAGCCCTGCCATCAGCGACAACATCCATAATTGGAGTTTGAAACAAACAATTTGCAACCGTAATTTGTGGAGGTTGAGTCAAAATCAGGATGAAAGGGTTCGGTTAAATAAGTGAGCTAGATTAGAGGCCTTGATGGTAGAATTGAGTGGTTTTGCATGATCGGTGAATTAATTTTGATTGTTACATTGGAAGTGAGTTGGAATAAATTGCTTCATTTATTTTTGTATTAGATTTTGTAATGTTGGCAGTATTAAGTGATACGAGTAGGTATAACAGTAATTTGAAAAAATATAAAGAACACTCACGAAATCTTAAACGCCTTTAAAAGTCAGGTTTTTGCTCGATCTAATAAACGGCAAAATTAAAAAGTAAAAAAGTGCGTACAAAAATAAAACACTTCCGATTTTGCCTCCTTTAACATCTTCAAACGATCTTAATAAGTTAAGCACTTATTTATCAAGTAGGTAGGTACTCAAAAGATCTGAGAGAATTATGTCTGATGTACCCCTACCTACAATCAATTTAATTAAATTATTTTATCCCTTAGCTAGGTGCTAACCAACAATCAAACATCCTAAATCAAAGAGAATATCACAAACAGGAATCCAAAGTTTAAAAAATAATCCAAAAAGTCCCGAACAAATATAACTCGTAGTTAATAACGCGAGAGCCGCGGAAATATGGAAATGAAGGAGTAGTGCCGCAAGCCTTTTGTACAAACGCTTTTGTCATTTCTAACTTGCCTTCAAGGAATTTAGAGCTTTATTACCATTGGTTTAAATTCAATTTATTTATGGTATCAAAATGAGAAAAAAATTGCTTTCTTTGCTTTGCAACTGCACTAAAAAAGCATAAGTTTCATATGGAAACTAGAATTCGATTTTATTTTGGATTTTATCCAAATATCTGTCAATATATTTTTCGCTTTTCGGTACTTATTCGATCGCGAATCACGAGTTCCATACAAGTTTTCGGTAATAATATTTTTCACTCTACAGATTGAGTAGGTACATTTTTTTGTCAACCCTGTTTTGATCTCAAAACAAAACTGTTTTAAAGGTTATGAAGATGCAAAAAATGACATGCTATATGGTGTTTTTTTCGTGAGTGAAACTTCGAAAATACTAAAACTATTACTTCTATGTGTACCGTCTATGCTAATAAGTACGAGAATAAGCGAGTAAGCATGTCTCTTCTGTGTGTCTTTGTATTTGCGAGGTGCGACGGGTATCAGGAGTTGTTTGTTCCCTCCGTCGAGCACTTTGAAAGTTTAAAGTTGTTATTTTTTAGACAGTTGAATGTTTCGCTGATTTGATTTTGTCAGTTCAGAGAACTGTAACGTGGGTTTGGTAAATATAATAAATGAAAAATACTTGCATGTTTTTGTTCCTAAAAGTAAGCTTTTACACCAACCTCAAAATTATAGCTTAGTTCACCCCACTGAATCACAACTATGAATTTACCTATGTGGAATTAAGTGTTCCTAGAATAACCAAAGTTTTAAGACATTGATTCTTGTGGTTTTATTGAATAAATGCACGTAATTTGGTTTTTGGAGATATTTAGTACTTCCATGTTTCAAAATTACCCTTATTTATATCGACTAAATGAACACAAGCTCTATTTTTACTGTAAGGGTTTACGTGAAATACATACGTTACAATAATACGCATCTGGTTAAAAACTTCCCCATGACGTAACTCAATCAAAACCGTCGGAAGTGAGAAGAGGGCTGCATTGTGTCTGTACTCACCCCTACCCCTAATTGGACCCTTTACGGGTCTGTTTGTTGTGTAACGCTCGAGATATTATCTTGATAAGGGTAGTTAGGGTAGTTTTGGGCATGAAGGCTTCTTTTTTTTTCTTTTTTACCCCTCTAGAGAAAATTTTGAAATTACGTAACATTTTATGGTGTTCGTTCTCTCGATTCTCGATTCAAACGTTAATTTTTTTATGACTGCAAAAGTATTGTAGAACAAGTAGATAGCCTACCTAATGTTAAGCGGTAACCTCTACTGGATATAACAGCGTATTACCTCACCTAACATGTCCACTGAGGACGTCCCCTGTGAGTCATCACACTGTGTCCATCACTGTAAAACATAAAGGTGTTAAGTCTCATGTCATGTAAGGTGTCATGTCTTGTACTCAGGCATCACAGCTCAGTCGGTAATAGCTCTGCCTTCCGTGCTGTGGGTCGTGGGTTCGATCCCCACCAAGAACAAATATTTGTGCGTGGAAAACGTAGATGTTTGTTCTATGTCTGGGTGTTACTATGTATTATAAGTATGTATTTACAAAAAAAAGTATATAAGTATTCTATCAGCCATCTGGTTCCCATATTACAAGCATTGCTTAGTTTGGTACTAGAGGGTGTTGTGTGAAATGTCCCTGAATATTTATTTATTTATTTATTTGTACTAACTTTGATTTTATTATTCTAATTATTATGGTCAATGACCTAGATGGTGATCCGACATTTCAATGTTAAGATTAAAATAGCCGATTAAACCTACCTACAGTCAAAATGAAGCTTGATAGTGGCGGATTTAGCAAGTCATTCAACTCATCCTTATTCCAAAGAGCAAGGCAGGGTCGAGGTATGCAACGATGAGTCAAGTGACTCAACAAAACGGACTACGAGATCAAAAAAGGGCCAAATCTGATAGGCTGGTGTATAGAACCTTTGGAAATGGCATCAGTACGAGTATGTACTTTAATGGCTGTGTTCCAATTCGAAGGGTATGGATGCCAGTGCAATTACAGGCACATGAGACATAGCACCATTACATTCGAGAGCGATGGATGCAGTGCATTGCCTGTGAGCACACACTCTCTGGATATGTGCTATGAGGTATGCATTGTCAAAGGCAGAGTAAATTGCTGAATCAGATGGGTTCCAATCAGCTTGTTTCATCACTTATTCTTATAATAAAACAATTTATTTATTAAGATGGTTGATTACTAGTCTGAAAGCACCCCTATGAAGAGAATACACGCAAATGTTTGTCAGAAAATAACAAACGGGAAATAATTAAGAAAACCATTACTATTTACGCAGTCGATAAACCTCCAAAAGAAGCAGTAACCCACATCTAGGAACGATCGCGTGCTCATCAAACTGCGCGTTCGCTTGTACATAATGAACGTAATAAATGAGCGAGGGTGTTCGTGCGAGCGGCAATGTATTGCATCCATTGAGATAATGACCGCGCTCGAGCAATAACCGAATGGCTTGGTAATGGGCTGCGATATGTGGGTCGGAGTGACAATTGGTACTCTAAGGAGAAGCTTGATCGCTGTGCTTAGGGAATTTGTCAAAGAGTATTTCTTAGGCTTTGTAAAATAAAGGGAACTTTTTCCCTTTAAAAAACACCATTGTGAATGTAGGTATAGTAGTAGCGTTTATGTGTTACATACAATACGTACTCAACTACGCCTTATCATTATGATGTTATACCATTACTTAGATAACCAGTAGCTACTCTAGCTATTACTACATAATGTACATTTAAAAGTAATTGAGTTTGCATGTCTTAGAAAATATTTATCAGACTTCTCTATTGAATCCTGCAGCAAATAATAAGTAAGACCATTACTACCTTGGTGGACGGGTAAAACATTGGGGTCAGCCAGACCTCAAGGCACGCCGCAGAATTACAAGACCTCTCATGGGAGGACTCGCAATATCTTGAGGCGATTCGCGATGTCGCCTTTGTGCAAAAAACATTATTTTTCTTTATTTTGATTCATTGCAGAGACAAATTATTCGGATAGCTGTTTCTTTTTGGAACAATCACATCTGGCTCTTTCTTTTTCAGCCTGAAATAACCAGAAATCTAGATTCAAACCGTTAAAATTTTTAATATATGTGTAGTTGGCATAATTATTTACTACCTACTAAAACTCATCCAAAGGGTTTTATCTAAGTAAATACTAATTAGGCCAATTTTATAATTAAAGACTACAAGCAAAATTACGTAAGTAATTTCAGACTCTCTGTCAGTTTCGAAACATACTTTGAGAAAATTTAAAAACTTGATCGGATCTATTACTTAATCACAATCACTTGGCGATAGCGATAGAGTACCTAGTGTAACAACAAATTCGTTGCATTACTTACATAAAAACAATTCACATTACCATGGCTCCCATCAGTATTGTACGCATCGAAAGTGTATTGCTGTTGATGACTTTTTTTAATTTCCATTCTAACCTTATGTACTTTACCTACTATCAAAAGCAACACATTTTTTGATGTCAATTTTAGCCCTACTGCTATCTACATAATTGTACCCACCTACATAATTGTATGTCTGACAGAGGTCCGATCGTCAATTCATTTATTTAATTACTCTTGCTGAGAGTGTTTGACAGAAATGATAACACAGTTGAAGATGTCACAAGTCTGTCGCAAATAACATACTAGCCCCACCAGGTCAGGTCAGGCCACTAATCACGCGACACACCTGCGCCACAGGCCTGTCGCCGCGGGGTTGCCTCTCAGACTATGATTTACGTCACACCTGTCAGAAGGCGCTAGTTCCGTTGTGGGCGACCTACTCGTGTCGTTTTAATGTCTTTGAAGATATGAAATATCACTGGATTTCATTGATTTTTAGATGCAGTCATGGTAGATATTTCTTACCAATATGATTAGCGAAATTATATTTTTAAACAGTTAGGTTAGGTTAGCATTTTGGAAAAGACCGATTATTTTATTCTTAGGGTCCAAATCCGAACCAGTAAGTCACTTTGACTCTCAGATTTATCAGTTTAGTAATCTGAGCTGTGACCGCTTAGTGCTTAGAACTTAGTTAAACTTCGACTGTTTTGTGATCTATGAACTTTGCGTAGCTATCTACCACTCTAATCAAGTTGTACAATCCTTATGCATATGGCTTTAGCATAGGAGTGGATTACTCGTATAATAACCTAATTCTCGAATAACGAGCTTCCTTGGCAAGAGGCTGGTATTCCTCTTACGCCGCTAAATAATCTGTCATAATTACCAAGTTATGCGATAGCCTCTTCAAATTCCACTCAAAACTTCAGCAATCAAAGACTTAATGAAAACTCGCTCCATCGGGTTTTATTTCAATAATCAAAGTCCGAAATCCCACAAACCACAACTTCCAATACTAACGTCTTACAATCAAAGTGTTGGGTGCAAGGGGCAGGTTAGAAGCTAATGGTCTATTTATTACGTCATTTTTTTATCGTTCCGTTTGAACTTGAGCACTTCAAACTCTGAATAACCACTGACAACTGATTAAAATTCACCGATCACTCATTACCTACGGGTAAGAGATTTACCTAATCAGTGGTATAAAGCCAGCGCTAGTTTCTAAAAATCGTTTATAAGTATTTGGTCGATAAATTGAACTGATTCTTATAAGTTGAAATGCAATAAGCAGTGTATGATTGAGATTTGTTCTCGTAATGCCTAATAATCAAGAAGTATTGTAGAGAGACCCACATCATGATGCATTATAATAGCTCTATTAGGGCATCGCTATTTTCATTCATTTCTAAGTAAACTGGACACAAATGCCCTGTAAGGGTGTTAAAGGGATCAGCTGTTCACATAAGTCCCTAACAACCTTACAATAGGATTTCCTCAGAATGGTCCTTGTGATAAAGTTATTCAATTAACTCTTGAAAGCGTAAGAAAGGTATCACGGCCTCCTGATCTATAAGGGTGGAAGTAGACATGTAAAATCATGTTTATCTAGTTTTTGACTTTATACAAATGTACTAATAAAGGAACCAGATTTTAAAAAAATTAATTTTGTGCTAAACTTCCTTATAAATTTAAAAACTTGTTTCTCAGATGTTTTTCTTTTTTATGTTTTTGTTTCCTTTTTTTTTTTACTCTTACCTAATAGATAAAAAAAGGTTATACTTCCCTTCGGCCGCCTACGAATCCGGAGCTTCGTTTAACCCCCCAGTATAGCATGCCAAGCACTTGTACATGACTCTACGTAAAATAAAAATAAAATAAAATAAATGTCTTACCAAAAAATAGACTTACCTTTTAAGTACGCGCATCGGTACTGACAGGGCTTGATGTGGCATACTTGCCGCGAGCTCCCGATCTACGAGGGTGTAAGGGGGTACCAGCTGCTCACATAAGCCCCTAACGACCGTGGATTATGCACGCCTGCTCTGTAATTGATTGTGTGGAAGTTTATGGAACCTGTGGTCATCTTATGGAAGTCTTGCAGGATCTGTTGTGCTGTCAAACGGACCAATTTATAAATCTTAGTACCTATATAGGGCTATTTGTGAAAAAGTTCGTCCTAGGAAGGAAGTGGGTACTACTACCGTACCTATTTCTGCTGCCAAGTAGTGATGCTCGTACCGCTGTTTTCTAGTTCGAAGGGTATGGATGCCGGTTCCATTACAAATGAGACCTAACAAGTCTAAGAAATGCAATGCCTCACAGAGCACGTCCTTAGTGGACGAGTTATGTGTATTGGTTATAAGCAGAGTGTGCATAGCGGTATGTTCATCACTCTTAGGGCGGCTTGCACCAGAATCGCTAAACGCGTTTAACTCTTAAATAGTATTTAGCGAGTTGTCAAGTCATACAAATACGTCAGATTTAAATCGATTTAGCTGTTAAATACGTTTAGTGATTATGGTGCAAGACGCCCTTAGTCTTAGAGGAATTAATTCTTAAAAATAAAAAAATATTTGAGTTCTGTTTAAAATAATAAACAGTTAAACTCCATGCAAATATTCCCTGTGAAAATATGAGAAGCAAAACATGAAAAATAAATATAATGGATGAAAGGTGGAAGCTAATCAAATAGCAAAGTTGGATCGCGCGGGAATTCCAACTTGCCTAATTGAATTCACACATTCCCGGAAATAAACTTTACTTGGAATTAATTACTAGTGTTGGGACTTGAGACGAAACAAAGAAAGTAACTTGAAATAAGGCCGAGGATGCCAAAAATATTTAGTTATTTAATTTTGGAATCGGATTCCGGGATCCGATTAAAAAATATTCTAGGATCTGTTTCTACTTACATCTGATCCCGGTATCAGATGCCATAGACTTGAATTTTTTACCAAGGCTCAGAGAAAATATTTTACGCGATACAGTACCTCGTACCTGCCTTTAAAAAGTACAGCGTTATGAAAATAGTTACTTACGAGACTTCTATATTTTTGGGTTGTGGTTTTAGGTTGTGTTTTTGTATCCTGAGAAATTAACACCACGAGATACCTACTTATCAGTTTGGAACGAGCCTGTCTATAGTTTTTCGTTGGCACAAATATTTGGCTTCACTAAAACCAACTTGTCTTCGGCACGCTTCAGCTTTACAACAAAAGGACCAAGCCGAAAAATTCGGCCTCTTAACTTGATATCAGAGAGCAGCTCGAACAGTCCCGCTCTTTTCCGTAAACTATTAATTACCAACACGTTTCTGTTACTAAATAGTTTTTAATTAAAATTATCTGTTGGTAGCATCTGCTATTAGTTCAGTTTTAATAGCTCTCTGCGCTACGCCTTCAAGCTCTGGGTGATTTTAAATCCTGGCTCGTGTTAATAAGCTTAATCTGTTTCTCTTCCTATTCTAGGCTTTATCAGTCAAATAACTTTCACGGGGTCAATGACCCCATGTACTGATAAGACTTGAGATAAAAGAAATCGTCAATCCAATGTGAACTGTGAAGTGAGTTGGTTTGTTTATGAACGGTAGTAGACTTACAACCTGCACCGTATGGTATACCAACTAGGTAGGTACTTTCAGTAGGAGTAGAGCTACTTATGAGATATCCAGAACCCTTTGTAAGTGGAAAAGAGAATGTCTCATTTGCTTTGAAAAAATATTAATTACTTAGGTACATTTCAAAGAGACATGACTGACAAAATATAGCCTGGAGCGTGGAAGGCTCCTGATCCATAAATGTGTGGGTAGCCTTAAAGGTGAAACGACGTTACCCGGACTTATCCCTCGAGCATTACAAGGCCCTACTATGAAAACCGATAAGCGAGTTTTCATTATTGATATTTGTGTTACACTGCTCGGCCGTCTTGTACGATGAGCATGGCCTATTGTGAAGTGCCCGTGTCATCGCGCAGTGTAAGGCGAGGAGTTTTGTTCTATCATTTTGCGTAGTAGACACGTAAATTGAATGCTCCGCCGATATGTAAGGTTGGTTTTGACGTCATCCTACTCAATGATATTTGGACGAATGCTTTGAAGCATAAATTCCCTGAAGAATAACCTGAGTTTGCTACTCACGAAATTTTTAGGACACACACAAATCTAGCTGAAAAATTGCGCTGAAATGTTGCACGCGTTCTTAGCAAGAAAATTTAGGGTAAATATTCTTATAGCCGAACAAACAAAACATTATTTGCGCGCAATTTCACTTTTTCATCAGTTTTTTTCTGAAAACGCATTTACAGCGTTTAGCATAAAAATTGCTTCGCATATGTACAAATATTTACATGAATATAAATTTTTAAATTCGTTCGTTCTCCAAAGTCGTTCTTTCTGGATATCCATGGAGAAGCCCTATAACCAGCTCTGGACTTCTACAACCTGAAATGATAGGAGTTCATTTAATCTTAGTTTGCTGGCACCAGGCCGTAGTTTCTTGCCCGTTCTTCTAGGCTCTGGTCGCGTGGAACTGGCACCTAGAATCACCTAATTATATAAGACGATTCTAAATGATCCTTGTGATTTTATTGAATAAAGAAATTTTGACTTTGACTTTGACTGGCTTGTTTCAGGAGGAGTATGGTCCCTCCGGAACCTGTCCATCTCTGTCCCTCGCGCCGTGCTGTCCGGCGAGAACGAGGCCGTGGTGCTGCGCTGCTCATACGACCTGGAAGGAGCAGCACTTTACTCCATCAGGTATATACCTACCATCCTTACTACGAGAAATCACGAGATAATACGAAAAGCATTTCATTCCATTTCTTGCGACTTTTGCGGCGAAGTCATGAGGTTAATTATCGAGAAGAACGATACCGCCGCAAGCACAACCATTTAAAACATATTGTCTGCAGTAATTTCACATTCCGCTTCAAGGCCGCTACACCCTAATGTTTTCCATCAACTGACTTTTGTAGACTTTTACCATTCTCGTTGGAAAGGTTGTCTTTGATTGTATTCTTCAAGGTGGTACCGAGCGGAGACGGAGTTCTACAGATACGTGCCGAGAGAGTTGCCGCCGTCGATGGTCTTCCCTCTACCAGGCGCTGAAGTCGATGTAAGTATTACCTCTCTTCCATTTCAAAGTTTTAGCTGTTAACATCAAGAATACATACCTGGACCTACAATCATCACTATCATTATAATTTATTTTGAAAAAGATGAAGACCGTTTTCGCAAATTACGAAGAATAACGCTATCACCATCATCACTCAATCCAGCGTCTTTTTTCAATCACAATATCGTTGGTTTATCATCTGGTGGAAGGCCGTCCTAGATGTCGTTTTCTACCTTTATACGTTCTTGACCCAAGAAAAAGAAACCAAAACCTTTTCTGAAATGTTGTTAATGGAAGATATTTCTTCTAACAGCTGGCGCAGTCGGACAACCAGCAGGTTCGAATCTCGAGCATGCACCGCCGGCTCAGTGGGGAGTATCAATGCGAAGTGTCCGCTGACGCACCGCTCTTCCACACGGACATCCGCTCAGCGCCGCTCACTGTCGTCGGTGAGTATATCACCCACTTATCTCAGCAAAGAAAGCTAAGTAGGTGCCAAAATTGGATTTAATTAGGGCAAATCCTTTGGATTTCTCTCTATTGCCAAATAAATAATTTATAAGTTTAAAAACTGGAAAACCGACTTCAATTCGACTACCAGCTTCATCATCAAATGATGATGATGATGATGACAGTTCATTGGGAATGTTCTAGTCACTATAAACACCACATAAAAGTCACAGGAAAGCAAAATACGCAATTTCGTGCACGTGGTTGGTGTTGATTCTTTAGAGGAACAACTGGTGGGTTTTTGCTTTTCTCCAATTAAATGCGGTTTGAATGTACAAACTGGGTTTATTGACAAATTTAAAAAAATGTAAAAATTTAGGTGTGCACCACAAAGGGTCCATCGTTGCTAGCAGTAAAATGGTAGGCGCTACGCTGCAACTTGGCATATATTTCAGTTATTTCTATTTATAACCCAAACTACTGAACCGATTTTGATGAAAATTAAATGGGATCAATCTGAAAGTATATCCTTTTAGATAAAAAAAAGAATTTTTGAAATCGGTTCATAAATGACAGAGTTCTGAGGTAACAAAAAAAAAAACATGCAACCAAATTGAGAACCTCCTCTTTTTTTGAAGTCGGTTAAAAAGAATAACACAGCAAAAGTAATTGGAACTCAGGCCACCATTTGCGATGTAATATACTCGTACATACGACAAACTTGTCTATCTTGTCTTGTATAATGGATACCCAGGTCTGACAAACAGTTCGTCACCGTGCCAAATATTTTTGGCACTTCAGTCCCTTGTATGCCTTGATGAAGTGAAGTTCATGATGTTTTACACAAAGAGTGTCAGCTTACACCCCAGTTTCTCCACAGACCCTCCATTCCGTGCGCCACAGCTGGTGTTGTCACGTGATAGCTACGCGCGCGGTGACGTCATCCGCGCGAACTGCTCCGTCGATGAGGCGTACCCAGCGCCCAACATCACCTGGATACTGGATGAGCATAAGGTAAGGACAAGTGGTCATCACCATAGATGGCTGACTTCTACTTTGCATATATTTTATGTAGGAACGAGTGGTTACCATCGGATGCTGTTCACTTTTAGCCGGTGTGATCAATCAAAAGTCCTACAAAAAGAAAGAAAAGTTCTGTGACTGACTACTACCAATAGGCTATCACGAGGGTCCTTATGCAGGAGAACCAAATTGATAAAAAAGTGTAATTTCTGTGTCATAATGCAATGGATTTTGTTTTCATTGGGTCCGACCTAGCTTATTCTTGCAATCCTTAGTATAAATACTCAAAGCAATTACAAAGTTTTCAAATTACAATCCAAAAGGTAAACTCATAGAACATTTAAAAAAAAAGCTACAAAGCATAAACAAATGAATTTTCAACCGCATCCCTTCAGCGGTAAATAATGATTCCGCCGAGGTTCTCGAATCGGCGATCGACGAAGGAAAAAACGAAATAACAATAACCTCTCGCTAATGAATAGGAATCTATGAATAATGGCGTATTGTTTTCTAAAAGAGTTTGAAATTCCTTTTTGATAAAAACTGTTTAGTTTTCTGTATTTTTTACGGATTTAAACCTGAATTATTGACTGCTATCAACGTTACAAATAGTAATTTGCCAACAATAAAGAAGTATGCGGAAATAAGAATGTAATTAGTAAATAACCTAATCCTTTTTTAAATTTTCGTCGCATAGCTGTTATTTTTAACCGACTTCAAAAAAGGAGGAGGTTCTCAATTCGGTTGTATGTTTTTTTGTTTTTTTTTTTATTATTTATTTTTAATTTTTTTAATTTTTTTTTTTAATGTTTGTTACCTCAGAACTCCGTCATTTATGAACCGATTTCAAAAATTCTTTTTTTATCTGAAAGGATATACATCCAGATTGGTCCCATTTAATTTTCATCAAAATCGGTTCAGTAGTTCGGGTTATAAATAGAAATAACTGAAAAATATGCCAAGTTGCTGCGTAGCGCCTACCATTTTACTGCTAGCAACAATGACCTTTGTGGTGCACACCGAAATTGTTACATTTTTCTAAATTTGTCAATAAACCCAGTTTGTACATTCAAATCGCATTTAATTTGAGAAAAGCAAAAACCCACCAGTAGTTCCTCTAAAGAATCAAACCAACCACGTGCACGAAATTGCGTATTTTGCTTTCCTGTGACTTTTATGTGGTGTTTATTAGTGACTAGAACATTCCCAATGAACTGTCATCATCATCATCATCTGATGATGAAGCTGGTAGTCGAATTGAAGTCGGTTTTTCCAGTTTTTTAACTTATAAATTATGTCTTACGTGAATTACTATCGCTTTTTTCCTACCCATTGTAACTACGAGTTTTTTTTAACTGAAAATCCTTTATGGTTTTAGCTCTAGGGTTTCAAGCAACTCTATCTACCTACGTGAACTTACTAAAATACAAGAACTTTCTTTTTAAATTTATTTTTTTATATTTTATGCCGAATGATGGAAGGGTTTACTTTGCGAATGAGAGTTACGAGGAAAGTGAATTATTGTTTTCGCCGTTGGGGCGCGTTTCAACGAAAAACTAATATTTTTTTAGAAAACAGAAGTTATAAAGCAGTTTGGCTTCCAAAACAAACAAACACCAAAGCTCTTCTGAAGCCTTAGTATTGGTTTTAGTTTGTTGAAAAAAATCTGAAAAAGTTAATTACGGTCTTATTTTGCTGGACCTATTTCGATATCAACATCATGCAAAAAATAAGCTCCACTATTTTGATAAGCTTTTTCACCTACTGTATATTTTACAAAACTCTTTCACCAACCAGATTGCCGAAACCGTCTCCCGACCCTCAGAGCAGGACTATAAAGAGCGAGGTGCCTTCAGCCAGCTTGAGATCTCGGTCCTGGAGGTAGAACCATACCGTATGGGTTTGACCTTCACCAGCTCCAACCTACACAAGGTGTACCAGGAGAGCTACGTCTATAGCAAGGACACTGATAAAGAAGACCAGGAAGTCCTGAGGTAATCCGGTTTCTGTTCAACCAGGACCATTTTGGAACATTTGTGTAGGTAGGCATACTATGTACTGGTTCCTCACGAGTTAAATCCAGAAGCCTATTCCTAGCTCTTTTTCTATTAATTTGCAGCAGTATGAACTCTTGACGTAGACCTCTTCTATTTATTTCCTCTGCTACAGGTCTCCAGCTCGACTATGGCGTGCTTAGTTTGTCTGATTTCTTTCTTCTCTCTTTGTCTACTGATTCCTTCAGCTCCTTTTTGTATTGTTTAATTTTGGATAGGGAACGGATCAATTCTTCCATTTCTTTTTGAAGTGCACCTGCCTCCATGTCCATTTAATTTTCTCTATTTTCTAGTTTTGATCACTCATCACGTCTTGTTTGTTCAGCTACACCCTGGTGCCTCCAACATCAGGCCAGTTCTCTCTAAGCTGCGCGGCCACCATCTACGACATCTACGCACGGCAGAGTACCGCGGTGCTGGTGAAGGAAGACTCTCCACATCCAGCATCTGTCACTGGGGAGGACTCTTCAGGTAAAACTCATTTCTGACCAACCAGTGATGCGTCGCAGTGTTACCATTTGAATAGTGGCTCCGGCTCAATAAATGAGGCTATGCAATTGTTGTATGTAAAGGTAATCGATCAGATTAAGAGAACGGGTGTTTAAAATAATCATCATTATAATAAACCTGTAGAAGTCTACTGCTGGACCACGGCCTCCCCTATAAGTTTCCAGATAGAACGAGTTTGGGCACCTGTAATAATCCTAAGCTCTTGGTGTCGAATTTGTTGATTTGAACTTGCCACTGGTTATCCTTAAACTGGATATCTTTTAGGAAATTAGTAACAACTTAATTTGTTCTAGGTACTGCCTCCATCAGCAGCATACTCCTCACAGCCCTGAGCCTGTTCCTCACGTTATGATCACTCGGGGGTCACCAATAGTGAGGTCGAGGGTCACCTATCGGGTCACCAGTGTTGCTGTCTCTCTTTGATGTCAATTTGTGTTTGGGTGCGAGAGAGAAAGATGTTTTGTGGAGGTTTTGAAGTTCAGTTTTGCTCAGGGTAAATAGTATTTTGTACCGGTACCTACATAAGTAGGTACACCTAACTTTTTCATAAAAAGCCTAAATTATCCGTACCACCTTTTTTTTCGTAAAATACGTTTGAAATACATTTTAAGAACTTATTTATATTGGTGTTCTAAAGCTTCACTAGCTGCTATATCTTTCTTTCTCTACCAAACTGAAAAGGACAGCGATACACGTAAGAAACTGAATGTTGTGATAGAATATAGCCAAAATATTTGTATTGTAGCTAGGATAAGATTAATGTATATTACTTATTTAAATGTTGCAGATTTAATATTACATGTGAATATGTAAATAAATTCATTAGTTACCTATTTTGCCGTTTTATTTATCTACACACATAATAATTCTTTTACTAACAGAACTTGAAATCATGAGTAAAAATAGTAGCTTTAGCTAAGCATTATTTAGCGCAGAAAAATCGACCAAAAAATGGACTCTAACACGTCATAAAGTGCTATTGAATCTGACCATCGGACATTTGAATTTGGTCGCCTAATACACAAACGCAGAGATTGCAAAAAATAATAGTGCGATCTAAGTCACGGGTACTTTACCTACTGGCAAAACCATCAGTGAACTTTAATAACTATAAAAATGTATTTTATTTGAACCTTCACCAAATGGCCGTTTCAGCATAAAAATAAATTGACTCGAACCAAACCCTTGAAGACCACGCTTACACAATTAGGTATACCGTCAACAAACCCTCAAAAATTCCACTAAGTGGTTCATAGCGAGGACATGGCACGTCTCCAACGAAAGGTCCTCCAGTGCTCATCGCCCAGAAATAACGACCACTCCTCAAAACCAGCCTTGAAAAACTTGCCGAGCAATTTTCAACCTTTTCGAAAAATAAATAGGGACTACGACGCCGCAAGCCTGAATTTGCCAAGATTTCAAATACAGAAATAATTTTAAACGAATACGCGGTATTTTGAAACTAATGGCCATCGTAATAAGAGCGAATAGGACAGTAAATAACACTGGTAAATAGAAAACTGCAGTTTTCCGCCCGATTGGTTGTTCGATTGTGGACGCTAATAGCGTATAAATAAAGTTTACATTGAGATTGGCAAGTATCGCTCGAGTGGGACGGTGTTTTCCCGTATTGATGCAAATTGAATATTTTTGTTGGGAGTTTGTTTCAGCAAGACAAGTTGAAGTGGAGCAATATCTCAATAACTTCGATATTCTGGCGCTGAAATACTGAAATACTGTTGCTCGAACGTTCTTGTAGTTTTGTCTTTATTTACCTATCTATACTTGTTGTCTTGTTTCTTTAATTTAAGATATTATTTTAATTGGAAATTCATTGCTAATTTTCTGGGATATTATGATGGTTTAGAACATAAATTGTGGAGCACTTTGAAATAGTATTTCTAAATAGTTTCATGAATTAAGATCATTATAGAATCTACAAATTTTAGGTAGCTAGAACATACGCTAATGTTAATGAAAAAAAAGTTCTATTAGGTATGTAGATATCTATTCCGTGATTGGATCTAAAAAAATTAGTTACTAAATAAATTATATTCAAGTAGGTACACTGCGGGTTATCAGTTTCACCAAATGTGAAAATTCCATTGAAATACAACCAGTAATTCAGAAGAACAATAAAAACATAAGTCAAAACAAACAACCTCCTTTCAAAGTTAAATTATTTCTAAGTTCTTCAAAATATCAGAAAAGTCTCAACAAAAGTCGGTATCAGAGAGCCTACATCTAGTTACGCAAAACTCGAGAAACCTACAACCTTCAGCGTGCCTTCAGCCATGTTTCACTGGAGTTCAGAACTTTTCAATTTGCTGGTAAATTACCGTATAAGTAGCAAGTTGCAAACTCATGGATCGGAGAGTACCCGTAAGTAATACACCTACAGTATCGGCATTGTCGAAGTAAACCGGATTGTATACCACTGAGCTCTACCTCTACGTCTACAGTTTCCGTGTACATTATATTATCTGTGCGTGTACCGAGCGGATACTTCTTTGAGAAACTTGACATTACACCGAACCCGTACTCGTATGTCAAACGTTAGTCGTTAGACCAAAGAGGTAGTACTACGTCCTGTCAAACTGACGTGACATGACATGACATCATCCTCTTGCTAAGTAAATTGGTGCTGCTAATCTCGTTCGTTCATTTTATCCTGTAGATCCGTTAATTATTCGGGATAAAAAGTAGCCTATGTGTCAATCCAGGTTACGAACTATATATTATATATGCCAAGTTCCATCCAAGTTGGTTCAGTAGTTTCGACGTGATTAAAACACAAACATCTAAACTTTCGCATTTATAATATTAGTAGGATTTTCATTCCAGTTTGGTCCCAAATTCTATTAGTTTCACTAACTTAGTTTTTGTCAGGAACAAAAAAAGGAGATTCTACGAAGGAGGTACCAGGAGAGTAAGAACAGCTTAGAGGTCCTCCTAGCCTCCAAAGTCAAGACTCTTTAAAAAAACGCGTAAAGGTACGTGCAGCTAACAAAGTCATCATCATCAAGATCAATAAGGATGATAAAGCCTTATTGTACGAGAAAAGCCTCAATAAGGTCCAGCTTCATTCAATTCGTCCCAGGATTGAAATCCTGCCCATTTGGGCCCCAAGTTAAGCCATTAATCGATTGCACACTGCCCGGTACCACACGATACCGACATAGTGAAACAAAAAAAAATATACCGGTGCACACGCCTTTTTTATGAGAATAATAGAACAAGCACATGATAAGCGATAGCCTCTGCCTATAATGCATTGCCTCACTGACCACGTCCACTGAGAACCATGCTTTGTGAAGCATCCCATTGCATCCATCACACATGAGATTTAACACCTTTATGTCTGACGGTGATGGGCGCAATGCAATGCATCACAGGGCACGTCCTCATTGGCCGTGCTCAGTGAGGTAATGCATTGTTATAGGCAGTGGTTACCAATTAACATCAGGTGGGCCATCGGCTTGTTACATCATTTAGAGTTTATACTACTATTAAAGTAATTAATTTAAAAATTAAAAAAAAACCGCGACTTTGATACCCATATTGAGAGAGTTGTGAAAAAAATGTAATTCGCCATTTTGTGGTGGCGGCCATATTTGATTTAAAAATCATAATGTATATAGTATTCTACTTAGACAAGCCCTTTCATTTGATACCCATATTGAAGGAGTTGTGAAAATATTGTACCTTACTTATCCGCCATTTTGCGGCGGCCATGTTGTCAAACATAGCTAAGAAGACTCCCGACTAATTCACCTTTCAAACAAAAAAAACTAAATCAAAATCGGTGCATCCGTTCGGGAGCTACGTTGCCTCACACACACATACACACACACACACACACACACACACACACACACACACACACGCATACACAGACACATCAACCTTATAACACCCCGTCGTTTTTGCGTCGGGGGTTAAAAAACACGAGCCGAAGATGTTAGGTCACCCATATACCCTACTTCAAATCGGAATGCAGCAATGCTTGGTGCCAGAAAAAGTATAGGTGGTAGAACTTTTCCCGGACGAGCTTAGAGACCCCTTCAACGTCTTAGTACTAAATGTACCCTATTAGCTCACCGCCGATATCGTGTGTAGATATCGTGTCGTGGGTAGTGTGAAAACAGCCATTGTCGTCAGTGTCCGAAAGCCCGTAATTTCGACTAAGGGTTGACCCTTGACCTCAGACATATTTCTGAACTTCGGGGTACTAAGCACCTATTAGGGCCCTATAGACTTCGGACTTTTGATCGGCCGTTTTATCGTCAGCTATGAAGATGACGGAAAACCAAAGTTTTGAAATCGATATGTGTGGTAATTCGTAACTGTCCTAGGTGCGTGACGGTTTCTGATAAATTGCACAATCAAGCTTTTTAGTACTACATCTTTTTGATACAGTCAGCGTCAATAAGATGTCTAAAAATAATAATTTTCAAAATAATATGTATTGTCACGTTTTCCAGATGAGAGCTCCATAAAAACATATTTTTTTAATTTTCTTCCCTTAGGTACATATCTTTGAAAATTATGGTTTTCAGACATCTTATTGATGCTGACTGTACTAACTCTTGCCAATGCATTCATCCCATAGTTTATAGTGAGCTTCTTTGGGTTGTCGTGGGTTCGAGCCCCGTGTCTACTACTAAGACTTGCAAACTTCTTCGCGGGGCTTCAAGATCTTTACGATTACGTAGAGAAAGTAGTCAGAGGCAAGTCCGAACACCAAGTCTTAGTAGGTACTTAGAAGCATATTATAGCAGCTAGAATAATAACATGCTGTCGCACTTCTTCGCCTAACGGACTTCCTCTAGTAATAATTATACCCTAAAGTGTAATTTATAAGCACTGAAAGATGGTTAGTAATTTCAAATGCCCGTAAATTTGATCCGAGATTATGAAGATCCTTGTACCCAGCCTCTGCAGACCTTGTCACATGCATACGTGTGCCGTGCTGAAGAAAGCAGTGAGACGGGTAAAGAGGTCTCCATCATCATCATCATCAGATTAGTTTTTTATTGATTAGCTTTTATTGATGGTAATCAATGATCTTACAAAACCTTGATTGTAATTATGATGACTCAGAAAAATAATTAAATTGTGGTTACAGCAGCACTTAGACGTAATTTTGATGATTCAAATCTGGTAGACGTAATCTGGTGGAAGTAAGTTACTTCTGGGTACTAAGGACCTGGTAAGAGTAGCTAGACTTAGGTTTAACAAGGTTAAAGATTTGCATTTGTGCAAATAAAAAAATCCATTGTTGACTTGACCTTTGGAGTCGACGCAACGACAGCGACGCGTTGACCACACCACTACCTAACATTGCACATAATTATGAGTCATATAGAAGCAAAGGTAGCAACATCCCTTTTTTTTTCATCCAAATTGTATTTCCTATTTTTGGAAAATAGAGAGTTTATTCAGTAATTCTGGTGGTGGTATATCTGATAATAACATCATTAGTTATTATTATTGTAACTCATAATTACTATTCTGCTACTACACGCAAAGAAAACAAAAAAAAATGCCTACCGTCATTTTAGTAGACATGGATGTTGCTACCTTTGCTTCTATATGACTCATATATTGAGAGGTATTTTTAAAGTGATGAGTGCACGTACAAAGGCCTCTAGAACACAGCATACTTGAGTAAGTTGGAATCGTTGTATTACATACTTGCAGACCACGGACAGTATAATCTGGGACGAGGCGGATGCTGATAGCCACTCGTATAACTTTAATACCGTGTCCAAGCACATTACTTAGTGGAATTGGTTTTTGTATGAGATTTGTTTTAGTGAAAAAGTCAAGCAAATTCACAAAAGGCCGTTATGCCTTTATGACCTATTTAGAGACGATTTATTAAGTTTTAGGGCAATTTTTTATTCGTGTCGTGATTCTAGTTACGAATGTGTGTGATATGAGTTTAGATGGAGTAGTTTTGTCTAGCACCTCCATAGATACTGCCTTCCAGCCTAGCGGAACTTATGCATAGAAAATACTTGGTTAATACGTGCAGAGTTGTCTTAGTCGCTGGTGCTGGTACTTGCACCCAATATTTTTGAATCATCATCATCAATTTATATTGATTCACAGCTGGACGTATGTATCTCCTAAGACGCGACATTGGGCTTGGTCTTCGGCTCTTCGCTCTGGCATCCACATTTCGCAGATCGTTGCCCCATCTCGCCAGAGGGCGTCCTACAACCACGCTTGCCTAATTATTTTTGAATATAAAAATTCTAATTTTTAATATAAATATTATAAAAAAGGTGTTACAAACCCAAAACCAAGGTCGTAGGGCTGCCTCTACTTTTGAAAACCTAGGCGCTTACTTTATTTAATAGCTTTTTTTATTTAGGGAAAGGCTGTAAGTATAAATCTTTTTTTGACCTACTCAGCGAGGTGTTCAAATAAATAAACCTACATCATTAGGTATATACTCCGGCCAACGACTTTTTGCTCACATATCGAATAAACGTTACTCTAACGACTTGCCAGATAACCGACTACAACTTCGACTCTATTGTCATCGTAATAAAACTGGAAATCGCACTAAAGTTCGCGACGGTAACCTACTAAGATATTCATTGGATGTGTTGAAATTCGCAATAAAAATCGGAATCAGACCTTTCTTCGTAAATCAATACAATGAATAGTTGAGAGTATAACTCGTGGCTCGTAAGTATATTTTATTCTATGAATATGAATGAGACAGCCCTATATTTGCTAGTAAAATGTAGGCTATGGTTTTCACGCAACTTTGTTTACGCAAAATTTAGTAAGTAAGTAGGTACCTCTCGTCTCAACTCAGTTGGTAGGTATAAGCTTTGCCTTCTGATGGTTCGATCCTTTTGAAAACTAAAAATTATTAAGCTTTTTTTATCTACGTACCTACCTAGATAACATCGTAATTCGTATCTACCTAATTTGAGATCAATAATGTAGCGTTTTGAAAATGAAAAAACATTATAAAAAAGCAAGCAAAAACATTATAAAAACGCGTACAAAAACATTTTCCGATTGAGGATGTTTGTAAAAAGGCAATACATTTTTGATGAATACAAAGTGTTCCTGAAAGGCTCGGATATGTTAATCCTTTTGCCAAAAAAATACCCTCTTAAATTCTAAGCAATAAAGTCGACTTTAGTAACCTAAAATATTTTTTAAAATGCTATTTTATTTAAGCAATCATCATTGGACGAATCATAAATATGGAGATTCGCTGTAGATTAAACTAAAGCTTATGTGGCAATAAGCTTCAATGGCACGCTTATGACAGCAGATGGCGGAGAGAGACCACTCACCGGAAATCGCAGCGTAAGACAGTCCAAGACAAAAAAGTTGCAGTAAAATGGTTGCTTTAAAAGTCTGTGGAGAGCTATGGTCACTATGTTCAGTCTGATAAAGTTGACGAGAATTATAATTTTTATAGAGTAAAAGACTGAGCCAGTGGCTCTTAGAAGAGACGTCCAGCAGTGGACCGATAAAGGCTTATGATAATGATGCATTTTCTGCCTCTCACGACCAAAAACCTTTTTATTTTTATTATTCAGCCATTATTAACGATAAGTTTAACGTGTTTTACTCCTAACTTTCACTCTACCTACTCTTAATGCCTAAAAATGTACCGTTGGTCTCCCTTCCCTTTCCCACTCTTCGCGATGTAATGCTGTACCAGGCCATTTGTTTAGATGCGAGTCAAGCTCGTCCATCTCAACCAAAATCATCTACTAATGTACTAATGTAGATGAATAATGAATAATAAAAGTGCCAAACTCATAAATATCAGACAAACTGTTCAATATTTCAACACAGCACACTCTGAACGCTGCGTATACTCCCCAATATAACCCCCAATGAGGTCGTCAATCCCGCTAAAACAGCTCTTTTGGCCAAAACCGGTGCGTTCATCGAGTTTATTGATAAGAGGAAACCAATATCGGTAAGTAAAACGGGCCGTTAGCACGAATTGAGGGATTCGCTGGAGAACTGCCAGAGAGCCTCCACTCCCTACTCTAGATTCGAGAGTGACGTTTGTGTACACTGCGCGGCCGCCTCGTGCGATGACGCGGGATCTTGCGAAGTGGCAGCGTTACTGGGCAGTGTAACTCAAACGTCACTACCGAATCTTCGTTATTAATTATTCGGAGTACAAGCCCTGGCTCCAACACTGAGGGGTTTGGAACCCACCCAGTTGGTCATTGAGATCTTTAATTTGGAAAAGGAGAGCTTAATCTACTCATGATTATTACAGTTTTACTTATGTTCAGCAAAAATATCATTTTG
This sequence comes from Gandaritis pyraliata, assembly GCA_947859175.1. Taxonomy (NCBI): domain Eukaryota; kingdom Metazoa; phylum Arthropoda; class Insecta; order Lepidoptera; family Geometridae; genus Gandaritis; species Gandaritis pyraliata. Next base: position 6,791,115 of record OX401875.1, on the reverse strand, counting down.
ATTCAAAAATTTTCGCCCAAAAATCTGCTTTTTGGTTACATTTTAGTGCATATTTTTTTGTCGGAAAACTTGTTTGGATCAATATGATATTTTTGCTGAACCTTCGCGTTGTTATTCTAGCTTTGCGATTTTGCATAATGTTACTCGTATTAAGTTAAGTGATTTTATAAATTCAAAAATGTAACGGGCAAGAAGTTAAGTCTTTAGAACTTGTTAGACTGCTACGCACAAAATATTAAATTAGTACCTACATACCTACCAGTATAATTAATAACATGATATTATCAAAACAAACAAATTAACAAATTTTTTTTTTTTTTTTTTATATATTTATAAGCATTAACAAATTATGGTAAATAATATAATATAATAATATTATGGTAGCGGTAACTCGACTACAAAGGGATATTTTTTTTTGTTTATTATAAAAGCCCAGCTTCGTGACTGCAATGTAGATTGTCGAACGCGGTTTCAGTGTGTGCAGCTAGCTCACTCGATACACAAGTAATTAAATTAAAAAATTAAAAACCCCTAAATCTTGGACCGATTTTCATCAAACATAGCTAAGAATACACCCGACTAACTCAGCTTTCTAACAAAACAAACAAACGGTTCATCCGTTCGGGAGCTATAAGTCTACAGATGAGCAGTAAGTCATTGATTTTACAAATGAAATAACAAAAATAGCGTTGTTTTATGATTGCTAAGCTATGTACGATAAATTCGGTTCTTTAAAAAAATGCCAGTAACATCCCCAGATTTCACGCCCACACACGCCTTTCTGGGATCAATGAGGTGCGTGCATTCCAACTTTTATATATTTCCTGGACTCATTACTTAGAGCGTAGTTTTATGTCCTGCCCCCGTATGCCAATCTTTTGCTGTCAAGTTATATTTCACTGCCCAGTGTAATTTCTTCAGGTCACGTGGTACAATTTTGTACCACGTGATCATTCTTTTTAGACACTTGACAGCACAATATGCGCCAAAACACATCAAATGACGTCATAATGTCACTATTTAGTCACAGAATAACTATGAGTTAGTATGAACTGACCATGATTTAAAACTTTGCAGTTCAACTTTGCAGTTCAACTTTGATTGGCATACCCCTGCTGATAAAATAAAACGTGGTTTCGCAGTGAGCTAGCCGTTGCGTTGGCCTATATAGTGCAGCGTGGCGAAGCGGCTAAAGCGCGGTATTGAAACTGTTATCAGTTTCACAATTCGATGATTTGAAATTGAATTGAAATTGCTTTTCACCTTTTTATCTAAACTAAAGATTTTTATTATAAAAGAGTTAGAAAAGTTTTTTCACTAATATTATAGACAAACATTTTGTCAAGTAGGTATCACCATGATTACAATTTTTTTTTGTAAGAAATAGTAATAAACACAGCCTTACCTGATGTTAAGCTAATATTCACTGTTACTTGTCAACTGAAGAGAGGTCTGCCACACTCGAAGGAAACAAAAAAAAAGTTTATGTACTCCTACCTATTAGTTTACCTATTGAATAAAAAAAATTAAAATAAAGACAAGTAGGTAATATGTACTTACATAAACTTACTACCAAACCAATAAAAAAATATTCAGGGACATTTCACACAATACCCTCTAGTCCCAAACTAAGCAAAGCTTGTAATATGGGAACTAGATGACTGATAGACTACTTATATACCTTTTTTTTTACAAAACCAATAGGTATGTATACCTATATTTTTATTGATAATTCCGCCAAAGTGGCTGATTCGCGGTTTACCGGTTATCCGGCTTTTTACCTGGTATTTTAATCGGATCCGGATTACCGGATTAGGTTCCGCGATATTAAAACATCACTGCTAAATAACGAAACGATTAACGTGAAAGCTTTTTAACGTTGTGGTTTAAGGGATAAGAAATGGGGATAAAACATTTTATTTATTCCCATTTTTGGACTGATCCAAATATCTCATATTTTTCTTTCTAAACAGAGTCTACTATTATTCCAAGTCAAAGTGTATTTATTTGAGAATTACATGCGAGTGTTTGTGGGTTTGATTAGGTACAGTACGCACAACGGATTTCTCGAAGTTAGGTGCAACAACGATTGCGCATGTAATTGTTGTGCGTAAAAATTCACTTACCTACCTCCAATTCGACCAAAAAATGGTTTCTGCGCAGATACTTAATTTGATAATTAATTCAGATAATTTGTTTTGATACAGATTTGATCTAGTGTGGGTGCCAAAGGCAATCTTTTGTTTTCTCTCCTCACAGTAAAACTATCTGAATATATTGTATATTGTAATTCAGAGTGACAAAGATCCGTTGAGACTACCTACTATTCTTACTTACCAATGTTTTGGCATAGTTGAAGTGCCACGGGATGCACAACGATGTATGCAAGTGTGGAACTTTAGGTACCTACCTAAAGAATCTAACTTACAAAATGTACCCCGTGGTTAAATGTAGTTTAGAGTCAGTCAGGAACTACGGGCTACTTTTTAATTAAAAAGAATAGCAAATTATTTAGTTTTTCTCTTAGAAAAGTTTTGTTACTAAAACTTAAACCAAATTTACAGTACCAGTTGACTTAAACCAAAACAAACATCATATTTTAACAGCGTTGCTAAATTGTTAGATATTATTCATTTGAAGCCTTAATGCCCTTCATAACGAGGACTTTAAGACACAGCTTCAAATGTTAATAGCTGGTGCAGTTGTTACAATCCTCGAAGCAAAAAAACTGCTTGCGCGTTGAAAAGTGCGTATGAGAGCTATTTTTGGCAAAAAATTTATGCTAAATGTACTTATAATAAATACAATAATTTATGCAAACCGATCTGATTAGTTCGTATGATCCTTGTGATTTTAAAGAATTTTGCAGAATAAAGTAAATCTTCAATTTTTCACAGTTTATAGTGAACTGATATTATATTTGACTAAAAATTCAAAAAAAGAGCTTTACTTAGCTATTCTCGTTTCAGCTGTGAGGGGGACTTTTAGGTAAATGAACAAGTAGCGGGGATGAATCTCCGAACGCGGACACAACAGATGAAGATATTATTTAAAAGATGTTTAATTGCGGAATATTATGATTTAAACCATTGTTCCTTTTGTAATAATACTAGCAAATCCTACAATGAATAGGTACTTACGTATAGTAAATACAACGGATCTTTGTCCTTTTGAAGTATCTGCGCAGAACCCATTTTGGGTCAAATTTGTGGTAAGCTAATTTTTCCGCACAACAGAACAATGCTTAAACAGAAATAAAGATCCGTTGTGCGTACTGTACAGCCCCCGTATGCCAATCTTTTGCTGTCAAGTTATATTTCACTGCCCAGTGTAATTTCTTCAGGTCACGTGGTACAATTTTGTACCACGTGATCATTCTTTTTAGACACTTGACAGCAAAATATGCGCGAAAACACATCAAATGACGTCATAATGACACTATTTAGTCACAGAATAACTATGAGTTAGTATGAACTGACCATGATTTAAAACTTTGCAGTTCAAGTTTTATTGGCATACCCCTGCTGGGCTTTTGTTATTATAATACCTACCACGATCATAGTAATAACTTTGGTTTTGTCAAGCATCCGTCCAAAAAAACTATATTTTTTGGAACCTTCAAAGGCTCTACAGATATTAACACTTTCAAGGTTTTGTAAGCTGTTTAGTCTCAAAGAATAACATCTTAGTGAATAAGCAAACGATTTACAAAAGAAATACTGAGAAAATGAAAAAAAGGGCGAGGTTTTACTGAACAGCATCACGTCCTCATCCACCTGGTGCTCATTAGAGTTTGGTAATGATGTACATTAGTATGCCATTTCATCCGAACAGTAAATAAAAATTTGCAGCCGTTTCCACCAGATGTCGCTGTCATTACAAAGATCGTGACGTGACGCGACGCGACAGCGGCCTATTTATTGTATTGGATACATACGGGACCTTCTTTTGTTTAGTAACGCTGTAGTAAGGAGTCGGTCAATAGCTTTCAACACTAAGTTGGTACGCACCACGGATCTTTATCCCTCTGAAGTTAGGTGCAAGGTGCAAGGACAGGCGTCACAGCTCAGTCGGTAATAGCTCTGCCTTCCGTGCTGTGGGTCGTGGGTTCGATCCCCACCAAGAACAAACATTTGTGCGTGGAAAACATTGATGTTTGTTCTATGTCTGGGTGTTACTATGTATTATAAGTATGTATTTACAAAAAAAAAAGTATATAAGTATTCTATCAGCCATCTAGTTCCCACATCACAAGCTTTGCTTAGTTTGGGACTAGAGGGCGTTGTGTGTAAAGTCCATGAATATTTATTTATTTATATTTATTTATTTATAAGGTGCAACAGACAATTACGCATGTAGGTACTGTTGTGCGGAAATATTCACTTACTTCCAATTACCCAAAAATGGGTTCTGCGCAGATATTTCAGGGGGACAAAGATCCGTTGTGATTATTATAATTAGTTCTCAAAAGCAATTTGCAGTCAAAAATTGAGAATTAAGGGGATTTTGAGACAAACGTCTCGGTAATACTTGCCATGAAAAGCGTACCCCTAACCCAAAAAACCTATGGGTTTAAGATTGAAGCGCATATTTCGTACAAAATATTCTCATCTGTACTCCCAAAGGACACATTCGCTATTCTCTTTATCAAGCCGTCCATCGCGCAATCGCTTAATCAACTCAACTCGAACAACACATTAATCCGGCAATGTACGCCGTGCCGTGTAATATCCGGTTCGGGAGAATGTACGTTACCTGCGGCTTTGGTTCCTTTGTGATTTTAAATTAGAAGTAATTGTAATTTATGGGGAAAAGGTTTTATTTTTTGTAAATAGGTACCTACTTTTTTATTACTGCGAAATAATTGGTTTTAGTGAATAAGAAAGTTTATAAGTAAATCTATACAACGATGTAAAATTATTTAAAGCGTTGGTTTTCACTAACTCATCCATATTTAAGACGGTTAAGTTTGAAGTAGAATACTTGAAATACCAGACGCAAGACGCACCCAACAAGAGAAAATGCAAAAAGGCAAGTTACTGTGTTTTCAACTTTAAATAAACCCATATTTTCTACTGGCTTTAATCGTAATTGAGTTATGAATCATCTAAATTAAATGTAAAAGGCCAATAACAATATATGACTATAAAAATAAGTGAAAACGCGATTCAATTTTCAAAATACTAAGGAAAGGATACCTGAATACATTTTCGCAGCTCGGAAAATAACAGCACTCCGGTCGGATTTCCTTACTCTAAAAACTTGAAATACAATATTCGGAAGCCCATCCCTCCATTACGTAATAACGAAACATCGAACCAATTTAAAAAGAAACGCTAATACAGATATCACGATTATTAGCAGAACTCGGGAGTCTAAACAACCCTCTCATCCCGATTTTTTATTCAACAAATATAAAAAGGGGGGAGGAAGTTAGAATAATAAATGAAGTAAATGGGTTTCCCCTCTCGAGGATTTTTGGTATGAACATGAACACCTTCGTATCAGATTGATGATCTTGGCGGTAACAGTGATTCACCACTAGTCCGAAGAATTTCAGTACAAGATGTACATAAAAGTTTATGTTTGGAAGAAAGTTTTTTGTCCTCGATCTAAAAAAATTTAAAAATTAAAATTTCTAAATCTTATTATTATTAAATCCAAGAAAAATATCAAGAAAAATCACGAACTTGCGCAAAACAGCGTGCTTTCATGCACATTGAAGTGGAAGGAAATGATACTTTGGTCCTGCAGAAAAATAGATAGAATAAACGCGGAGCGAGGGATAAATTCGCAGAAAAAAACGTTGTCCTACCTAGTAAAAATGTTTTAAAGTTATATTATTTTAAATAAAATGAAAATAACATAAAATATCTTTTTGGTGAAGAAACGTAATTTTAACGAAAGCTATAGCTTGAATTTTATATCTCCGGGTAACCAGAACATCAAATTGTAATAAAAAGCGAATCCGGACCGGACCGGATCGAGATCTGGAGGAAGACGGATCGCGCCTACCGACGGCGGAATTAACAAATAGATGTAAATGTGATTGTTCGGGGCACGCAGACGAGCGGGACTGGAAAGCAAAGTGTTCTGCACTGACTTACACTATACGTAACTACAGACACTAGATGATTATTTTATACAGCATCAGGAGCCACTTGTTCCACATTACCCATACGAACGGGATGCTGCAGTGCCTAGGTCATGATTTTGATCTACCATCCTCTCAGTCTAGTCAGCACAATCCACAGAAAAGTCAAAGTCAATACGTGCGGAGCTGACCAAACCGCGGGTTTCCTCATGATGTTTTCCTTCACCGTTTGAGAGCACATAAGTCACTCTAGGCACAGAATATTTAGTTACTGTGGGGTATGACTGTAAAGCCTGGTTATTTGTTTTCGAAAGACCATAGAATTAATTAAAAATTTCTGGGCAATCTAAGGGAAATTTGGAAAATGGATCTTGCTCGTAATAGGGTCGATAATCCAGTCTGTCATCTACCTTACACTTTCACACAACGCTCCTTCACGAGGCTTAGCACGGCAATCCTGGCGATGGGGGTGGAGCACAGCAAGTCTCAGAAGTCCAAAAAAAACACCATCTAAATTGGCAAAGCACTGCGAGAACGTCTCACACAATAGCAACTGCACGGCAGTGTTCAAAATGAGCTAAGTAAACTTGACTATCCACGGAATAGTTTCTCAGAATAAGGAGAACGCGACTGATCTAATGTAGTCGCACAAGCCAACTGACGATGCGCGCACGCAGAAGGGTGGCGGCGGCGCATAGCCCACGATCCACAACTAGGGTAGTTGTGAAAAGCGGATGGCAAACATAAATTATCCTCTCAAAAAAAGGGAGCAAAGATCCAACAGTTATCTTAAGATAGAATTAATAACATTGAGATAAATTGCAATTCAAAAAATTACCTCAACCGAAAATGTTATTAAATTGAAGTACTTAGCTACATTTATCGAGAACGTACTTCCGTCCTCAAACTGACCGCAACACCTAATTTGATCTTTCAACTTTGTTCATCCAAGTTACTAACACTGTTAGGGTCAGCCCTCACTCACCCTCGTCCATTAACCCTTTTGATCTTAGGTCGTTCTCTACTCTCGCGAAAACGAAATGGTAATAAACGTCCTTATAATACGAGTATCAAACTTTCCGGTAAGAATATAAGTTAAAACTTTGGTGATATTTTCTGTTTAAATGACTTTAATTCTTTAAAAGCTTTTGTCAAAGTGATAACTAAATTTTCAATAATATTGTAAAAATAACCTTTAAAATTATACTTTTACTAATATTCGGTTTGCCGCATGGCAACTGGTACTGTAACTTCACTAAATACTGTAAATTTTAATTTTCAGATATTTCAGAGTAGAAAATTTTGCGGTCACTTTTTTTTGCCTAGAGTTATATGACAGATACTGAGACGATTGTGTGCGGGTACTTGAAGTTCATACCCAATGGCCATCACACTCCAAAACATTTCATTTCGACTAAGCCCTTATTAATGGCATGTAAATAGAACCCAAGGACCTTTAACCCTATGTCACTGTAAAATATTTATTTTAAGTGAATTTTAGATAAACAATAAAACTACTGTTATTATTTTTTATTCTGTAACTACGGTTGAGTTTAACCCTCTGGGACTGACGTGGTAGTCTGTCAGACACCGCAAAATGTAAAAACATTCGTAATTTCGTTATTTTTCAAATTGCGACCGCCACGTTCTCAGTACCTTCCAAGCCCGCGCTTAGGCATTGGTCAGTGATCCGCGGGCAGTCGCGGGGTGCGTATACGTCAAACTACGAGGGAAGGTGTCTACGAGACAACCACGTCAGCGTTAAGGTATGTGTCTGTAAAACAACCATCTCAGTAAAATCATTATATTTTCATAGTGTTTCCTAAACTACACGTCAGTATAATTGTTTTTGTAACTCTAAACTTTTTGTTTGTTCGAGACTTTACACCTTATTAATTAACTATAAACATTTTTTCTGAGTTTTGCTTAAACGTTTAGACAACAACTAAATCTTGCGACTAATAGTACTAAAACAATCGTTTGGTTTTAGGATCGTTGAGTCAAGTAACTCTCGCAGATCTAAAAGAACGACTTCTGGGGCTTTTATATGCCATGATGAGACGATAGAAGAGTGGTTGAATGAAGAAAGCGAACATGAATTCAGTGATGTTGATGATGACCCAACCAGAAATAGAATATTTAGAAGATGACAAATCTTCAGTAACTGAAGAACAATTTCAGGAAGTGTTTCAAGAACCAGCTGAAAAACAGCGAGTAGCTGCTGAAGAAGGAACATTTGGTGAGCCCTCTCATGATGTTTTCCAAGAACCAGTTGAAGAAGAACGTCCAGCTGCAACGGAAGAGCCATCTGAACGTTATGAAGGTAAAAATGGATTTATTAGGAATAGTCAAGAGTGCCCAAGAACATCAAGAACTGCAGCCCACAATATAATAAGATTGCCGAGGCGTCTTGACCGATTTGTCTTCAATGTTCTAAGCCACTTTGTGAAAATTGCCAAAAAAAATTGTGATAGTTTGTAGTCATGTCAATTTTTATTGAACCAATGAATGTTGCTCATTTTTTATATTCTATATGATAAAACTGTTGTCTTTCACAAATAATTAATGTTCGTATAAAAAATGCTAATCTTGTAATTTTTTTTTTAATTTTAGTAGATGTCTATGTTCCGAGACTGATATATGCGTGCTTAATAAATGTTTATAAATATCACCTGGTTTTATTTTCTGGAACTTAGTATTAAATTTAGTCACTAAAGAAAACTGTAATATTTCAATAAAAATAATTAAATCAGGTTTTTACAAAAAAACTATAAAGTTATGAGTTGGTAAAGTGGTGTCTGATGTACTACCACGTCAGCAGATTTGTAAAAATTAGGGCACGTCAGTCCCAGAGGGTTAAGGCTCATATCACGGTCAAACCGTGAAAATGCCCATTTTTGACGTTCTAGATCTCAGAAACTGAAACTCTTAGATAATTTCGAAGCGTGCGTGAGTGGCTTTTCAACTTTGCCGGGTTATAATGTGTCTAGTTCCTTTTTACGGGACATGACAGTTGTTTCTCTTTACGATTGGCCGTGTTACATTTACAACCTTCATTTTAAACGAATGGGTACTTTGTGTAGCCCTGACCAACACTGGGTTAAGTTTAGCTTCAAATTACATCTAGTCTTAAATACTGATTTCTATGACTTTTGAAATGATCACGGTTATAAACATAGTTTTCACTAAGATTGGGATATTTAGTGAAAACTAATTTGTATTCAAGCACTTTTAAGAAAATATATAGGTAAGTAACTGAATTGAGAACCTCCTCCTTTTTTGAAGTCGGTTAAAAATATACCAAAATGGACCGATGATGAACCGCTGGGTTTGTGAAGGTTGCAAGATTAAATCGATGAGTACTTAGTGGGTTTGCATTAATTTGACCTAGAAATCTAGGTACCTACCTATAATTATGCATTAATTATCAAAGGCTACTTTTAAAATAGGAACCTTATTTTAAAAGAAGTAAGCATGCCATACCATCCTTTAAGCTCAGTCAAATAACAAACAAGACAAGTAATCAAACTACGCACTAAGCGACGGCTTCCTCGCAATGTGTTCCTTCACCAGCAGGTCTGCCGCCCGTCTGCAAGCCCCGCGACTGCTGCGGTATAAATCATCCAGCCATCGATAGCACCATCAATCATGCAACGATATAAATAGCACGTCACTGCGGCGATGTCGGCGTCGACAAATGCTGTTGATGGACTTTCCTTTCAATGGGGCTCTTGATTCTAAAGCCAGACTAGGAGTTTTCCGCTTAAAATTATTATATTGTATCTAGCTGCCTCTTCTTTGATTCTCACAATCTTTGCCCCTCTGCAGGGGTGTGCCAATCAAAGTTGAACTGCAAAGTTTTAAATCATGGTCAGTTCATACTAACTCATAGCTATTCTGTGACTAAATAGTGACATTATGACGTCATTTGATGTGTTTTCGCGCATATTTTGCTGTCAAGTGTCTAAAAAGAATGATCACGTGGTACAAAATTGTACCACGTGACCTGAAGAAATTACACTGGGCAGTGAAATATAACTTGACAGCAAAAGATTGGCATACGGGGGCTGTTCTGTAGCGATTTTGTTCATTTTGTACCACGTGATCATTCTTTTTAGGCACTTGACAGCAAAATATGCGCGAAAACACATCAAATGACGTCATAATGTCACTATTTAGTCACAGAATAACTATGAGTTAGTATGAACTGACCATGATTTAAAACTTTGCAGTTCAACTTTGATTGGCATACCCCTGCAGGAAAGGAATCAAATGGAAATCCCACTAATAGCTATAATGTGAAAGTTTAGATGTTTGGATATTTGGGTTTCAATCACGTCGAAACTACTGAACCAACTTGGATGAAACTTATAATATACATTATATGTAGTTCGTAACCTGGATTAACACTTAAGTAACTTTTTATCCCGATTAATTAACAGAACCTACAGGATAATCAACAAACGGGATTAGCAGTGCCCGATAAACGTACTTTGACACGAGGACGACGCTTCAGAGGGCCTAGTACGAGTACCGGTGTGTAAAGCTTTCTATTTTCTTTCTTTAAAATGTCCTTGTTTCCAATCAACTAGGGAGGGGGGCAGATGGTGCAAACATTTTTTCTTGAACGGTCAATGTTAACCGAAAGCAAAAGAGGTTAAACCCGTAAATTAACAACTAAAACGTAATTTCCCAAGAAGCACGTTATGATCAGTATATCACTTTTGCTCATAAATAGTTCAGCTAGATATAATCAGCTTATTTCCATCGGTCAGAGCACAAAGCCGCCATATTGCCGCCATATTCCCACTCTTGGCTTCTATTCGGCATTATTTATCGGCGAGCAGCCAATTACATTAGCGGTGCTGTTACTGCAAGTACTTGTGCCTAGGACTATGGAAATATTGGACGAGAAAAAACAAAAGACTTTTTCCCGAGTCCCTAGAGATTTCGGAACCAATCTTGCTTTTTTAGAAATCTCTGACATTGCAACAGAAGGTTTGGTTTCATTTTTGAGCTAGCAGTAAAATTGGAACTCCCATGGCTAAGATGCTACTCTAAGTTTCGAGATATATCTCACTTTTTCAGAAAGCTCTGAAGTTAGAACGGAAAGTATTTAGTTTAAATTTTGAATGAGCATAAAACTGACGATTGGAATTTGTTCAGGGCAAAGTTACTACTTACTTGAAACGATGACGAGTATTTTGACCACCGAGCCATACAAACCTTTAAAAGTTTTTTGTATTATTGTAACAATCGTGACAAAACTGTTACAAAAATCGCGTCCAAACTTCTATACACCAAGATAAAGAAGGAAGACTGAATTTTACAGTGGAGTATAAAAAAAATATTTTTAATCTCAGACGAGGTTTTGCGGCATGCCTAAGTAATGGAAACACCTTAGGGAAAACAATAGGGTAGGTGAATAGGGAGGCTTCTTGAAAGATTTTCCTGTTATATTTTAGGACGGTAACTATAATTTTACTTTTTTGTAGATTTTTCGAATATTATTTCTGTGAAATCAGAGTCTATTATTTTTCCACCATGCAAAAACAGGAATCATTCAATCTGGATCTGAACCTATAGAAAGGTTAACCCTATGGTATTTGGCCTTAGGCCCAAAAAACTACCTACTTACCCTTAAACTCATTGGCATATCCCCATCCCCTATTCCCCATCTTAAAACCCTTCTCCAAATAATATTCACGCAATGACCAATAGCTCGTAAAAAATATGCATCAAAATCCTTTAGTGAAACGTTGTTCAAATCCACCAGCATCGCCATTTTGAAGAGTTCTGCAGAACGCGACGTGACGCACCCGCGCGAGTGTCGCGACCCTGTCTGAATGTTGAATACTTCCTGTGACGAGCGCGGATCCATTGTCATGCGGGAAAATTTAGAACGATTTCCCGAATGAAAAAATACTGTATTACATTTTAGCTACTAGACCAGGCAGCAGATTTATTTCTAGTCATAGAGGTTAACTCGTGGTTTATATAAAAAAATAAGCCAGTGATGATCTTTCCTAAAAAATCTTTACTAGCATTAATTAACCCCTACTTTTCTTTTAAACGGAATCAAACAGCGTTACAATTTATGCAATGAGCTTTAAAAAACTAGTCACCAATTAAATGTTTTTGTATTACACTCGAGAGCAATGATTCCGGGTCACTTAAAGAATGTTAAAAATCTCGGAAACTAAAAATGATAGGTTAATGCAATAAATTGTATTTAATAGACAATGTAATACTCCTTAAATGAAAGTAAAAAAATATGAGTCACCATACATTTTATTAACACAAAATTACATAAAGAAAAAAACTGCTGATCTCTCCTTAAAACAAAAATAGGAAACATGAAATTTTTGAACTTTATTACGATTTGACTTGAATTTTAATACTTCGTATTGCCTCCTCGTGCTTCCATTACTGCGTTTACGCGGTTTGGCATGCTGTACACCAAGTTCCTTATACGATTTTGGGGAATATTCTCCCATTCCTCTGTGAGAGCAATTTTGAGCTCACGAAGCGTGATTGGGGGAGGGTTTCGTTGTTTTACGCATCTGCCTAGCTCGTCCCAAGCATGCTCGATCGGGTTGATATCCGGGCTGCGCGCTGGCCACTCCATACGAGTAATGTTCATCTCTTGAAGGTAGTCATTCACAATCCTACCTGTATGAGGTCGGGCATTGTCATGCATAAATATAGCATCCTCACCTAAATTGACCATAAATGGACCAACATGATCATTGAGGATTTCTTCCACATATCTTACGCTAGTTAAAGAGCCGTTTTCTATGATCACCAGCTCTGTGCGACTTTCAGAAGAAATTCCGGCCCACACAAGTACAGACCCACCACCGTAGGCTACTTTTTCTTCGATGCATGCTTGCTTGAATCTTTCCCCTGGTCTTCGATACACTCTGTGTCTTCCATCGTGCTTGTAGAGCATAAATTTTGATTCGTCGGAGAACATAACTTTTGACCAATCTTCAATACTCCAATTTACGTGGCTCTGGGCATATCTTAGTCTTGAAATACGATGCCCACGCTCCAGTTTAGGGCCGTTTGCAGGTCTAAGGGGTTTTAAGTTAGATTCAGCAAGCCGACGTCTTACTGTCCATGCACTTGGGTTACTTCCTCCGAGGCGTCGAAACTGATTTGTGAGTTCAGTTCCTGTGAGAAAGCGATTTCGAAGCATGGTGTTCACCAAGTATCGGTCTTCTCGTGCTGTGGTACACCTGGTTCTGCCCGTTCCTGGTCTGCGTAGGTTAGAACCAGTTTCTTCGTAACGTCGGAGAACTCTTTGTACTGTTGACAGCGACACACCGACAGTCCTGGCTGTATCGCGCTGACTCCGGCCGGTTTCCAGCATTGTAAGTATTCTGGTGCATTCTTCAGGCGTAAGCGACATAATTTCAGCTTGAATAATGAATATAGAGCACTATCAACATGGTTTATATACCCACATAAATGACAGATTACAAACAAAAGCAAAACCAAATGCTGTAATTTCGTAGTTCCATCTTCGAAAGTGGCCCTTTTTCAAATTTGATTTTTTTAAGATATAACTTTACTATAACTAAGAAGTTTTAATACCTTCATTTAAGGAGTATTACATTGTCTATTAAATAAAATTTATTGCATTAACCTATCATTTTTAGTTTCCGAGATTTTTAACATTCTTTAAGTGACCCGGAATCATTGCTCTCGCGTGTATTAATAAATTTTAATACAAGGTAGCACTTTCTTTTTTTTTGTAATTATGTTACAATTAATTATGTTAAAATTATTTCACATTTTATTTAGTCGCACAATGGACACGCGCTCGAGTTTCGCGCGAAATGCAACACAGTTGTATTTTGATCTCGTGTTTGCTGATCTCTGCTCAAAAACAATAAAGTTCAAACAACTTGCATCGAATGCAATAGACGACATCTTGCAATATCAGTCGCTTTATTCAAACTGCTGAATAAAATGTTATTTAAATAAAATGTACCAAGGACGCATACCAACACCGACAAAATTATCGGTGTCGTCGCACGACACTGTCTGAAAGCGTCTAGTACTAAAAGCCGATATCGTGTGTAGGTATCGTGTCGTGTCGGTGGTAGTATGAATACAGCGTTTCACTTTCATAAATAAAAGCAAAAGCCGAAGTTCCGTTGCTCACGTGAAACAGGATAAAGTGAAACAAAGATGGGTGATTTCAATTATGTAAACTAACAATACCTATAGTTGAATCGTGGCTCGAATACCTCGCGGCGATTCTTCTGTACACAAAGTATTTAGTAGCTGTAGAGGTGAAACTCGGTTTAGCTTTTTTAAGCCTTTTCTCACACACTGCGGTAATTTGTTTTACGGTGACTCAAAAGTCACCAATATCGTAGGTAACATTAAATAACAGAATAAATTATATCACCATAATGTGCCATTTTCCATCCAGTGGCATAGCAAAGATACATTTTTTTACTAACTCTTAGAAATGGTTATAATTAACACTTTAAAACACCTACTAGATATAAAGGCCTATACCCGCAAAGGGGTCCCTATTAATAAATATTTTTTTTCATCTTTTTCTTGTATTGTGTTTTCATATACAGCGTGTAGCTACAATGGCGACATTAAATGAACACACGGGTAGAGCTACTTGTAAGTATTTATAAAAAAAATAAAAAAATAATTAAAGTCCAAAAAAGAAATTTAGATTTTTTCAAACAAACTTAATAGTAAAATACGCAACAAAAATTAATCATCCTATTGTTGTAAATTATTAAAATAGTAAATTATTATAAAGATAAATATTTAGTAATTTAGCCATAAATAATTCAGCAATTACTAATTCAAAACACTGCTTTATTATTATTTGTAAAAGCAGTGTTTTGACTTCGGTGACTAAACGACGTCAGTTGTGTTTTGACTCAACAAGCAGAGCAGAGCTCTGGCTGTCGAGTGGTGATCGTTGAACGAATAAGACATTCTCTAGAAAGTGAAGTTATTGTGAAAAGTGAGTGTGAATAATAAAAGGTGTGGTTTAAAACTGTGAGTATACCGTGTAGTTTTATTTGGTTAAACCCTGACTCCATCTGTCACGTAGGTAGTTTAGAGGGTTGAGAAGGTTTAAAACGTTGGCATATTAAAGCGTGTCAACAATTCAGAAGTGGGATGAGCTCATAAAAAAAATTATCAAACTACCGTAAAATATTTTTTTTTATTTTTTCTTTTCTTCTCTTTACTACTTTGAATATGTAGATATCACTACCATGCTTTTGTGCGAAGGCACACCACTGCTAAATAGGTTTTCTTTTGGTAAAATTACTAGTAAAATGCATGGCCTACCCTCAAATGATAATAATTTAATAAACCCCGGGTTGGACCGTTATTAGTGCAGGACTGCACTAATACACTAATACTACATTTATTCTCTTTCTATTCAATTGAGGCGTGAACCAAAATAGGTAAACCGTCGATTTATTTAAGATGTGTCGATTGAATGCTGTTGCGTCGACAGACTACTTGTGCGTGTTTTAATTTTAACAGCCCAACTTCATGGAGAACTCACCAGAGCGTGTGGGTGACACGCCACTATGACCCCGGTACTACTGGGATCGTTCTGTCATCGTGCTGCACCCGTGACATTCCGCGGGCTACTACGTACCACAGCCGTGGTAATCGGCGTCACCAGACACGGCAGTCCATGCACCGCAACCGTGACAGTCTGCTTGCTACGAGCCACAACGGTTCGCGTGCTACCCGCCACGGCAGACTGCGTGCCACCAGCGGCGACAGTCTGCTTGCTACGAGCCACAACGCTTCGCGTGCTACCCGCCTCAGCAGACTGCGTGCCACCAGCGGCGACAGTCTGCTTGCTACGAGCCACAACGCTTCGCGTGCTACCCGCCTCAGCAGACTGTGTGCCACCAGCGGCGACAGTCTGCTTGCTACGAGCCACAACGGTTCGCATGCTACCCGCCACGGCAGACTACGTGCCACCAGCGGTGACAGTCTGCTTGCTACGAGCCACAACGTTTCGCGTGCTACCCGCCACGGCAGACTGCGTGCCACCAACGGCGACAGTCTGCTTGCTACAAGCCACAACGGTTCGCGTGCCGCCAGCCACGACAGATTGCGTGCTACTGTGCGTGTCCGCAGCGATGTAAGTGAGCGTGCCAGTTGCCATACCAGTCATCATGCCTGCATCCGTACCATCCAGCGTAGTCAAAATGCGCCAGCAATAACTATAGCCTGCGCGCCTGACAACGCAACAACAGGTACACTAGCCGACGCGTAAGTCAACTGGTCACGAAATTCCCAACGGAGTTATAAATGCTAGCAAAACCACACTAATTAAATTCCCCGTCGGTTAAATAATTTCATTACATAATACATAGTCGTGATAGTCTCGATAGCGACTGGGTAAATGAGTCTTTGACGCTTTTTCAGTAAACCGTAGTCAGGGTCTTACCTTCTTATCTCGTGATAATCCATAATTTATGTCCGGTAACAGTTTCTTTAGATAGAATTGTGATCAATGTAAAAAAAAAAAAAAAAAAAAACTGCACTCGAATTTGACCCATCTTTGGAAACACAAACTATGACCATGAAAAAAAAAACCCTAACATAAGTATAAATAAATAATTATATTATCTTATCCACTAGATCAAATAGTGTGCAAGCATATATGGATAGAAAAGGGCCCATTTCCTTTGCTCTGAGATAAGTTTCTTAGCGATGGTAGTCTACGAAGGTTTTTCGTCTGTTTTATGCATATACATGGAATGGCAGGAAAAAACTTTTAGCTTCGTTTCCTTCAGATGAAAATTACGATCGAATGTTGTGTGACATGTTAATCAAGTGAACCTGAGAATATTTTTTGTCAGAAGGATCGTAAAAGAGGAGAACGCTAGGAACCAGGACGTAGTTTGTTGCCCGTTCTTATCTTCGATCAACTATATCAGTTTTATAGACTCTGCTCGCATCTAGCACTACAGACTGGCATCTAGAATCACCCAGCTGGCATATAAGATGATTTTAAATGATCTTTGTGATTTCATTTAATAAAAGAACTTTGATTTCGATTATGGAAGGCTAGGTTTGGTCATAGGTGTAGTATGTCTGGAAGACGGGCGGTTTCTGCCTCTCGTTCCATCTGATATACACAGCGCTATTTGCACCACATGATCTTCGGTGCGTCTCTTTACATGGCCTTACTATGTAAGGCGTGATTTGGTTAGTTTACCTGTAATTGTGGCAACGTCTACTCTGTACTCAAATTGTAATTTGTAAAAAGTAGTCTTCAGTGTACACGACCCATTACAAAGAAATATTCGCAGTTTAGTAGGATTGGTTGCGTAGTTGAGCAATGTTTTGCAAAAAAATACAACGAACGAGGAAGCTGTGTAGTTCAAGGTGGGGAATAAGATCTGCAGTCTTTTGCGTTGAAGTGTAATGCCCATCGTCCCCTGCCAACCTCGCACAGCCAAACTAACTTCTTACAATGATGGAGGACTTAGATTTATGACAGTAATGTTTTAACATCACTCATGGAGTTGTGAATGCAAAGCAGCAGGACCTAATCAGCTTCTGTTGTCCCGTTTTGGACTGACTACAATTTTTGCCGTGCAATGCAGTAATACTTACTCATGTTTCAATGTTTATTTGCTCTGAAGACAGCCACGCCAGAAGTCACTATCTGTTACTCTGATCTGGCGAAAGAGATGGTGGTTGGCAGTGGCCCATGATGCAAGCGATCAGTTTTAAGTCTGTGCGCCTTAACTTTAACTACATGGTGATAAGGTGCCTATTTGTTACTGCAGGAATCGTGTAGATTGAAGAATCTGTTTTCGTGTGTCTTTGCAGTCCGAGAGGCGCTTTTTGTGTCCTATCTAGGAATGTATATTCATTCTGTCCATAGCACTACCCATGTGGGTTCAAAGACTTCGTCATCCCAATGCGAAGATTAGTTCAAGCGCAGTGCCCGTTGACAGGAAGCTATAATGTTCTTCTAGGTTGGTTCGAAAATGCAATCTCTTTTACCTCGTTTTCACTTTACTAATTCTGAACCTTATCGGAATATTCAACCTTATTCTATTCAATACTCTGCAGTCTTCAATGAATGTCCGACTTTGGTTTCATTTGGTAGTGACTGTTCGATGATAATTAATGAATGATTGTCTGTGTTCAAAAATAGTTGTCGCGATGGAATTGATGCGGACCTAAGTTTGCCGATTGTCCTTGATGACTTTATGCGTGTTCCATTATTGATTAGTAGCGTTGCAGAAAATCAGCAATAGTGATATTCACGGATTATTTAATATTGCCACAGGTCAGTAGCAAACCATGCTACCTATATATTCTCCGTAGTATCGAAGCAATTGGAATAACTATTTTCCCTACTGCCATTGGTGCGACATCAGGTAGAGACGATATTTATTATTTATTTAACAACTACTTAATAAAATACAATTTTGTACCTTGGGAGGTTTGTGTAGGTACTCGCGTTTGCCGGAATATACTTACACACTGTAATATAAACCCTTACAACAGATAGTTTGATACAGAACAAAGAAGTCAGGTAGATGAGTATAAAATAAATGACAAAAGCACACTGCGGCATACGTCTCATGCGTATGCGATAGAAGGTGATGAGCAAATTTGATGCTAAGTTTGCAAGTACTAAATATGAAAACCGAAAAAGGATTAGCACTCTTTCAATTGGTGTCATTTTTACATAGTAGCTTTTATATTCAAATCATTTTCACAATACCAGCTATGCTATCAGCATTCAAGTTTCAAGTTTCAAATTTTGATGTAATCTAAATGCTGCAAACTCGGTGAAGCCTGACTGTAGCTTAGGGCATATTATATTAATGAACAGTCCTTGGGCATACACAAAACTTATTTACGTACGACTTACCCTTGCTTTACTAGCCTCCCTACAGAAATTCCGCGTATATACTTTATAGAAGTCCCTTCTAAGGTTATCTTATTACCTATATCTCGACGCGTGTTCGACTTGTAGTTTTGATACCCGTTGATACATTCCATGACGATCATATTGAACCCTTTATCCGTAGTACAAATAGGAACTCATATGTAGGTACGTGAAATCGTACCAAGAATAAAAAAAATAAAAGGGAAACAGTTTTTATAGTCATGTTTCACATTAGTATCCAAGGCTCTTCCAACTGGTTCCAAGATACAGACCCCCAACAGAATATCAAAAGGTATAATGCTATTACGTAATTTTAAAGGGTCACATGATCCTTCTAGTGACTAGGGCTGTTGCAGGCTCCGTTTTTATTTGCATAAAGCAGATCAGTGTTGCTGTAATCTAATAAAGTAGGTACCTACCGTCTAGACAGACGTCAGGCGCATGTATAACTTTCAATGATATCCTCTGGACTAATGTTCAGCGTTGGTATCTTCTAAGAAAATACTTCTTAACGGTTTTTAACAAAACCCTAAGCGACATGTCTCACCTGTGGATTGAAAGTTCAAAACGTAAATAAAACCAAAAGTTTATTTTATGAGCATGTAATAAAGTATCTGAATATGTGGAAGATAAACGAGCTTGGGACAAACTATCTCCAATATTTAGTAAAATAAATGTGTTAATAATAATACTAAACTTTATGATGACTCAATGTGATCAGTTAGATTTTACTGAATTGAATATTGAATATTTTAACTTTGACTTTGTAGTCTGCTGCCAAGTGTAAGTTTTAATTTTCAGCATACCCTCTGGACTAGTGTCCGGCGTTGGTATATTCTTATAAAATACCCTCTGGACTAACCGGCGTTGGTATATTCTTATAAAACACCCTCTGGACTAGTGTCCGGCGTTGGTATATTCTTATAAAATACCCTCTGGACTAACCGGCGTTGGTATATTCTTATAAAACACCCTCTGGACTAGTGTCCGGCGTTGGTATATTCTTATAAAATACCCTCTGGACTAACCGGCGTTGGTATATTCTTATAAAATACCCTCTGGACTAGTGTCCGGCGTTGGTATATTCTTATAAAATACCCTCTGGACTAGTGTCCGGCGTTGGTATATCCTTATAAAATACCCTCTGGGCTAGTGTCCGGCGTTGGTATATTCTTATAAAATACCCTCTGGACAAGTGTCCGGCGTTGGTATATTCTTGTAAAATACCCTCTGGACTAGTGTCCGGCGTTGGTATATTCTTGTAAACTACCCTCTGGTACATATTATGTACGTAGGCATAATTTGATAAGACTTAAGTTCCTACTTGATACCTTTATGTTTTATTTTTAATGTTTTCTATACTGTATCTACATAATTACACCGCCTTCTTATCTATCTTCACTAATCTTGCTTAGGTTGCCTGGAAGAGATCGCTCTCAGCGATAAGGCTAACCATTGTGATACTTTATAAGCTTCCTTTGTTTTTTTTGTAATGTTTCCATGTGGTGTACCAATAAAGAGTTATCTATCTATCTATCTATCTATCTATCTATCTATCTATATGTAAAATACCCTCTGGACTAGCGTCTGGCGTTGGTACATTTTTGTAAAATACCCTCCGGACTAGAGTCTGGCGTTGGTACATTTTTGTAAAATACCCTCTGGACTAGCGTCTGGCGTTGGTACATTTTTGTAAAATACCCTCCGGACTAGAGTCTGGCGTTGGTACATTTTTGTAAAATACCCTCTGGACTAGCGTCTGGCGTTGGTACATTTTCGTAAAATACCCTCTGGACTAGCGTCTGGGGTTGGTACATTTCTGTAAAACACCCTCCGGACTAATGTCTGGCGTTGGTATATGTATATGTAAAACACCCTCTGGGCTAGCGTCTGGGGTTGGTACATTTCTGTAAAATACTGTTTGGACTAGTGTCTGAAGACGGTACATTTTAAAAAATGCCCTCTGGACTAGTGTCTGGAGTTGATAAGATTTTGTAAAATATACTAGACTAGAAACTAGCATTGGTGTAATGCCATCTTTTAAAATACCACCTGGAGTCCAGATAATCTACTTAATTGAACAATTTCCCTTTTCATTTATTTTGTATCAATGTGTCTAAGCTATAGTTAAGTTCTATGTATTGTTGAACTGGCACATACTATTGTCTATTTGTATAAATGTAAGCGTTTTTGTTTTGCTGTAAATAGAGCACGAGGTCATGCTCTTAGTTTCGGATGGCCGACTGTTGTAAATTATTAAAATAGTAAATTATTATAAAGATAAATATTTAGTAATTTAGCCATAAATAATTCAGCAATTACTAATTCAAAACACTGCTTTATTATTATTTGTAAAAGCAGTGTTTTGACTTCGGTGACTAAACGACGTCAGTTGTGTTTTGACTCAACAAGCAGAGCAGAGCTCTGGCTGTCGAGTGGTGATCGTTGAACGAATAAGACATTCTCTAGAAAGTGAAGTTATTGTGAAAAGTGAGTGTGAATAATAAAAGGTGTGGTTTAAAACTGTGAGTATACCGTGTAGTTTTATTTGGTTAAACCCTGACTCCATCTGTCACGTAGGTAGTTTAGAGGGTTGAGAAGGTTTAAAACGTTGGCATATTAAAGCGTGTCAACACTATGAGTGTCTTTACCTACGTGTTACGTCGCCCGCGCCCGCGCCTGCCTGCCCGGGCGGCTCGGTGGCGGCGGCGGAGCGCGGGGTGGGGAAATCAAGCGACACCAAGGAATTCAAAGAAATCAAATAATTTCACTTCACCTTGTTCACTTTACTATTAATTTCATTGTGACCTTATGCACCTAGCGCCTTACACTCATTAAATCTTCAAGTTCTCAATGTAGCCGCCGCGCCGCCGCCGCCACCACGTCGTCGGACACAAAGATGTAACTGACGCTGAATATTCGCCCTCACTTTTGATAATACATTTTATTTTTGCATAAACGTCGTCTTTCACAAAGCCCCATAAAAAAATCGAGGAGCGTGAGGTCAGGTGACATTGGGCCACCTGAGCTCCGTGTCGTGTCGTCCTATCCAGTATCCACTGAGCACCAAACATTTCATTTAGCCGCTCCGTAGTCGCAAAGGTAGACAGATAAACAAATAATAAATCAAAGCGTCTTTATCGCTGCACCTACGTAGACCTGATTGGGTACTTACAATAGAAAAGCTAAACTAACAAAACCAAGCGTCTTTTTCGCGAAACATTTAGAATAGGTAGATAATTAGCAAAATTATTAAAATAAAGTGTGTCAAGGACACCGCTCCGCGTATCACTGGCTACTGGCTAGGCAGGACGAGTCGGTCGAGCGGGCGGCGCGGGCGGCGCTCTTCAATAGTTAGCTATCCCTTTCATGCACAACGTCGCAATTTCGGGTGTCTTATTCTAACAATACTTTCTTGCTCTTCATACGCGGTTATGACCCGTGAACCCGACAGATGACCTCTGCTCTTACATACAGGTTGCTCCGAGGCGTTATTTAAGAAAATTGATTTATTTCGATAAATCTTATGTTTAATGAAATAAAAAATATGTCTACACTCGAGAGCAATGATTCCGGGTCACTTAAAGAATGTTAAAAATCTCGGAAACTAAAAATGATAGGTTAATGCAATAAATTGTATTTAATAGACAATGTAATACTCCTTAAATGAAAGTAAAAAAATATGAGTCACCATACATTTTATTAACACAAAATTACATAAAGAAAAAAACTGCTGATCTCTCCTTAAAACAAAAATAGGAAACATGAAATTTTTGAACTTTATTACGATTTGACTTGAATTTTAATACTTCGTATTGCCTCCTCGTGCTTCCATTACTGCGTTTACGCGGTTTGGCATGCTGTACACCAAGTTCCTTATACGATTTTGGGGAATATTCTCCCATTCCTCTGTGAGAGCAATTTTGAGCTCACGAAGCGTGATTGGGGGAGGGTTTCGTTGTTTTACGCATCTGCCTAGCTCGTCCCAAGCATGCTCGATCGGGTTGATATCCGGGCTGCGCGCTGGCCACTCCATACGAGTAATGTTCATCTCTTGAAGGTAGTCATTCACAATCCTACCTGTATGAGGTCGGGCATTGTCATGCATAAATATAGCATCCTCACCTAAATTGACCATAAATGGACCAACATGATCATTGAGGATTTCTTCCACATATCTTACGCTAGTTAAAGAGCCGTTTTCTATGATCACCAGCTCTGTGCGACTTTCAGAAGAAATTCCGGCCCACACAAGTACAGACCCACCACCGTAGGCTACTTTTTCTTCGATGCATGCTTGCTTGAATCTTTCCCCTGGTCTTCGATACACTCTGTGTCTTCCATCGTGCTTGTAGAGCATAAATTTTGATTCGTCGGAGAACATAACTTTTGACCAATCTTCAATACTCCAATTTACGTGGCTCTGGGCATATCTTAGTCTTGAAATACGATGCCCACGCTCCAGTTTAGGGCCGTTTGCAGGTCTAAGGGGTTTTAAGTTAGATTCAGCAAGCCGACGTCTTACTGTCCATGCACTTGGGTTACTTCCTCCGAGGCGTCGAAACTGATTTGTGAGTTCAGTTCCTGTGAGAAAGCGATTTCGAAGCATGGTGTTCACCAAGTATCGGTCTTCTCGTGCTGTGGTACACCTGGTTCTGCCCGTTCCTGGTCTGCGTAGGTTAGAACCAGTTTCTTCGTAACGTCGGAGAACTCTTTGTACTGTTGACAGCGACACACCGACAGTCCTGGCTGTATCGCGCTGACTCCGGCCGGTTTCCAGCATTGTAAGTATTCTGGTGCATTCTTCAGGCGTAAGCGACATAATTTCAGCTTGAATAATGAATATAGAGCACTATCAACATGGTTTATATACCCACATAAATGACAGATTACAAACAAAAGCAAAACCAAATGCTGTAATTTCGTAGTTCCATCTTCGAAAGTGGCCCTTTTTCAAATTTGATTTTTTTAAGATATAACTTTACTATAACTAAGAAGTTTTAATACCTTCATTTAAGGAGTATTACATTGTCTATTAAATAAAATTTATTGCATTAACCTATCATTTTTAGTTTCCGAGATTTTTAACATTCTTTAAGTGACCCGGAATCATTGCTCTCGCGTGTATTAATAAATTTTAATACAAGGTAGCACTTTCTTTTTTTTTGTAATTATGTTACAATTAATTATGTTAAAATTATTTCACATTTTATTTAGTCGCACAATGGACACGCGCTCGAGTTTCGCGCGAAATGCAACACAGTTGTATTTTGATCTCGTGTTTGCTGATCTCTGCTCAAAAACAATAAAGTTCAAACAACTTGCATCGAATGCAATAGACGACATCTTGCAATATCAGTCGCTTTATTCAAACTGCTGAATAAAATGTTATTTAAATAAAATGTACCAAGGACGCATACCAACACCGACAAAATTATCGGTGTCGTCGCACGACACTGTCTGAAAGCGTCTAGTACTAAAAGCCGATATCGTGTGTAGGTATCGTGTCGTGTCGGTGGTAGTATGAATACAGCGTTTCACTTTCATAAATAAAAGCAAAAGCCGAAGTTCCGTTGCTCACGTGAAACAGGATAAAGTGAAACAAAGATGGGTGATTTCAATTATGTAAACTAACAATACCTATAGTTGAATCGTGGCTCGAATACCTCGCGGCGATTCTTCTGTACACAAAGTATTTAGTAGCTGTAGAGGTGAAACTCGGTTTAGCTTTTTTAAGCCTTTTCTCACACACTGCGGTAATTTGTTTTACGGTGACTCAAAAGTCACCAATATCGTAGGTAACATTAAATAACAGAATAAATTATATCACCATAATGTGCCATTTTCCATCCAGTGGCATAGCAAAGATACATTTTTTTACTAACTCTTAGAAATGGTTATAATTAACACTTTAAAACACCTACTAGATATAAAGGCCTATACCCGCAAAGGGGTCCCTATTAATAAATATTTTTTTTCATCTTTTTCTTGTATTGTGTTTTCATATACAGCGTGTAGCTACAATGGCGACATTAAATGAACACACGGGTAGAGCTACTTGTAAGTATTTATAAAAAAAATAAAAAAATAATTAAAGTCCAAAAAAGAAATTTAGATTTTTTCAAACAAACTTAATAGTAAAATACGCAACAAAAATTAATCATCCTATGAGTGTCTTTACCTACGTGTTACGTCGCCCGCGCCCGCGCCTGCCTGCCCGGGCGGCTCGGTGGCGGCGGCGGAGCGCGGGGTGGGGAAATCAAGCGACACCAAGGAATTCAAAGAAATCAAATAATTTCACTTCACCTTGTTCACTTTACTATTAATTTCATTGTGACCTTATGCACCTAGCGCCTTACACTCATTAAATCTTCAAGTTCTCAATGTAGCCGCCGCGCCGCCGCCGCCACCACGTCGTCGGACACAAAGATGTAACTGACGCTGAATATTCGCCCTCACTTTTGATAATACATTTTATTTTTGCATAAACGTCGTCTTTCACAAAGCCCCATAAAAAAATCGAGGAGCGTGAGGTCAGGTGACATTGGGCCACCTGAGCTCCGTGTCGTGTCGTCCTATCCAGTATCCACTGAGCACCAAACATTTCATTTAGCCGCTCCGTAGTCGCAAAGGTAGACAGATAAACAAATAATAAATCAAAGCGTCTTTATCGCTGCACCTACGTAGACCTGATTGGGTACTTACAATAGAAAAGCTAAACTAACAAAACCAAGCGTCTTTTTCGCGAAACATTTAGAATAGGTAGATAATTAGCAAAATTATTAAAATAAAGTGTGTCAAGGACACCGCTCCGCGTATCACTGGCTACTGGCTAGGCAGGACGAGTCGGTCGAGCGGGCGGCGCGGGCGGCGCTCTTCAATAGTTAGCTATCCCTTTCATGCACAACGTCGCAATTTCGGGTGTCTTATTCTAACAATACTTTCTTGCTCTTCATACGCGGTTATGACCCGTGAACCCGACAGATGACCTCTGCTCTTACATACAGGTTGCTCCGAGGCGTTATTTAAGAAAATTGATTTATTTCGATAAATCTTATGTTTAATGAAATAAAAAATATGTCTATGTATATTCTGAAAACGCGAAACCGGATACGCTGGTTAATTTAATGTCGCCATTGTAGCTACACGCTGTAGATTGGATGTTTTCAAGAGACGAGTGAATAGGTATCTTCTAGGTAAGCGTGCTACATCGTCGACCGCATCTTCACTTAACATCAGGTGAGATTGCGGTCAAACGCTTGCTTATAAATTTATATATAAAAAAAAATAAGTAGAGTACGTTAGAGATAATAAAGGTTTTTTTTTATTTTTATTTTTTATTTTATTTTATTTACTAGATAGAGCTGTGGCTTTAAAAAATACAAGTTTTGTAATGCAGTCGTACTAAATGCAGTTTATCCGGCTATCCTCGCCTTAATGTGGATTTATGAAAACCACCACCGTTAGTGTTTTTCAAGAATCTAGTTTTTTCCATTTATGTAACAATTTGGAATACCCACTCTTTCCTATCGATAGTTACACATTCTTTTCGATAACCGTGGTAACTTATAATTTTTGTTGCCTGAATAAGCGAGGTAGTTACAGTTCTATTACTCTACTATATTCACTTAATGAGCGAACAACAAAAGTAAACATAACACCACAAACTCGCTAATTGTTCCAACGTCGGGTTTAACACACGCCACCAAACTTTAGAGTAACTTGTGCTAACAAAAACAATACATTTCTATACATATCCTACTAATATTATAAATGCGAAAGTTTAGATGTTTGGATGTTTAGATGTTTGGATGTTTGGATGTTTGGATGTTTGTGTTTCAATCACGTCAAAACCACTGAACCAACTTGGATGAAACTTGGCACATATATAGTTCGTTACCTGGATTGACATATAGGCTACTTTTTATCTCGAATAATTAACAGGATCTACAGGATAAAATGAACGAAAAGGATTAGCAGCGCCAATTGGCAAGAGGATTTCATTGTCATGTCATGTCACATCAGTTTGACAGGACGTAGTACTACCTCTTTGGTCTAACGACTAGCGTTTGACATTCCAGTGCGAGTTCGGTGTAATGAGGTGTAATGTCAAGTTTCTCAAAGTAGTATCCGCTCGGTACACGCACAGATAATATAATGTACACGGAAACTGTAGACGCGTACGAAGTCGCGGGTAAATGCTAGTTTCTTAATAAAGTATACTTACTTAACCGGTATTTAGTTGTAGAGTTCTTTGTGAAAGAGTTAATACCTACTAAGTGAAAGCTTGCTAAATATCGTATAGCTCCATGACATTTGTGGCCGCTGTATAGTCTGTAGTAAAGGGCACTCCATAAGTATAAGAAAATATAAAAAGGGTCTATGGGAAGATGTCGGATGAAAAAGTGTGTGTACGCAAGTTTGTTTTGAAGAATCCTATCCTATCCTATCCTATCCTACTAATATTATAAATGCGAAAGTTTAGATGTTTGGATGTTTGTGTTTCAATCACGTTAAAACCACTGAACCAACTTGGATGAAACTTGGCATATATATAGTTCGTAACCTGGATTGACATATAGGCTACTTTTTATCCCGAATAATTAACAGGATCTACAGGATAAAATGAACGAAAAGGATTAGCAGCGCCAATTGGCAAGAGGAATTCATTGTCATGTCATGTTACGTCAGTTTGACAGGGCGTAGTACTACCTCTTTGGTCTAACAACTAGCGTTTGACATTCCAGTAGGTACGAGTTCGGTGTAATGAGGTGTAATGTCAAGTTTCTCAAAGAAGTATCCGCTCGGTACACGCACTGATAATATAATGTACACGGAAACTGTAGACGCGTACGAAGTCGCGGGTAACTGCTAGTTATAAATATCTCTTGTTTGAAATAGTGCTAAATATTTTTAATTTTATCAAATACCACGCCAAGGATGGACGCTCCTTTCATAAGTAAGACCTACTTTCTGTTGCACAGGGATGTTTGCGTTGTAATGTTAAAAAATCATGATTTGATTTAAATAGACGGTACCTAATAACCTGTATTTCTCTTCAAAGGATGCATGGTCTAGTCTGTGTTCAACCTACAGAGTGTAATAAAATTACCCATGCACATGCTTAGTGAAGCAAAGCATTGTTATAGGCCGAGATAACCGCTTAACGTTAGGTGGGCCATCGGCTTGTTCTATCACTAAGTTGTACAAAAAAACCTATTCGCAAAATTTGAACTAGCTTCCAAAAAAGACGCTACGACGAGAGTTACTAAGGAGGATGTTTTAGGATACTAGCTCTAGCGTAGGTAGGTAACGCTTCGCCTTCCAGTTCGCGTTCGCTATACGAGAAGCTATCAGTTGTCAGTTCCGTGGCCTGCCCACTTCTACATGTTCCTAGAGAGACACGTCGTTTATCACTGTATTTATAAGAAGTTTAATTCCAAAATTAAATAAAAAGGTACCTTACAATAATGATCAAACTTCCGCTCATGAATCCTTTCTGCCAAAACTAGCAACAGAAACCAACACTAGCTCACAGAGCCGGATTCAGGACTTAGTTCGGGAGGGGCTAATAGTCCACTCAGTCGCCCCAGCCAAAACTATGGCTCGCGAGAAAACGTCCCGAATCGACCGTTGACAATTTTCTAGCGTTGTGTGTGACCCGTTGCAGCGTAACAGCGCAGCCGGACCAGTGGTATGGGGTAAGGGGGCTTGAACCCCCTAAAAACCCCCTCCCCCCGTCTGAATCCGCTGGCGCTGGCTCACCTATTCCACGGCATAATTAACTCAGCTCAGCTCAAACGAACTCGCATTAATCTTTCAGTTCTAGACTAGCGCCAGCGCGCGGCGTCTCTCGCCATGAATAATTGCTGGTGTAAAACCTGTACATGGATTCTTGTTCCGGAGTCTTGGACTAGGAACTTGAAAGAGATACGTCACAAAGTTCACTTGTAATTTCCTAGCTTCTTCAAGCACCTTGGTGCTATAGCTCATATTTCTTACTTTTTTAAAACCAATTAAAATCTTAAA
The DNA here is from genome assembly GCA_947859175.1 of Gandaritis pyraliata. NCBI lineage: Eukaryota > Metazoa > Arthropoda > Insecta > Lepidoptera > Geometridae > Gandaritis > Gandaritis pyraliata. The sequence goes on along the minus strand of OX401875.1, from coordinate 6,762,058 downwards.
CAATATTTTAGAGGGTTTAACTCTAAATAGCAGTCAAAGCAAGGGGGCAAAGCAGAAACGCTTATCCAATACATTTCTGTTAGTTAATTTTGCACCGCACATTTGAAAACTGTGTATACAATAATAGGTAATGCATTGTGCTTCATGGACCTGTTTTCTCCAGACCACATACGAAGCTAGTGTACACGTCTTCGTTCATCTTTCATCTTTGTAACGTCCATGTGAATTATTCAGTCAAAACGTTGGAGTTCACTTCATAGCATCTCAAAACCTGAACCCTTAGCACCGGTGCCCACGTCAACATGAATCTCTAACGAGTCCGTCATGCCACGATGTCTGCGGTCTTATCTTATGTGTGACATGACCTGCAGAGGCTGTGTGTGTAGTGCTGTCATTGTTGTAGTTACTGAGCCCTGGGACACACGGAAACTTAATGTAGCTATATTAGTATTAGTTATACTGTTGTGCACGGTGAAGGAAAACATCGTGAGGAATCCCGCGAGTCAGCTCCGCACGTATTGACCTGGTCTTTCCTGTGGATAAGAAAATCATGTCGCAGTCACTGCAGTGTTCTTTACATAAGGGGTTTGGGTGAATAGTAACCCATGACGCTGTATAAATCACCTTGAAATGAAGCACTGCTAGGTTTTTTGGAATTTCTACTGGAAGAACTTTATTTAGTCACGTGGGCCTTGTCTCTACATGGATCACGAGTAGGTACATTTTATTTGCGTTGTGAAAAAACTAGTGCTAACCATTCGAAGCTTCAGAATGCATTAATTATTGTATTCCTAAGAGAGACAGATTTTCAGTTTTAGACTGTTATAATTTTACAGATTTGCAGTCAAAGTTATTCACTGCCAACTGTCGGGAGTTCGGGACTGTTTGGACTTGACTAAGTCGACATTGTACAATCGCTAAGACGACATTTACACAGTATAATGGCGACTAATGTAGCGATACACTGCGCGTCTACAATCATAAGGCAGCTCAATATACCCATTTATAAGACGAGTACAAATAAGTTATATAACAGTAGTTACACAGTGTAGCAGCGCTCTGCATTCGAGTCTTCATTCTCGCACAGTGTGTTTTATACCCCTACTTTATTTGCCACTGTACTTATGACTGTGTAAATTCAGTTACAGAAAATAAAAGAAGCTGAATGATACATTATTACTTAATAAAAAAATTAAATTTTCTGTTCTGAAGAGTATTAAGTACATATTTCATAATTTCTTTTTATATAACTAAATGATGAAACGAGTCGATGGCCCATTAATATATTTTGACCTCTTACGAAAATTCGTTTATATTTTAATCGATTGCCGACCTCAAAGTGATGAAGAGAAAATAAAATGAGCAAATAAATTAGAAAACTGATCCGATTGATAAAAGCTGTTTCACAAAATGGCTTCTTTCTTTGAAGAGTCAGGTTTTAACAATTTGTTCTTTAGAAATATTTTTGCGGGATCTTTCGTAACGACAATAGTTTTACTGTTATTGTTTGAAAGTTTTTGATTTCTTTCGTGTTACGATCAGATACCTTAAAGTTCGTATGAGTTAGTATCCAACTTTGACAGAGTTTGAGGTCATTTAAAGGTCACCTATTATGGCTTAAAATATAGCCAGGACCAACTTAACTTAATTACTTTGCATTCCGACGTACAATGATGGTTGATTCCCCGCCATGACAGGCGTCACAGCTCAGTCGGTAATAGCTCTGCCTTCCGTGCTGTGGGTCGTGAGTTCGATCCCCACCAAGAAGGGCGATTCCAATCTCAGTTGAACTGCAAAGTTTTAAATCATGGTCAGTTTAAACTAACTCATAGTTATTCTGTGACTAAATAGTGACATTAAGATGTCATTTAATTTGTTTTCGCGCATATTTTGCTGTCAAGTGTCTAAAAAGAATGATCACGTGGTACAATTTTGTACCACGTGACCTGAAGAAATTACACTGGGCAGTGAAATATAACTTGACAGCAAAAGATTGGAATACGGGGGCAGGTGGGATTGCGATCAAACGTTTATCAATTTTGTAAAGAAAAAGCTTATTTTGTATAACATTGATTAGGTACTAACTAGCTACTTGTAATATTCCGTAGTATGGTTTCCTTATTAACGAAACATGACCAATATTTTTTGATGCCGTGTTACCCATATTTTTATCCTGGTACAATTTTTACCTTTATTTGTTTTCTTTGATGATTTCCTTATTGAATAAAATATTCCCATCAAATAACCGTAATTATATTTAACTAGTAAATTGTCGGTGACTTTGTATACAGAGTAAATATTATAGAGTGCGGTACAGGACGCTGCACAGTGCCTGGGACATGATTTAGATGGAGTAGGCTTGTAGCACCTATACCTACCATCCTTTCAGCCTAGTCCCCACAATCCACAGGAAAGACAAGGTCAACACGTGCCGCGGGTTTTCTCACAATGTTTTCCTTCACCATTTGAGAACACTTGCATTGCGCTTACAAATTTTCCGAGTAGAAAAATCTATAGAAGAATACTGAATCATTCTTTCTAGAACATGGAAGTTTAGGGTTGTTTTCACACTGCCGGAAGCACGATAACTACACGATATCGTCGAAGATCGGGCAGTAATGCAAAAGATTATAATCCCACTGAAATATTAGTCTTTTAGGCTGAAGAAGTCTAGTCTTTCAGTTGTTTTTCTTTGTATGGTATCTTTCTACTTCAAAATAAGGTCACAATAACTACGTCACGGCTCAGACAGAGTTTCGCAAAAAATAATTCCAAACAAAAGTTCCGCTGCCCTGTTATTTATGACGGCTGACTTTTTGCGCGGTTTCGGCGTGTGGGGCTTTATTACTCAACTGCGGCGTGCGATATCGCTGTGGTTGTTAGAAAAAAAACTTGACGGGGGATAAAATGGGAAATAATAATAATGCAGTGCTAACTTGCTACAAAAAAAGAAGAAAACGGAATATAATTCCTTGATATTTTTTCAGCCACCGTATGCCAATCTTTTGCTGTCAAGTTATATTTCACTGCCCAGTGTAATTTTTTCAGGTCACGTGGTACAATTTTGTACCACGTGATCATTCTTTTTAGACACTTGACAGCAAAATATGCGCGAAAATACATCAAATGACGTCATAATGTCACTATTTAGTCACAGAATAACTATGAGTTAGTATGAACTGACCATGATTTAAAACTTTGCAGTTCAACTTTGATTGGCATACCAATGCTGGTATAATTACCTTGTGTATACTTAGTGCTTAGTGTGCTTACCTACTTCAAAATACTCGTGGTGTTGCTTACTAAGTCAATTTTCAGCGATTTTCTTCTGCGCGGTCACTATATGGATGGGTGACCGCTAGTGGCATTTACATCTGAGCGCTTCTGTGCTTTGGAGGGCACGTTAAACTGTCGGTCCCGGCTCTAGGGACGTCTTGCACCAGAATCACTAAACGTGTTTAACAGCTAAATAGATTTAAATCTGACGTATTTGTATGACTTGACAACTCGCTTAATACTTTTTAAGAGTTAATCGCGTTTAGCGATTCTGGTGCAAGCCGCCCTAAAGGCGTGAAGTCACGACGGAGGTGGCTTAGTAACTCCGTCACCAGTGTTAGCCATTCCAAAAAAATCCCGATGACATTGCTAAGAGAATTACTCCTCAGTTTTAAACTCATAATGAACGAAGCTAAAGAGAAGTGAATTAGTTCAACTACCGGTAATTACATAATAATATCCCTAGTTGCTTAGCGTGTTAATTATCGGCTTCTTTCCATCCGAAGCGCGCGCTTCTCAACACAAGATCATGTCAACAATGCGTTGAGGAACAGAACTGTTTACATTATTGTGCTCCGAATCAAAGGCCTTGCCTTTTGTTATTCAAATGGCAAAAAAGTCATCCTTATTTCGTCGACATAAGGTTCAGTTTGACGAGAGAGTTTTCTTTTGTGTAGACATTGTATTAATTTCATTTATGCCAACGTTTGTTTTCTTATTTTATTTATTGTGCGCGTGGAATTATTTGTGGCTGTTAACCTAAGCCGAGCTGTAGACGGCTGTTAAAATTAAATATAACAGCTACTATGTTCTCAGTCACGGTAGACATCGCCTCCAATCTCTTCGAACACCTTTCTGAAACAAGTTATTAAATTAAAAATTAAAAAAAATCCCCGAATCTTGGACTGATTTTCATCAAACATAGCTAAGAGCACTCCCGACTAATTCACCTTTCAAACACCTCGTCGTTTTTACGTCAGGGGTTAATTAAACTTTACCACAAAAAATACATCTTTGCCAAGATCCAATAGCTGTAATTATTAGCTACCTCGTCCTCAATCAGAAGCGATAAAACTAGTGCTAATAAAAGTTCACGGATTGATTTGAACTACAAAGTGGACATCCCCTCACGGTACCCTAAAACCTTTTAAAGCAAATCGCGTCACGGCCTCCTTCTGTCAGGAGTTCCGTATAATTTATTGTAAAACGACACCTGAACACTGAGCTATGAGGTGCACAGTTCGACAAATACAGTAAACTAACTTACCTGTTCTAAAAATGAATGCGTTTGACGACAAAAACTAAAAAAAAATAACTATCACTTCTTTGTAAAGAGAAGGGGGTTAGATCGTCCAATTTTTTTAAAGCTATTTTTAATATATTTATTTACATGCAATTTACCCGAGGAAACAAAAGTACTGCTTTAGAATTTATGGATAAAGTTGTGATTGACAATCCACCTTGTATTAGTTTAACACAACGCAGTTAATAAAATATCAAATTCAATAATTTTCACGGTAGTTTGGAGGCATCGGTTTGATGTCAACAATAAGTCACCTAAAGTTCAATATTTTTAAACAGAAAAGTTTGATTACAAGAGTTTATCGAGCATAAGGATAATGAACACATCAATTTTATCTAAAACGTTTGAAAAAAAAATTGAAGAAAGTCCATCATAGTACGTGACCACAGACGTACAAGAAAATCTACTTCATTCCGTACTCCATGGCGTGATGAGGGTCAAGTGTGTCCAATATAAAAAGACCTCTAAGTATGTATATGAGGCAATAACCGTCTGTGAGTCCTCAGACCTTTTTCAAAGTTAGATCACTTCATTGTGAGTGAAATGGTGCTCACAAAGGCAAGGAGCCACTTTAGTCTTGATTGCTGGAGAGGATCCGAGGCCACTCATCATGTACACTTTTTAACTTCGATTTATAAGATAAAACGATGCTAAATTGAAAGGGTTGAAACTAGCTAAGATGATATTCAACAATACTTAAAGAAATTCAAAAAGTATGGAAAGTCAAGTAACTTGTACCTTGTACCTTAGTAGATACTTTGCTCAATTTTCTGATAAGTAGCAAATTTTTTTATTCTCCACCGATCTTAGACATTATAGACAATTTTCGACCGCCAAATGAAGTAAGTTACTAATTAACTGGCCACTTGCCAGATCTATACTATTTTGATTTTTACAATAAGTAGTCAGCATTATTTAAAGCTTTTGGCTTATAAACGATGAAATTATTTTCCCAAACAATACACAAACGGAATAATGAAATATTACGCACAACTCACAATAGAGGGCGTTACAAAAGAGTTACGCATGTTTACTTCAAGCACTGTTATGATATATTTCTACGGAGAACTGGCAAGGGTGAGTCGGGGCAAAGTAGTGCACCAAACAAGCTCATACTGATGATCAAAACATTTATTTTAATATCTCAAGAGTTCACAAAAATTGTGGTTTATTTTTCTGTCCATAGAAGTCTCTCACAATAATTTTGTTATCATGTCAGCAATTCCTCTCTACACATATAAAAAAATATGTGAATTTAGAACTAAATAGTCTCATCAAAGTCCCCTCATGTAAAAATATGGTAAATACTTCCTCCACAAGACACATTGCCTGCTTCCTACGGAACCCTAAAATCTGCGATTTGTCCTCGAATATGGAGGAAAAACACAATGAAATAGTTCCAACTTCCGTACAATTTACTTAATACGATATTGCCAAAGCTGACTTGGCCCCCTTGTTATTACCTACCATAAAGACTGATAAATATCCACATTTAACGATACTATCGATCCACTTCGCCTTCCATTACTGATTTTGCTACAAACCAATCAAAACATTCAATACAAAACCAGCAATGAAAACCACAGCAGATTTTATAACCAATTCATTGCCACGTTTCCACGAACGTGCTTAATCATTGCGAAAACTAGCAATGGATGGTGAATCATAGATGTTACATTTCACCCGCTGTGGAATTTGTAGTAACATTTGGATTTATATCACAGTTAAAGCTTGCAAGTGAAAGATAGTGTATGATATACATCGCTGCTTTTGTACTATCGCTAAAATTGTTTTCATAGAAAAGTGGTAGTGGTTTGTAAATCAAAGATGGCGTTACAGATAGTGTTTATGAATTCGATTCGCGAAGTAAACCCAGTTTTGACACGTTTTATGGTTTTATGAGGTCGTTGAATTTTGATGCGTGTGTTTCAGTCTGCACATAAGCCATGTGCACAATTTATTTAACATTTTTACTGTCATAAATAAGTAGTCATAACGTCATAACTTAACATATTCTAATAGTTAAATGTATGCATGACAAACTCATTACTTAGTGCGTGACTGACAATGGACTTTTTAAAAGTGCTAAGAACGTTTTTTTACAATTTTTAGACATACATACGGAAATTTAATTAAAACGCTGACAAGTTCACAACAAGTTCTCGCTCGCACATTCCAACTTTTACAAAGATATACGACCAGCAGTGGACCAATATAGGTTGATGATGATGATGACGACGAAAGAAAAAATCACTGAATGTAAGAAAAATCAAACAAGTTTTAGAGAATATCAATACGTTCAGCAAAAATATTATTTTGATCCAAGCAAGTATTTTGCGGACAAAAAAATATATTTAGTTTTTTTCAGCTTAGACATATTCGTTTTGAAAATGCGTTGCGTCTGCAGTTTAGGTTATGTCCGTTTATCTTGGGAACCAACTTTGCTAAATAATAAACAAAATAGATGAAAATTGATTCGTGTGCACCAACCTTAAACACGAACCATGACGTAAAGATGCGGAGACATGAAACTTGTATGAGATAGCAATGATATGCGGTTTGGACATAATGTAGCTTTATGGGAATAGTAATCACCCATTTTGTGTTTCCAAGGGTCGATGGGAAGGCTTAACTTATGGTATAAACATAAACACATATACTAAATAGTAATAAAATATATAAATATTCATAGACATTTCACACGACGCCCTCTAGTCCCAAACTTAGCTAAGCTTGTAATATGGGAACTAGATTGCTGGTAGATTACTTAGATTTTTTTGTACATACAGTACATATTAGTAACACTCAGACACAAACATCTATGTTAGCCGTGACATAAATGTTTGTTCTCAGTGGGGATCGAACCCACAACCCACAGCACGGAAGGCAGTGCTATGACATTTAAAAAATGCTATTTTCTAAAGTATTTGTATATACTTAGTTATTGTTTTAAAAAATAAATATCTGAAATGTTCAAAAATACAAAAAAAATATATGTATATATATATGTATTGTTTTGTGGAGTAGACTCCTAGTAAAGCCCGCGACACCGCTCGAGGCCGACAAAGGAAAAGTTAACAACTTTTCCCTCCAAAAAAACAAACAATGAGCCTTCGTTAGCCTACAGCAGCTGTCATAAGTGAATTCTAAATTTTTCTGCCCCCGGCGATGTAAATGAGGGTAGGTAGGGGGCAGGTAAACAGACCACTGATCGTTAACCGTTTGATTCACCTGAACTTTTATACATAAGTATATTAAAATTAGTATTAGTATTTTATTAGTATAAGTATATTATATGAAGAGAAATTTTACCAATACATTCGTTGCCAGTAAAACAAACACTGAAAACCACTTTTACCAATCGTTAGTGTTAAAAAATTGCCTATTACCTATTTATATTTGTAGAGTAATTATAAAGCGTCCTTCAAGTGCGTTTCAAATCGTTCGGTGTAATAATAATAAGGCACACTTACTAAGTACACAATAAGTATACAGCCAGACAAAACTTGCAATTATGTTTTCTGTTAGAATTACCAGAATTCCGAGGTTGTTTTGTTTTTTTTTTATTGCATGAAACTGCAGATTAATAAATTAAGTTTAATAAGTCAGCCGACTCGAGCGTTCTTGAACCCACCCGGACGAGTTGGTAAGAGGACTTTTGGGGAGTTTTTTTAGAAACAAATTATATGTACAATTTTGATTAAATGGTAATGTAAATCTATGGGTATCATCGCGAACATAAAAACAAAGGGTAAGATAATTCTCTTAACGAAATCTTATAAAAATATAGTTGGTAAGTATGTCATAAACGTCTCAAAGTGGTAGCCGAAATCACAACAAAATCACAGTGATATTTTTCAATTCAATAATTTTATTTCAGACAACACATGTACAACATACAGTCCATAATTTAAGAAGCAATAATAACAAGTTAATACAAATAAACACATAATATTATACACCTAACATAAAAGGTAGGTACTGTACACAGCACGGCACGGCACACTATACGTTAACGCCCAGCTTGTGTGGCCCGCTGGGTTTAAACGTACAATGTGCTCCCTCGTCCAGTACTCCATGAAGTGGCAGTCAGTGTCCAGCCTCCCAGCAATAAGCTGCAGGTAGCTGTTGGGACTGCCGCGCACCCGGCGCATCAGAGACGCTGATCTTTTGCGCATTATTGCCGCGAAGCCATCGACGCGTGCTTCCGCAAACATTCCCGACGCGCTGCAGAAGCGCGGCAACCCCATCAGCACCCTAAAGGCGTTGTTATACTGAATACGCAGGGCATTCCACGACCTCTGCGTATGCTTGACCCACAAACTACATGTATAAAATGACTGGCAGTATGCTCTAAACAGCGTCGTTTTTACCTGCCTAGTACACCGTGTAAACCTACGGGCCAACATGTTCGCTCGGACGGAGAGTGCCCTGCGCTCCCTCTCCATGTCTGCGTCATCTGTGAGTGCCTCGGTGACCCAGTGGCCCAGATACTTGAACATTGGGACTCTTTTTAGGTCGCTGCCGTTCAGCGTAACTGACGGGACCGTGTCGTAGCTCTTTGTGCCTGCCTTGAACACCATCAGTTCGCTTTTGCTGGCGTTGTATCTGTTGAGGATTGCCCTTTTGGGCTTTTTGATATTGAAAACACTGTATTTATTTTGTATTTTAGATTTTTATTATAATGACGACGCGCTTTACAAGCAGTGATAAAGAAGAAGGAGGTGTTGCCACAATGCACACCTTTTATTCGCCTACCAAACTCTTATGTCATAGACATAGGTGGGGGGGAGGAAACTATTTTAAATTAAACATGAAAAACCTTACTTGAAAGACAGCTTAATTAATATCTATATAATAATATACCATTATACTATACTATTCTATGGGTAATAATACCACTTTTGACACTGCTCGAGTGTGCAATTTTTTATCTGAAGTTTGCACTTCAACGACTCTTACATGACTATCCTGCCCACATACAACCTTTGTGATTTTTCCCAAGGGCCAATGAAGGGGTGGGGTGTTAGGATTCAATAAAAGAACTATATCGCCTATCTTTAGATTAGGTAAAATCTTTCTCCATTTGGTTCTTTCGTTAAGCGAAGACAGATAGTCCTTTGACCAAACCCGCCAAAAATGCTGCCGCACTTGTTCGCAGCACCTCCAAAACCGCAGTCGATTCGCTGGATAATCGGTCAGAACAGGCTGAGGTATGGCTGTTAAAGGGCTGCCAATTATAAAATGCCCTGGAGTGAGTGCCGAAAAGTCGGACAAATCCTGAGATGATTTTGCTAGCAAGGGTCTAGAATTTAAAATGCTTTCAATTTCAATCATTATTGTATTAAATTGTTCATATGTAAAAACCTTGCAATTTGAAATTCTTTTCAAATGGAATTTGGCCGACTTGACGGCAGCTTCCCACAAACCACCGTGGTTGGGGCTATAGCTTGGAATAAAATGAAATTTAATTTCTTTTTGTAGCATAAAGCTGTTAACGTTTTCTTGAAAATCTTTGTTATTATGTAATTTGTATAATTCTTTAAGTTGGTTATTAGCACCCTTGAAAGTACTGGCGTTGTCGCAGTAAACATCAGTTGGTAAACCCCTACGTGAGATGAATCTCTTAAATGCAGCTAAAAATGTATCGGTTGTCATGTCAGAGACAACTTCCAAATGCACAGCTTTGGAGGCAAAACAAACAATCACGGCAACATAACCTTTACTTTTAAAGCTATTTCTTTTAGTCGATTGCTTTATTTCGAAGGGACCGCAGTAGTCTATACCCACCCGTTCGAATACCCTGGCTGGATTCACTCGGTCTTTAGGCAGAGAGCCCATGAGTTGTTTGGCAGTTTCTGCTTTATGCCTACAGCAAATAGTACATTTGTGGATTATACCTTTTACTTCTCTCACAGAATTGATTATGTAATACCTTTGTGCTAAACTGCTTAAAACTAGCTTCAAGCCAGCATGCAATAGAGCTAAGTGCTCTTGTCTAATAATTAACCTTGTAATGTGACAATGTTTTAGTAAAATTATAGGAAACTTTTTTGAATAATGTACATTAGCGTTATGTAATCTGCCTCCGACGCGCATAATACCATTGTTGTCTACAAATGGGTGTAGGGACTTAAGAGAGGTCTTGATAGGTACTTCTTCAGCAATGCATTTTAATTCCTCAGCAAAGTAGTGACGCTGGACTAATTTTTGAATACTGCTCGAAGCCTCTCTGAACTCGCCTACAGATATTTCTGTAGAGTTTACACTATTGCGCTTTCTACATTTATTTATGAAGCGCTTGACATAAGCCATAATACGCACTGTTTTATATAAACTAGAATATTTTTCTAGGAATGGTTCAATAACCTCATTTTTTATGGTCGCCATACATTGTGTATAGGGCGTATCAGAAACACTGACAGGGTGAAATGGCTTTTCGACACAGGCTAAATAAAGGTTATAATTATTACATTCGAGTAAATAAGTAGGACCATGTCTCCATAATGAATTATTAGAAATATCCATTGGTTCACAACCCCTGGATAGGACGTCGGCTGGGTTGAAAACTCCTGGCGTAAAATGCCAAAACGAACCTTGTGTATATTTTTGAATTTCTTTGACACGGTTTCCTATGTAAGCAGGAACCTTTACAGGTGATAAATCTAACCACCCAAGAACAATTTTTGAATCACAAAAGAGATGCACATTTTGAATTTTTAGAAGCTTTGCTATATGTGCTGCAAGCTTGGCTAACAATAATGGCGGCTTGCCGGGCAGCGAAAACACCAAAGTATGCGAAACAAAATAACTGCACTTGGAGCCCAGGCGGCGGGAGATTATTATACTGAAAATTTCGGCACCATGTTAAAGATTGCCCTTTTGGGCTTTTTGATATTAAAAACACTGTATTTATTTTGTATTTTAGATTTTTATTATAATGACGACGCGCTTTACAAGCAGTGATAAAGAAGAAGGAGGTGTTGCCACAATGCACACCTTTTATTCGCCTACCAAACTCTTATGTCATAGACAGTATCTGAGCCCATGAGACTCCGCATAGCTCTCACAAATTTTGAGCAGCTTGCGAAGGGCACTGATCGATGGGCTCAGCAGTACCATATCGTCCGCGTAACTAATATTATTAACAGTTACTCCGTCAATTGAGCAACCGACCTGGGCACTGCTGAGCTCACGAATCAGGCGGTCTGTATACAAGTTGAAAAGGCGGGGCGAGGTTAAGCCACCCTGCCGTACTCCGCATTCCAGCCTGTATACATCCGATAGTGACCCTGACCATCTAACACTATTTGACTGATTGCCATACCAGTATTTAAGGAGCGATATGAGCTCCCGCGGAAGCTTGGTATCACACGATAGCTTCTGCCACAACCTGTCATACGCCACAAGGTCAAACGCCTTCGATAAATCAAGAAAGCAAGCGTAGACAGGTGTGCTCCTGCTTGTGTAGTAGTGAACGGTGTGTTTGAGGCTTAGAACTGCCGTTTCAGTTGACAATCCAGCTTTAAAACCGAACTGGGCATCGTGTAGTTTAAGATGCGTTTCTAGATGCGTATCAATCACACCGTCCAGTACCTTAGCTATGACAGTAGCAAGCGATATAGGTCTGTAGTTGGCTAAGCTGGATTTTACACTATGTTTTATTAAGAGTATCAACCCTCCAGTAACCACAATATTTCACTTTTATAAACAATTTTACAAACTCAATTTAACCCTAAAGCGAACGCATTTATCAATAAATACCTAAACGAAAAGAGACCTGAGGCCTCAGCATAAATAAAATGTGACAATCGTAAACGTATCGTATCCGATTTACACTGCGCGGTGACTCTACAACGTTCAGCAGTCGAGCTGACGTTGACGCGCAATATGACTCGAATCCGTCAGGTTTACGTAACGCGACTGATTTGTTCAGTCTCACCCTCTGAGCGATCTCTTTACAAATTAACAGCAAAGGTGTGTATTACTTGAACTTAATTTATGTTTTAATGAGCGACCTTTGTCTATACCAACTACACATTAACCTGTGTCTGATACATACTAACTGTTAGTGGTTCTGTGGTGTTTTGGAACAAACTTGCGTATATAGTCTGTGTATTTGAAATGGTGTTTGGTTACGATCGTTACTGAGTTTAGTTTTAATGATGTAAGGTTTGATAGACGATCCGGGTTGTAAGTGCTGACTAGCTGATGCTCACTGCTTTGTTTGGATATGTATTATAATGTCTGATATGTGTGGTTTTCAAAATGTAAATGTGCCTCTGACATTCCTGAAAGTAGTTTTTGTTTCTTGCCTACATACCTAAGTTCTTACAAAATAATTCACGGTAAGTATCTTTAGAAGTAAGTACTTCATAAAACACATTCACTAATTAGTTCAATGTGTCCATTGCACTGTGCTCATCACTTTTTATCCGACTTCAAATTAAGGAGGGGTTCTCAGTTAGATTTTTTTGACGTATAACTAATTGCCGCAACTATAGAACACTACTACTAATAACTATTTTTTAACAGTGAGATTACAATATTTTAGACTATTTTATAAGTAAATAATCTTAATAAACTACTGGTTATGCAATAGCTGCAGCACAGGTATGAACAGAATGATAAATATTCGTGCGAGTGACGTCACAGCTTTAGCGCACGCCAGCTTAGAGTTGTACGCTTTATACGTTACGATACGATTATTTTTGTAGAAAAAATAGAAGGGTAGAAGCGTGTTTTTTTAAAAGAGTCATGGTTTTAACTTCGATGCTAGCGATGAACTGAACATTGTTCTAGTTTGGGATGAACCAGTTTTTATTTTACTATTTTTTCAATAATTTCAACATTGTGTTATTTTACATATTTCTTAAAAAAAATAATTTCGAATGAATTTGGACTAAAGCAACTACTGAATAAGTGTCTAATATGAAACTTAAATGAAAATCACAATTTAACAGATTTTCTTAATTTTTAATATCGTATCGTAGAACGATTCGCGCCAAAAATATCCAAGTCAGTTTATGAAATATTGCCTGTGAAGTACGAATAGTATTTTTAATATTTGCAGATAATCTCAACTTCCATGTCGGTAGCCGGTATTTGTGGAATTTCATTAAAATTACTTATTTTGGAGGAATTTTTTTTGTAGCTATTTTTAGTGAAGCGATGGCAGAGATAGTCTTGAGTGCGAGAATGTTATTAATTTTATTATCAATTTTTACCATTGGTCTTAAAAATTCATTACAAAGCTGTATCTAAGTATACATATCTAGAAAAAAAAACTCTGTCAGAGAACGTTCGTTCTGTGAACACAACATAACGTTCCACATTTTATCCAGGAGAGTAAAGTCAAGTGAAGAAACTAGTTGTTAAAATAAACATTTTGCGGTACAAAATGTGCAAATAGAGGTACAAACTAAAATAAGATCTTATCCCTTCTCATCTGCACCACGTTTCGTGTAAATCCCCCTTTGCAAATTCTCGTAGACGCTACGTAGAGGGTCTACGAATCTCGTAGCTAAGTAAACCTGTGCAATGGGGTTTATTTAGCTTTGTAATTATTAAATAACAAAATAATGATATTCTGAAACTGGAGTGAAAATCTTTTGTTAAAATGATCCGAATCTGGTAGTTTTTGAAAAAGAAAAAAATTTAAAGGTAAGTATGCTTATTGTTTGCACTTGCTTTTAACTATCATAATAAGCCTATAAAACTCCACTGCTTGTGGACCTTTTCCATCCATCGACTTCCCGCGATATTTACAATGTTGTCGGTCCATCGGACGGGGGACCGTCCTGCACTTCACTTTTTGATCAGTAGGTTTATTAAATATTTAAAAATTAGAGTGGTTTTCGAACCCACGATCTACAATCAGTGCCCAAACTTTGCCATAACATAACTAAGTTATCAAACTGTATCAAAACCTTGTATAGATTGTATCGTAAATTGTATCGATTGTATCGAAACGCAATAACGCTAGCCATTATTCCAATATCGCTGTCTCTCTCGCTCGCATGCAATTTCTGTTTCGAACGAAGACATGGATTTAATCGTATTACAAGACTTGATGGCTGCGTGTTACACCGATACACAAATAAATAAGATGACTTGGGAACTTTACCCATTGTTTTGTGAAAGATTTCGCTTGGGAAAGTTATGCCATTGTTCTTATAATACTGCACAGTGATTTTCACTATTTGATAGTGATTTAAAACTTTTAAAAGGTACGGGTGTTGGTGCACTTACAGGCACATAAAGCTTTGTTCTTCACGGCTTCAACGCAGCTTCATAATGATTGACATGACCCCGCTGATGCATAGTAAACTGGATCGAAAGAGCAATTACGTTTTTCAGACAATTTTGTGTCCGACACAGCATGCCACGTCACACAGCGCTGAACTCGATGTCACAGAGAGGTATCAGTGAAATAATATTATGTAGTTCGTTATCGTAGTGATTGCTAGATAACCAGAGGCAGCTGATCCATCATCAGGTTTACTTAAGACTTTTCTTCGTAAAAAACAACAGAGCGTCGGCATATTACTGTTGTGTAACTCAATTATGTTTATATTGCGAATCACCAAAAAACCATAACGTGTAACGTGTGCTATCGCGCACGTTACAGTTCGGTGTAAATGCGGCACGGCGTGAGCACATTCGCTCGGATTCATTGCATTATCGCGACGACAGCTGACGCGGACGCACTTACACTGACGCCGAGCTGATGTTACTCTGCGCTTCTGTCTGATACAGGTTTGTGGTTGAAATGGCAATATGCTGGCCATCATAGCTGTAACTGCTGATAAAAGTAGTAAAGCCTTATTGCTGAGGAATAAAGTTACTTAAGAGGTAACCAAGACATTTAAGAGAAAATAAAACTACATACCTATTTGTATCTGCAAGTCTAAAATAGTAAGAAAAAAGTTAAACAAAAAGAATTACTTGTAAGCTTATCTATTAGATTGCAGAAAGTAGCTTTAAAAAAAAATTTAAGGGATTTTTGCTTTCAAAGAGACCGTTATCTGACAGTTAAGGCTCAAACTCTTTAAGAAAAGTAAATGAAGAATAAAACAAATTAAAAATAAACAAAATGAGTTTTCAACAAAAGGATTCAAGCTTCCATAAGCTTTGATGTCGCAAAACTAATTTGCATTTTAGTGAAACAAAAAGTACTGAATAAAAGACTGCAGCACAGTCCTTTGAGACGAAGTTCTTAATGTTCTACATAATTGTGCAGTAATATGGGACTGGGTAGAGATAGATGATCTAGCTATAGAACTTTGTGAGTGATGTATGAACAGTGAGTAAAAAATTGGTATGAACTTTTATACAGAAAAAATATCATTACTCTTCACTTTAATATATATTCTGTTTATTTTAACTTAATTAAGGAGCCTGTAGTGAGCACATTCTTTTGTAATTTCATCACAATTATATTAGTAGAAAATCCATTACTAGTCTCTCTCTGATATCAACGTATACAGCATTTGAAGATTAAATATTTATTTCATAATTGAATATTGATTCCTCGTTGAGATTATAAGCTTCTGAACCTAGCCTATTGACTACACAAAGCACTTTAAGCCTTCTTCATCCATCGATTTCCTTACAAACCGTTCGACGCACTCGCCTTCTGATTCGTAGTCGCAATTCAAAAGCCTTTGTTCTTCAGCGGCTATCGAGTTCTACGAGATACTGGCCTTCCCATTCCCAATTCATCTTCTAATTTTAATGAATGAAATTGATACAACGCAAGAATTGCCATAACTAAAAATTTCTCAGTGAGGCAATTCTTTGTTATAAGCCGAGGTAACCGCTTAACATCAGGTGGGCCATTGGATTTTTGTATCACTATAAAAAAACTATTTTTTTTATATAGTTCGCTTGTTACTACTCTGCGGGAAGGTATGCGCGGGTAACTTCACGGTAACTAGCGTTTTAGAAGTTTCTAAGGAAACAGTGATTTTTCTTGTCGCCTGAATATACATATTTGTTCAAGCAAGGTACTCTGTAACGAAAAGGTGACAAATGAATTGAAAGAAATAAGTCGAGCAAGTAATTTTATTGAAAGAATATTTTATTTTAGACCAAAGTTTCTAGAACTAGAACCGAACAGTATCTGAAAACGAATTGGTGATTAATAAGCTTAAATAATAAGGGTTGGGGGGCAGCGTCACTCCCCTTATTTTTAAATTTAATGTACTTATTATACGTTCTATATACGCGGGTAACTAATTAGTACATTAATTAAAAACAATGTTTTGTCATCGACTTTGTGACACTATACATTTACTTTAGCTCTGTCAACGATTATCTGCATAAGTCACTGGCGCCAGTAGCTCGCATGTGAACTAATTAGGTGCTAGTACGTACGCAACTAATTGTAAGTGACAAGAGCAAACGAGCGTGCCACAGTGCAGCTAAACACAGAGAAGTAACTTAAATTAGACTACAAAAAGATGTCGCCACCTTACTAACTGATTACATTCAAGTATTTATTGAGTTTAAAAAATGTTTTAGCCGCAAAATATATTTACAAAGAGTCCTAAAAAGACCATTAAAGTATAACTAGGTTATTTTACAAAGAGTGCCGAAAATTCAAAACAAAACAATGACAAGGAAATCCCATTTTTACCGACTTCCAAAAAGGAGGAGGTTCTCAAGTCGGTTGAATGTTTTTTTTTTTAATGTTTGTTACCTCAGAACTCCGTCATTTATGAACCGATTTCAATTTTTTTTTCCATCTGAAAGGATATAGCTCTAGCTTATTACTGTTTGTTGTCTATATTAACAACTAGTTTTTAAGTTACTACTAACAAAATAGATTGTATTAAAATTGTCCGAAATAAAAACTTTGATTTGATTGTTTTGATTTGATTACTTACGATAAACAAAAAACTGCAAGGACCGTTGGATAAATTTTTCTACGGATTTCCATTTTAGATGAAGTTGATCTTCTGATTCAAATTAAACTGTGGCACTGTTTATTACAGTTAATGAAGTCACGTGTTGTGCTGGAATAGTGTGGCGTTGAAACCTCCAACCATTAGCACTGGTCGTTGCAACGTTCAGCGGGGTCACTAGGCACCCTGTCAAAGTAGCTGTAAGAATGAGAGAAAAGTGATAGAACAGCCCCCGTATGCCAATCTTTTGCTGTCAAGTTATATTTCACTGCGCAGTGTAATTTCTTCAGGTCACGTGGTACAATTTTGTACCACGTGATCATTCTTTTTAGACACTTGACAGCAAAATAT
Source organism: Gandaritis pyraliata (assembly GCA_947859175.1). Classification (NCBI taxonomy): domain Eukaryota; kingdom Metazoa; phylum Arthropoda; class Insecta; order Lepidoptera; family Geometridae; genus Gandaritis; species Gandaritis pyraliata. The sequence goes on along the minus strand of OX401875.1, from coordinate 6,744,220 downwards.
GTGCGAAATTACATCAAATGACGTCATAATGTCACTATTTAGTCACAGAATAACTATGAGTTAGTATGAACTGACCATGATTTAAAACTTTGCAGTTCAACTTTGATTGGCATACCCCTGCTGATCTAAAAAGCGCGGTGGGAAGATCTGGACGCCTTTGAATGGAGATGGTGGGAGGAGGCTGGAGAGGGAGAATTGGAAGTCTTTGGGGGAGATCTTTGCCCAGCTGTGGGACGAGATAGGTTGAATTAAAAAAAAAGATCTGATAGAAGGCCGCAGTTATTGTCTAATTCATATTTTTTCTCATTGTTTAGTTTAGGGCTTGACGGTTCTGTATATATGGTGTAAAATTCACCAACTTTTTTTGAAAGGAATTAATAGACCAATCAATTAAATGAACCACGGGTTGTAGACCGGTATTTTTTTAAGCTCTCGAAATAATTCGGTAGCGTAAAAAACTCGTGCTGAACTCCTCTCATTGTGTATGCTGAAGGCTGTACGAAGTTACATCTAAAGTACTATGAATAAACATAGCCTACGTCACTACCTGGTCCTGCTAATATTCATGCACAAGTTTGTATGTTTGTATTTTGCGTTCAAACCCCTCATTTGCACACACGGAACTGGTCAAAGTAGTGTAGAAACTGTATTAGATCTTAAATAGTTTAACCAATTCCCCGGATATCTAAGTTTACACTCTCAGTAGCAAGCTAAAAATTTCATGACTAATCGCACACATTTAGTTACCACGAGTTAGGCGAGTACTCGTACTTAGCGCGCGTGTGTTCAACGCCCCTGAAATGCCTTCAATAGCCCCGTTATACTACCTACCGCCCCATACACACTGTTAGAGAAAAACGTTAACTTTTTGGTTCCAACGATTCGAAAGATTTCATGTTTCTACGATTTTTTTTCATGTGAAATTCGTTTTTAATGTTGTCTGTCTGTCGTTTTGTTACATTTATATGGGTCTTTAGTTATTTGGTTAACATTAGTTGGTTTTTTATGGATTATGTTGGATAAGCTGTAAAGATATACTTAGGACAAGTTGATCCAGACGCTTTAAAAATGTATGATTTTTTTAAGGTCACTAGATATATAAAATTGTAAAAATAGATAACCGTGTATAGAATGGAAACCTAAACTACATAACTAGGAAAAAAAATGATAGTAAAATCTAAGGAATTGACTATATAAAGATTTTGTTCCCAACACTAGATATTTGGTAATAACTTTTATTTATTGAAAAGAATTCGAGGAACGTTCTCGTACCGGAAAAAAGCGGACGGAATTACGTCAAGTTATGAGAAATAATTTATTTTTAGACTATAGTAGAATGCCTGCTATTTCATTCAAGTTATTTTAGACAGAAAAAAATAATATTAAGTAATATTTTTTAAATATTTTATTCAACCACATAGATCGTTTAGAATCATCTTATATATTAGGTGATCCTTGTGATTTTACTAAAAAATATCTTTGACTTTGATCTGCCAAGATGCCTTTTACTCGACTGCTGAAAAAAAGGTTGTATTTATACAGATATATCAAAATAAAAAAATATGCTACATTTTCCTTATTTGATTAAGATTGAAATTTTCTTCTCATGCTTATGAATAAATAAGTGTTGCTTGAGATAAACTTCTGTAGCATGTCAGGCTTTTCTCACATCTCAGCTGAGACCTAGTGTTCACTAAGCAAGTGGCGCTCACAACAGGCTCGCGTGTCGGACCTATTACTGAGGATTAGACAGGACTTAGAGTTGCCGGTGGACTAGTGATGGCAAAATCAGTGTTGGCTGGTCAGGCATCATTTTTGCAATAAAGTGAGAAAATCATAGAATTTCTATAATTCTTATAAAGTTGAAATGCAAAAAAACGCCAGCAAAAACGTTATTCAGAGTTAGTTAAATCCAGTCTTAATGAAATTGTCTCGTTGGTTTCTTGTTATTAACAATAATATCAATTTCAACTTCAGTAAACAGAGCATTCGATGGATTTAGCTGTTGATCAATTATTGTTGTTTCAGTGAGCACTTAATTTCATGAATTGTGTTTTATATTATCGTTGTAGATGACGTAACAAGAAGTAAGCCAGTGTTTTCCAGCTGTTTTCTGAATTAGGCTTCATGCGCACTGCGAGACCAGACAAGAAACCAGTAGCCAGGGACTGTTTCATAATGAATCCAGTTTTTTTAATAATTAGCTAAGTTAAACGCACCCTTAGTGCCCAGAAAAAGGACCAATGGCTGAGTTTTCCTTTTCGAAGTCTCAATAACTTGTACTGTTCGATTCTTTATTTTGTTACGATCAGGAAATGCTAAATAGATACGCATCGTAAAGACTCTAATACTGAAAGTAAACTCAAGTCTTGTACCACATCCAGTGGGGTTCATGCTCATATAATCCACCAAAGTTCTATTTTGAGTAATTATATAATAACTAGCAGTTACCCGCGACTTCGTACGCGTCTACAGTTTCCGTGTACATTATATTATCTGTGCGTGTACCGAGCGGATACTTCTTTGAGAAACTTGACATTACACCTCATTACACCGAACTCGTAGTACTACGCCCTGTCAAACTGACGTGACATGACATGACAATGAAATCCTCTTGTCAATTGGCGCTGCTAATCCTTTTCGTTCATTTTATCCTGTAGATCCTGTTAATTATTCGGGACAAAAAGTAGCCTATATGTCAATCCAGGTTACGAACTATATATATGCCAAGTTTCATCCAAGTTGGTTCAGTGGTTTTGACGTGATTGAAACACAAACATCCAAACATCTAAACATCCAAACATCTAAACATCCAAACATCTAAACTTTCGCATTTATAATATTAGTAGGATTTAATCGATAGGAATTTTGGAGCCTAGTCTTGGTTTTCCCATCCCTATTTCCAGTATCCCAACGTATACACAGGGTGATTATAATGTGTGCCTCGGTTATTAGAAACTTGCGTTCTAATACCAGCGGACAAGCTCTCAGCACATGAGGGGCAAAGTACATACCATGGTATGCTTCAGCATTGCCATCTATATAGCTGATCTGCGGCCTTACGGCTAAATTTTAATGTTGTTTTCACTCGAAATGACTACACGATATCGGCGGTGAGTTTAGTACATTTCTACAGAGATTTTCATATCGTGTGGATAACAACAACGAATTTTTTTGTTCAAGCCTTTATCAACCAATGGACAACGACTGGGCCAGGTTTCTACTAAAATCTCTAAATTAGCAAATTAGCGTGGTTATAAAATTCAAAAATGAACCTTAACATGACGACATAAAAGTCATCGAATTTGTCAAACGGAAAGTGTACACTCAATCTCTAGTTATGTTTTACATGTTTTACAGCAATACAACTAAAACATAGAAAAAAACTCGTCATCTGAAATAGCACATTTTGTTTTAACAAGCAAAACCAGCGACAGAATTTTCATTGGAATCGATACATTGTTCATTCAAAGCCACAAAATAATTTATTAATGAATCCAATACGCTCGTATACATCGCTGTACTTCGTCCGTTATTTACGGCACCGGGCGCAGCTGAGCGAGCAATGTCCTCGTATTTTTGCGGACAAGCTTTTAATGCACTCTACTTTAATGCACTGTTAATGATATTGCGGTATTTGTTCGACTTTGTATTTTATAACGGAGTAGTAAGGTTTGATTTTTATTTTCTTTTTTAGCGTAATTCAAATTTTAAAAGTTTCATTACCACACAGGTTGAATGATGATGAAGTTTCACATGTCTAAATGAAGGTCCATCTGAGTACTGTATTAAACAATGCTTAACTTTATAGTCCACCTGTTATACGCATTTTAAATATCTGACTACTGTACCTGGGTCTACATAGCTGTGAGCACCCATTTCTAACACATTTTCCATGAAAAGATAAAATATACCAACTGGTGCAATAATAATTCAATGAAATACTGCGTCAAAATGCATTGATATAAAAAAGCGCATTTACCATTGAACAAACTAATAACACAAAAAAGCAGCTTCAATAGCATGAGCATATTGAGCATGCAGCGCTGTAAGAGCTGAATAGACGGATCATTTACGAAGAGCCTCTTTATAAATTAAAGCACATTGGCGCCCCCTCGCGGTGCTATCAAAGCATTGCATGAATACAGGCGGCAGTGTATGCGATGAACATCGCTTTTTTAATAAATTCCTGTTCTTATTAAGATGGTAAAGGGGAAATGCGTGATTTTATTTGCGGTTACTTTGTATGGAGATGTTCTTTGCATAGAGGTTTTATTTTATTTTCTAAGTTATGTCAAAGATAGGCAAATTTTTTATCAAAAAAAGTCAGTCTCTTTGAATTGTATACCTTTTTCCTATAGCTCTTTTAAAGTCGAACGGAGTGTGTTTAGTTGGTTTAAACGTTCCAAAGTCCGACAAAGAACCGACGATATAGTTTCACCATGTCCGTCTGTCTATTCAAGTTTAAAAAAAAGGCGTGGAGTATTGGAAAGTGTGCCTAGCGTATAGTATTTGGCAGTGGTTTAGCACAACTGGATAAAAACCGTTTATTGTACATCCGCCAGAGCACTAATAGTAGAAACTGCTTGAAAAGACAAATTGTGCGGCCTTAGCGCGTAGCGATCCCTTCCAGGCACAAGAGATGAACCCCCAGATGCCAAAATATTTTACCTTATGCAAAATCTAGCTAACTTTCAGTCCCGTCTTTCATAAATTAGCTGAACAATAGTTTCAGAAGCTCCGAAGTTGGCAACATATAAATTACGTATCGGTTCGTCACAAGTTTGCCTTCCGTGTCAAACACAAACATTGTTCCAATATTGGAACAACAGTGGAGTGGAGGAGATACAAACTTTGTACACACAACTCGAGTCGAGAATAGAGAGAGTAAGAAACCTTTCCATCAATGGAATTATGTCATGGAGTTTCTCTTATTGTATGAAAATTAATTTGTATTGAATTGAAACCTACTTTGTTATTGAAACAAAAACGAAAAACAAGCTGGATTCTCTGACAAAAAATGGATACTATTAAACTTCATGACATCACAGAATATTGTAGAAAATACATATTTAAGGCGGGTTTAATCGTCCTACTTTTATCTAAATGTTTACAATACAAGGCTTTTTAAAATATTTAATATGAAAAACATGGACCTTTTTTTGACTCTCTGTTCACTTTTGAGCCTCATTGTAGAATACGAGTAGAGCTACACCAGAATTTCCAGTCTTCGAATAAGATCATTTGATTGACATGACCTTTGATACCTTTTATTCCACAGGTCACGGAGTCGTGTTTCAAAAGATAAAAGCAAAGGTTAGATTTGCGCATCTTTTAAGCCTGGTTTCTTAGTCGATAACCAACACAAGCAAGTCAAGGAGCTTTTATTCAGTAAAATCACAAGGATCATTTGAAAGTAGTTACGCAAAAAGGGTCCAACCCACATCAAGACACATTTGTGATATGGCAGTTTGAAGTTTAAAAATGTAGTGAACCATACAATGTGGGATGGTATCATAGCTCTTAAACGAAATGTATTACAGTAATTTGTAGACCCGGAACCATTTAGTATACTTACTTAACTTATTTTTGACCAAAGTGTGGATTGGATCCTTTTTGATCCATTTAGAATCGTCTTATATACGAGTACTAGGTGGTTATACTTCCTTATTAATATTAGATCTTGTTTTCCTTCTAATTATATAACATTTATTATCTAGACTAACATCAGAGCAACCTACTTAAGAGTTCCCCTACTGCTCCCGAGCCACTATGTCTAACTTGACAAGTGTGGAAGTACCTTTCATTGCGCTCGTAACTTAATAAATAGTACGGTATTGTAGCTAATAAGGCAATGTTTAGCAAAGTGGAGGCATGCTTTGCATACATAAATACTTGTACGAAGATGTGATGAATTACGTTTATTTTAAAATCATCGATTGAAATCAGGAGGGTGGTAGATATTTGATTTTTTACAAAGAGGATGTGATGGGTTAGGCTTTGGTGGAGAACTGTGACGTTTCATTTTAATATTTGATCGGGAAAACGGGGAATATTATTTTGAGGAATTCTTTGCGCTGTGTTTTAGAGCGTGGTTGGTTTATAAGTTTTATTCATTTATAACTGACTTTAAAACTAAAATGACGATTGTTATAAGACCTCTAAGTATGTTCTGTTTGTGACCCTGAAGCTCTGAAAGTAGTAGTCTGATTCTGATGGGGTTTAAGCCAGGGTCTGATGATGACCAGTGGAAAAAGAAGGTCCTATGGATGTTCAAGGAGGCTTCTATTATTTTTAATCAATTAATTAAAAGAAAGATGGATGTGTTGCACGGTTGACGTTTATTGAGAGAGTTCTAAGGGAGAACGCAAACCAAAGACAAAACGTCTTGTCGAACAGTTAGTGATGTGAAACTTCTCAGTAAAACTTTTTTAGTTACGATATGCTTCTTTTTATTTGCTGTTTTCGTTACTTGCTTATTTAATGAGAATCATCCTAAGTACTTAATAATATTATTAAGTACACTACATAATTACTTTATATTCTTATTTATTAAAAAAGCACAGTTCATTCTCTAGGTATATGCGTATAAAGCAATGTTTAATAGGTAGGTACTAAACAATGCTATAATAGATAGGTAAACATAATTTTATGCATGCATGTTTGCTTTTGAAGGCCGCTCGGCCAATTTAATTAATTAATTAAATTGTTTTAACGGCTGGTTTGCGAACCTATTAATAAAAAAACGTAAGAAAAGACTGTCGTGTCAATTGATGTGAGTTTCGTTACAACGAAAACAGCATATGACGAGGAAGCATTCATCATATGCTGTTTTCGTTATAACAGAAAATTTATTTTCACGTCACTAAGTACGCGACAAAACAGTTTTGTCGATAGATGTGCGTTGGCCCTAACCTAGCACACACAGATGAAATATAAGAACGAACGAGTAAAAATTTAATGTTTCCAACAACCAGCATAGATGAACTGGATAACTTACTTCTGCAACTTAGTGTCGTGTTGAGTTAAGTTAACCCTTCGTCATCATTACCCACAGATAAACGTAGCAAGGGCTGAAGCAGTAGCCAGTACTACATCGTAATTGAATCAGAACTCATGTCTCACTCGCACGGTACCCTCGACTCGAGCAAGACATCACGTATTCCGATATTGACAGCGCGGATCTGTCACATCCAACTACTTACTAAATAGATGTGGTATTATTTAAAATCTGAATGTGTTATGGTTGTCTGCATCTTGGTCTTGGGTTCCAAAACCTATACAATAGTTTCATGTCTGTTCTTCTAGGCTCTGGTCTTCTGGTCAGGAGGAACTACCGTCTAGAATCACCTAGTTTAGAAGACGATTCTAAATAATACTTTTAATTTTACTGACTAGATTTTGAACTTGGATTTTGAATGTTTGCACATGTATTTCATAACTTTGAGTGCACAATGCCTGTGCTTGTGCTTTCGAATGGTGAAGGGGCTCTCTGACATAAGCGGGTGTTTCTCTAAGTTTTTTTTTCAAAAGAGCACAGAAGAATTTTTTATATATTTTTTTAGGCAATAATGGTTTGATTCAGACTTACCTCAAAGGATTTCAAAGTGAACAAATTCATTTATTTGGAATTGGAATTTATTACAATCATTATATTTTTAAAAGTTTAAGTTTGAATGAGCTGCTGACTGCCACATTTTTAAGATATGGTTTGTCTACCCGCACACCTGATGAAAAGTGAAGATGCAGCTCAGATTGGAGCCCGGTTAGATCTAATTCACTCTAAGTTCACTCATGTCGCCGCCACATCTACCATTTCTTATTCTTAGTTAGCATCACTCGTATTTGTATCGCTTTTATTCGATTTTTTCGGTTCTGTTGGTCGAATGCGGGCTCGATGCTGAATTAGATTTCACACTCGAGAACTGAGAGTTATGGAATGTATTCAACTGAAGAGCGAAAGGGAGAGAACATGAGCTAAAACTAGCAAGTGAGAATGAGACGAAACTAGTTTTTGTCATCACTTAGATATTTCTAACTATAAACTCTACACTTAGATCCGTATTCGCATTTTCTTCTCAAATATAGAATCTCCACTCAAATCTATGCTTGAGTAAGAATTTCATCGTCAAAATACAAGCTTAAGATTTCCAGAGATATCAATATTACAAGGAACCACTAAGTAATACTAAGCCTAGAACCAATTTTTAAGGTATCACTTTTCGGTCAGGTTTATCAATAAATGATGCAAAATACTAAAACACACATCATATAACACAGTTTTTTCTATATTTGGTAATGTTTTTACACGTATCTTGTAACTATACCCGATAATTTTCACCTTGAAGTTAAAACCTGCTGAGTGATACAAAAAAAATATAAAGTTGGCTCTGGTCGCGTGGAACTGGCACCTAGAATCACCTAGTTATATAAGACGGTTCTAAATGATCCTTGTGATTTTATTGAATTAAGAAATTTTTGACTTTGACTTTTGACTTTAAAAAACAATTATACTTACATTGTATGAGAAATAACAGCTTTCTTAAAAAAACACAGTCTGCAAATGAGCCTACTAAGTATATAATTTTTTCCCCACACGTCCAGTGTCTAACCTACTAATGACTACAAAAAGCAGTGACAGACCGACGGACAGTTACAAACAACGTCTATTATATTAACGAGTCCGTGAGAAAGACAAAACATTTTTATGTGCGCATTATACTCAACAAAAAGTTATAAATGAGTTGGTTTTATTTATAATAAAGGCATAATTATTTTTTATGAGAGAAAATTAAGTGTTAGCTTTGTTCGATAGCCTTTACGGTTTTATATTTATTAAAAAATGGTTTACTTCTTTACCTTCTTAAAAAACACTAGTACATTTTCTTGTAGATTGTTTTATAAATTGTTTCTGTGAGAAAAAAGGTACCTACCATACAGTTGTTATTGAATCTTCTGTCTGTTCCGAGACATTTAACAAATCGTAATAAAAGTAAGTTTCGAATAGAAAGTTCCTACTTACGTTATGCAAAACCCCTATGTAAATCTCGTAGCTCTGTCGTAGCACCGTCGTAGCAAAAATCGTAGCGCGGCGTAGCATTGCAAATGGTTCTAAGTCGTTTTTGTACCTTGAAGCATATTCAAGTACTTATAACAATGTGGTAAGTTACTTTTTTAAAAGCGTTGTTTAAAGTTGGCATAAATAAAAAAAAAAATTTTTTTATGTTAATTTTATCAGCGCTATCTGCTCCAATCAGACCAAATAGGATTAATAATTGTACTATTTTTAGGAGGACGACCATCAATGGTATGAAAATTATTGACGTTCTCGAACAGAAAATTAAAGCAATCGAAAAGCAGGTGACTTTGCGATGCTGTGTTACGATTGGAAGTAGGTGTCGGTGCAATTACAGGCACATGTGGTATACGTCTTACGTCTCAGAGAGATGAATTCAGTCAGGGTCCTGAATGAATCTGGTCTGTGTGATAATGCGTCGTTGTAGACCGACACAACCACTTAAAATCAGATAAACCATCTGTTTCTGTCCTTTCATTTGTGAAAGGCCAGAAACAGATGGTTTATCTGATTTTAAGTTGTGCTCTTTGGAGCACAATTTCTAAGTCACATAAATAGGCAAAATGGTATTCATTAGCGAGATATGAGCACTAATTGATCGATGTCGACGCGACACTCGTGCGTTGAACTCAGAGTGGTTTTACGAGATCAAGTGGCAGAGATCCATTGTCTCGCAAATCACTAGGCGTGTAGTTGGAATGGGTGGGGTCGTACTGTACGCGGGTTCTACAAACATTCAATTTAAAAAAAAATATGTAAACAAACGGACAGTTCATCTGATATTACGACATAAGTTAACTCTGTCTGAGACAAAATAGTAGTACTTCTGACTCAGAAGATATCCTCTGTCAAACAAAAATGGATTGTATTACTTGTCCGAAACAAACACTTTTGATAAACACGGATGACGTGATTTGTGATTGATCTTCTACGTTCATCAATGACTTTGAAATGCAAGATTGATGATAAAAAGTGTCGTGTGTCTGTAATTACGAAAATCTGAGGATAAGTCGCGCAAAAAAGGTTGAAGTTTTTTAAATTATGAAACTTTTTCGTCTGAAACTAAAGTTTTATGTTTAGCAGTAAAATAGACAGAAAATTAACCATTCTACAAATAAAACTATGTGATTCTCAAAAGGCTTTGCAAAAATGCAAAACAAAATTACAAAAAAAAACTCTTAATTGATATTGCCCGCTCACACCACGACCTGACCTTCATCCACATCTCCACAGTAGCTCGTTTCCGCTGTCATACCGTATTCATGGGATTTAGAGATATTGCGTTATACGGAACCACGTCTTGTTACAGCTACTCGCGCTTGTTTTTGCTCTACATTGTCTCTAGGTATTTATTCCAGTATACGTTTCTATGAGTTTTCAACAAGAATATCATCATTAAAAAGTGGTCAGTAATGACTTTTGAAATTAATTCGACGAATCCAACTTGGGCGAGCAGCCTTTGGAAAATTACAATCCATAGCCTCATCACAAATAATCAGTGCGTGTTGCCAGTGATCACTTAATATCCTACTAATATTATAAATGTGAAAGTTTAGATGTTTAGATATTTGTGTTTCAATCACGTCTAAACTACTGAACCAACTTGGATTAAACTTGGCATATATATAGCTCGTAGCCTGGATTGACACATAGTCTACTTTTTATCTCGAATAATTAACAGGATCTACAGGATAAAATGAACGAAAAGGATTAGCAGCGCCAATTGGCAAGAGGATTTTATTGTCATGTCATGTCACGTCAGTTTGACAGGGCGTAGTACTACCTCTTTGGTCTAACGACTAGCGTTTGACATTCCAGTAGGTACGAGTCCGGTGTAATGAGGTGTAATGTCAAGTTTCTCAAAGTATCCGCTCGGTACACGCACAGATAATATAATGTAAACGGAAACTGTAGACGCGTACAAAGTCGCGGGTAACTACTAGTTGACCATAAGCACAAGCTGAAAGTCGCGCAACTGACTACAGAGAGAGCCAAGTTAGGAACTTTATGCATCCACATCACATCGGCCTACAAAAAAATAGACTGCAAAAAATGTAGTAAAACTTCATAATGAACGCCTGACCGCTGCAGCGCTGGCAACTTGTTTAACCAGTTAATGAGCATGTGCAGTGTTAGTTTGCTTTCTGCTCACCCCTATGCTATCTGTGAAGCCATGCAAGGGTAATTCGTAATAGTCATCTCCGTAATTGGTACAATTTAACCCGCAACTACCCCCGAGGACTATCAGGGGGACGCAGGCGCTTTGATGGTTATGAATTTAAAATGGTAGTTAATGAGACGTTTGGTTGGATGACTGTTATATTACTGTCAAGCGAAAGTTGAACTGTCACAGATTATCAAACTGAAAATGTTGAAACTCTAAGGTATTTTTACACTTTTTCGAGATTGACGTTTTTTTTTTTTGTACAGTTTATGCATTTTAGATGTTATATGTTTATATGTAACACTGCGTGGTCACACTCTGCAGTCAGTGGTCGTTGTCACACATTCCACGCAGTGTAACTCAAAATATCGATACGTTCGTTTAGCCCCAAGGAGCCACCAATTATTCTTGTCGAGAAACCTCGATAACGATTCGTTCCAACGTCCTCGAAAAAGCCTAAAACAAACAAAGAACATGGCATAACAAGCGTCCGGCTAAGTGATTGCGATATTAAGTCGCGTCGCATCCCGCAACTATTCCACTAAAAATATACCGTCATGCATAATGCATCGAGTGCCGAGCTAAACGAGATGCAGTCACACCGAGTCGAGCGACCTGGAATAGTACTTTTATACCTAGTTCTAGTACCTAGCACTTGAGTAGTGCGTGCTCGCCAGCAGCCGGCAGTAGAAAATTTTTCAGTTTGATATGCAACTGAAATTGAAATTCAATGCTACATACATATGCACCTATTGCTATGTAGCATTCTATCACCACAATTATTTGTACATGACTAGGTAATTTATTCAGAAACAACATGACACATACCAATAACAGGAATGTTCTTATACAAAAATAAAAACTATCAATCTACAAACTCAACTAGACTTATATTACGTAAATATACCTTATTTGTTTACCAAAAGAAGTTTACATAATAATAATTGATTTAAACTACCAATGGTCCTCGCACTAGCTTACCCTGTGTGGCTATATCTATATCTTGATATAAATACTAAAAACTCGTTGAATGTTTGCTTGGGTTCGTGTCGGTGTGACTGCGACCCGAAACCAGAGTTGCTCTAATGAAATAGTCCATAAATCGCAAATATTGGCGAGGACATGCCCAACTACGCTTTCTTTGCTTGTTACCAACTAGTGACGTCACGGGAATGTCGTACATAACTCCGCTTGTTTCGGGTACTTCGGGATTTAATAAGATCGTTGGAATAACAACGACTTGAGCTTATTAAATAGTTCTCATAATTTTCTCAGTTGGTATAGCTGGTATAGCTCTGCTTTCTGTGATTTAGGTTGCGGGTTCAAACCACAAAACAACTAATATTTTTGTCATCACACAAAAATATAAGTTATTTTGGGGTGCGTCTAGCACTCTGGAATGTAGTGCGTGTAATAGCACCGGCACCTATACTCTTCAAACCGGAACACAGCAATGCGAGCATCACTGTGTGGCGGCGGCGGCAAAAAACTATTAGAAAGTATTGTCAAAGTCATTTTTTAGAGTTTAAAGCACCATTAAACTGGTTAATAAAAGTTTTCCAGAGCGTTTGTACTCGTCTGAATGCTGCATTACTCCTCCCAAAGTTACTTAAAAAGCAATTGAATGTGACAGAACAAGAGACATACAATATGCAGCAAGCACATGTGCCCAGCCACGACTGTTTTCACTGCACCACGACACGACACCTACACACGATATTATAGTAGAGCTGTTTGTGTGCGAGCTCGTCCGGGGAAGTACCACCGAATTTATCTCTGCAGCACAGTGATGCTCGCATTGCTGTGTTCCGGTTTGAAGGGTATGAGTGCTGGTGCTATTACAGGCACATGAGACATAACACCGACATGTCTCAGAGTGATGGGCGCAAAAAAAAATAGGAAAGTTAATTTTGTACATTTTAGTATTAGACGCTTTTACACCGTATCAGTGACGACACCGATATTTTTATTCGAACCACCGACTTATATCGTGTAGGTATTGGTTATCGATCAATGTGCAAATGCCTTAGCGAGATACACTCCCCTACTTTGAAATGGAAGGGAGTCTAGTTACATAATTTAAGATAAAATGTCTTTTGATTCGCTTTACAAGGTACTGTTATAGGCAGTGGAAAGCCCTTAACATCGGGTGGGCCATAGGCTTGTGTCATTTCTGTTATTCTTAAAAAAATATAAGCTAAGCAATTTTATATTTAGTTCATTAATAGTAAGTATCATTATTTCAAAATCACGTATGCGAACATGTATTGTAAAAATTTTAAATGTCTTTACCTTACTGCGTCCCTAACTCTGTGGTCTCATGTCCCTGTAACTGAATCGTTCGATAAATGTATGATAACCTTCCTTTTGCAATAGAAAAAAACATAATGCTACGAACTGCTACGAAGTATCAATTCTATGGGTAACAATACATAAAGTTAATATTCTTAGCACGAATTGCGATCAATTCCGTTCTTCTCCTGAATCTGCATCCGATCTGAGACCTCCCCGTGCTTAAATAAACTTGTCTGTCTGACGAAAATCCACCGAGTTGTAAAACTACGTCCGAACTGAAAGTACGAGATTAGAAAAAACTTTACGAAAGAGATTATTTCAAAATGTAAGCTTATCACACCTGATTAATGTTTGAACTTACCTCTGACTCTAGACCTCTAGACATCATTTTGGATTATGTGTTCTAATCAACGATATTTAAACAATGGCGCCCAGAACGTGGAACGATACAATTGTGCTTAGACATGGGCATGAGCAAATTTCTTTACATTAATGGCTTGATCAACGATCACAAAGAGTTAGGCCGCCAATCTGCAAAATCTACTGACAAGCGTAAAAACATGACATTTCAAATGTGTCTAAACGGTGTTTTTCATAATGAAATGATGGTTCCTTTGTGTTGTAGTTCAATGGTTCTAATAAATACGAAAAGTATATACTCTCCGGAACACCTAGGTACTCACATGGCTTTAGTTTTTTTTTTGTAGCTTATTCGTTTTCTTGAAGGTTTGTGTCGATGAATGTTAGCACAGTTTCGCCGAATCGACTGGAACAGAATCAGAGGTCTGGTGTTTATATTTGACAACCATACAATACACCATGACAAGGACTTGGCACCACGCCAGCGCCTCAGGGGCTGGTACACCATAGATCTTATTTGTAAGTAATAGGTTAATGGTGTCGGGTTGCAAAAAACGTCTTAAACTGATGGTAGTTTTGTTTTGACTGTTCAGAATATGAAACCTGATGAAAGACTTACTGACAGTACATTACCAGTCTTTTCTAGACGTGCTGTGTATATCTAAGACATGTAATACATAAAAATAGCCGAAATATTAGAAAACTATAAGCAACTAGGCGACAGCAATGCGACAGCAGGGGTATTCCAATCTCAGTTGAACTGCAAAGTTTTAAATCATGGTCAGTTCATACTAACTCATAGTTATTTTGTAACTAAATAGTGACATTATGATGTCATTTAATTTATTTTCGCGCATATTTTGCTGTCAAGTGTCTAAAAAGAATGATAAAAAAATAATAATAATAATAAGAAAGAATGAAAAACACTGGGCAGTGAAATATAACTTGACAGCAAAAGATTGAAATACGGGGGCAAATTGATATTACCCAAATAGTTAGTCGTGTTGCATCTGTCTACTTATCTTTGGCAGACCTACTAAGCTAGCTTAAAAGCACTTAAAGGAATGTCTCGGAATACCTAATATAAAAACCTAGTTAAGTATCAATTTATTTTGAAGGTTCAGACAAACATTATTATGTGAAAGTTTGTGTGTTTGTTAAGTTTTTCCGACGTGTGGTGGATAAGGTGCCATAGACCCGTTGAATCGGTCTTAATAAGAGTGAGCACAAAAATACATTATTTTCAGTACCTTTCCACTTACACGTTAAATTGTGAATTAATCTCATTTAGTAATAGAAACTTTCATATTAAGTCAGCACTAACATTATATTTTATTTTTGGTTAGAATCTCTGACATCCTATCCTATCCTACTAATATTATAAATGCGAAAGTTTAGATGTTTGGATGTTTAGATGTTTGGATGTTTAGATGTTTGGATGTTTGTGTTTCAATCACGTCAAAACCACTGAACCAACTTGGATGAAACTTGGCATATATATAGTTCGTAACCTGGATTGACATATAGGCTACTTTTTATCCCGAATAATTAACAGGATCTACAGGATAAAATGAACGAAAAAGATTAGCAGCGCCAATTGGCAAGAGGATTGCATTGTCTCTTTGGTCTAATGACTAGCGTTTGACATTTCAGTACGAGTTCGGTGTAATGAGGTGTAATGTCAAGTTTCTCAAAGAAGTATCCGCTCGGTACACGCACAGATAATATAATGTACACGGATACTG
This sequence comes from Gandaritis pyraliata, assembly GCA_947859175.1. Classification (NCBI taxonomy): domain Eukaryota; kingdom Metazoa; phylum Arthropoda; class Insecta; order Lepidoptera; family Geometridae; genus Gandaritis; species Gandaritis pyraliata. The sequence continues at coordinate 6,728,580 of OX401875.1, read as the reverse complement.
TAGACGCGTACGAAGTCGCGGGTAACTGCTAGTAAATAAATAAATTTCGATCGTGTATGTCGTATCGGCCAATGATGTGCAAATTTCTACTCACAGCTCCCACTATAAGATAGCGTACAGTCGTTCATTGGATAATTTATCATCCCGTTAGATGTAACTGATTGACGGTACTAACTATACTTTGATTAGTAAGTTTCGAAGAAGTAAATAACGCGGACAAAGTCGCGTGTTAAAACTAGCATTCACCACCTAACTAATAAAAATCCTAGTAAAGTACCAACATTTGGAATTTACAAAATAAATTGGATAAAATAAAGCCTTTAAGATTTCGCTTAGAAAATCTAAAGAGTAAAGACTAATCTTTGAAATAGTTATAAAGTATTTTATAAAATTCTAAAAGAAAATGCTTAGACAACGGTTTAAAATAATGTTTGGTAGATATTTTAAATTTTTTATATTAAGGTTATTTACATTTTAGACGCATTTAATTCAGTAATTTACTTAAACCTAGTTAAGAACAAATTTGTACGCCTTAGGGCAAATCACAGTGCACAACAATATCTATTATGTCACCATTTTACTTACCTGTGTTTACAAATAAATAAATTGAATTGAATTTTTTATACACTCAACAGTTGACCCTCCTAAAACTCTCCTTATCGGTCTACTTAGTCTTTATTAAGCTAGTACTTTATTACAACAAAACCTTGGTCATGGTCGGACTCAGGAAGGTGTGGCACAATGTCAACTGCCCAACACCCAGACCATACAAAGGTTAAGAAGACCGTGCTGTTTTCAAACGGGTAAAGGTACGAGTATAATTCCGTGGCGAACTGCCAGTCATCGCGTTACCTAACATATAAATAAAAAAATAAAATAAATATTCATGGACATTTCACACAATTCCCTCTATTCCTAAACTAAGAAAAGCTTGTAATATGGGAACATATTCGAATCATATTGTTTTAGTAGGTACTTAAAACTGTACCTATTTCTTTTTGTTTTTGTGCCTAAATACGTGTATTATGGATCTTGTTATCCTACTAATATTATAAATGCGAAAGTTTAGATGTTTGGATGTTTAGATGTTTGGATGTTTGGATGTTTGGATGTTTGTGTTTCAATCACGTCAAAACCACTGAACCAACTTGGATGAAACTTGGCATATATATAGTCCGTAACCTGGATTGACATATAGGCTACTTTTTATCCCGAATAATTAACAGGATCTACAAGATAAAATGAACGAAAAGGATTAGCAGCGCCAATTGGCAAGAAGATTTCATTGTCATGTCATGTCACGTCAGTTTGACAGGACGTAGTACTACCTCTTTGGTCTAACAACTAGCGTTTGACATTCCAGTAGGTACGAGTTCGGTGTAATGAGGTGTAATGTCAAGTTTCTCAAAGAAGTATCCGCTCGGTACACGCACAGATAATATAATGTACACGGAAACTGTAGACGCGTACGAAGTCGCGGGTAACTGCTAGTCTGAAATAAAGAAGTTAATAATATTGAGCGTCAACGCCAGCTCGAAAGGGTGACTAATCAACATCGAGCTATGCTGCGCTATGCTGTGCTGTGTTTCTTAAGCTTCGTTTTTTTAACAATTTTCGACACAACACGTGTTACCTGACTTGTTTGAATGGGCGAATGAAACTCGTTCGTTCTTGTTTCTTTGTGCGCACATACGCAAGTGCGAGCGAGATGGGAGCATGAGAGTGAGAGAGACGTCTGAAGGGGCACGCAGCGTGCTCCAAACCTAGCATAGCTCGACACAGCGCAGCATGGCAGAGCTCCATAAAAAACATAGCACAGTTCGGCACAGCGCGGCTCAGCACGGTGGGTAGCGCGCCTCGCTCGAGACTGCTGCGTTTTTAAACAGAGCGTAGTCTCACACAGCGCAGCACAGCATGGTTTGTTTGTATCCTCATCAAAATATTAGACGAGCGAGTTGACCAAACATAGCACAGCGAGGTACAGCGCAGCATAGCTCGATGTTGATTTGTCACCCTTACGATTGTCACACTTATTCGTGATCAAGGCATAGTAACACGGCGACACTTTGTCTGCTGTAGCTATCTTCATTGCTACCTATGTTTTATAAACTGGTGTTTTGGTAAAATAAACTATTTATTATTTATTTATTTATTATTACCTAATCTAGAGTCGGCTACGGGAGTCATACCTCAATAGACATTGTAAAAATAGCATATCAACTTAAAATTGATATTCTGTTGTTGTCGCTTAGATAGTTATTATTTATGGCATAAAAAATAAGTTTTTTAGCTATTCCTGTAAACTCTACCGGAGTGCGATAAAAATCGCACCCGATGGTGTAGTAAATTAATATTTAACAGAAAAATCGTACCAACAAGCCACCTTTTACGATCTGAGTGTGGCAATAAATTGTGCTGTAGAAGGAAATTCTAGCGCATTCTGTGAAAAACATAGCTTTGGAAATAACTTTCACTGAAGTATTGGGTTTCCAACCATACCCGCAATGCAAGCACCACTGTGCGGTGACAGCAACAACATTCAACAACCAGCGTTGGAGCACCTACGTTATTCCATTTAGAGCACTCATAGATGCTTAAGCTTGGTGCTGTAAGTAGAATATTTATTATTTTCACTGAGAGCACCTATAAAGAACACAAAACCAAAGTGTCTTCGCCTTAAGTAAATAGAGACAATAAGAAAAGTGCCAATGGACACATTCTTAGATTAGTTTATGATAAAAATTTAGGACAATGTAAAATTACTAATTAGCCTGCATTGTGGCTAGATCGTAATATAATTAGGGTATTAGTATCATTTATTAGTACATGTACACTAAATTAATAAAAAAAAAACTGAGAGCACCTAGAATAAAGTAACGTCTAATTAAGGTTATAAACTGTTTTTAAAAACGTAAAACGAATCGATAAAAATGTTATATTTATGCATGGTGTGATAAGAAATCTTTCGAATACTCCCGAATAGGTACTGGAACCTACCGAGTAAGTATTTTGAATGCTAGATAGTTTTTGTATATTTTAGTGAGAATCACTTTGTTTACGATTGCCAAAATAAATGTTTTGAGCCTCAAAGAGGTCTGTATTTTTTTATTCTCATTGGAAGCCATGGTCATACTAAACTGTAAATTTTACATTCACACCTAAAATATTTTTATCTCTTCTTGCTTCTGCAAAATTCTTATATTCCTTCCATTTTAAAGTGTCGTTAATTTTATAAGTCCATTAAATGGAGTGTAAAATAGCCGACTCTGCGAAACGCTGTAAAAATGTAAGAATACTGGATTCAGATTTTTTTACATTTAAAATTACATGCTTAGAAAGCCAGGTTTAGCTGGTAATTATTTTTTCAGAATTTTTATCAAACCATCGAGTTAGTATCCACAGATTACAATTGATAATAATGACAATTTCTAATTTTTAGGGCCTGTTTCACCATCTCTAACGCTATCCATCAAATAAAATTATACCCATCTTTGTCTTTGACAAGTCTAAAATAGAGACGGAGATATTTATAACTGACGGATAGCGCACCTAATCATGATGGTGTAATAGGGGTTTAATCTTTTTAACTTATCTCTGGTCTTGACCTCAGAATACCTTTTTATTCTGAGGTTCCGGATTACACCAACTATCGTGGAACCAACGTTGTTAATGGTCAAATAATATATGTCTCTTTCTGACCAGAAACCAAGTGGATTATAGGCAAATCTATATATCTATGTTTTTATTGAAAACCGATATTTGAATATAGAAACCCCCCAAAAAATAATAAAAACTATACTATTCTTAGTGAAAGAGGTTTCTTTTCTCTTTGATGAACATATACCACCTTCTTTCATCTACAAACGAGCAACCAATGACCAACCAAGCGATTATCAAGTACTTTAACATTCTCACACCTGTGGTTCGCAGTCTGAGGATTCGGCGAGAAATAATGCGGAGATGATTCGTCGCATCTGCAGAACTAGTATTAAGGGGATAGTCTATCTGTGCAAAACAGAAGAATCGAGTTGTCATGACATGCGCGGAAAGCAATTCGTAAATTTTATCGAATACTAAAGTAAACTGAAAAATGCTTTACTGCGATCTTTATATTTATTTATTTAGTTAGTTACACCAATGGCATATTCACAATTGTTATTTAGGAGAAAAATATTACTTATAACATTCTACAGTGTGATATACCATTACAGGCATAAACAGATTTGATGTAGGTAAAATATGTCTTAAAAAATTTAGTACTTATTTTTTAAGGAAAAAAAAAGGAACATCTTATAACTAAGTGTGTGATTGGATTTTTTCCAATATACGAGTAATAAGTGCTCATGATAACATTCATGATAACAAAATTAAAGGAACGCTATTGTTTGTGTCAAATAGTCAGTTAATTGGATAAAATCTGCCAAGATTGGTTTTAAATCATACAGGAATGAAAGTATTTATTGGTTTTTTGTTACTTTTGAATAATCAACTTTTTTGAAATTATGTGTGGCATATTTTTACCCTTTTAACATTTTTTGTATCATTACATTTATATCATACATTAATTATAATATCTAATGCAGGGTGATGAGGATCTAACTTACTGAGGGGTAGTTTATTTTCACACTCCGTTACACCACTAAAATTGCTTATCACTAAATCTACAGTTCTTTGAACAGTATTTTATAAACTACATAATATTTACTATTATTAGGGTTTGAATTTTTGTGTCCTTCACTAGAGGTAGACCGGTCAAAATTAAAATCTGCAACAAATTATAGTCTCTACTTATATCACTTGACTGTGTCACTTTATCTACTGATATTATCCATGACGAGAAACAAAGTCTGTATAGTCACTGGGGTTTGTTTGTATACTGCACATATCTAAATATTCTTGGCAGAGTATTATTGAGTTTTAGTGAGATCTATACTTCTTCATTTTTACTTCGCAGAGCCTGGTTTCATATCAGTATGGAGTTCATATCAGCCAGTGCCTCATAGTTTTTGACTTGCTTTGCAGGAGATTGGTCATCTCTGCGGATGAATATGCGACCATTCCTAGTCCACACATATTTTTGCGACGAAAAGACTTGACGGAGTTTCCCAAACGCAGCCCAGCCCAGCTGGATTCTCTGGTTTAGCTCTTTCTCAAAGTTGTGTCTACCCAAACGCAGGGTCTGCCCGAGGTAGACATACTCCTGCACAACTTCGAGAGGCATTCCGGCGACAGTGATTGGCTCTGGGGTTATACGATCATTGATCATAATTTTCGACATAGCTCAGAGGATTAGCAGGCTGAAGTGGCAGTGGGCCGGCTATGTTTGCCGTAGAACCGACAATCGTTGGAGCAAACTAATACTCGAGTGGAGACCACGTTTAGGCAAGCGTAGTGTAGGACGCCCTCCGGCGAGATGGGGCGACGATCTGCGAAATGTAGCTGGCAGACACTGGATGAGAAGAGCCGAAGACCGAGCTCAATGGCGCGTCTTGGGAGAGACCTACGTCCAGCAGTGGACGAGTATAGGTTGATGATGATGATGATGATGGTTGTTAGACTCATCCATCTTTCTGACTCTGGAGCATGAAAGTATGTCCGCATTATCAATAGGGAGTTATATGGCTGTGTCTAGTTGTTTAATTGTGTTCAGTAGATTTTCGGTCTCGTTTTCTGACACTCCATTTATCTCCAAATTGTATCAAATTTAAATTTATTTATCAAATTGTATCTTCAAATTATATTCCGTCTTGTGAATCCAAAGTAGCTGGGCGTAGACATAAGTACATTAAGTGGGTATGTTTGTTAATATTTAGGTCATAGTAAATTCTACGGAAACTCTCAAATCGATAAATAGTAGATAAGCTTAAAAACTAAAACCTTAGGTACTACTGAAAAATAACTCTCTAAATAATATGAAAAAGGATAGGGAGGGTACTGCTCCAAACTCATCTTTAACATTAACATATTGCGGAGAGTTTAACACAAATTGTGAGAGACAGATACAGATCATTGATACAGAATTGGATGTAAGTAGGTAATTTCAGAAGAAATAAGTATTCCAAAATATACGTGCAATAAAAACCAGCAGTATTTATTTTAGTTTTTTTGCATAAATATTGTTAACTAGCAGTTACCCGCGACTCCGTACGCGAGTACAGTTTCCATGTACATTGTATTATCTGTGTTGTATTATTATATGTGCGTGTACCGCGCGGATACTTTGTGAAACTTGACATTACACCGAACCCGTACTTGAATGTCAAACGCTAGTCGTTAGACCAAAGAGGTAGTATTACGCCCGGTCAAACTGACGTGACATGACATGACAATGAAATCCTCTTGCCAATTGGCGCTGCCAATCTTGTTCGTTCATTTTATCCTGTAGATCCTGATAATTATTCGGGATAAAAAGTAGCCTATGTGCCTACTGGATTGGATTGAGTTTTAGGAAACTTGGCATATATGCCAAATTTCATCCAAGTTGGTTCAGTAGTTTAGACGTGATTGAAACACCTAAACATCTAAACTTTCGCATTTATAATATTAGTAGGATAGGATAGGATGTGGTTCTTTGCGTTCTGGCAAGATAAAATGGTACATTTTGTCTTGCCAGAAGGCAATGTCTCTCTCTATGTATTCTACTTTCATCAAATGTTCCTCTCCGGTCCATGTTAGATCCTTCTTTAGAATAAATAAGGTTGTTCACAAAAAGGTTTTTACAAAAGCAATAAAATAGGTTGAATTAAATGCAATACAAGTATGAGCAGTAGCAAGATAATAATTAGGTACTTACTTATCCTAATTTAATTGGAATTAGGATAGAAAAATCTATTTTCCGTGTAAACAAATAACAGCTACTGACTGATTGGCGGAGTTGACTTAAAAGAAATAAAAACTAAGTTTACATTGGTATGGTTATTGTTGGATATTGTCATGTATTCAAGAGAAAAAAGTAAAGCCACTTTCAATGCGTATTAATTGGCAAACCAGGAGTTCTACTCGATAAAATTTTATTGTGACTGTTCGTAAATGTCAAATGAGCTTATTACGCGGTCTGCTTACGCGTTACGCGCAGCCGCGAGAAAAACTGCCATGTTGCTACGTAGTGTACTCAAATGATACAATAGAACCGTGATTTGTAGACTTTTGTCGAGTAGACGTTTGCGTGTTCTTCATTTAAAAATCCTGAGAAATTTGGCGTGGGGCTGACGTCCGAACGTTTCGGCCGCCTAGAGGCCACTGAAGAATTTTCTTGCGATATTTGGTTAAAAACTAGTCTCAGCAATTATTAAATATTAAAAAAAATAAGACTATTTAAGTAAAGATTTTACACTTTTTATATACTTAAATATTTGGCCTATACGTAAGTTTAGTTGTTTTGTAGATAAAACAAGGGAATATTGTGGAATAGACCATTTAAAATCCAAAATTTCGAAGATCTTCTGCCACCTGGATTAAGGAAATGAAAACAAAATCGCAAAATGTATTCAGGGCGTTTTGGAGACAAGGATATGTACATCAAGACGTGCTGAGTACTTTTTGCGATTTTGTTTTCATTTCCTTAATCCGAGTGCACAAACTTGACTCGAAACGGTTTGGGCGCGAGAGAGCTGTGTTTGATCCCAGATTTATCTATTATAAACCAGCTAAATGAAGCTAAATTAAATATGTAATTGTTACACATATCCTGAATATTGATTTGCAACCAAAATAAATGAAGTTACTATCTTACTTTTCTTTTAAACACACTTTGAACTTCGCTAGTTTTGGCAATTTGGCAGATCCCCAGCCTTAAGACGTCATCAACTTGCACAGTCTTTTTCCAATCAGCAGAGCTCATGAATTATTTAGTAACACCATCCGGGTGATAGTAATGGGACAGTGTGGTATCGATGAATCATTACCTCAAACAAAGCCGACGGTTGATTTTGCATTGTAACTTATTGTTAACGATGTGAAAGAGCAACATTGAAATACTTTATACATTAGTCGAAAGTCTACTTGTAACACATGCATAAATTATGCAATTAATTCTACTTATTTCTCAGATGTAGATTCATACCACTCGCTACGCTGCACTAAACAGTTTGTCGGTTTTTGTCTGCACTAAGAATGTGAGCGTAGGTATTCAGCGTTGCCTGTCAAGAATAATAAACTAAAAAACTAGATCGGAACACAAAAAATGGACTAAGTACTCCGTATTTGGAAAAATAATTCAGACTCAGGCATAAATTCGAGTAAAGATAACAAAACTGTCAAAAATCTAAAAACTTGGATTTCGTTTTGTAAACGAGATCGTCAATAACGTCAATATAAGCCTATATATGCACGATGACATAAAACATTGAATCTGTCAATATCTTTATATTGTTTTTTTTAATCCATTTCAACTTGAATGGCTATGAAAAGAACGTATCGAACGTATGAAAAGAAGATATAGAATAATCTTATTATCGATACCGGCACATCCCTAGTGTGTTCACCCCTAGCTACGAGTGGATAAGCTTTTGTTTCTCGGACATAATATTTCTACCCGAGAAAAGCCTTTCCAATTTTCATATAAATCCTAATGGTTTAAGTGAAAACAAATAAAGCTTTATGTTTAGATCTTAAAAATTATTTTTTATTTATAAACTTTTCAATATTTCTGATAGGGTGAATTATTCTGTGAAATATTTATTAACTTTTCGTTAATCCGCGGTTTGCGGTTGTTTACTGTAAAGTTCTGTACAAAATATCATATACGTGTGTAAGATTGATGTAAGACATTTACCACTCCAAATAATATCGTAGATATCGTGTCGTTTGCAGTGTGAAAACAGCCTGTCGTATTTGTTGACTAAAAGTAAGTATTCCACAAACCAAACCAGTTTTTCAGGTATTTCCCGAAACCCAATATTTTGAAGCATTTTTTTTCAGAAATTTCCTGGAATAGTCTATTGCACTGTAGATACGTGCACAGTATTATTCTCTTTTCACAGAAAGTTGATCAATTCCAATATTGATTCCTCCAGTTTTTACCAAAATGTTCTGTGTTTATATTTTGGTAACAAACACACCGACAAACTTTATTATGTGCAAAATTAGTGAAACAGTCAGTTGAGTAAAAAATAAATAAAATAAAGTAGATCAGCCCCCGTATGCCAATCTTTTGCTGTCAAGTTATATTTCACTGCCCAGTGTAATTTCTTCCGGTCACGGGGTACAATTTTGTACCACGTGATCATTCTTTTTAGACACTTGACAGCAAAATATGCGCGAAAACACATCAAATGACGTCATAATGTCACTATTTAGTCACAGAATAACTATGAGTTAGTATGAACTGACCATGATTTAAAACTTTGCAGTTCAACTTTGATTGGCATACCCCTGCAGATGTGGTTAGCTATTTTATTTTAGCATGTGAGTGTCTGTGGATGCTTCTACTTCACGGTCAGGAAGTGGAGCCTTTGGACTGTGAGCAGAGAATTATCTAAATACTGCTATGACTTAGACCAGATTCAACTCCGGATAACGCTATTCGTCAGATAAATACTATCCCTTTAAACTTTTCAAAAACAAGGACGGAAATAACCTAAATATATTTTCTTAGATAAAAAAAAATTGTGTTTGAAGTAGCATCACGTCTGGTTTTTTTTCGTATTTGAGCATTTTTTTGTTGATGTCCTTTACTTGGAACATGATTTACCTACTACATAATGCAGACACTTGCCGACTAAGGAACGATTACTTGCCATGTTTAGTATTCACTAAATGTCAATGTCATAATGACAGCAACCTAGTCCTGTCATGTATGTGCTTGTCTCTCTTCCATCTTGCCTTCGTACGGGCTGCATGAGCTCCGTAAAGTTAAACCTAAAATAAATAAATAAGTGCAACCAATAAGTGAAAAGTGTTTTGTGTCCGCTACGGAACTTCCCAATAGAAGATCCCAAACATAAGTCTGGTCCTTCGAGCCGGATACGGCTACCTACCAACCCTTTCAAGCTTACGACCAAGTTTTGTTATATTCTGGTAGGTTGTCAGTCCAAGCTCGACAACATTTTTTCGGCAAAGTACTGGCATTGATTTAGCGCATACATACTATTTGGTAATCTACATCGGGGAGAGGCCGGACCGGGGTTAGGCGGTACCAACCCGACAACAGTGGCGTTTGAGGAAAGTGGCTTAGCCCAGCAGTGGGACGATACGAATCTTATCGATGATGGTTACTTTGCAAGCATGGGAAATAAGACAAGTAATTAAATTTAAAATTTAAAAAACTCCTGAATATTGGACCCATTTTCATCAAACATAGCTGCACTCCCGACTATTCACCATTCAAACAAAAAAACAAAATCAAAATCAGTTCATCCGTTCGAGAGCTACGTTGCCTTAGCCAGATACATACACAACACAACAGACACGTCAAACTTATAACACCCCGTTGTTTTGCGTCGGGGGTTAAAACTGCTTCTTTCAACATTTATCGTGAATGTCCAAAGGTGCACTCTAGCGGTCATCCGTGACGTCACGCGCGTCACACCTGTGACTCACACTTGGCTAAACCTTAAAAACAATTTTATCGTAGGTACCTAAAGTTTCTTAAGTACCTACCTCCTTTCAAACTGTGAAATACCTATAGATGTAAGTATTACCTACCTTGTTGAGAAGAACTAGGAAGCAAATTAATTGGGAACATTTTCATCTTAGCAGACTTTAACTGGTCATTTTATTTTATTTTATTTTTTATAAACAATTGCGACAGTTGAAAACAAGTTAAATTAAGTGATTTTGTAAAAGATCTTTTTAAAATTCGGAAAATAGACTGAATAGAATTTTCCCTTGATACGGGAAAAATCTGTGTGATTTCCCTCATTTCCCTAAGCACAGCACTTTACAAAACAAATAGCGCGTAAAAGGAGCATAATGCAATTAGCCTTAATCTTTTCACCACACTGGTAAATACACTTCTATTAATAGTTTGCTAATAAACGATGCCAGCATCAGAATGCAGAGTCTGGGTTATTGATCGAGCGAGCGAAGCGAGCAAAATAATGTTTGTACCTAAAGTTATCAGGGTCCAAATGAAAGTTAAAAAGAAAGTCATCCAATAAAATTAAGTAGGTAAGCACTGTAATTCTACTAGACTAGGTACACACTCTACTTGCCACAAAGCCAGATTATATACTTAGCTATTACGATTGTAAATGTTGTAATCTAAGCCCATCATATCACTAGGTACTACCTACTGCCAGAATACTGTCTGGTTTTCTCACGAGATTTTCCTTTACCAAGAACCAGTATCAAGTTCTACTCTTATCAGCCATCTTGCAAATCTGTGCGAGGTTAAAGATTAACGAAGCGCACCGCAGAGGCGCGAATAATAGATGGCGCTCTAACAAAGAATATACCTTTGAATCTTTGATAGCTCGCTTTGTGGAACGACCTGCTTGGTGTGACCAGCTGAGCCATAACACGCTAGATTTAGCGACTTTTATCTAACCGCGATGTGGCATGTTCCAAATTAAGCAATCGATTGGGTACCTCTAGTACCTACATGTATTTATGTATCTTTTTGTACCAAACGGAAAACGATGAGTTTGTTAAAATCCTAGAAAGTCGCTAGATGGATAAGACCCAAAACCGTTACTTCTGTTGAAATACCTAGATGGAAAGGTGTAAGCAGAGAACTGTTACGGCTGTTATGATTATGATGCTATCATAGTTTTTATTCATCTAAAACTCTTTACATACTTATTAGTTATTATCAATTACACAAGTGTTTTTTTAAAATTCTAAATGATCCTTGTGATTTTATTGAATAAAGAAATTTTGACTTTGACTTTAAGGTAAGCTATTTTTTTGTTGGCCTCCCGCGTCCTAGTGCGGTGACGGTAAACTTCTATTCTGGCAAAATAAATGTACACTCGAGAGCAAAAAAATCGACTCAGGCGACACACCTGCAGTCGCAAGTCACTGGCAAAAAAACTGATCGTGTAAATATTTTTTTCATAGTAAAATCATAAAGCTCCTATTATTAGCTTCAAAATGATATAAAATATTGTAATGTTTCTTGCTCACACAACCCAACAACATGTTGTGATCAGTAACCACCCTTTTTGCGCTTGTTTACAATAGTGCTAATTAAGGGTTACTTACCCATATAAAAGGTTATCTACCTGACCCACCCTTATCAGTTAGCCGTCAAACGTCAACCGATACACATCTCCGTTATCAACAAACAAGAATTCTACCTGAAAATGGACACAACAAGTGATGAAGCTGCTCAAGCGGTCACCCTATTGCGACAAGGCCAGAGTCAGCGTGAAGTGGCACATGCGTTGAACATGAGCCAGTCTGCTGTTTCCAGAGTTTACCGTCGTTACCAAGAGACTGGTAACTTTAATCGAAGACGCGGTTCCGGAAGAAAAAGGTGCACATCGGAGAGAGATGACCGTTTCATTGTCAGTACATCGCTGAGAAATCGGGCCCTCACTGGCGTTCAAGTCCAACAAGAGCTCAGAGAAACGCGAGGAGTGGCTGTTAGTGGCTGGACAGTCAGAAGACGACTTAAGGCAGCTAGCCTTGAGCCAAAAAGGCCAGCTACTGGCCCCAAATTAACCCCAGCCCACCGAGCAGCCCGCCTACGATTTGCCAGAGAACACGTTGATTGGACTGACGAACAATGGAGCTCCGTCCTCTTCTCAGACGAAAGCAGAGTATGCTTGCATGGTAGCGATAGAAGAGGACGAGTCTACAGAAGACCTGGAGAAAGATTCGCGCAGTGCTGCATCAAAGAAAATGTGGCTTTTGGAGGAGGTTCCTGGATGGTGTGGGCGGGCATTTCAATGGAGGCAAAAACCGAGTTGGTTTTTATTGAAACTGGTGGTCGAGTGGGAGGATTGACGGCGAACCGATACATCGATGAGATTTTAGGGGATCACGTCGTTCCCTACGCCGGTTTCATAGGCGAAAACTTTATCTTAATGCACGACAATGCCCGTCCACATACTGCAGGTTCCGTCCGGCAGTATTTACAGGAGGTCGAAATTGCCGCTATGGACTGGCCAGCGCGTAGCCCGGACTTAAATCCTATCGAGCATATGTGGGACGAACTGAAACGAAAAGTTCGGGCTAGAAATCCTGCACCAGCCACAAAATCGGACCTCAAAGCGGCGCTCATTGAAGAATGGGATAGCATCGAACAAGATCGAGTAAAGAAACTTATTCGATCCATGAAGAAGCGATTGAAAGCTGTTATTAGGGCCAGGGGGGGCAACACTAAATATTGATAGTTTAATTTCTAATAAATTAATATTTTGACGAATTTAAGCTGGTATTTTCTTTACTGTTAATGATCACCCTTTTTCATTGCTTAAGACTCCTTCTCATTCAATATTTTTTCATTACCAAAATAAAAATGTAAATAACAAAGTAGACCACTCATTTTAAAGTTAAAACTAACAGCTTTGAGATGTTAAAATCAGAAATAGAATGAAAGCTTCTGATTTTTTGCCAGAGTTTTTTAAACGCGGGCGTGCGTCCTGAGTCGATTTTTTTGCTCACGAGTGTAGTTTGTATTTTTTATCCACGAAGCAACCATTTTCAATTAAATTCTGGGTTTACTTTCGACATCATTTTTGAAAGGCAGTTGGAAACACTAAGCTTAGCCGAAACGTGGGACGTTTGCGTATGACGAGATTGAATTTTGTATGCGACGACCAAAGTCAGCTTATTAGACGAGCCTTGACAGAGCTTCGTCATAATGGAGCTTTTCAAAATGGCGGCTTGCCAAGCCTTTGTACATCAACCCAATTAGAATAGCCTCGTCTTTGAGTGACGGATGCAATGCAGTGCAATGCCTCACAAGACACACTCTGTGAGGTTGTGCATTGTAATAGGCAGAGGTACCAGTAACTGCTTAACATCACGAGATTAGTCATAACAATATGACCTAACGTCGAAAAATGTCATGTCCGTGCATTTCGATTAGTTTTATTTCTCTAAGCGTTTGTAGAATTTCACCTTGGCCAGATCTAACTAATCTTACTAAATATTTCAGGCGCGTTGTAAAACAATTTAGTTTTAGCCATTTTTAGAATTGAGTACAAAATATTGTAACTATAGAACAAAACAAGTACATAAGAGTGTCCGAGGAACAGGCGAGCCATTAATAAGTTGTGACAGTTTAAGAGACCGCATTATAAAGTTAAGTGAGTAAGTTGGAGTTATACCACGCTGGGGACGGTCACTTGCAACTTGTACTAGTTCCACTAGTGATGTGCTAGCACACGATGTCCGGATAGATTATAGGTTGTTGTTGTCAGTCTTCAATATCCCAATGCTACACAAAGACCTTTTTCAGAGTGTACATAGTCCTCAAGTAATTAATAGTGTCAGGTTGGAGGTAGCTAAGCTACTGGAAAAAAAACCATTAGTTACGTCGGTTATGGAAGACGAAAAGTAAGTAGATTGATGAATGTCGTATCCCATTAGTACCTACCTGGGTCTAGTCGGTAAATAAGAGCATGGCATGCATGTTTATGCTGTTACTTGTAGCATGTTATTTTAAAAGCTCCAAAACTGACGTTCCAATTTAAAGACATGCCACAGACAGAGACAACGATACAAGCTCTCAAACAAGGTAGACGATTTTAAAGTGGGTTCAGGCGCTGCGCTAGGCTAATTCTTATTAAAACGGTTTGGCTGACTATCTAATGGATTGTTTATGAATTCGGGGCTAAGAACTTCTCATACTTTAGTCATACCATAGTGTTGCGATACACAATTCTTGATACGGAAGTGCACAACCCTAGTTGGCACACGTACGCACAACTCGGTCCAAATTGAGGCGAGTCGGTGTAAATTGTTAACTTAGGTTCTTGTTAATGCCTCAAATTAATGACAATGGGGATTATGGAACATGTCGGGAGATGTCTTGAAGGTCGTGGGCTCTCTGGAAAGTTATCATAATTAAATAGGTAGGTACTTAGTAAATCTAGAATGTTTTAACCTTGAGTCCTCTGCATTCTGTGACCCCACACGTGGGTAGGCATGAAAATCTAAAGTATCACAATACTCAGCCCCCGTATGCCAATCTTTTGCTGTCAAGTTATATTTCACTGCCCAGTGTAATTTCTTCAGGTCACGTGGTACACTTGACACTTGACAGCAAAATATGCGCGAAAACACATCAAATGACGTCATAATGTCACTATTTAGTCACAGAATAACTATGAGTTAGTATGAACTGACCATGATTTAAAACTTTGCAGTTCAACTTTGATTGGCATACCCCTGCAGACCTGGCACATATCAGTCGTGGAGAGACGTCGCGACGGGCATCGAGCCAGCAATGTCGCAAATAAATTGGAAAATAATTTGTACTTTCTCGATAACTTTTGAAGTAAGATAAGATTATATACATTTAATAATATTATATTTTCTAACTTCAGGCAAAAACTATACATACCTAAGTGGGTAACCCCATCAAATACGTCATTATTATTCCATAAAAAATTAGGAGTCTTATTTATTTATTTATAAGGCATCGCCAACAGCACACATAATACACTTTCTAAAATAACTTATAAACAATAATTATATTATAGAATGTGTGCCATTACAGTCTTCAATCAGAATTCATCAGGTTTTTTATTTTTGGTTTATTTATTGTCCTGGAACTTCGATAATTTTTTTTTTAATTTTTGAAGATCCAAAAGTTATTCAGATGTCGCACCTACGTCCAAATGTAATAAGTTCAATAGCTACAGTAAGTTCCACTTCCACGGTACTTAACACATGATGCCAGTTCCCTGCGGAGCAGTCCACAGGTCCCGTGATGGTGACTTGTCACCAGCAGCTACGCATCCTCGCGTCCGCGTCAATTAATGGTCTCACACCCTTCCGTGTGGCTGCGAGGATGGAGGACATCAGCTTATAATGTAGAATTGTAGATCAGGGGCCTTATGCTCAGATAGGCAGAGATTTTACTCTAATAGGGATGATGTCAAATTGACGTCGAATATTTGTTTCATACTTGGTGAAATGAGTTTTCGGCCGAGATATGACGTCATCCCTATTAGAGTTTTAACCACTTGTTTCCTGCCCTCCGTGATGTTATTAATTGCACGCATGTCAAATTGTTTTTTAACCCGTGGCTCGCTGTCAGGGTGCAGGTGCCTGACTGGCACATGTCTCTGCTCTTTATAAATTGCTTTGTTTCCCGTTTTAAATTATACAATTCTGACTGGTTTTCGACATTTTCAGTTCAAGTATTCATTAAAATTCCCCGCACACAGAGGCATTGAACGTCGCGGGAGAAAAGTCTAATCAAAGTCTTTAAAATGGAGGTAACGAGAATCTAACACAAATTGAGTACATATACACTACTTATTTCAGGTAAAGATGGTTTTCTCTCATTCAACCTCTAGGCACCACTAGAACTTCAACTCCGCCTACTGTTAATAATAGCCTCCTTGTTTGTAAGTACCACTCCCTACGGCCTCTCGTGCTATTCTCATCCAGTTTTAACATCTTATCTACAGCATATTACGGTCACCGGTTTTTTTAAACGAAAAAAACCAAGTTGGGTTCGGACAATGCAGTTTGAAACTGTCCGGATTAAAAACTCATTTTCTACTTGGGAACTTTAGCGGCCATCTTAAGGACCTCGCACACCACCTATTGTATGCTCCTTTAAGCAGTCACCATTGTGTAACACATTATTGAGCGACTGTGGGTCTTTATGACCGTTTGATAATTACTGCCTGGTTAATTTTTTTTTATAAAATATAGAATGTCCGTCACAATCACAAGAGACGATGAAGCCGACGATGGAGCAGGACAGTCTAGAAAACACCTATTCACTCTTGCCTTGAAAATACCCAGATTGTATTTCTCAGGAAAGACAGAAGACGGCACCGAGTTCCATTCCTAATTTTGAGAGAATGTGCTCGCAAATGGTGAAGGAAACCCTTTGGTGAAGGTGGAAGGTGGAAGAAATGGTGAAGGAAAATGGTATTAGAGCCAGGCGAGCCTATTTGTCCTCAATTTAACTAACTTATCCGGAAATGTTTAGTGTAATATACAAATACTTAAGAAAATAGCATTTTTAACAAAAAAAAAATTATTAAAATGAACTCTGAATTCTAAATGATAGAGATAGAAAACAGAGTTCAAATCACCGACTGCAGGCAGGGTGTCCAAAAGGCTGGCAACGTTACCTCTTTGTATGGCAATACTAATTCTCTGTCCAAGGTAAGCGCCAGCCCTTTGGTCATTTGTCACGTCCACCAACCTTTTGGATAACTCTTATCCAAACATAACTTATCCGGTACAAACTTTTTGCAAATAAACGCATGAGTGATGAAAAACTCTGAACTATGAGCTATTCCAGATGCTATAATGAACAATAAAAATCAATGACTTTTTGTACAACCAATGCCTATAACAAAATAATTATGCTTGTTAACTGCATGGAAAATTTTCTGAAAGAAATCACCACGATTTCATCTCAGCTTTCAATTCATTTCCACTTTAGCAATTTATCCGCAGCGAATGAATAATGAGTTCGAAACAAAATTTCATACATTACCGTGATATATTATATTTAGCCATACAAGTTTCCTAATGGCCTTACTTTTTAAGGCTTTTATAATAAATCATGCAAAAAAAATAAGCTCGGACACGGAAATAAGACTGAAATTACAAAAGAGATAAAGATTTTAAATAAACTGAATATAATATAACCTATTCCAGACCGCCTTTGCCTATGTATTTTTTATGAGTAAAGTGATGGAACAAGTATATGGTCCACCTGATGTTAAGCCGTCACCTCCGCTTATAACAATGCATTACCACACTGTGTCAATCACTCAGAGGTCTCTTAAAGATTTTTATAATCAAAGTCGCTCGTATTAATTTAATAAAATAATATGTAGCTGCAGCTAGTAGTACCTTAGTATGAATAAATAGGAAATGGATAAATATTTCCGTTATTTCAGTTCCAATCAAGACGAAGCTCGAACTAAATCCCAATCAAAAGCAGTCTGAGACTATTATGACCACAATACCGTTTCAATAACAGTTTCTAAAAAACTGAGACCGCTATAAAATGGCCGTAATATTAGTAAGCACTAGTGTAGTAGTAACATACTTTCCAATCTAAGCTTAGGAGAGAAGCGGGAATCAGTGGGTTTTCCTATTCAAAATATAATTATAATCGCTGAAAAACTAATATATAAAAATGAATACTTACACTCTTGAATAAAATAAAGGTACAATCGAGGCAGCACAGATGAGCTTGCAAACTGTCACTTACTACTTACCCAAAGAAAATCAACGTTTAGTCTACTGACACCAGAGACACCATTAATTTTAATAAATACATAAGTGACACCTGTAATATACCTCTGGGTAAGTAATTGCTGTTGAACCAGATCGAGTGACGACGCCAGACATTCTCGATAATCTTGAATAGCTACCATGCCATGTGCTGGAACTGCCAAAAGTCTCATAATAGGACGGTGGTAGTTTTTAAAAAACCCCAAGCTATCGGCCCGACATATTTCCCATGAGACCGCCACTGGCTATATTAAAAACTCCATAATAACCTCCCTAAGCCCCGTTGTTCTTGGATTTAGAATTAAAATGGACTTTTTATGGTAAATGACTTTAAAACCGTCACTCGTCTGTTTAATGACCGCATCGGACTTTTGCAACGCTATTTGTTTAATGGGTTTTTTACCCGACAGCTGAGAGAAGGTAAATGAAAAAAAATTAAATAGGTTCATGACTGTTATGTAGTCCCCAGATGGCAAACCTCCCCTCAGATTTTTCATTAAGTATTCATTTTATTAACTAGTATTCCTAAGGCATGTAGCCAGAAGTTTTTTTATCTATCTTTAGCACATTCGTTGAATACTTAAATAAATATAAATTGGAGTAAGTACAAAACAATTCTAACTTTTATTCAAAAAGATAATTTAAAAAATACCAAATTGTAAACAAACTTATCTCGACGCCTGTACCAATCCAGAAAATGTATCGTTCAGTATCATTTCACTCTCGTAAAAAGAAACTCGATGGTTGAAAAAGATACATCTCGAACACGGCCATATTTCAAAGAGTCAAGTGTAATGTCAAATCTCTACGTATGCCGTACCTACATAAATAAGGACGAAGACACGTCCCCCTCCTTTTACCCCTACTTACCCCTGTTGCCCCTACTTGCCCCACTTTGGTAAATAAATCATGGCCTTGTCTTCGGGAATACGAAAGCAGTTGGCGCCGCGAATGTACGAAAACACTAGTGCGGTGCGTCTTGAATGCAGATTGTGGTGGGGAAACACACGGGGCTGTATTTTGTGCGGTTATTTTTATTATCTTCGCATTTACTGCTCAAGCACTGATCTGGACTTAAGCATAGATTTCTTTACAGTTTAAAAAAAAATGTATACAACTAAATGATGGAACACCCCAAAGGCCGTAATGACCTGATGTTAAGTGGTAACGATGCAATTGCTTTGAGTTTTGCATGAGAACCTTTAATATCTTGAGTACCTAATGCTAAAGTTTGAGTTATTTATTAGAATACCAGCCCTAAAGACACAAGCCTAGATGGTTTTTTACAAACTGTCTAGTTGTCTTTGCTAAAACAGGCTTTAAATGAATAATATTTGACTAACAAACACTACACTTTACGTTCAGTTGAACATCTGAGAAGAACAGAAAGTAAGAAAGTTTTTTTACCTTTGATAGACCATCTTTTGACTTCAATCTCACCTAATGGAATATGACGATGAAGCTGACGATGGAGCGAGATGGTCTAGAAGAATGGTCTAGATGGTCTAGAAGTGAGTAGGTGACTCACTCTTGCCTTACAGATTAATACAGAATACGAAATACAGTATGATAGAGTCGATTGCTCTGCTGCTAACACGCCATAGGTAATAACATCAGCAGCAACATTTTCCAAAACTGCGTACTACGTTTTATTTTTCTATTAGTTTTTACAAAATAAAAAGTACGTTCATAAAACGCACAGTGGTTTTTCCCGCGATATTTCCCCGTATTTTCCGCCCACTATCCCCCTAGACCACGCGCGGAATATGTGAATGGCTGATGTTCTAATACAGAAAATCAACTGCTGATCGTTGTTTGCCTGAGAAATTGACTTTTTGGCGTTTCGAAAATATGAAATAAGCGGGTTTCTTGGCTAAAGGCGTATTTGAGAGTCAAATATTTTCGCTCGGCTGGGTTACGCACACAAAACACGCGTTGTTATCAATTGGTGGAAATGAAAACCTTTTTGGAGATAAACCCTTTTTCTCAGGTTTGAGACTAGGAAAAGCTACCTTTTAAGATTTTATTTTTCACTGTTTAAATAAGGAGAATACATTTTATAGAGCTTTCTCACTGCCACTGATTCGATTCCTACACGATATCGTCGATGAGTCATATATAGTTTAGACGCTATCACATCGCGTAGGTGCTGTTATCATCTAGTGTGACGCCCATAGCCAATTTTGGGCCCATAGTCATGACTCAAAACATAAAAGATCACTTTAAATATTATCATACTGACGTATCTTTAATTACAGTTGGAACTTTCTTGACTCAGATCAAAGAAAACTAGAATCACGGAATCACTGATACCACTAAGAGAAATGATAACAAAGTTCACACGGATGTCTGAGAAAGAAGTAGTAAAAACACACCATAAAACATAAAACTATTTTAAAGTTTATCACACATGGGTCATCACAGAGGCAATCCAGTCACCTGTCGAATCCAAGGTCTGACGAGAGGGATGATGCTGTACACTCCTGGCTTCTCCTTTTCAGCACAACCAACTCCAAAAGAAACCAGACCAATCAGCTTCTGGCCCGTCACTGCTGGCCCGCCGGAGTCACCCTAGAGACCAAAAAAGTGCTTATGAACTTTCGAAAAATACTTTGAACTGTTTTCAAAAATAATACGACTCGTGCTCGCCGTCATCATCGTGTTAGCAAGTCGGAGCCAAATGCTGGGCATAGACCTCTCCCATAGATTTACTTAAAAAACGTTCTAAGTATGTTGACTGACTTCTCATCTTTACAAAGTCATCAGTCCATCACGTAGGCGTTAATTACTGTTACCTGACAAGAATCCCGTGATCCGTTATAAAATCCGGCGCAAAACATCCTGGGAGTGATGCTGGTGTAGTACTTATGAGGCAGCTGCTTGCACTCCTGTGGAGGTATGATCGGCACGGAGACCTGACGGAGAATGTTCTCCATACTCTTTTGCTGTAAACATTAACAAAACGCTGTTCACAAAAGCAAGGATACAATAGAGGTAGGTCTAATAAGGATCAAGAAACGATTGAGAATGTTGACCACTGGTTAAGGATTGAGAATAAAAATGAATAGTAAAAGACCGAAGATCATGGATTAAAAATCAAGGAACAAAGGTAAAGAAGATACCCTAAATCAGGGATCAAAGGAACATTGACCATCTTTGACAGCAGCAGATGATACTCACCCTGACATGCGAGTGTCCCCACCCAGTAACAGACACCATGCTCCCAGCTGCCACGTCGCTCATGCGCCCAATGGCAATGGGCCGTGAGTTTGGCGTCACCGGCACTGGCGTCTCTAAGAGAAGCAGCTGGTAGTCAAAGTCGTGGAAATGGAGCTAAAACATAAATTAAAGGTTTAGGTAAACTAATTATGACACATGAAACCCAAGTATAGGATCAAAATACATTATATATTTTAGTAGGTAAAATCTACTGAGTCAGTAGCACTAGTAAACTGCTCATGATAAGCTTAAGAGTTCTTTAATAACGGGTGCCCGATCAAACAAGTTGAGCTTATGAAGAAGACAAGTATATGCTACCTTTTCAGGGTCGTTCCATCCCGGGTGTAAGAAATGCGCGCAGATGTTGTAGTGAATACCTTCACTGACCCTTGTGGAGCCGGCGACGATGTAGTTGTCGTTGGTTCTGCAAAATAATCTTTTTAGTCACTACTTACTCAACTACGACCAGGGAATCTAAGACTATGGACAGACCGACAGAAAAGACATTTGAATGAGCTGTGAGGGAAGTTCTATGCCAAGCCTTCAAACCACAAGTTCTGGCTATCACAGCTTAAAGCTTCCTAAAACTTCCGTTTGACCGAAAACTTAACAACATAAGATTGCTTTAGTGGCATCCTTATTGGCAGCTTCATTGAATCATGCCAAAATGATGCTCTCTCTCATGAGTAAACTTACTTGCAGTGCGCTGCAGTGATGACCCAGTCGGGGGCAATGAGTGTGCCTCCGCAGTACGCTCCGTACAGCACTGTGTATGGAGCTGCAGCGATGTCCACTTGCTGGCCTCCTACGATACGCCATTGGAGCTATAGGGAGAGGAAAGTTTTAAGCAGCTTTTTTTCAAAGACAGCCGGTATTTTCGCTGTCGGCTAATATATTCAGATTGATTAGAGAAAGCATTAAAGAGATGGAGTGTAGCGTGGCCCTTCAGCAGTGAGCCCTGCCTGGTGAGATACTCCGAAGATTGCATTCACCCTGCTTAGTGAAGACTTGTGTATACTTGTAGTGTACCTGTACCTAGGTACAGGTCTATCTAGTATCTAGATGCTAGATGAGTTTAGGTATTAGTTTTCAGGTTGAATTATAAATTTAACTAAGCATGATGACACAGTTACTTCCGGTAACTACTTTTACGGACTTTTGTCATCTTAGTTTCTTGCCAAAATCAGTGAGTAAAATAAAAGTAAAAGCAAGACTTACAGGAACGATACCCTCGACTCTCCTCCTGTTCTCACTGTACTCCATATCCTCATCGAAATACCGGTACGTCCGCTTCGGAACTAGTCGGTTTATGTATATCTGGTAGTACTTCTCCACGCATCCTGGGGTCAGCTTGCCGGAGCCACTTGTGTCTGTGTCAAACGGAATACATTTTAACCGACCAGTATTTGAACTTTTCAACCAGTTATTGGTGGTATTTAATAGAAGGTTTAGTAAGGGGAACCGTAGCATTTTAGTCTAGAGTAACATACTAAAATGCAGTCAGATGGAGATAGGAGAATCTTTTCGGTCTGTCAAAAAATTAGTAGTATTTAGTACCTATAGCATATTGGACCTCTCCAAAAATTTAGATACCTTTTCCTACCCAAGAGGGTAGAATAGGGTATGTAAGCTGTAAAATGTCTTCTTGGATAAGAATCCAAGAAGACATTTTACACCGATTACTGACAGAGGGAATACAGCCCCCGTATGCCAATCTTTTGCTGTCAAGTTATATTTCACTGCCCATTGTAATTTCTTCAGGTCACGTGGTACAAAATTGTACCACGTGATCATTCTTTTTAGACACTTGACAGCAAAATATGCGCGAAAACAAATTAAATGACATCATAATGTCACTATTTAGTCACAGAATAACTATGAGTTAGTATGAACTGACCATGATTTAAAATTTTGCAGTTCAACTTTGATTGGCATACCCCTGCTGTACGTGATCAAATCCTATGCAACCCAAGCCAAGCCTGCGAAGTCCCCAGAAAACTTATTTACTTACATCTGGTAGGCTGGCCGATTTAGATCCGTAATCAAGCAAAGACTTTTGACAGTTTTGAATGAGGATCTTTACTCGAATCCTTGCTATTAGGTAAGTAAAGCTTAGTCTGAGTTTTTTTAATCAAAATACGAGCCTTTCTTAGACCAACGCAGAATTAAAGATCGTGCAACCGGGAATCAAAATGGTGCTGACTTACCATCGTTTCCTAGCTTCGAACTGACACTCCCTATAACAAACACCAGACAGAGCACAACTAAACCACCTCGGACCATGACTACGATGAAATAAATAGTTAATAGGGTCACACCAACTGTGAAATGCTACGACTAACTGATGCCTTTGATTGCACTTGCTTAGATATACCTACTCTGTTGATTTATCATTCAATTTTGAATTAATAAAGGTGAGACTATTATCAGTAAGTACTAGATTAATTAACAGTAAGACTGATTGGATTAATTTAGCTGAAATAAGATTTAATTAAAAACTCACTGGTTTTACTCATAAACGCAAGAATACTGGAGCTACAAGCCAGTGTGCGTACGGAGCATGACTTCTTCTAGAAGAAGTCTTGGTAGAGCTGATAGAGAGAATGGTAATGAGGCTAGATTCTCCTCTATAATATCCTAGAATGCTAGGCAATATGATGTCACGTGACTAAAATACATAATATAATATTGCACAGGCTAACAAAATCCTCCTATTTGGTACTAAACATTAAAATGTATTTATTTTAGGGTGGATTTTACCAACACAGAATAAATCTATTCGGCAGATAAAACACCTACTGTCAGTCTCTACTTTAAGCTTATCAAAAACAAGGACGGAAAATAGCGTAAATTCCAGCCTTATTAACTTGTAGAAATGCAAGAGATATAGTCATACGAAAATCGAAATAACATTTCAACATGGTTCCCCTTTTTAGTAGATGAACAAACAGACGAACTGTAGAAGTATTTCTCTATAGAATGTAGAGTTACGTACTAGGTACGTGATAACGATGTGTCGTTACGCTCTCGAAACGAATCGAATTTTACAGATTTGCTTGATTGCATTGCTCCTTAATATGCATATAAAAACTAATAGGCTTACTGACTGACAATAAACTTTTAACCGAATTTTGAAAAGGTGATTCTAAAAGGAAAATATGTTTGTATTTTCTGGATTGTTTGAGTAAATATGGAAAGTGAAGATTACCTAGTGGGTAAAAATAAATTTAAATTTGTACTGATAACTAAGCGGCGTCGTGGCTTGATAGCTCAAAATGCCTTCTCTAGAGAGCAATGGAGCGCCTCTATCATGTGGAACGTTGACTAACCCCCGAAGTAATTTATAAAGGCTGAACATTCCCCCGAAACGTTCCAAATAGTATTCGCCTAGCCTGTGCCTGAATCCAGTTCCAGAGAAGCCTTTACATAACTGCTTAGAAGTAGCATAAAATCTTTGGGCTAAATTGCTTTTATAGACTTTCAGTCTCAAACGTCGAAAAACTCCTCATTACAGGCAAAGAAGAAGGCCAAAGACCAAGAGGGAACCGTTGGAGACCCTCGTCAACTTCGCTATCCATCAAGCCGGATATGGCAGATGGAAGAAACCCATCGAAAGAGTCCTTATGCGGAGTCACGATCCACAACAATGGGGGAACGATTATGGACAAGTCTGCCTACGTTGTCCACTTTTCGTCAATATTATTACGATTTCGTTTACCGTATCGGACAGTGTCCTACTTTTATATAGAATTCTGTAACAATTAAAATACGCTCAGGTTGCTAAAAAATAACAAACTACCTATAGAAAATAATCAATAGAAGCCACGGGCTTTTAGCAAGGTGATTAAGCTAATATTATAAAAAACATTATAAAATTGGATCTGCTTGTCGAAACTATGATCGAGTGGTACAAGCACGTGGCATCATAACACAAGAATGCGCATGCTTCTGTCAGCAAGCCCAAGGTTGAAGGTTCAGTTAGGTATTTCGTTCCTTTCAAATCGGTGTACTTCCTGTTTCTTATATCTTACTTACCTAGCGAAGTTTGACAAGGAATCTTTTTGATGTTGGCGCAGTTGAGTTTGTTATTTCAACATTTCTACTGCTGGATTCTGAGGCGTAACATAAACATTACTTACTTAAAAGTAGCATTGTCTCATAGTTCGTCAATAGTCGTTGGTACCTAGTCTGAAATGTGTAAGTGCGACACGTTAGTAAACGTAAAAATACTGGTCAGAAACACTAAAAATCAAAAGTACAAAATTAATGTATAGGTACTTGTACCTTACTTATCAGCACCTACATTTAGAATGGGTTGATTTTTTGTTCATATTCCATACCATCGTGTTGGATTAAGATATTTTTTTGGATGGAGTTTAGTTATGTTTTTCTGAAGGTTAAAGAATTCTAGGGTCAGAGTAAAGCCCTTGAGAAAAATCAGAATATAAGCTAAATGCCCTCAAAAGCACTCGAGTAATAAAGTCCAGAGATTTATCGACATTCCAGGGTCCAGTCGAGCTCAACAAGAACCCCGCATAATCATAATCCAATTTTCCTTTCAAAGAAATCCGTAAATACCGCGGCAAGAATCAATTTCCTCCCCTTGAAGTAATCCGGGGGTGGGGGTTATCTCAGTTATGCTCAGATAACCCCTATTTTGTCGCGACACCCCTATAAAGTGGTACCGAGCACTGGGGAGGGACAAAACGACGAAAAACTATAATATGTAAATTTTATGCCGTTTCCATAAACACACGATACGATTTAGGCTCGAACTCGAGATTACGTTTAGCACCGTTTAGTAAAATTTTCAAGACCTAAAAATTCTTTTTTCCTAATTATCTAGGTATACTCTAGGTTATCTAGATTAGAAAAATGTAGGTAGAGTCACAGATGTGCTCTAGAATTAACTTTGAAAATGTAAAACAAAATCGTTGTTTGCTTCGAGTGGACCTTAACTTTTACAACTTTAGAATTACCCACAAGGGATAATTCTATTAGCGGTTTGATTTAACATATCATACGTTACAAGCATTGTAGATTTTACTATAATTGCAAAATTTACAATCGAAGTTTTGGATTCCCATTAACATTAATTAGGTAAATACGGCTTATTCCTGACAGATAACCAAGACGAGATAACTGGTTATCTCAGAGGAATTGTTTTCCTCTCAGATAACTGGTTATCTCAAAGGAATTTAAGTACCTACCTTACACTTTGACGGTAGAGGCGGTAGTTTAAACATTTTGTTTTAATGACCTCGTATAAAAACAAACAATGGAAACAGAGCGTCACGCGCATCTCGATAACGCTGAAACGAGAAACTTTATAATAATTGTTTAAAGTTGTAATTGTACGAATGGGGTTGATAAGTTTTATTATTTGTATCTACAGTATCGATCGCACTTCAATTTATAGTGGAGTTCTGCAGCCTCAGCGTTTAAATGTAACAAATAGTAAACCGTATTGTAGCGGTAGCGTATACGATATACAATGCGCGGTGATGCAACAACATTTGGCAGTAGAGCTGGTTGTTGACGCGCAATATGACTCGAAACGTTAGATATCGCGGCGACTGTCAGATTTGTTTGTGCTCTGAAGGGTATAGATAGCAAAAACGATAATAGTTTTTCCTCTATATTGACGATCAAGAAGTACTTTTGCTCTACCTATTTATATTAATACTAGCAGTTACTCGCGATTTCGTCCACGAAAAAAAAACAAAACAAAGCGGGAAAAGTGGCTTCTGTGTTATTCCAGGTTACGAACTATAATAACAACTTCTTGGTGGTGCCAAAGACATTGCTTGCCTCCAAATGCATCATCGCATAAGGTATTTCTCCTACTATCTCGATCAAGCACCTACCTACCTACTTTTGCTTGGATTAGGAACTTATAAAATTCCCAATCTCGCTTTGATCTTTCTTATAAACAAATAGAATTCGCAACTAGTTAGAAAGAGAGAACTTTCCTCTCTGTCAAAGCATTTTAATAACCAGCAGCTCATAAAAAGGAGTCCCTAATCTTTAAATTATAAACAAAGTCACAGACCTTTTTCAATTTTCCGTCTAAAATCCCAAAATCTTTGTTTGTTTATGAAAACGAAAATCCCTTTAAATTAATCCTGCTCGAGACCCAGATGGGCTAATAAATGTTTGTTTTTCCAGGGTCAGTGACCTTACATAGGTGACCTTACCTACCTACTAACAGCTGCCCTGTCTAGGTAGGTACTCTTGATCCCTAATTTTTCTGATAGGTACTTACTTACTACCTATTCTATTTACGTGCCTAACAAGTAAAAACCGTCTAAAAGGTAGGTAGGGTTTACTTTGCTTACAAGCTTATTTAAGCCTCTCATAGTAGGCTTAAGTTTATTTAGATCTCTAGATCTAGATAATATTTATCGCTGACTAAATGGAGTCGGTGATAAAATTCAGTTTTTAAATGAATTTCCCTGTAATTTCAAGAGTGCTATTCCATCTCCATTAAAACTGTATAAAAAATGCCGTTGTAGCCATAATTACATCGTGGTGAGTAGGTAAGCTTGTAGTATTGTCAAGGGGGGGGGTTGGTGATGAGAGGGTCTCCAGCTAACGAGGCGGGAAAGTCACCCAAAAGTGCTCGTTGAATTTTATGTCTGTGTGTTTTATTTTGAAAACCCTAGCAGTTTAAAATAGGTAGAGTTGATCCATTACTGCATGTAACCCTGCACGCCTCTCCACTCCACGCGCTCTTTACGTTGACGCATAGTCAAACAGATAGGTACTTTTGATAACATAAATAGGTAAAAGGGATATTTTTACATAGTGCCAGATAAAATCTATGCTTGAGAGTTTTTTCAGCCCGGGGCGTTGTTTTTAACTCAAAAAACGAACATGTTATTCATTCTTTAAGGCAGTGTATCCCGCTAAGACAGGTGCACGACCACGTGTCACCGGCAGCCAATCACGCGCCGGCGGCGCAGATCACAGGGATTAATTGCCACCTGCAGTGATTCGATTTCGAGCCGATCGGAGATGACCGTGTGAGAGTTCACACGAGTTGACCTATTCTTGTGAGGGTCGGGTTGGGTCACTTTGTAAATAATTGTGTCCGAAATTGCCACCCATTCACTTCCTATAGAATACTATTTTGCACGTAAACTTCATTAGGTCAGTAGGTACCTAACTTAGAGCGACTTAGTTGTCCAGAAACTAAGATACCTACATCAAGTGAGATCGCGGTGAAACGCTTGCCTACAAATTGTAAAAAAAAATTATGGCTCTATATTTTGTGAGTTGTTGTTGTTTTGTGTGTGACTAAGTAAGTAGTAACTTTTTAGTACAAAAATCCTTGTTTAGGTTGCGCCTGCTGCTCAGTGCTGAAGACTCTTTGAAACGCTGGTAGTGACTGATGCCTTAGAAACTCTTTACTTAGGTACTAGTAGGTAGGTAAGTACCTTCCAAATAAATAAGCTATTAACCTCGTTTGACATCAGAGAGATGGTCGGATAATTATAACATTACGATCTGAAAACACCACTGCACTGTAGGTAGATACTTCACAAATGTAGGCATGATACCTACATGCGTTTTTGGATGATGAAAACTTTGAACAAGGTCAACAAATAATTTTCACCAAAAACGGGCTAATTACCATGATTATTATTGTGAGCTTTATTTATTTATTGCTTCCCGATATTTCGGCACAGTTGCATGCGCCATGGTCAAGCTGAAATCTTTCCAAGTACTTACCTAAATGTCATTGGCCGACGTAGGTACCTACCTCTATATACTAAATTAATTAAAATTACTTCTCTAGAGAAATTGTGCACCCAGCTCTTGGTCTATGATTGTCTAATCTAACCCAATCAAGTGATTCAACAACCGTTAATAATGTTCGCATGTTTGACCTTAACATTAGCGAGCGCGTCCTTGCCACAGGACAGCGAATACAGCTGGCTCCGTCTGACATTCAAGTGCCACTCTCGGTAGTATCATCATCATTACGTGGTTTCCGGGTATATAAGACGATTCTAAATAATTCTTATGAATTTACTGCATAAAAGATCTTTGACAATGGATTCAATACAAGTTTTACAATACAATACATCCTATCCTATCCTACTAATATTAGAAATGCGAAAGTTTAGATGTTTGGATGTTTGTGTTTCAATCACGTCAAAACTACTGAACCAACTTGGATGAAACTTGGCATATATATAGTTCGTAACCTAGACTGACATAATAGGCTACTTTTTATCCCGAATAATTAACAGGATCTACAGGATAAAATGAACGAAAAGGATTAGCAGCGCCAATTGGCAAGAGGATTTCATTGTCATGTCATGTCACGTCAGTTTGACAGGGCGTAGTACTACCTCTTTGGTCTAACGACTAGCATTTGACATTCCAGTAGGTACGAGTTCGGTATAATGAGGTGTAATGTCAAGTTTCTCAAAGAAGTATCCGCTCGGTACACGCACAGATAATATAATGTACACGGAAACTGTAGACGCGTACGAAGTCGCGGGCAACTGCTAGTTCAATATAACAATGGATTCAATACAAGTTTGTAAATTATACTGCAATGTTTAGCGTCGAGTTCCCTGTTTTTACAAAGTTCAGTTTATTTGTACCATGTTATTTCAAGTGAACCAGCTACTTTCTTTCAACTGCTTCTTCAATACAAACTCAAATATTTGAATTACCATCAGGCAATCCGTAATGAGACATCAAACGATTGATTTAGTTAAGTAGGTATCTCCTTAAGTACATAACGTATCCTCGATTCCCCAACTTACTAAACTTGAGAGTACCTAATCATGGAGTTTGGCAGACTCTATCTACCTATCCTAGATTTAATTTTATTTCTCAGACGCGTTTTTTACCACAGTTAGTATAATACTCAATACTTTATTGCGTTCATGTTGTACAAAAGGGTCTTAAATATATTTATGCTACCAACATGAGCCCAGTTAGGGCACGACAATTTAAAAATGGTAACTAGGTGTTTTAACCATATTACTAACATAATTATTATATAACATTTTTATATTCTTTAGGTGATAAATATCACATGGGTAATACCTTTAATCAAGAGCACTCAATCTTCAATTTTATTTGTGTTCCGGTCCAGTTTTGGAAAAACAAAACACTTATGGCCTCACTCCGGTGTCCGTCTGTCCGTCTGCTTGTCTGTCTATCACATGCCACCAGAGCTGAACCGTAGTAGCTAGAAATTGTGGAAGTGATTATTACAACCTGTGATGAGGGTTGTATACGGAAAACATGATTCTGAAAATTACCCCGATCACAAGATTTGGTTGTTTTATTATAATAACCACGGGACCCTAAAACTCTTAAGCAGATGTGATGTAACCTGCTCACGGAACTCTCCAATTACTAGCTCTGCCAATTAAGTAACGGGTCGGCCACGTAGCGTCACGTATCTTCCGTAACGTTTGCGTGATCGAATTGAATCAAGCAAATCTGGGACCTGTGATTCAATCTAGAGTAGGTTCCTAATGCGTGACCTTTTTGACAGGCGTCATCAGCTCAGTCGGTAACGGCTCTGCCTTCCGTGCTGTGGCTCGTGGGTTCGATCCCCACTGAGAACAAACATTTGTGCGTGGAAAACATAGATGTTTGTTCTATGTCTGGGTGTTACTATGTATTATAAGTATGTATTTACAAAAAAAAAAGTATTTAAGTATTCTATCAGCCATCTAGTTCCCATATTACAAGCTTTGCTTAGTTTGGGACTAGAGGGCGTTGTGTGTAAAGTCCATGAATATTTATTTATTTATATTTTACTCTTATCGTCGAAGTCATAAACGATGTAGAAGCTCATAAAAGCGAGTGCTGGATGTCACGGGTTGTCACACTAAAAGTGACAGTTGCCAACCTCATAACGAATCTTCACCAACTTAACAAAAACATAAAATTAACTTTATTCTCCAAAATTAACGAGTCGAGAAAAGACGCGAAGTAAAACAAAGATTCTTTCGAAATATTTACTCAACGAATATAATTTCACTTTTTGTTCGCATTGTGTCAAAGAATAATAACGCAGATGAGGCACTCTCGGTTGGCAGAGTGCCTAAAAGCCTGTCTCGTCAGTCACCCGCTACGTGAGCAATGAAATATAATTGGAGATTTAAAAGCTGACCAACGATTTTATTATTTACAGTTTATGTTTGTTGCCTCTTTCACTTAGTACAGGATTTTATTTAAGGAGTAGGTAACTATTAGCTTCTAGACTATGGAACGCCTGTAACTTTGGCTGTGCACAAAACATCCTTTCAGCCAAATACTGTAAATTTTAGACACTACAGCATTTATTTTTTAAACGTTAATAGCAGACTGAAGAAGTCCACAGTTGGACATAAAAACCTCCCCAAAGTTTTTGGTACTACATGAAGACGACCTTGCACTGTTTCTACCGATTTCCTGTGCATCCATCTGTAAATTTTTTAGGGCCATCTTGGGGTCGTTAAATTTGAATATTGCTTAAAAATAAAAATACTAATATTTTAACACTGGCAGTGCTGCCAACATGTAAACGCTACAGTTGACGTCATCCAAAGGTGTGTCACCTGAGTGACAGTGACAATGACGGACGTCGGTCATTTGACATTAGAAGTCGTTATGTTGGCGCTGCAAAACTTGCGTTTTGAGTTATGTTTCACAAATTTTGTATGATTTCAAGCATTTTGTAGCAAATAGAGAAGAAGAATGCATTAATGAAACAATTTAGCTAGTTAGTTTTCTACCTAATATATGCTAATATGTAAGGTTTGCCTATTCTGTATCATCGTGTTACTCTTTGGCAATGTTAGGGTCTAACGAGGGTCGGCAGAAAGGGTTATTTGAACAAGATTTGGTTGATTTTGAACGTCGTTAGGTGCTTTTTGTTTTTCCTCAATTCTCGGCGACAGATGGCTGCTTTTTAGTTATTCTTGGGTAAATAGGATTGTTATAACAAGACATCTTGTTTTTCGTATTTGTCCGAATTTCGTGAAAGAAAAAGTTTTATCGGGAGCCGCGACTCCGCGAGTCAAAGTTTCAAAGTCGCAATTTATGAATTGATAATCACTTTTCAACAACGAAATCAAATTTAAAATATGGACTCAAGGTTTCAGAAAGAATGAAATTCTATTATACACGCGAGAGCAATGATTCCGGGTCACTTAAAGAATGTTAAAAATCTCGGAAACTAAAAATGATAGGTTAATGCAATAAATTGTATTTAATAGACAATGTAATACTCCTTAAATGAAGGTATTAAAACTTCTTAGTTATTGTAAAGTTATATCTTAAAAAAATCAAATTTGAAAAAGGGCCACTTTCGAAGATGGAACTACGAAATTACAGCATTTGGTTTTGCTTTTGTTTGTAATCTGTCATTTATGTGGGTATATAAACCATGTTGATAGTGCTCTATA
Source organism: Gandaritis pyraliata (assembly GCA_947859175.1). Taxonomy (NCBI): domain Eukaryota; kingdom Metazoa; phylum Arthropoda; class Insecta; order Lepidoptera; family Geometridae; genus Gandaritis; species Gandaritis pyraliata. The sequence continues at coordinate 6,695,605 of OX401875.1, read as the reverse complement.
TTCATTATTCAAGCTGAAATTATGTCGCTTACGCCTGAAGAATGCACCAGAATACTTACAATGCTGGAAACCGGCCGGAGTCAGCGCGATACAGCCAGGACTGTCGGTGTGTCGCTGTCAACAGTACAAAGAGTTCTCCGACGTTACGAAGAAACTGGTTCTAACCTACGCAGACCAGGAACGGGCAGAACCAGGTGTACCACAGCACGAGAAGACCGATACTTGGTGAACACCATGCTTCGAAATCGCTTTCTCACAGGAACTGAACTCACAAATCAGTTTCGACGCCTCGGAGGAAGTAACCCAAGTGCATGGACAGTAAGACGTCGGCTTGCTGAATCTAACTTAAAACCCCTTAGACCTGCAAACGGCCCTAAACTGGAGCGTGGGCATCGTATTTCAAGACTAAGATATGCCCAGAGCCACGTAAATTGGAGTATTGAAGATTGGTCAAAAGTTATGTTCTCCGACGAATCAAAATTTATGCTCTACAAGCACGATGGAAGACACAGAGTGTATCGAAGACCAGGGGAAAGATTCAAGCAAGCATGCATCGAAGAAAAAGTAGCCTACGGTGGTGGGTCTGTACTTGTGTGGGCCGGAATTTCTTCTGAAAGTCGCACAGAGCTGGTGATCATAGAAAACGGCTCTTTAACTAGCGTAAGATATGTGGAAGAAATCCTCAATGATCATGTTGGTCCATTTATGGTCAATTTAGGTGAGGATGCTATATTTATGCATGACAATGCCCGACCTCATACAGATAGGATTGTGAATGACTACCTTCAAGAGATGAACATTACTCGTATGGAGTGGCCAGCGCGCAGCCCGGATATCAACCCGATCGAGCATGCTTGGGACGAGCTAGGCAGATGCGTAAAACAACGAAACCCTCCCCCAATCACGCTTCGTGAGCTCAAAATTGCTCTCACAGAGGAATGGGAGAATATTCCCCAAAATCGTATAAGGAACTTGGTGTACAGCATGCCAAACCGCGTAAACGCAGTAATGGAAGCACGAGGAGGCAATACGAAGTATTAAAATTCAAGTCAAATCGTAATAAAGTTCAAAAATTTCATGTTTCCTATTTTTGTTTTAAGGAGAGATCAGCAGATTTTTTCTTTATGTAATTTTGTGTTAATAAAATGTATGGTGACTCATATTTTTTTACTTTCATTTAAGGAGTATTACATTGTCTATTAAATACAATTTATTGCATTAACCTATCATTTTTAGTTTCCGAGATTTTTAACATTCTTTAAGTGACCCGGAATCATTGCTCTCGAGTGTATAATAATAAATATTCACGGACATTTCACACAACGCCCTCTAGCCCCAAACTGAGCAAAGCTTGTAATATGGCAACTAGATTGCTGATAGAATACTTATATACTTTTTTTTATGTAAATATATAGTAACATCCAGAGATAGAAATAACATTTACATTATGTTTGCCACACACAAGTGTTTGTTCTCAGTGGGGATCGAACCCACGACCCTCAGCACGGAAGGCAGAGCTATTACCGACTGAGCTGTGACGCCTGTTTTTAGAAAGATAATATTTAACTAAGTACCTACATAAATACTAGGTATAATCTTGAAAACATATTCTCTAACTTTACCAAGGTGTAACTTGCAAACATAAAACACGAGAAAATATTATGAAAATCACTTTATAACGTGTATCAAATCTCTTAGTAGGCATGATTTGCCTAACAATAGGTAGGTACTATTTAACAAAACTTATTATACATAGTTATTACATAGCTAGAAGCACAGAGAAAAATACGTTGTACCTATTGATTTTAAAGTCTATTTTAGATTGCATAAACTTTTCTGTGATAAGTATTCTGTTTTCACACTGGTTATATACCTCAATCACCGGGTCAATAACCTATATATATACATTTTAGTCATTATTTACAATAATTGGAAGACATTTTTTGAGATTGAGTGGACTTGACCACTTGACAGACCTGCCTTACCGCCAAGTTTTGAACATTTAAATTATTTTTAGCATAACTGAAATAGGAGATAGTTAAGCATGTTGAAAACACTGTAGTTTTTATTACATGATATAGACCTTTGGCCACAATCACACCAGATGGTAAGTGACGATGGAACAGAAAAGTCTAGAAGACACCTATTCACTCTAGCCTTGAAAATACCCACTAATAAGATTTACCTACTAATATTGTAAAAATATATGGCAATAAAAGTTTTTCATTACAATTTATTACACTTTGCGGCAAGGCAGCGGAACTGAGTGTACTGTGCAAATAATAATTATATTATAAAAAAATATTATATTGATTATGCTCCTAGCTCGTATTAGGAATGCAATACAATGTGGTCTGCCGTATTCACAAACAACATGGGCAAAACGTAGTGTTGTCATTTTGGTCTGTAATATGTATAAAATTGTCATTACAAAAGCGAATCTTACAGTTACCCACAGAATACCTAATGGCTCACTTACTGCAATGTTAGATTTTGGAGTTGTTTGTGAATATGGTGACATAAACAAGATTATCAACGCGTATTATGAAGCGATATGTAAATCAATTCATAGAAATAGTTTCAATAACATTTATTCCGTCGCAATAAGGATCATTTTGGTCTATTTTATTAAATCTTAGCATAGCTGCACGAGATCATAATACAGGCCCGATATCTAAATAGCAGTTAGTCAATTAGTAATTAGTAAGTATATACAGGGTGTCCCGGAACTAATATGTTAATTAAGCCTGAACAGGGTAACTCAGACCATGAACAATGAACAACTAGAGTGGTCAATTTTCTAAGATATTTAATTTTTGCATTTTATAATTTGTAATCCTACTAATATTATAAATGCGAAAGTTTAAATGTTTGGATGTTTGTGTTTCAATCACGTCGAAACTACTGAACTAACTTGGATGAAACTTGGCATATATATAGTTCGTAACCTGGATTGACACATAGGCTACTTTTTATCCCGAATAGTTAACAGGATCTACATGATAAAATGAACGAAAAGGATTAGCAGCGCCAATTGGCAAGAGGATTCCATTGTCATGTCATGTCACGTCAGTTTGACAGGGCGTAGTACTACCTCTTTGGTCTAACAACTAGCATTTGACATTCCAGTAGGTACGAGTTCGGTGTAATGAGGTGTAATGTCAAGTTTCTCAAAGAAGTATCCGCTCGGTACACGCACAGATAATATAATGTACACGGAAACGGTACTCGCGTACGAAGTCGCGGGTAACTGCTGGTCTTCTAATAAATAGGTACCTAAAAGTGATGACCCTAATTTTGCAACACTATAAATCCTTTGTATTGAGGTTCAGGTCCTATAACACGTAATTGAAAACAAAAGAACTTTCAGTACATTTCTTGAACGAAAATCATTGAATTCATAAAAGTCTTAGAACATTTTGTTATTCCCGTGAGTGTCAAGACTAGCTCCGCCTGGGGATAATATACTGATTCTGGGACACCCTGTATTACGGACCTTAAAATGCAGAAAATAAAAAGAAATATAACAATACGAATATCTTTCGTTAACAATTTTTGGCATCACAGATAGACAAGACTATAGCATTTAAAAATCACTAATACTAGATTATGCACGTGTACTCAATAATAGTTCTTATGCTAAGAGCTGTAGAGTTCATTTTCATACCTTAGATATTAGGGTTAGTGAAATATAATTGTTTTTCTTTCTTTGAAATACTAGAATTTCATACAATCTTTATTTTTGGCTATCAACAAGCACTTAGAAACACCCTTATTTCATATACATATACGTATAGGGGTAGAATACACTAGATTTAAAAAAATATCCACCGTAAGCGTAATTACAAACACACGAGTCTGTCTCAGAGGGATGGGCGCAGTGCACGGGACACGTCTTCAGTGGACGTGCTCAGTGAGACAATGCATCGTTATCGGCAGTGATTACCGCTTGACATAAGGTGGGCCCTCGGCTTGTTTCATCATTTAATTGTATAAAAAAATCGTAACAATGACAATACCTCTTTTAGTTCATTCGTTCGCATTTTCGTTAATTTTTGTAAAGTAAATATTATAAACAATCAAACCTAAACTTAGAAGCTAATTTTGTGAATTTTTCTGTGACATTTTTTCAGTCAATTTATTTGTATGGCTGAGATTAATAAAGTGAAACCAATAAAAAAGGAATTTTTGACATTTCACATTTACTGCCGCACTCAGAGGCGTGCGTTACAAGATAATTCGAGTTTCTTTCAAAGTCTTTAAGTTAAGAATCAAATTCTAATACAACTTTGTTACAATAAAATTCATAATCAAAAACGCCAGTGCAACCTAACCGCCACCTTAATACCAGGACATAAGACTACTTTTGAAATTTTCAGTCAACATCGGTTTATTACTAATTGGCGAGAGTTTTGAACCATTTTCAACTTTAATAAACATAAAATAAGGTTCAAAACGTGCAACTAGTTGATCTAAAATGAGTACAAAATATCTGTCGTAAACGCTAGTTACGCGTAGTTATCTTCAACCGTACTTCTAATACTATAAGGTTGATTATCCCGTGAAACCACTTGCAATATAGCCTACAGACTTGGATTTTGTTTACTATTCGAAAAATAAACCTTAATCGTTTTACGATAAGGCTCAAAATCCAGTGCAACTAACTTTTTGGTTATCGATTGTGAAGGTACAAACTATCAGTCGTACACGTCAGATACGTGCAAGCTATCTTCACCCGTATTTCTAGGATTGTAAGGTTGGTTATCCTGTAATGCTGCTTGTAATATAGCCTGAAGTCTTGGCTGTAAGTCTCCAGGTAGGGCTCTGTGTGATGGTTCCTGATGCCAGCACTCTTGCATCACCTCCCAGCATTCGTCTGAGAAGTGCCACAGGCGTTCTGGCCTAAGACCTGCGAATGTAGACCTTATTTAGTACTACTGAAGGTTCATAATGCTAAAGGATATAAAAATAAATATTCATGGACATTTCACACAACGCCCTCTAGTCCTAAACTAAGCAAAGCTTGTAATATGGGGATATAGCTGATAGAATTATAATACATAGTAACACCCAGACATAGAACAAACATTTATGTTTATCACACATAAAAATTTATTCTCAGTGGGGATCGAACCCACGACCCACAGCACGGAAAGCAGAGCTATATACCAACTGTGACGTGATTAAAAAATTACCATCAGCAAAATTTCCGCCTTACCACTTTTGAAACTGTTTCGCTTGCAAGCAGTTAGCTACTTGACCTCGCCTTTTTCTTTTGTCTCCTTATTTTGACCAACCAGAAATCTAAACATCTATTTATTTTTATGACGGCCCATTGTTTTCATAACTTTTACACCCGAAATAATTGGCTTCTATTGGTATTCAAAAACTAACGGCTAGTCGGTTTACAGGAAATGCACCCTTAAGGTGGTAAGGTAGAACTTTTGCTGATAGTACCTTTCTTGACTTTACTCCACAGTTGCTCCTTATTGTGGAACTCTTCGAAAGCTGCCGGCAGCTTAATGTCTCCCGCACACAAGTACCTGAAACAAACAGGGTTTCAAACACACACACATGATATTGCGACAAAACAAAGTAGGTACATTACAAAATGAGTTTAATTCCGTACTCTTTAGACACACTTTTCAATGGCTAGATTGGATAATGTGAGTATATTCGCTTACCTCGTACTCTCAGCTAAAAGTTAGTATCTATTTTAACTATCGGATGTCATAATAGAGATGGCGTCAAATGTCCGTCGAAAACTGGTTTCATCCACTAGTGACAGGAGTTTTCAACGTCATTTTGACGTCATCCCTATTAGAGTAAAATCTCTGCCGAACTGAGAATAAGGCCCTTGAAGGTCGGATGTCAGTAGGAAAAAAATATTCATGGTCATTTCACACAACACCATCTAGTCTCACATTACCAAACTAATTTAACAAATGAATGTTGCTCTTGTAATTTATCGTTTTACGATAGATTGAACATTAACTATGGCATTAATCTGTCATAGGAAAATATGTTCAACGAGGCGCGACTTAAAACCCATATTTGATTGTTCTCACCAGAATAAAATGCCAAAGGCGTAGACGTCTACACTAGCAGAATAATCTCCATTGAAGAGTTCAGGAGCCATGTGCACTGGCGTACCTACCACCTGTAATAATAATAAATAAATATCTGTGAATAATAATAAAATAACATTTAAACTTGGAGAATATTCTGAAAAATTACTATTCATTACAACTAAATGATGGAACAAGCCGATGGCCCACCTGATGTTAAGTGGTTACCTCGGCCTAAAATCTCAATTAATTAATTAAAGCTCAATTATGTAATCTCTTCTTTTTGTGGCATAATAAACAAAAAAAAAATTAAAAAAGTCTACAAGATACATTTATTTGCCGAAATAAGTGTTTCAATTTGGTCTTATGCTAAAGTCAGAGGCACTTTAAAACTTATTCACCCTTTTCATTCTATAAACTATATAGCATATTCTAACTAACTAAATAAAGAGTTAGAAATAAAATTATATAAAAGTGTGGTGAGGAGTATTTGGAAGTCTCTGGGGGGGACCTTTGCCCAGCAGTGGGACGAGATAGGTTAATTAAAAAAAAACTGACTGAGCCCGAGATGAGTGGTCCGTAGGAGCAGAAGCCGAGGTCTGAGAGCGCGGCGCGCTGCCCCGCGTCCAGCAGCACGTTCTTCAGCTTTATGTCGCGGTGCACCAGCCCCAGCGAGTGCAGGTACCGTATACCTGCAGTGCCATACACACATTATAACCACCTTCTTCCCTTCTCTCATCCTGAGGCAACAGATCCGACAAAACTGTCTAATCTGTCCCCCTTTTATCATTAGGGGGGCATCTGTCCCCCTTTTTGCATCAGAATGACATCTGTCCCCCTTTTTGCAGCAAGGTTCCCTCTGTTAGTGACAGAGGGACAGTAATGCCCCCGACCATGAAAATCTAAGATCCTCTCCATCAAACCTTGGAGTGTGGACGTTCATCAAATCTGAATATATTCAGATGAACTTTATGTTTCAAACTGCAATTCCACAAAACTGGTTTTCAGAGCTGATGAATATTCTTATAACTTGGAAACGGCTGCACTAATTGTGACTAAACATCGCTAAGAATCATCTCAGATAAACCACTTTTCTTATAAAAGCCACATGAGCGTATTTTTTTTTAAATGTAAATTATTGTGGATTATTGAAAATCCAAACTTCGTAGAAAATTCAGTTTTTGAGATATCGCAAAAATTCTTTCACAGTTGTCCTTATAATCTTCTACACTTTATATTTAGGCTAAAAAAAAAAACAGAAAAAAATATTCTAACTGATCTTCCTCATTCGGAGCTACATGGGCACAGATAAACAGACAGACACACAACGCCGTCAAACTTATAATCACCCCTTTCGTTTTTCGATCAGGGGTTAATAGTACCTTGTATAATATCGCATGCTATCCTCATCCGCGTAGCAAGGCAGAGTCCCGCTCTCACCGCGGCATGTAGATCTCGGACAGCGCGCTCCGACACGAGCAGCACGCTTCGCCCTCCGGCGCTGGTGCCACCTTTCTGCACTATGGAGCCGAATAGCCGCACTATTCGAGGATGCGCTGGGATGCTCCTAGACAATTGCATTATTAGGACGAGAGCAAAACTTACGTACTTCTAAATTCTATTATTTTAAAATACTCTTTAAATTGACTTCACTATCAAATGAGGACGGTAGCTGTAAAAATCCCACTAATATTATAAGGGCGGCCTGCACCAGAATCACTAAACGTGTTTAACAGCTAAATAGATTTAAATCTGAAAATATGACTTGACAACTCGCTAAATACTATTTTATAGTTAAACGTGTTTAGCGGTTCTGGTGCAAGCCGCCCTAAATGTCAAAGTTTAAATAAATAAAAAAAATAAAAAAAAAATTTGTTTATTGTAGGTAACCTTCATACAAAAAGCACAAATACACCCATATCACATAAAAAGTTAAAAAAAAAATAATATTAAAACACAATAAATAGATTAAACTTTCACTTTCACTTCTTGTTTTCATTAAGGTGGACTGTTTATAAATTGGATTATGTAGGTGGTCAAAAACAGCCTTCAGGATACAGTTTTTGGAGCGACTTATTCGACTCCAAAAAGACGCAATGCGAGTCCTAATAATTCCAAAAAAGTCTGGCACCCTAAATGTTTGTGTTTAAATCACGCTGTAACTACTGGTCCGATTTGGATGAAACTTATACGTATGGAATACATATAGTTCGTAGCCTGGATTCACACATAAAACTGAACGCGGACGAACCCGCGAGCAGAAGCTAGTATAATAAAATAGGAATGGGAACCAATCGCCACGAAGGTGAAGAAGAAGAAGGTATTGCATTACCTGGTGTAGAAGAACTCCATCGCCAGCTCGTGGTAGTGCCTCTCGTCGGCCGGCAGCACAGACTTGACGGCGACGGGCGAGTGTCCGCCCCATCCCCCGCGCACAGCGTACACCACCCCGTACTGACCGCGCCCTGCACCACACCCAGGGTTACTCTCTAACTACCCTTCATTTTCAACATTATAAATCAACTGGGTCTTGAGATAGAAATACTTTTTTATATAACTTATTGATGGGACCATTACGGATCAGGTTTTGGAAGCTAAATAAATAAATAAATAAATATAAATAATAAATAAATAAATATTCATGGACTTTACACACAACGCCCTCTAGTCCCAAACTAAGCAAAGCTTGTGATATGGGAACTAGATGGCTGATAGAATACTTATATACTTTTTTTTTATAAATACATACTTATAATACATAGTAACACCCAGACATAGAACAAACATCTATGTTTTCCACGCACAAATGTTTGTTCTCGATGGGGATCGAACCCACGACCCACAGCACGGAAGGCAGAGCCATTACCAACTGAGCTGTGACAGCTGTCACAGCAAATGTTCTCAGGTGCACATCGACTGTAATATAGAATGGGACAAGCCTGATGTTAAGCGGTTACCTCTGCTTATAACGATGCATTGCTTCACTGAGCATCCACTGAGGACGCGCCTTGTGATGCATTGCACTGCGTCCATCACTCTAAGACATAAAGGCGTTAAGTGTGATGTGCGTGTAATAGCACCGGCACCTTCAAGCCGGCACACAGCAATGCGAGCAGCACTGTGCACAGAAATAGGTGCTAGTACTGAACCCGGACGAGCGAGCAAACAAAGAGTTTTACTACTACTAGTCTCTGAGCAAAATTACACCGTAATAGCTGTATTTCAATTTTACTTTACCTATCTACTTTTTGAATTAAATAGGTACCTAGTTCAATGCTGCTAAACTTTAATGATCAAAATATTTTTTGCAGTATTAGTAGGATATACATAAATGTTATGAATATGAGTGTGACTGGGTACGCAGGTAGAGGAAGGCCGAAGAAGAAGTGGTTGGATTGTGTGAAAGAGGATATGAATGTGAGAGGAGTAGATTCTGAGTTGACGAATGATAGGAGCGAGTGGAAGAAGAAGACATGTTGTGCCGACCCCGCCTAGCGCGGAATAAGGGCAGGGAAATGATGATGACATAAATGTGGAACCTCAACCTCATTCTTGTAACAATAATGAAAAAAAAACACGAATGATGATATCTGTAAGAGACATACATAATGTTGACAAATAGATATGCTCTCCTACCTATTCGTACACACCAGTACTTACCTATTTCTCTCCCCAAATCAGGCGTGCCGTACATAAGTTGATCGCACATGGACGTGCTCTCGAGGCAAAGTCGAGCGAACGTTGGTGCATATCTGAAAAATAAACAAGTAATAGTAGTCAAAACGGATCTCTGAATTATCTGCACAGAACTCATTTTTGAGTCGAGTTGGAGGTAAGGGATTTTTGCTAACCACGTGCACGAAATTGCGTATTTTGCTTTCCTGTGATTTAAGTGGTGTTTATAGTCACTAGAACATTCCCAATGAACTGTCATCATCATTCATCATCGCTGGTAGTCGAACTGAAGTTGGGTTTTCTAATTTTTTAAACTTATAATTATGTTATGTTGTATACCTACATTGCTATCGATTCTGTTGTCGCATTTTTCTAAACTAACCTAATTTGACAGCACTAAAAATGTTGCCGTCCCTTTCTCATAAACTGAAACGACAAAGACAGCTATAATTTTAGCGCTGTCAAATTAGGTTAGTTTAGAAAAATGAAACAACAGAATCGACAGCATTATCTACCTTATGTATGTACTGTATCCTATCTGTACATACGTACCTGTAGGGGAGGAATAGACCTATCTATGGGCGCAGTATTGAGTGTATGACACTTACTTTCAGCGATAAGGCCGCCCATTCTACTATTATAAGTTAAGTTTTAAGTTCTTGTATGTCACCTGAATTCTTTGTGTGTACAATAAAGTATTACCTATCTATCTATCTTGACAGGCGTCACAGCTCAGTCGGTAATAGCTCTGCCTGCCGTGCTGTGGGTCGTGGGTTCGATCCCCACTGAGAATAAACATTTGTGTGTGCCATATATAGATGTTTGTTCTATGTCTGGGTGTTACTATGTATTATAAGTATGTATTTACAAAAAAAAAGTATATAAGTATTCTATCAGCATCTAATTACCATATTACAAGCTTTGTTTAGTTTGGGACTAGAGGGCGTCGTGTGAAATGTCCATGAATATTTCTTTATTTTACTAGTAGTTACCCGCGACTTCGTACACGTCTACAGTTTCCGTGTACATTTTATTGTCTGTGCGTGTACCGAGCAGATACTTTGAGAAAATTGATATTACACCTCATTGAACTCGTACCTACTGGAATGTCAAACGCTAATCGTTAGACCAAAGAGGTAGTACTACGCCCTGTCAAACTGACGTGACATGACATGACAATAAAATCCTCTCGCCAATTGGCGCTGCTAATCCTTTTCGTTCATTTTATCCTGTAGATCCTGTTAATTATTCGGGATAAAAAGTAGCCTATGTGTCAATCCAGGTTACGAGCTACATATATGCCAAGTTTCATCCAAGTTGGTTTAGTAGTTTAGACGTGATTGAAACACAAACATCCAAACATCTAAACATCCAAACATCTAAATTTTCACACTTATAATATTAGTAGGATAGGATTTATTTATTTATGTATCTATGTTACTTTTTCCTGATAGCCAGCTTGGTGTCCTCGGTGTGGTGCAGTCGGCTCGCCAGCGCGCTCTCTAGCGTCGACAGCGCACACTGGTACTTCTCGTGTGCAACACTCAGTCTTTCTAAAATCTGTGGAATAAACATTATATTACTGCTGTAAACACACACACTGATACTACTGTGTGTGTGTGTGTGTGTACTGCTGTACACTGGTGAAGGAAAACCATTATGAGTAAACTCGCGGCTTTGTCAGCTCCGCACGTGTCGAGCTTGTCTCTCCTGTTGATAGACACTAAGGTGAGAGGATGGTATAGGTGCTGCAAGCCTACTCCATCTAAAAATATCCCAGGCACTGCAGCCGTTCAACTAGGTCATGGGGTAAAAATGGTCCCCGACGCTGCCATGCTACTTGCCTGGATATGTTACTTGTGTAGATGTGAATATGTTATAGTAGGCACAACGGATCATTGTCCCTCTGAAGTATTTGCACAAAACCCATTTTTGACTCGAGTTAGAGATAACTGAATTTTTCCGCACAACAGTACCTGTAAAGTCCTGTGTTTTAACCTTCTCCCTGGCTCACCAATACACCAAGATCGAATACCTCGATATCGGTAGCGCCGCCATTCTAGTGTGTCTGTTTCCCCCCCCCCCCCCCCCTACCCCTACGTCATGTCATCCGGACGTACGGATGACATTGACAGGTCGGGAGATTGACACCGGCAGTTACCTCACTTACTTGTGTATGTGAGATAGGGTACAGTATCTACTAAGTAGATACAAACACTACAGTACCTACATGTGCAATCGTTTGTTGCACCTAACTTCAGAGGGATAAAGATCCGTTGTGCGTACTGTAACAGGGATATGTTATCTGTGTAGAAATGTTACTTGTGTGGATAAGTTATTTGTGTGGATATGTTACTAGTGTGGATAAGTTATTTGTGTGGATATGTTACTAGTGTGGATATGTTATTTGTGTGGATATGTTACTAGTGTGGATATGTTACTAGTGTGGATATGTTACTAGTGTGGATAAGTTATTTGTGTGGATATGTTACTAGTGTGGATAAGTTATTTGTGTGGATATGTTACTAGTGTGGATAAGTTATTTGTGTGGATATGTTACTAGTGTGGATATGTTATTTGTGTGGATATGTTACTAGTGTGGATATGTTATTTGTGTGGATATGTTACTAGTGTGGATAAGTTATTTGTGTGGATATGTTACTAGTGTGGATAAGTTATTTGTGTGGATATGTTACTTGTGTGGATAAGTTATTTGTGTGGATATGTTACTAGTGTGGATATGTTATTTGTGTGGATATGTTACTAGTGTGGATATGTTATTTGTGTAGATATGTTACTTGTGTGGATATGTTACTAGTGTGGATAAGTTATTTGTGTGGATATGTTACTAGTGTGGATAAGTTATTTGTGTGGATATGTTACTAGTGTGGATATGTTATTTGTGTGGATATGTTACTAGTGTGGATAAGTTATTTGTGTGGATATGTTACTAGTGTGGATATGTTATTTGTGTGGATATGTTACTAGTGTGGATAAGTTATTTGTGTGGATATGTTACTAGTGTGGATATGTTATTTGTGTGGATATGTTACTAGTGTGGATAAGTTATTTGTGTGGATATGTTACTAGTGTGGATATGTTATTTGTGTGGATATGTTACTAGTGTGGATAAGTTATTTGTGTGGATATGTTACTAGTGTGGATATGTTATTTGTGTGGATATGTTACTAGTGTGGATATGTTATTTGTGTGGATATGTTACTAGTGTGGATATGTTATTTGTGTGGATATGTTACTAGTGTGGATATGTTATTTGTGTGGATATGTTACTAGTGTGGATATGTTATTTGTGTGGATATGTTACTAGTGTGGATAAGTTATTTGTGTGGATATGTTACTAGTGTGGATATGTTATTTGTGTGGATATGTTACTAGTGTGGATAAGTTATTTGTGTGGATATGTTACTAGTGTGGATAAGTTATTTGTGTGGATATGTTACTTGTGTGGATAAGTTATTTGTGTGGATATGTTACTAGTGTGGATATGTTATTTGTGTGGATATGTTACTAGTGTGGATATGTTATTTGTGTAGATATGTTACTTGTGTGGATATGTTACTAGTGTGGATAAGTTATTTGTGTGGATATGTTACTAGTGTGGATAAGTTATTTGTGTGGATATGTTACTAGTGTGGATATGTTATTTGTGTGGATATGTTACTAGTGTGGATAAGTTATTTGTGTGGATATGTTACTAGTGTGGATATGTTATTTGTGTGGATATGTTACTAGTGTGGATAAGTTATTTGTGTGGATATGTTACTAGTGTGGATATGTTATTTGTGTGGATATGTTACTAGTGTGGATATGTTATTTGTGTGGATATGTTACTAGTGTGGATATGTTATTTGTGTAGATATGTTACTTGTGTGGATATGTTACTAGTGTGGATAAGTTATTTGTGTGGATATGTTACTAGTGTGGATATGTTATTTGTGTGGATATGTTACTAGTGTGGATAAGTTATTTGTGTGGATATGTTACTAGTGTGGATATGTTATTTGTGTGGATATGTTACTAGTGTGGATATGTTATTTGTGTGGATATGTTACTAGTGTGGATATGTTATTTGTGTGGATATGTTACTAGTGTGGATATGTTATTTGTGTGGATATGTTACTAGTGTGGATATGTTATTTGTGTGGATATGTTACTAGTGTGGATATGTTATTTGTGTGGATATGTTACTAGTGTGGATATGTTATTTGTGTGGATATGTTACTAGTGTGGATAAGTTATTTGTGTGGATATGTTACTAGTGTGGATATGTTATTTGTGTGGATATGTTACTAGTGTGGATATGTTATTTGTGTGGATATGTTACTAGTGTGGATATGTTATTTGTGTGGATATGTTACTAGTGTGGATATGTTATTTGTGTGGATATGTTACTAGTGTGGATATGTTATTTGTGTGGATATGTTACTAGTGTGGATATGTTATTTGTGTGGATATGTTACTAGTGTGGATATGTTATTTGTGTGGATATGTTACTAGTGTGGATATGTTATTTGTGTAGATATGTTACTTGTGTGGATATGTTACTAGTGTGGATAAGTTATTTGTGTGGATATGTTACTAGTGTGGATATGTTATTTGTGTGGATATGTTACTAGTGTGGATATGTTATTTGTGTAGATATGTTACTTGTGTGGATATGTTACTAGTGTGGATAAGTTATTTGTGTGGATATGTTACTAGTGTGGATAAGTTATTTGTGTGGATATGTTACTAGTGTGGATATGTTATTTGTGTGGATATGTTACTAGTGTGGATAAGTTATTTGTGTGGATATGTTACTAGTGTGGATATGTTATTTGTGTGGATATGTTACTAGTGTGGATAAGTTATTTGTGTGGATATGTTACTAGTGTGGATATGTTATTTGTGTGGATATGTTACTAGTGTGGATATGTTATTTGTGTGGATATGTTACTAGTGTGGATATGTTATTTGTGTAGATATGTTACTTGTGTGGATATGTTACTAGTGTGGATAAGTTATTTGTGTGGATATGTTACTAGTGTGGATAAGTTATTTGTGTGGATATGTTACTAGTGTGGATATGTTATTTGTGTGGATATGTTACTAGTGTGGATAAGTTATTTGTGTGGATATGTTACTAGTGTGGATATGTTATTTGTGTGGATATGTTACTAGTGTGGATAAGTTATTTGTGTGGATATGTTACTAGTGTGGATATGTTATTTGTGTGGATATGTTACTAGTGTGGATATGTTATTTGTGTGGATATGTTACTAGTGTGGATAAGTTATTTGTGTGGATATGTTACTAGTGTGGATATGTTATTTGTGTGGATATGTTACTAGTGTGGATAAGTTATTTGTGTGGATATGTTACTAGTGTGGATATGTTATTTGTGTGGATATGTTACTAGTGTGGATATGTTATTTGTGTGGATATGTTACTAGTGTGGATATGTTATTTGTGTGGATATGTTACTAGTGTGGATATGTTATTTGTGTGGATATGTTACTAGTGTGGATAAGTTATTTGTGTGGATATGTTACTAGTGTGGATAAGTTATTTGTGTGGATATGTTACTAGTGTGGATATGTTATTTGTGTGGATATGTTACTAGTGTGGATAAGTTATTTGTGTGGATATGTTACTAGTGTGGATATGTTATTTGTGTGGATATGTTACTAGTGTGGATATGTTATTTGTGTGGATATGTTACTAGTGTGGATAAGTTATTTGTGTGGATATGTTACTAGTGTGGATATGTTACTAGTGTGGATATGTTATTTGTGTGGATATGTTACTAGTGTGGATATGTTATTTGTGTGGATATGTTACTAGTGTGGATATGTTATTTGTGTGGATATGTTACTAGTGTGGATAAGTTATTTGTGTGGATATGTTACTAGTGTGGATATGTTATTTGTGTGGATATGTTACTAGTGTGGATATGTTATTTGTGTGGATATGTTACTAGTGTGGATATGTTATTTGTGTAGATATGTTACTTGTGTGGATATGATGCGTGCGAGGCGGGTGGCACTGAGCGAGTGCGCGGCGTGCAGCGCCACCTGGCGGCGCCACGTGGCGGACAGCACGCAGCACGCGGAACTGTCGCCTTCCGATCCCGTCAGCCGGAACCTGAACATAGTAACAATTCACACTTTCAGTAACAATTCAGCGTAAAAATACGCGCGCGACTTCTGAAGGCGCGAAAAAATGTAACCATCACAATCGTACCGACTGAGGCACGAATGAATGTGACAATCGTAAACGTAACGGTAGTGGATAATACATTACGCGCTGACGCTACAACGTTCGCCAGTCGAGCCGGCGTTGACGCGCAATATGACCTGAATAAGTTTAGTTTACGTAACGCGTTATTATGTTAGTATGTAAAAAACATAATTGTAGAGTACACTCACTTGTGCAGTAACCTCCTGAGAGAGTCTAACAGACTCCGCATGAGGGAGAAGGCTGCGCAGGGCTGCAGCTCCACCTGGCGGCCCACAGACAGCAACTGTCGCATCGCCTCGCTCGCGGGCCGACCGCCCAGCTCCTGTCTGCACGACCACTCCAGGGATTCTAGACATCTGACAAATAATTTTAACTAGCGTCACAGCTCAGTCGGTAATAGCTCTGCCTTCCGTGCTGTGGGTCGTGGGTTCGATCCCCACCAAGAACAAACATTTGTGCGTGGAAAACATAGATGTTTGTTCTATGTCTGGGTGTTACTATGTATTATAAGTATGTATTTACAAAAAAAAAGTATATAATTATTCTGCCATCTGGTTCCAATATTACAAGCATTGCTTAGTTTGGGACTAGAGGGTGTTGTGTGAAATGTCCCTGAATATTTATTTATTTATTTATAATTACAACTTCTAAATCATCCTTGTGATTTTATTCATGGAAAAACAAGTCACACAACGTTCGCTTACAGCTTGTAACATAAACACCCATCGAAGACGTGCTTTAGATTAAAATATTGCCGTCCTTGTTCTTGACAAGTTTAAAGTAGAGACGAATAGAATTTTATCTGATGATGATTCGAACCCAGCCTTGTAGATACTAGCTTGCTAAGTCAATCTTCACGGGTTATGTAAGATAAGCGACGTTCTGCGCGATTACAACTTGGATGGGTGACCGCTAGTGGCATTTACATCTGCGCGCTACCGCGTCGGTCTCGGCTGTAGCCGTCGTTAAGCCACGGAGGCCTTAAGGCGGCCTTAAAACTCCGTCACCAGAGTTGGCAATCATCTCATACGGACAAAGTGTTACCAACCTTTGTAACGTTCCGAAGTATGTTTCCTTCAAGCAGTCCACGAACTTCACCAGCTTCAAACTAATCTTACGACTGAGCCGCGACAGAACTGAAACAATCTTACTTCTTACTAATATTATAAATGCGAAAGTTTAGATGTTTGGATGTTTGTGTTTCAATCACGTCTAAACTACTGAACCAACTTGGATGAAAGTTGGCATATATAGGTATAGTTCGTAACCTGGATTGACATATAGGCTACTTTTTATCCCGAATAATTAACAGGATCTACAGGATAAAATGAACGAAAAGGATTAGCAGCGCCAATTGGCAAGAGGATTTTATTGTCATGTCATGTCACGTCAGTTTGACTGGGCGTAGTACTACCTCTTTGGTCTAACGACTAGCGTTTGACATTTCAGTACGAGTTCGGTGTAATGAGGTGTAATGTCAAGTTTCTCAAAGAAGTATCCGCTCGGTACACGCACAGATAATATAATGTAAACGGAAACTGTAGACGCGTACTAAGTCGCGGGTAACTGCTAGTAATTTATAAGTTTAAAATCTAGAAAAACCGACGTTAATTCGACTACCACCTTCATCATCATCAGATGATGATGGCAGTTCATTGGGAATGTTCTAGTGACCGTAAACATCACTACAAAGTCACAGAGAAGCAAAGTACGCAATCTCGTGCACGTGGATGGCATATTTTTTTCAGTTACGTATTTATAAGCCAAACTACTAAACCGATTTTGATGTAAATTGAATGGGACCAACCTGGAAGTACATCCTTTAGATAAAAGAAGTTTTTTTTTAATTGGTTCATATATGACGGAGTTCTAAGGTAACAAACATAAAAAAAAATACAACCGAATTGAGAACCTCCTTTTTTTTGATGTCACCTAAAAATAAGTTACATAGCTTGTACCTACTTGTCTTTGAGAAGTGATCAAAATCTATGCTTTGGAGTGTACGAGATATAAACTCACAGAATGACAGGCGTCACAGCTCAGTCGGTAATAGCTCTGCCTTCCGTGCTGTGGGTCGTGGGTTCGATCCCCACCAAGAACAAACATTTGCGCGTGGAAAACATAGATGTTTGTTCTATGTCCGGGTGTTACTATCCTACTAATATTATAAATGCGAAAGTTTAGATGTTTGGATGTTTAGATGTTTGGATGTTTGTGTTTCAATCACGTCAAAACCACTGAACCAACTTGGATGAAACTTGGCATATATATAGTCCGTTACCTGGATTGACATATAGGCTACTTTTTATCCCGAATAATTCACAGGATCTACAAGATAAAATGAACGAAAAGGATTAGCAGCGCCAATTGGCAAGAGGATTTCATTGTCATGTCATGTCACGTCAGTTTGACAGGACGTAGTACTACCTCTTTGGTCTAATAACTATAGCGTTTAACATTCCAGTAGGTACGAGTTCGGTGTAATGAGGTTTAATGTCAAGTTTCTCAAAGAAGTATCCGCTCGGTACACGCACAGATAATATAATGTACACGGAAACTGTAGACGCGTACGAAGTCGCGGGTAACTGCTAGTGTATTATAAGTATGTATTTACAAAAAAAAAGTCAGTATATAAGTATTCTATCAGCCATCTGGTTCCCATATTACAAGCATTGCTTAGTTTGAGACTAGAGGGTGTTGTGTGAAATGTCCCTGAATATTTATTATTATTGTTACGAAAGTGCCCTGAATTATAGACCATTAGCGCCACCTATCAGGAAGTAGAAACACTAAAGAATGTGACGGAGTGATTAATTGATAAAAAGCGCCTACTAACGCCATCTGTTGGTGCATAGCAGAAACTTCTACGAACCAGAGAGAGAGCATGCCCGCGAAATTACTGGAACATTCCCGGCATTACTCGATGTTGCTAGAATCGACTAGCGCGTAAATATTTCGGGTATAAATGGGGGTTTGAGCGGCGACATGGACAGTCTAGTTTTGACTAGGAAAGCGATACAATCGGAGTTCTAAGAGTGATTTAGTGTGTTTTAACAAGTGTTTTGGAACAGTAGCTAGTATTGACGTTGTAACCTAGTGTTTTTGTTGTAACCTAGATTTTTGTCAAGTACCTGAATAAACGTGTATATTTGGTGAAACCGACTCTGTTTGTTCAATCAACCCACAGCTCGTAACAAATTGGTGTCAGAAGTGGGATTGAAAAGAAATGCCGGTTTTACCCAAGGACGATACTGCTGGAACTTCTGGAGTTCTACCAAGCGATGGGGTCCATGTTCCTGCGTCTGTAGACTTTGGAGCAATGATGGCAATGCTTCAGGAACAAGTTCGTCGGCAGGAAGTGCAAGCCCGTCTGATGGAAGAGCAAGCCTGTCGCCAGGAAGAACAAGTTCGTCGGCAGGAAGTGCAAGCCCGTCTGATGGAAGAGCAAGCCCGTCTGATGGAAGAGCAAACTTGTCTTATGAAAAACCTGCAAGCGTCTTTTGATAAAGACCTTCAAGGCATGAAAGAACGGGTCCAAAATCACGAGGACCGGATCTACGAAACAGAAACCCAGATCGCAGATATAAAAAAAACACTGGGTGTACTTAAGTCTGGAATAGGGAACGTCACTTCAGTGGTCGCTACACCTGCGGGTAAGGGCTTCAAGGTGCCGCCATACGATGGAACTTCGTCATGGTCAGCTTACAAAATACAGCTGGGACACGTGGTTAAAGCCAATGGATGGACAACCGATCAAGCAATGACTGCACTGACTTTGGCACTTCGAGACCAGGCTCTCAACGTGTTGGAAGCTATTGGAAATGATGCCACCTACGAGCAGCTGTTGGAAGCGCTGGAATCTCGTTACGGTGACACACATCTAGAGTACGTGTTCCGAGCACAAATAAGAGACAGGACTCAGCGTACTTCTGAGAATTTACAGCAGTGGGCTATAGAGGCAGAAAAAATGGTTCGAAAGGCGTACCAATCCACACCTGCAGTAACTGATGGAATTTTGGTTCAGACCTTCGTCGATGGGATCCGCGACTTGGAAGTTAGAGCTGCTGTGAGGCTTGGGCATCATGAATCCCTGAAAAACGCTCTAGCCCATGCTTTGGAGGTAGAAGCTGTACGTTATGACCATAAAGCACATCGCATCAGGGAAGTATTGACATCACAAACCTATGAGAATCCTTCGAGATGCAGCCCTAAATGCTACGAGTGCGGAGAAAAAGGCCATCTGAGACCCGATTGCCCGAGAAAGATTACTGACAGTGCTCCGAAGGTTTTGATTTCACGAGTCCAGGATGGGAACAGCTTGGGCCTGATTATCAAAGGACAGATCAATGGAATACCTTGTAAAATGATAGTGGATACTGGTGCTACTCGCACAGTAGTGAGTTCCCGGCTTGCGCACCGTTTCCTTGGGAATGGTTCCGTTAGCTGCAAGCAAATTCAGCTAATGACAGTAACGGGTCAGGACATTCCCGTTCAAGGGGAAAAGCAGGTTAAAATGAAGCTGGGTGAGGGTACTTACCAGCAAGACGCTATCGTCGCAGATATAATTGATGACTGCATTCTTGGGTTGGATTTTATGCGACAACACTATTGTGAGATTGATTTGAATCATGGAATTCTCAAATGTGGACCTGAAAAAATTGTCATGGAAAAAGGATCGTTCAATGGTGGTGCAGACATCTTATCAAAAAGAACATGTCCGGAAAACTGGAGACAACGTGTCGAGCAAGAACCTAAAGACGCGGTGCCTATCAGAACGCTGCGGACAGGCGTTAATTGGAAGGAAACTTTGCAGCAAGCACAACACGAAGACACTGACATCCAACCAATTGTGAAGTGGTTAACATCTGGTACACCTAAGCCTAATGAAACTGCCAATATGAGTACCGCCACGAGGAACTATTGGGCACAATGGGACAGTTTGGTGGTCCACGATGGAATGTTGTACCGCAAATGGTTAGATGATCAAGGAAATCGCTCTCGCCTGCAAATGATTATTCCAAAAGTTAAGGTACCTGAAGTTCTGCAGCTTTGCCATGAAGAAAGTACGGAAGATCATTTGGGAGTAAAAAGAACACTGGCAAAAATACGAGAGCGGTTTTACTGGGTTCACTGCAAGAATGATGTGAAAGAGTGGTGTAGAAAATGTGCTAGTTGTCTATCAGTAAAAGATCTACAGACACGCAGCGGAGAGATGTTGAAAACCGACCGGATACAAAGGGATTATGTTGATCGAGTGGCGCCGGGTACTATGGTCTAACGATGCTCGGGACGAGCATGTCTTAGGAGGGGGCAGTGTTACGAAAGTGCCCTGAATTATAGACCATTAGCGCCACCTATCAGGAAGTAGAAACACTAAAGAATGTGACGGAGTGATTAATTGATAAAAAGCGCCTACTAACGCCATCTGTTGGTGCATAGCAGAAACTTCTACGAACCAGAGAGAGAGCATGCCCGCGAAATTACTGGAACATTCCCGGCATTACTCGATGTTGCTAGAATCGACTAGCGCGTAAATATTTCGGGTATAAATGGGGGTTTGAGCGGCGACATGGACAGTCTAGTTTTGACTAGGAAAGCGATACAATCGGAGTTCTAAGAGTGATTTAGTGTGTTTTAACAAGTGTTTTGGAACAGTAGCTAGTATTGACGTTGTAACCTAGTGTTTTTGTTGTAACCTAGATTTTTGTCAAGTACCTGAATAAACGTGTATATTTGGTGAAACCGACTCTGTTTGTTCAATCAACCCACAGCTCGTAACAAATTGGTGTCAGAAGTGGGATTGAAAAGAAATGCCGGTTTTACCCAAGGACGATACTGCTGGAACTTCTGGAGTTCTACCAAGCGATGGGGTCCATGTTCCTGCGTCTGTAGACTTTGGAGCAATGATGGCAATGCTTCAGGAACAAGTTCGTCGGCAGGAAGTGCAAGCCCGTCTGATGGAAGAGCAAGCCTGTCGCCAGGAAGAACAAGTTCGTCGGCAGGAAGTGCAAGCCCGTCTGATGGAAGAGCAAGCCCGTCTGATGGAAGAGCAAACTTGTCTTATGAAAAACCTGCAAGCGTCTTTTGATAAAGACCTTCAAGGCATGAAAGAACGGGTCCAAAATCACGAGGACCGGATCTACGAAACAGAAACCCAGATCGCAGATATAAAAAAAACACTGGGTGTACTTAAGTCTGGAATAGGGAACGTCACTTCAGTGGTCGCTACACCTGCGGGTAAGGGCTTCAAGGTGCCGCCATACGATGGAACTTCGTCATGGTCAGCTTACAAAATACAGCTGGGACACGTGGTTAAAGCCAATGGATGGACAACCGATCAAGCAATGACTGCACTGACTTTGGCACTTCGAGACCAGGCTCTCAACGTGTTGGAAGCTATTGGAAATGATGCCACCTACGAGCAGCTGTTGGAAGCGCTGGAATCTCGTTACGGTGACACACATCTAGAGTACGTGTTCCGAGCACAAATAAGAGACAGGACTCAGCGTACTTCTGAGAATTTACAGCAGTGGGCTATAGAGGCAGAAAAAATGGTTCGAAAGGCGTACCAATCCACACCTGCAGTAACTGATGGAATTTTGGTTCAGACCTTCGTCGATGGGATCCGCGACTTGGAAGTTAGAGCTGCTGTGAGGCTTGGGCATCATGAATCCCTGAAAAACGCTCTAGCCCATGCTTTGGAGGTAGAAGCTGTACGTTATGACCATAAAGCACATCGCATCAGGGAAGTATTGACATCACAAACCTATGAGAATCCTTCGAGATGCAGCCCTAAATGCTACGAGTGCGGAGAAAAAGGCCATCTGAGACCCGATTGCCCGAGAAAGATTACTGACAGTGCTCCGAAGGTTTTGATTTCACGAGTCCAGGATGGGAACAGCTTGGGCCTGATTATCAAAGGACAGATCAATGGAATACCTTGTAAAATGATAGTGGATACTGGTGCTACTCGCACAGTAGTGAGTTCCCGGCTTGCGCACCGTTTCCTTGGGAATGGTTCCGTTAGCTGCAAGCAAATTCAGCTAATGACAGTAACGGGTCAGGACATTCCCGTTCAAGGGGAAAAGCAGGTTAAAATGAAGCTGGGTGAGGGTACTTACCAGCAAGACGCTATCGTCGCAGATATAATTGATGACTGCATTCTTGGGTTGGATTTTATGCGACAACACTATTGTGAGATTGATTTGAATCATGGAATTCTCAAATGTGGACCTGAAAAAATTGTCATGGAAAAAGGATCGTTCAATGGTGGTGCAGACATCTTATCAAAAAGAACATGTCCGGAAAACTGGAGACAACGTGTCGAGCAAGAACCTAAAGACGCGGTGCCTATCAGAACGCTGCGGACAGGCGTTAATTGGAAGGAAACTTTGCAGCAAGCACAACACGAAGACACTGACATCCAACCAATTGTGAAGTGGTTAACATCTGGTACACCTAAGCCTAATGAAACTGCCAATATGAGTACCGCCACGAGGAACTATTGGGCACAATGGGACAGTTTGGTGGTCCACGATGGAATGTTGTACCGCAAATGGTTAGATGATCAAGGAAATCGCTCTCGCCTGCAAATGATTATTCCAAAAGTTAAGGTACCTGAAGTTCTGCAGCTTTGCCATGAAGAAAGTACGGAAGATCATTTGGGAGTAAAAAGAACACTGGCAAAAATACGAGAGCGGTTTTACTGGGTTCACTGCAAGAATGATGTGAAAGAGTGGTGTAGAAAATGTGCTAGTTGTCTATCAGTAAAAGATCTACAGACACGCAGCGGAGAGATGTTGAAAACCGACCGGATACAAAGGGATTATGTTGATCGAGTGGCGCCGGGTACTATGGTCTAACGATGCTCGGGACGAGCATGTCTTAGGAGGGGGCAGTGTTACGAAAGTGCCCTGAATTATAGACCATTAGCGCCACCTATCAGGAAGTAGAAACACTAAAGAATGTGACGGAGTGATTAATTGATAAAAAGCGCCTACTAACGCCATCTGTTGGTGCATAGCAGAAACTTCTACGAACCAGAGAGAGAGCATGCCCGCGAAATTACTGGAACATTCCCGGCATTACTCGATGTTGCTAGAATCGACTAGCGCGTAAATATTTCGGGTATAAATGGGGGTTTGAGCGGCGACATGGACAGTCTAGTTTTGACTAGGAAAGCGATACAATCGGAGTTCTAAGAGTGATTTAGTGTGTTTTAACAAGTGTTTTGGAACAGTAGCTAGTATTGACGTTGTAACCTAGTGTTTTTGTTGTAACCTAGATTTTTGTCAAGTACCTGAATAAACGTGTATATTTGGTGAAACCGACTCTGTTTGTTCAATCAACCCACAGCTCGTAACATTATTATTTATTTATTAGAATGTAATGCAAAAGCAAAGCATCACGGTCTAAGAGAATAACAATGCAAAGATTCAGCAAAAATTTCGTTTGATTCAAACCAATTTTCCGGCCAAAAATAGTGGTCGGTCGCGCAAAATGGCACCTGGAACCACCTATTTACATAAGTAAAGACGATTCTAAATGATCCTTGTGATTTATTGAATAAAGAAATTATGCTGATTTTGATTCAGATAGTAAAATACTAACCGGTTCGTTGCACATCCAAAGTGGCATGTTTGACCGACACATTAGTAGTGTTAGTGCACGTGGTGACGTCACTGCGCGTGGAGTATAGGCTGCGCGACGCGTGCGAGAGAGACAGCATGCTGGTATCTTCGTTCTCTATCGGAATGTTGTGGGCGGGGCTTGGTGTGTCTTCTTGTTTGGACTGAAAAATAAATTTTAAAATGATGAAAATCTCCCGATCCTCTTCATCATCACACCCTGGAGTGTGGACTCCATTTCATCAAATCTCAATAGTTTGAGATGAACTAAATGTTTGATAATGCAATTACTTACGCTTCTTGAAAAAAATGTGCAAAGCCATATACAGCATTTCCTCGGTGGATGTGCTCAGTAAGGTAAATACAGGGGCAGTCGAGTAATAAACAAATATCTATCTCATGAAAAAAATACTGGCACATCATACTTGCCACGTTTAAGACTCAGAGTGATGCGAGTACAACGCCACATAAAGCACATCCTCAACTAACGTACTCTTTGTGATAATGCAATTTTGTTTATTTTTCTTTTTCCTTACAAAAAATGTTTTTTTTCCAAATAACTCACCCTAGTGTAATAATCGCTATAACTCTCCTCACTGGAAACTATATCGTATTCCTCCAAGCAGGCGTCACACGACGCCTCCTCGCCGTCGGATGCATCCCTCTCGCTCGCACTCGGCGACAGCCGCGCGGGAGTGAGCGGGACGGAGTGCGTCAGTGGGAGCGAGTCGGTGCGACACGAGTTGTAGAATGTTGAGTTTGAGACCATGAAGCGCTGGTCTTGGTGCCACGGCAGATCTGAAATAGAAACAAAAAACTGAAAACTTCAAGAACTCCATAGATTTTACTTGTTTCTGGTCATCATCAGACCCTGAAGTATAAACTCCTTACGTCTCAGAGTGATGGACGCAGTGCGATATCTCAGAGGGCACGTCCTTAGTGGTCATGCTCAGTATTGCATTGTATCTACCGTAAAATACTAACAAAATATAAATCTAAATATCTCAGAAATAAATAAATTGAGTTTTACCACTTAGCATTAGGTGGGTCACCTGCTTGTTCTATCACATTTTCTCATAAGACCGTGTATATGTAAACGAACCATCAACACTCCAGTCCATGTTGACGACGTCAGTCTTCAGCTCGAGGAGTACTTCCTGCATCATCTGCACCAGCTCCTGTTTCTGGTCTCCGTCGGCGAATTTCTCGTTTATAGTCTAAAATGACAAAATAAAAGGCTTATTCCAGAAAGCTCCTACCTGTTCCCCTGCGAAGGGGATTTGTGGACTTCTAGTCCAGAAATTAGTGATGGCGAGCCCTGCGACTGCCGGCAGGGGATGGTCACTAATTCTATGAACATTCTTTTTCTGATATTTTATGGAAGAGACCTATGTCCTAGAGACTACAGGTTGGTATAACATTTTTATAAAAAGTTAAGCCCTCGACCGAAAACATCTGCATGGCTCCTCTTCATCATTGCTGATCATCATCTGAAGGCTTCCGTGCTTCTGCGGGCTCGACGACTGACGGACACGGCTCTAGCAGTCGTTAAACCCGGATTTTGAGACAAAAAGTCTCGAAATCCCCTTCAAGGGAAAAACTCAAAGGGGATTTTGAGACTAGCCCGGGATTCTAAGCCCATTAGAAAATGTGAAGCCCTCAGCTATACTGAGTATTGAGGTACACTCACATCGTACAAGTGTTGTTCTTGTATAGCGACGTATTGTATTTTCTTCGGCACCACTTGCAACTCTCGCGCCATGTCGAACGAAGCCAGGATAAACTGTTGTAGTAGTTTTACGTGCACCTGAAATAACATATTTTTTATGAAAATAACATGCGTAGATTTTACTAGTACCTTGTCTGATTTATTTTTTAAATAGCAGTTACCCGCGACTTCGTACGCGAGTACCGTTTCCTTATACATTATATTATCTGTGTATTTTATTATCTGTGCGTGTACCGAGCGAATACTTTGAGACACCGAACCCGTAATCGAATGTCAAACGTACTACGCCCTGTCAAACTGACATGACAATTGCCAATTGGCGCTGCTAATCCCGTTCGTTCATTTTATCCTGTAGATCCTGTTAATTATTCGGGATAAAAAGTAGCCTATGTGTCAATCCGGGTTACGAACTATATATATGCTAAGCTTCATCCAAGTTGGTTCAGTAGTGTTATGTCATGGACTCATGACAGCAACTAGGACTATAGTCTGTAGTAAGAGCGAGGCTGCGACCCGCCGGTCCGGCAGTCGAATACATGGAACTAAGCTAAACGCATGTCGTTTGATTTGAACTTTCCCGCCTATGCAAGCATCAAACAACAAGTAGTTTCGACGTGAACAAATATCCAAACATCTAAACTTTCACATTTATAACATAAAGTGGGATTACCTCACTCAACCTCGTACAGTTCTCCAAGAGACAGGTCTGCAGAGAGTCAGTGGCGAACTTCAGCACCACATTCAACAACGCCGTCCGCGTCCGCAACTCCTTGTCCTCCTTCCTCCTACTGTCCTTACTCCTCGGCAGCACCGCGCCCAGCGACCTGGTGTCCAGGATCGCCCACTGGCTTTTCACGTAGTGCTTCAGAGGTGGGCTGGCTGGAACCAAATACTATACTCACCAGTTGAGCTTTTGAATCCTATTTAAATCAGGCGTCACAGCTCAGTCGGTAATAGGTCTGCCTTCCGTGCTGTGAGTCGTAGGTTCGATCCCTACTGAGAACAAACACTTGTGTGCCAAACTACCATGTTTTCTCTATGTCTGAGTGTTATTAAGTATTTACAAAAAGTATTCTATCAGCAATCTAGTTGCCATGGTTACAAGCTTTGGACTAGAGGGACTTAATTCGGTACTAGAGGGCGTTGTGTGACACGCCCATTAGTATTTTATTTATTTATAATCCAAAGCGTTAAATAGAGTGAAATGTTGCCTAACATAGACACTAGATGGCGGTAAGTGATCAATATTTAGTATCTCACTCACACATCAGCTCCCATTGGTCGATGAGCTCGTTCATAAAGGCAGTTTGGTCTTCATTCAGTCTTTCTTTATCACAGGGTTTTGACGGAGATTCTGTTGTGTTTCTGTAAAATTATAATGATTACTTACTATAGTCTTTGCCATTTTTTTATACAAAAAATAAGCAAGCTTACTGATATTGTAAAAACAATAGAAAAGCGACCCTAGCGTCACCGTATTTAGGTGCAATCTAGCTTGACTAATTTATCACAGGTAGGCCCATATGAGCCGCCGAGAGTAAATGTGTATCAGCAATCTAGTTTCCATAGTACAAGCTTGGCTTAGTTTGGGACTAGATGGCGTTTTGTGAAATGTTCATGGATATATCAACTAACCTCAGATTCCCATTCCTGATCAGCCCCTGATCAGATTCTGGTAACTCCTCACTCCAATAACTAGCAGTTCCTGTGGACTCCGTGGCCTCTCCATCCACGTGGGCAGTGGAACTGATGGTCTCCAACTCCTCGGCATCAGAGAACAGGATGAAGAGGAACTGGGCGTGAGGGTCGATTTCTTTCATTTGGTGGAGGTCTAGGCAGTTCTGAAAAGTAGGCTTGTTTAAGATAATAGTTTGAACTCTATTATGTAGATTATAAAGTTGAATACTTAATGCGAATTCAGGCGCTTCGCTAGACTGGTTGAAACTGATTTGTCAGGCGTTTAAGGCTCTGTTTATTAATTCGTGGATTAGTCGCCATCAAAACATTAGCATCATCTGAGCCAGGACAAGTGTATAAGTCTTGGATAAAAAGCTTACCTCAGCATTGAATACAGCCGGTTCCCCCCTCCCCCCAGTCCAAGCCCCCCGATCCTCCCCCCTACCCCCCACTTCCACCCCACTACACTTACTCGTATCATACAAATTGAACGTACTCCAAAAGTCCTCATCACTTCTCGAAACCACCATGTCCCCGCAAATATTATCACAGAATATATTCTTCCCCATTCTATCTATCGCGTAGAAGTACACAGGGTTCAAACTCTTTAAGATACGTCCGCGTATATTGTACAGGTCCGTGTACATAGACTTTAGTTGGAGATGGTTTGAAGTGGCATGTTCGGAGGGTATGTCTGGAGGGATGAGGATGCGAAGACCGTCTTTTAGGAACTGGTTGTTGATCTCCACTTCTAGTATCGTTGTTAGGTCTGTGGATTCTTGTCTTAGAAGATCCTGAAATATATTAAAATTTCAGATACAAATGAATACAAAGTAATTTAGTGGTCTGATAGGCCTCTAGGTGGTCTGACAGACTTTAAACACAAACTTATTAAAAAGTAATTGCACGGTCTCTGAAACCGTCTAATACTGTACTACTATACTAATAAGTGCTGTGTTGAATGATTCAATATTTATTTTTGTGCGAAGTGAAAATGCCCATTATTTTGGAAGTGGTTACCTCAACCGGCAGTACGTCCCAGGGACGTTTGTTGCACTGCAGTTCTTCCACCAGCTCGAACTCAGAGTTGCCGAGGGAGAGGTGCACTTGCGTCGCACTGCCATACTGAATCCTAATCTGGGAACAAGTTGTAAAAATTAGGATAAAGGTAAGTGGATTTACATGTAAGGGCCAGTTTATTTGATCACTAGCAGTTACCCGCGACTTCGTACGCGTCTACAGTTTCCGTGTACATTATATTATCTGTGCGTGTACCGAGCGGATACTTTTTTGAGAAACTTGACATTACACCTCATTACACCGAACTCGTACCTACTGGAATGTCAAATGCTAGTTGTTAGACCAAAGAGGTAGTACTACGCCCTGTCAAACTGACGTGACATGACATGAAAATGAAATCCTCTTGCCAATTGGTGCTGCTAATCCTTTTCGTTCATTTTATCCTGTAGATCCTGTTAATTATTCGGGATAAAAAGTAGCCTATATGTCAATCCAGGTTACGAACTATATATATGCCAAGTTTCATCCTAGTTGGTTCAGTGGTTTTGACGTGATTGAAACACAAACATCCAAACATCTAAACTTTCGCATTTATAATATTAGTAAGATAAGATATAGTAGGATAGGATAGGATTTACTCACCCACCGACAGCCTCGAGGTAAATCTTCCGGTAGCAGTTTCGTTCCGAGGAGCGCGTGCAGCAGCCGTACTTTAGCTCGTGCGCTGCTGCCCAACACCACCAGAGCGGTAGGCCGGAGAGCAAAGTTTCCAATTTCTGACACTATTGATAATGTATCTGCATCTGGAATATGAAAGACCTTTTCATCCTCTCTTTCTTCTAATTTCTTCTCATTGAAAATCATCTAGATCCTCCATTTTCCCTCCTAGCTTAATTGAAGAATACAATTCAATTCAATTCTTTGTTGCGCTTTTATGTTGCATAAACAGGTGTTATAAAAGTATCAAAGTCAAACATAAACCCTGTTAGGGCACAGCAATTAAGTAGGTAGATAAATACTTAAATATTAGGTGGCACAATTTTTGCAGGTATCCAATGTAGGTATTTAATAGGTGTTTTAGTCTTTCAGAAACTCGTGCAAACTGAAACTGAATCGAAACTCGAATCGAAATCGAATTGAAATCAGAATCGAAAAATCGAAACTGATCAAAATGTAGCGACGGGCTAGTCCTTCGAAGCTTCTATTCTCTAGCGATTGTAGAATGTCAGCTCGGACAAGCTGTCAGTGAGTATAACTCACCACAGGTCTTATAATGTACTCACCAGCACTGAGTATGTTCGATACATCGAGTAGTGCGCGTTGCGTGTCGCGCACGAGGCCTCGTAAAGTGCGAGCTCGCGCGCCTACCCGCCGTGACCACGCGCACCCACCAGCGCCAGCCATCTCTATAAACATTTATTTTTATGAGAAGAGGAACAAACAGATGGTCTAATGGGTATATCCATAAGGTATCAATGTGTATGCGTTGCATTGGCATCCATACTCGCGGAACAGAACGGAACACAGTATGAGAGTTTCACTGTTTCGCGACAAAATAAGTGCAGACAGGTACTCGTAGTTAGAATATGGACCGTATCACGAGGGAATAAAAGTCATTGACGCTTGTATACCGACGAAATACCTTACACAAGTCTGAATCAAACATACCTAAATTTTTTTGAGTCTTCTATAATTATAAATCTCCATTCAAATCACGCTTGAGTCACGGTTATGTCTAAGTTTTTTGTGCAAATCCTGCCCTGATTCTGCCAAACATCTTCACTTTAGTACTGTACATATTCGTCTCACAGACGTCTCAAAAAGTTACAACTTTCTAAATTCTGAAAATAAGTATTCACTTATAAATTTGACTGTACCTACTTACTTTTACCTGCTTACCAAATTGAATCGATTTTCAACATTTAGCAGTAAATCTTTCATAATAATTTATCTAAATGCGTAATTCGCGTACCGCCATTGTGTGTGATTCACACTAAGGTCATCCTCTCGTTTCATACAATGGCGGGTCACACTCTCTATTTTATGGCAGAATCTTTAGTTACATACACCGAACTTTACGGGGTAATAAGTAAGTAGGTAGGAAGGTCTGTCTGTAACTAATTTAGACACATCGATGAACTCTGAAGAAGAATAAAACCTACTTAGGTACTTTTTAAAAGCGTTCCAATTCATGCGTTGGGTCCCTTGGTAAAATATAATCATATTAATTATTATTAATACTGGTAAATATTTTACACGTTGCCAATTTAAATTACTTCAGATGTATCTACTTTGTCGATGACTGTACAAATAGATTGAACTCGAATAGATGACGTAGGTAATAATGATTGTGAAGGTGACTTCCCGATCCCGGATAGTATTCTGCGCTACTTCATACACAGGTTAGTAGGTAGTAGAGGTACATACAATAGACAAGGTACCTAGTTTAGTACATACCCAATTTTGTGCAGGAAGGGATTAAGCTACATACCATCGTACGTTTCAGCATCGCTTAATTTGACGATTTAAGTTTAGGTACGTCATTTAAAATTTGACGAATTGACGATTTAAGTTTAGGTACGTCATTTTTAATTTGACGAATTGACGATTTAAGTTCAGGTACGTCATTTTTAATTTGACAAATTGACGATTAAGTTCAGGTACGTCATTTTTAATTTGACGAATTGACGATTAAGTTTAGGTATGTCATTTTTTAAATACATTTCCATATCTACAGGAAAGACACGGTATTAATATTAAGTGGATAAAGTTTCGAGTTTCCTCACGATGTTTTTCTTGCACTGGTTTTTGTTACCTACTGGCGAACTACATAATAATTTACAAAATAGAAAAAAAAACATATTGTAGTTTTTTCAACGGATTTGAACCCGCGACCTTAAGATCAGCTCGAACAACTACAACAGCCTGTATTTCCTGTACTGAGAGCGTCCAGTAGGTACCAAGGACTGCAGCACTGAGAATCCTTACGAAGGGTCAGTTTTATCGTTGTTTACAGAGATAGTCCACATTGTAGTGTATATGGAAGCACACCAACTGATAACCTTTGGTACAACTACCTTGGAAGATTGACAACAGCAGGCTGACCTCAAATGACCCTGGACCGGATGAATTAATCACAGTAAATGCCTAGCCTAGGTATTCGAATTAAAAAATGTATCTGTTCAATATAAAAAGAAAGAAGAACAGCTTTGAGTTGGTGTAAAGTAATTAGAAAGTGAAATGAAAAGTTTTAGTATCACATTACAAGCTTTGCTTAGTATGGGACTAGAAGGCATTGTGTGAATGTCCCTAAATATTTATTTTATTTATTTTTCATAGGTTTATAAATAAAAAAATAAACCTTTACATGAAATCGTCAGGCACAGAAAGAAGACATCCCTCAAACCTCTCCTTCGAAATATAAAAAGAAATTAAAAATGGTTTTAAGTAAATATTTTTTTTCTGTTAAATATAATCAAACTTTTTACCTAGGCACCTAAAATGTTCTCTTAATAATACACAGTGTTTAGTTTAGAACATTTCTTATTTATTGTACCTAATCTTAATAAATTACTTTCATAGATAAGAAACTGAAATGCAAAGGTTATCATTATCACCATGTCGAGATAACTTAGGTAGACTACAAATTAGAAAGAGCCTAACAAAGCAATGAGGTTTAAATAGACACATTAAGAAAAGTATTAATGGACATATTCTTAGACTTGTTTACTTCATAAAAATAGGTCAACGTTAAATTACTTATTGACCAAATATTATTATTGTAATGTCTCAATCTTGTCAATGTAGGTATATTAAAATATATGTTCATTAAAATGTAAACTTAAAAAAAAAAGAAAACATATTATGTGGTAGTTGGAAAGACTGGCTGAGACACTAGATGTGCGAGTTTGATTGCTGTTTCTGGACATTCTCAAACAAAAACCATTTAAACATTTCAAAAACTTGATGATGTAGTCGCTTATAATCTATGCCACGTTTTTGTTCTCTGTGGAAATTGAGCCTTCAACTCGCCGTGGAGAAGGTAGACCTACCAACTGAGCCGTTTGGTCTTAACAGTTTATATTTAGTGGTGATACGGCTGGTGAAATGTTTGCTTACTAAGTAGGCATTTAGGATAATCAGGATGTTACGTTCAGGTCAAGGTTAAAATTGTTTACATAGCTGGAGAGATTATAACATAGCAATTGTATATAGATACATACATAGTAATTAGTTACTTTATTTGAACTTGAAGGAGCTTTAATAGTGGGGCGGTTCTTTAAAAGATATACATATATCTATATGGACCGAGTCAACATCATGATTTGATATTATACATTTTTTTCAATCACCCACCCAAGTAAAATAATGGAGGAAGTTGGGCTGATGGTAGCAATGTTACAAGAGCAAGTAACCATAGAACCCAAGAGCATGTTACAGGAATAACTCCAGTCAGTTGTCTGATGTCACTGTAAAGTTAAATAAGTAACTTGGGATTTGATGCCAGATATCTATGAAAGTAGGCTTAAACTAAAAAAAACCACACTTATTGCATAGAAGATTGAGTCTAAAATGGCATGCAAGTCAGGCACCGAACAGAACTATCAGGAACGAAACCTGTTTCTAGACAGCTAGGTACAGTACCGTATTGAATTATGCAGGGTAGGTGTTTGGTTGTACAGGTATTTCGGGTACCTTGAAAAAAGTTTTAACACAAGCATTTTTACCACACGGAGTCTAGTTTTATACGATT
This sequence comes from Gandaritis pyraliata, assembly GCA_947859175.1. NCBI lineage: Eukaryota > Metazoa > Arthropoda > Insecta > Lepidoptera > Geometridae > Gandaritis > Gandaritis pyraliata. The sequence continues at coordinate 6,661,816 of OX401875.1, read as the reverse complement.
GCAACATAAACGTACCTACTTACCGTTGTCTGCTCAACTGTGAACAGTAATTTAATAACACAGAGGCCAAATAACTTCAGATTTCTAGTTTCGATACTTGATACACCAAACCATGCACAGTTCACCACCGCTAAACCAATGAGAAGTCATTGGTGATACGATCCGCGACCGCAAACAGGAAGAGATTATTATGAAGGAATGTGTACAAAATAAACTAATTTCACTTTGTTTAGTTTCGTAAACAGCAGCCGAGCGAACAATCAAGTGAGAGGTGAACTGACGAAACCGAACAAAACAACAAAAATACAAAACAAATACAAGTAAATGAAGGAAACAAATAAATAGGAAAGGACGTCGGACGTCACATTTGACAATGACAGTACATTGGTATGACAAATGACAGACCAGTGCTGCCAGAATAAAAACAATGGTTTCCCAAAATAACTATAATGCCACGATGATGAAATGGATGAGGGTAATGTTGTGCTGTGATACTTTAATTTAAAAATTATCTTAGCTAAGGTTATTAGATCTTATTAAAATCAAATGTGTTGTGTGTGCCTACGTGCGGCCAGCAAGAGGCACACACCTAAGTAAATAATTTACGATGTTAATAATGATTTTATATCTCAATTATCATCGTAAAATGTAAATAAGTACATTACATTGTTGCAACAGTATGTAGGTAAACCAATAGAATCATAGAATCATAAGGATATAAATTCACGCTAACCCTAGTTAATGGTAAATAGCATTATAGTATGGCAACATTTCAATGAAGGTTTTTATTGTCACTGTCAGACGTTTTGTTTCTGCAAAACGCCACTAAACCGTTGTTATCTGCGTTTCGTTATTAATTTTAACAACGTTGGCATGGGATTAGGTATATTCAAAGTTCGTAAGAAGGAACTGTCCTAGTTTCAGGTACCTATTTTGTTTGACTACAGTCTTTATTTGTTTCATTTGTTGTTAGTTGTTATCAACCAACCACAAAGTCTTGTTGATAATAATTTTAGCCAAAATGAAATTCCGCCTGAAAAATTCCGTCTCTCACGCCACCTATACTTAACAACTGAAACCAAACTTAGATAAGAACCAATGCAATAGTGTCAACAGTTGACCCAGTTCCCTCGCTTAGTAAAAATAGCGGACGTCTAATAGCTCAAACACTATTTTTAGTGCGTATCACAATTAATCTGAAATCACACAGTGTTATCTGGTTTGTTTTGTGAGCGAGTCCGGGGCCGCGTGGACCGCGCAAGGCAGCGCATACCATATAGCTACACAGCCTTCGGGCGGGTGAAAAATCGATAGCTTCGGTCTCGTTTCACTTCCACTCCTCGCACGAGCGCCCGCTTATTTCTCGCTAGGATTTTAGTTTAGTAAACACGGGAACATGATAAACTAGTTTGTAAAATGGAGAGTGGTGTCAAAAGGTATATTAGAAGTGAAGGCGTGAACTGCACTCACATGGTTGACGAGAGCGCGGTGGCAGCTGTAAGAAAAAGCACCGATCCGCACGAGAAGCTCAAAGCTCTGCTGAACTCGCCAGAAGATGACACGGACGACTCGCTACCACCTTCTGATGCCCCTAAATTCGGAACAGTTATTCACAATAGGATTTTCGTGGGAGGTTTCTCTTTGACGACGAGTGATGAGGACTTGTGGAAGTTTTTTTCCACGTTCGCGACGGTGACGGCGGCCAGGGTGATCTACGATCGAGCTGGTGTCTCCAAGTGCTACGGGTTCGTCACCTTCGCCAGCCCGAGAGTTGCAAGACTGATTGTGAAGCAGGTGAGTCCTTTGTCTTTTAATACCAGCTTACTGCGACCGAGACAAAGACCCTTTGAAAGACTAACCCTCGACGCTCTTCAATGAAACCTTTCAGGTTTACCAGCGAAATGATAAAAGTACCAACCTACTAATACCCACATACATAACTAATTAAAAAAAATATACCTAAATAAGCGTTTTTATTTTTAAAGGTCAAAAGTTGAGATTGGTTTTAGAAACTCCATAAAGTCACCTGCTCCGGTAGGTAGTAGGTAGGTACCTACCTAACCTACCTACCCACCATACCTAGCTGTCAGACGGTAGACTCGATGGGAATATGCCTGTCTGCTAGCTCTCTATTATATATTTAAGGGTTGTAGTTGTAGTAATCTTAACCCTAAAGGGTTTCCTTCACACAAAGACCGTCATGTTCATTCATAATGACATATTTTGTTCACAAGAGCTTGACTTGAAAAGATAGGTAGGTAGATACCTAACTAGGTATTCCTATCTGCCTGGTGGGTAGGTACCTACACCAACCTATCCTTCGTTTATTTGGGTACCTATACGAACTAAATACACTAGATAGATACGATCAACATCATTATGACGAGCTAGTCTCGAAAATGTTTTAAGTACCTATTTCAGTTTTATTAATTTTTGTCAGTGTAAAAATACCTTATGTGGTTTCTAAAAAGGGATAAGTAAGTACTTAAAGTTTAAATTTTCAAAAGGTTCCTGAATCCACGTCACGCCCAAAACAGTCATGCGGTGGAAGCCGGGTCATGACCATCAAAAATAAGGGTTGTGACTGGATAATTACCAAATTTTAGGCTGTATTAACTGAAGCGTAAAGTTGAAAATTGGTCGGGCACATTATTGATCGAACACGTTTAGTTATTCGCGGATTGTCCCGTGTTTGTTACTCATGTGTCTGTAATGTCGTTGATACCCTGAGGTAGGTAGCAAAAACTGAGCCTGACTGATCACAATAAAGAGCTTACTCAGCCTTTTCTCGTAAAAAATAAGTGTTTAGGCTATTTTCCAAAGTATCTACCCAAATAGATTTTTTTCGGTTTTTCGTCACTTTTCACGGTTCCTTTTCTCAATATGTACCTACCTAAGTATATACCTACTCTGAATCCACGAATTTTTATAAAAATACCTTTGCGTAGACTCGTCTTCCAATTTTCAACCATTGAATTTGATAAAAAATATCCCAAGTTCCAAGCAGATATCATCTCTTATCAGCGATAGTAGGTACTTAGATACCTTCTCGTATTATCTGCGACAGTAACTGATTACCGGAGAACAGAAACGTTGACAGGTGGTTAGATTCAATCAATCAAGACCACAATGGAGGTCGCAGGAGCTTCTGATTTGTGTGAAATATTATTTTCTATTTGGATATTCGAGGCTCGAGCTAAACGATTTACAAAATGCTCTGTCAGTAGTTTTGTAGCGGGCTTGAATATAATTTTTGCGTGTCTTGCAATTGAATATCAAACGAAACTCATTCAGAATTTAAAGGAAAATGGTCGAAGGTGAACTGATAATCTTGATTTCAAAGACGGTGGAGGTAGTAGTGAAATAGGAAGGTATTTAGGTCTTATTCATTTGACACTAAGGTGATTCATTCAGGTGCAAAGGTGCGCTTGCAGGCATGGTGGCAGCGTTCAGCCTGGTGGTGGTCCCTACAAAAAGAAGCATTAACGGTCATATAATTATAGACTCTAAGACAACGGCATAAACGACATTTTAATTATTAATTTTTTCTTTGTACTACACGCTGAATTACTACTGAAAATATTTACGCTATTACGCTTTCAGACTGCTTGTGTGCATACAAAATGAGAGCTAAGCTGATTATTCTGTATCTCATCAAACTCAGCTTATCGATTTACATGTTCTGTAACTACTGAAAAGTTTGGTTTCAGGATTGTTGAATCCTTTTACATGCTTCATCATATTTCACAGGAAAGGTTTTAAGTCCTTATCACTAACTTTTTTTTACTTTGATTACCATTTTAAATAAAATACATAATATTTTATACTCTAACACTAAAGAAAACCACAAGGTTTGTAGGCGTAATGCTATTAGAGTCCGTATCGATAACATTAAGTACATTAATATTTACACTAACTATTAATATTTTAACTGCTCAAGCATACATTTTTTTATGAAAATTTTTACTCAAATCTAGTACCTACCTACTAAAACTAAAACATAAAAACTAAGTAGCGTTTCTGGACAAAAATCGGCTAATTATTTCGGCTACTGGTACAATACAAACACATACTCATGTTTTGAAGAATATGTCCATTTCGAAGCCTATGAATAGTCTGGGTTAGGTAAGTAGGTACTGCAAATCCATAGAATCCGTACAAGCTATATTGAGCCTACACCTTTTGTGTTAACATTCATTTTCCACTATAAGTTCTGAAAAGGATTGAATGACAAAATTGTTATTCTGTTCTACTTCATTGTCTTCTGAACCGTATAACTAAATAAATAAGGTTCTGTATTAATTGAACAACGGAAATTGTGTCATTATTGTTCTAAAACAAGACCTTCAAAGGTTATCTTTAATTCATCATTCATGAAAACGTTATGTTCACTTGACTAGATAAAATAATTTGGACCTACTTGCCCGAGTGAAAAATATTTTCTTATAACCTACTTAGTTGGTTTTACATATTTTTTTTCCTCAACCTGTCTCGTCCCACTGCTGGGCAAAGGTCTCCCCCAAAGACTTCCAATACTCTCTCTCCGGGGTCTCCTCCCACCATCTTCTTCCAAAGGCGTCCAGATCGTCTCGCCAGCTCTTTTAACGCCGACCACGAGGACCGACGTTGTTTTATATACACAAAATAAAATACATGTGCCAGAAATTAGCTGAGTGACTGAGTGAATCAAGTCTGTTAATTAGTTTGTTAAGTGCACCCGAGTGAATTGGTACCTTAGGTGAATGAGGTATACCACCCGATTTTTTATATGCGGTGGATGAATTTAGTGTGCCCCTTGGCAACGGCTTCCTCTAACCGCTTCCACTATTTTCTATTTTCCCATTGCACATACTTGTTTGTACATTGTACATACTTCTTTATTTATATTTTATTAAATTTAATAATTATTAAACTAAATACGTACGGATTTTGTCTGATAATAACCAAACAATTCAATTCCAATAGAAAACAGCTCACTAGCGGATCCAAGAGAAGGGGATAGGGAGCTCAACGCGCGGCCAAAGCTCTGGGTCTACTCAAGGACTTGTCAGAACAAACACCAATAAGCTGGGTCAAGGCCCTAGCTAAAATCCTGAATCCGCCACTGAACCAGGCTGTAAGGCCTGAAATACAGGCACATGAAGCAGTATTACACGAGCGACGAGCACTGCAATAACCATTACGTAAATCATGCCTGTCGCGGACATTTGTGATGCTGTAACCAGCCTAGTCCCGCCCACAACTATTTAACTACTAAAATACAACTATATTAGCACTTGTTTTACTGAAATGTCGAGGAGTAATGTTGAACAACCTTCTCGCTCGCACATTTCAGCATTTTTGAAGAAGTAGAAGCTTCACGGTCTAGATAATAACACTGCAAAAACATCATTTTTATCAAAAAAAGTTATGTAACCAAAAACTTTGCACGAATGTAATCAATTTTGGTAGGTACACATTTTGGGCGGAAAACTTGTTAAAAAAATTCAATTGCTATTATACTCACTGTGACAACGCGAAGGTTGCCTAAGCTGATCGGACACAACAAGCCACGGCAACCATAAAAGTATTTTAACAAACCTATCGCAGCCACGATCATAATCAATATGCGTAAGAAAAAGCACCCCAGCATTGCCCCACCACGTTTCTTTTAGCTTCTAGAAAAACATTGTGAACTCTTTCAAAGGTCAGGCTGAGGTTGATCGATCTAAGTGCTAAAGGTCGAAGAACTATGCACTTGGTGCAAAGAAACCACTGAATCTCGATATCGCTAGATTTTAACTAGACTCCAATGTATCATCAGATCATACAAATTATTAAAAGTGCTGTCACACATTTCATAGGTAAATTAACTTAATTATGGTAGAACTGACAACAGAAGGTTCTTAAATAGAGACCCGCACCAGAAGGCCGACTGCAGAACGGCTCTCCTCCCGATGGGACGATGACATAGGATTGCGGGAAGTCGAGAAGACCTAAAATCGTTCGTTCCGTAAAGCAGCATCCTACATCCAGCAGCGAACTTCTACAAGTTGATATTTACGATGATGAATATTCATTTCTCTTTTAATTTACAAAAGTAAAATCATGAAACATTCAATCTACAGAATGTATAAAGATTTCTAAGTAATTACCGAAAATTCTAACATTTATGCGGATTTTTAACATTGTGACGGCCCCGCCGCCTATGTAGAATGCAAATAGTAAATAATCTACAAATAATTCTATCTAAGTATACCTCCTCTCTCTGTAAAGCCTTTCTTAGGTCATCATAGAGTATGTCTACCTGAATAATTGAATTTAACTGATTCTGAATGAACTGATTACTTGAATAATAAAATTAGTGTCTTGAGCTGATATGTTTTCAGTGATAAAATAGGTAAGAGTATGTTTTTACTTAGGCAATGGGCTGCTTCTATCTTCGGCGAATCAAATCCAGCATTAGTATAGCGTTTCTGGTAATCTAGAATCCCATTACGCTTACTTTTTGAAGTCTTAGATCAGAACTATGTGATGGTGGGGTTGTGTTAACGGGCATACAATGACAGTAGTGATGGGCCCGTGATAGTCTGTCTAGACTTGTTCGGCAGTCGATACAACACATCCGAAGCTTTGGCGGTGCTAGGAAATTGAACGCATCGAGATGAAGAATAGCCAATCACTCTTTATATTGCTAATTACAGCAGCCAACAAAAATGTATTATCAACCTCATTGATCAATATCTACTCAAGACATTCTATATATTTTAAACTGAATGATTCTGAAATTATCCTCAAATTAAACTGAATGATTTTACTTCTTAAACCTTTCTTTAAATTAACTATCCTGTCCTAATTAGGTGAACTAGGAAATGAGTTTAAATGAAAAGATGAATTAGTCTTAAACGAACTCAGTAATTATTAATTTATTCATAAACCAAAATGCATTATGTAATTACCAACAACAAACATTTACAATTTAACATACACATAAAATGATTAGCAAAACCAACAAAACAGAACTTATATTTAATTCTTAATTTAGTGCTTAGGATAATTGGACATTATTAGGGGTTTTGATATGGTCCCACCCATCTTAACTGGCAGCCGGATATGTTTCAATCCTGGCAAGCCGAGATTGAACCAGATCAGAGTGTTACGTTTTCCCATTAAACGCCTCAGAAAACTATAGAGAGGTCTGAAGGTTTCTCCAGGCTCCTATAATTCTCCTACATGACCAATCAAAGATAGCTAATTTTAACAGCCTGCTGGCTCAAGACTTAGACAGTCTTTAAAAGTTCAAAAGGGGACTTAGGCTCTAAAATGAGCGGGCAAAGGCAACCTGTAGAAAAACACATATAAACAATACAATTTTATACAATTGATTTGGGTAAACCTCTTTGTCTTTTTAATTCAATGTACTCCAAGATTATTAATTACTTTATTTTATTACTTTACTATTCTTTTCCCAAATCAATCATACAGACTTATGAAATAAGGACTTAGCTTTTCTCTACGACTCGAACTTGCACTAAGATCAATTTACTTTACGATACTCTCTTTTAGAGTTCAAAAACCAACAATTACACTGACGCTAATTTGTATACGTAACAAAGACGTGACTCGCAACTCGCAACTCTCTCCGACTATCTCGACTTTCTGAATTCCCGAATGCATCTGAACCCCGACTCCAACTCTACAATCGTATTTATGCTCTTGCGCAAACCGCGATCTCCACCCCTCTAGGGTGGGGTTGAATCGTGTGACGTCGGTGCGTCACCTCGTAGGAACGAAGGAATTTCATCTTATGATGGCGAATACTCTCGCTTTTCTAACAGCAGATGTCGCTACCAGTCATCATTCCTGAAACTAAAATATCTATTTAAGCGCTGGTTTATTACCATTTAACAGTATTAACTGTTTTGAAAAGTAATCCTGAAATGTCACATTTACATGAACAAGTAGATACAAGAGTTCAACTTATATTAAAGTCATCTTATAATTAAACATACTTAATTCTATTTGGTATTGTAAATTGCAATTTACAATCATGCACATAATCATAATTATTCTATCATTCCTTAATATAAAACCATGCTTTAGTTTCTAAATAATATTACCAATATCATCAACGTGCTATTTTTGTACATTTTAAGTCGAACAACACACAATTCTAGGTACATGACCCTTTTTTTTATAAACACTTCAATGGTATAACCTCTTACTGTTCCAAGAATGGCTAGCCATAAATTTGCCTTCGTTATCTGCTTTTAAAATACTATTGAGAGCTTTCTACTCATTTCAAAAATCAAGCATCTGGTTGTAATAAATTTGGTAATTTATTTGAAGGAAGTAAAAAATTCGGGTTGGCAGAAAACGATTGTCTCGTCTCGCTCATTGATGACCATTTTGTTTTAATTTTTGTTTCTTGCACAACAAAGAGCCATATGCTGCTATGTGCCATCACATTCCACCCTCTGAAAATTTTGATATGAAGAAGACCATAGTCTTCGAGTATAAAAACTTTTCACAAACTCTTTGTAATCTTGATAAGTATTACAGTAGTAGTAGTAGTATAGTAGTACAACAATTAAAACATCTCTCATTCATGTGTATTTAAGACACAAAATAATCTTTGAAACTTCCGGCCACCCTCTGACTGAACTCTCTTCCTGAAAATCTAACTTAATCTCTACCTACTAGTCTGTCTACCTATGTACCTACCTACTTATACCTACCTACTTATACCCAGCTACCTATACCTACATAGTATTTAACTGATGGATAATTAAAAAATATCTAATACACCTTAATTAGCTTACATACATTTATAATCTAACGCAGAATTGAGCACGTGCTAGGTGATTTTGCAGTAATAAACACAAGTACTGCGTTTAATCTTAGTAATACTGTAATACCCGCAAGCCCATAAAGTTGATGAAAATGCAGTACTAAGCATTTTATCTAAACAAGGCCATAAAGTAAAGATAAAAATATGTCAATAGAAAGCTTGATTTTTTTACTATTTTTAGGTTACACTTTAAAAGTTATATAACGGAGATTGCTTGCTTAGATATCAAGAAATATGTTTCGCGCGTTTATCTCGAAACCGCCATTTTGCAAGTACTGCGTTTGCAATAAGGAGGGCAGAATTATATTTACATGATTGATATAATCATGATACCTTCACTTATTTATAGGTGTGTCCTATTATCTTGATAAATGAACTTCATTATAATTTCCTGGCCGTCTTCATTTACAAATCACAACTATTTTTTTCCATCTTAAAATGATGAGTCGAGCGGGATTCGAACCCATGACTTTCAATCAACAATGTAAACTTTCTTGTGAGCTTTAATGTTTTGTCCGATTGAACTGTATTTATTTTTTCCATCTTAAAGTGATGAGTCGAGCGGGATTCGAACCCATGACTTTCAATCAACAATGTAAACTTTCTTGTAAGCTTTAATGTTTTGTCCGATTGAACTGTTTTTGTTTTCCAACTATTTTAACATCTGTTTAAAATCCTTTAACTGTGGACTGGCCATTGGTCTACCTGGACTTTCCTCCGGTATGTCTGTGCCTTGATAAAAGACCTGCAATAAAATCATTCATCCCTCTTATATACTCAATGCTATACTTAATTAAATTATTCTATGTACTTATGTTATTATAATAAACTCACTCAATCATCATCACACTTAGCGATAAAATCTTGGTAGTTATGAGGGAACAGACAAACATACATAGTGACCAAAATCATAACCCTCTTTTTGTTTTGCCGTAGTCTGATAAAAATGTAAGGCTTTCATGATCTTTTCGAATTACTAACTTTATTCCATTTAAGTAAGTCTCAAACTCGGTCAAACTATAAATGGTATCAAATAACTGCTGCTCTGACACTGGCCAATATATATCACGACACCTGTAAAAACCTATCTGTAAAACCTTATATCTAGTTTTCGCCACCCTCTGACGGTTATTATATGTAACTCGCAGTACCCATATATAACTCATATTTATTATTTTTATTACCTTATAAGTTTTTGTACATCCCGTCCAATCTTTCATACATCTAAAATCATCTTCATCCAAACTTTGACTGGAAGAAACCTGTTTCAGTGATAAGGCCGTACATTGTACCATCTTCAATCATTCATTATTTCTAATTCATTTGGTACCTATGTTGGTGTACAATAAAGTATTTTCATTCATTCATTCATCCATCACTGCTATTTATTTAAAAATATGTTGCATTAATATCGGCTTTTACTAACATAGCGGTATCTTAAAATATTTTTTTCATCCATTCATTCACATTTTATCCCTTATTGTAAAATTTTACAACTCTACACAATGGCTTTGTCTCTTCTTCGTATTTTGGAAATCTTATGTTCGGACATACAAGTACTGCTCTATTGTCATCTCTTGTCATCTCACTTACTCTAACTAACGCATCTATCGTTGTTCGTTCTAAGTAATTTAACCTTCGTTCCTCGTCCAGCTTTCATAAAATGAAACAATCTCAACCCGAGTCCTTACTGCTGATTGATCTACGCTTAAACCTTATTTAGTCTTATAAGTAATTACAGGCCTTATCATCATCCTCATAAACAGGAATCACTTAAAATAGTATACAATCTTCGTTCACGACTATCACTCACATCACATAAGTATCACCTGATTGCTCACACAAAAGAACTGGGCTAGGGTCTCTCTCTAACAACAAACCAATTTCTTGCATTGAATCGTTATCTTTTGGTGTGACATTATTCATCTGGAAATCTATTACTGAGTCCACACTTTCATAACCCTTTACTTAGCTTTCATCTCATTGTACATAGTTATATGAAACAATAGTCGCATTTTATTTATCACCATCATCAAATCCTGGCTCCATTAATAACTTATCTTAACTAATAATGCCTTTGTCAAATCACTGAGATCACTACATTACGTTCGTCACTTTTTGGTTTCTTGAATGTTTAACATTCTAAAGCTTTATAAATTAGTCACACAATTTTGCCTCTCACTCAATTTTAATTAAAGAACCTCTTTAGTTTTTCTAAAAAAATGCCGCTATTTGATTCGCATTGTGCTTTCCAATAAGAATCGGTTTATCAATCGTTGGTCTTATAAGATAAAGACATCTGCTCTTATTTGAATTAAAAGTTTCAGACTATATTGACCTGTTATCTTAATAAACATCTTGTGATAGGTTTCGGATAATTTGCTCGCTAGAAGTACTTAAAATACCATAAATTTCACTATCCATCACTGAAGCGTTCATCACACTAACATTCTTCTCTCTCGCTCTGACATATCTAAATAATGTTATAAAATATAGAAATATGTATTTAAGTTTTAAGGTATGGGCCTTGTATTTTGTTTTTTATTGTGTTGACTGAATTAACTGAATTTTATTTATCTCTATTTGTCGCATAATTTTATCTAACTTGCCGACTAACATCTGAAAACCTGAAAATGCTACGGAGTTCATCTGCTGATTACCTTAGTTCTTCTCAGTATTTGTCTCTACGGAACCTAGATTGTGTGTTGCTCGGTTGCGACCTCTGCGTAATGCGTTACCAGGCATTGTAGCTAACTTAAATTTAGCGTGCACAATAAATTAAAAATCACTGAGTTATTTTTAGATTTTACATAAAATGTAGTTTTGCTAACTAAAATAAAATTTATTTTATTAATAATAGTTCACCCAACAGGATAGCTAATAAAGCAATAAAAATCTCTAGACAAAGATAGAAAAGGAAACAATAAAATATTTACATGTAAAAAGTCTGGCTTATATTTGTGATCGTCATTGATAATAAAGCTACGTTGTGTTATTTTTTATTTAAACCAGATACTTTTTAGTAGTAAAGCGTTTCAGCGATACTTTAACTAATCCTCGGTCATCGGCAACAACTGTGACGGCCCCGCCGCCTATGTAGAATGCAAATAGTAAATAATCTACAAATAATTCTATCTAAGTATACCTCCTCTCTCTGTAAAGCCTTTCTTAGGTCATCATAGAGTATGTCTACCTGAATAATTGAATTTAACTGATTCTGAATGAACTGATTACTTGAATAATAAAATTAGTGTCTTGAGCTGATATGTTTTCAGTGATAAAATAGGTAAGAGTATGTTTTTACTTAGGCAATGGGCTGCTTCTATCTTCGGCGAATCAAATCCAGCATTAGTATAGCGTTTCTGGTAATCTAGAATCCCATTACGCTTACTTTTTGAAGTCTTAGATCAGAACTATGTGATGGTGGGGTTGTGTTAACGGGCATACAATGACAGTAGTGATGGGCCCGTGATAGTCTGTCTAGACTTGTTCGGCAGTCGATACAACACATCCGAAGCTTTGGCGGTGCTAGGAAATTGAACGCATCGAGATGAAGAATAGCCAATCACTCTTTATATTGCTAATTACAGCAGCCAACAAAAATGTATTATCAACCTCATTGATCAATATCTACTCAAGACATTCTATATATTTTAAACTGAATGATTCTGAAATTATCCTCAAATTAAACTGAATGATTTTACTTCTTAAACCTTTCTTTAAATTAACTATCCTGTCCTAATTAGGTGAACTAGGAAATGAGTTTAAATGAAAAGATGAATTAGTCTTAAACGAACTCAGTAATTATTAATTTATTCATAAACCAAAATGCATTATGTAATTACCAACAACAAACATTTACAATTTAACATACACATAAAATGATTAGCAAAACCAACAAAACAGAACTTATATTTAATTCTTAATTTAGTGCTTAGGATAATTGGACATTATTAGGGGTTTTGATATGGTCCCACCCATCTTAACTGGCAGCCGGATATGTTTCAATCCTGGCAAGCCGAGATTGAACCAGATCAGAGTGTTACGTTTTCCCATTAAACGCCTCAGAAAACTATAGAGAGGTCTGAAGGTTTCTCCAGGCTCCTATAATTCTCCTACATGACCAATCAAAGATAGCTAATTTTAACAGCCTGCTGGCTCAAGACTTAGACAGTCTTTAAAAGTTCAAAAGGGGACTTAGGCTCTAAAATGAGCGGGCAAAGGCAACCTGTAGAAAAACACATATAAACAATACAATTTTATACAATTGATTTGGGTAAACCTCTTTGTCTTTTTAATTCAATGTACTCCAAGATTATTAATTACTTTATTTTATTACTTTACTATTCTTTTCCCAAATCAATCATACAGACTTATGAAATAAGGACTTAGCTTTTCTCTACGACTCGAACTTGCACTAAGATCAATTTACTTTACGATACTCTCTTTTAGAGTTCAAAAACCAACAATTACACTGACGCTAATTTGTATACGTAACAAAGACGTGACTCGCAACTCGCAACTCTCTCCGACTATCTCGACTTTCTGAATTCCCGAATGCATCTGAACCCCGACTCCAACTCTACAATCGTATTTATGCTCTTGCGCAAACCGCGATCTCCACCCCTCTAGGGTGGGGTTGAATCGTGTGACGTCGGTGCGTCACCTCGTAGGAACGAAGGAATTTCATCTTATGATGGCGAATACTCTCGCTTTTCTAACAGCAGATGTCGCTACCAGTCATCATTCCTGAAACTAAAATATCTATTTAAGCGCTGGTTTATTACCATTTAACAGTATTAACTGTTTTGAAAAGTAATCCTGAAATGTCACATTTACATGAACAAGTAGATACAAGAGTTCAACTTATATTAAAGTCATCTTATAATTAAACATACTTAATTCTATTTGGTATTGTAAATTGCAATTTACAATCATGCACATAATCATAATTATTCTATCATTCCTTAATATAAAACCATGCTTTAGTTTCTAAATAATATTACCAATATCATCAACGTGCTATTTTTGTACATTTTAAGTCGAACAACACACAATTCTAGGTACATGACCCTTTTTTTTTATAAACACTTCAATGGTATAACCTCTTACTGTTCCAAGAATGGCTAGCCATAAATTTGCCTTCGTTATCTGCTTTTAAAATACTATTGAGAGCTTTCTACTCATTTCAAAAATCAAGCATCTGGTTGTAATAAATTTGGTAATTTATTTGAAGGAAGTAAAAAATTCGGGTTGGCAGAAAACGATTGTCTCGTCTCGCTCATTGATGACCATTTTGTTTTAATTTTTGTTTCTTGCACAACAAAGAGCCATATGCTGCTATGTGCCATCACAACATGATTTATATAAAAAGAAAAATCAGTCGCTTCTGCAAAATCCCAAAATATGCGCCTCACGAAAAACATAATATAATAAATTACATTAGTGTATTCAATCAAATACAATTTCCCCAAGAACCTCGGCGTCTACTAAGAAAAACGAGAAAAAAAGAATCACTGGTGAGGTTGTAGTTGCATTGCGCGGCTGGCTTGTTCGTTTACGCAGCTTCTCTCAAAGTGGCCTGGTCACCACGCAGTGTAACTTATATTTAGAGTATATTAGACCATCGTTTGCGTAGTAGACGTCTGAGGTTGCCATCTTTCACAATAATAGCAGGAAATATTAATTTCTAAGCTTACACGGGTCGATTGCTATCTCAATACGCTGGCTACGTAGGGATGGGAAAGTATCGATGAATCATAAACCGCTAGTGATGTATCTTCATGTCGATAAAGTCAACTTGGGAACTTCTTACTTTATTCGGTTTTTTTTCTCGAACGAATAAAATCTGTCATTCTTTTCAAAAGAATAAAATAAACATTAGAAGCCACACAAATATATGAAATTAGATATTCGGTATTCGGCTTGCAAAGAAAAATGCTTACTTTATCATTATTTTGGTAATTTGTACATATCACAGTATCACGATATTATATCAGTAACTAACCTTCATAACCAGCCTTTTGTTGCAGTAAATTCATCATCATCATTGTTAGCCTGCTGGACATAAGCCTCACAAATTTCTATAAGAAAAAAATTCCCCATTCATCATCTGCCCGTCATTGGTCCATTGAGAAGACGCCGTCGACACTGCGCCTTCTTGTTCGTAGTCACTATTGGAGAGAACCTTCAAATAAACAAATTGGAAATTTATACAGAGTGGTCTTATCAGAAAATTCCCGATGTGGGGAATTTTTTTCTTTCGACGTCACTTTTCGGACCATCTATGTTTTATTGGGAATCTGGAAAAAGTTGTTCCTTTTGTCATAAGTAGTCACATTGGTCAAGTCAATAGGAAGTTTCTAAGGTATTATTCTAGACAAAAGTTATCTTTACTTAGTCAATACTTGATAGATTAGTTCACCTGCGGGTCCAGGGGGAGCTAAGAGGCACAACCCCCCTCCCCCCAAGATTTAGTTCATCTCATAGTATTGAGATTTGGTGAACTGGAGTTCACCCCAAGGTCTGATGAAGAGGATCTAAGGAAATCATGGGTTTTATTAGAAAAATAAACTTGTTATAAAAATATGTGGTTTTAACCTACATACTGATAAACTGATGATAAATACAAAAGTTTGAATACTTGGATAATTAGTGACCCAACCACGCTACAACAGCTGTTCTCATTTTGATGAAACTTGGAATTCCCGTGACCTTAATATATTTCACTTATTATCCGGGACATACAAAACAGCGGGCGGAAGCTAGTGGCATGTAAATAGGTCAAACATAAATCATTAGGTCACGCGTACACGTACAAAACAAAGAAACTGTTCATCTCTACTTCTCTTAGTTCTTCGTCTAGTCAACTAGATATTGAATGGCTTGGTAAAATAGCATGAACCTTAGATCCTCTTCATCATTGATGATCATCATCAGACTTTGGAGTCTTTCTGCCTTCCGTGCTGTGGGTCGTGGGTTCGATCCCCACCAAGAACAAACATTTGTGTGTGGCAAAACATAGATGTTTGTTCTATGTCTGGGTGTTACTATGTATTATAAGTATGTATTTACAAAAAAAAAGTATATAAGTATTCTATCAGCATCTAGTTCCCATATTACAAGCTTTGCTTAGTTTGGGACTAGAGGGCGTCGTGTGAAATGTCCATGAATATTTATTTATTTATGGATTCCAGTTCATCCAATCTGAATACATTGAGAATGATTTCCCAAATTTGGTTTTCGAATCTGATGAATATCCTCGTAACTAGGAATTGGCTGCACCGATTTTGACCAAACATGGCTGAGAACCATTCGAGATTAACAAGCTTTCATACACAAAAAAACACTATCAAATCGAAGCCCTACTTTTGAAGTCAAACTTATAACACCCGTTCCATTTTTCAGTCGATGGTTAAAAATCACATAAAGAATGCCCTAATGTGGTAGTAGTAGTACACATCGCCGAACGAGCTCTTTTACAAGAAGTTCTACTACTACTAAGCAAATCTATGTATTAGAAATCCGATAAATGGGAAATAGTGTAAAAGCCCCATGTTTAGCAGTGGGGATGGTCTGGTAGAAATAGAAGGAACGGTGGCGCGCGAGCGATATTTTTAGTAATGCAAGGTTTATAAAAAAATGTACACCCCTCCACGGCTATTTCTTCAAGATGACGCACATCCGGATGTTTTGAAATGATCCTTGCGTGCATAGCTATAAGTATAATTTCATTTTGATCAACTAAAGTAGCGTTACACTTTGTCGCTACGTAAACCTTTCAAATGTGATACGAAGCTACGCCGTAGAGGGTAATTTGCTACGCCGTAGAAGACATTCCAAGAATGGGTAAATTGTTTTTTTTTTATCATGTCATTCCCATCTCTTCTAAATTATATCAATTTGTTATTAAATTACTTCCGTGTTCAGAAGTTTGTTGATCGTTGATACGAGTAAAATAACAGTTGTAAATAAGTTTGAACCCTAAATATAGACGAATAAAGCCTATTTTTCATTGTATGAACAAAAAAAGTAATATTAATAGCAACGTTTTAAATTTTTCTCGAGATAAATAGCAACGCAATTTGTATTGGAGAGAAAAATCTCTGTTTAAGATGAATACAGTTCGCGGCTGTTGGTAACGCACATTGCATCATACAATTATTTTTGTTCTTGGTATAGGTACTTAGTATTATTATTTAAGGCCATCTTAAGGCCACCGTCAGCGTTGATAGCTAAACGTGTAACTCGTTACAGTAATTGCTAGTGCAATTGCAACTATAAGGAATGACATTTACGTGTTAGAGTAACGGCGCAGCACAATGCTCTTAGAGCACGTCCTCTGTAGATATGCTCTGAGTATCAACGAACAAGCCGATGGGTCACATCATGTCAAACGGTTACCTCTGCTTATAATAATGCATTGCTTCACTGAGGACGTGTCTTGTGACTATACTATTGTTGAAGTCAGAGGCAATCACTCAAACTCATCCATCGACAGCTAACTACTCGACTTGCAATGTCAGTGCTATTCTCGTATTCTATGTATATTTCTCTGTAAAAGGGATCATACAAAAAAACGCTAAGAACCAGGCCGTAGTTTCTTGCCCGTTCTTCTAGGCTCTGGTTGCGTGGAACTGGCACCTAGAATCACCTAGTTATATTAAACCAATTCTAAATGATCCTTGTGATTTTATTGAATAAAGAAATTTTGACTTTGACTTTGACTCAGGTGGCCTATCACGTTCACTTTTACTCGAAGAATATACGACCCTACCTCCAATAATTTGCCAATCTCACCGCGAGATAGCTATTACCATGTTTCTGTTATTGTTGTCCGGAATATCTATTTTAAACATTTCACAACTTTCAACCCACAGTCGGGTAAAACACTGAAAAGGCTATTCACGTAATTGTCAACTGCTTTTTAAAGTGTTCATTTGTGCCATCTGCTAAATGTGCCTTAATTGGGAAACAAAATGGCGGCCGTTTTACAAAATGGTGAAATATTTTACTCTAGGGATGTGCCGTCAGAAGTGTGAATGGACGAGACCGGTTTGTTAATAAATGCTGACTAGATATGAATTATTTTGGGTAAAATTTCTGAGCCCATGCGACTGTTGTTTATTTCCAATAGCGTGTTCTTCAGACACATAGGCTTTCTTCTTCAAATCTTCTTCTTCATCTTCCAATACCTTCTGATGTTGTCGGTCTCGAGCAGTATACTTACTTAAATTTGTTCGTGCCCACAGCGAGCCTGCAGCTTGCTTGATGTCGTCTAACCATCTCTTAAGCTGTCTACCATGCATTCTTTTAGATTCTGCTCGAGGGGCCCATTTGGTTAGGTAATCGGTCCATTTATTTATTTTAAAATTTCACACAAATAGGTAGAATTGTCTGCCAGTCTTCCTGGGCGTGCAAAAAGATGGTGTGGCGTGTTCTAATAGATTTTCTCGGAGCATATGCCTCGTAGGTAAAATTTAGATGTCATTAAATAAGTATAGCGATCGTAATAATGCGCCTGCCGTTTTTCAGCAGCCCTAAGCCGCAACAAATCGGCTTACTCAGAATACAGTCTTATTGGAATAGGGATAATATTTTCGGGATGCTCATACGGGACAATTTATATCCTCGATTCAGCTCGTATTAATAAATCCCCCGGGTCTCAGGTAGGTGGGGCTTTTTGACGTGAAAACGTATCATGGTACTCGGATTTAGTACGAGAATACAAAATGCTTAGAATTGCTGGTTTCGCTGAGCTACCCTTATCACCGTTGTATGTTCACCCTTTTTTGACGTGATTGTTACGGTCAACTTTTGAAATTGAAATTTACAATTTTATGATCACAAAATAAAAGAATATCCTGTTCTCAGTTTGTCCCACGACTGACTACTTATCTTTTTCCTGAGTTAATTCGTGATTCCGTAGGTACCTGGAACATTATCATGTTATGTTATGCTATATCTAGCATGGCATACTAGTTCTAGAAGTTATTTAAGCTATGGCATAACTTTAGCCAGTCCAGAAACTGCCACTAGAGGTTGACCACCAACTCCTACATCTATTTAAATTAAAGTTTATTTGCGGTGGGGACTGCGGGAATAATGGCCTACTGGGTCCTAAGATACGTGTTCACGTCAAAACTTCCTACACAATATTGCGGTTCCCAACACAGCCTACACAATTTTGCGTAGGACATGTTTAAGAGTCTCATAGGTATTAACTGTTTTAGTCCCACTGACACCGAAACCACTAACTACACGATGCCGATATAGCAGTGACGTCAAAACTGTAAAAAGTTCTCGATGTCGTCGTCGCCCCGGTGTCAAAGCGTCAAGTACCTAATAAACATATCTAGGGCATTAGCTCTAGACCGAGAGTAAAACGGTTCCATCAATAGAACTGGCAATGTAACCAGTGGGAATAAACCCATTTGAAAAAGGTTGGAACAAATACGTCATTGCAGTTGTTGGGAGAAATAAAAAATTTCATACATTTAGGGCGGCTTGCACCAGAATCACTAAAAGTGTTTAACAGCTAAATAAATTTAAATTTGACGTATTTGTATGACTTGACAACTCGCTAAATACTATTTAAGAGTTAAACGCGTTTAGAGATTCTGGTGCAAGCCGCCCTTAGTATGGAAATTTATTTCTCATTTGTAACAACTTTATTTTATACTTGACACATAAAATTAAAGTTATTTCCAAGTTATACTCAAAAAGAAAAATCTAAATCTACTTAAAATGAGTGTAAGCATCAGTCCACGAAGCTGACTGTAATCAAAGCAACATTTTTAATTCCCGCAAAAGCAACGCAAATGAATTTTTTAATCATCTTTTGGCTCCGGTCAAACCGGATTTTTACTGAACGAAAGTTTGACTAGATAGTAACATTCTTTGTCCCTCTGTAGTATCTGCGTAGAATCTATTTTTGGGTCGAATTTGAGGTAAGCGAATTCGCCCGCACCTGAACCTCCGTTTTTAAAATACCATTTCCTTTTATGTGTTTTATAATACCTCAAAGTCTGGATCATCTTTTTTCCCACACCTCATAGCTACGTATTATTGTACGCATAAAAACCCTTTCCATTTCTCTGTTCGCGTCGGTGCGACCGTACCTTTGTCTAACGAGAGCGGTATTGTACAGTCAACGCCAAAATGATGATAAGACTTTCAAAAATGGTTTATGACTAAAAAAGTTTCAAAAGATCCGTTACGAAACTTCTGGGAACGAACGATAAAAACTAGCATTTGGTTTTATGTCCCTTTTCCAACTATGATTAAGCAATAAAAACTCTCTCGTATAGTATAGCATTAAACTACTTAGACCAACGCATTGTTTTTTTAATGAGCCATCAGAGGACTGAACAGGGGAGGGCTTTGCCAGTAGTGGGACATGATAAAAAAAAACGAGCGAGAGCCATACACGATTAAAAAAGTTCTGAAATATAGATGAACTTTTGATGGTGAGCGTACCACGCTCGCAGGTATTTGCAAAGTAAAAGTAGAATGTAGCTTGTTTTTATAAAGTTAGACGTATTTATTTACAGTTCGCTTTGTAGTTGTAAAGTTCGTGTTTAGACTTTCAATAGGGGTCTACGCTTCTTCTAATGCTAGTGGAAAGCCAGTGAATTCGCTCGCATAAAAAAAATTAAACTCGTTTTTCGTGAAACAGACGAGCGAGAAACACTTCTGTGTATTATTTATTAATTAGACTACTGCATTAGTACCTTAGTTTAATTTTTATATAGTAAAATAATTTCAAAAATTATATGAAAGAATATACCCAGTTTTTGTAAAAAATTGAGAGACCTTTGACCTTGCCTTTTTACGAATTCCTCGTTCATATGCCTATAACTATAAAATCAATTGACAGCTATAACTACTTAGGAAGCGGTACTTCTTGGCGGCTGTCTCGCCTTTACTTACTTATTTTTATGGTTCTGAAAGTCTGGAAAAATACGAAGCGTGTTACTATGTCTGCTTAAAAAAAACACTATTTTTTTACGAAATCACTGCGGTGACCGGGAAAAAAATTTGCTGATCCTTTCAAAATCCTCAAAATATTTGAATAAAAATGGTGTGAATGTAAAAATATATTATGTAGAGTAGGTAACAAAATAGTCCCAGTACAAAACAAATAAATTTCCCCAAGGGACAAAGGACTAGGGCTGCAAAGTTAGATAGCGTATTCCTGTAAGGGATGGTCGTAAGTTTGAATCTCGACCGACTGGTACCATACCAACTTTTGGGATTCCATAATTATCGTAAGGTAATTGACCCAACTTGGCTACGTGTAGGTACACGACTGTGACTACAAACAAAGACAAGATACCAAACGCTATAAAGCTTTTTCACACTGCAACGACACTACACAATATCGTACGTTAAAGGTACCGCCTGTTTATTAGGCATAAGTTCATTGACTATAAGTTCCTACTTGGCATATCTTCACTAATCTCGCTTGTGTTGCCCGGAAGAGATCGCTCTGAGCGATAAAGCCACCCATTTTGTCACCTTATAAGCTTTTTTTCTTTCTCTGTAATGTTTCCATTTGGTGTACCAATGAAGAGTTATCTATCTATATCGTCCGAGTGCTAAATGTCGTGTCGGAGCCGACAACGATATTTATGTTCAAGCTACTAATATATCGGTGTAGTGTAGTATCAATATGAATGTGTGCGAACGACTTATAAGCTAAATTCAGCTTTTCTAAAAATATAAAAAAATTCTTTGGCTCGTTTCGTGCATACTCTAAAACTGTTCAAAGTGAAGCTGAGGAAGAAATGCTTTTAGAGGGCTCTCGAGGCATTTGAGAGGTATCGGCACTCCTGCCGAGAGACACTTTGTCTTGCTTTGTGGAGCGGAGTGGGGAATTGGAGATCTCACGCCTAGGTTTTTTGTTTTAGAAGAAAAATTGATACTTTCATACTTTAGTTGCTCTCTGTAGTCTATATATCGTTTGTTCGTTTGTAATCGTTTGTAATCTGGAGATAAGGTATTTACTGTTAATTTGAGATTACAGTTTGAGGGTATTTTCCGTTGGGGATGTTGAAAGAATCCTGATTCTAAGAATTTTTTGAGAAAGAAATATTTAATCTGGCCTGAAAATAACTAACTACTTGCTTTGTTTTGCCATCAATCGTAGATGGTACCCACATTAAGGTGGCATACATGAAACGTTATGAGAAGACCTAAAATTTTTTTAAACTAAAACTTACTTATTTTCTACGCCGATATTATTGAAAAAAGTCTAGTAAGTAGCGTTAGCTACGACTTATTCTAAATTGAAAATTGCACTCGCATACGTATTGTATAAATTGAATCATAGATTTGCGCAAAATATTTGACGTTCAAGCCATATTTCTCCAAAATGCTATTTGTAGACGTGAACCAAGTTTTGAATACAAATCCGAATAACTCCAGAAATTCTCGAATTTTGAGCTCGAAAATTGAAGGACATTAATTTGAAAGGTGAAATTCAGAAGAACAGATCTAATTCTTTTAAAATTGTAAAATAAGATGTCGTTTTTTAAAATCCGGGTGAATTTTTCTGTTGATAATAACTAAAGTATTAAACCCAATCCTGAAAGATAAACTTTTCAGTTAAGTACATACTAAACGAAAAACTGAAGCATTAGACTAAGTAGATACGTGGGTAGTATTTACACAGTCAAGAAGCTCAACTATAAAAATCCTAAAATAATCACTATGGATGAACAATAAATAAATGAAATCAATAATTCTTCAGTCTGCATCAGAAGATCTATAAATGCTGTTATAAAGGACAATGTCAGACTATTGATAATCTACTTGAAACTCCTCATTCGAACCCTCAAAGTCGCATTCAACTCTAATCGGTTCCGTCCGAGTGTTTGAGGTACAATATCGGCAGGTAGGTAGAAACTCCGGGCAAATAGGAACAGACTAGTACCTCTTCTATCTATTGAGGTTTCTATTGAGGTATCTATTGTGCAATTCACCAGAACCAGCAGGGGTATGCCAATCAAAGTTGAACTGCAAAGTTTTAAATCATGGTCAGTTCATACTAACTCATAGTTATTCTGTGACTAAATAGTGACATTATGACGTCATTTGATGTGTTTTCGCGCATATTTTGCTGTCAAGTGTCTAAAAAGAATGATCACGTGGTACAAAATTGTACCACGTGACCTGAATAAATTACACTGGGCAGTGAAATATAACTTGACAGCAAAAGATTGGCATACGGAGGCTGATATGTTATACACGGTACATAAGCGCATATATTCAACGCATAACGCTGAGCCGCGACCTTTTTGCTGCTGTAGTAGCACACAGCGCTGTTTATTAGGTACTTGCTACTTATTTTTGTAAAATATTCTCAACTACTAGCTTTTATTCTTTTATTTTGTACCATTGTATTTCCATTTAACTTTTAGTTGTGATTGTCATTGAAATCTAATTTTAATTTATTGTCAATTTCTATACATAAAGTAAAACTTTATTCACAAAGAAAATTATGACTAATAAGGTATTTAAAATACACGCGAGAGCAATGATTCCGGGTCACTTAAAGAATGTTAAAAATCTCGGAAACTAAAAATGATAGGTTAATGCAATAAATTGTATTTAATAGACAATGTAATACTCCTTAAATGAAGGTATTAAAACTTCTTAGTTATTGTAAAGTTATATCTTAAAAAAATCAAATTTGAAAAAGGGCCACTTTCGAAGATGGAACTACGAAATTACAGCATTTGGTTTTGCTTTTGTTTGTAATCTGTCATTTATGTGGGTATATAAACCATGTTGATAGTGCTCTATATTCAAGCTGAAATTATGTCGCTTACGCCTGAAGAATGCACCAGAATACTTACAATGCTGGAAACCGGCCGGAGTCAGCGCGATACAGCCAGGACTGTCGGTGTGTCGCTGTCAACAGTACAAAGAGTTCTCCGACGTTACGAAGAAACTGGTTCTAACCTACGCAGACCAGGAACGGGCAGAACCAGGTGTACCACAGCACGAGAAGACCGATACTTGGTGAACACCATGCTTCGAAATCGCTTTCTCACAGGAACTGAACTCACAAATCAGTTTCGACGCCTCGGAGGAAGTAACCCAAGTGCATGGACAGTAAGACGTCGGCTTGCTGAATCTAACTTAAAACCCCTTAGACCTGCAAACGGCCCTAAACTGGAGCGTGGGCATCGTATTTCAAGACTAAGATATGCCCAGAGCCACGTAAATTGGAGTATTGAAGATTGGTCAAAAGTTATGTTCTCCGACGAATCAAAATTTATGCTCTACAAGCACGATGGAAGACACAGAGTGTATCGAAGACCAGGGGAAAGATTCAAGCAAGCATGCATCGAAGAAAAAGTAGCCTACGGTGGTGGGTCTGTACTTGTGTGGGCCGGAATTTCTTCTGAAAGTCGCACAGAGCTGGTGATCATAGAAAACGGCTCTTTAACTAGCGTAAATATGTGGAAGAAATCCTCAATGATCATGTTGGTCCATTTATGGTCAATTTAGGTGAGGATGCTATATTTATGCATGACAATGCCCGACCTCATACAGGTAGGATTGTGAATGACTACCTTCAAGAGATGAACATTACTCGTATGGAGTGGCCAGCGCGCAGCCCGGATATCAACCCGATCGAGCATGCTTGGGACGAGCTAGGCAGATGCGTAAAACAACGAAACCCTCCCCCAATCACGCTTCGTGAGCTCAAAATTGCTCTCACAGAGGAATGGGAGAATATTCCCCAAAATCGTATAAGGAACTTGGTGTACAGCATGCCAAACCGCGTAAACGCAGTAATGGAAGCACGAGGAGGCAATACGAAGTATTAAAATTCAAGTCAAATCGTAATAAAGTTCAAAAATTTCATGTTTCCTATTTTTGTTTTAAGGAGAGATCAGCAGTTTTTTTCTTTATGTAATTTTGTGTTAATAAAATGTATGGTGACTCATATTTTTTTACTTTCATTTAAGGAGTATTACATTGTCTATTAAATACAATTTATTGCATTAACCTATCATTTTTAGTTTCCGAGATTTTTAACATTCTTTAAGTGACCCGGAATCATTGCTCTCGAGTGTATTTATAATATGTACAAAATACACATGAAGCAGTTGAGCTATCTACACACCGTTGCAAACGATTTATAGATAGCTCAACTGATCCAAATCAGTACCAATCGGAAGCGTGCCCAAGACATTAAGTACTATTGTCAATTACTTATAAATTTTTCTTGAGAATTAATTAATTGTAATAATTATCTTTTTATCTCTTATTGTATACTTACTTTACCTGTGCTGTGTGCTTTTTGTGGCTAATAAATAACTGTCTATGTCTATATTTTTTCAAGTTTTACAAGGATTAAAAATTATATTAAAATCCTGAATTCTCAAAAGACTGGGCGGTTTACGACGACCAATACCTAATACCAAAATGCTGTTAGAAAGATAATTGCTGAGCTGTTTAAACCGTTTTTTATTTCTGTTTAAAAACAATCACACTTTTTGTCTATAGTACCCAACATTAAGGATACAAGATACAAGATACATTTATTTGCCAAAATAAGTGTTACAATTTGGTCTTATGCTAAAGTCAGAGGCACTTTAAAACTTATTCACCCTTTTCAGGTATCGCAAAAATGATATATTTGGGCTATTTAGGTAAAGTTGTACCAACTGAAAGTTGTAACTGTAATGATGATGAACTATACCGTTTTAATGACACCGCTGCCACAGTGTGTTCAACACTCGAAACCTCTCGCACTGCACATCCTGTTCGGAACTCGCAGAGTTGGTTCACTGACATTCACGTCAGCTATCCAACTATTGGCAGGTGTGGACCACAGTGTGGACTTTCCAACATTGGAGCGAGTTTCAAAGTGGTTTGTTCAAATACAGGGTGACTTTTAATTTGTATTCACTTAACTGTGTTTATACATCTTTATTTGCAACGGAATTTTATAACTACGCCTGTATAAAAAACACCGTTACGATTTTGTCGGAGTAATTTCTAGTGTTACTCTAAATCTGTTTTCAAATTCACTGCAGTCTTATCGTGATCAGACTACGAAACGACTTATATTTCTAAAATGCTACGTTACATCGCAAAGGTAAATCGGGTCCTTCCCGTGTCTAATATCACCCAAGTAGCTACGTGTCCAACTCAATATGCACCTGACCGACATAGACTTAGCTATTTCTAAATCCTGGGACCGTTAAATTACGGTGGCTGTATTTTTTTCCTACTTAAATTTTTGAAAAACATTGTATTTAGAAATAGAAAATATTTTAATGTTGCATTGAACAATTGGATTGAATTGGACTGAAAAAATATATACGTTCATAACGATTTATGCTTAAACCGACGATAACCGTCAAGCACAGGCCTTGCTACCGTCAAGTCGTTGGACTTGACGGTAGCAAGGCCTGTGCTACCTACGTTCGTCAGATGACGGTAACCGCTTGTTAGAAATGCGTATAAGCGTGCCGTCCTCCATATAAAATTCCATCTAAAGAGCAACTGCCAAGAATATCTTTGTAATAACTCCCAAGTTTCTAGCGAGATGACTAAGCAGTGTAAGAAGAATGTTTTATTAAAAACCTTTGGAGAAAGAATATTACAGAACGTTTGTACACAAGCTGTATGAACCCGTTGTCTGAGTTATGTTTTGTTATCGTAACAAATAGGTATTGAAAAAACTTGCGAGACACTTTGTATGAAAACCCGATACGTTCATCAAGCAGGAGATATACAAACTAATTTTGTCCATACAATAGACTACTATTGTATGGACAAAATTCGTTTGTTCGTTTGTTGAGCTCGCCCAGGGAAGTACTAGCACCGTACCTATTTCTGCCGGCATGCAGTGATGCTCGCATTGCTGTGTTCCGGTTTGAAGGGTATGGGTGCCGGTGCTATTACAGACACTTAAGACATTTTTATGTCTCAGTGTGATAGGCGCAGTGCAATGCATCACAGGGCACGTTTTCAGTGCACGTGCTCAGTGAGGCAATGGATCGTTATAGATAGTGGTTACCACTTAACATCAGGTGGGCCATCAGCTTGTTCCATCATTTTGTTGTATAAAAAAACTGCTAGTTTTTCGATTCTCACTCTTTAAAATCAACAGAATAAAACTGTCTAAGTAATCTAGATGAAATTACCAACAAATTCAAAAAAAACTGCAGCATATTATGTATAATCTCGGTGGTTTATTTCACCTCCACGCAAAACCCCTGTTCAGAAGAGCTCATTCAGAGTCTTTGAAAGAAACTGGAAGTTTTAATGTAAAATTTCGAGGATTCCTTTGGGTTATTGTGCCCTTGTGTGTTTGGGCCCTAATCCGTGTACCGAACTGCTTCGGGCGCTATTTGACGGTTCTATCGGAGTTTTGCAGGTCGGGGCGAGTTTTAATTTGAATTTTGACCGTTGTTTTGGACGAAAAGGATTCATGTCTTTAGAGTTCAAATCAGCGTAATTTATTTTTGGTTTAAGCTTTTTTATTCTGAATAGTTGAGTTTCACTTTGTTGTAAAATGTTTTTGCTAATATAAATATTCATTTTTTTCAGTCTCGTCATTCGATTTTTTTTTATCTGCGGTCCTGTAGCAATTTTCTGAAAATCCGCTTGTCCCATCAAAGTTGAATAAAAAAAGGCTAATAATCAGAAATTATTTTTTTTAAATTTCATATTGTTAGATTATTTTACTACGAAATATCTTAAAACTGAGAGTAACTGAAAAGTTAATGCTGAGACCTTTACGTGTAGGCGTATTAAACCGAATACAATTGATAGCGTTATTTCAAGTAAGAAATTAAACTATTGCCATAATGCCTATTTTAGTCATAGTCATAGATTTAGTCACCATTTGGAACACTTAAGCGACACTTGGCTTTGTTTTCTAAGGCTTGGCTTGGCTTTGTATTCTAAGCTACTCTCTATAAACGGGTAGTTTTAAGTTCTAATGACCGTCGTAATCAGTCACAATAATCAATTCACCTTCTACAAGCTGACCTCCATAGAAGCCGAACCCGTAAGAGGCTTTTGTGGCTATAACTATTAACCAAAAAGGCTATTCAGCTAGCAGCTACCTTTTCGATAGCCTATTAATATGGTAAGGTTCTAAACAGCGTACACAGGAAACCACTTTACGCCTTTGTCAAAGTAAATTGGGGCTACCTGCAGTCCCTAAATAAACACGACTGAGGGATTTAAATTGTATATAAAATTCATACGTAAATAGAAAAATTTTCATTTTGTAAGGGCGGCTTGCACCAGAATCACTAAACATGATTAACAGCTAAATATATTTAAATCTGACGTATTTATATGACTTGACAACTCGCTAAATACTATTTAATAGTTAAACGCGTTTAGCGATTCTGGTGCAAGCCACCCTAAATGTGTCTGTGATTATTGATTTTACTAATATATTGACAAGCCGAAATGATAAAAATGTTCGGAATGTGAAGGATTTTTGTTGTCTTTTTAAAAGTTTTATTTAACACCGTAAAACAAAGTGTTGATAATGTGATGTACCTACTCAATTGTTTTTGAAAATTAATGCTTTCAATTCATAATTTCAAATTATATCTAGCTAATTTTCATTAGGTAGGTATAAGTGGATTTTGAGACTAAAAGTCTTTAAATCCCCTTAAAGGGAAAAACTCAAAGGGGATTTTGAGACTAACCCAAATGAAATAGCGTTGAAATATATTTTTGTAAACGTGAAAAATCTGGAAAAATAAAAAAGGTACTCGATTCGATACCAAAACTTTATGAATAGCCAAAGATTATAAAGACCAAAACTGGTAGAACAACTTTAGTTTTTCAGGCGCGTTCGATGCCTGAAAATGCCTGAAATATAAATGGGGAAACGTATTGTTACAATGTTTTTGTCGAAGTTCATTTCTATTCGGCCGACGTTGAATACCTTTGTACCTCTCTTTGATTTATGAGGTCGTTTATTTCCAAATGTGTTCGTGATAAAGGAGAAAGAATTGAATTTAAACGACTATTGGTTTACAATTAGGTGCTTTGTTTTTTTACAGCTTCTCAGTTCTAAGTACAAAGTCCTTGATCTAAGCAAACAGGTTTTTTATTCATAGTCTCGAAGAGATACATAAAAAAATAGAAGCAATTTTTTTTCTTTTTATACAACCAAATGATGGAACCAACCGATAGCCCATATGATGTTAAACGGTTACCTCGGCCTATGACAATGCATTGCCTCACTGAGCATGTCCACTGAGGACGTGCCTAGTGATGCATTTAAAGTACTAGCTAAGTAGTTGTTCTGGAAAATGGACGGTGTATGACTGCTTAGCAGCCTCTTTTTATGATTTTAAATAATAAGCTGTGTGGTGCCGGCTCAACCCATTTCATCCCGTGGGTGTCGTAAAAGGCGACTAAGGGAATAAAGGAACACAGAAGACGGGCAGCAGCGTCTCTGAACCGTTTGACATCTTACTGCGATCGCCAACCCGCCTGCCAAGCGTGGCGATTATGGCAATTCCTCCCAAATGTTTGGGAGAGGCCCTTGCCCAGCAGTGGGATCCCTACGGGCTACTAAAAAAAAAAAAAAAAAAAAATAATCCTTGTGATTTTACTGAATAAAATATTTCTGACTTTGAATATGTATATGAAGTGTTTCTTTCCAGAGTGGTGGTGTAATGTTCTCGCCGCTAGGACGTCTCCGCGTGGCCCAGGCCGTCAGAAAACAGGTGAGCAGCTACAATACAACGTCTAGCAATAAGGGGGATGGGTAAAAAATGACTCTTGACGTTGTGTTTCTCCTTGTTTCGTACTTTTCATGGCGGTGGTGGTTCCGCCTAGACTCGACTTGACTGGCACTTCTGTCATCAGCTGTAAAACGAATCACGAAGTTTTGCAACCACGTTTTAATGTGTTTGATCAGGTTTTCCAAGCGATGTTGTATACATCATCATCTTTATGCATAGAGTACCTTTGACACCAACTTCCCATCCAATGGGCCGATGACATGAGGATCGCAGTCGATTGGAAGAAGGCCCAAAATCGATCTTACTGGAAATCTATGGAAGAGGCCTATGCCTAGCAGTGGACTTCTCAGGCTGATATGATGATTACTACCTTTGAACTGCTCCAACTGGTCGAAACAATGGCTACAACCAATTTACCCTTTAGCTGGTGATCAGTTGACCTCTTTCCAGTTGAGCCAGCTGCCCGTACTGGGCACCGAAGCATCGCCACTCGGCATCGGCGCGGGCGCCCCGCTATGCTACCAGTTCTTGTGCGCACCACCCATGCCAGTAGCATCGTGCGCGCCGTGCGAGATGCCACCGCCGTACGCGGTCTACCAGCTGCCTTTTGAGAGTAAGTCACCTTCTTTTGTGTCAATTTTTTTGTATTTTTAAACTAGACTTAAAATCAGGTCCGGAAAGTGGCAACTGCTGCTGTAGCGTCACCTAAACCTATGTTATACAGATTGTTATTATATCAGTTTACTTCTCTCGGCATCTTTTTTCTACTTGGAAAACTAGACCATCTACCACGATGCCACTAACGTGGAAACTATCGTCTGGTACGTGCGATGGAGTTGTGGTCCGATCCTAAGCTGCAACTTTAGAGAATTTAGAGAATCCTTTCTAATCAGCATTAATAATTTGAAATAATATGCCTTCCATTACTTATTCTTCTTTATTGTGTATATTGCCAAAGTCAAAATGTCTTTATTCAATAAAATCACAAGGATCATTTAGAACATGCCATTGCAACATTACAGTTTCATATACATTATTTTTCTAATGAACAAAGTACACTGACGTTTTCATTCACAGTCTTGCTTCTCCGATTTCAGCTACACCAGCGATCTACGCTCCGCCAGCACAATACGCGCTGCTGCCAGCACCCTACACGGCATGCTGCGAGCCAGCATGCTGCGCGCCATTGGACAAGACGCCGCGTGCGCCGCCGCCACCCTGTCATCCCGCATTCATCTACTAGACCTAGAAAGTCATGTATCTTCGGGCTACTAGACCTAAAGATAGTGATAGATCTGTGGTCTAGTAGACCTGAAGATGGTAATGAGTCTACAGTCTACTAGACCTAGAGATGAGGATAGTTTATTGAATGTTAGTTGCACTGCCAAACAAATGCAGTATCTAAACACCAGCTTACCAGCTATGGAATCTAGACCTGTGACTCCAGGTCATGAAAATAGAAAATCGTCTGAATGTTAGATGCACTACAAATACAAAACCTGTACCCCAGCTTATATGAAATCTACTAGATCTCAATTCAATCTACTTAGCCTGGAAGCAATGTTGGATCTGCTATTGGCACTGTTGAACGTGCAAGATCTGTAACTACACTGTTTACCAGCAGTCGCAATAAAACAACTTCCACCCTGTCATTGTTTACACGATCTGGAGAGTACATTTTTTGTAAGCTGGTTCACCTGATGGAAGAACTGTCATTAGCGATCGTAAAATATCCTGTACGATACTACACTCTTTAAATGACATTATATTATTACCCAGGGATACCAGATAACTTAAATCAATAATGCAATTGCATCTAAGCGTTTAAAAACGAATTGTTTAGGTATTACAGTTTTTCCGGAGAAAACTCACATAAAGATTAAGTTTAGACAATTTCCACTCAAATATTTTCGAATATGTTTTTAGTAAATATTTGGCTACCTACCTTTTTTAATCCTGGTGATTTGAAAACTTAGGAATCGTACCCACTTACTACTTGGTACTTAGGTTAGGTAGGTAGGTTAGTTAGGTACCTACCTTTGTTTTGCAAAACATATATTATTAAAACAACCTATGTCTACCACAAACAGAACCGACATAATTATTTTTATTGCCTACTTACAATAGTTTAAATGTTGTACCTACCTAACCTATAATGTTTTTATTGCTCAAGTCTTCCATTCCCAAAAATTCCCGTATATTTTAATAAAAAATCAAGCTCAAAAATATAAGCTAGATCAATCAAGTCAGTATTTAGGAATGATTTATTAATTTGGATCCAGTTAATATAAATTATATAATTGTTTTATTTCTATATTATTTTCTGAAATAGAGTCTCGAAGGCATTGTTTTCACTGGTAAATACTTGTTTGTTTTCTTTTTAAACTGGATATCAATTTTGAATTTTTGATAAGTATAGATAAATATCAAAATTATCAGGTAATTTCTGGTACCTAATTTTTATGGCGGGGGTATCACAATGACATCAGACAAACTAGCGCCATCTGGCGAATTATAGGTATCTACCTATCCTGTGGCCGTGTTTAATGGTGGTTTCATTTGAAATCTGCTATGCTATGATGTAGCTACTCACAGCTATCAGTACAATGAACGGCGTAAGTATAATTTTTAGCATAAAAGCCTCAGAGTTTTGGAAATGAATGTCAACAAGAAAGTATTGCCTGTGACAACAAAATGGACATTAACGACAACGGTAAGTTAAAAGCAAGTGTTCAATACCTTTTTTCTGAAAAGTTCTAAAGTCTGCTTTTATTTATAAAAATATTCTTATAGATTTAAGATGTATTTAGCTTCCAACGTGTTTGTGAGATGAACGTGGATTCGTGTGCTATCAATAATAACAATTTATTATAAGTAGCTATATAATTTATTGGTAAATCAAATTGTATTTATCTATTAGCATAATAAAATCTATTTATTATAATAATGTGAAATATTTTCTTAGGTTTATTTTAAATCGTTGATCTTTTTAACTAAAAATGAAAAAAAAAATTAAAGAAAATGTGTAATTATTGCTTAAAATTTTCGACAGATCTTTGTAGCACTCTTGTGGCGTACTTAATCGTTTTAACAATCTCGATGTTGTAAATTTTCTAAATACAATTTGATTATCAAATATCATAAGTATCGTTATTTATTTAGTGTAATATTCGTGCGTTATTAGCACAACGAAGTATAGCACAAATCGCATAGCTGCTAGTGGATAGTTACCTCTATAAAAGACAAATTAAAGCTTGTTATCCTTATAAAGGATTTCTTTTTAATATAAGATTGTTTTCTAATTCCGTAGTAAACAGAGACATATTTTTAAAAATTTAGTTTTTACATTGTTGCTGTTTAAAAATGTTCGGGTCCAAGATGTACCTACTAAGCAGTTGGTAAATTTTGAAATATATGTGTTGAGCAGTGGGCACATAATTTCAAAATTTAATTGAATGTATTGTTGTTGTTTTGGGACTTGACAATGATTATCATTTAGTAAAAAATAACAGTAGATCCTTTA
The DNA here is from genome assembly GCA_947859175.1 of Gandaritis pyraliata. Taxonomy (NCBI): domain Eukaryota; kingdom Metazoa; phylum Arthropoda; class Insecta; order Lepidoptera; family Geometridae; genus Gandaritis; species Gandaritis pyraliata. The sequence continues at coordinate 6,628,713 of OX401875.1, read as the reverse complement.
TGTGTGCAATATTTTTTCACTACAATGTTTTATTTTATAAATTAATTGTTGAATATTTATAAAGAAATCGTCAAAAATGTGATAAAACAATCAAGTAGTAGCGTTCAGTAGTTTCTAATAGTTTAGATTTTTTCCCTTCATTAGCCTTTCAGAAAAATAGGACCAAAAATGTTACAAAAAAAAATCGTGCAATAATCGTATTTAACTAGTTTTAGTATCACAAATCTCTTATACGTAAACTTATTATATTGTTATAAGTGGATGTTAATCATTTTATCTAGTATACTATCAATATTAATGGCTGCTATTTTCTCATGCTCAGGTGATTAAATAAACAATTTAAAATAAAGTAATAAAAATTCTGAAAAATATATATTTTAAAAGAAATTATATTTATTATGTTGTATCACTGTATAATCACTCGTTTTCATATAATATGTATCTTATCTTTCTTATATATATTTTTATAAAACTATTTATTTGGAAATCTTGTCAACACACCTGGGTATCTTCAATGTGGTCTTTTGCCTGTAGATATTAAGGCTTTGTCTCAATTACTACATATATTTCATATACGACTAGTAATACTGGAAATGCTGTCAATTTGTCGTCTCTTTTTAAAAATATATACTGATAGTTAAGGACTTTAGTGTCTAAATCTCGCGTTTGCTTCAAAGCTCAAATGTTTTTTTAAGGGCTTGTATAATAAGTTCCTTGTATTGTTTAACCCACTTTGAATCTATATTGTACTCTATCGATGTCGTCTTTGTATCGGTGTCTTCTTTAAATACAAGGTAAATTATATCTTAGCTAAGATCTATTATTATATTGCAAAGCACTGCTTAAATGTTGTTTTCATGAATATAGAGAATTTTAGTGTAAAATATTATTGATTTAATCATATATACTATAGTATTTTGTATACATATTTATATTCATGCTTTCAATTGCTATCTATATTACGTGGCCTAGTAACTCTACTGCCTGACATATCGAATATAAATCAATGTGCTAGTACATAGAAATTATTTTCAAATTCTTGTATAATATAATCTCTCGCTAGAATGTCTAAGTGTATGTGAAACGATGTAATTTAGACAATATTATTATAAAAATAGTTATGTAGATGGATTACTAATATAAATTCTATTAAGTATAATAAATTATCACTTACGTCTGTAATAAGATTATTAATAAGATGCAATCAGGTATAAACTTGCCATAACTAAGTTCTTTCGACGACTCTATAATTCTTTGGATTCATTTTCTAAAATAATGTTTAGTTTGGGACTAGAGGGCGTTGTGTGTAAAGTCCATGAATATTTATTTATTTAATGTACCATTGATTTCAATATTATTAGTAAAGTCATAAGAGTTATTAACTTATTTAAATTAATATTTAAAACTAATTATTGCAATTTACATTTAAAATCTAAACCTATATCCATTACAAAATATCCGATCGAATATACAGAACAAATTACAAGCCACATCTCATAAAACTTTTAGTGAATATTTTTAATTTGGGTATATTATTTTCCAAAAAACTATATTGCCTTTACTGGTATATAATAAAAAAATACTCTAAAAATAAATTGAACCACGTTAGTATACGTTTGTGGAAAAATTGTCATGAATCGTGAATCACGAAAATCCGTCTCAATTTTCATGTTGTTATTACGAGTACGTACAGGGAGGAAGACAATATCGCAATGGTAAGGTAGAATGTATTTCAAAATGTCCAGAAACCACCGCGGATGGTAATGAGATTTGACGTCCAGTAAAACAATTTAGTTTTCATTTCAAAAGTTGGTTTTACTTCAGTTTTAGAATAAAAATCTGTACACTAATCAATGATTGATGAATGAAGACCTTGTGAGGAAAAGTGTTCTAGTATGGAAAGCAAGTTAATTTTAATTTTCTTTTTGATAATTGTATTTATCTGTTCCATTTTAGAGAGTTTTGAATATTAGCTTCATCTTTTTGACAACAACAATAATCATTTTGCATCAAAAGCACCTGTAGGTATACTTTATGCATTGGGTTCTTATCATAAATTTTTGTTTTCTCTAAAATGAAACCATTTTTGATAAAACCTTTACACGTTTGTAGTTGACATTTTTTGTTACCATAACATTTACCCCTTTTTTGAGATACTTGTATATATCGCTATAAAACCAAATACTTGTTGAAACATAGAAAATATTTCTTAGTAATATTTTGAATTGTTGACTACTTTTAAGCTCTAAAATAGATTGCTATGCATTACTTATCGGCTTTTATAATCGACCAGTATTTTAGTGGTAAAAATATAAAAAGACTTAGATCCTTCTAACTATTGACACAGAAAAGTAAAATGATTAACAAATGCAATTTGCACGAAAATATTATAAACATTGGCATTTTAAAACAGAAATACATCTTAAATTATTATCAACACGAAAAAATATAATTGAGGAGTAGAATGATATCGGATACTTTCTGGTCACTAAAAGCAAAGGCACTAAGTTGTATAATAAACAAAAATAACAATAAATATTATTCTAAATATGCAAAAATCGAATAAAAGCTGTTGTGTAGCACTAAATACTCTACTTGTCTGTTAGTCTCTATGTGATTCAATATCGTCGTAAATTTGCTAAATTATTATAATATTAAATCGATCAATATATTTAATAAATATTTATATAATTATAGTATAACAATATAAGCTCGCTCTCGTGATCATTATTCATTCATTACGCACATGAATACAAAAATAAAATATACGAATTAATTATTAAGCTAAAACATTGTATCATCGAATAATTGTTGATTGTTATTTATTACAATAATAATTGTCTAGTTGATATGTATGTGATATTGTTATTGGAGTAATAGATATTTTAAAGGCTATTAATATCTATATTCTCCTTGTTGACTTGTGTGTGTAATAGTGTATCTCTCTAAAAGTATTAATTAGATTGTAATGTGAATTATAAGTCACTTTCAAAAATGAACATCTACCGAAACACCATTTTGAACTCGGAACACATCAAAGTATAATAATTTTATGGATTGTAGGCAGTGTTATTATTGTAATACTTAGTAAAACGAATTCTGTTTATGTTGTAAAGATAAACCTGGCTTATTTCTTGAATAATTTGGCCAGAAAAGAGATAAAAAAAAACACTATCGTGGAACCACAACTCCCACACTCGGATCAAAACAATTTCCAAAAACATAAATTATAATTCTGTCTGTCGCAGTTTTTCCTATATTTTCTCTACACTATCAACATGCTTCGTAGAAACCTACGATTTAATTAACTAAACTTATTATAATAATCAGCATCGAAACTGTAATAGAACTAAGTACAATAAATAACCTGAAGCAATAACTATAACATAATTATAAGTTACATATTAATAAATATAAGTAATGTAACCATGTGTTTTATTTATAAATATAGAATAATCCCATTATTATAGATGTGAGGTTATTTACTGATACAGATTAGAATACGTAGTATTATACTACGTAATGATAATTATAATATACTATTATGCTATTTTAGCATTGTTAAGTATAGACAGAGATAAGCCCTTACAGTCAATTCTAGTGTATTTGTTCGACAATAATGTTTAGGTCATTATATGCTCACAAGTAACAGAACTGAGGATATCAAAATATCAGAAGATGTATCTTTCATATCAATGGTTTTGTCCCCAAAAATATTGAAGGGCCTGAAAGAGGCACAGCGGAAACCCTTGGCTTCGTCAGCTCTACACGTATTGAGCTCATCTGTGGGTGAGGCCGACTAGGCTAAGAAGACGGTATATGTGCTGGGCAAGTCTACTCTATTTCAAATCATGTTAAGTCACATTATAAACATTATTATTTAATTAATAAAAATAAAACAAGCTGTGAGAACATTTTTTCTAAGCTAAACACTCCAAGTACCTACAAATAGCCTGAGTTGGTAACCTACTATCGATATTATAGAAAGAGAGAGAGAGAGAGAGAGAGATCTATGTCTTGATTCCAACATCTAGTTAACATTCTACGATCGCTTTATTCTAGAGAATAAATAAAATCTTAAAGGACATTTTTAAATGAAAAATCACGTGTCATTCACATATATTTTAACGTTTTTCACTCCAGCGATTTCAAAATGTCAGCTGCCAATAGGATTCAAGTTCTGTGATTTTTAGAAGCAACAGCACTTTTATTTTAATATTTTATGTACATAAACTATTGTTTAACTTCAGTGGATTTTTTTTGATCAAAACTATTGCATTTTTCCTCTTCAAAATTCGCATTGTCACTATCTAGTGTACACCCTGTATTACTAAGGTATTTTGTTATAACCAAGAATACTAAATGAGTATTTATTACATTGATGGTCCCCATCAAAATGAATTCATTGTCCATAGCTCGTAGTCGCTATGAAGACAGACATCAAATCATGAAACCAAAAATATGACGAGTCTTTTAATATTCTTGACACGCATAAAGCGTCTAGCCTGTACAATAACCGGCTAGTTACTTAGTTTTTGGGTGAATAGTTTTAGAAAATATCCAAAATAGGGAAGGCAGGGGGGCCTGGGGGGGGGGGGGCTTGGCTATTCATTGGCGGGAGGCCAGATGGAGGCGGTGTGGGAAATAAACTGAGCTTAGATGGATGCGGCACTTTCTTTTTTGGAAAAGAAAATGAGACTCAAGCCTGTAGGGCCGTAGGTCCTCACACATTCCCTAAAATCTCTTGGCATATTTTGACAAGAATAATATTAAAAACTAAATTTTTCATGTAATGAATGAATAAATGAAATCTACTACACTTCCCACCATAGACATTCGGTCTTCATGAACAAATTTTTCTATAAGCCCAACTCTAATAGCACGAAAAAAAATTCCATACATTTTTCCAAATATTTTCATTCATTATTTATTTTTCATTTTGCATGGAACAGCTTATTAAATTTTTGCACCATTGGTCACAAAAATAAATAAGAAAAGTTATTCATATTGATGAGTAGGTACTATAACCCAGCAAAGTCTTCAGAAGTGTTTATTACACCCGGTATGGATGTAGCTCTTCGATGCCGCATCCACATCTTCTAAACTCTCCTCTCTGGATACGAGAACTGCTCGAATTACTACGATGTAAATTGTCAAAAATAATATTTTTAATTTATGATTGTAACTGAGTTATGCCTCGGATGCATTGCCTCTTCTAGGACAAGCTTCTTGACGGCTATTTCACTGTGGACTCGAAAAACATAGAGTTCCGACTTTACTAGAAGCGTGTTCATTTTGTTGGCAGCTCTTTTTAACCCCCGACGCAAAAACGACGGGGTGTTATAAGCTTGACGTGTGTGTGTGTGTGTTTGTGTGTGCGTGTGTGTGGGTCTGAGGCAACGTAGCTCCCGAACTGATGAACCGATTTTGATTTTGTTTTTTTTGTTTGAAAGTTGAATTAAGTAGTCGGGAGTGTTCCATACTCCCGACCGATACGATCTTATGTAACCGTAATGGTGATAGGTAATACAGGATGTTACAAGATGAGTAAAATGTGGATTTGAACTCTGTTTGATATTTACAGATAGAAATCAGAGTCTATTAAGATTTAATGTTTTGTTGCTTATATATTTTTATAAATATAAGTAACGGAACTAATGGCAATTTATAAGTTTAAAAAAACTAGAAAAAACGTCTTCAGTTCGACTTCGGATGGTAGTTCATTGGGAATGTTCTAGTGACCGTAAACATCACTAAAAAGACACAGAAAAGCAATATACGCAATTTCCTGCACATAGATGGCATATGTTTTTCCAGTTATTTTTTTTATAAGCCAAACTGCTTAACCGATTTTGATGAAAATTGAATGGAACCAACCTGGAAAAACATCCATTCAGATAAAAAAAAATGTTTGAAATCGGTTCATAAATAACGGAGTACCTACTGACGTAACACACATTAAAAAAAACAACTAAATTGAGAACCTTTTTTGAAGTCGGTTATAAATAGCCAGAGTCTAAACACTGTTTGTATAAAATAAATGTTTAAACGATAACAATGTACAAAGCTTTAAGGTAACGGCACCTGTTTCCGTGGTATTTTCACTAAAACTCGTAAGGATATCAAATATTAAGCATTTACTGTACCTTTCTGAGGGTTCGGCTTCTGTTATCAGAAGCTCTAGTGTTTTTACTTTCGGAAACTACTTAAGTTTTGACGGTCCGACCTATATTTCTATTTGAAATTAAATAAAATGTAAATCAAGTCAAAATCGCCCAATTCCGAGGCGAAAATCCTTATTCCGTGGTATTTGGTACCTAAATGCGTGTTATGAAAAATGTATACGAAACGACAGTAACAAACTGATAAAATAATGTTAGAAAGATTAACTTGATTGTTCTCTAGGAATACAGGTCACTTTTGGTGGTAGTACCTACTATTATTATTTAATAAAACTTTAAATATGGTTTAGTATGAGTGCCATAATGCTATTAATATTATAAATGTAAAAGTTTTTAAATACCTCTTTGGATGTTTGTAACTCAACCTCTCACACGTCAGCGGTGTCAACTTTGCTATTATCTTCATCCTATGATTGCAAACCCGGATAAATACACAAAGTGCTGATAACGGGAAAATCTTCCCGTGTGATAAATTAAAAAAACACTTTTGCTGTTTCCTAAGCACACACACACATACACATACACATTACACATTATTAACATTATTATAGGATTTCACATTATAAATACGATATTTCGCGAAGAAATAAAACCAAGCGTGCAAATGGTACAAATATCACCGCAAGACTGAAGCGTGGTCGACGCGTGTAAGGCAAATGAGTGTCGGTGCCGACAAAAGAAACGCTGACAAAGAAAACACCGCCAAAGACGCCGGCGGCGCGTCAAAGACACCGCCGCCGTGCGTCGCTTCGAGGCGGTGTCTTTGACACTTTTCTCACTCGTGCCGCCGCCGCCGCAGTGTAATTCGAAGGGCGACTTTGCTTTGACGGCATTTACAAAGAGTGCCGCCCAACCCACAGCTGTGGAGACTAAACAATCCTAATTTCCAGTACCTAGTAAAAGCCAAAATTTTTTATATACCTATCATTCTTAATGTTAGCTGATGCCAAATTGTTAAAACTTTTGTTAAAGATTAACTTGTTAATAAAACATGCAGCCAAATGTGTGGAAAATAAATATTTTCGTAACATAATTTTCTATACAACCAATAAACAAAATACATGAGTAGGGTAGGGTACCTTTGATGTGTTATAACTCGTAAAAATTATTAAAAAGTATACCTCGAAATAAGGTTTTAGTCTCAATCGACTATTTGATTTGTCAAATCTATCGTTAAAATCACAAAAACCTAACCCCAGTTTGTGAAATTCAAAAATAAAAATAGGTCTTTCAAATTGCTATTCCGAGGTACATTTTTCGCATACCTCGGAATTAGGTACTAGGTGAAATATTTGACCCCTAATGCCGCGGTTTTTTCAATATGTAATTTTACCTCATTATAATTAAAAAACCACTTAAACATGTATTACATACGGTAAAGAATATACTTCTTTCGAAAATTTAACACTAAAAATCCTAACCTAGAACAGAAAAAATCATAATAACCCTTATTTAAAAAAGCTTGCTACTCTCGTGCACAGAGGCAAAAATGTATGGAGAGTGCACTTGGACCAGCCACCGCTGCGAATTTAGCCAATTATTTTGGAATGTAAGCCCGTTCTAAGTCTCGTTTTTAGATTTATATATAAAAAAATATATTTCCTAATGACAAATAAATTTTGCAACAAAAAAGAACCTAAGAATCAGAAGTAAATGCTGTTTTTCTAAATACCACGGAGAAAGGTGCCACTTTTGGAATACCACGGATTTGGGTGCCTTTACCTTACAACCTCTTTTAATAGTTAGTATAGTTACATAGACAAATTTAAAAAAAAAATTGGGCTTACTCCAAAACCGCCTAACACTTTAACCGAGTTCTGAGGGTAAGGGTGTAAACACACCAACTCCAAAGAAATAAATTACAAAAATCTTTAGAATATATATTTTATTAAAGTCATTAGTCAATTGATGATTCAAAAAGGTTTAAAAATGTTTTATGGCAAAAAATTAGGATTTTACCTTTTCTGTGACTAAGAAATAAAAGCTTTATTCTAAAAGTCTGACTCAAAGCAATAGTAACATCAGGTGGGGCATCAGCTTGTTCCATCATTTAGTTGTGTAAAAAAAGTAGTATTTAGATAAAAATTTATGATAAGAGTGCACAATTTTGAAATTCTGAAAAAGTGTTCTACTTGTGATACTGACTGTACCTATCAAGTAGTGAAGCTAATAACTAACAAAATGGTATATATGGCCTGTTTAAAAAAAAATGTTTTGATTTATTTAGCTTTATTTTTTTTTTCTTAACCTCCACTGTCCCACTGCTGGGCAAAGGTCTCCTTCATTTTCTTCCAATACTTCCGCTGGCTTGCCAGGTCCCACCAATGAGCTTCGAATGCGTCAATATCGTGACTCCAGCGTCTTCTAAGCCTGCCTCGGCGTCGTTTGCCGTCTTCTAGGCCAGCCTCGGCGTCGTCTGCCGTCTTCTAGGCCTGCCTCGGCGTCGTCTGCCGTCTTCTAGACCTGCCTCGGCGTCGTCTGCCGTCTTCTAGGCCTGCCTCGGCGTCGTCTGCCGTCTTCTAGGCCTGCCTCGGCGTCCTCTGCCGTCTTCTAGGCCTGCCTCGGCGTCGTCTGCCGTCTTCTAGGCCTGCCTCGGCGTCGTCTGCCGTCTTCAGGCACCCACTGCGTGATAATTGTCGCCCATCGATCCTTATGCATTCTGTGTGCAGCTTTATTTATATTCTTACATTTTATCTAAGTAAGTGTACTTAGATATTGCATTGGAGATTCGGGAGTGAGTTCAAAAAAATAGCGCCATCCAAATATATCCAAAAACGCAGATAAAAAAGCTTTATGTAGATCATATTATCGTATTATGATAGTAGAATAGATTTAAATGTAGATCGTCACTTATTTGACACCAGCGAACAAGTTGTGAACCAGCGGCGAGCGCTGCGCTCTCATTTCGCTTTAAACTCGCTCTCATTTCGCTTTAAACTCGCTCTCATTTCGCTTTAAACTCGCTCTCATTTCGCTTTAAACTCGCTCGTTTTTCAGTGTGATAGAGCACTCAGTGTACCTCCACCCTAACCGTAAATGGGCAGACGCTAGCCATGCGGTCAATGCCCCCGCAACACACTGTATCGAATAGGGTAATTGGACATAGCACTGGGAGGCTGTACCCAGTTTAAGAAATCACTTCAAAACCTAGGGTATACTATAATACCTAATTTGAAGCGCGTAGCTGGTTAATTTTCACCGATTTATCTAAGTTAAGCGATATTCTGCGCGGTCACTATTTGGATGGGTGACCGCTAGTGCCATTTTCATTTGAGCGCTTACGTGCTTTGTAGGGCACGTTGTTGGTCCCGGCTCTAGCAGTCGTTAAACCACGGCGGAGGCCTTAAAGTGGCCTAAAAATTCCGTCATCAGAGTTGACCACTAACTCATAAAAACGAACGAATACCTATTCTATGCCTAGGGTACCAAATGACTCAAATTTTTTGGGTGTCACCCGACCCGCACCGGACCCGCACCCGACCCGCATCTCTCCTCTGATTGTTTCGCGCTTAAATTATTGTATCATACATAATAATATGCGGGTTATGAAGAGTATGGGATATTTACAGATAAAACACGTATTGTGCAAAAAATATTTTTGAGAATAGAATAAGACATGTTTTTTGTGAGAGTATATAATGGCCCAGCTGATGTTAAGCGGTAACCTATGCCTATGGCACTGCCTCACTGAGTATGTATATTAATACGTCCCTTGTGTATGTATATTAACACTTGTGTATGTATGTATATTAACACTGCACCCTTAATTTTTTTTTATTTCGCTTATATTTTTTTAATTATTGCGTACACATTAGCATATTATATTCAGGAAAATAACCTAAAAAGTATTGTGTTTCGTTTAGAAAATGCAACAACTGAATTTAAAGTTAAAGAAAGAAACTGAAGTTGAAGATTCCATACTATTCTGTGAAAACTCTATGTAAACTCTGTGTATTAAAGTTTTAGCGTATTTTTAATAAAAAAAAACACGGTTTCATACAAAATGCAAATCCTACTAAGGTAACGGCACCTGTTTCCGTGGTATTTTCACTAAAACTCGAAAGGATATCAAATATTAAGCATTTACTGTACCTTTCTGAAGGTTCGGTTTCTCATATCAGAAGCTCTAGTGTTTTTACTTTCGGAAACTACTTAAGTTTTGACGGTCCGACCTATATTTTTATTTGAAATGAAATAAAATGTAAATCAAGTCGTAATCGCCCGATTCCGAGGCAAAAATCCGTATTCCGTGGTATTTGGTACCTAATTGCGTGGTATGAAAAATGTATACCAAACGACAGTAACAAACTGATAAAATAATGTTACAAAGATTAACTTGATTGTTCTTTAGGAATACAGGTCACTTTTGGTGGTAGTGCTATTATTATTTAATAAATGCTATTAATATTATAAATGTAAAAGTTTTTAAATACCTCTTTGGATGTTTGTAACTCAACCTCTCACACGTCAGCGGTATCAACTTGGCTAATATCTTCCTTCTGTGATTGCAAACCCGGATATATACACAAAGTGCTGATAACGGGAAAATCTCCCCGTGTGATAAGTTAAAAAAATACTTTTACTGTTTCCTAAGCACACACACACACATACACACACACATTACACATTATTAACATTATTATAGTATTCCACATTATAAATACGACATTTCGCGAAGAATTAAAACCAAGCGTGCAAATGGTACAAATATCAGCGCAAGACTAAAGCGTGGTCGACACGTGCAATGCAAATGAGTGTCGGTGCCGACAAAGGAAACACCGCCAAAGACGCCGGCGGCGCGTCAAAGACACCGCCGCCACGCGTCGCTTCGAGGCGGTGCCTTTGACACTTTTGTCACTCGTGCCGCCGCCCTCCACAGTGCGATTCGAAAGGCGGCTTTGCTTTGACGGCATTTACAAAGAGTGTCGCCCAACCTACAGCTGTGGAGACTAAAAAATCATGTTTCCTAATTTCCAGTACCTACTAAAAGCCAAAATTTTTTATATACCTATCATTCTTAATGTTAGCTGATGCCAAATTGTTAAAACTTTTGTTAAAGATTAACTTCTTAATAAAACATGCAGCCAAATGTGTGGTAAATAAATATTTTTGTAACATAATTTTCTATACAACCAATAAACAAAATACATAAGTAGGGTACTTTTGATGTGTTATAACTAGTAAAAATTATTAAAAAGTATACCTCGAAATAAGGTTTTAGTCTCAATCAACTATTTAATTTGTCAAAACTATCGTTAAAATCACAAAAACCTAATCTCAGTTTGTGAAATTCAAAAATAAAAATAGGTCATTCAAATTGCTATTCCGCGGTATATTTTTCACATACCTCAGAATTAGGTACTAGGTGAAATATTTGACCCCTAATGCCGTGGTTTTTTCAATATGTAATTTTACCTCATTATAATTAAAAAACCACTTAAACATGTATTACATACGGTAAAGAATATACTTCTTTCGAAAATTTAACACTAAAAATCATTACCTAGAACAGAAAAAATCATAATAACCCTTATTTAAAAAATGCTTGCTACTCTCGTGCACAGAGACAAAAATGTATGGAGAGTGCACTTGGACCAGCTACCGCTGCAAATTTAGCCAATTATTTTGGAATGTAAGCCCGTTCTAAGTCTCGTTTTAAGATTTATATATAAAAAAATATATTTCCTAATAACAAATAACTTTTGCAACAAAAAATAACCTAACAATCAGAAGTAAATGCTGTTTTTCTAAATACCACGGAGAAAGGTGCCACTTTTGGAATACCACGGATTTGGGTGCCTTTACCTTACTATTGGCACAAATTTATGGACCCCAGACATTTTTAGGGGTACAAAATGAGCAAAACCTGAAGGTTGTTTGGTTTCGCTCAATGTTTATCCGTCTTTACAAACGGAAAAATAAGACACAGAAAAACAAACGTAGTTCGTTCGTAACAAACGTAATTTAAGCACAGTTATACTATTCCATCTCAAAACACCCATTTAAGTACAGTAGTTTGTAAAAATATAAACAGTTTGACCTAAATAAATAAAAAAAATATATTCATGGATTTATTGACCAACCCCCGTATTCCAATCTTTTGCTGTCAAGTTATATTTCACTGCCCAGTGTAATTTCTTCAGGTCACGTGGTACAAAATTGTACCACGTGATCATTCTTTTTAGACACTTGACAGCAAAATATGCGCGAAAACACATCAAATGACGTCATAATGTCACTATTTAGTCACAGAATAACTATGAGTTAGTATGAACTGACCATGATTTAAAACTTTGCAGTTCAACTTTGATTGGCATACCCCTGCAATATGCGAATTTGACATTTTGCGAAAATTTACATCCTCTTGTCATTTTTAGTGTTTGACCTAATATATTTGACCTTCCATATGATCCGACATTTCACACGCCCTCTAGCCCCAAACTAAGCAAAGATTGTAATATGGGAACTAGATTGCTGATAGAATACTTATACTTCTTTTTTGTAAATATGGATCTCTTCAAGGCAAGAGTGACCGTCTTGCTTCATCGTCGGCTTTCCATCAGGTGAGGTTGAAGTCGATCGTACTATCAAATCCTACTAATATCCTATCCTATTAATGTTATAAATGCGAAAGTTTAGATGTTTAGATGTTTGTGTTTCAATCACGTCAAAACTACTGAACCAACTTGGATGAAACTTGGCATATATATAGTTCGTAACCTGGATTGACACATATGGTACTTTTTATCCCGAATAAACAACAGGATTTAAAGGATAATATGAACGAACGGGATTAGCAGCGCCAATTTAGCAAGAGGATGATGTCATGTCATGTCACGTCAGTTTGACAGGACGTAGTACTACCTCTTTGGTCTAACGACTAACGTTTGACATTCGAGTACGAGTTCGGTGTAATGAGGTGTAATGTCAAGTTTCTCAAAGAAGTATCCGCTCGGTACACGCACAGATAATATAATGTATACGGAAACTGTAGACGCGTACGAAGTCGCGGGTAACTGCTAGTGTAAAATAAAAATACATACCTTATGTAACATTCATTTTTATAAGAAATACTAACAGATCCGCTGACACAAGTCAGTAAATAGGTATAAATATGTCTAAAGTACGTGTATAATATGAAATAACAGGAAAGTTATGAATAGCAGTGTTTATGAAGTGTTCCGCTGAAATAATATAATAAATACGCGCCTAGCGCACAGATACGTTCACATAAAAAGGAATTACGTTTACGGGGCAATGTAACGGGGTAACCCTTTCACAGACACGTAGTTTTTACGGCGAAACCATAGAAATCAATGGTATGCTACTTATTTTGTTAATAAAATTGATTTTATATCAGTTTTTCTTATCTACAAGGTGAAAAACGATGAATAGTAATAACTGAAGGTAAACATTAACATGGACAGCTACGTACTTTATCACATATTTAAGGGTTGTTACCATCGAACCCTCCAGCTGACCCACTGCTGAGCCAGGTGAGAAATAAAAAAGTCTATAAAATGGGAGCCAAAAAAACAATTTGACCAAAATATCGATTTAAATAATACTACAAAAAATTGTTTACTAAGTACCTTTGCTTGGGAGGGTAGAAGTAGATACCTTGAATGTAAGTAGGTACAGTAAAAATAATCACTATTTCATTAAGCTAAAAACAAAACCATATAAAAAGTATTGTTAGAATGTTTTTTAAATAAAAGGAGCAGTATGAACGCAGTCCATTGCCTCATTAAACACGTCCTCAATTGACTCTTTTCTTAACAATGTCTAGTAGACATTGTCGCTTAGAATCTTAGAGATATTTTTATAGATGGTTATATACGACCTTAAAGAAATACCCCTATTAGTAAAGTTGGCTAATCCATTGTCACTTACCATCAAAGCGGTAGCCAAATTGCAAAGGTAGCCAAATTGTTATCTATATCTAAGTAAAAAAATCTGTCTGGAATCCTGTCTTTTTTTATTTATTTTTATAAATTTATAAGCTAGCGTTTGACCGCAATCTCACCTGATGAAAGAATGATGAATGATGGATGTGTCTGTCTGAGAAAGTTGCAGCCAATCTCCTACCCGACCATTTATATAAAGCATTTCGAAACTTTAAGCCTAAGTGCCTTACGCGAACAATGCGCATAAAATCTCAACAAAAACTGAAGAAATCTACATAATAATACACTAGGCAGTTAGTTTTTATTTATGACGGCAGATTTTAAAGCTGTGAAATGTTTCTACGTCACAGCTCTAAGAGTTATTACCATAACAGTCCGCGTAGCCGCCGCTACGGCGTAGAGCGTCTACGACCCGCTACGCCGCAGCCTACGAGCCGCTACGCCGTAGGCGACTACGAGACGACGATCTTGGCGAATGTGTCAAGGAATTTTAGTAACTAGGTTCCTATTCTCAGTGCTGAGAAAAATAGGTAAAGATAATTTGATTTGTGGGAGAAAAATTTTATGCTAATCAAATTATGTGAGCAAAGTGACTTTTGCTATAAATCTTAGGTATCTCAGACAAAAACCTAGCATCTGAATTTACGAGCACAAGAACGAGCATTTTTCGTTTCGTCTAACCAATCATAGTTTAATTTGCCATCAACATAATTATGTAACTATATAGATGGCCACGACAGTGCAATAGCACGGCCTGGTTCTGTGGACAATGAAGGCTGATGTAATTACACTGACTCATGGCCAAAAAACCCCTAGAATGCGGCGTCCCGATTGCAGCTGCGTGTATTTTCTCTCGATTATCAGGGATTGCAGCGGGGCGGCGGTGCGGGGGTGCGGGGCGGGGGGGAGGGCGCGGGGGTGCGGCGCGCGGGTGGCGCGCGGGGGGGGCTCGTCCGGCGCCGCCTCAGTCGAGCCGAGACCGCCGCGCCGAGCGCACGCATTATGACACACTGAGCGGGAACAAATGTGTGCTCCGCGGGACACATCGCGAACGAGAAAACCAACCGATCAGCATTGACAGTGTTTCTTCATTAGATTTTTTTTTTAGTATTTTCTATAATAGTTCGACTCATTTGGACTGTACTGGTTTGTGGCTAATGTGAGTTCAAATTGTGTCACGTGCCCTATTCAGGGTGTATCCTAGTGCCTTGCAACATCTAGTGCTTGACGCTTAGAACTAGTGACGTTAGAACTGTCTTAGAATCTGTCATCTTGTATTGAGCGCACGCGGCCGCCGGCGAGGGCACCGCAAACTGTACTTCTTGTAGCCGCGTCACATTAATCAATAAACCATTGCATTTCACACGTTTTTTTATTCACAATCACTCTAAATCCATCTAAATCGTTTTGAAACCAGATCTAGTTATGTGTTGTGGTCAGTTAGAGCAGTTTAGACTTTATTTCGTCGCTGTAGAGTCGATATTCGTGGTTATCCCAGTAGAAACACTAAACCCGAATGTCTGTAAATTCAGCATCTTACTTTTTTTTTTAGTTAGTTAGCTCCTGTGCAAAGCTTCGCTGGTAGACTAGTGCAGTGGTGGTAGAGTAGCGTGTTTGCACATTGTATAATGTTAATGATGTATGACACGTGGGTACGTCAAGGTAAATAATTGCTCCCACGTGGCAGTGTGCTCAATTAACCCTCGAGGGTGGAAACGCACGCTTTAGCTAATGGTAAACTTATACACGTTTGTTGTGAAACGGCAGGCGTGTAGTGATTGATGACCCGTTTCTTTTCAGATTTAATTTGTAATGAATTTTATGGATTTCTTTTAGATTTGTGACCATTATTAAAAACGGATTAATGGTTCGAGATATCAGTTACGTGCGAGGGTTTGTTTTAAACAAGAATTTGGTGATATTTGGAGATATCAGAAGTTATGAACTGATAATTTGCATGTTCATCTGCTCAAGCCGGGTATAGACGATTTAATATTCTATTCGGATCATTTGGCAGAACACATTAGAAGACTCGAGTGTGCGTGTATGCGTGTGTATTTGTGTCTGGGATTCGGGTGGGTCCCCCCCTCTTGGGGGGTAGGGTGGTAGCGAGAAGGGGGGGTGAAGTGGGGGGGGTTTGCGGGCCGGTACCGGGCACATGGCGATCGATGCGAAGTACATTTGCGTGCGGGGCCGCCCGCACCCCCTCGGTTATATAGATGACCTCCTATAGCCTTGCCTAGACTGGAGATGATTTTAGGAAATGCTTAATGTGGATGATGGATCGATGGGTTTGAGTGACGCGAAGGCTCGAACATGTTTCACCGGACGGGATGCTTTGAAGTTTGACCTGGTCTGCGTTATTTTGAGATTGAATTATCTTACAAAGCTTAGTTTTTAAACTTCAAATTTGAATTTTTATGTTACTTAATAGTATACCAGTCAAGTTGTTTGCAAGCTAATTTGAATTTTATTTTTGTATTGATTCATTTTCATACAAACTATCTTAGTCATTCTAAAACGTAGATATCCCAAGAATAATTAAACTCGCTAAATATTTAAAACAACCAACAATAAATAGGTTGTTAATATTAATTTGAAGTTCATATCTCTCTAGAAATCTGTAGGAATGGTCATGAGAAGAATTTAAAAAGAAATGGACGTTTCCAAATAGCAATGGTGAAGGTCCGTCTTCTGCCCGATGGACCGACGACATTTTCAACTACTTGCTACTAACGATTTTGATCATAACTCTTACAAAAGTGTTTTATATTTTCTGTATCATGCCACCAACAATCTGACATTACCCAAGTTGACATTCTAAAGTCGATAGAAACGTCAAAAGCATACTCGTATGTGGGTTTTTAAGTGTCTTCGTTTAAAAATTTCATATATTTTAATACGTTTTTCATTTTCTAGCGAATCTAGAATACTTTCTTCTGTAAAATTATTACAATTTTAAGATGCCCGCCGCTGAACTTTCAGTAAGTACCTAATATGGGGTTCTACATTTCCAGACTGACTTTGTGCGGCACCCAACTTTATAAAAACTATTGAATGTATAGCCACGTGCAATCCACGTGTGCTACACTACATACGCCGTTTATATTCTCAAAGGTCAAAGGTTCCCTGCGTCATTCTACACGCTTGACTGAAGCATTTTACTAAATCTTTTTTAGTATTTTTGTTAATCGTGATTTAGAATCAAATTAGTTTTTATCCAATATTCTAGTCACGAGGAACTAGCACTTAGAATCATCTAGTATAATCAAAATGATTCTAATGATCCTTGTGATTTAATTGAACTTTATTATTGAGTAATTGGCTGTTGATAACATTGGTTTTAAGATATTGAATAGACTGAATCTTGGAATTACTGAATCGAATGTATTAATTTCGATGCTTTTCGTAGGCATGCTGTAAGCACGAGTAGGTACACTGGTTACTTATTTCGTAAATAGCTGGCCTAATTTTGATAAAGTTTTACAGAATATTGACCTAGAAAGAGTATCATAATTAAACATAATGCTGTACTGTACTTATGCTCTTTGCATCATTATATGAGGTTTTTTTTAATTCGGGTCAAATGTCACAAAACCACCACTTATATTACGAATTACGAAACGAGATATATCTTTTTCATGAATCTTTGAAGTTAATTTTAACAAACAAAAGCGTCCACGCATTGAAAAAATTATCAGTTAGCATTCTCAGTATTGAAAATAGAAAATACACATTTTGCAATATAAATCAAATAGTAATCTTCATTATTCTAATTACCAGTTTAAAATCACTTATTAATTACAAACTATTATTAATTTGTTCAATTTGTTTGCCTGTTATAAATGTTCCCCTTATTTTATGTAATTCAACCTATTTTCTACCCTTAAGGGGATTACATCCGTATCCTGGTACCGGAAGTCGGTCAAATCAACCCCTAGTCACGTAAACTTGTCACTTCGAATTAACTTGTAGGGTAAAATGAGCTCTATTTTGTACGTTTTAGATTCAATATGGCTGGTTCAACATTTTCCTTGTAAATTATCATAAGTCTGAAAGTTTGTGGTTGTATCATGTTGTAACCGTCAAGAGAATTGAGATAAATACGTAACAGTTTATTATTAGGTCGTATTGTTCATGATCAAAAGATAACTTATATTTGAATGTTATTACCAAAACAATACTTTTGTCTTAAACGTTACGCTTCATAACATATTTAACACACAATTGGTAGAGAAAAAAAATGGTAAAAGTGTGAGAAAATTCACGAGATTGTGTTTCAAAATTTTTTATACATTTTGATTAGTTTTTTTATTCTCAAGCAATTGCAAAATGGCTACTTGGCTAAATTCCCAGACCATTAGGCATTAGGGCGTGGTCAAACACAGCGCGCAAAGTGCTACGGCCGGACAAATCATTCCGCGATTTGGCTTGCCGCGCTGTGTTTGAACACACCCTTAGAATATTAGTTTTGATAGACACACATCTTGAAGTTTATATTTTCCGTTTGATAAAATCAATGAGTTTTATGCCGTTGTCTTAGAGTTCATAATCCTAAATTATATATTTTTTTGCGCCATTCACCGCGGTTTTTGCCGCGTCTACCTAAAGTAACATATCAAAACCAAAATAGCTTTTGGTTTTAACATTAATAAGTTTCCTATTCGCTGAACCCGTATGTGGTTAGTAAGTACCTACTGTAGGTACGTTTATGAGTCACATGTAATTTTTAAAGTGAATAATTTCACGGAACCTTCTGGGACTGCAATGATTTTTCTTTGACTTGCTAGGATTACCATAGTAAAGAAAAAATTCCGAGTAAAACCATTTTATAATATAACTGACAGGCGTCACAGCTCAGTCGGTAATAGCTCTGTCTGCCGTGCTGTGGGTCGTGGGTTCGATCCCCACTAAGAACAAACATTTGTGTGTGCCATACATAGATGTTTGTTCTATGTCTGGGTGTTACTATGTATTATAATTATGTATTTACAAAAAAGAGTATTTAAGTATTCTATCAGCATCTAGTTACCATATTACAAGCTTTGCTTAGTTTGGGACTAGAGGGCGTCGTGTGAAATGTCCATGAATATTTATTTATTATTTTATTTATTTATTTATAACTAGAATTATTAATGCTGCAAAAAGTATGTTGGATATACAAAGCCATTTTGGTTTTTTTATTTGGGACTGTGAAATCCCCTTCGCAGGGGGAACATGCAGAATCCCCTGCGTATTCCCCCTGCGATTTCCAAATAAGTCAAAAACTTTAATAGAAATATCGTCCCCGATTTTGTGTCCCTCTAATTTTCTTAAGCTTTTAAGTGAGAATTCAGAAGGTAGTTACTATTTCCCCTGTGGTCTTAGGGTAGCTGTGACGCGGAGATGTTAATGTGTTGAAGGTCGAGAGGTTATGGCTAATGAGATAACGCTTTTGACAGGTTTTTTGTTGTTTTGTGGTTTTTGGAGAGTTTGTAAAGACAAGATAAAATCATTTCAATCATTTTTGTTACAAAAACACGAGTGAGAGGTTATCAAGCGCTAGAGAAAAACAATAAAAAATGTACGAACCTGACATTTGAGAGTGTTCTTCTGTTTATCTGTCAGTGGTGTAGTGGTAGCGATCCCGCTCTCCGATCCTAAGGTTGTGAGTTTAAATCCGGACGTGTATCAATGGATTTTTCTACTCGAAAAATTTGTGTGCGCAATGCCAGCAGGGGTATGCCAATCAAAGTTGAACTGCAAAGTTTTAAATCATGGTCAGTTCATACTAACTCATAGTTATTCTGTGACTAAATAGTGACATTATGACGTCATTTTATTTGTTTTCGCGCATATTTTGCTGTCAAGTGTCTAAAAAGAATGATCACGTGGTACAAAATTGTACCACGTGACCTGAAGAAATTACACTGGGCAGTGAAATATAACTTGACAGCAAAAGATTGGCATACGGGGGCAGTTCTCTCAAACGGTGAAGGAAAAGAAAACATAGTGAGGAGACCCGCGGCTTAGTCAACACCCCACGTAAGATTAAGGCTTTACCAATCAATACCAGGTTAGTCATTCTTGATGTGTAAAAAAACATTTAACGAGCTATACCTAGTCGCCTAGCTACAACCCGTCTAGACCAAATCACTGAAACATACACAATAAAACACAAATTAGCCCTAAAACTGGAACCAGACGATAACTCATCAAACTAGCTAAGTGGGCCGTGTTTAATGTTAAATAGGGGATGATGGGGGATGCTACCCCATCTGAGTAGGTCGTTGGTTCACATCCGGGGAACGCAAGGTGGTTGGAACAGGTGTAGTAATTTCGGTTTATAAGGTGAATTATTCTCGCACTAGTAGAATTCAGATTTCCCTCGTGTTGAATATTATTTATTCAAAGCTTATAAACGTTCAGCTCATAAAAAACAGTTTAAAAAAACGTTTAGAAATAATTAAACAAACCAAAGAAAAAACATTATATTTGCAAAATAAACGAGTTAGATAGAAAAAATTTTGATTTACGTACCGTAGTGGGTTTTATCAATTGCACAAGCTGGAATAAATATTTAGTCTAATTAGTTAAATTTTATGAATATCTGCCCCCGTATGCCAATCTTTTGCTGTCAAGTTATATTTCACTGCCCAGTATAATTTCTTCAGGTCACGTGGTACAAAATTGTACCACGTGATCATTCTTTTTAGACACTTGACAGCAAAATATGCGCGAAAACACATCAAATGACGTCATAATGTCACTATTTAGTCACAGAATAACTATGAGTTAGTATGAACTGACCATGATTTAAAACTTTGCAGTTCAACTTTGATTGGTATACCCCTGCTGAATCCAATGTAACTAGACGTGAGAAGAGATTTTTATCATTAGTTACATTTAGGACGCAAAATTCCCACTAGTTACATCAATAGAACTAGCAATGGAGTTGGAATGGACGGTGGGTTTACAGCCTTACGTAAATCTATTTACTTATACCCACTAATAATTAATAATTATGGTCTAACTTATGAAAAAATCGTTTTACTCAGCCACTTTTCAACTGTATCACTCTCCGTTTAACTTTTCTTCTTTGTTCAGTTTTGACACTTAGGGCGGCTTGCACCAGAATCACTAAACGTGTTTAACAGCTAAATAGATTTAAATCTGACGTATTTGTATGACTGGATAACTCGCTAAATACTATTTAAGAGTTAAACGCGTTTAGCGATTCTGGTGCAAGCCGCCCTAAGTGCGGCTTGCACCAGAATCACTAAACGTGTTTAACAGCTAAATATATTTAAATCTGACGTATTTATATGACTGGATAACTCGCTAAATACTATTTAATAGTTAAACGCGTTTAGAGATTCTGGTGCAAGCCGCCCTTATTAGCTTCTGAACGTTGAGACGGGTTTATGGGTGAGAATTTTCATGATCATTTGCTTATACGTCTCTCAACTTTTGAGAGACGTTTGTGAGACCAGTCTAGGTAAAACCGCGAAAGTCTAATATAAAGTTATAATAGATAGGTGATCATTTAACACCTTTAATCGGGTCTAGACTAGACCCGAGGTGGCAGTAATAGGCTAGGTAGTAAAGTGCGGATTGTTATCGCCCAGTGACTCTCAAACTTTCTTATGTATAAAAACGCCTGACCGCACTTTATAAGTAGGGCACTAAGAAACATTTACGAATGTTTTTATTTCATAACTTTGCAGACACCAAATGATGCATTTGATGACCATTTTTTACAACATCGAGATGATTTTTCCTTAAAATAACTATCCTGCATTCGTATGCCAATCAAAGTTGAACTACAAATTTGAACTGCAAAGTTTTAAATCATGGTCACTTATACTAACTCATAGTTATTCTGTGACTGAATAGTGACATTATGACGTCATTTGATGTGTTTTCGCGCATATTTTGCTGTCAAGTGTCTCAAAAGAATGATCACGTTGTACAATTTTGTACCACGTGACCTGAAGAAATTACACTGGGCAGTGAAATATTACTTGACAGCAAAAGATTGGCATACGGGGGCTGAAGCATTCGTGGCTAGGCTTGCTTAGTCAATCTTCACCGGTTACTTAAGTTAAGCGACGTTCTGCGCGGTGACTATTTGGATGGGAGACCACTAGTGGCATTTACATCTGAGAGCTGCCGTGGTTCGGAGGGCACGTTAAACTGTCAATCCCAGTAGTCAGCTATGACGGAGGCCTTAAGGTGGCCTAAAACTCCGTCACCAGAGGTGGCCACGAACTCATACGATTGAATGAACTATCCCGGGTGGTCGATCCAAACTACCTACACTTTCTTTAATAATATAGGTACATGTTATTGTAACAAAATAATCATTTTAATGTTTTAATTACGTTTAAGTTCCAAACTTTTACCTATATTATTTACCTTTTACCTATACCTATATTATCATGTACCTATAGAGAGCAAGGTGTACGCCATTGTCGTAAATGAAAGAGGAGTTGACCAAGACTGATTTTTATTAACTACCCACACATAGATAATAATCGTAATAGCAAGCATTGACAACACAGTTATAGACCTACATAAAGTACCTACGTATAAAAGTATACGACAGCCATCTTTCAGGTGGTTCTGATCAACAACCCAGAATACTTAAAAAAAAAAAAGTATTATAAAAACACTGATTAAAACTTTGAGAAACTCTGGCTTAGAATAATAAATGTTTGGAGCAAATGGAGTCGTTCTTACTCTTGGCATCCCTGACTATGCCTAGTTTATAGATAGAATGTTGGTTCCAAGTTTGCCGCCTAGTTAGAGTTAACTTAATTATTTAAACTAAGTTAATAAAGTTAACTTGTTTAAGACCGTTGGTATAATACTTGTCTTTAGCTCGGTGAACGTAACATTAGTCAACCATTTTGCATTTGCTAGAGAATTAATAACGTCAAAAGAGTATGGTAAAGGTATTTAGTATTGATTTAAGTAGCTATATATTTGTTGTTTAGTACAAGTTTTTACTGGGCAGTACCAGATTGGATCAGTACATGAGTCATGCTAATTCCCACTAATATTACAAAATATGTAAAAGTTTAGATGTTCGGATGTTTTTGTATCAATCACGTCGAAACTACTGAACTGACCTAGATGTAACTTGAAATATATATAGTTCGTAACCTGGATTGACACATAGGCTACCTTTTATCCCGAATAATTAACAGGACCTATAGGATAAAATAATTGAGCGAGATTAACAGCGCCAATTAAACATACTTTTAATACAAAATACAAAAAATAAATACAATTTACAAAATAAATTTTTTCATTTTCATTTTTTTTTTTTTCATTTTTTTTCACTTTGACATGAGGACGACGTTTTTATCAGTTGCGAGGGTCTACCTAGTACGAGTTTTGGTTTATAACGTCTGACACGCGATTTCGGGCTCGGTTTATTGTCAAAGAATCCGCTCAGAAAACGGTATACGCGTAAGAAGTCGCGGGTAACAGCTGGGTCATAATAAATCTCCATTTTAATAAACTTTTTACCTATTCAGATCGAATATCAGTATTATTTTACAACCGACAAGTTAATTGATAAGTTTTTTGTGAGTCGGAACTTCGAGAAGCTTTCTTCAAAGGCAACAGTAATTTGATATTTCTTTGAATATTTATTTTATTTTGTCTTTGCCTTTGCAAGTGCAGATGGCTGTCGTAGAAACGGCAAATATTGATGGTTATAAAAGTGAAAAAATTATTGTACGGCCATCCACAGTGTGTTACCCCAATTAATTTTTTTTGATAATGAAAAACGATATCGGTCTTACTTGCGATGAGTCAAAAACACTGCAATTCCGAGAACAACGACCCCAAGTCGATCCTAATGTCACACCAGAATTAGTGTTCAGCTTCCAAAATGCAAAACCATAAATAAGATCAGTGACAGACAGACCAATTCGGAGGGGAGAGCCGCTATTTGTCTTGAATTTTAAAAGTAATGTTTTGGTTTTGTATATTTACTTGGGGGAGTGCTTTAGTTCCAACTCAATCTGTCAATTTCAAAGTCACCTTTAGGCTGCACGAGCATTTACGAGTGGCCAAGCGACCAGCAGCGGTTAGGGGTCAAACGAGAGCTTTCAGTTTATCTTTTGAAAAATACAATACTTGTACCACCGTGTATGAAAAAATAATTTTAAGATGACTAATAATTGCTACTTTAAAATGTTTTATAAAATACCTTAGCCGAAAATGTACCTTCAGCCTTATTATTCGTATTATTCCTGACATATGCAACTGTTTTGCCACTTCCTTTAAAATTATCTCAAATAGGCATATGCTTAAAAATTTTTAAAACTAAGGGTAGTTAAAGTATTAATTTCAGTAAAGTAGACCCTGAAATTCAAGACTCAAATATTTAGTAGATATACACCTTCATATAGATTGGATGTTTTCAAGAGACGAGTGAATAGGTATCTTCTAGGTAAGCGTGCTACATCGTCGACCGCATCTTCACTTAACATCAGGTGAGATTGCGGTCAAACGCTTGCTTATAAATTTATAAAAAAAAAAAAAAAAAAAAAAAATTAGTAAAATCACAAGATCACTTTCAAAAGAGTTACAGTACCAGAGAATTACAGTTGTAGACTTTACGTTCTCTTACGGTCACCGTTTTTTCAGAAAACCCATATTAAATCGCATAGCAACCCGCCGAATGCCCACATTTCATCAGAAGAACCCATAAAAAGGGTCATTCTATACTTTTGTCTTGAGTTTTGAGCTCCCAAAACAACCAATGTCGGAGAAGTCACCTTGTTTGACCCCCGAAGCCTTTGGGTAACGATTCTGTGTCGTATTACTAATAAAATAAGGTCTTTTATCGACCTTTGTGTAAACGCTATTGAATTTGATGCTGGAAATATGGGAATTTTCCATTTCGCAGTATTGGATTTTTTATTCGCTATTTTTGAAATAAATGTGGGATCAATGGTGAAATTCAATTTTATTTTACTGCTAATAATCACTGCCAAAATTTATTACGATATGATTTAATACAACGAAATATTGGCATGAACAAAATGTGAAGTTCGATCGTACTTACATCTTACTACCTCCGCTAAATATCATCATATACCGTGCCTATGGACTATCTAGTCGCCTATTCTTTATTTACAAATAAACCTAATAAATAAACATTCATGGATATTTCACTCAACGCCATCTAGTGCCAAACTAAGCAAAGCTTGTAATAGGATCTAGATTGCCGATAGAATATTTTTATGTTAATACATAGACATAGAACATAATTCATAGTAACACCCAGACATAGAACAAACATCTATATTTGCCGACTGAGCTGTGACGCCTGTCAAAATATTTTTATCGTACAAAACATTCGTTCTAGGTGGAAAATCGAACCCACAACCTACAGCGCATAAGACAGATCCATACCAACTGAGTTCTGAAGCCTAAAATAATAACAATCACAAAATCTTACTCTCAAACTACGCTCTCTACGGCGTAGCAACTGCTACGCGGCATCGTAGCACTCGCTACGGAAGAGCTACAAATTCTATTTGACCTTTACAAACTCGTAAGAATAAATAAATAATATTCATGGATACACAACGCCTAGTCTAGTCCCAAACTAAGCAAAACTTGTACTATGAGAACTAGATTGCTGGTAGAAAAGAATACATTACTTCGTTTATTCTAAATAAAAAAAACTTTTTGATAGGTCAGTCTGTCTATTGACTAATACTCTATCAATAAAAAACTTTTTTTTTTCCTTAACCTATCTCGTCCCACTGCTGGGCAAAGGTCTCCCCCAAAGACTTCCAATGTTCTCTCTCCTGGGCTTCCTCCCACCATCTCCTTTCAAAGGCGTCCAGGTCGTCCCGCCAGCGCTTTTTAGGGCGACCACGAGGCCGACGTCCTTCAGGGACCCAGGGTGTGGTGATGTTTGCCCACCTATCGGGCGGCATCCGGCTGACGTGCCCCGCCCAGCCCCATTTAAGCCTAGCGGTCTTGTTGCCCACATCGGCAATGCCTGTTAATGAACGCAGCATGGTGTTTCGCACTCGGTCAATCCGCTTGAAACCAAGGATGCTGCGTTCCATGGCTCTCTGGCAAATCTTGAGTTTGGACTTCTGCGACTCGGTCAATGACCATGTCTGTGCACCGTAGGTTAGGACGGGCAGGATACAAGTGTCGATGAGTTTGCGCTTTAGTGACAAAGGAAGGTCTCCCTTCATATAATACTAAAATAAAAAACTATGAGTTTTTTTTTATACAGTATAGACAAACGTTTGACCGTAATCTCACCTGATGGTAAGTGACGATGCGGTCGACGATGTAGCACATTTGCCTAGAAGAAACCTATTCACTCTCCTCTTGAAAACATCCAAATTGTAAGTGTTCGGAAACACAGACGCCGGCAAAGAGTTCCACTCCTTGCCGGTCCACAGGATAAATGTTGAGGCGGCGCGCTTGGTGCGGACTGGTGGCATGTCGACCATGTATGGGTGCCGCGTCTCCGTACGTCTGGTGGTCCGATGATGGAATGGGGATGGGGGAACTAACTCATGGAGTTAAGCATATTTTTGCTTAGTTAAATGAAAATGTATAGGAGATACAGAAATATTTTTTTACAAATGAACAATTTTATATGATTGGTCACGATCGTATCTACATCGTGTTTTATAATGCCGTACATACGTCCCCACCCTGTATATCAGCAATCTAGTTTCCATCGCATAAACTTTGTTTAGTTTAGGACTAGAGGGCGTTGTGTGAAATGTTTAGTATTAAAATTTGGCATCACACAAATGTTTGTTCTCAATAGGTATCGAATCCACAATTCACAGTACGGAAGGCAGAGCTATACCGACTGAGCTGTATCGCTTGTCCTGATTAATCTTAGGTTATGGTGTAGTCGGTCCCTATAGCCCGCATTACGTATCTGGCAGTGACAAGTGCGTCGCTGGCCGCTTGTCTGGGAGCCATTATGGCCAACGCACATCTATCGACAAAACTGTTTTGTCGCGTACTTAGTGACGTGAAAATAAATTTTGCTGTTATAACGAAAACAGCATATGACGAGGAAGCACTCGTCATATGCTGTTTTCGTTATAACGAAAAAGCGAACACAGCATGCATAAAATTATGTTTACCTATCTATTATAGCATGATTTAGTACCTACCCATTAAACATTGCTTACGCACATACCTAGAGAATGAACTGTACTTTTTTAATAAATAAGAATAGAGTAATTATGTAGTGTACTTAATAATATTATTAAGTACTTAGCATGATTCTCATTAAATAAGCAAGTAACGAAAACAGCAAATAAGACGAAACATATTGTGACGAAAAAAGTTATACTGACAGGGTTTGTCACGAAATTATGAAGTTTCACATCACTAACTGTTCGACAAGACGTTTTGTCTTTGGTTTGCGTTCTCCCTAAACGCGCAATAATATACTGCAATTGTACATTACTAGGGCTGGCAAGCTTGTACAATTACAATTACAATGTTCATTGTACAATTGTACAATGTAATAATTGTACAATGTATGTAATTGTGCATTGTACAATTAGTTAAGTTTTGTTTTGTATGTTATAGTAGTCCCTAGGTTAAGGTGTGCAATAAAGTATTTTCTATCTTCTATCTATCTATCTTGTACTACTAACTAGTTTTAGTTTTATTAGGGCTTCTTGTGAAATAGTCATAGGCATAGTCAAAATTGTCTGTCAAAATGACGTACAGAAGTCATATCTCTGTCTGTCATTTCGACAGACAATTTTGACAATGTATGTAAAAATGACAGACAGAGGCCAAAAATAAGAAGAAGAAGTCAGTCAATTCGTTAAGTTGGCTGACATTTGTTTGAAGGCAAATTGGTGGATTTTCCCTTCAAAACTTGGAAACGAATTCCATCAAATAAGGAAATCACATAATAAACATTTATTCCAATGGCTTACACTTTATGCTACGATCTCAAGTATTATTGGTTAAAATTCTACCAAAATTAAACAATGACACCAAGGAAAACAAAAATTGACAGAACTCAAAATCTTGTCACGATAGTATTGCGAAAAGATGTTTGACATTTGTCATTTTCTCTAACTGAAGAGATGACGTTTGTCAACAGGGGCCAAATTCTCACTTCGGCAGAAATTTTACCTAATAGGGATGACGTCAAAAACTCCTGTCACTAGTGGGTGAATCCTTTTCGACTGAGATTTGACGTCATCCCTATTAGAGTAAAATCTCTGCCATACCCAGAATCACCCCCCAGTGCTGTTGTACGATTATTGATACGTCACAATCATTGAACTATAAAATATCATTAATCTTGACAGGCGTCACAGCTCAGTCGGTATTAGCTCTGCCTTCCGTGCTGTGGGTCGTGGGTTCGATCCCCACTGAGAACAAACATTTGTGTGACAAACATAGATTTTTGTTCTATGTCTGGGTGTTACTATGTATTATAAGTATGTATTTTCAAAAAAAAAGTATATAAGTATTCTATCAGCATCTAGTTCCCATATTACAAGCTTTGCTTAGTTTGGGACTAGAGGGCGTCGTGTGAAATGTCCATGAATATTTATTTATTTTATTTAATCCCAATGACTTTTTATTAGTTATATAAACTTATTTTAAATAGGTTATTCACATTACATTGAGCATAAGCCCACATTTTGCCGTATTTTCATAAAAATCAAAGTTCAATTATTTTTGAACACATTAGTGTCATTTTGGTGCGTATTTAAAACTGGGTCGGGTTATGAACAAAAAACTTTATTCAATCTGAGTTTGGCTATGCAATAAACAGTAGTTAGTTCGAACAGTTTGAAACTATAACCAAATAGTTTTCTATCTTTGGTTCAATTTGGTAATCCGGTGGTATACCTGTGACTTTACATAAAGTTAATATCTACTTTATTATATATAAACTTAGTATTATACAAAATTAAGTACCTCATTAGTAAGTTATTCTATCAGGTTTATTCTCAAAACAGTAAAACTATTAAAATCAGACTAGGCGTTATCGCTGAGACATTATAAGCGGAATTCCGCTTGCGTAATTCCACATTCAAGCAAAAGTTTTCCGAAAGTGCCAGTGAATAAAACATCATCAGTTTTATTAAATTAATTTTTATTTCGGACAACTTTAGTCAAATATAACATAAAATAATTTTTTTTTAAAAGGAATTTAAAACTAAGGTTAGGTTATTGCCTCTAAATTAATATTATGAGCGCGGAACCGCCAAACTGTAATGGCCTAATTATTGAAAAATGTGTGAAAAATTTTCAAGCCAACTTACTTAGTTAACTATTTCAATGAACTAAGCTACATTTAGTTAAAGTTAAAAATCAGATCATTTTAAAATCGACTTTAATAACTCACACGAGCGTAAAAAAATTGAGCATCGCATACTAGTTAGTGTCCAAAACCGCCATTTCACTTCGATATCGTTTAAAAAATATCAATAAACAATAGCGATACTAGTTAGCGTTGCTACACTGCTACAACCCTACTGAGCTTGTGTACGCCCCACCCCTTGGCACAGCGATGCACGCCATACATGTATGTGAGCTTTATTTTTAACCAAAACTTAAAACCTTATTTTCTGACCGATTTGGCTGTATGCTAACGTTCAGAGTGCCTGATATATACTGGTTCACGATTTAAAAAGAAACACGTTAGCCACGATTTACGATGCGCCGTTTTCAAGGGATAAGTTCATATTTCTGTGGTGAATTGCAGTTCAAAAGATGTGAAGAATGAGCTATATATCTTTCCTTGTCATACTTATTCCAGTTTTTTTGGCCGAGTTACCAAATAGCCTGATAGTTTATCAAATTCCCTCTAAAGTGCCTTTAATGTTTAGACATGGCTCTATTAGCTTGAGAAAATTGCGTCTTACTGCACTGAGCACTCTATTTTTTGTTATACTACGAGAAAAATGGACGCTGAAAAATAAATTCTACATTTGTACGCTATGATTTAGTCTTGAAAGAACTGAAAAAAGACATAGGGCTGAATGCGGTAAAAGAAACCATAGTTTTTCTTAAAAATTACTTGTTTTCTTATTCGTTTTGACCATAAAAAGGATCTATAGTGGTAAAAGTTAAAAGCTTTGGTGTCCCCATCAGCTTCCTAAATGATGGGTAACTGTGCCGCATACTCTACTATTATCGACTTTACTCATTACTCTACATCTTACTGTCACACTCAGGGTAATACGTTAAAAGATAATCAATGCTTATTCCATTGACATCTCTTACTAATGAGTAATGACGATAATAACGTTCTAAGGATGACTGTAGGGCTCCTAGAAGCAATTCTCTCGGAATAGTTACACCGTGTTTTGTCTCTTTCGATCTAATTTCAATCTTCATGTGAATGCAAAAGACAAAACACGTGTAACTATTCCATGCTAACATCGAGTTTATTAATACCAGAGTTAGAATTCATCAATCATTCTCCATTATCATTTATAGTGAAGCTATAATTACTCAATAGGTAGGTAGTATTATTCTATAACTTATTATTCATGATCTAGAAACAGTTTAGACTTGTCCTCATCTAATTTGGACAAGTGAGTAAAGTCAGAGGCAGAAAGTAGATCTAGACAAGTAGGTATGCTATTCGAGCAAATACTAACTAATTTATATTGTTAAACTGGAAGTTGGCAACCAGCAACGCCCAATTGTTATGGAATTTTCACAATATTCAAAACTGGTGTACAAATGGTGTAAAAATATACAAATATCCAGAAATAAGTACGTACCTAGTTAAGCTTTGTTTAAACCTATACAAAGTCGAGAAGCTGCGAGGAATCTTTGTGCGCATCTGAAATTATAACTTATAATTAACATTTTAAGTAGATACAGTCTGTGATGATAAGATGCTTATACAAATCATAATTTTCAAAGATGTAAAGATGTTAGATGTAACAGTTAATTTGCTTCCACAAGTCCATCATAAGAAAAACGTTTTGCGAAAGTTACACGAACAGATTTGAACTGACTAACAACCTACTAAAATCATCAAAATGTTACAATACTAGGGCGAAAGCATAAAAACAATATTCAGCTGTCATTTGTCGTAAACTACACCCCTGTCACGTCTGCTGTCAGACACGGAACTTAGAAACAATGGAGTCGGTATAAAAATTAGATGAAGGCGTGATTAACCGAG
Source organism: Gandaritis pyraliata (assembly GCA_947859175.1). NCBI lineage: Eukaryota > Metazoa > Arthropoda > Insecta > Lepidoptera > Geometridae > Gandaritis > Gandaritis pyraliata. Next base: position 6,597,448 of record OX401875.1, on the reverse strand, counting down.
CTTTCTTTCTCAGAAAAAAAAATAAAGAAGAAGATAAGAAGAGTTGAAAAATAAATTGAGTTTAAAAATGAAGTGATGGTTTTCAAAGTATGTTTTAATTTTATTACATTCTGAACTAAGAAGGTACCTAGGTAATCAAAAATCTTTACTACTTAAAAGGCTCCGTCAATTTGTTTTTATGAAGGATTTCTAAGCGTTTGGCTGATTGGATATTACAACACTTGAGAAGTAGATCTAAAAATGTTGCCTGCACCTTGTATTTACTGTATTTCTTAATAACATCGAAGTGATAAATGCAGTAACATAAAACTGAGCGGTGTTTATTAAAAAGTTATTATAAAAAGATTATATTTCAATAAAAATATAGAAATAAAATCGTATCACACATTTAAATCACCACAACATTAAATTTCTTATCGAATATTTCCTAGAGAATGAAATAAATCATCATCCGCACATTTTATGAAGTTGAATTGAAAGTAACATCTTATACAACACTTCAGAGTTTCATTATTCCGTATCAGCACCCTAATGGATGTCTTGATGAACATGAAGGGACCATGAGAACTGCCATCATTGTGTCACTGGGGACGGCGGTGCGAATAAAAAAATCGTAAAAGCATAGCTCGTAAACCAAATCGTAAAATCCAAACCATCAGAAAAAGTATTATGTTAGGGCGTGGACATACGAGACGACGGCTGACAGCAAGTTACTGTAAAAGAATTACAAATTAGTCAAACTGACACATAAAAATTTTTTCGCACCTCTAGATTAGTGACAGATTTTCAAACGTAAATTATGCTTAGGGTACACGCGCACTTTGCGACAAAACATGCAGCGACCAATGAAGTTACATTGATTTGACGAATTCAATGATTTTTATGCCGTAGAGTTCATTACTTAGTAGGGTGGGGGGAGGGGATGACAGAGGCAATGGTTGCTAGTGCACTTAATCTAAGCAATTATTAACTTGGCCAATCTGACTAATTACAATTTTAAATAACGTAGTTTTAAACACCATTTTATCGATTTGCTAGTTCGACCAATGAAAAAACATTTTATTCCTAAAGAAAATTATGACTATTACATTTAAAATATTTACAAAATACACATAAATAGATGCGTTATCCAAACCATTTACAAAATTTGATGTAACATCACGTGTGTTCAAGTCCTTACAAAAAAACATCCCAATCTTTTTTTGAGGAAATCCACATTCTCTAGAGAATAATATCTCAGTAACCACCGGGTTTGGCATTAAGGTACAAAATGGTGGCGCTGTGGCGGTAATCGGTACCACCTGGTGTTATACGATTTTACGACTTCTAACATTGTTTACGGTGTAAATGCTAGTTCAGTTTCACACGATTATTTTAGTTTTAGCCCAGAATAGTATACAAATTACAATATTATAGGTAGAAGTAGCAGTACTAATAATAGTGTTTTTAAACTATTTTGCATTTAGGTACTTGTGTGTCGATGCTGAAAGGATGGCATAGTATAGGTGCTGGACAAGCTTGCTCTAGCTAAATAATGCTAAAGGCATTGCACCGTGTGTTTTGGCTCTAATACTGTACAAATAATTATAAATCTATGTTTATTTGAACTTAAATTTTCATACGTAATTAAAATGTTCAATTTGAGAGTAATTCTCTTATTTTTAGTAAAAATGTCACAAGGTTGGCTGTTATTTTGAGATTTTTATGACTTTTCAACATAATCTAAGTCCAATTTTTATTCAAATAAGACATCCAAAGAGATTTGATTATTTTTATAATCTTCGTTTTTATTAAAACCATTTATTAAGTTTGAAGAGTACTAAAAAAGTACAAAAGGCGAATACTGTCGTAGTTTAAATAAATAAGTAGCTCACAGTTAAAGTTAGACAGTTTTTGATAACCGAACACCAAACGTCAGAAGTTTTCCGATTACGCATTGTCTTTTTACCTCTTCTACAAAATTACACACACGAAGAGACTTTACCATTAGCAACTTTCTAGCCCATCCATTGCTGAACAGGGCTTATGCATCCAGGGGGCATTCTCTTAATCAAATCTAGTTAAAATATTTTTAGTAAGATGTCATTAAATAGCAGCCAAATGTCACAAACATTATAACATCAAAACAAAATTGCAGTAACATTTTTACTAGATTAAGGGCGTCTTGCACCAGAGTCACTAAACGTATTTAACAGCTAAATCGATTTAAATCTGACGTATTTGTATGACTTGACAACTCGCTAAATACTATTTAAGAGTTAAACGCGTTTAGCGATTCTGGTGCAAGCCGCCCTAAGAATTACCCCGCAGATTCTCCCTGTGCATGTATCTTTCCTTTTGGTTTGCCGACCAACAGCCAAGTGAATAGCACTATTAGGCCTTCAAAGTTGGTACAGTACGCACATTGGATCTTTATCCCTCTGAAGTTAAGACGAGAGTGAATATAGGTTTCATCTAGCTAGGCAAATGTGCTGAATTATCGACCGCATCATGAGATTGCGATCAAACATTTGCCTATAGTAAAAAAGAGCACTATAGCTTGTAGATCTAGATGGAACCTCCAGGCTTCAGTGGAAACTTTAACCGCACACCCAAACACGGGACTGGATTGGCCTATTTTGTAGCGACGTCTGTGCCCCCCCCCCCCCCCCCCCCCCTAGGCCTAGACGGACGGGCGCCGGCGAAGGTTGTCTGTGAAGGAAGGTTAAGGACTGAACGGATTGATAGGAACGATTTTAATAAGTGTTTTATATGAGTTCCTGATTTAGCTTGACCCTAGACTTATCGAAGTATTCCACGTAAAACGTTCATTTGAAAAGCACAAAACCACCTACGCTGTTTCACGAAGAGCATCGATTTATTTCTAAGCTGAGTACTTTCCTTGGAATAATTCAAATGTTTCCACAAATAGCACCCGATGATAAGCTTCTAGTGAGGTAGTATAACATCATAAAAAGTTGCAAAACTAAAAACAATTATTAACACTCGTGACTGTAGTGCCCACAGAACAAAGGAAGTAAATAGAAAGAGCATGATGACTTTTTAGTATGAGAACCAGTGTAGCTAAACTCACACCATGTCAAAACTAACACACTTAGAAATAAAGATTATAATTGGTTGAAAGAGAACGTAAAACGGACCTAAATCCATTAAAATAATTTTATTGATATAAAACCTTAGTTCCATCGGAACATGGTTCAAAACTCAATAAAATAAACAAGTGATAAAAATTAAAGTTTACTTCGTCTACTCAGCAAAAGGTGGCGCTTTTGCGAAGCATTTTTGTTATAGTCTTTATTAACAAATCTTAAGATTGATAATGCAATGGCTGTTATGACAAACATAGCTACTCACTTAGTGATGTGACCAATGAGGATACATGACGAATTTGTCGATATCGATTATTACCTACCCACTGATTGATAACGAAATAGCTACGTTTAGCCGCAATTACATTTGTCTGATACGTTGTGTCCAAGGGCTCTGCCGTTTGTGGTGGTCGAAATAAAAATATTTTCTTTCTTTGTTTAATTATAATCAATCATAAAGGTTAGTATCAGACTGACACTATTGTCAGTCTGATACTTGGGTAAGGACCAAGAATGAAGGTACCTACCTAATTAATTAAAACTTCATGAATATAAATAATAACACTATAATTACCTGAAAACACAAAATTATTAGAGTCGGTATAGCTGTGCCAACAATGTATTTGTTTCCACTTTTTTTAATTACAAAATCTTGATCCTTAAAGTGCAGCAAATTGTACCTACTGTATTTTGTAGGAAACCAATTTTGTTTCCCAGTTGCATCAATCAATTTTTTTTATGTCTGGCACATTGGGTAAACTGAAACCAGAAGATATACCTATTTTTTCAAAATATTTCTGTAATTTTCATCTGACCCAGCCATTAAAGTTATCGATAACGCATTCATCAGTTTATTGGGGCCACATCCCTAACTGAGTAGCGAAAGTTGAGGTTTAAAAGAAACGCGACTTTAACATGTATGATTTACAGTCTTTTTTTCTTTGACGGTTTTGCATTTTAACAAAACTAACAATTAACAATAAAATATTACTTATCGGTGATATGATATGCCCCCATTTGTTAAATTTTTGATTCCGCTATCGTTTTTGCACTCTAAAACAGCACAATATGGCATGTTTATATTTTTTAATGATTTTTTTCAAGTACGGTTACCATGACAAAATTCAAACACGACTGAAGTGAGCGGAGCTAGGCGGAGCTTGAAGTGCGTAATGCGATGCAGACTTGATATTAAGCGGATCCACCTACTTACTAATTCTACTTATTTTCTCTTTTCTGTGGTAGTGCCCGTGTTACTATAGATCTAAAATCTACGTCCTCATTTACCACAGAGTATGTGCTCGGTAGACGTGTTCTAGTTTACGCAATTGTGATCGCTCAACCACAAACTTCTAACTATATTCTGTAAGCGCAGTATTATGTCATTATCAAAAAAGGTATGTAGCTATATAGCTAGCTATATTTTTCAAAATCCTCAGTAAAATAACGTTGTGAAAACTTTTCTGCTATGTTATTTCTAATTATTAAATAAATTGAAATTTTTCATCACTTTTCTAACAAGAAAAGCAAGATCCAAATCACTGGTAATTGGTATGACGTTGTCAGCTTTGCCGCGACCAATGTGCCAGATACAAAACAAACCTCGTTACGGTTTGCTTCGACCAGACGCCCAGGAAAAACCTTACAAATACATTCAGAATTGTTAAAAGAAAGAAATCGCTTTCAGTGACAAGACCGCCTATGTTATGTACTTGCATAACTAGTGTATAATATTTCGTTTAAATTCTTCTCTTCGTTTATACCTTTTCAAAATTGAAAACTCGATTTTAGAAATAGGTCTAGCTTACTTAATTATTGAATGTTTTAGTTATCAGTCGTTTTCAGCATTTATTTTCTATCTTACGAGAAACGAAAGAGTCGCCATCAAACGTCCAGTAGTATCTAGAACTTTGCTATCAAATACGGTGATGATTTTAGTATCAAAATTGCAGTAACCACGGAGCTATTTGTCAAAGTTTATGCGCATTGCACAAAAAACAGAACATGAAAACTAAATTGCCGACGATGCCTTAATTTTTGGCGATGCGAATACCGAGATATCGAGAGCAAGGTTAGCCTGCATGTTGTAAGAAGGAAAATACAGAAACACACATAAACAACATAGAATGAGAGGAGTAGTGCAAGGAATAACAAGAGAAAGTTGGTAAAAAACTATCAATGATCAAAAACATAACTCACATACTTAGGTAGAGTAGATTCCAAGTTGTACCAACCATTTACTGATTTTGAACGATATTACTAAAACAAAACGTAGATATTAAACCTACAGACAACCATTAAAAAGTATTTTTTCCAGAATTGAGTCAACCTTGTAGTTTATTATAGTTTTCGTTCAATAGTTTAGTTTAAGCGTCCGAAATGAGCAAAAATGGGTCCCATTTCATGCAGCTTTTGATTTTAAATAAAGGCTACTTTGCTATACAACTTTAATATACTCGATCGTAAAAAAGTATTAGTTTGTCGATTTTTTCTACGAAATCGTAGCACTGTCTATGAGTGCTACGACCTTTTTATACGTAGAACTTACCATTATTTGAAGCCGAAAAATAAAGACGACCATCTTGATACAGTATTCAACTTATTTAAAATTAACTAAATTAGATTAATAATAAAGATAAATTTATTTACAAAAACATTCATAATAACTACATAAGGTTTTGTACAATTAGCAGTTACAATAGTACAAAACATAATTTATAGAAAACCCAAGGTTTGATTGTGCGGTAATTTATTACTCTAACAAGTTCTATTTTCCTCTGCAAATCGAGTCTGTTTCGTTTCCCTGCTGCTTCTTCTCACAAATTGAATGGTATAGTGTCGAGACGTCAGATTACCGCACAATAGGAATTACAACTCTGGGGAAATGGACGATATTTATCACAGACAGGGCTGGACTAAGGACTTTGAGTTGGGTTACCACCTGCTATTAAAAAACTATACATTCTCTTCACAAATATGTATACAATGCTGGTGACTCAAATAAATAAACAAATATTTTGACTTCAAGTTTCACTATTGTTTATCACTACAAAATTGTGTTTGAACTCTAAAATAATTAGTAAGTATTTGTGATATAAATATACACCCTCCGACAAGATGAGGCGACGATCTGTGAAATGTAGCTGGCAAACCCTGGATGAGAAGAGCCGCAGTCTTGGGAGAGACCTACGTCCAGCAGTGGACCCATATAGGTTGATGAGGATTTGAAAAAAAATAAGTACAGTAAAGGAAGATAGGTAACTACTACGGTGGTATTTTACCCAAAGGGGATTTTGAGACTTTCAGTCTCAAGATCCCCTCGATTCTAAATTTTCAAATAAATTGGGGTAAAACTCAAAGGGGATTTTGAGACTAACCCATTTTGCAAAATGTAAAATTTTATTCAACAGGTTTTCTACCACCTACAGTTCTAGACTATTTAGTCTACTTAACCCCGCCATACTTAACCCCAATACCGCCCTTCTCATATCCTTATGGTATGATTAGATTAGGCTTCCCCGCGAGCTAGGCTAGACCACTTTGTAGGTTACACGTTCAGAGAACTGAATAATGTTACTTCTGGCAAGCTAATCGGTCTCGTCGGTACGCTAATGAGACAGCCAGATGTCGGAAAGTTTACTGAACTTACTAAAATATTAGGTACCTTTTTCATTGCTCAGCGTTTTCTGGAAATACTTATTAGGTTTTCATTCTTGCATTATATTTTCGTGAGATTTTGACGGAAATAGCTGAAAGATTTTCATTGAAAGTAGGTTGAATAAAATTAGGACAAGCTAATAATATGTAGTTACATTCACAGCATTTTAACTCGTTCTACGCGATGCGCCATGAAGCCCAAACGGAAAATCTTGCCTTTTCTTTTGGGGCTGAACGTGTTAAATATATTTTCTTGAACAGTTTTACATCAGTCAGTAATTAATTAATTATTCAACTTTCCTGACTTTAGCTAAAACTGTTTTATAAATAAAAAATGTACTTACTTAGGTATTGTTTTGATCTGTGATTTTGATAACGAAAGCGCCTCTATTACAAAAAGCATTATAGCAAATCATCTTCACGTAAATTCTATTACCTACTTGTGAAACTAAATAGTACTGAAAGATATGACGGACAGTTCAAGCCCATTCCACCCCATACCAATCTCAAGATTTACGAGCATTATTGCACCTTATCCCGTCGGAATAAAACCCACAGTTACTTAGTTTAACTCCAATAAAGTATTACCGTGATGTCTCATAAAGTATTCTGAACTGCTACCTATCCATTACCTTCAGTCGGTGGATGTATTAGTTCGAGATTTTCTGGAACGTGCCCTTAGATTATCCGGACGGAGGAATTCACTTTTCTTGAAAGGATTGGTGCTATTGTACCTACGAATAAACTTAAGAAGAGAATGAAAATGCTAAATGAAATTAGTGAGTAAGTAAAGGTAAATTAGTGAGTAATAAGTATGTAAATTAGAATATTGAGTAGATACCTAAAGAATATAAAAATGTTATTTAATAATTATGTTAGTATTATGGTTAAAATACCTAGTCACCATTTTTAAATTGTCGTGCCCTAACTGGGCTCATGTTGGTAGCATAAATATATTTAAGACCCTTTTGTACAACATGAACGCAATAAAGTATTGAGTAGGTAAAGGTTAATTAGTGAGTTAATTAATGGTGTATTTAAAATAACACTTATATCCATCGAAATATGTATTTTAACCAGTATAAAATGATGGATATGGTTTTGGATTGTGCTAAACAAAGTTTTTAGTTCAAAGTATAAAGTTAGTTAAAGTTTCAAGCTTCAATTTAGGTAAGTAGGTATATACTCTACCAATTGAAATAGTTTTCAGGTGCTTATGTAGGTACAGTCAACGATAAAAAGATGTACACAAATCGTAATTTTTCAAGGAAAATTTTACGCTAGAAAATATCCAGATGCCGTATCAATTTTATAAAGACACGTAAGTAACATATTTCTGAAAATTTTGATTTGTATACATTTATTTTCGCTGACGAGTACAAAGTTAATTACTCTCAAATTCGTGCTGTGGGTTGTGGGTTCAATCCCCACTGAGAACAAACATTTGTGTCACGGCTAACATAGATGTTCTATGTCTGGGTATTAACGTGGTAACGATCAAAATTCCTATTTTCCTATCTTGTTTCCTATTATGGGATAGAGTCGGAGGGTAGGTGACAAACGTTCACATAACTCATTAGAGAGCCATCGATTACCATAGAGCCTCCATTATCGTAAATACCGGTACTCGTTATGGTAATTAAGGTAATAATAATAACTCCGTGTTTAGTGTTATTTTCGCGATTGCTGACGGGGGGGTAGGACTGTTATTGAAAAGTATCTAATAGTACCCATTTGTTCTGAACAGGATCCAAAAACATAAATATAAATAAATATTAGGTATCCCGTACTTTCACATTTATTAAAAGTTTAGATGTTGTCTTATGATGTTGATGTTTAGATGAATCTTGTCAAAACTATTGAACCAACTTGGATGAACCTTGATATATATTTAGTTCGTAGCCTGGATTCACACGGAGGCTATTTTTCATCCCGAATAAATAACAGGACCTACAGGATAATATGAACGAACGGGATTAGCAGCGTCACTAAAACATACCTACTTTGATACGAGGACAACGTCACGTCAGTTGCTTGGGTCTAGTACGAGTTTTGAGCGTATAAAGACGTTGTAAAATATCCGAAAAAAAAACGGTACACGCGTACAAAGTCGCGGGTATTATATAAAATTTAAATTTGAATTCATTGAAATGAATGAAAATTCAAAACAACGATAAGTAAGATATTTTACCATCATTTCTAAAACTCCAGCATCGTAGTCTACTAAAATATTCTATACAACTCACGGTCCAGCGATTTACAACCGTAATCAGTTGTTGTACGATACAGTTTAAATTGAACCAAACTGCGCATTACTCAGCACCAGAGTTCCGAACTCGGTCAATGACTATCGAACTTTGACGGCCACTACTGAACTACGATGTTGTATTTTACTAACTGCTGACAGGATGGGGCTCAATTCCACTAATTTACAACGGTTAACGTTTTATTCATTTAAGTACAACTGTGCAGGTGAATCAAAATTTGATTCACCTGCACAGTGATAGATCGATAAAACCATAGTTGTACAATTGAATAAAGCGTCCACCGTTTTAAAATTAGCCTATAATTAATTTTAATTATTAGCCTATAAAAAGATAATCGATCATTCAATCAATTAAAGTTTGGTAGTAGAATACAAAATAAACTGAAACAGATGAAAAGCTACGGTGCAGCTGCGTTTCAACTGACAAATTTGTTAGTGGAATTAGCGCCGCCCCTCCAACCAAATGAAATTCTACAATCACTAGTATTTTATGCTAAAATATCATTAATTTCAATACTTGTTTCACGTGAAGAAGGTGGGCGTTGAGACAGCTACTCAGTTTATAATTTTTGCTGTCTCATCGTTTTATCTTGTAATTAGATCTATATGTACCTAGTTCTGAATAAATTACGTTTGAAATTACGTTTGAAGGTTTCTGTACATACCTAGCTATTTCTGAGTTTTTTATTCTAATCTACAAAATTAAACTCAGACTCCGAGCTCGGTAATGAGTAACGATGACATAAAGCAAGGATAAAGCCCTTATCCCTAAAGACCAGCTTTTGATAACCAATTAATTTGTTATTTCAAGTCCAAAGCCCTAACTTACAAAGCTCTAAAACCCTTATTTAAGGCTAAAGTATGTTCAGGTAAACCGAAGAGCTAAAAGAAACACAATTTAATTTTCATAACCTAGATCTATTCGGTCCATTTTTGGGGGGGGGGTGAAGGAGATGGTGGGAGGAGGCCCAGGAGAGAGAATATTGGAAGTTTTTGGGAGAGACCTTTGCCCAGCAGTGGGACGAGATAGGTTAAGGAAAAAAAAAGATCTATTCTTCCTAAGTATAATAATATTGTGTTTATCTACGGTCACAAAGTTATAAACTGCACAGAATAGAATTAAATGGAAAGACTGACTATAATATAAATATGGCTCAATTCTGTAAGAAAGAAGGTATAAGTGCGGACTTTTTCAGGCTGATACGATGTTAGATGTAGCTCAGTTAAAAAAAATTGTTCAATAATTGTTGAATAACCTCTTTATTTATAATCTGTTGTCATTTTAGCGTGGCTTTAAAAATGTTCTATCTCTGTCACTTGCATGACGGCTCAAAAGAGATGACAACCAATTATTAGCTAGAGTGGAGCTTTAGAAGATTAATATAATTCATAATTATTATGAATAAAACCATTAGTATCTAACTATTTATTTAAATATTTGTTTATGTTAGACAATAAATATTCATGGACATTTCACACAACGCCCTCTAGTCCCAAACTAAGTAAAGCTTCTAATTATGGGAACTACATAGATTACTGATGGAATACTGTGTACTAATACCCTTTTTTTTTGTAAATACATACGTATCGATAATCGATTATAATATAGATAATACATAAATGTGTAATCGGTACTAGATACAAATATTCTTAATCACAGTAATAGTACATCTAATATTCTACTCCTAGATCGAATGAACTAACTAATACATAGTTAGTTAATAATGCTCAGACAATATTTTATTTCCGTTCTTGATGCCATACACCTACGTAATGAGGAATCGTTCCAATTCCCTACCTCAATGTGTTTTTATACAGGGCGTAACAAAACTACACCTGGAAACTGATATTGAATTTTTTTTGTCTATGATTCTAAAAATGAGATGCATTGAGCTACAAATATAAAATTAATATTAGCTAGATACATCTTTATACAAAATGTATAAAATAACATGTTGTTGGTTACATGCATGTTTTTTTTTAAACACGTAGTTTTTAAAATTACTAACCAGTCTTTCACAAAAAAAAGTTCTGAACTTTTCCGATATAAAAACCTTTGATATTTTTTAAAAGTTTTTAAATAAAATTGAACACGGTGTCACTGTTGTACCTATAGAAGAATTTGTAAATCGTTCGGGATAATAATACTGGTAGGTAACCTTACTTACATAGAAAAAAGAAAACACAAGAAGGAGCATTTGACATAATTTGTATGAAGGTTTTTGTCACCAAAATGCTATAAAAATGTTCCCGTGCGCATCATGTTCGCGCAGCCCAATGTTGCACCTACAAAACTATTTCCCAATTTTTTGGGGTAATTTTTTTTTGTATAAGCTGCTTACCTAAGTAGGAGGTAACGAAATAGAGATTTATAAATTTTATTAGAAATAAGTACAAACTTTAATAGAGATTTATAAATTTTATAAGAATTAAAGAAAAACTTTTTAGATGATGTACCTATAAATAAAACACAATTTTTTAGTTTATATTTCTACAATATTTATTTACTTCTATATTCTTTCTATACTATTTATATATTTATTTGATAGGTACTTAGAACTTTGGTACTTATTACATAATTAAGTACGAAAAGCGCTATGCGCGGCACCGACTCTTAGGTACTTACTTATACTTACATTAGTTTAAGAACTTAGTTATTAAGGTTAAATAAAAAAGGTTTATTATTTTTGCTTTTCAGTTTTTTCAGCGGCCTAGTTTTTTTGTTTAAAAGTTTTTATTGTATAATTGTTTTTTGATGAGTGCGCTACTGGGCGGTATATGGCTCAACAATATTAACCAGAAATTTATGAGTTAAGAATAACTCTAAAACCTATTCAACAAACAGGAAGATAATGAGAACATTATCTTCCTGTTTGTTGAATAATTTTTTTATAGTACCGTCTTTTAGACGTTGAAGTATTATCTTGATTTTTACATTTTGATAAATGGTGAAAACGTATGTCTAGGTACTTTTCTATTATCGCTCGGATCAAACAATTTCTGTGGCTTCGGCATTCAGAATCAATGGGGAAAATTTCTGGCGTACTAATAAATTTTTTGAAAATACTTAGAACTAAAGCTAAATGTTGACCCTCTGCAGTTATCACAAAGTCCTCCTTTGATATATGCCGAACATGTGCTTCATATATACAACAAATATCAAATACACTTTGTGAAGGATAGCAAAGACCACCTTTGTTTTTTAGGCCAATTAGCTTGTGAAACCACAATATGTCGGTGGCACTCATTATATCGATACAAAACTTACATTTAATGGCTTTTGATAAATAATGAATTTTTCTCGTCTGAGTATGTCAGCAGGAAAGCTAAAATTTCACAAATATTTTTTCAAAATAACAAATGTAGCGCTCTATGATTAAAAATATCTATTGAAATACCTATGTCTAGTCACATAGTAACACTACACTGATGTGTAGTCACATAGAGATTAATATAAATTTTGTTGGGAAAAAAAGTGTTGGTGTTGTTTGCAACATTATTGAATTGATGGTCATTTTTCTTTAAATTGATGATTCCTTATCAAATAGAGACTCAAATGTGATACTTACCGATGATATGTAATCCCATCTACTTTGTTTTTAGACCCAGGCCAATTTTTGCAAGTGGGAACCACACACGTCGGCATAATTGTATAAAAATATGTTTGGCATTGGAGGTGTCAATGGCCAGAGACTAAATGACACAAAGGCCTCCACTATGGTACACTTTTATCCATGACAAGAAAATGGCTATACACTTCATCTGTACTTTCTATAATCTGTGCTTACTTATTAACATGACAGCTTATTTCAAGCAGATATAAACAATATGACTTGACGTATGACTCGACTTGACTATACTTATTTCAATAATCCACTTGACACTGGCAAAATTGTCTGTGGAAATGACGGACAGAGGCCATATTATATAAGAGAAGAAGAAGAACAATAGAACACTTTCATTATTAGCCGTATTATAGAGTAGGTAGGTACACCCTGTAGGGCGGGCTTTATTTAGACTGTTAATACTTGCGTGGGCTCAAAAGAAATATAATATTTGGGATCTCGAAGGCTCCTCTCAGTTCACAACGTACAGTCTCCATGAGCTATCGCGATATTTGGTGTGAATATAATCAGAAGGATAAGATTAGTGTATTACAAAAGCCGATTCTATAACTTATGGACTTAAATCTTGGTTTTTGAACACGTAAGTTTACTTTTAAAACTATTATTATGAACATAGTTTTCATTTAAATGGGATATTTACCATGATCTGTAAGTTTTATTATACAAATCTTGGTACCTATGCTAAAATAAATTATCCCGATTTTTGTACAAACTGTGCAAGTTTTTATTAGGTACTTTAATTAACACGGAATATTAATTTATGTCATAGTAGTTTACATATTGTGTAAAATTAAATGGTAAATTAGTAGAGTTCGTCCGGAAAAAGTAAGTAAATAACTACACCTATTTCTACCGCCTAGCAATGATGATCGCATTGCTGTGTTCCAATTTGAAGGGTGTGGGCCAACACCAAATCCAAACTTTAAAAAATCCTAGAAAATTCAGTTTTTGAGATATCGCCAAAATTCTTTAGCGGTTATTACATTACACAATCTCAAGCACGCTAACTAGCATCAAGCGTAGTGTAATAAGGGAAAGACAGGTAGACTGACTTACTAGTAGCAAGCCAGTCTACGTAGATTCTAAGCACGTGCTAGTTAGCGTGCTTGAGATTGTGTAATGTAATAACCGCTTTTCACAGTTGTGTTTTGGACGTAAAAATCTATCGATTTACATAAAAAAAAATACGCTCATCTTCCTCATTACAGACACGTGCCTTGAGTTACATGCTACTACGGTTTCGAAGTGATAGTGATATAAAATATATTTTTATAATCAGAAAGAATTATTATTTTGGTGACGAGGTTAACTCTGAACATAGTTATGTGAGTAGATAATAATAATATGATTAGTACATAGCTTTTTATCGTTATAAATTTTGTGATTATAAACATCTGACTATATAAGATCTTTATTAATATTTTAGGGAAAGATAAAACAGGCGAAATGGCACCGGAACAATTAAAATATTATTAATGTTTTCTGAGAATATAATTTTTGCTTACTTAGGTAAACCTAAACAGGTACAAAAGGGTGGTTTAAACCTTCCATGAATTATTAAACACCTACACCATCAGAAAGTGGAGAAATTTCGGCACAAAAGTTATTTTATCTCATAATTTATTCAATTTAGCTAAATTATAACAATACCTACGAACGAACGGTTAATGCACGGATGAATAAAATAAGGTTAAGGTGTTATTACAAAATCAAACATTGCCTGCCTTTTAAACCCTGTTAAAATTATAAAGTATCATTACGGACTTTAAAGACTCGAAATTCTTGTGCACAGATCAATTAAATAAGGTTAATGTATTTTTGAAAATTAAGTCCTTTCCGTGATATTATTAACTTAATCTATTTTATCTCACACCATGGTTAATGGCTTTTCAACTTGCTTCCGAAATCTCCAAAATACTTACCGGCCCTTTCAAAGAATGTTCGAAACTTTTATAAAGTTATTTTATCAAAGACGTTTATTATGATTTATCTTCCAATTTCAACGAATTTTGATAGTACCTACTTTTAAATGACATAGATAACTGATGATACCTATTTAATTTATTTGGGCTACTTTTCTTTCAATGATAATTTTAGTCAAAGTTTTATGGTTTACATGCTACTGAATTAAAATTAACTTGTGCTATTTTTTGTCCAGCCTAGCAATAATTTATCATAGTTTTCAATACGAAACTCCCGGAAAAGTTTGCGGAACTTAAGATATAAACCATACATACCTACGACTTTTATCATTTTCCTAAAGAGTAGTAAAAAATATTACAAGACCATAAGCAGAGAGACAGCCGAGACACAGAATAATTATAGTTTCTTCTCACTACGAGTAGATACCTCAAAGGTTAAATTCAACTTTATTGGTAGGTAGGTATGTATTTGATTTATGCAATTTGGTATAGGTACTTAGGTACTATCAGCAAAATTTCCGCCTTACCACTTTTGAAACAGTTTCGCTTGCAAGCAGTTAGCTACCTGACCTCGCCTTTTTCTTTTGTCTTCTTATTTTGACCAACCAGAGACCTAAACATCTATTTATTTTTATGACTGCCCATTGTTTTCATAACTTTTACACCCGAAATAATTTGCTTCTATTGGTATTCAAAAATTAACGGCTAGTCAGTTCACAGAAAATGCATCCTTAAGGTGGTAAGGCAGAACTTTTGCTGATGGTACATATCATAGTGGGGTAAACTGACATATTATTTTTTAGATAGGTACTAAGTTCATAGACACGATGTCATAACAATTAAAAAAAATTCTACAATAAAAATATTTTTGTGATCCCAAAATAAATAGCACTGAATTTCACACGTCCTTTACCTACAAAGATTTTGTTTTTTTTAATAGCTCTTAACTGCTGAAACTTAAAGCTTATTTTACTTCAAAATGTGTATACTGTGGTATATGGAGTGAATTAGGCCTTCTCGAGGTAAAAGTTCACTCGGAAAAGCATAAAAAAGTCGTAACTTTTGTTCGGCGCGTGACGATGTTTGATCATAAAATGGAAAAGGTGTTGTAATGTGTGTTGTACGTACACGTTTGGTAAATGATTTGACCTTATTTTTACACTTTAGAAAAAAATCTTTATCGCTTTATAAAAAAGTGTTTTACATAATGATTTTTTAATTAATGTTGACTAAAGGGGGGTTTACACGGGTGACTAAAGCCGCACGATTTTGCCGCGCGGCGTAAATCGACCATCTAAATGGCAATTCGGCTAAGTAATTTAAGTAGTAAAAGTAATTTGAAGCAATTTGTGAAGCGACTCGCCGCACGGCGAAAATCGACCCGTGTAAATACCCCATAACAAGCTAACTACTAAAAAACAACATTCGAACATCCTTTATCATTATTTACCTACTAAATGTTTTAGGTATATTTTCTATATTATTATGTAAAGCTAGAGTAAGTTATTAACCGACTTCAAAAAAGGAAGAGCTTCTCAATTCAGTTTTAGGTATGTTTTTTTTATTGTTTGTTACCTCAGAACTCCGTCATTTATGAACCGATTTCAAAATTCTTTTACTTTCAGATTGGTCCCATTCAATTTTCATCAAAACCGGTTTAGTAGTTCGGCATATAAATAGAAATACCTAACTGAAAAAAATACATGCCAACCATGTGCACGAAATTGCGTATTTTTGCTTTCCTGTGACTTTTAAGTGGTGTTTATAGTCACTAGAACATTCCCAATAAACTGTCATCATCATTCATCATGATGATGAAGCTGGTAGTCGAATTGAAATCTGTTTTTCTAGTTTTTTAAACTTATAATTGATGTTTGCATATTTCCATAAATACCAGCCCGAATGGAGCATCACAGCGCTGGATCGCACAGCGTGGAGGGAAGGGGGGGAGGCCTTTGCCCAGCAGTGGGACATTGAAGGCTTATAATAATAATAATAATAATTGATGTTTGCAGGGTCGGAGATGTCGCGCAGGCTCGGGCCCGATGGCGGCGGGTGAGCGGGTGTGGCGGCTAGGCGCCCATGCGCGCCTGGCTCCTCGTGTGTGCGGCGCTCGCGCTCGCGCCGTGCCGAGCGACCGCCGCGCACGCGCGCTCCCTCAATCCGCGCACGGAGCGCATCAAGTCACTTATATTAGCCAAAGTAAGAGAAACTACAACTACTCACCAGTAACAGTTGCACCAAAAGCGCTGTAGGTAGGTACCTACGCGGTCTAGCTCATGACTACGTTTAGATCGAGAGATATAATGAAATGAGAGTCTTCAATGTCGGTGACAGGGCAATAAACGAAGCTACATGGCTACTGCCAGACTAATTTGAAAGTACTCTTAATAGAAGGATGCCTTATTAGCTTAATACTCAGCAGTGTATCAGACTAACTCTAAAACATCAGGAGCAACAACCACGTGGCTATCAGCAACAGCAGATCATTTGCCTCTCCCAAATATTGCTGACATATTAAAAGACTTCAATAGCAAAAAGCGAATGTCCAAAGCGTGCACAAAGCGAACGTGCCCACTCGACTTACCTATATAACAATTTTTCTAGTGGCAAATTATATATCTCACTCACTCGGCTGTTTACCGGTCCACCTGTCGAAATATGTCTAATTTTGACAGGCGTCACAGCTCAGTCGGTAATAGCTCTGCCTTCCGTGCTGTGGGTCGTGGGTTCGATTCCCACCAAGAACAAACATTTATGCGTGGCAAACATAGATGTTTGTTCTATGTCTGGGTGTTACTATGTAATATAAGTATGTATATGTACCAAAAAAAAAAGTATATAAGTATTCTATCAGCCATCTGGTTCCCATATTACAAGCTTTGCTTAGTTTGGGACTAGAGGGTGTTGTGTGAAATGTCCCTGTATATTTATTTATTTATTTATTTAATTATGTTTTATCTTGCAGCTGGGGCTCACAGAACGGCCGACGCCGCTCGGGGCGCCGCCTCGAGACGTGGTGCGGCAGATACTAGCGCGCGCCGCCGACCCGCATCCCGTCGCGCAAGAGCACGAAGCAGAACACGCGATGAGAGAGGTCATCGCGATAGCTCATAGAGGTAACATACCCGAGGGTCAAGGTAAAAGTCATCCAAAGTTTGAGGAACAAAATCATACACCTAACGGCGATGCATAGTTCTTAGAAGCACTTACATACATTAAGCTTGGGGTAATGATTAGGGGAAGTTAGAACTACGTTGTATAATATCACGCACTAAAATAAAACAAAAGATAGTACGAGGCTTGTTAAGGGAAAATGGATTAAAACGGATTTAAAACACTGAAAGTAGAGACGGACTCAAAGATGAGGTAGACATATCAAAGTCAGCTTATAGAGGTAACATTATTCAAGGTTAAGTCAACTGTGGCTACGTAGGTAACCAGTGAAACGACATGAGAGCAATCATCGCGAAATCTAGCATAGGTAACATAACCAAAGTCAATATTAAAGGTAATAGTGACTTTAGAGTCAACCTACTGACATGCTCTGTGTTGTTGATACCACCAATTTGTTTTATAGTCATTTCGGCCAGAGGGCTACTGGTCAAGTGGGTATAAAACAAAGAGAGAAGTAAAAGAATACATTGCTTGATGAACTATTGAGGTAGAAAATGAAATAAAAACAAAAGTGCACCGTAACCCCACACCCCTTTTCAAACGAGCTCGTAGAAACAAGCGATAAGATGTTGATAGCAGTAAATCACAGGTATCCAAGGTCAATGGTATTATTCAAAGTCAAGTTAAGAGTGAGAAAGTCAATAGGTAATAAACATAGCCGTGTTGGCCGAGTGGGATTGTACCTCGACTTTCGATCCGAAGGTCGTGGGTTCAAATCCCAACCGTGCATCAATGCATTTTTCGTTCGGAAAATTTATATGCGCATTAACACGAGCTTTACGGTGAAGGAAAACATCGTGAGGAAACCCGCGGCTTAGTCAGCTCCGCACGTATTGACCTTGTCTTTCCTGTGGATATGGCTGACTAGGCTGAGAGGATGGTATAGGTGCTGGGCAAGCCTACTCCATCTAAACATTGTCCTAGGCACTACAGTGTCCCGTTAAGTGTAGGCATAGGTTGCCTCTTGACGCTGTATAAATCATCTTCAATAGATGTAAAGGCCTATTATTATTATTATTAATAAACATAGCTCTATGTTGTTTTAAAACTGATAAGTAAGAAGAAAACTAATCTATTCCTCGTCCGAGATTCTAAGCGAGTTATGGCGTTTTCACCATACCCGATATCGTCGGAGAGCAAAAGTTATACGCTGTGAAAGCCCACTGATTTGTTATGTCGTGTCGGTGTTGGTCAAGTGTGCAAACGCCCAAGAGGTCCCAGAACTGATAAAAGGTCAAGAAACGCAAGGAAAATATCCAGGAAATGGATAGGGCTTGCTGCCAAACCCCGTCTTGTAAAAGCAGAATATGTATAGCATTTCAATTAACTCTCATTTAGAAATAGAGGTAGAGTCACTAAACATGTCTATGTAATTCTTCTGCATCACGACTGCAGTGGTTCTGAGTTTGTATGAAAATTATAGCCCGTCTGACGCACCATAGTCCCACTGCGCCATTTCTTCGTGTCTGTAATTTTAAGTTGCCCTAAAACCGTCAATGTAAAAACTATAGCAAGTATATCACTACTTTTTCTGAAACTTTCATATCATATCGGGTTCCTTTACTACTAAAGTTTAGTAGCATTCGTTTGTAGGGTCATCGTCAGGGCTCGTATAAATATATATTACATGTTCATAGAATACCTAACAGAGAAACCTTTACCTAGATAACTTACTGGGAATCTTTGCTACCGTAAGATCAGCTTTCAAAACATGCGTGAAAAGCATTACAGCTGGAAAACTTACGTAACTTACAAGTTACGACCCTTGAAAGTTTGAAGTGCATCGCAACAGTACTTCTGAAGAAAACAACACTTGAAGTTGGGAAAGAGCGAAATAATATACTACAATCACGGGTACTGCCTGGGATGTTTCAAAACTGTATTTAGCTCCTGATATTTTACAATCTTTAGGTAGAAAACTTCAAAGAATATAATATTAGTCAGGTGTCATGTGATAATAAGTATTCTATATATATTAGATAAAATCTGACCAAACTAAGTTTGCAATGAAATAAATGGGCAACTCCGAAATGAATTATAGGTACAGTTTGCACAACGGATTTTTATCCCTCTGAAGTTAGGTGCAACAACGATTGGGCATGTATTGTTGTGCGGAAAAATTCGCCTAGGTACCCATAAATTTGTGTTTTGCGAAAGATCCATTGTGACTACTATAAAACATTACTCATAGGACAGGTAACTTTCGCTGACATTAACTTTTTATATCACATAGGTAGTTGAGTCTAGTCCAAGCAAGAGCAGGACTACCGACATCCGCTCTATGGACAACAGCCTCCTAGAGCGCGACTAAAGAGCCGGAAAAGTTTTTTGCGCACCACTTCAGCCACCGAAGAACATCCAGCCACACTCAAGGTCACGCTCTGGAAAAACGAACAACCGCCATCACCTGGTTTTATCCCAAAAGAGCATCTGCCTCCAGGACGAGATCTTCCATGGCCAGTGTGGAGATCCATCAACCGGCTCCGAACCCAAGTCGGTCGCTCTAGGGAGAGCATGTGTAGATGGGGCTATCGCGACCCTGCTCTCAGTCAATGTGACTGCGGGGTCCCCATCCAAACGATGTCCTATTTGCTCGTTTGCCCCTTGTGCCCTAACACCTGCACAAGGGATGACCTCATAGATGCCACAGACGAGGGGGTAAAGGTGGCGAAGTTCTACTCGAACTTCGTCTAGTCATACCATTGACACGCAAAGAAGAAGTTGAGTCTTAGTTTTTTGAAATTTATGTTCAATTCTACAAGTAAAATACTCCTTGATAAAACGCTGAAAAATCTACTGCTTAGCTACCTAGATCTGCGAAGGTGACGCAAAGTGCATCCACACCGAGCTAAAGTACGATAAAGTGTGATTGTATACCAGCACACGCATAAATTTGCCCAGTGGGGGTGAACTGACAAGATTTAGTATGCGTAAGGCTTGTGCTACACTTGTCCAGTGGTCGTGCTAGTTTGTAGTTTAGCGTGCAAGTTATTGAATTTTACTATCGCATGATTGTTGATAGTTTTGGCTTTTGATAGATCTTTTGTAGAATAATAGGTACTCACATAGATAAATATTTATATTGAACATCCAACTACTCAAAAAGTTCGCGCCAATACTACTATAAGTTACTGGAACTCATTTGTATCATATTTATTTTATTCTTAACTCATATAAGACATCAGATTTATTAGGGTAAGTACCTACATTGAGAGAAGAACTCAGTGAAATGTGCAACTGGTTATAAAGAAAACGGCTTCGCATTGTTTTAAGTCTGCAAGCTCATTTAACAATCTTGTCAGCAAGTAGATAAACGATCATAAAATCCAGTTAGCACAAGACTCGTGTATCACAGCCTTAAATTATCGGTTCACCACTGACCGAGTAGTTGATGTAAGGTCGACCTTTCTGGAGAGCCATGCATAAACTGCAGATTGAAATAAGTTATTGGACAAAGTTGTACGAACTTTACTCATCAGTCAATTTGTTTGGTTATCTTACACAGAGATTTTTGCAAGTATAAACAGGCGTCACAGCTCAGTCGGTAATAGCTCTGCCTTCCGTGCTGTGGGTCGTGGGTTCGATCCCCACCAAGAACAAACATTTGTGTGTGGCGAACATAGATGTTTGTTCTATGTCTGGGTGTTACTATGTAGTATAAGTATGTATTTACAAAAAAAAAGTATATAAGTATTCTATCAGTATCTAGTTCCCATATTACAAGCTTTGCTTAGTTTGGGACTAGAGGGCGTCGTGTGATATGTCTATGAATATTTATATTTATTTATTTATTTATAAACACTAATAATATCTACTGATAACAATAGTCAAGCATTGAAAGGGAAGTTACTCTGTGGCATAGTTTTAAGTAGAGATTCTCAAACAAAACTGTTTTTATGTTTAGGTACGGATCAGTACTTGAGCAGTGCAAATATAGATAAGTATATTGAGTAACGGGTCAAAGTGGATAGTTATAATAGTAAAGGCGACCTTAATGGACTGTTTGAATAAGTAAGTAAGTAAAACATTTATTTGCAACACACAAGAAATTTAAAATAAACAAATACACTAGAAAGAAATAAACAACAGAGACGATAATTACTAAACAGAATCACAAATCAAATACAAATAATACAAAGAAGAATAACGTGATAGTACCTAGATTCTGACCAAGTGAAGTTTGTAATGTAATAAATTCACACCTTCAAATGCATAAACGATGTAGAGGCTGCTTTAGAGGCGAGTTCAGACACTAGGTGAATACTTGTTGAAACGTTTCAGCGGACTATTTAGTCTCGGTCTATGAATTTGGGGGATAAATAGCTGATTTTGTGTCTTTGCTAGAACTACTCAAGGCTTTTCCTAAAGAATGATTACTAATTTACCATAAGGGAGCTAAAGGTCAAATGAAAAATATTATACAGTAGGCCAGCGAGCCTACACCAAGCTCGTCTGGCTTACATCATCATAGGTAATTGGAGATCGTGTCTGATAGCTGTCTGCAACGTTCGCCCTGTAAATATAAACACCGATTCACCATTCGACTTTCATGAGAAAGGTGTGGTGCGACTGAGGGAGCTGATCAAAGATATAAACAGCGGTCTCACCGCGAAACTCGTAATGGAGATCAACAACTTTGGTCATAACTTTTTAAAATCATGATTTGAATTTTGTAACCCTTCCAACCCCTTCGTGAAAACTGTAAAATTTTAACAAAATTTAATGTGATTTTGTAACCCTCATTACAAAATCTCCAAACACTGTCATCCGCAAATTAATTGCAAGTTACAAATAAATAAAT
This sequence comes from Gandaritis pyraliata, assembly GCA_947859175.1. Lineage (NCBI taxonomy): Eukaryota > Metazoa > Arthropoda > Insecta > Lepidoptera > Geometridae > Gandaritis > Gandaritis pyraliata. The sequence continues at coordinate 6,574,910 of OX401875.1, read as the reverse complement.
ATTCATGGACAATTTCACAGTAATCAAAGTTTGCAATAGGTACCTAAATAACTTGGTTGTACCGATTCACCTGTTGCATTGCATACTGAAGTAGTTTCACCGATGTTTTACACAAGCATTTCATTTTATTTTAGCTTTCAGGAAACGTTCAGTGTAATCGATGAGTGTATGAAGTAAAAATTATGATTAACCTATTATTATCTAGTTGTTGTTTACTTCAAGTTTGTAGCCTTTATTTATAACAAAGTTGAAGGTATATACGAGAAAGTAGGAAAGTTGCCTAAATTATGTTTATCCCCAATACTCAATCTACCTATCTCTGGTTTTTCGTTAGGTCATCTTCTTGTCCTTATCCCAAAGTAGCTTATTTTGTCAATAAAATTATGTCTTCGACGCACAGCGATATCTAACTACCTATTACCGAGGGTTGAATATTGGCTTCAGCCGTAGAGTACGTTTGGATCCAGGTAGGGTTAGGGAGCTGAAGCCTCCTTAAACACTTTCAGGGCCCTATGGGTGGATCAGGGTTTGTCAGAGAAAACTCTAAATAACTGAATAAGATTTTGGTTTGGGCGGGCCTTGACCCAGTTACAAGGCCCGCCCAAACCAAAATCTTGGGTCAAACTGAAATCCCTCCGAAACCGTAATTCTGAATCCGCCTTTGAATTTTGTATGTAATAAAAATTCGCTTACCGCTGGTAGTCAAACCACACCCTAGTAGTGAATCTCAAGGGATCACTGCGTCCAACGTCTTAGAAACAATAATCTGCGATAAGTATGTACTTTCTTGAATATTTTCTATTTCCTGTAATTTGTCTTATCCGATACTATATTGCTTTTATTCTTGACCTCCATGTCTTAGGGTTTTTTATATCCTAGGGATGATAAGAATATAAATAAAGATTTTATTTTATTCTTACGAATATCTTTATGTAGACGTCTCGTAAATATTACTGATTCATTCCTAACTAGGTAGGTATTCATTTTAAAGCTAAAACTATCACATTTAATTCGGTATTATGATGAGATGTCCTCTGAATTGTTGGCTGATGGTTCATTTGGTATCTTTTCATAATATCATAAATCATTTTTTGATAACTTTTAGCTATAGTCAAATGTAATTTAGATTTTTTTTATAGAGGAATAGACAATAAATCCTTTTAATAACCTTTTATAACATTTTTATTTCAAATTTCGGTTATTTATAGAGTAATTTATTGGATAAATCTGATGTTAAAGTTTCGTTTCCAAGTGTTTCGTTGGGACATATACTTAGTTGTACCAATATTTTAGATATTTATGACTATTGATTATGATTTATTTATCAACGAATATCACCAATTACAATCATTAAACAATTTAAAGTTGGACACTAAAATACAAGTACCTATAAGACAAAGAAGTCTAATTAGTACAGGATGGACCACATTGGTACCTACACTAGGTAAGACTTGTTTGTAGGTATTGTGTCGCACAAATTTGAATGCCCTCCGCTGGGTTTGTGACAAACTATTAAGAGCCTACACTACTCCAGCTCAAATCCAAGTTTCACGGCCCATTCGTGCAGATACCGCACCGCGCACTCGCAGCTATCTCACTCGCACAGTTCACCACGCAGCGCAGAGGTCACGAGTCGACCGCACGATAGAGTAAATACACAGTTATTGTACATCTAGTACCGAGCTATGGAAATAAAAAAATTAATCATTGTACAAATATACTAAAGCGCCGTAGGTAGTTATGATACACGTTATTGTACACCCAGTAGGTATGGAAATAAAGTGAAAGGAATATTGCATAAAAGTGGTCCATAGTTGGCCACTTTTTCTAAGGCCTGTGGCACGGCTCCTGATCATGCTAAATAATTTGTATTATGGAATGGACACAGTAGTAAAAAACAAGGAGAAATCAGAAAATTTTATTGTATTTCAAGAGGGAGATCTCAATTCGATTGTATTTTGTTTGTTACCTCGTTCGCTTCTCACTCGATCAGATCATCATCATCGGTTCAGATCAAATGGGTTGTATGCTTATTCGAAAAATGGGAAAACCTCAGGAGGAAGCTTATTCCACATCTTATATGAGAAATATTTCGCCTATTTACATGCATTTATTTATTTACATGCACATCATCGGGTGTGTAGAATGCTTGTTTGTCTACTCATCTTCAGGTGGGCTGAAAGCCTGTTTACCTACACATCATCAGGTGGGCTAAACGCCTGTTTGCCTACACATCATCAGGTGGGCTGAAAGCCTGTTTACCTACACATCATCAGGTGGGCTGAACGCCTGTTTGCCTACACATCATCAGGTGGGCTGAAAGCCTGTTTACCTACACATCATCAGGTGAGCTGAACGCCTGTTTGCCTTCACATCATCAGGTGGGCTGAACGCCTGTTTACCTACACATCATCAGGTGGGCTGAACGCCTGTTTACCTACACATCATCAGGTGGGCTGAACGCCTGTTTGCCTACACATCATCAGGTGGGCTGAAAGCCTGTTTACCTACACATCATCAGGTGGGCTGAACGCCTGTTTGCCTTCACATCATCAGGTGGGCTGAACGCCTGTTTACCTACACATCATCAGGTGGGCTGAACGCCTGTTTACCTACACATCATCAGGTGGGCTGAACGCCTGTTTGCCTACACATCATCAGGTGGGCTGAACGCCTGTTTGCCTACACATCATCAGGTGGTGCTGATTACGGAAATGGTATCCATTTTGAAATCCGAGATGGCAAACATCGATTTTTTTGAATAAAATGATATGGGTGTCGTTTTCAGAATATTTTGGGGTGCTGATTACGGAAATAGTATCCATTTTGAAATCCGAGATGGCGGACATTGATTTTTTTGAGAAAAGTGATATGGGTGTGGTTTTCGGGATATTTTGGGGTGCTGATTACGGAAATGTTATCCATTTTGAAATCCGAGATGGCTTACATTGATTTTTTTGAGAAAAATGATATGGGTGTTGTTTTCGGGATATTTTGGGGTGCTGATTACGGAAATGGTATCCATTTTGAAATCTGAGATGGCTTAGATAGATTTTTTGAGAAAAATGATATGGGTGCCGTTTTCGGGATAATTTGGGGTGCTGATTACGGAAATGGTATCCATTTTGAAATCCAAGATGGCGGACATTGATTTTTTTGAGAAAAAAGTAATGGGTGTTGTTTTCGGGATATTTTGGGGTGCTGATTACGGAAATAGTATCCATTTTAAAATCAGAGATGGCGGACATTGTTTTTTTTTGAGAAAAGTTATATGGGTGTTGTTTTCGGGATATTTTGGGGTGCTGATTACGGAAATGGTATCCATTTTGAAATCCGAGATGGCAAACATCGATTTTTTTGAATAAAATGATATGGGTGTCGTTTTCAGAATATTTTGGGGTGCTGATTACGGAAATAGTATCCATTTTGAAATCCGAGATGGCGAACATTGATTATTTTGAGAAAAGTGATATGGGTGTTGTTTTTGGGGATATTTTGGGGTGCTGATTACGGAAATGGTATCCATTTTGAAATCTGAGATGGCTTATATAGATTTTTTGAGAAAAATGATATGGGTGCCGTTTTCGGGATATTTTGGGGTGCTGATTATGGAAATGGTATCTATCGATTTTAAAGTTTTTGTTTATGAATCGATTTCTTTTAAAATCGATATCTGAGAGTCCTCCTCAGCCATTATACGCATTACCCATATCACTTTTCTCAAAAAAATCAATGTCTGCCATCTTGGATTTTAAAATGGATACCATTTCCATAATCAGCATTCCAAAATATCCCAAAAACGACACCCATATCATTTTATAAAACAAAATCGATGTCCGCCATATTGGATTTCAAAATGGACACCATTTCCGTAATCAGCACTCCAAAATATCCCGAAAACGGCACCCATATCACTTTTCTCAAAAAAATCAATGTCCGCCATCTTGGATTTCCAAATGGATACCATTTCCGTAATCAGCACCCCAAAATATCCCGAAAACGACACCCATATCACTTTATTCAAAAAAATCGATGTCCGCCATCTTGGATTTCAAAATGGATACTTTTTCCGTAATCAGCACCCCAAAATATCCCGAAAACGACACCCATATCGTTTTATTCAAAAAAATCGATGTCCGCCATCTTGGATTTCAAAATGGATACTTTTTCCGTAATCAGCACCACAAAATATCCCGAAAACGACATCCATATATCACTTTATTCAAAAAAATCAATGTCCGCCATCTTGGATTTAAAAATGGATACCATTTCCGTAATCAGCACCCCGAAATATCCCGAAAACGACACCCATATCACTTTATTCAAAAAAATCGATGTCCGCCATCTTGGATTGCAAAATGGATACTTTTTCCGTAATCAGCACCCCAAAATATCCCGAAAACGACACCCATATCACTTTTCTCAAAAAATCAATGTCCGCAGTAGAGAGTTATTGGGCACTCTACCCCACCTTCAGTGCCTTCGGCACTTTCGGTGGGGTGAGCGCCCAATAACTCGTTTGACTCCAACAATGAAGTGGGGTGGGCGCCGAATGACTCCAACAATGAAATGTTAACTCGTTTGTTAACATGTTTACCCCGCTAAAAGTATAAAAACATGATTTGATTTTAACTTAGATTTGCGGTTACAAGCGTAGTATATCTGTTAAGCGTAAAATAATCTGATTAGCTTATGACTTACCTTGATTGATTTGGCGAACCTATAAAATGTCAGCATTAATAACAGCAGTAATTTCATTAGTACGGTCATTCTACTACTGACACTGTCACGATGAAGTTCGTCAAGCAGCCGATTTCACTACAACTAAACAACATTAGTATTGATCCTAAAATACGGAGCTTACGTCATGGTAAACTTTTACCAAATACTATACGCTGCATAATATGCGGACCATCAAACTGTGGAAAAACAAATTTAATAATTGGTTTACTTCTACATGCAAACGGATTACAGTTTCGAAATGTTTATGTGTATTCTAAAACTCTTTATCAACCAAAGTATATATTTTTGGAACAAGTTCTAAAAAAGGTTCCAAGTATTTCGTTTTCTAAATATCATGAAAATGAAGAGGTTTTGAAACCGGAGGCTGCTAAATGTAATTCCATTATTATATTTGATGACGTGGCATGTGAAAACCAAAATAACATTCGAGATTATTTTGCGACGGGTAGACATAAATATATAGATTGTTTCTATTTGAATCAAACTTACAGCAAAATACCAAAACAGTTAATAAGAGATAATGCAAATTTAATTGTCCTTTTCAAGCAAGATGATATTAATATGAGACATGTTTATGATGAACATGTTAACACAGATATGTCATGGCATGAATTTAGAAACGTGTGTTCAAATGTTTGGAAAGACCCTTATAGCTATTTAGTGATAAACAAAGACTGTGAAAAGAATAAGGGATGTTATCGTAAAATGTTTGATACTTTTATTGAGTTTAATTAGATCATATTTCATCCACGAACGAAAACTGATTTCTCTTCAGTCGTGCTGTATCGATCATACGTAGGTGTGCTGTGAGAAATTGTATTTCATAATTTACCTACTTTAAAATTTAAGATACATAACGTGTAGCTAAAAATGGCGAATCCTGTTCATCCTTATTACTCTGTTGAAAGAAGGCGATTGGAAAGTTTTAGAACCTGGCCAAAAGGTTTATCTCAAAAACCTTCGGTTATGGCGGACGCTGGATTTTTTTATACTGGACAAAGTGATAGAGTTATTTGTTATTTTTGCAATGGAAAACTTAAAGATTGGACCCCAGAAGACCAACCATGGAAAGAACATGCACGCTGGTTTAAATACTGCTCTTATGTTTTGATTATAAAAGGCGAAGAATATGTGCAAAGTATTGGGTCGTATAAAAATCCTGTACAAAACCGTGATTGTGATATTATTATAATTGATGATAAAAAACTTGTACAACCTACCAGACGTGATGACCTGCTTGAAGCAGCTAAAATCATCTGCAAAATATGTTTAGTAGAAGAGGTAAAAACTTGTTTCATACCTTGCGGACATGTCGTGGCTTGCGAAAAGTGCGCTCTTTCTGTTTACAAAAAATGTCCCATTTGCAGAAAACTGTACGTAGACATAATCAGATTGTATTTTTAACCAACTTAGTACCTCCTATAAATATCAAATCCACTTTAGAAATTTAACCATTTCTCATCTATCATTCTACAATAGTACATACCACGCACATTTCACTCAATTGAATAATCTTTAATCGATATTATTATGGAAAAGAATATAAAAAGACAAATCGCAAATGCTGCAGAAGCTGTTAAAAAAAAAGTTCGAAAGATGCGAGATATTGAAACTGAAAAATCTAGTATTTTGGAATCTGTTTTTAAACCAATTACTAATCCTCTTAATAAAATGATGGAGAAAGAAAAGAAGTACCCAAAATGTTTAGAAAATGATTTTTTAGAAACTTCAAGTCCATTAGAAAAAGACAAAACACTTAAAAGAGAATCCAACATCGGATTTAATGTTTTTAGTCCAGGTGATAAAGTTTTGGATGGATCGGAGGAATCTAGTGAAGATTCAGAAAAATCCGATTGTGAAGATGATACAAATAATGATTCGTTTAAAACAGTTGAATCAGGTTCTAGTGACCACAGTTTTGACATTTCGTCGTGGTCCAAGTCTTCCGAAAATTTAAAGGGTATTCCATTTGGTGTGAGAAATGAACGTGGAAAACTTATGATGGGAGCTACACGTGTGGGTCTTCATGATGATTATATTCAAGTTGGTGCAAACAAGTATAAAATTACGTCTGGGATAAATGAACTTTTATTTAAGAAAGTGCCTGACTTATCTATGATAACAGATGAAGATATAAGACATTATAAATTAATGTTACTTGAAACAAATGCTCATCGAAGAGATTACGATCCATTGAAACCCATTAAAAGTAACAGAGGTCGAAAATACTTGAATATCATAAAGCCGTTATTCAAGTTGCGAAAGGTTTCAGCAAGTACTGACACTAGTCAGCCTGACACACACGAAGGAGAGGGGTTGTCTATATTGAAGAAATGGAAGAAAAATGTTGATTACGTGTACTGGGATGATCCTAATGAATTAATTGATAGGTTAAAACTACTAATTGCTTCTAAAGATGCTGGTAATACTGGGTTAGATAATGAAATAATATCTATTGTACAAGAGTTGCGTGAGAGTGGTATTATTCCAAATAAATAAGGTATAAATCTAAACTCACTTTCATTCCTGCTTTACCCTCATGACCTGACAGTTCATCATCTAAAATGGATAAATTTGGTCATCATATTCATAAACGATTGCGTTTATCAGATTTCTTAGAATTCATTGACAAACCATTGACATTGGTAAAAGAAGAAAACGGAGAAATAGATTTACAATCAAAGAGATTAACAGGTATTATAATTCCTCTGAAAGCAAATGATGCTGTTAATAAAGAATACGTAGACCAACAATCTGAATCATACGCAAGCAAGCAAGAAGTTCATGATTTGATTAACACTATAAAAACAGATATTCAAAATTGTATTCAACAGTTTAAACAAGACTTCTGCACAAAAGCTGATTTAAATAAAATTAAAATATTATCCATAAAAGATGAGTAAAATACAAGTTGTAAACGAAATTCACAAGGCAGCGCGTAGAAACTTTATTCGAAGATCTGTAGTATTAAAAGGGATCGATGACTTATGGCAAGCAGATCTTATTGATTTTGTTAACTTGAAAAGTTTTAACCATGGCTATAAGTTCATATTAGTAGTCTTAGATTGTTTTTCAAAGTTTGCCTGGGCTATTCCAGTCAAAACAAAGACCAAATGTGAAATAGCAAAGGCATTTAATAATATCTTGTTTTCAACTCATCGTAAGCCTGCTAATTTACAAACGGACCTGGGTACAGAATTTTATAATAATGAATTTAAAAAAATAACAACGTTATATAAAATTAACCATTATTCTACATATTCCATAAAAAAAGCATCCATAGTGGAACGGCTAATAAAAACTCTAAAAAACAAATTATACAAAAGTTTTAGTTTGAGTGGTAGCTATAAATGGGTGGGGAAGCCATTAGAAAATGTTGTAGACTTATATAATGACACAATACATAGAATTACAAAACATAAGCCAAATGTTGTTAACCACACAAATCAGAATTTAGTAATGAAAAATATAAAAAAATCACAGATCAAAACTGATAAATCAAAGAAAACCAAGTTGAACATAGGGGATTTGGTGCGTATAAGCAAATACAAAGGTAGTTTTGAAAAGGGTTACACTCCAAACTGGTCTACTGAACTATTTTTAGTAAAAAAAGTTAATCATACAAATCCTTTTACTTATGTAATTGAAGATCTGCACAAACAACCGATATTAGGAACTTTTTATGAACCAGAACTTCAAAAAACAAATTCTTCCAACGTTTATTTAATTGAAAGAGTTATTAGAAAAAAAGGTAGCAAACTATTTGTTAAATGGCTAGGACTTTCAGAAAGTGAGAATAGCTGGATAGAAAAGCGCGCACTTTTATGATCGTAAAAATTATATAAAAATATATACCGTGTTACCTTTTGTCATTATTAACTTTGCAATGCGTGGTGGAGGACTAGTTAACAGTTTAATAAATAACTTACCATTTGAATTGCATTTACCTGGATATAACTTTTGTGGACCTGGTACGCGACTAAGAGCACGATTATTAAGAGGTGATAAGGGAATCAACCAGTTAGATAACGCCTGTATGCAGCACGATATCGCATATAATTCCACTAATTTAGAAGATCGACACAGGGCTGATTTCGAACTATTAAACATGGCTAAACAGCGTATGAAGTCAAAGAATGTCGGAAAGGGAGAAAAATTGGCTTCATGGCTAGTGAGCAAAGTAATGAAAACCAAACTTAAGCATGGTGCAGGAACAAAATCATTCAGATCAATTGTTTCTACAATTCGTAATCGACTGAAGACATTGAAACCATCGAACAATTCGAAAGCTATACGAGTAGCGTATTCAGCTGCAAAAAAACTCGTTAAAAATAACAAAGGAGTTCGAATGCCTCGTATCATACCATTACCGAAAACAGGTGGTATTCTTCCGTTGATACCAATATTTGCAGGATTATCTGCACTTGGTGCATTAGCCGGAGGAGCTGCAGGTATTACCAAAGCTGTGCATGATCACAAATCAGCTACAAAGAACTTTGAAGAGGCTCAAAGACATAATAGAACGATGGAATCTATTGCTTTAGGGAAAGGTCTTTACATGAAACCATACAAGAAAGGAAATGGTTTGTTTGTTAAAAATTCAAAAAACTAAGGAAAAGGTTACCCAATCGAGCTCTTACTAATTTAGAATTATTAAAATATGCATTTGAATACATACCTTATTTTAGAGATGTTTTTATGATAGATGAACTGCCTAAAAAACCAAATGATATCGAATGTGGTATTGTGAATTTAGATAATTCAAAGAATGAAGGAACTCACTGGGTAGCCTATGCAAAATATTTAGATTATTGTGAGTATTTTGATAGTTTTGGAGATTTAAAACCACCTACAGAGATAGTTAAATATTTAAAATCTAATTTATTTTATAACTATTGTAGCTATCAACGTTTTAACACATCTGATTGTGGTCATCTCTGTTTAAAATTTCTTCATGAATTTTGGGATAAAATTTCAAGGTAAACAAGTTAAGATCTATTATAGGTAGTACTATTGAAATAAAAAATATATTGTATAAAATTAGGAGTAGGTTTTATTACCTTCATTTCTAAAATGTCTTTCACGCTGTCAATAACTGGTAACAAATCCACTTTATCGACTAACTATTGTCCTGCTTTACAATTTGATGGTGAATATGAATGCGCCCTGTTGCATTTGTCTACGTTTAATTCGATTCCTAACATTGATGGTAAAAATAATACATTTTACTATGGAGACAATGAAACCATAGAAATACCAGAAGGTGCATACGAACTGCAAGATATCTCTGATTATTTAAGAGCACAAGTGGGAAAAGGAACAACTTTTAATTTATTTTGCAACAATAACACACTAAAAACATTTATTTACTGCTCCAAAGACATACATTTCGAAAAAAACGATTCTCTTGGAACTTTATTAGGATATGGTAAACAAACTCTGAAAGCCAATATATTACATGAGTCGCAGTTTCCAGTCAACATTTTATCAACGACCGTGGTAAGAATCGAATGTGATATAGTGAGCGGCTCGTATATTGATGGAAAATCAAGTCATATAATTCATGAATTTGCGCCAAACGTTCCACCTGGATACCGAATCATAGAAATACCTAAGAATATAATTTACTTTCCTGTCAATCAAATTAACGTAAGCAGTATAAATATCAGATTATTAGATATTAAGAATAATTTGATAAATTTACGCGGTGAAGAAGTTCAATTGTACTTACATATCAGAAAAAGATGATTGACTACAATAAATATGGTAATACTAAAACCAAACACGTCAGTGTCAAACGAACGATCCGTAAGGAAACAACTAATAAGAAAAAAAAAATAACCGACGAAAATAAAAGATTTTTGGAGTTAATTGGACTTCTAAAATGAGTATTTTAAATATATCAAGCTTACCATCATTCGATAATACCATTGATGGTATCGAGTACCATTCGTATAAACCTTATGTAACAAGTTTTAACAGGAATGATGAAATCCGCATACCTATCAATCAGCAAGATCTATACATATTACCATCAGCAAGTACTCTGTACATAGAAGGAACAGTGAATATTATAAAAAAGGATACTAAACAAAAAGTTACAAGTGTGGAATTTACCAATAATGCTTTACTTTATCTTTTTCAAGATATTAGGTATGAGCTAAATGGCGTGGAAATAGACCGAATCAAAAATGCTGGAATTACAACTACTATAAAAAGTTTATTATCATTTAATGAAAATGATGCAAAAATATCAAAAGCTTGGGGTTGGGATGTAAATGGATCAAAAATTGGAGATAGTTTTTCAGCTTCAATTCCACTTAACAAATTTATGGGCTTTGCTGAAGATTATAAAAAAATTATTATAAACTGTAAACATGAACTCATACTTTTACGCGGTAATACCAATTTAAACTCAGTAAAACTTTCTCCAGGTGAGCATCTTGAAGATATAATAATAAATAAAATAGTATGGCGAGTGCCACACGTTAGGGTATCTGACAAGGAAAAAGTTAATTTACTGAAGATTTTAGAAAAAGATCGTCCCCTGCATTTAGCATTTAGAAATTGGGATCTTTATGAATATCCTCTGCTACCACAAACTACTAAACATACCTGGTCAATTAAAACTTCATCACAGATTGAAAAACCTAGATACGTTGTTATAGGTTTACAAACACACCGAAAAAATTTAGCAGACAAAGATATGTCGCGATTCGATCATTGTGATTTAAGAGATGTTAAAGTTTATCTCAATTCTACATATTTTCCTTATGAAAGTTTAAATGTAAGTTTTCCAGATACAAAATTTGCCTTAATATACGAACAGTATGTAAAATTCCAACAGTCTTATTACGAACGTAGAAGTGAACCGCTATTAACTGTTTCTGAATTTAAAGAAAAAGCTCCGCTGTTTGTAATAGATTGCTCAAGACAAAGTGAAAACCTTAAATCTGGTCCAGTAGTAAGCGTCAGTGTAGAACTTGAATGTAATTCTGAGATACCGAACCAGACAGCAGCATACTGCCTCATTTTAAATGATTGTCTAATTGAATACAGACCACTGAGTAATTTAGTAAAAAAAATATCATGAGCCGTGATAGTGTAATAGTAGATTTACAAGGGTTCAAGGACAGAAATAATCATTTTATTATCAAAGAGTTTGCTATATTGATCAATGGATACACTCAAACGTTTATTATTAAGCCTCCCTATCCATATAATAACTTAACAAGTGATGAAAAAAAGCAAGTACGGTGGTTAGAAAATCATCATAGGATTTTTTGGAGTGAAGGATTTATAGACTATCGAGAATTCAAGCGCACTATTATGTTGTATTTAAATAAGAAGAAAGTTATAACTAAGGGCACGGAAAAAGTGAAATGGATTCAGGAATTATGTAATAACTGTGATATTATAGATTTAAACGAAGAAGGGTGTCCTAATTTTTTAAAACTGTATAGTCAATATGATAAACAAAATGTTTGTTTGAACTGTGTGCATCATAGAAAAAAGTGTGCATTAAAAAATGTTTTATGCATCAAAATGTGGTGTGAAGAAAACAACATAAATGTTTTAAGTTAAAATAGTTTTTTAAGTTAGCATATTATTATTCCTACTCATTTTACAATAAAAAATATAATTTGATTAAGTATACCTACTTGTTTTATTTTAAATTTCCTTCAGTGATTATAATATGCCTATAACAGGAACCTAATAGGTTAATAAAAACAGATATTTGGAAGGTAATAATATTTATTCAATTAATTAAGTAATATATCTATCATATTAGGTATTTTCTTACAACTAGGTTATTTAGTTACATGTTATATTTTCACATATCTTTTTCACAATTCGTTCTGTTTGATCCAACACTTCGTCATAATTGTTTTTCACTATATACTGAGCCGATACTATCACGTTTTCACTGTCATAACCACTAATGTCCGTTATCTTAATTTGTATTAATCTTTTACCACTACACTTATCCCGACTGAGAACGAATGTTGACTGCTGCGATCGAAGTCGCTTATCTACACCAGATTTCTTCTTAGATTTTGATATTTTTCCATGCTTCTTCGTATTTTCACTAATATGTAATAATGGTAAGTCTTCCTCCGATTCTCCTGGAGGAACTTGAGCACAATGGAAGAGAAGTTCTTGGGTGTTTATCCCAAAAAGTCCGTCTTGAGTCTCGTCGTAATCTTTATTTCCATGATCCGTCATTATCTGTAAAACATAAAAAAAAGTTTAAAGGTGCATTCATATTAAACAGTAGTATTCGCAATAACATTTGTATCGGAAAGTGAACTTACCAATGAAATTAGCTTCAAATCAGATGCGCGCGAATAAAATTGAGAGAATCACCGTCAAGGGAAATGCAAATGAAAGATCTGAAACAAACACAATAAGAATTAATAATAAAATTGATGAAATGACCTGTTATATAAAATAAGGTTTTTTACTTACAATTTGTTTAATCCAATGTCACTCCGACAACTGTAAGCTGATAAATGAGCAAAGCTTATAAATTCTGGTGATGCATCGCTATAAAATTCTGATAATTCATCACTTTTCATGTTTCAACAAGTCAGTGCGCAGCGAACGTCTCGACCACCTGATCAGTGTAATATATCATTACCTACCTACCATATTTTGTTAGTGCGGTGCTCTTTGATAGAGGAACCTGAATAGTACCTAAGAATAATTGTGGGATGTTAACTTTAAAGAAAAACATAATACAATATTTTTATGTAGATAATTTTATTTACTCATATTTTCTTACATAGGTAGGTAATATCTAGATCATAGAGAACACAAAAACATAACTTAATCAAACCATGCGTATACAGCTAAATACATCAATTGAAATAGGTACTTATATTTTACTTAAAGTAAGTTTTAACATAACAATAAAAATTACATAAATATAGATGCATTACCCCAAGCTGTGGTAGATATTTTGTTAGATGACAGCAACCGTTTATCATCATTGCTAGAAAGTGCCACTTTATTTACACTATGTGTAAATATTTCATGTTTGATTGATTTAAATAATACATTTTTTTTGCGGATGACATTGCAGTTATACAGCACATTTTTATAGTCCCTCATATTTAAGTTTTTTACAACAGATTTTTTTGTACCTTTTGCCTTCTTTATTGTTTTGTCTATCGTTCTAATACAATATAGCTTTGAGCGCAACCCTACAAATTCTTCAATGATTTTACCACCCATTTCATCCTTAAATAGTCCTGGAACCTTCTTATTGATAATTGGCAAGTCAAATTCGTTGTTAACTTCATAATTACTGGTATCAAAATATTCCAAGAAATTTTGTTTGAAATCGATATAAGGATTTCTTTTTTGTACATGATAAACTAAACTGTCGGTGTCAGTGTAGCACAATTCAATCTGATTACCGTAGAAAGGTTTTATGATGGAGTAGTGAAAATCGTACATATGACTCTTGGATAGTTCTAACACAGTAAACCCAATGTATATCGGTTTGTTAAGAATAACACGGGAAGGCTTCATTTGGATTGCTACTAGATTCTCAGAAAAAACAGAAGCGTTGTGAAAATATGGACTAGCTATCAATTTCTCTGCACAATTTGTCTGTTTTGTTTTATTGTTGGAGTCACACCACTTGTTCACTAGTTTGACATCTATTCTTTTCTCATTATTTTCCAAAGTTTTTCCAAAAACACTATTGTTTAATAATTTGAAAAAATCTTGTTCAAATGTTGACTCTGCTCTTTGACGTAATTGAGTGTTAAGATCAATATATTGCTTTAGAAAATTACTTTGCTTAAATGTGATAGCACGATGAACTTTCTTCAATACCAAACCGTGTTGTAAACATTTTTTTAAATGTACGTAATGAATAACATAGTAGTATTTGTCATACAAATTAGGTATAAGTTTCTTGTTCTTACCACCAGATGGTATGTATTTTTCCGGACAAAATGGAAGATCATTATGTTCACTGTGCAAAGCCTCAGGGTATGATAAATCAACTTCAAGAATGTATCCATTTTCAGATATTTCACTGATATTTGTTACGTTCTTTTGTAAAAAAGCTATTTCATTTTCATTCATAAACCTAAAATCAGAATATGGTAAGAATTGACACATGCTATATCCGTATAAATTGTTACAGTCCAAATACATTAGATACGACTTTTCACTAGATGGATCGTAACTATCCATATATTCATTATTGGCTTTGGCATGTCTTTTGGAACACAAGCAAACGCCTCCACGAATACCTTTTTGTATCATTCTAAAAATTTCAACATCATTTATCAATTCTAGTCGGACACCTGTTTTTAACAGCATTGCATCAAAAGATAGGCTTGGTGCAGTAAGATAGAACGCGGGATCAAGATTGTATGAACGTTTTGATGTTTTTCTAAAATTTTCGAATATATCAGTTAGCAAAAGGACGTCTGTTTTAAGATATAAATCTGTGTACATTCCCATATTTTGAACATTAAACTCTAACCAAACCGAACGAGCATGTTCGTAGTCTTCATCAGTAATTGGTTCATCCGTTAAAAAGTTATGAAAATTAGCTTTAGAAGGCAAATTAGTGTTTTCATAACGATCCCATCGAGACATAAAGTCATAAGGATACACCCCTTTTCGGGTGAGCAGGTTAAATTGCTCTTCTTTTGGAAAATAAGATTTTAATTGTTTCAAGTCTTGTGTTTTCATAGTACTAACCAATTTTTCTAAGCTGGTTCCCAAAAACTTGAAAGAATCAACAAATCGAATTTGAATGCTTTCTTTGTCAGAAATTGGAATATACTTTGTGAAAGAAATATAGCTTTCCTTAGTTTTGGGTATCAATTTAATATTTCCGGGAGCTTCACCTAATTCTTTTATGAAGAGGTGACAGTCATAGCCAGATAAGTTATGAAAAAATACTGGTATGAAATTTGGTAGTTTATATTGTATGTTGCAATAACTATGAGCGGCGCCGCGGTATTTACCAGTCAAGTGACAATGATCACGGACCCTATCCCCTACTAAAAAATTATCACAAATGTGACATGTTACGGCACTTTCGAAATCACGAGCATCGTCTTCGTTGAAAATCATAGGAACGCATTTCTTTAGACTAGAGTATATTTTTCGAGCATCGTGATAAATAGAGTCTACGAATTTTGCTACACAATCTGTACCACGATAAGAAACGAACCGATTCTGGCTTTCATCTAAAGTGCACGTAATATGATACGCAAAAGCTGCAGGCACATGTCGCTGCCGCGTTACTGTACTCGCCGTAGTTGGGTCAGGGTCACAAGACTCGTACCGTTCGAGAATTGTTTCAAAATCTGCGTATATAACAAAGGGCATGGTTTGTTTTCTGTTATAATTTTCAAACTGTATGAAAGAACCCTTTGGAGGCAGCTCGGTAGCGACTCCGCCACAACTGTGATTACTAAGCTTATCACTGGAATCAAAAAACATTAAACAATCGTCACATAAGTGTAATTTGCTATGATGTTTAGTTATTTGACTCTTTACAAGTCTTGACAAATCTTTAATGAGACAGTAATGAGACAAACCATTACTTTCTAAATAAAGTAAACGAATCACTTCTCTATTCAAAGTTTGTTTCGATTTATAAAGCGGACCTACTACGGTATTATTTTTTAAACCATACACATTTATAGCGATTTCAGGGTTATTTACTTCAAACTGCGCAATATCCAAAAAATTTAATGGGAATTTTATGTTTTCTACATTAAGCACATTTCTAAAATCTGGATACGAAGATACTCTTTCAGGATGACTTTGCGCTGGGTACAAAGCAGCAACAATTGACCATAAAAAGCAATACTCGTCATTATTGTGAATATTAACACAGGCTTTTTTTGATTTTATTGCATTTGGTAACTTAATAAAACTTGAACCGCGCAGAGGTTGGTATTTATTGATGTTAACTTCTAGATGGGAACTGCTCAAGAACGTCCATCCACTATCACGGTCCTGAAATTCTTCGTTTTTCTTTAGAAACATACTTTTTAGTTCTGACATTAATAAAACACTATCATAATTCTGATGTAGAGTGAAATTTTTAGTACAAAACGATTTCATTTCCTGACTATCATTTTTAACCATTAAAAACAGAGCATAGTATTCAAAATTTACTTTTATACTGATGTGGTCTTGTAGAGACATATCTATTAACATTTTGATCTTGTCTTGAATGTTATTCAAGAACAATTCTAAAGAACAATTGTTCTCATTAGAATCAACAATTCTATAAGAAGCTATGCGACTGCGAAATGCAGAATGTATTTTTTCTACACCTTCACAAAAATGTGAAATGTTTTTATTTTTATGATTAGTGCTGCGTAGGTGACCTGTCCAGTGGCTGCGCTCAACAGTTACGTTACAAACAGTACAGAAAGGCATTTTAGTGTATTATTTAGGTAGGTACTTAATCAAATTAACTTACCTAAACTTGGCCTAGAATTAATATTTACCTACCTAGTTAGGTAACTATAGTTATTTATATCAAAACAATTTAATGGATGCCTAAGCGTAACACGAAATAAAACTTAGTTTTCTTTATTTTAGTGATATAATAGGTACCTACCTACATAAGTAACATACAGTTTACGAAAAATGAATGTTATCACTAAAATAACAGGCCTCAGACGAGGCAAATGCCTCATGAGACCGACGCATAAACTTTTGAAGTTCGTTCCAATACGTGCTATCCCTCGACAGCTGAAGCTTCAGTGCCACTTGAGCCTTTTTCCATCTCTCCTGTCGCGGAGTATCGGCTATTTCTTTAGTGCAATAAACTTTTAGTTCCACGAAAAAGTCGCCAGAAACATCAGCCGTGCGGCGCACTTTCCCGTTCGCGACTCGAATAACAAGCGAAGAGGCGACTGGACTACTTGCAGCCGGTGAAGGGACCTCGAAAGCGCCTTCCAATCCAAATAAATCGTCCTTAGACGTAGAAGCTCTGTAAAACAAAAAATACATATTTGATTAAATCACGTTTAAAAAGCAAAAACCAGTGCTATAACAAAACAGATTAGGTATTTACTATTTTCATAAGTGCTTGCAACCATTCAGGTAGGTATAGAACTGTTATCTTGTAAAATGTGAGCTTGTGCTGATGCAATATTAAATAAATAAATATATTTAGAGTGTCTCAGCCAGCAGTAATAGACATGCAAGCATTTGATAGGTATGTAGCAGGAATCGAACCCACCACTGAAGCCACAACCTTCAACATGCTCGCACCACATCACGGAAATCGTAGGAAAATAAATAAAAATAATACCTTGGTTTGGGTTCGTCAAAGAGGTCCGCTACCGCGCAGTCACTTTTAGAAGAAGTAGAAGCTCTGTAAATAAAATAAAATGATTTATTATAAATGTGTAAATAAATTTAATGTTACTTACCTACCTAATTAAAACCGCTGAACAAAAATCAGTGCTACGTTAAAACTCATGGTGGTGCAATGAACGTGCATATGACAACTCCTTTAATCATCCTCAAATATTCTAAGACTCGCAAGCATTTGTTACGTAGCAGGAATCGAACCTTTTGACTAAACTCGCACCCCGCACCACGAAGGTCGTTAAAAATAAAATCACTAAATTACCTTGATTTTGAGTCCGATGGCGTCTTGGAGCTCGATTTCCGTTTGGTTGCTGCTTTTTTTGACGTAGAAGCTTTTTCCACTACAGGCGCACATTGAGAGGCTTCATACTCTGAGTCAGACCTGAAATACACAAAGATTTATTAGCCACATAAGTTATTATAATAAAATTTGATCATATCATCAGCCGGGAGTAGTTCACTGTTTAACATTATGAGTAAAATAAGGTAGTAGCTATAATATATTAAAATAAAGGTCCTGAGCTACTTTTATCTCTAGTATCATCCGAGAGAGATCCACCAAAAGAAATCTGGGAATCGAACCAACACCTCTGGCATAGAGACCGCGCTTCCACCTACCAGAGCAATGATGCAGCAATGGTTTCTCTCAATGATGTGATCTTGATCAACAAACCTTAAGTAAATAAGTACATAATATGTACCGGGGTAGGTACTTACCTACTCACATTTTATTTAAAAATATGTTGCAGATAATAACGTCGTCCGTCGAAGGTTCTGATGCGAATGTCACTTTTTTGCACAAATTGATAGATTTTATTCAGTAACACGAAATACGTTGTCAGCAAAATTAACCGTTCTAAATTCAAACCATAACCTACGCGTAATAAGTAGGATAACTAATTTCATGTCGGTTACGACCATTTAAATCGTAATGCATAATCCTGTTATTTATTTGAATTACAATAATTGAACTTAACACCATTCTTTTATTTCTACCGACGAAATTGAAACCGTTGCTCGCTGCAATAATAACATAGGGTGTAACAAAACCATTTACGAAATTTAAAGCACACAGGTTCCCTACACAGTTTTTTAAGGTCTAGGGTACATACGTAGCTCTTAGGGAAAGAAAACTTGTAATCATTTTATGGATTGGTTTCGCTTGTAAAGTAGATGTAAATGATAAATTATAACAAACGTATATGTTACAAAAACGATAATAAACTTAAACTGATTTCTTGTATGTAAGTAGGTCTAAGTCATGAATAGTATGTAGGTAATGTACTTGGTCGAAACATAAATATCTTTTTTTGAGTGTAGTCTTATTATACACCTTGTACATGACAAACTGTTTCGCGGTACCTATAGAAATGACAAAGATTATATTCGCTACATAATCATAATCGTATGGTATTACCTGTTGCCTGCGACTTGTTATGCATTAATTTTACTACATTTGTAAGAAATGAGATGAAATTAACCTAAAGGCTAAAAAGGCACTTCTAAACTTTCCGGCTCCTAAACTATTCATCACATACATCATCACCGAAAAATGTCTACCAGTCATCATTATTATTACCTAAATGTTACATTATTACATAGTGTATCTAGGTCCTACCATGTAGGTACCTAGTACATTGCTGTAAGAATTTACTTAATAAGTCGACAAACAAACTCTTTTATCATTTTAGGATCTAATAATATTTAATTATGTAGTTATGACTAAAGCCTCGCCACACTGATAACAAAGCTTTATATTGCCTTTGTCTAATAATTATGTACTACCTACTTACTAAGTCGTAAGTATTACTTTCAAAAAGGACGTCTAAAGATTTCTGAGTTTATTTTAATTTTTATAACAATAATAATTATATAGAAATACACCTTGATTTCTTATAAAATTCATAGCATCTTAAAATACTTAATTATAGTAAGTACATAAACATAGAGCTTCATAAAAAATATAGGTACCTACAATTTTTATGTTACTTTTGTTTTTAATCGCTTCGGTTTCGCTTTATGTCAGTGTGCTAAAGCTTTATCGTACCTCATGACAAATCACTTTGTCATCACTTTATGTTCCCACGTTTCCAGTACTGAGAATTATATCAACACCGGGTTACCTATGTAATTTTATTAAAGTAGTGTTGTGCTCGGAACCGAATTTCGATTAGTTTGACCGAAGCCAAAGTATCTTCATAATAAAATTATTAATATGTGTATAGGTATATAATTATAAAAGAGAAAATAAACCAGAATAAAATAACCACTTAGCACACCTTTGCGTTACAGTGATCCTTCTGATTTTGCTGAAATAAACACCTTTCGACTTTGACTTTGTGGAATGTGTACCTTTACTTTGACTAGATTGTATGTACAGTATTAACTAAGAAATTGAATAAGACAAGATTTTGTTCAGTCGCAGACGCAGTGTCGAAGCCGAACCGTTCAGGTTTCATCGAAGCCGAAACCCTAGCCTCAGCTTCATACCGAACTCGAGCCAACACTAGTTTTATTATTGCTGGTTATAGTAAAGACCGAGTATTAGTGTCGTGGTAACAAGTTATTAGATTGAAATTAAATTATTGCATTTTATACCTACCTATTCTAAAGTTCTTCGGTTGTTAATGTGTTATTCTTACAGAAGAACAAGTTGAGTGTATATTGTGGTAACACTTACTCTATTTTATGTGAAATGACATGAGTCAATCTGACCTGAATATTATGTAAGTATTTTAAGAAAATACGTAAGGTACCCCAAAATTCTGATGTCTTCGTGCCTATCTGGTCACCGAAAATGGTGTTTAGGTACATAACCTATCTCCTGCTTCTGTGGACGACATGAGTCAATCTGATCAGAATTTTAGTTCAGATATCTTCGAGCCAATCTGGACACAGAAAGTTTACAGATAAGTGTTTGCTACCTGGTAATGCGCTACTAACTTTATTTCTGTGGAACGATATGAGTCAATCTGACCTGAGCTCTAAGTTCAGATATCTTCGTGCCAATCTGGACACGGATTAGAGTGTACTGTATTTTATGGTAAAACGCTAATAAATCTTAGATTTTCTGTGGAACGATATGAGTCAAACTGACCTGAACTAGGGACACCTAAATATTTACTTTTATTTTCCGATGTCTTCGTGCCAATCTGGTCACAGAAAACGGGGTGGATAATATCTCTACCTTCTGTGGAACGACATGGTGTCTATCTGACCGGAATACCTAAAGTTAAAAATTCTACAAAAAGTTCAGATGTCTTTGTGCCTATCTGGTCACATAATAGAGTAATTGTACCTACCCAATTCGCAATTTCTTGTTTGTTTCTGTTAGAATGTCATATTCAAACAACCCTGAATATTAGAATAGTAACCACTATTCTAATATTAGAATTAACCTAAGTTATAAAACGAAATGTGTATTATGTGTGTTATAATCTCAAAACCAGTTGCAGTACCAGTTATCAAGGTAAGTCCTAAGTTAGTAACGCGGTGACTTTGTGTAGGTAACCGAACAAATAAAATATTTTATTTCTACTACGTTTGTAACCGCAAGTCTATTTGAGAAGGCGGATGGACGGTACGGCGCGCGCGGCGCGCTTTGTCACATCGGTGTTGAGTTTGTAAGCGATGCAACTCGCGCGGCGGGCTTGTTAAATTCGAATCATGTTTTTATACTTTTAGCGAGTTAACATTTCATTGTTGGAGCCGTTCGGCGCTCACCCCACTTCATATGTTTTTATACTTTAGCGGAGTTAACATTTCATTGTTGGAGTCATCGGCGCCCATCCCACGTTGGAGTCAAACGAGTTATTGGGCGCTCACCCCACCGAAGGTGGGGTAGAGTGCCCAATAACTCCCTACTGTCCGCCATCTTGGATTTCTAAATGGATACCATTTCCGTAATCAGCACCCCGAAATATCCCGAAAACGACACCCATATCACTTTATTCAAAAAAATCAATGTCCGCCATCTTGGATTGCAAAATGGATACTTTTTCCGTAATCAGCACCCCAAAATATCCCGAAAACGACACCCATATCACTTTTCTCAAAAAATCAATGTCCGCCATCTTGGATTTCTAAATGGATACCATTTCCGTAATCAGCACCCCAAAATATCCCGAAAACGACACCCATATCACTTTATTCAAAAAAATCGATGTCCGCCATCTTGGATTTCAAAATGGATACTTTTTCCGTAATCAGCACCCCAAAATATCCCGAAAACGACACCCATATCGTTTTATTCAAAAAAATCGATGTCCGCCATCTTGGATTTCAAAATGGATACTTTTTCCGTAATCAGCACCACAAAATATCCCGAAAACGACACCCATTTATCACTTTATTCAAAAAAATCAATGTCCGCCATCTTGGATTTAAAAATGGATACCATTTCCGTAATCAGCACCCCAAAATATCCTGAAAACGACATCCATATCACTTTACTCAAAAAAATCAATGTTCACCATCTTGGATTTCAAAGTAGATGCCATTTCCGCAATCAGCACCCCAAAATATCTCGAAATCGACACCTCATCTCGTATCATTTTACTCGAAAAAGTAAAGTACGCTGTCCTGGATTCGAAAACGTAGTAGGGGAGATAAATTCTGTCAGAGTCAAAATGTTCCTTCATTTTGGCAAAATTCATGTTTCGATTCGAATGGCTCCAAATACTGGAGGTCGAATTCTGCTAATAGCGGAGATACGGCAAGGGGGCTACAATATCTCTGAGAGAAGAGGGGGTTAATGCCCCCTCTGGAATTATAACTACTGTTAGGTATAAGTAGGTCAATAAAAAAAATGATATAGAGGGGTTGCAATATTTATTTTATTTTCTACAATCTTTTTATTACAATTCGTACAACAGTTCTACACACGTCGCGTGGAGATAGGTGACCTACAAATACCAACTTAGTAATTAGACTACAAATCTATGGTACTCATCCAGTGAACGAAAATGTCGAAAGATCAAATTCGTTTGTCCTTTGCGCGTCGCAAACGCATAGCGCAGCGCGTCGCGTATTCATAAATGCCTAAACTTGACGTCGTCAAATTTCAATACGGCTTCATAAGGTCCTAACCAAAATGCGTACCCGCGGGCACCTAGGTAGGTAAAAAACATTTTATGACTCATTTGAGATACTTACTTCAAAATATTATTCATGTTTTTAGCAATTTCTTTTCTCCAATCCCTTCTCTTTTTTTTGTACTGGTTATTTCCTATTTTACTTTACTTTATAAGTAAAATTATATTTTACGTATCTACGTAGGTAGGCGTGCGAGCAAGCGACGCGGGTTCCCTCTTCGACTGCCGGAGTTAGACTGAATCTGAGCGATTGCGACGTCTCACGCGCAATATTTGAGAACTTAATTTCTTAAAATGCAAAAAAAAACATTTTAATAAATCTAAAACATATGATGTACGTGTATTGCTAAGTTGAATTTATATACAAAGTTTCAATAGTATAGGTAAAGTATTGACTGACTTCTGTGGTTTCTTAGATTGATTCAGAGGGAAGTTTGGGATTTTTTTCTATCGAGAAAATTTTTAGTAATCGTGTTTTCACATCATATGATGTATCACAAATATTCTCAACTGTAATATATATTTTTTTCAAAATGATTGATTCAATACTTTTAATGATATGCGGGATCAAAAATGAGAGATTGGGGTACTATAAGCTCTTAATAATTTCGATACGTACACAGTGCGAGTCGAGCACGTGATAGGGGTGTGGTGGTGTCAGGGATGCACTTATCCAATTGGGTCAAAATAATAAATGAGTGTACATTGTACGCGGTATTGCGAAGAATTATCTAGAAAATCTCTTGTATAGTCCGACCAAGTTAAGATTGCGATGAAACAAATGAGCAACACTAAAATGATTTCTACATGGTATTATCGTTTTTTTGGGGTATAAGTACAGACGATACGGCAATATACTTATTCAAATTCTACCATATTCTAAGAACTGCGAGGTGCTGGTCCTCTATTACCTACTACTTAACTACTCTTATAAATACATGTCTGTCTTCAGTATGTAAATATAAATAGTTAACTCAACGATTTTTGAGTTTTTGATTGTGTTTTTTAATTATGATTTGACCTGAAATAAGTCTGAAGGTAGATGCCCTTGTAAACTTGAAATGACCCACAGAGTTTATAATAATTAAAATAAACCTGAAATTACCAATTTTTTTGTGTAATTTTTTTTGTTTTGTTTTTTTCAAAATTCTAACAAGTTTTCTTTCAGATCATTTAGCTAGCTAATTGGAAACTAACATTGACAGAAAAGGTAATTTTTGTATTTTTACACGATATTTTTCGATTATGAATTTTAAAAACTATGTTTTTATTTTATTTTCAGTACCTACTTACGGTGATTAACAAGAGGTAAAATTTCGATGTGTGAAGAACTTCACGTAACTTCTACTGGACGGAACTTTCATGTAAGTCAATAGTTGTAATTTTTATTATTAACATTTAACCGCGACAATACGTGCTAAAAATAATAATATTCAACTTATATCTAATATACCTGAAAATTAAACTAAAAATAATAGCTGAGCTTTTCGAATGCGTTTCAAATCAAAATTAGTAGGTATGCTAACAGTAATTTTATATTTTAGGTAGATACAATCAACAGTATAAAAGAGTTTTTAAAATAAAACTAAATGCCATTGCAAAACGTTATAAATTGTTCTATCATTGTAATTACTTTAAAGATTCGCCTTAGCTCTTGCAAAAGTTACAAAACAAATAAGTAATTAAAAATATCACAAAATTTTGTTACTGACTGTACCTAAGTATTTTTATTCACTCCTGTTTCTACTTCATTCGTTAGGGACAATACGAACTACTTATTTGTATTTATTTCATGATTTCAAATATACCAAATTGCGTGTGAGTGAACTGAACGCGTAGGTAATACGAGTTGTTTAAAACAACCGCGATAACGGAAATATTAATAATTTTTATCTCAAGAATACTTTCAACGGTTGGTTCAACCATTCTGTCGTGTTTATAAACGGGAGAAGGTAGCAAAAGATAAGTCATCTACGTACATAATATCAAATATTTCAACAAGCTATTTTACTCAAATCCACTCTATATATAAATAAATATTCATGGACATTTCACACTAAGGCTTAATTATTAATTTTCAGCAATCTAGTTCCCATATTACAAGCTGTGCTTAGTTTGGGACTAGAAGGTGTTGTGTGAAATGTCCATGAATATTTATTTATTTATATTTAAACTAAAGATCTATTTGTGGCGCCATTTTCACTGAGACTTCCGTGCAAGAGAAAATTATAAAATACAAAAGTAGCTAAGTCTAGTATCCTTCTTTCTTCAGTTAGTTCCATGGCGGTTTCATGTAGCTTTGGCGTTATGCAACCTCTACATTTGGGCGGTGGCCAGGGTTGGGCGGGCGGGATTTAGTGCCGGCTATTCGGGCCTTAAAATTTATTTTGTGTTTTTGAACAATTTTGGGTTAGTTGATGGTGTTTGAATTTTTGTATGCTCAAAAGTGTTTAGTGGCAGAATTAAATTGATGTTACTAATAAAATAGGCTGTGCTAGTAAAGTCGTCCCCTCATGACAACGAACATTGTACTTAAAAACACCGCCATTAATGGATGTTTTTAATTTTTACAAAATAAATTGTTATTTCGGTTTGTTGTGTTTACTACTACAGTACAGAAAATTGATTTTTTTTACGATATCTCAAAACAGTCCACTCAAAGCTGTTAAATAGTTATTTTACCCGAGTTAAATCGAGGTTAACGCGTATTCGTATCACGGGTTTAAATACTAGTTCATTAAACTTTTCAGCCCCCGTATTCCAATCTTTTGCTGTCAAGTTATATTTCACTGCCCAGTGTAATTTCTTCACATCCTTTTTAGACACTTGACAGCAAAATATGCGCGAAAACACATCAAATGACGTCATAATGTCACTATTTAGTCACAGAATAACTATGAGTTAGTATGAACTGACCATGATTTAAAACTTTGCAGTTCAACTGAGATTGGAATACCCCTGCAGATATTAATTATTTTTAGTCGCGCTCCTTCGATTGTTGTTTCTAGAGAGCGGATTTTTACAACCATTATAAAAATTAAATGTAACCTTTTGAAAGCGTGTGTCAACTCTTCTTAAGACTTGGTCCAGGCTCCATAGAAAATCGCCTAATATAAGTTACTTTGGCACCTTATAGTGATTTTATTGAATAAAGAAATTATGACTATGACTTTGACAATTGATTTATCATGTTTAAAATACTATAAAATACTAACTTCTGCCAGTTTTGGCCGCACGACACGCCCGGATAAAAATAAATAAATAAATATTCATGGACACACAACAAAAACACGAAAAAAAAAAGTTAAGTAGTAAGTAGTTTAAAAGTAGACTAAAAATACATATTTTATGACACAAACACCATTTTTAAGATTCAAACCGTTTAGTTGCGACGTAATTGAGTTTCAAACATTTACGATCCTACTGACGTGTTCGCTATTCACTCTTTATTCAAATTTTATTCACTTCGCATACTGTTACAAAAAGCGAGGATTCTTCAAAAAAGAATCAAATATCCTAACTTAGAATTCCGAGCACACATCGGCTTTACATAAATGGTATTGTGTATCAAGAATATTTACATAGCAGAGCTGCAGTAACCCCCTTTCCCCCTTTACCCTTACCCCAATAATTACACGACATCCCTACCCGTATTTCATGCATTACGCCATTGCCAGGCATTTGCGAGGCCATAAAATTTCAAAGTAAAATAACTATTCGGCATATTTTAAAGCCGACAATGTAAGTACACTTCCGGCATTGTGCTGCGTAATGTTAAATGTCGGATACATTGGTGGAAATGTTTGTTTGTTTGGAAAAGGGCGAGATTGTGAACTTTGTTTGTTTATAATTGATAAAATAATTACGAGAAATCTTTCCGTTGTTTTTTAGGGTCAGAGCTATGAGAGTTAGGTAATTATTTTGTGATCAATTAAAGTTTATTTTGAAAACAAAAACATTGCACAAGTTTGTACAAAATTATCTAAAACGAATCAAAACTATATTCGCTACGAGGACACAGACAAAGTAACAGACAGACAGACACACAACGTCGTCAATTTCAATAACAGTCCTTTTAATTTTCGGTCGGGAGTTCAAAACAGGTTATTTTTTTTTATTATTGTAAGGGCGTCTTGCACCAGAATCACTAAACGTATTTAACAGCTAAATCGATTTAAATCTGAGGTATTTGTATGACTTGACAACTCGCTAAATACTATTTAAGAGTTAAACGCGTTTAGCGATTCTGGTGCAAGCCGCCCTAAGTTTTTTATTTAGATGTTTGTTTAAGTAGCTATTTTCAAGTCTAACTCGTGTTGTGTTTCAATTAAGTTTTTGTCGAATACCAAACATTTAAATCATGCGTCTTTTCCAGGACTATGAGAAGTCCATAAGCTATTGTGTACTACACTATACAAAGATATAGAATCATAACAGCAAAGCCAACAACCCCCCCACCCCTCCCCGCCCTCCTATTCGTCTGTTTTCAGCCATCTAGAGCCTGCAACTTCTTTTGCAGTATGTAAGTATTTTCCATTCTCAGTATTGCATACATTAATACAGGGTGTAAATACAATGTTCTCCTAACTCTTTACTTTATACGGGGTGTGTTATTCCCAAGGCAATAACTATAGTTAAACCGATACAATATAACAGCAGTAAATTTGGTGACCCCATTCTTTAGTGAATAAATATTCTGCCGCTACGACGGGTTTATGGAGTCCGGGGGGATTCAGCTTTTGAAGGATTTCAAGCTAGAACTGATTCAAACTGGATAGACACTCAAACGATGCTATATCTCCTGTGTGTCTACATGGTGAGGTCAAAAAAGACTCAAGTGTGAATCAAACTTCACTCAAGCGCGATACAAACGTGTCTCAAACAAAAAATAGAATAGAAAATTTCAGTAAAAACTATCAATAATCTATACTTGGTTGATTTGTCACTAAAATGTCTGCTGAAATGACGGACAGAGGTCAGACATAAGACAAGAAGAAGAAGGAAAGAGTCTAGTGATCATGGTTAGCCCTTAGCCAAAATCATCATAGCCTTTCATCATAAGTTCAATAAACAAACTTATTATTATTATCACGTACTTATACTGCGTAATGTTTGTGTTAGTGTGGGTGAGACTGTCGATGTATGCATTACTGGTAGTAAAATGGCTACGATCGTGTCGTAAACATAAAATGCAAGTCAGTGTATTATTTATTTATTTATTTATTTATTTATTTATTTATTATTATTTCAAAAATAACACATACTTAAATTTAAATAGTGCCTTAAAGCCAAGGTATGGCTTGTCTAGGCACTAGGTTCTCGTAAGAATAACACTAATCGGTCGAGCGACCGCACGCACACCACACTGACAAGATAGGTACATTCTAGTCAGGTGATGCGGACAAACACAAGCGAAGCGCAGGCGCAGCGCAGCGAGTGACGGCAGCGTGCGCAAGCGGTTACACTATTGGTACCCACTTATCGGTAGCGCGCATGCGCTCGACTCGACCTATAAAGGATGCTCCATTTCATGTAACAAGGTTATTTAAAAAGTATTTTTTTAGCGTATATTTAATATTTTTCGAAGTGATTTTGTTTCTTATTTCGACAGGAAGTGTATTAATAAGATGAGGGATCAGATATTTTGAGGTTCTTTTACCGTAGTCATTACTAAATCTTGGCTTGATAAGTTTTTTTGAAGTGATGCTTCTAGTGGTAACTGCATGATATTTAGGCACTTGAATTTCCGTACGAAAATACTGTTCAATGAGCAGATTAAGTTCAACTTTTTTGTGTATAGGTAAAATACCACAGTACTTAAAAAGCCCCATGGGGTCCAATGTATAAATTAATTAACAATGTATTGATTTCCCAATATGCTCTGAGCTGTTGAAGATATTCTAGCTGCAGAATTGAGTAGTAAAGAATGTGAACATAGTTTTACAATCTAGAATGTAAAGTTGTCGGTGAATAATAAGTAAATACTTCAGATATTTATTTCTAAGCATCAGACCGTAGTTTTTTGCCAGTTCTTCTAGACTCTGGTCGCGAGGCATTGGCACCTAGAATCACCTTGTACTTATATAAAACGTTTCTAAATTATCCTAAATGATGTGATTTTACTGAGTAATAAATCGTTGACTTTAATTAATAAAGTTGCAAAAAATTCTGAAAAAGACTCACTGAAAAATCATGTAATTAACTATGAAGATTGCTGATACTTGAGCACTTTTTTGTAATAAATTTATGATATATAGTAAAACCCAGATACAGAAAAAACATCTATGTTTGCCACACACGTGTTTGTTCCTGGTGGGGCTCGAACCCACGACATACTGCACGGAAGGTATAGAGCTGTGACGCCTGTTAAATTGTATTCCAACAAATGACGGCCTAGTCGTTGATGTTAATTACCATTGAAAGCAGTCTAACTAATTTCTATTACCAATGAGTCACTATAAGTACTTTGTTTTCGTCACAGTATTATATGTACTAGTAAAGGAAACTTTGACCAGCAAGTCCAGCAACCCATTATTTAACATCTGGTAGGTAAACAAATTAGATAAGACCGCATCCTTATTGTAGTGTTTATTTGCACTAAAAGGTCACGTGCACTTTGGTACTTAGTGTACTTATACTTACCTATTTATCACGGTAGCGTGTGTGCAGTGAGTAAAAAAAATTTGGGACAAAAACTGTTTGAAATTCGTTGACAAATGACCCGTTTTGTTTTTACGTCTAAAGTTTTGAACTGATAGATGTAATTTTCCACATAGATATCGTCTATTTTGTAGGATAGGTGTAGTTTTAGTTTTAGCCACAAGTTCTTCTTATTTTTATTTATAAAATTTGACTACTCGCACACTTGACGTCAAAATAAGCGGTCAGACTTTTATGTCGTCATCCTAAGAAGAGTATATGGACTCTACTAAAAAAATGCTCGACATATTTTTTATTACAAGCTCTTTTTTATATTTCAACTTTTTTAAGATACTACCCACATAGGAATCCGTCAGTCATCGCAAGTGCGCCTTTAGCCTAAATATTACAAAGACAGTACTTATAACTTTTTGCAATTAAAAACAGTACCTAATAACTCCGGTTCAATGTCGTTCATTCACAGTTTTCAATTATTATCAAACTGAGAGAGCACGGTATCTAATGTCGGGTCAATGACTTGTATCTACATAATATACAATTACATTATTTCTCAATAATTTGATCTATTTCATTACCATCTTTAGTTTGGCTTGGTGACATGACGGGCAGAACATTGGTTTAAAAAAAAATGTGTGGTGACAGTAAAATCATAATTAGCTACAACTAGCTTCCACACAACACTTCGTCCGCATCTCGTTCATTTGTTGGGATAAAAAGTAGCTTATGTGTTAATCCAAGTTCCGAACTATATATATTCCAAGTTTCATTCAAATCATGCCAGCAATTTCAGCGTGATTGAAACATAATCATCGAAACATCTAAACTTTGACAGTAGAGTTTTAAAATGCCCATTCATCGATTTTCATAACAATCTTTAAAATCGCGTAGTACGACTAGGTAAAAAAATCTTCACGGAGTATTTTTGTATTAAATTGAAATAGCCATGACTGCTGATATTGTAATTACAAGCGAACATTGGCAGGGTTATCTGGTAGATAACCCAGCAGGCAATGCTCACTGCTAGGCAGTATTTATTTGCACTTGGGAACAGTACGATAAGGTGAGAGCAATGGGCTCAAGATCGTGCTCCACTAGTGGTCAGTGGCTCATTCTTTGTATCTTAGCTGAAACAGAAAGGACAACCAGTCCTAAGAGCCTTAACACAATGGACAGGAGAAAGAGAATCCAAG
The DNA here is from genome assembly GCA_947859175.1 of Gandaritis pyraliata. Classification (NCBI taxonomy): domain Eukaryota; kingdom Metazoa; phylum Arthropoda; class Insecta; order Lepidoptera; family Geometridae; genus Gandaritis; species Gandaritis pyraliata. The sequence goes on along the minus strand of OX401875.1, from coordinate 6,543,850 downwards.
ATTCTTTAATGTGTAACGGGAAGTTAGATAGCTATGTTAATTAAATTGTGCCTTGGGGAGTTTGTATGGAACTGCCCTGCAAGTAACAATAATGGCATCAAAGGCAATCTCTTTTCGTATAGGTACATTTAAAAAAAATTGTAACAATTTGCCATTTCTCGCAAATTTGGTGTGTTTCATAAAAAGCAAAAAAGAGTCAATATTATTTTAAACTAAACTGAAAAAACCAAAGCTTTACACAAAACCTCTATCCCATCAGATCAAAAGCTCTCCTGCAAAGACTCAGTTCCCTATATAAACAGCTGGTAACACCAACTCAAAAAGTACCCACCACTTCATCATCGACCGCATCGTCACTTACCATCAGGTGAGATTGCGGTAAATTGAAAAAAAAACTAATCCGAGAAGTACAAGCAACCACCCTTAAAAATTTCAGTAAGAAGATAAACATGTCGTGTTTTCACAACTTGTTGACCTCGGAGTCACCCATCATAAGAGTGCTGTTGACAAGATGGTGGCCCTAGCTTCTAGGTGATGAGGTTTGATCTGGCCAAAACAACCGATAAGTATTTTACACTCTGCATCCAATCTAGATGATTGATACAGCGTCATGGGTCACTTTTTACCCATGCCCCGATGACATTACCTTCCACTTAAGAACATTTTTAACATGTTTTGCCAGAGTGTATTAAAATTAATATAATAATGAGAAGAGAACTCTCCACGATATAGAGCACACGTGCATCTATCAAAACATCCGGAATAGTTCGATAATTAATTAATTTACAATGTTGTTTTATCAATACTTAGTTTGCTAACAATATGAAATACCTAACTAGATATAAGTAGGTACCTACCAATTGGAAAGCCCCTGCGATTTTAAAACCACAGTAACTTAGTAATTGCGAAAAGTTTAACTTTAACATCGCATACTGTTTTGGACCTTCAAAAAAACAAGGCAAAAAACCTCATCATCATCATAAGCAGCTTGTTGACTGCTGGACATAAGCCTCCTACCTCACACGCCACTCATAATGTGAAAGTTTAAATGTTTGTGTTTCAATTACGCTGCAACTGTTTGTCCCATTTGAATGAAACTTGGAGTATATAAGTATGTAACCTGGATTAAAACATTAGGCTGCTTTTTATCTGGAAAATTTAACAGGACGAACGACACGCGGAACAAGTTACGGGCGGAAGCTAGTACTGAATAAATTAAAAGCATTTTCGTAGTAGCGTAGCTCTTCGTAGAGCTTTCGTAGCACTGCGACAAGCAGTGATGCTCGCATTGCTGTGTTCCGGTTTGAAGGGTATGGCTTCCGGTGCTATTACACGCACATGAGACAATACCTTTATGTCTCAGAGTGGGCGCAACGCATCACGTCTTCAGTTTACGTGCTATGTGAGATTTGTTATAGGAAGAGGTATAACCGCCATCAGGTGGGCCATCTGATTATTCCGTGTAAACACTGTTTTACCTTGGGTCTTCGCGGGCTTCCCATAGGACGAATACACGGGACACGTCATGCTCGAAAAAAGTATGAAATCACAGTCTACCAATTTTTGCGGAGCACGGGGGGAGTGATCTATTGCTGCATTAGTTCTGCATATAGCGTTGTCACTGTCTAAAAATTGTTGTATTCGTCCTAGATTTTACTAATCATTCGCAATATTTTAAAAATGACTCTGGACAATTTAAGAAGCTTACAAGCCGGCCCACTATTATTGGATTTATTCAATTATTGTTATTGTTTGCAGTTAAATCTACCTGGGTCAATAATCCCCTGGGTTGTACCTATATTTTTTTGTATATTTTACGTATAAGATAATCTTCAGAAAAAAATAAGTAGCTTAATTATATAGAGGAGTTTCGTAAGTGTCAAGATAAAGATGGTAGATGTTAATACAGTTAATTTTCAGAGGAATGTATTGCCTATTATAATATATTCGAATAAATATGTCCACAACCGTGTTCCTCAGTTTTATTGTAGTAAATATGTTTATTTCATTATTTGTGATTATTATCAATGAACAAACACCACCCCTCGCGCACAGTATACACTCTCATCAGTAAATGAACTACGTGATCACGTAGTTCATTGTTATATCAACAAAATAATGGTTTCGAAACCATTATTTTGTTTAGGTATTGTGACCTGCTGATGTAAATGTTACACAAAAGCCGCTCATTCTCCAAACGAATATAACAGAAATTCACAATAAAATCTCCTAAAATTGAATAATAATGTGATCTCTGTTTTTCGTTCATAAATCTCAAAAATACGTGAACCTACACTAAAAACAAAAACGAAACAAAATACTAGAGTAATACTCTAAAATAACACCATGTACAAATTTTTAAATTATAATCTTTATTTTAGTAATTTTATATAAAAATTTGATGAAGACGCCATTGGACGGTGAATGGTCCCATAAAAGAAGTGGAACTAAAGAAACCATTGTTATAGTTTGCAGATTGTTATAGCTTTTACGATTTCACAGATTTTTATCAAAAGATTCATGTCTTTCTCACCGTTTTATAGCAGATAAATGCAGCAGTTATTATCACAGTAGAAATAAAATAAATATCTATAAAACCATTAAAAATAGTCAATAGTCAAAGTGACTTTCAAATTCCAATAAACATAAAAAAAAGAATAAAAAGCCATTCATAATTTTTTAGAATTAAGATTTTTTTATCATCAATTTTCAACATAAGTAAGTACTTAATATATTTTTCATCATTATTCTTCTAAATCATGCCAAAAACATAAATTCTTGGAAGTTTCAATTCATAAAACACTTTTAAAAGTTTGTCTGATGCGATCATCATTAGGGTTTATTATTATAAAAAATAAAGAGTTATTTATTAACTTTTGTTGTTGTCTATGCCTGTTCTCTAAATAAAATAAATTATTTTGGCTACGAGATTCTGATAAAGCCAATGTGAAATTCTTCTCGGAAGGTCTTTTAAGCAAGATCATACCCGTGTGTTATAAGTTCCAAAATAATAAATTCAAGTTCCAAGAATCCATTGTTTGAAAATGAAACAAAAGTTTTGAAGCTTCATACCTACCACTGTTCTTAGAAAGATGGACACGATATTGTGGTCTTGGGTTATCATAATATCCATGCTAATCCTTCATTCTATTATTATACTAGCTTCCACCCGCGACTTCGGCCACGTCCCGTTCGTCTTGTTATTTTTTTTCGAGATGAAAAGTCCAAGTTTCACCCAAATCAGAACAGTAGATCCAAAGGGATTGAAACACAAATATCTGTTCCATATTTATTTAATAGTAAGTAGTAGGTAGTACACACAGGCTGAATAGATGAAAGCTCTTAGCTTTTTAACTTCAATCTAAGTTCAGTCTAAGCTCATTTGACTTCAATAATTTAATCCAGTATCTTTACTGCTTGTATTGTTACTGTGACAATAATCCAAATTAGTAGGTAGGTAGCTCCGACGTCTATATAAGGGGGTGGTGGCACGTCCCGCCGCATTTCTGTGCGGAGCGTGGCACGCGCAACATAGTATTGCTAGATTAAGTACAAGACTGTTTTTTTAATTTTTTTTTAGTGTACTTTTACCCCTGTAAAAATGGGGAAAAGTAAATTAGGATTATTTAGTGTATTGTTAGTAATTTCTGTTTTATGGAAACCAGCGTACACGAACGGTGAGTTTGTTTTTATTATACAAGTCAAGTCACGGTTTTTCAGGTGACTTTCCTGTGGATAAGGCCGACTAGGCTGAGAGTTTGGGATAGGTGCAACAAGCTTCTCCGTCTAAAATAGTAAATCATGTCCCAGGCACTGCAGCGTGCCGTTCATCGGGGCATGGGTAAAAAGTAGCTCCTGACGCTGTATAAATCATCTAGATTGGATGCAAAGGGGTGATTAATAAATACAAGTCACCGTAGTAATGCATGGTTTTTTAATGATCTAGAGATGATGTAAGAACATTTAGGACGATGATGAAATTGTTTGAAAAAGTTGTATTACTGCACTGTATATTTTATCAACTTTATAAGAATATTTTGAAAGCGTGATTTTATATGTAACGCATGGTATTTATTTTGAGATTCGTGTTTGGTTTTCAAATGATTTTGGCAATACTAAAGTGACGTCTCACTATTTAATTTTGATTTCAGTCAGTGCTCAATTTACTCGTAGGTACCATTTTTATATTACTGATGTTTTATATTTGTATTCATGTGTACCTATTGGTTATTCACTCTCCGTTCAAAAATCATACAAAAAATTCAAAAAAACATATCCTACTTACTGTTATGGTACCTATAGTATAGTAGGTATATATTTATGGCTTTATATTGTTTAGTACAAGTTCTTAAAAATGTGAAAGTTTAGATATTTGGATGTTTGAGTTTCAATCCCGCTGCAACTATGTACTATTGATTGAAACTTGGAATATACAGGGTGTAACATAATGTCCCTATAAGTCCGAAAGGGGGGTATTCTACACGTCATGACGAACAGCGTTTGCTCTACGACTTTTAATATTTCGAAGTTTTTCATTCATGAAAAGTGTCTTAAAGTTTCCTTAAAAATAGCATTGCACACGTGTTAAAGTGTCTATTTGTGGGTGCAACGTGATAGAATGGTCCGTAAGCATATGTGTACTAACAAGCTGGATACATACGCAAAGTAAATAAACACATAGGGTTGTCGCAAATTTCTAAGATAAAAAAATATAAAAAAAAGAAACTTAAAACATGTATTAAATTTTCAATTGCACATGCCAATCTATTCACGTGTTTGGTCTAAATAAGCCCCTTTTCGGCTTATAGGGGCAATATGTTACACGTTGTATGTAGTTCGTAGTGTTCGTACCCTAGATTACTTTTTATCTCAAAAAAATAACAGGACGAACGGGACGCGGCCGAAGTCACAGATGGAAGCTAGTATAATAATATAATGTAGGATTAGCATGGATATTCTGATAACCCAAGACCACAGTATCGTGTCCATCTTTCTGAGAATATAAGTAGGTATAAAGCTTCAAAACTTTTGTTTCATTTTTAAACAATGGATTCTTGGAACTTGAACACGCCTTTTATTATTTTGGGGCCTAAAAACATGCATATGATCTTGCTTAAAAGACCTTCCGAGAAGAAATCACACTCGTAGCCAAAATTGAATAACACACAGATGTTTTATAAATATGTTCTAAACTTGTTTTTAAAATTACAGTTTTAAATTTTGTGCTTGTCTGTGGTCGTCATTTTTACCTCTAAACTCAATTAGCCCTAGCGTTGTATAGGTGCCTAGTTTTTAACAGCGGTAATGTAAGTAGGTAGGTGTCTTTTTTTTCAGAATTTTCCATTATACTTTTGTACCTATCACTGTCACCAGCCAACAATATCTGAATGTTTGCAACAAACAAAGATTACGTCCTCAACTTTGAACCGTGATTAATTTATCAGTGTCAACAGTGCCTACATAGGTATTCTTTGTTTCAACTCAGTGGTAGGTCAACTTTGTATTAAATAAAACTAAAACTTATAGCACTACTATCTTTTGAAAAAGTTCCGTTATTTGAAGCATTAAACTCAATTAGGTATATCGAGTCGTCACAAACTCGACTTTCTGTCAGCTCACAAAAAGTTCTGATTTATTGCTGAAAACATGCATTTTTTATTTAGGTTTTGAATTCCTCAGAAAGATTTGATTTTATTTTGATTTACTCCACCATTATTACCAAAAGTGCATAGTAAAACGATTCATTATATCAAGGTTAGATTATTAAATGATGGTAAAAGATCTTGATTTAATTTTAGAGATTTCAGCTCATGCATACAATGTCAAATACTCCATACAAAAGTATAAAATTTTTTTTTGTCCCTCAGTTTTTTTTTTGTCCCACTGCTGGACAAAGGTCTCCCCCAAAGACTAATACCCAAGAAAGTCCTGCGCTGCGAAAGATATCCTGCGCACGAGCGACTTAGTTGCTCGAAAGTTTTTTGTCTCTACTCGTACTTATCGGCTATCGCGTCGCTACGTGCGTGCATTTTCAAAACAAAACCCGTAGACTTGATGTGATTTTGCGGCGACAAAAGTTGCTCGTGTGCGAGCTCTCTAACTAAACTAAATTGTCATGATGCTAAATTATTACCAGCAAAAGTAATGGCCGCTATCATTATTGCCATTCGTTAGTTTTTAGTCACGTGCAAAATAATTATTTTATCACAATATTCGCCTCGACATTGACCCCTTCAATAATACTATTCAGGAGATAGGTACCTAAGGGTTCGTCAACTGATAAAACACAACGCTCTTTGTCAATTTCTTAACCTTTGACTTTATTATCGCTTTTACAAAAACAGCATTTAATAATTTACCACCATCTTATCACACTCTTATAAAATAATGAACATGTATTGTATATTTTTGGGGTTTTATCAGTTTTGCACGAAATATTTAATGCTTCCATTGTACCTAATTTTTTATGTGAAAATTGAAGTGAATAATAATATTGGGAGGAGTTAGGCTGGCTACACTCCTAGCCAGAACACCCCCCACGCATAATGGGCCAACTTTGAGCCTAAATGCGGAAAAGGGAGTCCCATCAATATCAATATCAATATCAATGAAGTGAATAATAATAAAAATTGTTAATAAGTAATTAGTAACAACTATGGACAAGTAAAGTAGCGGTGAGATTTTGATTCATACTTTTTTCCGATTGCAATTTTATTTATTGTCAATTATAAAGTGTTTAAAATACAAAACTTTTTATTATGTTTATACTAAGGTTAATACCAATTTGCACAAAACACACATGAATGATAATTCAAAAATAATCATTTTTAAACTAAATAACGTCAGATAAAAGATGTCGATTAATTTGGCGTATTAATGTAATCTATTATGAATAAAATAAATCTAATTTTAGGTAGGTATACACATTTTAAGATTGTCAGTTAGGATGGTATGCTAATTTGTACCTTGACTTACACATGATAAGACCTATATATTTTTACGTAATTTTAGTTAGCTGCAACAATAGAATTGCCACCAGGTCGTTTTCGGTCAGTCTAAAAAAACCTAGCTCTATCAAACGAGCAGCGGTTACGTAAACTGTTTCTTGGGATTCTTATCAAAAAACTGTCAAATTGATCAGTATTGGGATATCCTACGGGAACGGATGGGATAATACGAGATAATTCAGATCGCTAAAGAGCAGCATCCGTACACATCGGGACAAATGTCACAGTAATTGGCGAGCAGGGGTCCTATTCTTGCGAGCTCCAGAGAGATTTTATCATGTGAGCTGAGATGCAGAAAGAAAATTACGATAGAATAAAAACAAACGAGATAAATCGTAATCTTTCAAAGTTGTAAATATGTAGGTAAACGAAACTTTTATTCAAATGCCATGATCACAAATAAATGCGACAATCGTAAACGTATCGTAACGCTAGCGTATCCGAGATACACTGCGCGGTGACGCTGCAACGCTTGGCAGTCGAGCTGGCGTTGACGTGCAATTTGACTCGAATACGCTAGGTTTACGTAACGCGGCGACTGTCCGATTTGTTCGTGAGCTCGTTACTCCAATACCAATAGCAGAGCATTTCACGACTCCTGAACACTAAATTCAACAGCTGACACTACTGGCCAAAAAAGAATCAGTAGAGAAAAAAATTGTTTTGAAATTGAAAATGTGCTATTCTTGACGAGTTTTTGACCTATTTTTAAAGCATTCTTCATTATTTTGATGACTCCTATAGCTAAATAATGAAACTATACTCGTATGTTCATAGTCGGGCCACCGAACTCTCCCCCTACTCTCGAAATTGGGTAATTGCAGTCTCGGCCGACTCATCTGATCTCGTGGCCCATTCAGACCAGATTGATGCATCTGAATGTTTTTATTTTGATCGGAAGATAAGAAAATTATCAGCCGATAGGTAGGTTAACCTTTTTAAGCCGAAATTAAAGATTAATGAGGATGGAGTTTCTACAATAATTGTACAGTACGGTCGACGGATCTAGGCAATGGAAACGTTAGCCGTTTGAGATGCGCTAAGATAATTTTGTTCGAAAAAGCTGCATTGCTCATCGTTACGGCAAATTTTACATTTCAACTCACGAACCACTAGGTACCTAAATATGTAAGGTAAAAGTATTTTTTCAACGAATTTCTTTCAATCTGCTACTTACATCGCCATTTGTACTAAGATTCTTTGGCGTTACAAAATAGCTACTTTTAATTGACCTACATGATCCGGATTCCTACAATGTTGCGATGAAGCTGTGGAAATATCCTGACCTCTCGATAAATTTCTAATGATTGTTTACTCTAAACTGATTGTGGAAATAGTACTTCACTTTGAACCCGATGATAAAGGCATGGCCTTCACTCATTTGAAGTAATTAGAAGATAAACGAAAAGTACTGCTAATATAGCATAGAAAGGTTTACATAATCTTAATAATGTTGTCTTGGTACGCAAAGATTTATAGGTAACATGAAATTATAGACCACTAATTGGTTATTAGTACTCACAAAACTATGTCTAACTATCCTATGGGCCGCTTGGAAGAGATTGCTATTAGCAATAAGGCCGTCCATTGTACCTACCTCCTAAAGCGTTTTTTTTATTACCGATTTAGGTATTTTTAATATAGGTATATTCGTTTTGTGATGTAAAGCATATCCTGTTTATCTATCTATCCAACTCTATCGTATCGTATTTTTAATATTTTGTTTACTATTTTTATGAGTTTATATATCTTCTGTAACATGGATGTAACCAAGTCCGTCATTCGTCACACCGCAATACGAATTAACGCACGGTAGTCACCATCCATCATCATTCGTTCTGTGTGACGGACTCATCGAAATGAGATTTGTAACCTTTTTTCACCGGCTGTATAGATCTGCGGTTGTGTGCCTTATGAAAAGGTACAATGTATTTATTATTATTTTATTGTCATTGTATCGTTTTATCATTATCACTACTATCCCGTGTGTTCAACAACTATACTTAGTGAAGAATTAATGAGTTCGTTATCATCTCTTCTAAGTACATAGGTAGGTACCTTTATTTTATCGGCATGTTACGGTACTTTGCTAATTAGTTATTACTTTGTTTGTTTCAGAATGTTCAACAGCATGTAAAGGAAGTGAGTATTTTTTTATAAACATTTCTTTTATTTCAAAATCTCAAGACACGCGTTCTCAGAGAAGTAATCATAAACAAATCTGACAGTCGCCGCGTTACGTAAACCTAACGTATTCGAATCATATTGCACGTCAACGCCAGCGCGACTGCCAAACGTTGTAGAGTCACCGCGCAGTGTATCTCAGATACGCTAGCATTACTCGTACAATACGTTTACGATAGGCACTGGTCTTGAAGCGATATACCAAGAGAACTGCAACGTCCTAAGTAATCAATCACTACAAAGCATCTACAAGTTCAGCAATACCCTCTAATAATTACCCTCTTATCTTACAGAATCATCAACTCCCGGACTCGCAGCAAACACGAAATACAGCTATGGCGTTGAAGGAACTGTAAATGTATTCCTCACCGGCTCTTCGGACAAGGAGACCAGCGTCAAGCTCCTTGGCCAGGTCTCCGTGACGGCTCTCGGCAACTGTGGGCATGAACTGACTGTGCAGAACTTGGTGATCTCTGGTCCTGATGGAAAGGTAACCAACCCAAAAAAGATTATGTTATTGTGCCAATTGTTGTGCATACTTCAGGCTATATTCGACGAAAACGCCATCGCAAGTCACGCAATAAGGTTGTGGAATTTCAACCTCGTTGAAACCTTTTTTAACTTGCCATTGCATCATTGTTCTCAATTTATTTCCAAAGTTTTTGGGAAGTTATTCCCATCGAGCTCACTGACGGGCCAGTTTACCAGTGGCGCCGTTTTACTGTGTATAATTATGCGCTACATTCGATTAAATTATTTTACAGAAATACCAGAGTCCACCCGGCATCGACAAGCCTGTCCGTTTCTCCATGCAAGATGGCCGCCTCTCCGCCGAGATGTGCACATCAGAAGGCGACACGCGTCGCTCACTCAACATCAAGAGAGCCATCATCTCATTGCTGCAGACTGAACAGAAATCTACCACACAGGTGAGCTTCACTTCTTTAACAGCTTCTGTTTCTGTGTCACTTCTCCCAATGCAAAACCATTTCTTGGTAAATATAAAATAGTTTGAACTGGTTGTTGTGGACCCCAGATGAAAGATTTTGATTGAATTTCTTTGTCCACCAGGTGGACATCTTCGGTGTGTGTCCTACTGAGATCGCCTACTCTGCCGAGGGCGGTGCCACGCTGGTGCACCGCACACGCGACCTGGCCCGCTGCTCGCACCGAGAACAGGGCAAGAACGACTTGATCGCTTCTGTTATCAACGAGAATGCTGTAAGTACACACTTCTGAATTCTGGGTAGGTTACTAATAAGTATTAATACGTAATCCCTCCTTGATGTTCTGAGCGAAGTAGCTTGCTTACATATCTATGCTCTTGTTTTCAAGTTCTGGCTAGTGGAAAGCCGCTGCTTAGAGTTCTCTTTTTTGTAGAGACCACAGTCATACCAGAGCACATTTTTTTTAAGACTCGGAGGATACTTAGGCATCCGAGTAAGTTTAACATGCTCACAGAAGTAATAGCACTGCAACTTTAGCAACGTCATTTATTACAGGACATCAAAGAAAGCCAAGTTCTCCAGTCAACCCTACACGTGGAGTCCAAGGTGAACAACGGCGTCCCAGAGAAGGTATCTGCTACTGAAGAGTACCTGTACAAGCCCTTCTCAGTCGGAGAGAACGGAGCGCGCGCCAAAGTCCACACTAAACTGGTGCTTACCGGCAAATCCGGTGGAGGCGCTCCAGCAAGTAAGACAGATTTTTCCAATCTCAATGTTTTCACTCCTCCAAATCTTGCTTTTCTTCCTGTCATTTCACGTTGCTCCTAAGAAAGCTTTGTAGAGTTAAAGCGTTCTTTACGAAGGCTTCTAATAATGATGTTTCCTCAGGTACGTGCACCATTCCTCGCACCATAATCTTTGAAACCCCTCACAGTGCACCGCTCCCAAACAACGTTAACAGTGCTCTAAGCGCAGTCAAAGAGACCGCTAAGTCTATCGGCAAAGAAGCTAGCGAGAAGTCAGCAGGAGCTTTTGCTTCGCTGATCAGGGTAAGAGATTTGAACTTAGTATGCATGTAGTTATTTGAATTAATGCGATTCTAGGACGATTCAGTCACAATTTGCAAGAGTTTACAATTTAGATTTCTGGTAAAAAGTTAAGATCTAACTTTTGTTTTAGATTTTCCGTGTGACCAGCAAAGATGATCTTATCAAGGTCTGGAACCAGGTTAAGGGCAACAACTTTGAAAAGTAAGTTAATATTATTACCAACACTGGAACTTACAAAATGAATAGATATAACCCACCCACGTTGACTTTTTCATAGACACAATAATTTATAAACTTAACAATTAATTTTCTTAGACGAGTGTACCTGGATGCTCTTCTGCGTACCGGGACCGGTGCCTCCATCGAAGCCTCCATCCAAATCCTAAAGAGCCACGGCCTCAATGACCTGGAGCAGCAACTGGTCTATCTGTCCCTCGGGAACGCTAAGAACGTCAATGATGAAGCTTTGAAGGCTGCCACTGTAAGTATTTAATAAAAAAAAAATTTCAAGATCTTTTGTCAACTTAGGGAACCCTGAAAACTAGTGCTTTTCAAGCAATTTGTCCGGATTGCAGACTTTCCCCTGAATTGTTCTTAAATCTTTTTTCAGGGTCTCCTCGACCAGCCAAACCTGCCAAAAGAGATCTACCTCGGTGTGGGTGCCCTTGCTGGTGTCTACTGCCGTACTCACCAGTGCCACACCATCAAATCAGACGGCATCGTCGCTCTGAGCCAGAAGCTTGGTGCTAAACTGCAGAACTGCAAACCGAAGAACAAAGTTGACGAGGACTATGTAAGTTGATGGCGTCTTTACATGTTATACTATGAAAAGAAAGAAGAAGTTATCTGGGATAAACTTCCACGATTGTCCCTTAGTTAGATTACAAGAATCACTCCTGAATCCACACAATCAAAATCAATCAATCAATCTTGTGATGTCAGGCGTCATCTTCAAAGAAACAAACCCTGATTTCGGTTTTGTACTACCTCCAGGTGGTAGCTGTCCTGAAGGGAATCCACAGCATCCGTCACTTGGAAGACTCTCTGATCGACAAGCTGGTGCACTGCGCCAACGACCACAACGTGAAGGCTAGAGTCAAGGCCGCGGCTCTTGAGGCTTTTACCGCAGACGCTTGCAGTCCTAAGGTAATTTACTTTGACATCATCTAGGGTTTGAGATTTCCAAAGTCAAAGCAGCTGAATTTAATAATAAATAAATAATAAAAGGTCACTCACTTTAACCTTGATTGGATTCCTGTTAAAGATTGAATGTAATGGTCCTGCGAAGTATTTCAAAAGGTAATACTGATGCCTTTTACAGTTAGCATACCTACTTGTATTTCTGATAACCTAGTTAAAACATTATTTTACCTTGCTAACAAAATAATGAATAACAGCTGAAGAAGACTGCCTTGGACCTTATGAAGAATCGTCAGCTGGACTCGGAAATCCGCATCAAGGGCTACCTGGCCGTCATCGCCTGTCCGTGCGGTAGATCTGCCAACGAGATCAAGACTCTTCTGGAGTCTGAGCCTGTACACCAAGGTACGCGTCATAGCAAGTAAACTACAATATTTACAAATATGAATATCGTGTAGCTAAGTATTTGGTGCCCTAGACTATTTGGCTACCCAACTGGGTAGGTACATTAGCAAAATCAAAGTACAGACAGCAGCAATATTTTAATAAATAAACTTCAAGGTCACCAGACCTTCAAACCAGGACATTTTCCTTTTTATTTGTAACGGATGAGCTACGATAGGTGCTTTTTTTCTACGTTTACCATTATTTTGAACGAGTAATGGCTTTGCTTGGAATATTTTTATCTGAGCGATTTCGTATTTCTCAGAGCACGTCTGTCTGTCCTTGCTCAGTCACTTGTGCAGATTAAGGTTTTGAAACCCCGTCACTAGAGTTGGGTGCAAGCTTATACAAGTGTACTTTCAGTGGGGCGTTACATCACGTCTTCTCTGCGCGCTATCCGCGCGTCTTCATCTCCCGACCGCCTTCTCGCCAGACAACACTACGGACTCATCAGGACTCCCAACAAGTTCAACGTCGACGACAGGTAAGCTACCATACGGCCATTTAAGCATCAACTTTTTCAGGCTAAGAACCTGGTTAAGTTTCACTGACTACCACAACTACTAAAAGACTACTACAAGTATTCACCAACTACCACATTTTTATAGACAACCACATTTTTACCAGGAAATACTCCTTCTACCGCGAGTCTTCGTTCAACGTGGACGCGTTAGGCATCGGCGGCGCTGTGGAGCAGAGTGTCATCTACTCTCAGAACTCCTTCCTACCACGCTCTGCTTCCCTCAACCTGACCACCGAGATCTTCGGACACCATTTCAACGTCCTCGAGGTTCGTTTACCATCGAAAATTATTATGACTTTCAATAGGTACTTATTAAACGACTGTTTTTTCTGATGGACTTAAATACTCAGGTAATGAGTTCGTCAAAGATTGTGATGATTCTGGGTGTTTGAAAATAAGTGGTTTTCTCTTACCTTAACCCAAAATTAATAAATCTTCTTCTACAGTTGGGCGGTCGGCAAGGAAACCTTGACCTGGTCGTCGAGCACTTCCTTGGTCCTAAGGGCATCTTCAAAACTAAGGGTCCTCAAGCTATCTACGACATCCTGGTTGAGGCTTTCGCACAGTCCAGTGAGAAAGTCAAGTCTGCCCTGAACAGAGGACGCCGGTCCATCAAGACTGAGATCGATGGCTTCGACAAGAACGTGAGTATCTGCAAACCTCTTTTTAATGGTTATCTTGAAATTCTGTGCCCTCGTGCTCTTAATTTTACTGCAAAAATAAAAAAAACCATGTACTTAGTAGTTCTCTTCGAATTCAATTTTCTAAGTACCTGTTAATTATGATGACTATTGCTAATTCCCGAGGTTGAATTTCAGCTGAAGGCCGAAGAACTCCACTTTGACAACGAACTCGACCTGGACATCTATGTGAAGCTCTTCGGAACTGATGCCGTATTCCTCTCCCTTGGAGATGATAAGGGTTTTAACTACAACACAGTTCTGGAAAAGATCATGAACACTATTACCGGAGGCATCGGCAAGGCGCAGCATATGTCTGTAAGTAGAAGATTGTAGAATATTCTGGTTTTGGTAACTTTTAAAATCGCCATAAAAAAATTTAAGAACTTGAATGTTACCATTTCAGAACCTAAGCTGATATCAGACTTGTAACCAATAATGTTTGTTCCACAGACTGAGCTCCGTACCCACCTACTCTTCTTGGATGCTCAGCTCTCATACCCCACGTCCGTCGGTCTACCACTCAAACTTGACCTCACTGGAGCAGCCACTGCTCGCATCGACCTCTCCACCAACTTTGATCTGAAGCAATGCATCAACAACCCGCAAAACGCCAAGATCGACATCAAATTCGTACCCTCCACTGATATCGAAATCAGCGGAACCCTCATCGTCGACGCCGACGCAGTCGCCACTGGCCTGAAAGTTATCACCAACCTGCATTCGTCCACGGGAGGTCACCTCGTCGCTAAAATCTTGGAGAACGGAAACGGTATTGACCTGCAGCTCGAACTTCCAGTTGAGAAGCAGGAGATCCTAGTCGCTTCAAATGAGCTGGTGTACATCACTGTGGAGAAGGGACAGAAGGAGAAGCAGACCAAGATCGCTGTTGATGGTGAAAGGAAGGAATATGCTGGTTGCTTCGACCAGCTGTCTGGACTATTGGGAATGACCCTGTGCGGTGAAGTCTCTCTACCCTTCTCTGTTTCTGGTAAGTTAAACTACCCAGCAAGATTATTCTTGTTCATACTTGACTCTATCAATTAAATATTTTCTTGACTGTAATATGTATTTATATGATCGCTTATTTTGGAGCTTATAAACATCGTAATTTCTCTTGATTACCGCAACTTAACTAAGCTCTTTATTTTCTTAGGAGCTGAAAGCCAGGCATCGATCTCAAAGTATTTGGCTCGCTACCCCCTGACCGGCCCCTCTCGTCTGAAGCTAGTGCTGGAGAAAAACGACCTGAAAGGATACCACATTCGCGGCCTCGTAAGGAACGAACAGGGCAAGGCTACCCTTGACCTGCTTTTCGAAGCTGAAGGTACTTAAATCTTGATAGTCTCGTACTTGAATAAGTTTTTTTCCCATATTATATAGCGAATACACTTGCCACTTTCATATCAATGAAATAAGGAAACACATAGTGGCCATTTTAGTTTATGCAGCCCTCAGCAACCAATATGTAAAACATCTTTGACTATGAAACTTAAAAATGAATCGTGCATTAAAATAAAATATACAGATAAATGAACGATAGTTTGTACACTTACCTATCCTCACTTTTTACCACCAGGCTCAAAGAATCGTCGCACTCAGATCACCGCCGAAAAGACCTACACTGATAATGAGATGGGATTGAAGCTGTCTTTCAACTCCCCCATCAAGGTCTTGGGCGCGGAGATCACCATGCGCACTTCTTCGTCAGAACTAACCGCTTTGGCCAAGGCTAACCTCGACAGCGAACAATACTACGGCAAGGTATGTAATTTAAATCAAGTTAGTACATCATCAAACAACTTTTTTGATGACAAAAAGTAACGTGATGATAAGTGGTTCCTTTAAATAACAATGTATCAACACACACTGTACGTTCACAGAAGACTAAAAACACTCAGTCATGCGTAAAGAACACGTAAGGAAAAACCATCAATTGCAAAGATAGTTCTTTGCAATTTGAGGTGAGATTTCATATAGGTACCTACATTTCGATTGTTATGTTCTGGATACAGCGTGTAGCTATAAAGTCTAAGTCACATTCTTATTTTCCCAGGTTGGCTTCAACGTTGCCGGCAATGAACAGCGCATGACCTACAAGCCCATTTTCGAGTACCAGTTACCTGGAGACGAGAAGCATGCCGTGCAGATTGATGGCAACATCATTAAAGAAGTCAATGGACCTATCACTAAGTACCAGTTCGAAGGGATCAGCATCAAACTGCCGAGCAGCCAAGAACCTGTGACTATCCAAGGGTTCTTCTCTAACCAGGTCAGTGAATGCTTTCATACGCTTAGGAAAAAGATTACGAAGAAAAAAAAGTCTGATTAGCAAAAATGCAGGTAGCCAACTAGATTTTATCTTTTACTTCTTTTTTTGAAAAATCACTTACTTTTTTTCTATTGGTTCCGCAGGCTAACGCTAAGAACGCGGCGTGGGAACTAATCTCTGACTTGATAACCATCAAAGGAAGTCTTAAGAACAACGATATTAACCTGGAGTTCTTCAACAAACTGAACCCTCTCGTCAACTTCATTTTGAAAGGACATTCCGAATTCAGCGATGTGGTAAGTTTAATACACCTACTTACCTTAACAGTAGGTACTTACCTATTATAGGTAAGTACCTACTGTTTTCCGTATTCTGTGACTTCACGCTGTTTAGTTTACCAGAATAATAGATTCTCTATCATTCACAATACCTAGGCTCAGTATTTAGGTTAGTAGCCTCTTTGTTTATACGGTTGCCCCTTTTGCAGACAAATAATGAGTTTGAAATCATATACTCCGGTGACTGCAAGGACAAGAGCCGGCGTGTGGTGATCTCGCAGTACTTCAAGTACCAAATGGAAAACGACAAGAACTACAACGTTATTACCAAGAACAAGAGTGAGTATTTCCTTCTAAATTTTCCTCAGAATTGGATCAAGAATCCTGTCTATTTTATTTTCCAGAATTCACTTTTAAGAGTTTTAAGTATGAAGTCCTTATTGTATCCTCATTTCTTTTCGTATGTTTATACAAAACAGAATAAATAGAGATCAATAAAACCAATAAATCTTATACCACAGTGGAACTCATCAGCGTCCCCTTCAAAATCGAATTCGACGCTGACATCGACCCCAAGAAAGTCGAAGTTGAGTTCCAGTTCAAGAATGTCGACCAGAAAGCCGACTTAGAGCTCAAAGCCCGCAGTCAAATGAAGCGTCCTGAAGACTATAGCGTCAAGCTAAACACCAACCTCAATAAGCATGGTGTCGAGTTCTTCTCCAAGCGCGATTGCATGAGCAACGACAAGTCCAACCTGCAGAACTACATCGTCGTCAAGGGTGTCGGCAAGTACGAGCTGTCGGGAGTGGTTCTGCATAGGACCCAGACCAATGACGTCAATGTCGGAGCCGTTGGGCATTTAAAGATCACCGGCGGAAAGAATGAGGATATCAAGTGAGTGTAGTGTGGGTTTGAATTGAGGCCTGCTGGTTCAACAATTTTGGATTATTCAAGTTCTTCTTCGAGACTTCTTCGTCTTTCACTAATTCATTTCTATTTTGTACCAGATTTGACATTGGTGTTATCCAAACTGCGGCCCTCTACTCCTCCCATGCCAAGGTTTCCTCCTCTCAAGGAGAGCTTTTGGACTACCTCCTGAAGATCAACTCCGGAGAAAACGCCAATGGACTCCTCAAGTTCTCGCTGAAAGACACCATCACTGCTAATGGACAGTTCCAAGTCACTGATGCTGATGGCAAGGGCAACGGCATGGTCATTGTTGATTTCAAGAAGGTAAGCCTAGTTTTTTAAGTCACTATTAGAGTTTAATTGGACAAAAATGTTTGTTTGTTTAAATGTCTTAGAAAATGAGAGTTGACTAGTATGGATGGCGTCAAAGAAACCAAACTATTGAATAAACTCTAGTGCATTTTCCTACCATTAATTTAAGCCATTTGCTTTCTCTAGTCTCAACGTAAAATTAAGGCTGATGTAAAGTTCCAAGCCAAGAAGCCAAATTTCAACGGCGACTTCGATGTCTTCCTGAACTGGGAGAAGGACAACAACGACAAGATCTGCTTCTCTACTAACACCAAGCACACTGAGAAGCTTTTGGACTCCAAGTAAGTTGAAGAGTTTTATGCCTGTCCTGTACATGGTAAACAGTCCCTTAAAGTAGAGATCAAAGTAGAGTACATCAAAGTAGAATATTTAAAATACCTACTTATCAAAAAGATTGTTTGGAAGTAACGTGCTGCCATCGTTCAGCTCCATGCCAGACCAGATCCCTTTTCCTGTGGGCCGTCCCTGGTTTCAATTCTAATATTGGTTATCCTTAGGAACAAGCTGGAATACCGCGGTAAGTCGACCGAAGTGAACGTGAATCTGAACGGCGAGTTTGAAGTTATCGGCAAATCGCGAGCCAACGTTGAGATAGTACTGCCGACTGAGAGATGCCTCACCTTCACGTACGACCGGGAGCTGCAAGACAAGGCAGGAGTAAGTTGACATGTCGCAGTTCTGTTTTGGAAAACTGAAATAAAAACACGATTTTAATAGGTAAACCAGAAAAAAATCTGTAGGAAAACCATACCATATCGTTGTGTAGATATTTGTATTTATTTATTTTACTTTAATTAAAACAGTTTAATGCCAACAACAATAATTAAAGATGATTATTAGGTATAATTTATATTAAACCTCTTTTACCCAGGTGTACAACGGATATGCAAATATGCAGATGTCCGACGCCCCTAAACGCGGTGCTGGTGCCTCCACCATTTCTTACAAGGGGAAACTCGTCCAAACTGACCTTGACAAGCAGATTATCGACTACGAGGGACAGATTGACTTCAAGCTAAAGGATGGCAAACATTTGCAGAACTCCTTCCTCTTGAAGAACCAACTTCAAGGAGACAAGTACAAGTTTGACTTCAAGGTGATTTTCAGGGACTTTATTACCTTCAAATTTTCATCTCTTCCGTTGACTTCCTTGAGCATCAGCTAGGCGTCTACTAGTAGGAATAGGCTTGCCTTCTAATGCCGTAGCAATGTCACTTGAAATCTAAGCAATATTGATGCACAAAAGAAGCAAATGCCTCTGGCATTAGTACATTATGACCTTAATGATCACAAAACCATTCGTTCCGCAGAGCGAAACGACCGGCGACGCCCTATCCAAGCCTGCAACCCTAGTGGCCAGCGTCACCTACCTGGACTCTTTAACAGTCGTGGACTACGTGTACCGCATGAAGGCAGCCTACGGAGACGACACCAGCGCTGACCTAGTCGGTACCTGGATCGTGAAGTTGCAAGAGAAAGGAGAGAACAAGTAAGTTATTAACAGAAAAAAGATTGTGCCTACCACCAAATAATAATAATAATAATAAAAGCCTTTATTTCTTCACACTCTTTTTTCTTACAAACTAACCTATTCTAATTAACTAGGTGCTGTGCGAAGTTTGTCTTCCGACATAGGCCTCCTCTAGTGATTTCCATTCCTCTCTATCTCCAGCTAACTCTCTCCATTTATTTCCTGCAACTGCTTTAATGTCGTCCTCCCATCTTTTGTTCTGCCTTCCTCTTTTTCTCTTTTTGTCACGCGGGTACCATTCAGTAATCATTTTGGTCCATTTTACTACTTTTTCTCTCATCATATGTCCGGACCACCTCCACTTGAGTTGTTTTATTGTTCTATTTACGTCTTTGAATTTTGTTTTTCCCTTTATTGTGGTTAATCTTATTTTATCTTTAAGTTTGATCCCACTGACACTTCTTTCCATGGAATTTTGGCAAACCTTTAGCTTGTTCAGGTGTTTGTCTGTTAGAGCCCATGTCTGACATCCATATGTTAGGCATGGCAATATGCAGATGTTGAAAACTTTCCTTTTGTCTTTAATAGGTAATAGGTGCCTACCACCACAACCTTCCAAATATTTATTAGTTTCAGCTGTGGCTTCTTTTTGGATTGATGGTTAACAATGAACTAGTCGAAAATGTTAACCTATTTATTGCTTGTTCTTAGGTACTTGGACGATTTCACCGTGAACGTCCGCTTGCCCTTCGAGAAGGCTCATGACATCAAGTGGGTTTCCACTGTCCTTTACCTGCTGCCTGAAAACAAGGAGGTTTCCGAGGTAAGACCCACCTTTTTCAAAACATAGATTCATCAAAATTTTCTTCACTTTTGAAATTCCAGCAGAGTGATCGCTTTATAGGTACATAGATAAAAACTGTGTGTGAATCCTATCTTTTATTCTACCCAACAGTACACCATTATCGAATCCCTGCAAGTGAACGCTGACGTTTGGAAAGTCGACGCTAACGGCAAGATCGGTGGCAAGAACGGCGCTGGAACTGTCAAGGTGCTAGTACCTCACGCAGACCCTGTGGTCCTGGACACCAACTACAAGATTGACAACAGTGGTGAGAATCAAAACATGACCTTTTTATAAAAAAACTTTGAACTAAACAATGTTTTTCTCGGTTTTTAATGAAATTGCACTGACTCATTTTCCTAATACCTGGCATGGGACTTGAAAACAAGCAAAGGCAGGCAGAGGTATTAAAGTCTTAGTACTTACAATCTCAGTCAGCAGTCAACTTTTAAGCTAATTGCTTTTTGTCTTCCCAGCGGACAAGAAGGCACTCTTCACGGAAGTAAAAGCTAAGTACGGCAAAGGTAAATCAGCTTCCTTCTCCGTGGACACCAGCAGCAATGCCAACGGAAACTCTGTCTGCATCAAAGCAAACACACCCCAACTCGAGAAGATGAAGAAACTGGAGATCACAGTCAACTCCAAGGTAAGATAGATCTATCATTTAAAACTAGCAAGTAGGTAGGTACTTCCTAGTATGTCCGGTGTACACCAGTAAATCTACAATGATGTGCACGTTTAGATTTTGCAACTTTAATCATGAATAAAAAATATTGATGCATCGAAACTCCAGCAGAAAGACTACTTTTTAAGAAAACTTTGTTCTGGAACCAGCTCATCACATATTTTTAAACAATCTATTTCCCAACAGCACCCAGCACCGGACACATACGCTTCCAACTGGATTATCGACGCTGACGGCCGCGTCTACAAGTCTGAATCCAGCGTTGTGCTGTCCAAGGCTCACCCCGTCCTCGACCTCAAGTACACCAGCCCCACCAACGGCAAGACTAGCAGGTAAGACTTTTAGTGACTGCTTTTTTCTACCGAAAATAAACGGTACAATGACCGAACATTTTGGGCCGTCCTCAATTATGTAGGTAGGTTGAAGCTCTACCAGTAGGTTTTGCCTTTGTGGTCAAAATTACCGTATCTCACTTTCTTTTTTTAACTTAGTTCAAATGGAAATCAAGAAGTAATCAAGTTCACTCCCTCTAATCAAGTTAAATAAAACGAGCAGACCAACTTACGGAACTTCTTCCACAGGATCTACGTCAAAGGTAGCTCGCTCAGTTCCACACAAGGCAAGGTCGAAGTCAAGCTCGAGAACGTTCGTGACATCAACCTCGACGCTACCAGCGAAGCTAGTGTGCAGAAGGACAATGTCAACTTCAAGGTCCAAGCCAACTCCAACGAGCTGGGCTGGAAGAACTTTGTGGGAGAGATCGTCAGCAAGGACTCAGGAAACGGCAAGCGATTAGAGTTCCACTCAAGCAATGACAATAAGAACGTCCTCAGTGGCAGGTTAGTTGAGGATAAGATGATCATCCTCTTGGTATAAAATTAACCCTAGATATTAACCTGTAAAAATTCATCAGTCAGAAATAATTAATAGGTATCTACTCAATTTGCATTTAATCTATCGTAAATAAAAGCTCTCAAAAAACCACATTGCATAAATGAAAAATATTTTCAATTTCAACTACAGCATTTGTTCCTTCCACAGCACCTCATTCATCAGCAAGCAGGAAGGCCAGAAGACCATCATCGAAGGCTCCGGCTCCGTAAAGATCAAGGAGGAACAAAAGTCTGCCAACTTTAAGTACATCCGCACTCTCCTCACTGAAGGCAATGAGAAGGGAGTTGAGGTTGGTAACTCTCTGATGATAGCTTTCACTTTGCCCTGGAAACCAATTGTAGAATAGCCAGTAGAAAACCACTTGATTTATTTGATCAATCTAAAGACTTACGACACATATTTTTTCATTGTATACCTTCAAGAACGTCAAAGCCAAAGTCAAAGTAAAAAAATTATTTATTCAATAAAATCACAAGGATCATTTAGAATCGTCTTATATAACTAGGTGATTCTAGGTGCCAGTTCCACGCGACCAGAGTCTAGAATAACGGGCAAGAAACTACGGCTTACTGTCTACCCCTTTAGATTTAACACTAATATTTATAAAATTTCACAGACATTCTTCAACGTAGCCTTCGGTGAACGCAGCTACGTGGCCGAATCCCGCGTCACCAACCTCGAGTACAAGAACTCTCACGTCTACTGCGAAGAGAAGAAGCAATGTGCCCACGCTGAGTTGCAGTCCAAGATTGACATCTCCAGTAAGTATCATATCTACTTCTTATACTGTTAGGCTTCAAAGTAATTGGAAAAGGAACGAAATATTCTTAAGGCACGGCGGATTATTTTTAGAATGTGATATTATTATGCTATATGCACTTTGTATAGAGCCTTAAGGTGTGTTGCTAGAGGGATTGGTGGGTAGTTTTACAAGCACACAAGCAGTTCACTATCAATTTATGCAATTATATTGAAAAGAGTTTTCGAGTTGTTAGTAGAAAAACGTAGCAACACAAAAGTCTTACCTGACACCATCATCGACAGAAGCCAACGTGATCGCCAACATCATCAGCGCCGGGCTGGACCTGCGCACGCTGGGCATCGCACCCGAGCTCGGCCTCATCGTCCGCGACGAGGTCTCCACGACCCATTTGCCGCAGTACACCCTGGACCTGCACGCTAACAAGGACTCCAGGAAATACCATCTGCATGTTTACAGCACACCTGTTTATGGACGTGAGTTACCTTTCATCATCATCATCATCATCATCAAAGCTGTATAAATGTCTCCTTCGAACTATAAGAACTATAATGAGGATGATCACGATAAAATTACCATGATTGCTGTAAGCTTCAAAAATGTTGCCTTTAAAGCCAACTTTAAAGACCTATTTTCTAAAGACCAGGTAACACAGACATCCAAAGCTTCATAACCATCAACTTCCAAAGATTTCATCTAACCTATTTTTTACAGACTCCAAAGCCGGCATCAAGATTCAGCTGCCAACCCGCGTGATGGTCTTGGAACACTCTGTAGCCTACCCCACCGATAAGCTCCTCCCCTTCCCTATCAAGGGCGAGCTGGTCCTCGACTTGGACAAGAACAAGCAGGGACACAAGGCTGCAGCCAGATTCTTGGTTGACCTTGAAGTGGATAACGCTGACAGACAGACTGCTGTGGCTGAGTTTGGGTTCAGCCATCCCAAGATCGACAGGGTAAGCATACTGTAGATTTCTTGGCTAGTTATGATCATTTCTTTCTTTAAAATCTAGCCAAAGTCACCACCAGCTTTGTGTTGAATTAGTGTTGTCTTTTGACACCTGTGGCGAAGACTTTCGGTCGAGTTACAAAAGTTTTCCAAACTTAGCTTGCTAAGTCTGTTTTAATTAAGACTTTTTATATGACTTGGTGTTCATTATGGTGTATTTTTAGGAGGCCCTTATCAAGATCTCTGGAGCCGCCATCCGCAAGGGTGAAAACAGTATCAGGATTGAGACCTCCGCTAAAATCGCCCACTCATGTCTTGGAAAGGTTAGTAATAATATCATCTTGAGTAATTTTTGGACCTACCGCTAAATATTACTGATATCAAACTGATTTGACCTGGGGCAAATAATTAGGAACGTATTTTTCAACTTCATCCTTGTTTTTCAGGACCGTGAAGCTAAGATCTTACTGGAAGCTTCGCCCACTCATCTCACATTTTTGGTAAGTTTTATATTTTATTTCTAAAATAATTTATATTTTATTAAGATTGCCATAAGGTAAATCTACAAGCTGTGCCGTAGTTTGACAGTCAGCCTTGCCATGTGTTAGGCAAGCCACCACTTCGAACGGTACTCATTTTTCCCTTCACGTCTCTCCCCAGATCAACACTCCCCTGGTTAAGGTCATCGACATCGCAGCCTCCGCAACTGTTAAAGACAAGCTACAGAAGGCAGACGTGAAGTTTGTGCTCTTGGAGGGCAAGCCAGTCCAAGTGGAGTTCTTAGTCAAGGACTTCCAGTATTACGAGTTCACCACAGGTTATACCGGTGATTAGTAGCTTTGTCGTCTTTTGTGTTTAATCTCGCTTTCACTAACATATTTTATACGCTTTGGTAAGTAATGGCCTCGTTGAAAACTAACAAAGATTAAAGGCTTTTTCATTTATTTAAACACACTTAGTTGACCTGAACAGCAGTAGAACTAAATCTGACAATATTCTCCTGCAGTTCATTACTCCAGAAGCACCTAGTTAACGTTACATGACAATTTTACACGCAGTTTAAAACTATCTACTTATGTCGATGAAATTAACATCCTTATAATCACTACTAACACTTGTTTGCACTAAGCTTTGACAAACTATCGTAATAATATCTCTAGTTTCGACGTGACGAATAATTATTGTTACAAGGCATGTCAATAAATGCATGAAGCAGTCAAAAGTTTCGTGCAGACAGGAACAAGATCACCCCAAACTAAACTCTAGTTGTTGTTTCAGCTGAAGCCGACCGCAAGCTCTCAGTGATCGGTCACATCGACCCCGAGAAGAGAGTGGACTTTTCCGCAGACATCGTGCTCGGTGGACAGAAGAAGAACCTTGCACACGGTGCCCTGTGGCTGGAGAACAACCTGGTCAAGAGCGATTACGGCGCGTCTAAGGACCACTGCCAGTACTTCTACGTAAGTTTTTTATAGCTGGATTATAAAATCGTTTTCAGAGATAGTCACTAGGTACAGGTGGAAAAAATCAGTGTCCTTGATAAAGATAAGCTGCTCCTTAATAAGTTGTACCTATCCCAAGTTTTTGATGACGGTTGAGAATTTGTTAACCAGGTCTACAGTCTACAAAAACAGTATTCTTACAAGCACCGTTGGTTTCAGCTTTAAATAAAGGCCGGTGTAAGCTAGCTTATAAACTTCGTTTTGTTTTCATTTACCTACTTACTTTTGAAGAAAGAACCAGAATAACTTAGAGACATGTCATGACAGCTTACGATATTTTTATGAGCTTTGGGAGTCATTAGCTGGTAACCGTATCACCACCAGTGCTCTCAACACCCTATACTCTTACAGAAAGCTCTACGCAAGGACTTGGATGACCTCGAAGGGCGCGTGAAGCAGCTCGGTGAGAAAGCTAGCAACGACTTCAAAGACATCACCCGCCGAGTGCAGCCAACGTTACAGAAGCTAGAAAAGGCTTACGAAGACGACCTTCAGAAGATCTACAAAGAAATCGCAGACGACAAAGTGCTTAAGGACATCTCGCATGCTTTGTAAGTTTTCATTTGGTTTACGAAGAAAGAAGTGAAAATCAGTACTGATTAGGCATTATATCTAAAAATTAAAGGATGTACAGCAGTGAATTTCCTCAACCTTATAATGTCAACTTTAGGACATAAAAATCTCAAAACTTTTCTCAATGTTCCTTGACCACAGCCCATATAAAAGCATAGTTTCCACCAACTTATCCTGTTACGTTTTTTCCATACAGCAACGACATCGTGCAATACGTCGCAAAGCTAATCGACACGGTGGTGACGGAAACTAAGCCCATCGTCGACAGTATCACCGCCCTCTACATTGACCTGGCTAAGAAGATCCAAGAAGTTTACGAGAAACAGGTAGATCTTCAATATTTTAGCTATACAGTAATTCTACTAGAAAAACAAATACTGAATTGAAGCCATGAGGTTAAGAATGTTCTAGCATAGTCGAATATGATATCTTTTATAGGTATTATAAAAGATTCAGCAGCGTAAAGGCCCAAAAAATACGTCAGCAGAAATAAGCCAGGGATCAGAGTGACTGTTAAATCCTAATCTACGGCTCTACGCCAATCAATTCGCAGATAGAGCCATCCATCAAGCAGTTCTACAATGTAATCGCCGAAGGTCTGAAGAACTACCTCGACAGCGTCATCGAAGTGGTAGCACACTTCGCCGCCTACGTCACCGACTTCTTCGAGAAGCACAAGGCTGAGCTGGAAGAGCTTACCAACACCATTGCTGAGATCTTCAAGGGTAAAAAACAAACATTAATGATTTTTGTCCCTTCGGGCTAGGAAGACGTTCATATTTCTACCGACCTTGACATAACTCTTTGCTTCATTCATTCTTACGTCAACAATCTATCACAAGCCTTTGATTTCTTGATTTTCTTTTGTTAAGATTGAATCTTTTGCTAACTACATCATGGCTGTTTGATTTCTAGCAGTGACTTATATTTGGTTCCTTTCCAGACCTGACGAGACTAGTCGTAGCCGAGTTGAAGGAGTACCGCACGAAGGTCGCTCAGATCAGCGAGGAATTCACGCAGTGGCTCAAGGACCTACCCATCCTCCAGGCTATCAAGGAGAAGGTAAGCAACTTGGTCTGCTAAGAAAAAGACTTTTCCTTTACGGAAGCCTCAACTATTTCCATCTTTTTATACCTGCAAGAAGGTATTATGACCTTTGTGTAGATGGGTAAAGCTTTTTCCCAGGGATGATACATTTGGTAGAGAAAGCCGTATTGTTTGATACTAATGGTGTTTATTTTGTCCAGTGGGCTGAGTTCGCAGTACCAGACCAGGCTTTAGCCTTGGCCCAACAGGCACACGCCACCATCCGTCCACTGCTGCCCACGCCGGAGGCCCAGGCCTTCGCTGATGCCCTCAACGACTATATCGTCAAGGTATATTTTTACTGGACCTCATTTAAAACTTTCTACTGGTTCTTCGACGTCATATAAAATAAAAATAGATCTCTTAGCAGAGTAGAGCTGTCTTTAAATAATCGTGGTATTCCAGAAACTGCGCAAAGACAAGATAGACGACAGCAAGGAGCTCCGCGTGGTGTACCAGAAGCTGGTGACGGCTGTGGCCTCGCTGGTGCAGTTCGTGCGCACGCAGCTCAACCAGTACGGAGTCGCACCAGTCGCGCCGCAGCTCACATCCGTAAGTAGTTACAAACACTGAGTCACTTGATACTTGTTCAGTTCGGGCTTGCCGACTTTCGCCAATCGAGCTGTTACAAGTTTATTAATACTACTAACTTGCTCGTTAGCCAAAAAGATGGTGCCAGAATTACTTTGAAATAAAAAATATGAAGTGTTTGTATGCTCACAAGTCTGTATCTTCTAGTGGTGGAACTGGGGACCAGTAAACGCCGGCTCCGCGCCAACCCTTGGAGGCTCTGCATCATTCAGCTTGCTCCGCCAGCTCCTCACTGGAGATTTCCCTGACATGGCTGCCATCTTGAAGGCGTACAGACCTCGCAGCATCAACCCTCTGGAACAAATACCTTCAAACCGTGAGTACCTACCATTACCTGCACCATAACACCACAGCATGGACACTCTCCTACTCTAATTAGACAGTTGCTTTCTGAAAGTCATCGTAAAAGCAGAGATTCTCAGGAGATGACCGTTCTAAATTTTGATGGACTTTCCTACAGCTACAGACTGCTGTAGAACATTACTTTCTTTATCTTTCCTTCTTCTTTTCGTCGATTCAAAGTAATTCGTAGGGTTTTATAAACCTATCGTATTTTCATTTCATTTTTTATTCCTCACAGTCCGCGCGGTGGTTGTAAACGGCCAGCACATCTTCACCTTCGACGGGCGTCACCTCACGTTCCCCGGCAACTGCCGCTACGTGCTGGCGCATGACTACGTCGACAGGAACTTCACGCTGCTGATGCAGATGGCTGATGGCAAGCCTAAGTCACTGGTGTTGGAAGATAAGAGCGGAAACGTTATCGAGCTTAAGGAAAATGGACAGGTGAAGTGCCTTCATCTTTTATCCATTTTTTCTTATTATGTGCCCTTCTTGTTTCCCTGAGACACCACAGCATTTCAATAGTTTTTAGGTCTTTTGAATTAAGGTTTTATTTGTGAATCCTACTTCATTGACAGAACTAGGACACTGCTTACTGTGTCATCCTGGTTCAGATTGATCAGAAGCAGGAGCTCAGACCAGAGAATAGGTCAAAATTTGTCCTTTGTCCTTTTTCTATCTTCAATTTTATTTATGGTGGCCAAGTCTAATCACATCCTTGACAAATTCAACCAGGAACCATATTCCAAAAACTTGACAAATCCCATCTGAACTTTTTCAAACTTGTATGATATCCACAGGCTACCCTAAACGGCGCCAACCACGGCTACCCGATTGAAGAGAAGGATTCCTTCGCCTTCCGCAAGGCATGCGGACGTATCGGATTCGGAACGCTGTACGGACTCATGGCTTTCTGTTCTCCTAAGCTGGAGGTTTGTATTTAACCAGAAAAGGTTTACTAAGGTGTGCCCAAATAGAAAACATGGAGTGTCTTCTTTGTTCTGAGAGTGTGAGTGAAGGTATAAGCACAGTCCGCTCCTCGTACATTTCTTTAAACAATATTTTGGTCTACAGGTTTGCTACATTGAAGTGAACGGATTCTATCTCGGCAAACTGCGAGGTCTTCTCGGAGACGGTAACAACGAACCTTACGATGACTTCAGGCTACCTAACGGCAAGGTATGTCTAATAGTAATCAAAATAAAAAAAGCAAAATAAAAAGGCCCGGCCGCGGCCTACATGCGGAAATCGGTCCGCCCTACAAGTGACAAAACTAAGTGTAACAATTTTTTAAGAAATATACCTACTTACTTACCTTTTCCTTCCAGATCTGCACATCAGAGAATGAGTTCGGCAACGCATACCGCCTTGCGCGCAGCTGTCCGCAGGTCCAGGGTCCGGAGCACTCGCATCACCAGCTCCACCACGCCGCGCTGCCGGAGGCTTGTGAGAAGGTCTTCGGAGGCATCTCACCGCTGAAGCCACTGTCGCTGGTGTTGGACATCTCACCTTTCAGGTAACTGAATACCTACAAGTCGACAGGTACGTCAGTAAAATCTCAAGGATCACTTTGAAACTTTCTTGCGACCAAATCCTAGTAGGTAGGTCAAGACATCCGCAGTGCAGACACATAGCGGATACGAAGATTTTGGACTTTGGCTTTCGCAACACTGCTAGACATAGACATGGAAGAAATATCAAGGGGGGGTTCCAAATAGCTTTTTAAAGATGAAACTCCGCGAAGACCATAAAACACAGAACTTTGCCTCCGTTACATCCCTAAACTGAACGGTATACTTACCGTTTGCTTCTCCACAGACAAGCCTGCATCCACGCCGTAGGAAGCAATGCCGCCAACGCTCTCAACGAGGCCTGTGACCTCGGCGCCGGCTACGCAGCCCTGGCCCTCACCGGTTTACTTCCCGCCGTGATGCCTGACGTCTGTCTCCAGTGTACCGATGCAGACAAGCCCAGGAACATTGGCGATGAGTACGAGTTCAAACTGCCGAGTAAGCAGGCTGATCTGGTCATCGCTGTTGAGACCACCAAGGCGAGTAAAGCACACGCTTGAAATGATTCTTGCCATTGAAGCCAATAGTTACTAAATAGGACAGGATAAGTAAAATAAGTCAGCAATGGAATGCTTCTAACGATATGATTTCAAGTTCTACCATGTTTTAAATGCTGACTTACATTCTGGCTGGCTGATTTTACACTACTTTATCTTAGTTTACATCACCTTCAACTATTACGTTCTTTCCAACAGGTTAACGAGAAGACCTTCAAAGAGCTGGTGGTCCCCCTGGTCTCGCAGGTGGTGGACCAGCTGAAGAGCAAGCATTGCGGAGACATTAAGGTGTACCTCGCCGGTATCACCTCCAAATTCCCCTACCCTGTGATGTACGACACTGACCGTAAGTACCTTTGACCATCTTTCCAGAACGGACAGAATATATATACCTACACGTGTGATGAAGCTCAGACCGAAGGCTCGTCTTCCTTTTTTTGCTACTTGGATTCATGTTTTTACGTTGAAATCAAACAAAAGACTTCATGTAAATAACTCTTTCGCTCACATGTCCTTGTTCCTTCCGTAGAGAAACTGAAGAACGCCAAGATCATGTTCACTGACGAAAGCCGCTACGATTGGTGGAAGCCCATCAAGACAGGACAGCCCAAGGTGGACGATGCCATCAAGCAGTTCGTCTCCATACTCAACAGTCTCAAATCTTACTTCGGTAAGATATTTATTTGTCACCGTTGTTAGCTTGGAAAAGTCCATACCTTCCATAGTTTCCCCGAAAAAAATATTTTGGAGCAATTTTAACA
This sequence comes from Gandaritis pyraliata, assembly GCA_947859175.1. Taxonomy (NCBI): domain Eukaryota; kingdom Metazoa; phylum Arthropoda; class Insecta; order Lepidoptera; family Geometridae; genus Gandaritis; species Gandaritis pyraliata. Next base: position 6,513,519 of record OX401875.1, on the reverse strand, counting down.
ATGTTGTTGGTCAATCGGGGATAGAACATGATTAAATGGGGTACCTATGAGTACTTATTATGATTTTAAAACTGGAAAAAACTTTTTGGGTATTGACAGAACTGAGCATAAGTAAGTACAGCACTAATAAGCACCTCCTACGTAAAGGAAGCAGTACCTATAATACGTTTGTAATCTCCAGGTGTTATGAACATCGAGGGCGGATACTCCCAACTGCTGGAGATTCCTCTGCGTCCGGCCGCCGTGAAGCACGTCATCAGCGTAGTCGGAGAGAACTGCAAGCCCACGGAACTTATCGTGAGTGCACGCTCTGACTACCCTTTATAACCACACAGCGATTACCGCTGCACCGGTAAACTCTTGATCAAATCGGTTAAAACAGCTAGGGTTTTGGCTGCTCCTCCTTTGAACCCTGATGAATCGCAATGAGAGCAGTGAAGAAACACTTGAAACACGCTGTAAATTTGTCACAAAACCCTGCAAAAATATTACGTGTCCTAGGAAAGTAAAATTAACGTAGGACTTTGTGGCGAATAACTGCTTGCAGCTAGAATAGAACAACATCGACACAATAAATGATTGTAAGGCTCTCAGCAGAGTTTAAAGCAGTGGTCCTTATTCCAGATGTCAGCAATAAGCGCCGGCTTCCACGACGTCATTCGGGAGAACAACGCCATCTCCCACACGCTAGTCTCCGTCGCCGAAGACATTACCATCGGAAACGGAAAGAACGTGCAACAAGTCGTTGGTAAGTCTGTCTAAACAGTCAATAAGCAAGTGTAACTTGCTCTGGAATTCATAAATGATCCAGAGGCTTATCTAAAGGCGGGTTCAGACGGTGCTCTTAGCGAATGCTAGTTGAAACAGGTTAGCCTGTTCATGAATTGAAGGGATTATATACACGCGAAGTTTTTGCATAGTTTTAGATAATATTTGATGGTTCAGCAATCACAGCGGCTGCGAAGTTCATCATCATTTTCAACAGTCGTTTGATCCACTTGGACTGTTAAACTGTAGACTACCGAATAGAGGCCTACATTGTGCTTTAAGGGGCTTTACAGAACGTGGTTCTCGACAATCTCGCTAACTCGATTGCCATCGGCTTTATGAGCTATATGCCCTGCCCACTCCCACTTTCAACAAGCTATCTTCTGCTATGAAGACAGTGAAATAAGGCTTTGTTTAACAAAATTCTGTTATTCCAGGATTTAGCAAGCATTCGATACTGATGCTAGGAGAAAAGAAGCCGAGCAAGGACGCCGCTACACTAAGAGCCACACTCAAGAGGAAACCAGACACCTGCATCGACTTCATTGAAGAAGTAAGTATTGTTTGTCACTCTCACCTCAGGAGTAGGAAGGAGAAACGTAATATGGCAGAAACCAGAAAATATCGGTACAGAAGCTAGACTATAAATTTCCAGAACAGATTTAACCATCCGGACAAGGTAAATACGCTGACTACAATATTGTTCAGGCAATGATGACGTCTTCCCAAATGCTTTTAGTAGGTACCTATATAAAAGATTTAATGAAAAAATTAATCGAGCAAGCTGTTGGCCCACCTGTACCTTTATAACAATGCATTACCTCACATAGCAAGTCTATTGAGGACGTGCCCTGTTAGACAATTCACTACGTCCAACACTCTGAGATGTAAAGGTGTTATTTGCTTATAATAGTACCCATATCCTTCAAACCGGAACACAACAATGCGAGTGAAGAGCCCTACTACTCTACTGTTAAGTGTTAAGATGTTATTAAAACGGAGTAGATTAGATATACCCAAAAATAACCTATTATTCCCAACCTTTCCAGGTGGACGGTCTTATTCTCTCCAGCAGTAACTTCCAAGCCCTGAACCCGGCGCAGCAGAAGCAGTTCATCCAGACAGCTTCGGCAGCCATCAACCACGCCATGCTGCACGAGAGCCTCGTGCAAGAGTGCACGTGCACGTACGCAGACGCATTTACTGCACGATCAGTGTGTATTAACAAGGACCGGAAAGAAATTGTAAGTGCTGCTAGTCGACTTTCTACAATAAGTAGTGTCGTTAGTTTTGGAACGAAGTTCCTTATCGCGCGTTGTGAATGGGGGCTAGACGGAAAAAATTCTTACGAAAAGTTGTCACGACACTTTTTGCTAACTGTGCGGCGTCGCATGTTTCTCTGTCTGTCTCTCTCTCTCTTATAGAACTTCGTTCCATCCGGGTGTCCCTTGACACCTCTCAAGTTTTTTTCTATCAGAAAAGTGATCTATCATGATCTATCAGGGGGATCATGAGAAAGCTTGTCACCTCCCATGAGAAAGCTTGTCACCTCCCATGAGAAAGCTTGTCACCTCCGCCAATAACGATGTGGCGATACCTCACAAAGCACATCCGATGTGGTCTGTGAAACATCGCATCCTTCACGCTGAAAAGACGTTTTTCTATGAGATCGATGATCAAAAAGCTTACCCGATGGTAGGCGATCACCTGTCTATAACAAATTATAGAGGACCGTGGCCTGTGAGGCATTGCCCTGCGTCCATCACTCAGAGACGCAAAGATGTTAAGTCTCAAGTACCTGTATTAGCACCAGCACCCCTTACACTCTACTACTTTTCAAACCAGAACACAGCAATGCGAACTACAATAATCAGTTCTGATTTTTCTCTGCCTATAACAATGCATTATCACACTGAGCACGTCCACTGAGCACGTCCACTGAGCACGTCCACTGCGCACGTGCTCTGTGTACTCTGAGGCGTAGAGATTATGTCTCACGGGCCTGCAATTGCACGACCTTTCAAAGAGTGATCATAGGATAAGATTTTGTTATCTAATATTTTTTGTATTTGTCCACAGGCTCGCAGACGCAAATAGAACATCGAAAAATCCAAATACTCATAGTATAAAGTGGAGTGCGAGCGAGACGAAACGTTACATTGTGTATGCTCCGTCTCGCTCACACACTATTCATTAGTTTTACAAGTAGACTTGTTATTTATAAAACACCTATTCGTTTAGAAGAGGTACCATGCCATAATCGTGTTTTGTATTACAAAATAAATTAATATGTTATTAAAATACTACTTTTCTCATTTTAATTCGACGAAACCAAAAATATCTAATTATGGGATTAGAAGCGATAGTTGTGTCAAATGAAACAACGAAGTAAAGATCGAAATCATTTATTTTTCGTATAAAAATATAAACATCAATGCAAAAATAAAACTTATTAGTATGATAATGGCACATTGAATAATGGAATACGTGAAAGCTAAAAATGCAGAAATATACAAAAACCCATTCAAGAACAATCAATTGCAATAAACACGTGCATTGTATTATTATTAAAGTGAACAATATGAATTACTAAAACAAACTGTGGTGCTCCAAAACCATGCTACAGGTATGTACATGATAGGTAATATTTATAAAAACAATTTTTTGTTACATTTTTCTAAACTAACCTAATTTGACAGCACTAAAATGTTGCCGTCCCTTTCTCATAAACTGAAACTACAGAGACAGCGATAATTCTAGCTCTGTCATATTAGGTAGTTAGTTTAGAAAATGCAACAACAGAATCGACAGCAATATTAAGTATTCTAAAATAAGCGTAAATTAGGATAACTTTCAATATAGTTGGCACAACGAATCTTTGTCCCTCTGTAGTATCTGCGCAGAACCCATTTTGGGTCGAATTTGAGGTAAGCGAGTTGTTTCGCACAACAGTACATGCGCAATCGTTGTTGCACCTAACTTCAGAAGGATGAAGATCTGTTGTGCATACTGTACCTACCATGGTAACAAATGTTATGATGTTGAGTTAGTAAAACCACAACCACAAGTCTTTTAACGAGCACTTTATGACGATAATGAAATGAGAAGGGATTTCAATCTAGTATTGTGATCTGTTATCACGATAGTACGTTTCAAGACCATCTGATATACGATCATGACATGTCAATACAGAGAGTGATTCTAGACAGATACACTTTTTTGTCACTTATCTCACAGAAACTGTCAAATACTATAGAGTTTTGACAGTTTTTGGGAGATATATCGACCGTGATAAAAAGGTATATTGGTTTAGAATCACCCCGCTGTTATTTCCGTAATACTGGATCATGATACACTCATGATACGATCCAAAATCGAGGAAATATTGCCATCACGGACTGGATTTTTTTTATACAACTAAATGATGGAAAAGCCGATGGCCCACCAGATATTAAGTGGTAACCACTGCCTATCTGATACTAAATACTATTGCGGTGTTTTTGTGATCCGCGATCGTGATATCACTGGTTTTACTGATAAATGTAGCTACTGCAAAGTGTGACGTGCTTCTAAAAACTATAGGAAGATTCTTAGATTAAGATACTAATGCTACCACAGCAAAAGGAACCGTCACCAAGTACCTGAGACTTCGTTAGTAGTAGTAGTTAGTAGTAGTTCTTCCTGACCCACCGCAGCCGCGGCCCACGCTGAGACATTATCTTCACGGAGGCGCCAGCTGCAGCTTTTACCACCTCCTGGATCTGAAATACAAGTCTCCTTGTAAGAAGGATCGTACGCACGAAGACACGTCCACCTATACTGTTTGGACTTTGAATTATTAGAAACTAGCAGTTACCCGCGACTTCGTACGCGTCTACAGTTTCCGTGTACATTATATTATCTGTGCGTGTACCGAGCGGATACTTCTTTGAGAAACTTGACATTACACCTCATTACACCGAACTCGTACTGAAATGTCAAACGCTAATCGTTAGACCAAAGAGGTAGTACTACGCCCTGTCAATCTGACGTGACATGACATGACAATGAAATCCTCTTGCCAATTGGCGCTGCTAATCCTTTTCGTTCATTTTATCCTGTAGATCCTGTTAATTGTGACAGGCGTCACAGCTCAGTCGGTATAGCTCTGCCTTTCGTGCTGTGGGTCGTGGGTTCGATCCCCATCAAGAACAAACATTTGTGTGTGGCAAACATAGATAGTTGTTCTATGTCTGGGTGTTACTATGTATTATAAGTATGTATTTACAAAAAAAAAAAAAGTATATAAGTATTCTATCAGCCATCTAGTTCCCATATCACAAGCTTTGCTTAGTTTGGGACTAGAGGGCGTTGTGTGAAATGTCCCTGAATATTTATTTATTTTTATTTATTTATTTAATTATTCGGGATAAAAAGTAGCCTATATGTCAATCCAGGTTACGAACTATATATATGCCAACTTTCATCCAAGTTGGTTCAGTAGTTTAGACGTGATTGAAACACAAACATCCAAACATCTAAACATCTAAGCTTTCGCAATTATAATATTAGTAAGAAGATAAGATTGAACGTTGTGAATCGTGCGAGAGAGATGACAGTGTGTTTGTGTGGGTCGGGCTGCGCGCGCGGCGCACGCCTGCGCTTACGCTCCCGCCCCGACGTACCTCTGCATTGTATGTAGCCTAGTTATGGTTGTATTGGGTGTATAACCTGACCTGTGGCCGTGTGTACAAAATATACTAGGAACAAAGTCGTTTCTCGTCCGTTCTCTTAGGCGACGATGTGAACTGGCATTTTTGTTTTAAAATTAAACATTTTTTTTTCTTTATTGATTTAGGGACATTGAGTCGTTTTGCGACTATGTCGGTCCCAAATATTAAACATAAAACTATGTTAAAAATAGATAGAATATTTATAAGCTTAAAGATTTTAAACTACATTAAACTTGTCAAAAACAAAGACTGAAATATTTTACGAATAGCGTTATTCGGAGTTGAAAATACGGCTTTAAATATTAAAAATCTAAATATGTTTAAGAAGATATGAATACTTACACTTAACATGAGACTCTGTGCGTTTCCTACCAACATGTCCATGGCTTCATTGTCTTCTTTCGAGCCTACAACCAAAGTAATACCACGTATTAAACTAAAAACATGTGCTAAAACTGTAAATAAAAAATTTATGAAAATTGAATGGGACAAACCTGGAAGTAAAAATAATAATTTTTTTCAAATCTTTTTATTAACAAAGTTCTGAGGTAACAAAAAAAAACCGAATTGATAATTTTTCTCCAGGTATGTATACCTACTTACTGGAGAAAAATTATCAATTCGGTTGTAGTAAGTAGGTATACCTACTTACTGTGTGTCACATTATGTGACTACTAGGTATACCTAGTAGTCGCACACAACGGATGTTTGTTCTGTGCGGTACTGTACCTTGGTGTCCGAGCGAAGATCCTTTGACGGTCGTCAACATCTTCAGCTGAGCACTGATGGTGGGAATCCTCTCACAGGTTTGCAGAAGATTCTGAAAATATGTATTATACATTTTACACAACGCCATCTAGTCCCTAACTGTGCAAAGCTTGGGAACTAGATATCTCGTCCCACTGCTGGGAAAAATTTCCCCCAATCCCTTCCACTTATCCCGATCCTTGGCATCCCACCAATTCATCACAAACACGACAAGGAAATTTTATATATATTTTTTTGTAAATGTAACACCCAGACATAGAACAAACTATGTTTGCTACACCCACATATTTGTTCTGAGTGGGAATTGAACCCGCGACTCACAGCTCGGAAGGCAGAGCTAGTACCGACTGAGCTGTGACGCCTGTCATATCTTTCTTAGCTAATAATCCACTTGTTTATGAGTAATCTTATGAATTCTAGTGGTTAAAGAAACATGATCATATATGCTTATAGAAGTCGATAGATTTCTAGGAAAAACTATTTTAGACTTACTCCATCTATCAATTTTCTTCACAATATCGTTTCTCTATTAAGGAACTATTACGTACAGTTTTGATCCTGACATCGGTGCACTCGTGCGCGAGTTTTCTCGCCAAAGCCGCCACTTCATGCGACTCTAAGACGATCGACTTGGACGCGGAGATCAGAGACTGCTTCTTGTCTGTCAACAACATTTATTAAAACGGTAAAAACAATAACTTTCATTGAAACTAGTTTTCGGCCGACAAAGGACGTCATCCTTATTAGACTAAATCTTTTTTCTTTACATCATCTGATGGAAAGTGACGATGCCGGCGATGGAGTGAGACGGAAATATCTACCGAACTGAGCATAAGGCCCCTGATCATTTGCTAATCACTTAACTTTTGAGAGACTTATGAGAGGCGATTCCACTCGATACTTTATTGTTATCATTGTTAAGTCTTATGATAGTAAGTAAAAGAAATGGATTGCTGTGTACCCGGTTGCCTTACAATAGCGTAACGGGAAGACCATAGCAATAGGGGCGTGGCCTATTATCCCCCGCCATCCGGCTGGGCGGTGCCGGCTAGTCAGCTGACCTAACTTTACGAGTTTGAAGCGGGGAGCATCGCCTGACACTTTTGCTCGGGCGGTCGGAGTGTGCAGACGTGCTAGTCAGCCTTCAGCTACTTTGAATTTGAAAAAAATACATACTACCTATTAAGTTCTGTATTTTTTTATTAATTTTCGTTTCTGGTCGTCAAGGATAGTTTTTTTTTTATATAATATAGAATGTTTTTTGGCCACAATCTCACCTGATGGTAAGTGACGATGTGGCCGACGATGGAGCAGGACAGTCTAGAAGACACCTATTCACTCTTGCCTTGAAAAGAGCCAGATTATATTTCTCAGGAAAGACAGAAGACGGCAACGCGTTCCATTCCTTGGCAGTTCGCATAATGAATGTAGATCCAAAACGTTTGGTGCGAATGGGTGGAATGTGTACCAAGTATGGTGGAGTTAATGGGAGTCTGGCGGTGGTTGAAGTTTAATAAAATTTATTCACAAAGAAAATTATGACTAATAAAGTATTTACAATATTTATAATATGTACAAAATACACATGAAGCAGTTGAGCCATCTACACACCGTTGCAAACGATTTATAGATAGCTCAACTGATCCAAATCAGTAGCAATCGGAAGCGTGGCCAAGACACTGGCTGCATTGCCGCGCTGAATAGCAATGCTGATTCGCTGGCCCAGATAATCACCAGCCCTCGGGTCACGCGTCGCTGCGACTAGACGCAGTTGAAGTTGTAGATGGAGCAGTTAGTGGAGAGTAGTGCTCACCCGTCTCCATGTACTCTGCGAGGTGTGCCATGAGCACGGCGACGCGGCGCGCGGCCGCCACGATGTCGTTGTCGCGCGCCGACCACTCGCGCACGCACTCGTGCAGGTCGCGTGCTACAGTCTGTTACAAACAATATACATTCATGACACGCGTCACAGCTCACTCGGTAATACCTCTGCCTTCCGTGCTGTGGGTTCGATCCCCACCAAGAACAAACATTTGTGTCCAAACATAGATGTTTGTTTTATGTCTGGGTGTTACTATGTATAATAAGTATGTATTTACAAAAAAAAAAGTATATAAGTATTCTATCAGCCATCTGGTTCCCATATTACAAGCATTGCTTAGTTTGGGACTAGAGGGTGTTGTGTGAAATGTCCCTGAATATTTATTTATTTATTCATTCACATTTCACACAACGCCCTCTACTCACTAACTAACCGAACCTTGTAATATGGGAACTAGATTGCTGATGATACTTCACATACAAACACATCACCTTTGTCTCAGAGTGATGGACGTAGTGCGTTGCTTCACAGAGCACATTCTCAATTACCTTGCTTCGTGAGGTAATGTAAACATCAGGTGAACCATTAGCTTTTACTTATCATCGTCCTTTTGAACACTTCAGAAGTATTTATTTATGTCAAAAATATGCAGTTTTTTAACTTACGTAGATTTGTTGGTTGGTGCCCTGCACAGCGGGTTCCTTTTTGAATATATTTTCTCCGCCCAACGCCGACTCCACCTCGCCGGTTGTACGCAGAACCTGAACAATAAACAATTTAGTTTATCAAGACAAACTTCAATAAGCATTAGAACCCAAAACTAGGTGAATCAGACGCTATTCTCTAGTCAATAAAGTCTAGAAGAATCAAGTCAATGAGGGGTTCCCCAAGGATCTATTCTGGGACCATTTCTTTTAATTCTATATTAAACTGATGAACAGACTTCTATTAAAAAATGTTAATGTACCTCTGCAGTGCTTTCCTTCCAGTCGGGCAGGCGACTCGGCCGGCAGTTGGCCGCGGGCGTGGCGGCCAGCACACGCTTCTGAGCGGCCAGCAATGACGCACGTAAGGATGGGTCGCGGCGGACGGCCAAGGAAGACATGCTTACCTCGATCGAACGGTTCGCTAGTCTGTGGAGACGTTAACAGCATAAAGACTATATCACTTTGAAACATTTCGTAGGCCAGCTCAATGATGGAGAAAATGAAATAGGAGAAAACTCCTTTTCTCCTATTAGTTGCACGAATAAAAACAATCGTTAAGTAAGAGATAGCACAAATTTTAACAATAATTCTAGTGAAGTTTTACTGAAAGTGTAGTGGCAGTTTCTTAGCTACTGATTAGCCCACGTTATCAGACAATACAGCAGACTCATTTAAAAGCACATAACTAATTCAGACTGGCGAAGAAATGGTATCAAAATTTTTGAAGTGTGTAAATGTTCTCAAAGATATTCAAGAGACCAAATACAGAACATTATGCATTACTAGCTACCACCCGCGACTTTGTCCGCGTTCCGTTCGATACTGTTCATTTTCAGGGATAAAATGTCTGTGTTGATCCTGGTTATATTACAAGTTTCATCTAAATCGGACCAGTAGTTGCAGCGTGATTGAAACACAATCATCCAAACATTTAAACTTTGACAGTAATAACATTAGTAGGTAGGATAGTAGATAGGATAATGATTATCATCTGATAGCACGGCCTACGACATCATAGCTTAATCGGAAATATCATTGAAGGGAAGGTAGAAGGAAAGAGAGGAAGAGGAAGACCGCGCATTAGCTATATGAGCTAAGTGAAGGCGAAGACCGATGTCATGTCGTATAAGGACGTAAGGAGGCTGCCCTGAAGAGAAGAACCTGGCGGGAAATGCATATGTTACGCCGACAAGAGCGTAGCTCTTAAATTAGAAGAAGAAGAAGAGCACGGCCTAAGCACGTACTTGATGATAGCTTCAGAGGTGCGATGTCCTTTCTGCATGTCGTTGTGTTTACTCGACTCTTCTCGCATGCGTTGCATAGTATCACCTGGAATGAAAATTCATCATTTGTTTCGTCTGATTCCGTTGTGGTTGATCAAGATTTACTGAAAATTCAATATACACTAATTTAACATAAATGTTTTTGACATTTTAATCGTTAAAACTGTTAGATTTGGTCGCGCAATGGGAATCTGTTCCCGCAAGCATTCTACTTTGGGTAATAATGGTATCGTTTAGCACATTTGGATACAAAAAGGTCTTTGTTAACAGATCTTCTAAAGATTTACGGCCTTAAATGTTTTGAAGATTGTTGAGACAGTTTAAGTGCCAATTCCTCCGCGAGCCCAGAAAATAAACAGATGATAAATGAGTGATGAGTGAATGATTAAAAGGTGAATGAATGATGGATGAACGACTCACCGGCAGTTTGCACGAACTCCATGGGGTCGACAGCGCGGTCGCACAACGTTCGCACCTTCGATATAGACTCCGCATACTTTGCAAGAAGGGCTTTGTAGTTGTCTATTACAGCCTGGGGGAAGGTACGATATTGTCAAATAAAAGTACAAATACTGTGAGCCATCGGGCGGTCTTTGTTTTACCTATAAGATAACTAAACAATATCGTGGCCAACTCTGATGACGGAGTTTTCGGAAACGTTCACATGTAAATGCCGCTAGCGGTCACCCATCCAACTAGTGACCGTGCAGAACGTTGCACGGGGATGTATAAAAGCATCCTTTTTGATAGACATACTTGATTATTTGGAGAAGCGATCCTTTCTTGAGCTGCCTGCACCAGCATCGGTGCCAGCAACTCCGTCTGAAAACACATACATTAGTTAGTTTTAACCCCCAATCGATCTACCCCTCCTGAACGGGTCATCTAGGATGGGTACGTTCCCTAGGCTACCTTTTTATCCCGAATAATTAACACGACCTACAGGATACAATGAACGACCGGGATCAGTAGCACCAATAGAACATACTTTGACACGCGGACGACGTCACGTGAGTTGCTCAGAGGGCCTAGTACGAGTGCCGGGGTATACAGCCGTCTAACGTCCGGCACGCGAGTACGGGTTCAGTGTAATGTCAAGTAACAGCTAGTTTATAGTATTAGGTCGACCATACATGGTCGACATGCCACCTGTCCGCACCAAGCGCGCCGCCTCAACATTTATCCTGAGGACCGGCAAGGAGTGGAACTCTTTACCGGCGTCTGTGTTTCCGAACACTTACAATTTGGATGTTTTCAAGAGGAGAGTGAATAGGTTTCTTCTAGGCAAATGTGCTACATCGTCGACCGCATCGTCACTTACCATCAGGTGAGATTGCGGTCAAACGTTTGTCTATAATGTATCAAAAAATAAAAAATTAGGATGTAGTAGAATGGTATACTTGTTGGGTGGTGTGCACGAGTTCAGAAGCGGAGCCCTGGCTGCCCCCCGCCTCCGCCACGAAGCGCGCCGTACGCGTCAAGCGGCCGACCTGCGCCAGTAGCTCTGCTATCTTACGCTCCAACAGGAATTTGCGCTTCTGCTCATCTGAAACATGCACAGTATGCAACAATGGACATAGTATGCGCACGACAAATATTCTGTTAAATCCGGTAACAAGCTGCAAACTGGGTACAGTTTAGTGTTGAATGACCGCTTTATCTAAAAGATTATATGAGGCAAAGCCGTAAACTCGTAGCAAATTATATCAGCCGCATACTCGTAGCTCTATGAGACCGCAGCCTAAACCAGATCCTTGAACGACTATCAAGTAAAATGTCTCATGCCTAAGTTTATTTCGTTGTGATTTTCTACATACTTCCATTATTATTATATCCTCAACCCAGGCATCAACTTACTACAATTTCAAATTTAATAATGTAGGTACCTACCTAATTCATACTCCTTCGTTTCATTCATTCATTTTTATCGATACCATTTCATCGAATGCGTCAATCACTAGTGTCAATTTACAATAATTGTTAGACAGTGACAACGCTATATGCAGAACTAATGCAGCAATAGATCACTCCCCCCGAGCCCCGCAAAAATTGGTCGACGGTGATTTCATACTTTTTTCGAGCATGACGTGTCCCGTGTATTCGTCCAAGACCAGATCCCAACCAGAATACGTAGAACCGTAGGACCTTGAATGCGTAGAAGTAGTTTTTGGCTGCGCAAAGCCACTTCCACTCCATTCAAGATCAGAGCTATTAATCCGTATCGGGACTTATAAAACTGTTTATGAAGGTACCTTCTTCCAGGTCCAGCATGACGTCGAGGTCCTCCACGTGGTCGTCCATCTCTATGAAGTCCTCCACCACCCTCGTCACCACTCCTCGTTGGATGGCCTTCTTCAGTTCTTTAATGCGGTCCATTAGTACACTATAATAGTAGGTTTGAATCAGATAGTTTCCTACCTTCTGGTACCAGAGATAAATGTGACAATTGTAAACGTATCGTAACGCTAGCGTATCAGAGATACACTGCGCGGTGACGCTGCAACGTTCGGCAGTCGAGCTGACGTTGACGCGCAATATGATTCGAATACGTTATGTTTACGTAACGCGGTGACTGTGAAACTTTTCCTGCTTGTATCTATCTACCAAAGAGAAAAACAAAACGAAAAAACGCACCTGGTTTTCATAAAATAAGTGGTTTTTTTGAATGATTTTTAAAGGGATTTATATACACATGAATTAACACTTGCATGCTATGTATAGTGGGCCTAACTCTGGTAGCCAAAATATACTAATTTATATTGACGTCACAGAATACTGATTATTTAGAGATATCTCAGAGATAATCAGACAAATAATTCACATTTATTTATATCGCTCACACTTTATGCTACAACCTCAAGTATTATTGGTAAAAATTTCATTAAAAAAAGAGTAACACAAAGAAAAACAATTAAAACAATTAGTTTAGTAAGTATCGAATCTCCGTTATAATAGAACCTTTTATGTACATGGACCTGCCTCTATAGTCACCTCTCTCTAGCCTCAAAGGTTTGCTGGAAGAAAACTCTTGTTAGGGTTAAGCTCGCCTTTGTACATGTCATCTATTTCTCTCTTTTGTTTATGTCCTGTGTTGTGTGCAATAAAGAATTAAAATATAAGTGTTGTGTTATTAAAACAGTCACCTGTACTTGTCCGTGTCGTATCTGAGAGTGCAGTGCGCCAGTAGTTCTTCAGCTTCAGTGATCACAGTGCGCATCTCCTCCCTTTCAGTGCCTTTCAGCTCTTCCGATATCTGATAAATAATTTAAACAAGTCATTAAATAAAAAAAATTAAAAAACCCTCGAATCTTGACCCGATATTCATCAAACATAGCTAAGAACACTCCCGACTTATTCACCTTTCAAACAAAATCAAAATCGTTTCATCCGTTTGAGAGTTACGTTGCCTCAGACAGACACACACACACACACACACACACACACACACACACACACACACAGACACGTCAAACTTATAACACCCCATCGTTTTTGCGTCGGAGGTTAATGAGAGAATCATTATCGTGTAACGCAGGGGTCTCCAAACTACGGCCCGCGGACCAAATCCGGCCCGCCAGTGCCATCAATCCGGCCCGCGACAGCCAATGTCATTGTTGTTACTATTGCTGTAGAAAATTTTTAACTCTTTTGGCCCTTGGAATATACTGAACTAATCATTATGGCTTAAAAGTTTGGAGACCCCTGGTGTAAAGCTTAATATGTAGCTAACCTATAAAATATTAGTAATAAGCACTTTAACAAAAATCTTGGAGCTAAATTCAATGCTAGATCCTAAAGGTCGCTTGAGGTAAATTTTTGGGTTCAAATGTAATTATTTATTTATATTTGATGGCAGAAAAGCTATTCAGTCTACTTCACCATTACTGAAACTTCTATATATCAAAACACGCCCACTGAAGACGTGGCTTGTGAGGTATTGCATCGCGTCCAACAACCTGACACGTAAAGATAATAGAGTGTACCTTAGTAGCGATGTCAATAACATGTCTGACAGCTTGTTGTCCTGTGGTTTTGACATCTGTCTTGCACATCGGCCTGTTCAACCATTTGTTAGCCAAGTCCACTCTGCAAGTACAAACATAATCATCATCACATCAGCCTGCAGTCTATTAGTGCCTCTCCATAGAATTCCAGAATGAACGATTTTGGGCCTTCTTCGTCCATCCATTTGGATCCAGCCCGACTTCGCGCGATCTTGACAATGTCGTCGGTCCATCGGAGAAGTTCTACACTTCGCTCTCCGGTTCGGACATTAGTGCTGGTTACTTACTGTATTTCCAAATAGGTTTTGGTCTGGGCATCCGTTTCATCAGCTTCATCTTCAGGGATTCCTTCCAGTATACCGGCGCGCTGTCCGTTCACTCTGCCAAACAATACTTATTATATTCTACAGTCACCTGCTAGAATAACTTTGTTTTAAAGGTATAATTAGGTAAAATTATATAGTGTCTGAGTAATCTAAGTATAACTTATATTAATCATGTTTCTAAATTTTTTCTCTAATATCTTTAGACAGCACCCCTTGTCCATTAGTTAAGTTTTGTTTTGTATGTTATAGTAGTTTCTAGGTTAAGATGTGCAATAAAGTATTTTCTATCTATCTATTTATAATCCAGAAATTGCCACCAGTGGGTATTTCAGGTTTTTTTTCCAGATATATCCACCAGCTAAATGGTAGCATGCTGTGGTGTAGCAGTGGGTAACATACCTGATACTCTTGACGAGGGCATCGTAAGCATCCAGCAGCTTCTTCTTGGAAGTGCTGAAGGTCACCCAGGTCATGACCTCGGAGTCGTCTTCTGAGGAGGTCACTTCGTTCACTAGACCCATTGTATGCTTCAGTAGAGTCCTGGAGGGGTGCAAATGGTTAATTACGTAAACATCAAATAATAATGATCTCTTATTGTATATTCAATTTTATTAAGTTTTCATTTTAATGCGCTGCTCACATTATTCAAGTCAAGCTATCTAAAAGAAAGAATAATAAAAACAAGATAATTAAGTCCAGAATGAGATTGGAATGATTCGCTGGATTATTGGAGTGGAATAATGTAAACAGCGCTTAAACACGGTCACCGCCGCGGCCTCCTCCCAACACCATACCGGATTCCAAGTCTTGCAGGAACGCCTTGGAATCCACATAATCCACGTCCGGCCCGCGACGTTCTATGTCCGGGAAGTATTCGGGAGCCGAGCGGACCCCAAGTCTTCCAACGTTCGAGCACGGTGTTCTATGGCTGGACATAAAACGTCGCGGGCCGGACGTGGATTATGTGGATTCCAAGGCGTTCCTGCAAGACTTGGAATCCAATTTAATCGACAGACGAGGCTATCTCTCAAAATCATAACTCTCATAACTCAAAACGCATCGATAGCGCGTTCTAATTTTGCCTGTGGCGACATCTAGTTAGGTTTGCGGTACTAATACAGTATGACGTGACTCAAAGTTGGAATTGTACGGTCCCAGTTAGGACCGTACATTAAAAAAGGTTAGTTAAAGTTAGTTAGTTCATTTATTGTATGTATTTTTGCGGGCGACACGCGCGGTAACTTAGATCGTACTGAGTCATATCAGGGGGCGTCAACACGCTATAGCGTGTTAAGTCCGATTCTTAGTTTTCCGATCCAGTTTTGGAAAAACGGAACATTTATTTTTCATACTATAGCATAATTAACCGTGCGGGCCACCTGATGTAAAGTGCTCACCGCCGACTCATGAAATAGTAGATGGTCAAGAGGCTAGGCTACTCATTACACCCGAGATATGTCGGCGTACGAGCGAACGAACGCGAGCGAGGACGCTAAATAATGTTTGTGTTTCAATCGCGCTGTAACTACTGCTCCGATTTGGATGAAACTTGGAATATATTATTATAGTTCGTAACCTGCAAAGGCTTTCCTGCTTTTTTTGGGTTATATTTTTTTCGTGGACGAAGTCGCGGGTAACTAGGTACTAAATAGTATGAGTATCAATGTTATAAATACTATTAGTCGTAATTTTGTTAAATGTATGTCTTACTTAGAGTCGTTGGTGAGTTGTTCGGTCCGTGCGCGGGTGTCCGCGCTGACTGCGCCGGCGCAGGGCACGAGGGGGCTGCGCTCGACCTGCATGTACGCCACGCTCACCTCCTCCAACAGACTCACGGCCTTAGGAGTCACTTGTTCCTATAATACACATTCATGGACATTTCATACAACGCCCTCTAGTCACAAATTAACTAAAGTTGTACAATATAAGTAGAATGAATTTGCGTATGAAAGAAAAGTACATGTCTCGGCCGAAAAAGCAATTAAATAAATATTAATGGACTTTTCACACAACGCTTTCTAGCTCCAAACTAAGCAAAGCTTGTAATATGGCAACTAGATTGCTGATAGAATATTTATATACTTTTTTTTTTGTAAATACATACTTATAACACCCTGGTAATTAACGGTCTCATTTAGTTAAAATGTATTTAAAGGTTTAAAATCAATCGGTCATAAATAGCTTTGTTCTCAGCCTAAACAGTAATGTACTATTCCTTCATCATTTTTGGTAAACGGAACACGAAACTTAAAGAAAACTAATTTCCGGCGTAGTTCGCTGGAACTTTAACACAAGTCTCTCAATTTTCAGGCTGTATGCCATTGATTGATTGCCATTTGATTACAAGCTCTACAGCTTGGCAATAAGACTCACCATATCCGTGGCTTGTTGCAATGAGTCCCACAAATCAGCAGCACTAGTGGTGACGCCTGCCTTGGCTTGCGAGAGCGTGGCTTTAACACCACTATCTTTCACTTTCAACTGAGCTTCATCGATAGCACGAGAGAAGTCTTGAATTTTCCGTTGTAGATCTTCCGTTTCCTCTTTAGCCTAAGCACGAAATATTCGATATATAGGATGCAATATGTATATCTAAATATACAGGGTATAATATACAGAACAGATGATTTTTTCATCAGCACTTCGGTACTATAGATTTATGCATTGGTAGTGCTACGAAGTTACGATCGTAGCTCCGTAGCACACGCTACGAAGCCTACGGAATGAGTCATCGAAAGATTACAAAGCTTCGCCCGCCTACTTGTAGTGCTACGATGCTACGAGCGTAGCTGCGTAGGCGCGTAGCGCGTGCTACGAAATGAGTAATCGATATAATGATTTGTAGTGTCTGTAGTGACGCGCGCACACGCTTACAAATTAACGAAATAAATAAAATTCATGGTAATTTCACACAACGTCCTAAATTAAGCAAAGCTTGTATTATGGGAACCAGATTACTCGTACACATTTTTTTGTGAAAACATGTAATACAAAGTAACATCCAGACACAGAACAAACATTTATGTTTGTTCACAAATATTTGTTCTTAGTAGGGATCGAACCACAACCCACAGCACGAAAGGCAGAGCTATTTATATGACGGAATTTTTTTGAAATCGATTCTTGTTTTAAATTTTACGCTATGATTTATTTAATTATAATTTTTTATAAATAATTTTTGCAAATATTTTTTTATATGTACAGAAGTATAGGTACCTGGTGCACGGTAGCAGCTCCAATGACGGCCAAGCACGAGTCTTGCAACGCCTCTATAGACTTGTGTATCCGCGGCACGTCTACTGGACCCTTCTTACCGATGTCGCTGTCCTTTTCTGACACCGATATCTGATAATAAATACATGTATTACGTACATTTAAAAAAAAAATCTTTTTATTGACAAACATGATCTACAATCATGTAACAGGAAGCACACTAAAGTTAGTAATATTTCAGGGCAATGGCTTTTTATAATAAAGTCTTAGTTGTCGATTGGCAAATTCAAAATTTTATAAAACGAAGACTTGAAAAAAATAATAAAATTATGTTCTTAGCCATGATGATTTCGACTACCAGCTTCATCATCAGATGATGATGACAGTTCATTGGAAATGTCCTAGTGACTATAAACACCACTCACAGGAAAGCAAAATACGCAATTTTGAGCACGTGGTTGGCATATTTTTTTTTCAGTTATTTCTATTTATGCCTAACCCAAACTACTGAACCGATTTGGATGAAAATTAAATGGGACCAACCTGGAAGTATATCCTTTCAGATAAAAAAAGAATTTTTGAAATCGATTCATAAAAAACTAATTGAGATCCTCCTCCTTTTTTGAAGTCGGTTAAAAATTACTCCACAACGATTCAGGTTTATCAGTAACATTGTATGAAATAGCCTTTCTGTAAAAGGGATCATACAAAAAAACGCTAGGAACCAGACCGTAGTTTGTTGCCCGTTCTTGTTGTCTCTGGTCGCGTGGAACTGGCACCTAGAATCACCTAGTTATATAACACGATTCTAAATGATCCTTGTGATTTTATTGAAATTTTGACTTTGACTTTGACTGCGAGAATGGTTATATTTACCATGTATGCGCAGTTGGAGGAGATCTCCGTGGTCCGGCAGACAGCCTCGTTCACCAGCTCGAGGCTGCGCGTGAACTCCGCTCGACTCATTGGCTGCTCGTTCTTCAACTTGTCTATTCACAATAAACAGTAATATAGATTAGTTGACAGGCGTCACAGCTCAGTCGGTATAGCTCTGCCTTCCGTGCTGTGGGTTGTAGGTTCGATACCCACATAACATATTAAATAAATAAAAATAAATAAATATTCATGGACATTTCACACAACGCTCTCTAGTCCCGAACTAAGCAAAGGTATATTGCGTGCAACTATCGCTACAGGAGTAAGCCATATTTATAATATTATCTCAGCGAACTGTAGTGCGGGGGGCAAAAGTTGCTGCAACAATCGCTCGGGGCGCTACTGAAAACCAGTGCTAAAGGGTATTTAGCATTTTATGCTGAGTTTTTATCAAAATCAAATCAAAAATTTAATATAAATTTATATAACTAAAGATCCATTATGTTGTTAGTAAAATTTTAAAGCTATGTTAGTAATAATGTTTATGCTTCTTCATTGTTTTATTTCATGTTTTTTCTCTGTACCTATTTGTAATGTGGGAATATTTTTATATAAATCAATACCTAACGATGGTTTATATTTTGTAAAAACTTAGTGACCTCAAGATGTCAAAGTTGAAATTACAAGAGGCTGGCCTAGTAGTTGATAATTTTCATAAGCTGAGCACGCGCTCTGCTTATGTCTTGGACTTTAATTCAACGTTGCTATGAGTGTATTTTAAAACTTGTTTTCAACTTAGTAGGTATGTATATTTATCAATGAATTATTACCCAGATTGATTTAGGTATTAACAACACGTACTTATTTAACGTGAACATGGTAACCTAACCTTACCTCCCTAAAAACTCTTTGCGGTTTGTACGGGTTTTCGACCCCTAAACTCCTAAATACTTGTACAAACCTCAAAAAAACCATTATCTTCTTCTTCTCTTATATATATGGCCTCTATTCGTCATGTCAAGTGGATTATTTGAAATAAGTTTAGTCAAGTCGAGTCATAACTAAGGTTAAAAACAAAATTTGGTGTCAAAAACTAATAAGACTTACAGACAGTTTCCTGGTGTTTGTGTAATGCCTCGCAGCATTGTTGGTACGGCATCACGCCGGGCACGGGGGCCGTCCCCTGCAGCTGCAGCGCGCGCCCCATGGAGCCGCACGCTTTCTTCAACTCACTGCTAGTCGACGCGCGGTACATCTGACACACACATAACTGTAATTAGCTACTATTGAAATATGTTTTGGACTAGGGACGGTTAACAGACAATCCTGCAAATCTCTTGAAAGATTTTAAAATAGTTACATATTTATCTTAGTCAGACGCATGTCCGAACATAACAGCTTCTTCTATCCAAGTACCTAATTGCTTTTTGCGGCTTACTTTCCATAGAGTTCCCCGCCCGATAGACCGACGACATTGTTAAAATTGGGCAAAGTCGATGGATGGAGAAAGCACACCTAGTTTATTTCTAGAAATCTAAGGGAGAGGCCTATACCCAGTAGGTATCATTTCTACAGGCTGAATTGATGATGGTGTTATTCCATACGGGACGGTTCTAATCGCAGCACTTCAAATATGGCAGAAAAACTAAATAGGTAGGTTGGAATCACATCATCATCATTACCCCATGGTAGGTGGGATCGGCACATCATGTCTTCTTCTTCCACTCAATCACCATCATTATTTAAACAACACTATTTATGTGTGTGTAAATAAAAGTTATTATGAAATACACCATATATAAATCTTCTGTTCACTTAAAAAGAACTTATATTAAACTTATAGTATCATTATAGAGTCATCTCATAATGAAACTTAAAATGTACCTTATAAGATGCTTATATTATATAGAAGTAGTAGGTAGTAGAAGATCTGCACGAAGCTTTTAACCTGTAGTACCGCGGGACCCACGCGAATATACCTAGTTATAATATTATGTTCTATTTTGTCTAGAAGAATAATCTAGAAGAAGAATCTAGAAGAAGAATCTAGAAATTTGGATGAAACTCGGAATAAATATAAAGTTCGTAGCCTGGATTAACACAGGCTACTTTTTATCCCGGAAAATCAACAGGATCAAACGGGACGCGGACGAAGTCGCGTGCAGAAGCTAATAAGACTATAATTACCAGAGTGTCGATAGATTCGTTAAGTCCCCGGCATGCCTCTAGTAACCTCCTCTTGGAGCTATCGTTGGGCTCCAAGCAGGCTTGCTCAGCCTTCTTCAGCAGTCCGTACGTCGTGAACGTCATCTGTTGCACAGCTTCCTCTATCTTCTCGCATTGCACGGGGTCCTACAAGTTGTAAGTGAAGTAAGGGAATGGATAAAAGGTCAATTCAAATGTGAGGCCTAAATTCCAAGGTATAACCTTGAATTGAAATAAAAATTCGCAACGCCATCTAGTGCCAAACTAAGCAAAGCTTATAATTATGGTTTAACGTCAGATTTTTTTATGAAGGATGCATTAATTAATCGTAGCCTTGAATTTTGTCATTAAATTTCAATTTACGTATATTACTTTTATACGCATATCTTTTCTGTTGATAAATAAATAAGGAAAGTATAAGTGCTGCTTACTACATCTAAAATAATGACTTATGAATTAGACGTTGACATTGTCAAGGATTTTTAGTACTGCGAACTCTTCTTCTTTCATATCTAAGGTTTTTTAGATTTGCGAATTTTAGAGGGTATGTATTTAATATTGCTGCAAGGGTTAGTAAAACCCGCTTTTGCAAGCTGCAAGCTATGTATCAGACCAAAAAAAAATGATGATCAGGGTCAAAGTATTATAGGTCAAGGGTCAAAGAAACTAACCTTTTTGTTGATACACCCGCGAGCCACAGTGGCTAATTCCACCGCAGCATCAGAGGTTACGTGGGCACTACGAGACAGAGATTCAGGAGACGCGATACTGAGCGTTAGCTGGCTGCACATAGAGTTCAGTTTCGTAGCGAGCTGCGTCAACTTGTTTTCTTGAATCCTGGATAGAGGAGAAGGTTACCGACTAGACCGGTCATGATAACCCAAGGGTTTACTTAAAATCATTTCTTATCTTCTGTCAAAAGTTAATCACCGTACAGAATAGTGCCATCTAATTTTGTGACAAATAGTGAAATGGATAAACAGTGTTAAAGTTGAGAGACGATTCTAAGTACGACCGCCTATGTCTAAAATTACAGGAGAATAATATACCATGTACAATATAAATGTTTTAAGGTTACCAATTTGTTTAATTGCAATTAGCTAGGTCTGACTGTACAACGTGTAACATAATGTCCCTATAAGCCGAAAAGGGGCTTATTCAGGCCAAACACGTGAGTAGATTGGCATGTGCAAAAGCTGAATACAACATGTTTGAAATGTACATATTTTTTTTATCTTAGAAATTTGCGACAATCCTAAGTGTTTATTTACTTTGTGTATGTCTCCAGCCTGTTAGTACACATGCTAACGCACCCTCCAATCACGGCGTACACACACATCGACACTTTAAGAAGTGTGCAATGCTATTTTTAAGGAAACTTTAAGACGCTTTTCATGTATGAAAAACTTCGAAATATTAAAAGTCGTAGAACAGAATGTTGTTCGCCATGACGTGTAGAATAGCCCCCTTTTGGACTTATAGGGACATTATGTTACACCCTGTAGTTAACTTGCCTAGCATCTCCGACGACTTTGGCCGGGATGGGAGTTAGCAGCTTTGTGAGATCCTTTTCATTCAAGATTTTCTTCGTGTCTTCATTATCTGGCAGGAATTTGCTTTCTGGGTTTTGGATTTCCTGGTTAAAATAAAATACCGGGTATAACACCTTTGCCCAGCAGTGGGACAGTATAGGTTAAGAAAAAAAAAGGACCATTTTCGAAAACTTCAGCGATGTAAAGCTTGGAATAGTTACACTGTGTTTTGTCTTTTTCATTGACAAGCACATTCAAATTCGATCGAAAGAGACAAAACATGGTGTAACTATTACAAGATCACATCGAGATTATTAATAACAGAGTTAACAATCAATAAATGAACGATCAATTCAATTATTCTTAGTTTTTTTCATACATTTGTAGGCAAACGTTTGACCGCAATCTCACCTGATGGTAAGTGACGATGCATGTCTTGAGAAGTTTTTTGATAATTTAATTTTTGGACTGTTTCATATTCTCTGTGCCCTTCTTTTGCTAGTCTTTTGCTGAGTATTTGCTAGTCTTTTGCTGAGTATTTGCTAGTCTTTTGCTCAGTATTTGCTAGTCTTTTGCTGAGTATTTGCTAGTCTTTTGCTGAGTATTTGCTAGTCTTTTGCTCAGTATTTGCTAGACTTTTGCTGAGTATTTGCTAGTCTTTTGCTGAGTATTTGCTAGGATCTGTTACCGACCTGTAGGATCTGTTCTGTGATAGAAGTGAGCTCCGGGTCGTCGAGGGACTGCCACGTGGCGATGCGCTTGCTGGTGGTCACGGTCTGCATCTTTAGGAGGTGGACTAGTTTGTACAGGTGCTTTAGGAGTCTGAAAACAAGGTTCATTTTACCACATCCACATTTTAGTTACCAATAAGTCGCCCATCCAAATAGTGACCGCGCAAAACGTCGCGTAATGTCAAACAATCTTCTCGCTCGCACGTTTCAATGATTTTTGGTCACATTCGTGTAAGTTTTTTAGTCAGAAAACTTGTTTTTTGTCTGATGTTTGACAAAAAATCTAACGAAAAAAGGTGTGTTTCATAGAGCTCGTTCGGGGAAGTTGCACCGTAACTATTTTGTGGTGTGCACAGTGATGCTCGCATTGCTGTGTGCCGGTTTAAAGGGCATGGGTGTCGGTGCTATTACACGCACATCACACTTAACATCGATATGCCTCAGAGTGATGGGTGCAGTGCAATGCATCACTGAGCACATTCTCAATGGACGTTCTCAGTGAAGTAATTCATTGTTATAGGCAGTGGTTACCACGTAACTGTTGGAATTTATCTACAAAAACTAATCTGTATTCGATTGTGACTGCAATCCTTCTTCTTAAAAGTAAAACCATATTTGTGTTTTGCTTCATGACGGACGTATTACCTTCCTAGTGACATCTATCAGTTTGGCTAATATATTTGATACGAGAAGAAGCCAAGTCTTGTGGTTTTATTTTATAATATTAAATAGAGAAATCCTACAGTAACATGAGGTGGGCCATCGGGTTTTTCCATCATTTTGTTGTATAAAAAAGGTGTTTATAAGAGAGTAGCGGTAGTGTCTCACCGGTTCCTGGTGTGTTTGTGCGCGGTGTCTGCGCAGGCGGCGCACGACGCGATGTACGCGGTGAGGGGTGCGCGGGGGGAGGCGGCGGCGCCCCCCGCGCACACCGCCACCGCCAGCGCGCCCGTGCTGGGGGCGCGGGACCTCTTCGACTGTGAGGTGGCGCGCTGCACGAATCAATAGTTAGTTTGTGGAATATTTATTTTACAAAACAAATACCTCTGACACTCTCCGTCATTTTAGCGGGACTTTGTTCATTGTTGGCGTCCGAGCGAGCGAGAACACTAGATAGTTCGAGGGTGTAATGATGGGGGTAACACATGACTTTTCATAATAAATGCGAGGAAATTAAAAGATTCTTTCAAAGAATATTTGCGTTCCCAGTTTTCCGCTTTTTTTTATCTATAAATAAATAATAAATATTCATGGACTTTACACACAACGCCCTCTAGTCCCAAACTAAGCAAAGCTTGTGATATGGTAACTAGATGCTGATAGAATACTTATACTTTTTGTTTTGTAAATACATACTTATAATACATAGTAACACCCAGACATAGAACAAACATCTATGTTTGCTACACACAAATGTTTGTTCTCGGTGGAAATCGAACCCACGACCCACAGCACGGAAGGCAGATCCATTACCGACTGAGCTGTGACGCCTGTCAAATCTTCTTTTCGAAACCAGGCTACGGCCCGTTCCGTTTTAGAATGGAAATTTGAACCCTTTGTACTGACCAGGGTGACTCCTTCCGACTCGACTTCGTCCTTGACTATGGATCGTATGACGCGGCTCTCGATGTCGTCCAAGTCGTCCAGCGCGGCCTCCAGCCTCACACTCTTAGCGGTCGAGATACCACTCTTTGTCGCAAACCTGTCGCAAACATATGGAATATTCATTTATATCTAATGATTCATTTTTATCATTTATATCTAATTTTTTTATATTTATATCTAATGATTCATTTATATCTAATGGTTCTAATAAGATATAAATTAATTGGAAGACGAGGGGGTAGACCTTTGCACAGCAGTGGGACAATATTGGTTAATTAAAAAAAAAACTAATAAGAAACGAGACCGGTACAATCAGGTTTAGTAAAAACAAAGAATTTAAGAAAGAAAATACACTTAAGTTTAAGATTTAGTTGAAACTTGGAATATATATAGTTCGGAACCTAGATTAACACATAAGCTACTTTTATCCCGAATAATTAACAGGACCTATAGAATAAAATGAACGAACGGTAATAGCAGCGCCAAAAAACATACTTTGACACGAGGACGAGGGAGTTGCTTCAGAGGGCCTAGTACGAGTGTCGGTGTATCAAGCCGGTGAGTACGAGTTCAGTATAATGTCAACCTTTTCAAAGAAATCACTCAAAAAACGGTACACGCGTACGAAGTCGCGGCAACAGCTACTTAGAAATAAATTGTGTATGTCAATATGAAGTTTATTTTATGAAGTTTAGTTAATATGAAGTCAACAGGAGAGGAAAGATGATTGGACACCTTATACGACATGACAGCTTAATCGGAAATATCATTGAAGGGAAGGTAGAAGGAAAGAGAGGAAGAGGAAGACCGCGTATTAGCTACATGAGCCAAGTGAAGGCGAAGATAGATGTCATGTCGTATAAGGACGTCAAGGAAGCTGCCCTGAAAAGAAGAACCTGGCGGGAAATGCATACATTACGCCGACAAGAGCACAGCTCTTAAGATAGAAGAAGAAGAATATGAAGTTTACCTCAACATGTTGCAGCTTTCAGTAAAAGGCAAGATCTTGGAGTGGAGCGCGTTCCTCGCTTTGGCGTCTTCGATGCTGAGGAGTTGCGCGTTTATATCTCGGATCACATCATCGCACTCCTACACATATACAAAAATCATCACTATAGACTCGGCGGCTGAACGGACCACTAGGGGACGGTTTTTTTTACTTTAGCTATCGGTTGAATTTTTACTTTAGATATCGGTTGAATTTTTACTTTAGCTATCGGTTGAATTTTTACTTATAGCTATCGGTTGAATTTTTACTTATAGCTATCGGTTGAATTTTTACTTATAGCTATCGGTTGAATTTTTACTTATAGCTATCGGTTGAATTTTTACTTTAGCTATCGGTTGAATTTTTACTTTAGCTATCGGTTGAATTTTTACTTATAGCTATCGGTTGAATTTTTACTTTAGCTATCGGTTGAATTTTTACTTATAGCTATCGGTTGAATTTTTACTTTAGCTATCGGTTGAATTTTTACTTATAGCTATCGGTTGAATTTTTACTTATAGCTATCGGTTGAATTTTTACTTTAGATATCGGTTGAATTTTTACTTTAGCTATCGGTTGAATTTTTACTTATAGCTATCGGTTGAATTTTTACTTATAGCTATCGGTTGAATTTTTACTTTAGATATCGGTTGAATTTTTACTTTAGCTATCGGTTGAATTTTTACTTTAGATATCGGTTGAATTTTTACTTTAGCTATCGGTTGAATTTTTACTTATAGCTATCGGTTGAATTTTTACTTTAGCTATCGGTTGAATTTTTACTTATAGCTATCGGTTGAATTTTTACTTATAGCTATCGGTTGAATTTTTACTTATAGCTATCGGTTGAATTTTTACTTTAGATATCGGTTGAATTTTTACTTTAGCTATCGGTTGAATTTTTACTTATAGCTATCGGTTGAATTTTTACTTTAGCTATCGGTTGAATTTTTACTTATAGCTATCGGTTGAATTTTTACTTATAGCTATCGGTTGAATTTTTACTTTAGATATCGGTTGAATTTTTACTTTAGCTATCGGTTGAATTTTTACTTATAGCTATCGGTTGAATTTTTACTTTAAAATAAAAAGTATACTTTAAAGTAAAAATTCAACCGATAGTTGAATTTTTACTCGAAAAACGTGTGTTTGTCATAAAAATCGAATAAATTAATAATATTAATTTTATCTGTGTAGTCTTATTACGATTATCGATTTACTAAACATTTTTTTTTTGTAAAAAATGCAGTTTTCTAAAGCATTTCTATATAGTTATTGTTTTGAATAAATAAATGATTTTTTTTAGGAGAAAAAAAACATTTATTTACGAAAACAATCGCTTTTACAGAGAAATCTACTTGCACTCATGCTATTTCTCATCTTACGTCTCGCTCTAGCGGATATCCGAATTTCTCAAACTTTGTATTGACTTTTAGCATTATAGCGGCAAGGAATGTTATAGATAGACTAATAATTCATCCATCCCTTTTATTGCTAACAAAATAAAGAAAAGATCTCAAGCCAAATCGATCTGTAACATAACAGTCACACGTCCCAATGTGATTCGCCGGGGATTGCCGTGGAGGTTTTAAAATTGATAAAAAAACAGTGGTTAAGGAAAAC
This sequence comes from Gandaritis pyraliata, assembly GCA_947859175.1. Taxonomy (NCBI): domain Eukaryota; kingdom Metazoa; phylum Arthropoda; class Insecta; order Lepidoptera; family Geometridae; genus Gandaritis; species Gandaritis pyraliata. The sequence continues at coordinate 6,486,356 of OX401875.1, read as the reverse complement.
AGTCTGCAACGGAACGCCAATTTGATTGGACGCGCGTGTACGATTTGAATAAACCCAATCTTTTTTATCTGAAAACTGTTTTCTTCGTTCCTCTATCCCCCGCACCGTAACAAACTGGTCCTTCGAGCCGGATAAGTCAATAGTAAAGTATTAACCTGTCCGAATTGATCGACATCGAGAATATTGTCGAAAGTGGTGTCGAAGCCGGGCGCTGCCTCGCTGTGCGTCACCTCGTACGCAGCCTTACATAACCTTTGTGTGCTGTCGGTTATATCCTGAAACGTACACAAATTTTGAAATATACCTACTTATTACAATGGACCAAAAAAAAAATCGATGTTATTACCAGCGGATAAGAATCGGAGTATGACCTACTATCTTGAAGGTACGTAATAGACCAAATACAAATAAAATTTATTGTCATCAAAAGGTGTAGGTAACTAGGTACCTTAGCTGTGCACATTAAAAAAAATGACAATTGGAGTAATCTCAGCAGCTTAGTAGGTACGCAGGGCTGGTTTTCAGTGTACCCCGGTGTGCGACCCGAGATGTCCGTCGAACGTATGGGTAAGTATCAGCGGGTAAACATAAAAATAAGAAAAAATAACACAACCAAAGAACATCTACCTTACAATAAGCATTACAAGCAAAAAAGAGTAATTATTAGAACGAAGACCAAAAAAGAATCGTCAGAAAGCTTCTTACCCGACTACGGCGACGCAAAAAGGAGGGGTATAGTATTACTCTATGGTTATTACTGACTTGTTACTAATTAGTCACGTGACTAATCATTTAGATTTTGTCATTTCGAATTTTCTATTCTATAGCGATTGTAAAATCATCAACATAATTCACGCACTGCTGGGCATAAGTCTCTCTTTGTGCCTTTTTTTATACAACATGATGGAGCAAGTCGATGGCCTACCTGATGTTAAGTGGTTACCTCTGCTTATTTACCTTATTCAATAATAATATTGCATAATATAACTAGTATATTAGATTGGCTAGAAGGCAACAGAGTTCACTTCACCTTCAATGTCTTTTTGTCCGCGGCCGTGGCGACCTTAAGGTCCTTTACAGTATCTTCCAGTTTTTCAGCCTCAGATGACACTTCACTAATAAAATCCTGTAAATCATTCATTTATTTATTTGTGCTCAAATCAAATAGTACAATTTTCATGATGAGATTAAAATAAAATGGAGGATTACATTTTTTTTCTCACAACTCCCTCAATATGGGTATCAAAGTCAAAGGTTTTTTAAATTTTTAATTAATCTATGTGAAAAAGCAAATAAACAATTGTATATGTTTAATGTGGTGATTATACCATTATATATTATTATTACCACCGAGGGCTGGTGATTATCTGGACCAGCGAATCAGCATTGCTATTCAGCGCGGCAATGCAGCCAGTGTCTTGGCCACGCTTCCGATTGCTACTGATTTGGATCAGTTGAGCTATCTATAAATCGTTTGCAACGGTGTGTAGATAGCTCAATTGCTTCATGTGTATTTTGTACATGTTATAAATATTGTTTAATGTTAGTTAAAAACGATTTGACAGACTGTTCGACCTGTGTTTATAAATTTGGTGGTCAAAGATAAGAGTTGCTCACCCTAAGATCAACGATATTAGTTTTCTCCTTGTCGGTGCGGCTCGGCCGAGACTGCAGCAAGGTCATCTGGAGATTCTCGATCGCTCTTTCTAGTTCTCTTCTCTTATTCGTGTCCTGGGAATAACATTTGCAGCCATTTTCAGTTACTTTCAGAGGCATTGAAATAGTGCAATTGACAGGATGGACCTTTGTCCACCCTGCCATTGATTGTCTCAATAAAAAAAGCTGTTTCCAAGCACAATAAACATTTACTAAGCTTATGTATCGAAGATCTTGATAATTATACATTCAAATAAAAAAGTATAAATATAAGCAAGTATTTCAACAGTAATCTAGTTTGTGATTTGTTGTTTCATTGATCCCAAATATAGAACTGGACCAAGTTGTCTGAATAAAGAATCCTACTAATATTATAAATGCGAAAGTTTAGATGTTTGGATGTTTGTGTTTCAATCACGTCAAAACCACTGAACCAACTTGGATGAAACTTGGCATATATATAGTTCGTAACCTGGATTGACATATAGGCTACTTTTTATCCCGAATAATTAACAGGATCTACAGGATAAAATGAACGAAAAAGATTAGCAGCGCCAATTGGCAAGAAGATTTCATTGTCATGTCATGTCACGTCAGTTTGACAGGGCGTAGTACTACCTCTTTGGTCTAACGACTAGCGTTTGACATTCCAGTAGGTAAGAGTTCGGTGTAATGAGGTGTAATGTCAAGTTTCTCAAAGAAGTATCCGCTCGGTACACGCACAGATAATATAATGTACACGGAAACTGTAGACGCGTACGAAGTCGCGGGTAACTGCTAGTATTATTATAATGTATAGTTACATGTGCAGCACGTTTGCACCTCGCGTTAGCCAAATCCAGCGCGCGCAATGCGTCACTCAACTTCTTGGAATACTCCTTGTATTCTCGCTGCAGGGCCGGCGACAGTTCGGAGCTCTCAGATAGTTTCTGTAATACCATCGATTAATGAATACACGAAGATTGCTACACCCTATATATTAGAGCGTGACTCGCAAAACCGGCTAGTTCCCATGCGTATTTGGGGATGACGCTACAGTCGACGACGACTTAAGCTTCAAGTAGCCGTTAGAACAAAAGAAACGCCATTAATTTATTTTTGAAATTCATCAAAAATTATGTCCTTATTTTAGAATCTGTAATGGTGTTCATTTATTTAGTTATCACGATTTTATTTCATACTGATTATCTAACATATTTTTCGCCACGCCACCTAGGCGTGATCACCTAGGTGGTCATCAAATTGAAAGATAGTGTACAAATTAATGACATAACTTTACTAATAGGTGGCGTCTATATAAAATAAGTTTTCACCTTCTTGATTTACGGCTTTTGCAACAGGTCACAATTCTGTCAGTGTCTGTTTACTATAGTGTCAAAATTATAATTTGAATTGTTAGTCCATACCGCTCACTCGTTCCCCAAATTCTAGGGTGGCTTTAGCACAGCACTTTAGTCTGTGCATAATATTTGGACTACGAACAAATGAACCTTCTAAATAAAACACCTAGGGCGGCTTGCACGAAATGTCGTTTAAGTTCAGCCTAAACACGTTTAACTAAACACGTTTAAATCGTTAAAAGTGTTTAGCAAAATTACGTTTAGTGGCATCTTGCACCAAGCTGTTTTGACGATAATTTAACTAAACTCGATTAGTGTGTGTATATATCAGTACTCTATGGTCGGTATAACCACAGAAAACAGTTTCCTTACGTTTCGTTAAACGTACAAAACGATTGACGCATTTCTTTTCTAAGAAAATTCATCTTTTCCACGCATCAAGTAAGCAAAAACGGAACGGTAGGTACTGTCATTTTTTGATACAAAGTGTCATTGGCCTGCGTGTTGTGTTGTATTCTCTTTGACGATTTTATTTACATGTACAATTATTTCATTTGCTTGTTTTGTAGTTGGTTGGTTGTGTTGTGGTTGTGATGAAAATAGTGCTTCCCGTTATGGACTATAATTCTGTTCAATTTTTTTACTTGTTGGTATCGAATTTTAACTGATTATAGATTTGATGCAAAAGTATTTGTGTGGTTTGTTTCGATAGTCTGAACCTTTTTATATATATTTTTTATCACTCCTACGGTGCTCAGACGTGGTCGCTGACTACTTTGCCAAAGAGTGATGGAGCGAAGTATTTTAGGTGTGAAAAGAATAGATCGAATTCGGAACAGAATACTTTGCTCCAAAACTGGAATCGCCGATGTAAGTCGTAAAGTAGCGGAAAGGTGGGCTCAAGGAGTCACAGGCTGGATACCCCCAGGAGGTAGAAGACGTCGCGGCCGCCCGAGGAAGCGCTGGCATGACGACCTGGGCTTTCGACGACTACTTTCGAGCAGAAATGTGCTATACCTACTCGGCAATAGGTACTGAGGGGTAATCACGAACAAATCTGACAGTCGCCGCGTTACGTAAACCTAACGTATTCGAGTGATATTGCGCGTCAACATCAGCCCGACTGCCGAACGTTGTAGCATCACCGCGCAGTGTATCTCGGATACGCTAGCGTTACGATACGTTCCCGATTGTCAAATTTATTCGTGATCAAGGCACTGCTAGAGAGTAGACAAGCCGTTTTACCACCAAGTTTAATGATAAGTCGCAACGCAACTACGTCCTTGAAATTTTTAGAATCAATCATATACTACCTACCTACTTACCTACTTTAGAATATTTATATTGATAAATATACCTATAGGTACCTACCTACCTTCTTCAGACATACCTATTCCATTATTTATAAGTAGGTAGGTAGTAAAACTAGAACAGGATAGCCTAGGAACAAAAGACCTAGGCACCACCCGCAGAAAACTTATTTGTTCGTACCTAAATGGTTCGTAATGTATGGTAATGTTTCAGTACATAACTAAACAAGTACCTATTGGGTGTGATATTTTATAATATATAATTAAAAGTCTACCTACCTTTTATGTTTTATTTTATCAAGCTAAGTAAAAACATTTAAGATTTCATATAATATCATTGTATTTTTTTTGTTACAAACGCACTTGGCGGTAAGGCGTCAGGTTTAAAATCGAAACCCCCCCCCCCCCTCGAAAGCCCCGAGTCTACCAAAGGTGAATCAGTATTTGTCAGGATAACCCTAAATAGTAAACCGTCCGTGAAATCAACACTGGCCTACGCGGAAGACCAGCGCTACTGTATGCAAAATGCAGTAGCATAATATGCTGAGCTTAGCCCTTTTCACCACCACGGAGACACATTATATGTATATTTATAGTTATAATTTTAGTTATTTTTTAGTTTATCTATATTGTTATTCTATTTTTAGTTTAGATTTATGTGTTGAATTGTGGTGTGAACTTATCTATCTATCTATAAATCTATCTATCTATAGCTGGGTCAAGTCGTCCCCCCCCAAATTGGAAATCCTGATTCGAGCCCCCTTTCAAACTGAAATCTCTTCCGCAAATATTGACTAGATATGTAATAGTAGTCACAATGGATCTATGTCCTTTTGAAATATCTGCGCAGAACCCCATTTTCTGGTTCAGGGTGATATGATGTTGAGGCGAACCCTACCTTCGCATCCTCCATGATCCTGAAGCTGAGTTGTCGCATGGGCGTGTCTTCCACCACAAACTTCTGAATTTCCTTGATGTGACCAATCTTGCCTCCTTTCACGTCACTCTTCAGACCTTTCAACAAAATAACAACGGTTTTAGGACCAAAGGTGATTTTTTTTTTGACATGTGTCGCAAGCGTTTGATCACAATCTCACCTGATGTTAATGTAGGACGCTTATCTAGAAGATACCTATTCAATCGTATTTTGAGACACTAAATTATACATCGGAAACCAACGACAGCAAAATGTTAATCGGGCTCGAGTGCCCCAGCAATGTACGGCAAACACACTACTACGGAATGTAAAAACATGACATTTTGATTTTGACATTTTTCGTAATGAAATAATGGTTCCTTGATGTTGTAGTTCAATGGATGTACCTACCGCCTGAAACTTTGGTTGCAATCAAAGACTCACCATCCAAGATCCTCTCCAAGTTATCAGCTTCCTTCCCCAGCTCCTTGATGGTGTTCGCATGCTGAGGGTCTGCGGAGAACGGCTTCCAGGAGTCGGTGAAGGTCCTCAGCTCCGAGGCGAGGCTGTCGGCTGACTTGTAGAGGGCATCCTGGCATGACGTCTCGTAGATAGATGGCGCTACCAGCTAAGGGAAATTATTTTTTAGTTTTTAGAAAAGTGAGAAACAGAACGGCTTCCCACATGATGGACCGATGACATTATTAGGATCGAGGGAACTCGATGGATGGTAAAGGAACACCAAATTTTTTTTAATATGAAGGAGGCTTATGTCCAACAGTAAACTTTAAAAGCTGATACAATAATGATGATGTGATTTTAGTAGATCCAGCTCAGCTGCAAAATAAGCCCTCTTACAGCCTAGTGGTGACATACCTTAGCAGTATACAACAGCTTCCCTGCCCCGTCCTGACATCTGGCTCCGGCGGCACACAATGCCTCCACGGCCCCCGGAGCTATGCTACCATGGCCTAGCGGTAACAAGGGCCCACTGGCGATAGCTCCAGCGCTGTACGATATCTGGGCTACTCCGTCGCCTATTGCTTTGGCGCGGGATATTATCTACGAATAAAAAAAATGTATTAAACATGTTGTTCGATACTTTTTTCTATTAAAATGTAACTGTTATTGATATCACAAGTTTTTAATGAATATAAATAAATAAACTAAATAAATATTCATGGACTTTACACACAACACCCTCTAGTCCCAAACTAAGCAACGCTTGTGATATGGGAACTAGATGGCTGATAGAATACTTATATACTTTTTTTTTGTAAATACATACTTATAATACATAGTAGCACCCAGACATAGAACAAACATCTATGTTTTCCACGCACAAATGTTTTTTCTCAGTGGGGATCGAACCCACGACCCACAGCACGGAAGGCAGAGCCATTACCGACTGAGCTGTGACGCCTGTCATAAGTGTAGGTACCTCTTCTTCTAAAGCTTGGTCCACATCATTGCTGACAATGTACAACAACTTGGCCGAGTTATCGCCGAACTCTACCGCAGCGTCGTTTACTTTCTGAAACGAGCAGAAAAATTATAAATACTTATCGAAAAATAAAATGTAATATATCAAAACACCCAGGCACAAAACTAACATCTACCTTCATCACAAATGTTTGTCCTGTGTGGGGATCGAACCCACGACCCACAGCGTGGATGGGAGAGTTATACCATAATACATAGGAGCTACTTACAATGTACTAATACATAGAACAATATATAATATATACATAACTAATTATTATATTCACCGCTACTGCAACATAAATTCCTACTTGTTTTTAACCAAAAAACGACGCAAAAACGACGGGGTGTTATAAATTTGACGTGTGTGTGTGTGTGTGTGTGTGTGTGTGTGTGTGTGTGTGTGTGTGTGTGTGTGTGTGTGTGTGTGTGTGTGTGTGCATGTGTCAGAGGCAATGTAGCTCCCGAACGGATGAACCAATTTTGATTTTGTTTTTTTTTTTGTTTGAAAGGTGTATAAGTCGGGAGTGTTTTTAGCTATTTTTGATGAAAATCGATCCAAGATTCGGGGGTTTATAAAATTTTTAATTGTTTCGTATGTTGCTCGACCAATATATTTAATTCTTTATTGCACACAACACAGGACATAAACAAAAGACAGAAATAGATGACATGTACAAAGGCATGTACATGTCTTAAATTTAAATTTTAGACCAATTGAGGTGTGAGAGACGTCTATATCATAGCATCATCTCACCTCTCTGTCGTGCTTAGCGGTGTCACATAGCATTGATATCTCACCTCTCTGTCGTGCTTAGCGGTGTCACATAGCATTGATATCTCACCTCTCTGTCGTGCTTAGCGGTGTCACATAGCATTGATATCTCACCTCTCTGTCGTTCTTAGCGGTGTGGCATAGCTTGAGTGTGGAGTCGCACATCCGCACCATGTCGTCTAAGAAAGCCTTGCGAGCCTTCTCGTTCACAGTACTGCTTATTATTGTACCATCTAAAAATATATGTTTATTTAAAAAGAATCCTACAACCTCCATAGCTCCTGTTCATGGTTGCTAGTCACCATCAGCTCCTGGAGATTAATTAAATGTTTATTAATATCTACTCAGATTCACCATTTCCGAGAAAAAGCTCAACTGACGAAACCAACAATCCCACTACTATTATAAATGTCATAGTTTAGGTGCGGCTTGCACCAGAATCACTAAACATGTTTAACAGCTAAATCGATTTAAATCTGACGTATTTGTATGACTTGACAACTCGCTAAATACTATTTAAGAGTTAAACGCGTTTAGCGATTCTGGTGCAATCCGCCTAGATGTTTGTGTTTCAATCACGCTGTAACTATTGCTCCGATTTTGATGAAACTTGGAATATATTATAGTTCGTAACCTGGATTAACACAGGCTACTTTTCAAGATTTTTTTTTCGTGGACAAAGTCGCGGTTAACTGCTAGTTAGCTATAATTAGCTAAACAAAGTCACGACTAGATCTTACCTTCCACAATATTGGACATCAGCTGAGGCAATGTCTTTACAGACTTCGATGCGGATGGGTAGTCGATTGTTTGACCATCTGCAATTAATTCTACATTGAAAAATACATTTCAATTCACTAATATTATAAGTTAAGATGTTTTGATGTTTGGCTGCAACTAACTGGTCCAATTTGGATAAAACTTATATGAACATAGTAGCGTTCATCACTCTGAGACATGTCGATGTTAAGATAGATAGATAGATAGATAAAAACTGTTATTGCACACACAGAAAAAAATAAATTACAGAAAGAGATAAACATAAAAATAGAGAGTACAATGGGCTAAAAGCGATCTCTTCCAGACAACCTTTGGATGGACAGGAATGACGAAAAATATAGAACGGCAGTGTGCAAAATTTTAAACCTTAAGTGTGATGTGCGTGTAATAGCACCGGCACCTTCAAGCCGGCACACAGCAATGCGAGCAGCACTGTGCACAGAAATAGGTGCTAGTACTGTACCCGGAGAAGCTCTACTACAATAAGCTCTACTACTACTACATACGAGTACAGTAGACTCTCGTAGAGGTTCGTAGTAAGGTGTGCACTTACAATTGGCTCCGACGAGCGAGGCCACTTCGACGCCGAGTAGAGCAATGTTCCTCTGTAGCCGAGCCTGTTTAGTCATGCACTCGCCCACACTGATCGCTGGGATGTCGCTTTGGTCGGTCGTGGCCTGTAAATAATAAATAATAATGAATAAATAAATATTCATGGACATTTCACACGACGCCATCTGCTAGTCAAGCAAAGCTTGTAATATGGGAACTAGATGCTGATAGAATACTTATATACTTTTATGTCTGTCTATGTCTACTTATATATAATAATACATAGTAACACCCAGACATAGAACAAACATCTATGTTTGGCACATACAAATGTTTGTTCTTGGTGGGTATCGAACCCACAACCCACAGTACGGAAGGCAGAGCTATACCGACTGAGCTGTGACGCCTGTCAAATCTCCCCCAAATATGTATCTAGTAGGTGTACCTAGTGTTTCATAGACAGTCAGTATGTAGATATGACAGTCATATTTAAAGTGCAATATAAATAATTAAAAGTTACAGCTAATTACGTTACGGGCAAGAATTGTATGAGAGTGGCGCGGGGTCGTGAGAGATGGTACAAGAGAGAGGCCTGTACTCAGCTGTGGGTGAAGTCAGCCTGTTGATGATGATGATGAATTACATAAGAGCAGAAAAATATCATCATCATCATCTCAGCCCGTTTGCACCCACTGCTGAGTATAGACCTCCTCTTTATTGCGCCATTCCTTCCTGTCCCTTGCGAGTCTCAACCATTGATTCCCGGCTCGTTGTGTAATGTCATTGGACCATCGGGCGGGAGGTCTGCCTCTTGGTCTACGAGCATCCCTTGCCCACCATTCTGTGACTGCCTTTGTCCATCTTCCGTCTTCCCTTCTTGCCAAGTGTCCCACCCATCTCCACTTCAGCTTGGCGATTTAAAATTTTTTAAAAAAATTTAAGAAAAATGTACACCGTATATATTCTGCGCACTCTTAAGTGCTGCTTACACTTAAGAGTACTTAAGAGTGCGCAGAATAGCTGGTTTAAAGTACTGTACCCGCTTCTTAGCATTTTTGATGTTCTTCTCAGCATCATCTATGGAGTGCACGAACAGTTGGTGCATGCGCTTCTCATCATCCGTCATCACGGTCGGCGGCCGCTGGCATGGCTTCAGCGTGCTTTCAGGAGTCGCCTTGCCTGAAATACAGTCACATTTGAATGACTGATTTTAACAGATGTCACAGCTCGATAATAGCTATGCCTTCCGTGCGGGTCGCGGGTTCCAAACATCTATGTGTGCCAAACATAGATGTTTATTGTCTATAACTTCAAATAGTTCAAAGTCCAAACAATATAGGTGGACGTGTCTTCGACTGTACCTGTCATAAGAAAACATTAATACCTACTATGCTTAAAAATGTTTTTGTACATAATTATAAACTTTATTTATTTTTTGACATGTCACATAGTACCTATCTACGTACATACCTCCCCAATAACGAACAGCCTATACACGGCGAATTTATTCGTATGTTGAAACAGTTCTCAAGAAGACTAAATGTTAATAAATAGTTAGAGTAGCATACCCTGTCCTTCGTCATAGCGCATTCTGTCCAAGAAGTGTTGCGTGTCGGAGGCGTGTCTGCTCGCGGCGCTGCCGGCTGCGTGCGCGCCGTGCACGGACACGGCGCCGGCTGCGTGCGCGCCGTGCGCGGACACGGCGCCAGCTGCGTGCGCGCCGTGCATGGACACGGTGCGCGTGGGCGTGGCGGGCGGGACACGCCGCGTGGGAGTGAGCGGGACCTTCTCCACTGCAATCAAACACAATTTCCATCATTCATGCTCAGAAAGAAATAACAACGTGACGCTGGCAGAAATGTCCTACTACGGACGATTGCCATAAAAAAAATGCTCAGAAAGCCCATAAGTAGCTCGAAGATACTGGCCGCAGCCTGGTTTCGAAGACCAAAAAGCGGGAAACCAGGAACGCAAACTTTCTTTGAAAGAATCTTTTAATTCCTCGCATTCATGATGAAAAGTCATGTGTTATCGTCACTGAAAGCTACTCATCATTACACCCTCGAAGTATTGAGCGTCCTCGGGGGAGTACGCTAGTTCTTGGTGGAGTGGTAAAACCTAGAGGCTATCAACTTACTGTGCGCACATGCCTTCCTCAGCGCTTCCACCTGCACTTCCAGCTGTTGCTGTGACTGCTGCAGCGCGGTAGCTTGCTTCTGGTACTTCGGTTCTTGGAGTAGAGGCTTCCAGGTCTTGGCCAACTCCTGACTGTAGGAAGTTACCAAATCGGCGGAGGAAAGAAGTGCCGCCTTGCAATGTGGTTCGGAGATTGATGGTGCTGTCACCTGAGAAAAATAAAAACGTGGAAATTAAGTACCTATATTAGCAGAAAATAGTACTAATACCTTCGTTTGTATGAACTAGTGACCCATTCCAGAGTAGATTCCACAGCTAACGACAGTTGTTGCAGTAACAAAAGCTGGCGACAGTTGTTCCAGTAACAAAAGCTGGCGACAGTTGTTGCAGTAACAACAGCTGACGACGGTTGTTGCTATAGTCACCTGTGCAGAGGCCAGCAAGGCCTGTGCGGCGTCCGCCAAGGCAGAGCCGCGGTCGTCCAACTCCCGCGCACGAGTCCCGCCCACAGCTGACGACAGTTGTTGCAGTAACAAAAGCTGGCGACAGTTGTTGCAGTAACAAAAGCTGGCGACAGTTGTTGCAGTAACAACAGCTGACGACGGTTGTTGCTATAGTCACCTGTGCAGAGGCCAGCAAGGCCTGTGCGGCGTCCGCCAAGGCAGAGCCGCGGTCGTCCAACTCCCGCGCACGAGTCCCGCCCACAGCTGACGACAGTTGTTGCACCCCCAATAACAGTTGAGACGACTTGCTGCAAGCACCAACGGCTAGCTCCACGATCTGGTAAGGTAACAATGTAATTTTACAAAACAAAAGAGGTGGGCCACTTAGTCACAGAGCATAAACTTGAATTCATAAAAGATGTAGAATTGTAGAGGCGCCTCTAGAAGAAGATACAGGCGGTGCACTTGGCGAATGCTAGTTGAAACGGTTTAGCTTCTGTTTTCATAAAGAGAGAGAGAGAGAGAGAGTGAGTAGATATACATAAACTAAGGTGACATTTCTTTGGATAATGAATGTGAGTACTTACTCGGTCTCCTTCGTTCTTGTCGTGAGGAGTGAGTATGTACACCAGCTTGCCCGACGCGTCGGAGAATTTACCCACGGCTTCGCTCAAACCCTGAGGGCAAACATGCAAAAGGAATAGCTATTAATCTATCAACTATTTTAACATAGCATGAATGTATTTTATCAGTGTATTTTACGGCCCCCCTAACAGAGGGTGGCTTGGGCCCCCTAACGAAGGGGGGCTTGAGGGAGGGGCTGAAGGGGGGCTTGAAGGGGGGGCTGGATCCGCCAGCACTAACCTGTGCGTTGGTTCCGTCTGCGCCGGCGCACACGGCCTCGCTGGCCGCGCTCAGCTGTTTGAGCAGCTCCAGCATCGCGGCGCGGGACGCCGGCTCCTTGTTAGCACACGCTGATTGAGTATCTACATAATACAATAGATAGATAAATAGATAGAAAACTCTTTATTGTACATATAGATCTAATTACAAGATAAAACGATGAGACAGCAAAAGTTATAAACTGAGTAGCTGTCTCAACGCCCACCTCCTAAACCAATGAGTTATTGTTCTGACAAAGATATATAGTAAAATACATACTAAAATAGTAATTAAGGTAAGTAGGTACAACAAAAGTAAGCTAACAACATACTAAGAAGGTGTGAACTAAATTGAGTATGTGAGTATTGTGTGTGTGAGAAGTGTGGTGAGAAGTGTGTAGGTTAGAGGGGCAATATGACGGTGTGTACTCTTAGATGTTTGTACGATGCACCATAAGGTCATATTAGACACAGTTCTTATATTAAAGCAAAGTACAATGAGCGGCCTTATCGCTATGAGCGATCTCTTCCAGGCAACCTTTGGATGGACTGGATTTTTCAATATAGTTCGATATACTAAAGCCAAACGATATAATAAGGGTAAAAATATCCGTAAAGTCCTTTTGCCGCACTAGTATCGTAATCCTTGTTCGAAAACAGACGTCGATAAATGGACAATGGTTCCTCTGTTACCGCTTGATGGTTGAAAATATTTGAAAGGAAATATAAACAGCTATTGAAAACATCACGATAAACTCATTACATAACCTTACCTTGTATAACGTGGGGCAGAAGATCGGCAATTGTTTTGATCGCCTTATCCGCCGTTTGGTAGTAGGGCTTTTCACGATCTGAAATCATTTTTGAGCGTTACCTGAGGACACATTAGGTGTTTCTTTACAAGATCCACAATGACAGGTTGTCATCGTCAACCACAGACCATACTTTTCTTGACAAAAAGGTCGAAAAATGTATTGGTGAAATGGGTAAAAGCTGGATTTTATCAACTTTGAATAATGCTATAATTTAACTAAATATTGCTGTCTTTGTTTTTGACAAGTTTAAAGTATTTAACGACAAGTTTAACGGATAGTATTTAAAGTAGACACGAGTAGTATTTCAAATAGACACGAGTAGTATTTCAAGTAGACACGAGTAGTATTTAAAGTAGACACGAGTAGTATTTAAAGTAGACACGAGTAGTATTTAAAGTAGACACGAGTAGTATTTAAAGTAGACACGAGTAGTATTTAAAGAAGACACTGATAGTATTTAAAGTAGACACGGATAGTATTTTATCTGAAAGATTGCGTTATTCCGAGTTGGTAAAATAATCCCTAAATTGAATATTTTACACGTTCAAGAGTGCAGATTAAATCCTAATTAGTAAGTGAAATAATATAAATGTTACCAGCAGTTGCTGAGAGCAGAGATGCTATCGCAGCGTTAAGCTCGCCCAGTCTTCCAGACAACCTGTGTTGTACTACTTCTGCCTTGTCGCTGCTTTGCGGCGGCGGGATTGGCTGAAAAGTTTCTCAATTTAATCATCATCACCATCAACCTATACTTATTGGTGCATTGCTGGACATCTAGAGCCAAAGATCAGGCAAGCTTTGAATCCAATGTTGGTTTTCGAAAACTAGTACATTATAGGCAAACGTTTGTTTTTTGATTTGCAAATTTTGTATCGAATGTTTTCATTTCACCAAATGACATTTTATAGGTAAAATACAATAATGGCGACTCACTTTTCGTAAATCGACAAAATGAAATTTTAAACTTTGGGCTTTATTTATTTTCAATTTACTTTTAGCAATCTATAAATCGTTTGTAGATAGCTCAACTGTTTCATGTGTATGTTGTACATATTATAAATATTGTAAATACTGTATTTGGTCGTAATTTTCTTTGTGAATATAATATTAATTTTAGCCTGCTAACTAACTTCATGAATATATGTAACAAGTATGTACTTACGTTATCCAGTGCGTGTTGCGCGGCGCGTATCTGCTCGTTGGCGTCCGACATCGACATTATAAAGTGCTGCTTCTGTCGCTCGAGCGACACCTGCCGCTTCACTTTACCATCTGGAAATTATACCTGTTTGTATATCCTAGTCTAGTAAGCTCTAAGTATATACTAGGAAAGTTTAATGTGATAAAAACGCGTAAAAAGTAATTATACCGGGTGTAGAAACCTTCGTGCATTACTTTATATGGACATCCTATCCTACTATTCTATCCTATCCTACTAATATTATAAATGCGAAAGTTTAGATGTTTGGATGTTTGTGTTTCAATCACGTCAAAACCACTGAACCAACTTGGGTGAAACTTGGCATATATATATATAGTTCGTAACCTGGATTAACATATAGGCTACTTTTTATCCCGAATAATTAACAGGATCTACAGGATAAAATGAACGAAAAGGATTAGCAGCGCCAATTGGCAAGAGGATTTCATTGTCATGTCATGTCACGTCAGTTTGACAGGGCGTAGTACTACCTCTTTGGTCTAACAACTAGCGTTTGACATTCCAGTAGGTACGAGTTCGGTGTAATGAGGTGTAATGTCAAGTTTCTCAAAGTATACGCTCGGTACACGCACAGATAATATAATGTACACGGAAACTGTAGACGCGTACGAAGTCGCGGGCATCTGCTAGTAATTATTATGCGGAGATATGCGGCGTTATTATGCCAATTAGGTTAAATGTAATGTCAGGTACCATAAAAATAGTAAAATAGATAGATACAAAACTTACAGCCGCCGCGTATTTACACACTGCGCGTCAACATCAGCGCGACTGCCGAACGTTGCAGCGTCACCGCGCAGTGTATCTCGGATACGCTAGCGTTACGACACGTTTACGATTGTCACATTTATTCGTGCTGAATAAAGTGAAGAAGAAGTGGTTGGATTGTGTGAAAGATGACATGAATGTGAGAGGAGTAGATTCAGAGTTGAAATAATTACGGCTTAATTAGGGCTAATTACACTTACGGCTGAAATAATTAAACTTATTATTGTTACCGTTAGAAATACAACAGGCCTTCCTCAGCGCGTCCAATTGCGTCTCCAGCTGTTCCAAGGGTGTTTGCAAGGCGGCCGCCTGTTTGCTATACTTGGGGTCCTGTGCCAGGGGCTTGCAGGTGTCTGCCAGGTCCCGCCCTGATGATGACACCTGGTCGACGGACGCGAGGAGGGTAGACCGGCAATGCGGTTCCGAGATAGATGGCGCTGTGATCTATAGATACGGTAGGTATTAGGGTGTTATAGCAAACTAGATTATGGCTTTACCATTATCATATCAGCTTGCAGAAGTCCAGTGCTGGGAATGTTTATCATCCCCATGGGAAAACTGACCACTGGTGGATCCAGGCTTTCGGGTTGGGGGGTCTTGAACCAGCATTTATGGTTTTCTCAAACAAATCCTAGTCCACATTTGGGTAGACTCTTTGTAAGGGGGCTTGAGCCCGTTGACCCCTTCCCCCTGGATCTGCCAGTGCTACTGGCTTCAGTATTGTTAGCCTTACTTACAAGGCTTTCATGTTTTTTCATCAAATGACCAGCATCAATCTCCCTTGTAATAACATACCTGCGAGGTTATCAGTAGATTCTGTGCAGCCTCAGCGAGGGTCACTCCCTTGGAGTCCAGCTCCTGACCCTTGGCTCCACCTACAGCCTCCGCTAGTTGCTGCACTGCTGACAGCAGCTGAGAAGCATCTTTGCATGCTCCTGCAGTTGCACAGACAATCTAGAAGGAAGGATATCAATTGTGAGTCGTCTCTGCTTAGTTTAGAGAAATGTAACAACAAAATTGTCATTAATTGTGGGATCATTAAAGAAAAATCACAGGTATATTGCTGTAGGTACCTGTTTCTCCCTCTTTTCGTTGACTTTTGGATTGACGACATACACCAGCTTGCCTGATGCATCAGAAAACTTAGATACTGCGTCACTGAGACCCTGAAAATAAATGGAAAATTTTCTTTACTTTTTTTCTTTTTTTCAGAGGCATGACAAGGTCTTTCTGTAGACCAAGATATTAGACAATGTGTGGTACCTGTGGGTTGGTACCATCTGCGCCTGCGCAGACGGCCCTGCTGGCGTCACAGAGCTCGCGGATGAGATCCAACATGGCGGCGCGCGTCGCCTCGTCCTTGTTAGCACACGTCGATTGAGTATCTGATTGAAGAAAACAAGTTGACATACTCTTGATACGTAATCAATATACCATGTAGATGTATAAGGGGGTTAGTCAGAGGCGCGATGGTAGCAAATAAGCACATGTGTTGAAACATTGAGAAAGATTTTGAAGTAACTCGACTTGTTAATTGATCCAATGGTAACTTGTCCATTCCTATCACTTCTTTTGTGTTTTGATTTTGGTTCTAAAAGATCATCAGTTTTATAACTAACAGTATTTTGTAAAACTGATCTATTTTACCTTCAACAACACGAGGCAGTACTTCCGTGATAGTTTTGATAGCTTCTTCCGCTGTTTTGTAATCTGGCTTCTCACGATCTGAAAATAAACTCACTTGAAATATTCTGTTTAAATGTATACACAGCATCATTATTGGATACAATAGATTTATACAGCGTTAGGATATACTGTTTATTTATGCCTCGACGAATGGAACGCTGCAGTACCAGGGACGTTTTAAGAAGGCTATGCCAAAATGCCCAACATCTAATACCATCCTCTCAGTCTATACATCAAAACACGTGAGGAGCTGACTAACCCGCGGGTTGCCTCACGATGTTTTCCTTCACTGTTTGACAGCACTAGCATTGCGCACAGAATAGAAAAATCTGTAAATGTACGGGATTTGAACCCACGACCTTAGAACCGGAAGATCATCAATAAGTAAGGAAAACAACAATAACTTTGATTTTCTTATTTCTTATTTTTATTCATAGGACATCCAACAAAGGTGACACGATAGCAAAAGAAATGTCATGGCAATGGGCTTAAAACTATTGTGTTCCTTCAATTAGAGGATGCCACAGCATGCATTATATAAGACTTATCAAACAGGTAGACAACAAATATTCATAGAATGATATTATAACATCAACACAAAATAACAATCGTAAAACAATAGGAAAAAAGAACTTGGAGACAATGTTAATTCTAATTGAGATTCTAATGGTAGCCGATTGATCGTGACATACCAGATGTAGCAGCTAGTAGAGCAGCGATGGCAGCGTTGAGCTCTCCCAGCCTGGCAGACAGGCGGAGCTGCACTGCCTCCGCCTTGTCGCTGCTCAGCGGCGCCGGGGCTGGCTTCTCCAACGTCTTCTGCGCCTTCTGGATCTGTTCGTTGGCGAGAGACATGCTTCTGCCAAATTGTAGCTTTTGCTGTTCGCGGGGAATCTCCATACTTGTTGGAACATCTATCAAAGACATTTAATACATTCTGTAAAGAGTTATTTTGAGAAGAAGGATTACTTAACGAAGGAGTAAATTGACATTTTGATTCAAATAAGATTTAAAATGTGATCAAAAAGAGCACATTGTTTGGACGAAAAACTTGTTTGGATCAAAATTATATTTTTGCAAAACCTTTGCATTGTTATTCTTTAGATCATGAAGCTTTGCGATTTGGCATAATTACATTCAGTGATTTTATAGCTTCGAAAAACATGCAATGTGCGAGCGAGAAGGTTGTTTGACATCTATATATTGCGGATGATCATCTATATATCTATTTATTAAAGTTGTTGCTAATAAGTCTAAAACAACTAACCCAATTTAAAGTAATAAATCAAAAACCAACCTTCTTCAATTACTTGACAGACATTCTTCAACTCTTCAAGCTGCGTCTCCAGCTGCTGTAAGGGCTGCTTCAGTGTACTCCAGGAGTAGCCCTGGAGGAGCGGCTTCCAGGAGCCGACGAGGTCCTGCGCTGATGAGGAGAGCTTCTCCGTGGAGGTCAGCATGGCTTTCTTGCAGTGAGGGTTTGAGATTGACGGCGCTGTTACCTATTATATTATTATGGGTTTTGAAAAATAGAAAAGAAAAAGTATTTGTTCCTGATTTTTAATATTTTGGTATCTAAATGATATATGTTCACCGTGTAGTTTTAATTTGCATTGCGCGGCGACACGGCCGTTCTGGTAGAAGCCACGCAGCCATCGGCTTCCTCCATTAGGTAGGTACTTCATAGATTGTAGGCCAATTAATTCATTAGCAAAAATTTTGTTACCCGACTTCGCGGAGGAAGAGGAGGGTTATGAGTTTTCTAAAATACAAGCTACGAATTGTTAGATACCTTAGCAGTTGTGACGAGAGTCTGTGCAGCATCATTCACGGCAGCGCTCTTGGCTTCCAACTCTTGGCCAGTCTTCCCTTCCACTGTGGTCGGCAGCTTTTGTACGGTGGCCAGCAGTTTGGATGCCTTTTGACGTGCTTCACTTGATAGAGCCATAATCTAACATTAATCAAACACAAGGTCAATGAGAAACCGTCTAGTAATAACCTACTACTAAGTATTCTGTGGTCTAACCTAAAAATGAACGCCCCTCCGTACTGTACGCTCACAAATACAAAGTATGTATAGACGCAACACATGGAAAGACTCATTGTTATTGGTCGGTTCAGTCACGTGTCTCTACTCTCTTTGGCTCAGTTAGCGGCAGTTAACGGCGAGACACGAACGGAGGAGCACGCGTCTATAGCACCGCAAAAGTACGGTCAGCATGTCCACGAAAAAGCATCTTCAAAGTCAAGTGCGTATTTTTTTTTTTATTAAATTATATTTTATCTGTTTAATGCGTTTATCGATGTACTTTTCTATTTACCTACTACTTTCTATTATTTCTATCTCGTTCCCATTCAAGTTTTGGATAGTTCAAGGATAGATGGCGCTGTAGGAGGTTCAACAAAATTCATTCTTTTATCCAGGCAGGTTGATCAGACAATAGATATTGTCGATAACTCAATAGTAGTACTGCCCGCGACATCATTGGTGTAATTTTTTTTTAGAAACAATTTGTATTTTGGGAATTTCGTATAGGTAGTTTATGCTGATAGTCAATCGATTAGTTACTAATGATGATATTAGTTTGTAAATCAATGTGTAATTTTACAGGGCAAAGCAATCATTGCTAAGGTGTATCACCGAATGAAATATGAAGCAGAAAATGGAGTTGAAAATGTTAGTGACGCCAGATGGCGAACTAGCCAAGCTGTTGGCTACAGTGAGCACACCATATCAAACATATTGAGAGAAGAAAGACTGGCTGCTGCTGCTGGCACATCCACTGACGTGGCAGAACCAGTCTTTAAGTCTCCCTCAAAAAGAAAACGTGGCTGTCCGAAATCGACATTGGACGATGTCAATATATCTGTGCTGCGAAAAACAATTATGTCATTTCATGTAGAATTTAATGAAACGCCTACTTTAAATAAGCTTAAACAAGTTTTATCGGAAAAAATAGGTTTCAACGGCTGTATAGAGACGTTTCGTACAATGTTGCGGCAGTGTGGCTACGAGTGGGCTACAACAGACGATAACCACAAAATACTTGTTGAAAGGCATGATATACAAATGGCACGCTTTAATTATCTAAGACAATTGAAAAACTATCGTGACGAAGGCCGATACATCGTGTTTACCGGCAAGTATGTTCACACAATACACAATATCCTGAATAAATGCTTGAAGAATGAGGAAGGAGTATCACCAGTTCAGAAAAAGTCATCGAAAGCGACTCGGGTTATAATTGTGCACGCCGGCGGATCTCAAGGGTTTGTTCCAAGTGCTTGCTTAACGTATAAAGTAAACTCAACCAGTAGCGATTACCACGACAACATGACCTTTGAAAACTATAAGACATGGCTTACGCACCAACTACTACCCAACCTCCCAGAAAAATCCGTCATAATCATGGATAACACTGCTTACAACCCAGAAAAATGCCCCTATCCGAATTCAACAAAAAACGCCATGCAAGCGTGGCTGATTGAAAAAAATATTCCATTCGAAGACTCAATGAAGAAAATAGAACTTTACGATTTAGTAGTAAAGCATAAGGACAGGTTCAGAACTTTTGCAATCGATGAGCTTCTCAAGTCGAAAGGATTCGCAGTTCTGCATTTACCACCTTATCACCCGGACCTCAATCCGATTGAAAATATATGGGGGATCATAAAACACGACGTGGAGAAACAAAACGTTGGACAAAATGTGACGTCTGTAATGGCTCTAGTAAAGGAACGAATAGAAACAGTTGACAAAAAAATGTGGGAAAACACTTGTCGTCATGTTAATCATATTGAAAAAGAATACATGAAAAATTTAGACATGGACTTTGAATTTAATATCGACGCTGAGCCTGATCCCGACGATACAACACCACTCTTTAATGAGGATTATTTTGATGAATGAATAATTTGTATAATATTAACGTGGTATTTTGTTAACTTGTGACAAATGACCAAAGGGCTGGCACTTACCTTGGACAGATAATTAGTATTGCCATACAAAAAGGTAACGTTGCCAGCCTTTTGGGCACCCTGCCTGCACGAGGTGATTTGAACTCTGTTTTCTATCTCTAGCATTTAGAATTCAGAGTTCATTTTAATATTTTTTTTTGTTAAAAATGCTTTTTTCTTATCAGTATTTGTATATAGTTATTTTTTTGATCAATAAAATTACTGTTTGTTTCAATAAATAAATAAATATTTGTTAACTTTCAAATACTTTGATACTAATAAAAATATCCTATCACTATTTTGTTTCATTTCAATAGTAGATTGGCTTATCTACTATTTATAAATTACTTAATTTTATTTTGTAGTATAAAATTAATATTGTACGCAATTTTTGATGCAAACGGTACACGCCCGTTAAATTCTACACGCTCGAACGGCTGGATCAGTCGGCCAACTAGTGTATTTATGAGTCGAACGCACGATAGAGCGGTCGTGTCGTTTCATACAAAGCACACACTCTCCAGCATTTGTCCGGCAATACCCCGTAAGCACTTAGATTAATCGCACGACTAGTTGATCTATCAGTGCGCGGACTAGTCAAGATTACAGTAGAATGTACGCACGCACACAAAGAGTAGTAATGAGTAATTCACACATTGAAACGAGCACGTTTAGTGGGACGTATTCATTTTTAAATTAGATGTATTTTACTAAGTTATACGCAGTGGGATTATAGCAACTGAATAATAAAAATTATGTTAAAAATTGACTAACTCAACGTGGCTCAAATTATACGGGGTGTATTTATATTGGTTGTTGGTATATTGGGTCAATGTTATCGATAGTAAAGGCAAAGATAGCGTAGCGTGTTATTTGAATTACAATGCGCATTGCGCGACAATGACTACTCCACTACGGAGCGTTTCCACGCAGTGTAAAACAAATAAGTTATTTTCTTTTTATAAGATTAAAATGGCTAAATAGTTGGACGATCATTTTTGGTATTCTGAAAATAATACTCATCATTATTATCAACCTGTAGAAGTTCACTGCAGGACATAATGGACCAGCAGTGGACTTTTACACTCTCCCATATTTTCCAAAAAAAACCATTTAATGTCTTCATACATGAACTTCCCACTATCCTAACAATGTCATCGGTCCATCGGGTAGGGGGCTGTCAAATTCTTCGCTTACAAAGAAATCATACTCAATTTAGTATTAATAAAAAATTCAATCTGTACCTAAGTACAGAGTAGTACCTAAGTACCTAAGTATTTGGTTAGTGTTTTATTATTTTAAGTAGGTAATTTTTATATATTTTTAAAGACGTTTCTCCTTACCAAGTTTTCCATAATATAAGCACTACCTTTTTCTCCACACTACACAAAGGTTGGTTGGAAGAAAATGCTAATTAGCATTAAGCTCGCCTCTGTACTGTTTTTATAATGTGCAATAAAGAATTTTGTAATCTGTACCTAAGTACCAACTATGGCATAAAGAGAGTGCTTATGTGAAGGTACCTGCTTCTCTGCATCGGAGTTGGCGCGTGGCTTCACCGCGTAAACCAATTTGCCCGACGCTTCGGAGAACTTAGAAGCAGCTTCGCCGAGACCCTGCCCATACAAACACTATTTTACTTTATTTTTACAAGGACACAGACACAACGCCATCAAACTTATAACACCCCCTCTGTTTTCGGAGGTTAAAACTGAATGTGTACCTGTGGGTTGGTACCATCTGCGCCTGCGCAGACGGCCCTGCTGGCGTCACAGAGCTCGCGGATGAGATCCAACATGGCGGCGCGCGTCGCCTCGTCTTTATTAGCACACGTCGATTGAGTATCTAAACAAAAAACATAGGAAGTTACAATATTAGATAACTAAGACATTTCACTACACTCACTCAAAAACCCACTAATAAATAAACAAATAAATAAATAAATATTCATGGACTTTACACACAACGCCCTCTAGTCCCAAACTAAGCAAAGCTTGTGATATGGGAACTAGATGGCTGATAGAATACTTATATACTTTTTTTTTGTAAATAAATATTAATAAATATTCAGGGACATTTCACACAACACCCTCTAGTCCCAAACTAAGTAATGCTTGTAATATGGGAACCAGATGGCTGATAGAATACTTATATACTTTTTTTTTGTAAATACATACTTATAATACATAGTAACACCCAGACATAGAACAAACATCTATGTTTTCTACGCACAAATGTTTGTTCTTGGTGGGGATCGAACCCACGACCCACAGCACGGAAGGCAGAGCTATTACCGACTGAGCTGTGACGCCTGTCAGTGACTAATGTTCTTAGTTTGTGCCTCATCTACATATAGTAGTCACAACGGAACTTTGTCCCTCTGAAATATCTGCACAGAATCGATTTCTGAGTCGAGTTGGAGATAAGCAAATTCCGCACAACAGTTAAAGCGCAATCGTTTGCACCTAACTTCAGAGGGAGAAAGATCCATGGTGCGTACTGTACTTTATACCATTCGATCTTAATTTACTTTTTAACTTTCATCATGATTTTGACAGTCCTTACCTTGTACGACGTACGGCATGATCTGTGTGATATTTTTCATTGCTTCCTCAGCCGTTTTGTAGTCTGGCTGTTCACGATCTGAAAAGGATATTTAATAGCATTCTTATAATTCTTTAAATTTTAAAAGACACAGGTGCTGTAGATCATTTATTCACAAAGAAAATTACGACTATTTACGACTAAATATTAACAAAATGTGCATGAAACAGTCGAGTTATCTACAAACCGTTGCAAACGATTTATAGATAGCTCAACTGATCCAAATCAGTAATCACAGGTACTTAAGATACTTAGCTCACCAATAGAGTTATTCTCATCTAGCTACTACTAGCCCAGTAAAATTAGGATTTGATCCGGAAAAACTTTTGGGTAGCAATTTTTCTTCGAAATTCGTTGGGGGGCGTCACTGGTAGTCTTTTGGTTTTGCGCGGTCAATCCGTTGCGTCTTCCACCATCTTGTAGTTTTGGATGTCGGTCAGAGACCAGGTTTGCGTCCATTTACTTATTAACACGAAATAAACTTATTTTTTCTTATCATCAAGAAGAGCCTCGAATAGGTTTGACATGATGGATGCCCACTGATATTAAGGTGTGATATGACTGAGTACTTAAATACGTATTCGCTGGTGTAGCACGCATGCACCTGCCAGCATACATAGCTACTAAGTTTTTCATTATTTTTTTTTTCTTTGTAAGTTCAGTTTGGTAAGTGTACTTTGAGCGTTACCTCTTAAGCAAATAAATACCTATCTATGTGTTTGCTTTAAGAACGTACCCGTGGCCGCTAGTAGAGCAGCAATAGCAGCGTTAAGCTCGCCCAGCCTTCCAGACAACCTGTGTTGGATCGCCATTGCTTGGTCAGCGCTTTGCGGCGGCGGTATCGGCTGGAAACATACTTACTAGACTATCTAATCTACAATAATGTAAGTATTCTATCAGCAATCTAGTTCCCATATAACAAGCTTTGCTTAGTTGGTTTTGCTTATGAATACAAAATGGATTACTTGAATTAGCGCCTAGAAGATATTTTTATCTGTGTTATTATAACGGTACCTTGTTCAAAGAGGTCTGTGCCTTCTGTATGTGCTCCTTGGCCCCCGACATGCTCTTCACGAACTGTAGCTTCTGCAGTTCACAAGGCAGTTCGCTTTTTTGGGGAACTGATAAACAAATTCAAATTATTGTTTACTAGCAGTTACCCGCGACTTCGTACGCGTCTACAGTTTCCGTGTACATTATATTATCTGTCCGTGTACCGAGCGGATACTTCTTTGAGAAACTTGACATTACACCGAACTCGTACTGAAATGTCAAACTGACGTGACATGACATGACAATGAAATCCTCTTGCCAATTGGCGCTGCTAATCCTTTTCGTTCATTTTATCCTGTAGATCCTGTTAATTATTCGGGATAAAAAGTAGCCTATATGTCAATCCAGGTTACGAACTATATATATGCCAACTTTCATCCAAGTTGGTTCAGTAGTTTAGACGTGATTGAAACACAAACATCCAAACATCAAAACATTCGCATTTATAATATTAGTAAGATTGTGTAACATAGGTTTTACAGTTCATAATTTTATAATAGAGTCCACTATGTTAACCAAGATTGGTATACAATAAAATAAAAATTTAATAATAATCACAATAAGTAAATCCTACTAATATTATAAATGCGAAAGTTTAGATGTTTGGATGTTTAGATGTTTGGATGTTTGGATGTTTAGATGTTTGGATGTTTGTGTTTCAATCACGTCAAAACTACTGAACCAACTTGGATGAAACTTGGCATATATATAGTTCGTAACCTGGATTAACATATAGGCTACTTTTTATCCCGAATAATTAACAGGATCTACAGGATAAAATGAACGAAAAGGATTAGCAGCGCCAATTGGCAAGAGGATTTCATTGTCATGTCATGTCACGTCAGTTTGACAGGGCGTAGTACTACCTCTTTGGTCTAACGACTAGCGTTTGACATTCGAGTAGGTACGAGTTCGGTGTAATGAGGTGTAATGTCAAGTTTCTCAAAGAAGTATCCGCTCGGTACACGCACAGATAATATAATGTACACGGAAACTAGACGCGTACGAAGTCGCGGGTAACTGCTAGTAAGAAATAATTGATCAATACAATGTCAAATAAATTACATGCCAAAATTTCGATATTAATATATAAACAAGTCCAGTAAGAACAGAGTAACAGATGGATGCTATTCATAATAATATTACACAGTTAATGAGAGATATTATGTGGTTTTGTTAAATAATTCTGATACACTATAATAACATTTTTCCTGTAACCAGGACTTAAGTTTGGTGACAAATTTACTGTAAGGAAGGCTTTTTATATCGCTAGGTAATGAATTATAAATCTTCCCGCACATTACATAACTACTGTTCTGGTACATCGAGGTTCTGGTACAAAACAACGTTTTTTAGTGTGGGAAACCGACTTAGGATCCCAAGAGGCACAATATTCTACTCCAAGCAAAGTGTAGACCTTCCACTAAGTTTTTAGACACCTCAATTCTCAACTAACCTCCATCGGGAATTTGACAAGCCTTCCTCAACGCCTCCAAATGAGCTTCCATCTGCTGCAGCGGCGTCTGCAGGGCTACCACCTGCCTCTCGTACTTGGCGTCTTGTGCCAGGGGCTTCCAGGAGTCTGCGAGGTCCAGCCCCGATGACGACAGCTTGTCGATGGACGAGAGGAGAGCTTCCTTGCAGTGAGGCACGGAGACACACGGTCCTGTCACCTACGAAGAAATAGATGTTTAAATGTAGTTCAATTTGCTCATCGGAAGACTTGTAAAAAACTTTTATACATTTAAGAAAGGCTAAACACGAGTGTGTTATGCCTCTCCTACACGCATAAACAGTTTGAGAGTCGATTCTAAGTAAGGATCACTTGGTGTTACCTATAATCTCCTCTCATCCTCTCAGCCGAGTCGGTCCTCATCCACAGGAAAGCCAGGTTCAACACGTGCGGAACTAACTAAGGGTTTCCTCACGATGTTTTCGTTCACCGTTTGAGAGCACTATAACATTGGTGCACCACCAGGTTTAAATTCACGACCTTAAGATCGGTATAGGACCTAAGGCTACTAATGTAACACAACGCATTAACCAAAGAAGCCTTTATTTAAATCTAATTCAAGATAGGAAAAAACATACAGCGACTTCTCTCGTCATGGTGTATGGTCCACTTAATAGTAAAGAATGACTTTGAGTGGAGCCCCCGTCCCATCGCGACTGTCTGTTGAGTTAGCTAACCTGCGCGGTTGCCATCAGAGTCTGTGCAGCATCAGCGAGGGCAGCTCCCTTGGAGTCCAGCTCCTGACCCTTCGCTCCTCCAACAGCCTCCGCTAGTTGCTGCACTGCTGATAGCAGCTGAGAGGCTTTCGTGCATGCGCCCGTAGATTCATCATCAATCTGAAAATAAATTCTGATAAAACACAGCCACGCCCCATACTTACACACGGCAAGAGTCTCTGGCCTGAGGAGAAGAAATGTACGAACTGCAATATAATTATGCCCGAGATGACTTAGTCTTGTTTAAAATGCCGTCTAGATTTAAGCGTAAATTCTCACTTGTTTTTCCCTTTCCGTGTTGACTCTGGGATTGACGACATACACCAGCTTGCCTGACGCATCAGAAAACTTGGACACGGCGTCATTGAGACCCTGCAAAAGAATAACATATACAAACCAAAGTCTCAGCAAAATTGTATAAACCTTAGATGCTGAAAAACTAGTAAAAATACAGGGTGTATAAAGACTACTGCCGAAATGAACCACTTATTCTAAGGAACCGACAAAACGAACTCGAAAATAAAATTATCACCTTCATAGATTTTTCCAATTAAGTCTCGAGCTAAAAATGATCAACCTGTAGAGTATCATACAAAAGGCGAAAATGTACCTAAACTCCCGCTGACCCATTCCTATGTCATACATTTTAAGGTCGGATACCCTGGGATTTGACGCTTTTGCACACTTAAAAGGCCTTAGCCTCCTGGAACGCTGTCTCAGGCACCACAGGGTAAAATTATATAATAAATAAATATTCATGGACTTTACACACAACGCCCTCTAGTCCCAAACTAAGCAAAGCTTGTGATATGGGAACTAGATGGCTGATAGAATACTTATATACTTTTTTTTTTGTAAATACATACTTATACTTATAATACATAGTAACACCCAGACATAAAACAAACATCTATGTTTTCCACGCACAAATGTTTGTTCTCGGTGGGGATCGAACCCACGACCCACAGCACGGAAGGCAGAGCCATTACCAACTGAGCTGTGACGCCTGTCAAGAAGATGTGAAGTATAGGTGGGTTTACCTGAGGATTAGTTCCATCTATGCCCGCGCAGAGCGCCTTGCTGGAGTCGCAGAGCTCCTTAATGAGATCCAACATGGCGGCGCGCGCGGCTGGCTCCTGATTCGCACTTGTCGATTGAGTATCTGTTACCAAAACATGACGTCTACAATCAAGTTTGCAATAGTCGCACAGTGGTTACAAATCTGTCAATCAATCAAGTTAGAATTGTTATGTTGTTGTCATAATAGTTACTGAATATTTTACACAAAGTTAAGCGCCTAAAGAAGTCCACTGCTGAAACTAGGCCTCCCTTTATCTATCCACTGACTACCCGTGATCTTTACAATGTTGTCGGTTCAACGGGCCCTCCCTCGAATTCATAAACGATGGTAGAGACTTAATGGTGAGACTTGGCAGAGACCTACGTCCAGCAGTGGACCAATATAGGTTGATGATGATGATGGTAGAGGCTCCTTTAGAAGCGGACTCGGGCGCTGCATCAGGCGAATGTCGGTTGAAACGGTTTGACAGACTATTTGGCCTCTGTTCAGGAATTCAAGGTCTTCCAATTCTTGGCTGCCGTTCGAGAATGAAAACCTTACCTTGCACCACATGAGGCATCAGATCTGTAATAGTCCTAACAGCCTGCTCAGCTGCTTCATAATCCGGTACATCTCTGTTCGAGGTAGCAGCTAGTAGAGCAGCGATGGCAGCGTTGAGCTCTCCCAGCCTGGCAGACAGGCGGAGCTGCACTGCCTCCGCCTTGTCGCTGCTCAGCGGCGCCGGGGCTGGCTTCTCCAACGTCTTCTGCGCCTTCTGGATCTGTTCTGTGACTAGGGACAATTTCCTACCGAATCGTACCTTCTCCTCGCATGGGATTTCGTGATATTTCTGTGTGTCTGAAATGTTTTGTAGATATTAGAACTAGTTTAGTGGAACTTCTTCTACCGATAATTTTGACTAAAACCCAGAATGTTATCAATTTCGGTTGATTTTTTTTCTCGCAGACCGCTTATCACCTTGCATTATCTGTGACGGATCCGCAACCTTACAACTGTTAAATCAAAATGGGTTCATAAAGCTGGGAACATACCATCATCATGTATCTTATCAGGTTTCTGACAGGCCTTCCTCAGGGCATCCAATTTCGTCTCCAGCTGTTGCAAGGGCGCCTGCAGGGCGGCCGCCTGTTTGTTATAGTTGGGGTCCTGTGCCAGGGGCTTCCAGCTGTCTGCCAGGTCCTGCCCTGATGATGACAGATTGTCGATGGACGAGAGGAGGGCTTTCTTGCAGTGCGGCTCTGAGATCGACGGTGCTATTATCTACGAAAAGAGATATTATTTGCGTGAAGCGCAGACTATGGAAAAAAGATACTCGTAAGTGCACAATAAAAATTGTAACTTAATGAACCAATGGTATTGTTAATTTCTGCCACACATCATCATTCATCACGTTTTGGATTGACTTCTCCAATGGTGTCATTGGCTAAAATAGTCAGTCCAGTTAGAAGCGCCATACAAATCACGAATTTCGAATCGTAATAAATGAAGGCAAAATTATGCTACGAAATACAATGCGCGATGACAAAGCGTCGGTCCTCAGTCAAGCTGTCGTTGCCACGCGATGTATCTAACTTATAAAACTTTTTGCTCCGATGAGATGATGGAATTGGAAAAACCTTAAAGTCTGTAGACTAAAATGAAAATCAATAAGTACCTACTCATTTATAATGTAAAATCACTGATTACCATTACTCAGCTGTCACTTTTTGGGTTGTTAAACGTAAAAACTTTTTAAACTCCTCAAGTGGAAGTGTGGTCATCAATGCTGGACTGGACTAAACCTATAGCAAGAAGACATACCTGAGCAGAAACAAGCAGGCCCTGTGCAGCATCAGCGAGCACCGCTCCCTTGGAATCCAGCTCCTGTCCCAGCTCTCCACCGACGGCTTGTGACAGCTGTTCCACTGCAGACAACAGTTGTGAAGTCTGGTGGCACGCGCCGGCTGTCAGACCCATTATCTGTAAGGAGTGATAAAGTCTTATGACTAGTTCCCAATCCTATCCTATCCTATCCTACTAATATTATAAATGCGAAAGTTTAGATGTTTGGATGTTTAGATGTTTGGATGTTTGTGTTTCAATCACGTCAAAACCACTGAACCAACTTGGATGAAACTTGGCATATATATAGTCCGTAACCTGGATTGACATATAGGCTACTTTGTATTCCGAATAATTAACAGGATCTACAGGATAAAATGAACGAAAAGGATTAGCAGCGCCAATTGGCAAGAGGATTTCATTTTCATGTCATGTCACGTCAGTTTGACAGGGCGTAGTACTACCTCTTTGGTCTAACAACTAGCGTTTGACATTCCAGTAGGTACGAGTTCGGTGTAATGAGGTGTAATGTCAAGTTTCTCAAAGAAGTATCCGCTCGGTACACGCACAGATAATATAATGTACACGGAAACTGTAGACGCGTACGAAGTCGCGGGTAACTAATAGTCATAAATAAACATCACATGTTGGTGCTAGAGGAGGAGAGGAGGATACTCACTTGGTTTTCTCTATCGGCATCGGATCGTGGATTCACGACATACACCAACTTGCCCGAGGCGTTCGAAAACTTCGACACCGCGTCGCCGAGACTCTAAAAAGTATAGTGGAGTTAATATAAATCAGAATAGACAATGCACGATTACTGAGGTAAAGAAAGTCCTTGAAGTAAAGAAAAGAGAAGAATAAAATGATGATCTTGTAAATTGATTGAATTTGGAAAAACATCTATATCTTGTAGCTTGCTGAACTAGGCTTAACACAAATTAAATTGAAGCAAAACTTGTAATTTTTTATTAATCTCATCATGTTTCAAAAATGACCGATTTGAGGCGTTCTTTATTGACCATCAGTTTTTATTAAAAACTGTAAAGAAATAGAAATTATTTGCAGAACATGGTAAAGACTATCTGACCTGTGGGTTGGTACCATCTGCGCCTGCGCAGACGGCCCTGCTGGCGTCACAGAGCTCGCGGATGAGATCCAACATGGCGGCGCGCGTCGCCTCGTCTTTATTAGCACACGTCGATTGAGTATCTAACAAAATTAACCAAAGCGTATAGAAAAATACACAAAAAAAGTCGACTTCTGAAAATATAACTAAAGTTTAAAAGCAAACCTTGGACAACATAAGGAAGCAACTCCGATATAGTATTAGCGGCGTCTTCAGCCGCCGTGTAGTCTGGACTGTCGCGCCCTGACGTAGCGGCGAGCAGAGCGGCGATTGCAGCGTTCAGCTCGCCCAGTCTTGCAGATAACCGATGTTGGATCGCTTCAGCTTTCTCGCTGTTCTGTGATGGTGGGATTGGCTAGAACACACACAAGCAAATTATCGATTGACCATCAACATTGTGATAAACAACACAACTTTTCGTAGGAGTTATTAAAATCGATGTTAACTCATCGATTGAGCTCAAAATAAACTATTGATGTTGTACATTTACAGTATCCTGGTCACGGCACCAGATGTATCGACCCAGACATAAAACAGGTACTTTCTTCCAAAGATCTATGAATTAAAAAAGTTATAAATTCAACAAGTTATCTATTTAAACAGTTTGGTAGGAAAGTAAAGTGCTCATAGATATAAAAAAACTACAGTGTAATATTTGACTAGAAGAAAAACTAAGGTACTTACCTTATCCAGTGCTTTTTGTGCCTTTTGCATACGATCCTTGGCCGCAGACATCGTTCTACCAAACTGTAGTCTTTGTTGCTCTCGTGGAACCTCTACTTTTAGAAGATCTGCAACAGAATTCTTTGATGTACCTATTTACTTGTTTTTGAATGAAACAGTGACGAAATAAGCAGATAACCTCCATTACGGACGTGTCCTGAATGGCATTGCGCTGTGTTTATCTCTAAAATTTGGTGTCAAGTCTCACGTGCCAAATCTTACCATCAGCTGAAACGCAGACGCCTCTAAGAGCATCCAGCTTGTCTCCCAGCTCTTGTAACGTCTGCTCCAGACCCTGGACCTGTCGCTTGTGCATGGCGTTCTCGTGGAGGGGCTTCCAGGAGGAAGCCAGCTCCTGCCCCGATGAGGACAGCTTATCGATGGAGGACAGGAGCGCTGATTGGCACCGCGGCTCGGAGATCGACTGTGCTGTCAACTGGATAGATAAAGTGGTATAAAACGGCCTATTCCCAGTAGTCCAAGTAAATTACTAAGTACACACAAATTTAACTTTTTTTTTCTTGTCCTGTCGTTTATTTAGTTTAGAATCTACATACATATGGAGGGGACTCCAAAGAATTTAAGTGACTCAATAAATCTGATGAAGTCATTTTACAAGCATAGATTTTGATACACAGTGAAACGCTGTCAAATAGCTTGTGCTTGAACCGCGATTCAGATTTGCGTACTTTTTGATTTGAATAGGGGGTTACAAAGATTATATTAACCTGTGCAGTAGTAATTGCTTAGCGCAGCCTAGCCCCTTTAATGTTAGTTTCCCCCCTCTTTCCCCCCTACCGCTTCTTAGAGTTGCTGAATTCCTAGTATGATAGTAGCTCAAATATCTTATTTTATTATAATACCTACCAGTACAGGAGTCCGATTGACTTAGCAGCGTCAACATAGCCGACCCCCTTATTGTTAATTTCCTCACTTATTTCCCGTAGTCTACCTTTTCCTGTTTTGGAGAGTTGCTGGACTCCTGATAGCGGCTGGAATGTCTTGTATAACACCTACCTGCGCAGTAGTAAGTAATCCCTTCGCCGCTTCAGCACAGGCAGATCCCTTGGCATCCAGTTCTCCCCCTCTTTCCCCCCCTACTGCTTCCGATAACTGCTGGACTCCTGATAGCAGCTGCGATGTCTTCTGGCAAGCTTCGTCTGATAACTCCAATATCTAAAAGTTAAATATTTAGCTAAAGTTCTAAGAATCATAAATGTAAGAGTGGCACAAACCGAGCCTAAGCCCAGCTGTGGATCGAAGCGCTGGTGGCTAGGCGTACTTACTCAATCTTCACCGGTTATCTGAGTTAAGCGACGTCCTGCGCGGTTACTATTTGGATGGGTGACCGCTAGTGGCAATTACATCTGTGCGCTTCCATGACTTCATTATTGATTATTGAGTTATTATTATTATTGATGGTCCCGACTTTAGCAGTCGTTGAAAACTAACGTAGGAACAGTGGATGAAGGCGTGCTTCCGATGATGATGATGAAACCACGTTAGTTACTAGTTTGAAAGGAGTATTGTAATGATTGTTACCTGGTTCTCTTTGTCCGGATTGCCGCGATGGCTGATGCCGAACACCATCTTGCCGGATGCGGTTGTGAACTTTGCTATAGCTTCACTGCGACCCTGTTATACACATATTATGTACTTCAATTTAGCTGTCTCCAAAATGAAGTATTTTATTTAAAAAACTTTTATGAGGAAAAGTGACGGTACTAGCAGACTACCAACTTGATATCGAGTGTCTACCTCCGCCTTTAATAACTGCAATATCTCACAAAGTACGTAAATCAAGGACGTGCCTGTAGCGTCCATTATTGAGTCATAATGTGCGTGTAATAGCACCGACACCCATACACATTTAAATCGGAACACAGCAATGCGAGCATCACTGTGCAACGAAATAGGTGCTAGTATCAAACCTGGACAAACTCTATCACAAGCTCTACTACTAATACTAAGTGCTACTTACCTCAGGCGTAGTGTTCTCTGAACTAGCGCATATTCCCTTGCTGGCTTCGCAGAGCGCTTTGATGTGTTCCATCATCATGTTCCTCGCTTCGTCGTCTTTGTTCGCGCTGGCTATCTTAGTATCTATACAGAATCACTCGTCAATTATACTTAATAAATCTTACTAACAGATGAGATTGCGGTTAAACGTTTGTTTATCCTACTTCCTACTAATATTATAAATGCGAAAGTTTAGATGTTTGGATGTTTGTGTTTCAATCACGTCGAAACTACTAAACCAACTTGGATGAAACAAGGCATATATGTAGTTCGTAACCTGGATTGATACATAGGCTACTTTTTGTCTCGAATAATTAACAGGATCTACAGGATAAAATGAACGAACGGGATTAGCAGCGCCAATTGGCAAGAGGATGGTGTCATGTCATGTCACGTCAGTTTGACAGGACGTAGTACTACCTCATTGGTCTAACGACTAACGTTTGACATTTGAGTACGGGTTCGGTGTAATGTCAAGTTTCTCAAAGAAGTATCCACTGGGTACACGCACAGATAATATAATGTACACGGAAACGGAACTCGCGTACGAAGTCGCGGGTAACTGCTAGTACTTAATAAATCTTACTAACAGATGAGATTGCGGTTAAACGTTTGTTTATAATGTATAAAAATATAGTTAAATCTCTGATTTTTTTCAGTTGTCCATAAACTTCAGAGCTACTGCAATGTTCCGTTCATCGAGGCATGGGTAAAAACCACCCTTGACGCTGTAGAGGTACATATCTATAGATTAGATGCAAAAGCCTGCTTATTATTATGTTGCATAAGGCTGCCTAGGCGGATTATTCCCTTCTGTCACCCTCCCCTTCCCTTCCTTCCCTTTCCTTTCCTTCCCTTCTGTTTCTGTCTGTCTGTGTGCGTGTGTGTGTGTCACCCTCCCCTTCCCTTCCTTCCCTTTCCTTTCCTTCCATTCTGTTCCTGTCTGTCTGTGTGTGTGTGTGTGTTCTGTCAGCGACTGATTGGACATTTTTGTCCAATCAGTCGCGTTTCTTGTAGCAGGGTGACAGATGCTGAGAAGATGGCTACTAGGCACAGATTTGTATATAAAAAGTTGTTATTGGTAACTTGAATATAATACAGGTTATATATAAGTTACCTTGAACCACGTGCGGCATCAGCTCGTTGATGGTGCTGATGGCTATCTCAGCCGTCGCATAGTCCGGACGATCTCGGTCTGAACATACGAAATGTAAATTAATAAATAAATATAAATATTCTTGGACTTTACACACAACACCCTCTAGTCCCAAACTAAGCATAGCTTGTAATATGGGAACTAGATGGCTGATAGAATACTTATATACTTTTTTTGTAAATACATACTTATAATACATAGTAACACCCAGACATAGAACAAACATCTATGTTTTCCACGCACAAATGTTTGTTCTTAGTGGGGATCGAACCCACGACCCACAGCACGGAAGGCAGAGCTATTACCGACTGAGCTGTGACGCCTGTCCAAATTTATTTAATGTTGATGTTCCCGATATGATGTTATTGTAGTGGACTGTATGTTAAGGGCTCGGCTGATGGTATGCCGATGGTGGTGGTAATAAAAGGCCGGGGTTACAATTACACAGCAAGGTTCCGGTCAGGTAGGCTCGGGCAGAGCGACGGCGTTACTATCGCTCGTGGAGCGCGGAAAGCAAGTGAGCACACACAGTTAATGGAGCGTCCACAAATATATATAGTAAAGCCGTCTCCCCCGCTCCCAGGCGTACGCGGCGGGAAGCCCCTTAGATCTTTATTAACAAAATAATACTATCCGTAAATATACTTTGTACAATTGTTTCCTACAATTCTTACTCATTCAAACTAATGCTTTTACGATCATAAGCAATAGTCGGCGCGATTACAGAGGTTGGTTTACGACGTACGGCTTGCCTTGCTAACAATATCCGTGGAACCCAGAGCGGTTCTTTGTCCATCACAGCGATCCGTCATAAACCTTTGCACGTGTATATCTGTTCTTCGAAGTACATCGTATCTACCTACATTCTTTGTCTAACTTTCCTGCCTTTGTAGGTAGGTGTTCTGTCCCTTACAAAGATTTAACTACCTAGCTAGGTGAGGCATACAAGTTCCTGGCCTTACTTAGCTTTTCAACTCTACTGAAGGGATCTCTACCTACCTACTTAGTCTCTCAGTAAAACACTAGACAATGGAATCGTATAATTTAGCTTATCCTATCTGACCGATAATTATTCTACATGCTTAGGGCTACTAGGTACTCTTATCTCTAACTTATATCCATTCTGTCGTGCACATTCTCCCGCCGTCGCGCTCTCGCGATCAACCGGTAGCACGACAGCTTTTTCCGTGGTACGCCGTAGGATGTGTCCGGCGCTGGTGATGACGTCCACCACCCGGGTCTCGCCGTCTCGCCTTGGATCCAGTGCCGCGATCCGTCTCCATGACCACGCATTGCTGGGTAGGTTCTCCTCGCAGACGATGACGAAGTCGCCGACCTTCGGCGCGTCGCCAGCAGTATGAGGCTCCCGCCGGTGCTGCAAGGCGGGTAGGTACTCGCGTAGCCACCGGTGTCAGAACTCGATTGCCAGCTGTCGTCGTGTGCGCCGCCAGTGTTGGCACGCCTACTCGTCGTCGTCGTTGAACACTCCTGATGCAGGAACGTGGTCGATGTCCTTCAGTCAGTTGGTCCGGACTGAAGGCCTCTGGATCGTTGGGAGTCACGCCCACATGACTGTGTGAGCGTGAGTTCGCCGTGGCTTCTACCTTAGCCAGTAGAGCGCCGAAGGTGTCTTCCATCGGGCTCCTCCCATGAAGCGTCGTTACGGGCGCCTTTTTGTCAGGGCGCACCATACGCTCCAAAGCGCCACCTACAGCCGGCGTCACTGGTGGGATGTACCGCCACTTGACTAGGCGGACATTGTCTTCCTTTTCTGTGGCCACAACATTCGTTGTCTGTAGCTCGCGATCGGCAGCTTCGAAGCATGTGGTACTGTCGGTCGACGTCTCTCGCAGGCAGCCGCGCCGCACTGTGTAGCGGCGTGGCACGATAGCGGAGTCGCTCCCGCCGATGGAAACCGTAGGATCCTCGGAGTGAGTCGTGACTGCGCTAATCGTTGGCTCGTCGTTCGGTGCCCTGCCATGTGGCTTCAAGCAGGCCCGTCGATGTACAAGGTCCACCTTCCTGTTGACTTTCTCAGCTTGTTCTATGGACACAAAACTAGTTAGGTGACAATCCATAAAATTATACCTCTCGAATGCTGCGGCCTCTTCAGGGTCCTCTTGGTTGATGTCTCGTGCATTCCCGTTCGTCGTGACGAGAGCCGTGCATGGTGATGATGAAGCCCCCAGTGTGACGGTTGTCACACGGTTCTCTTCGGGCGCCTCTTTCTCTCCTTTGTCGCCATGCCGCATGAATCTCAAAGCGTTCCTGCCCTGGGGTAAAGCTCTTACCTGCATAAACACTTCTTTTATGCCAGTTGACATCAATGCGTATTGTCCAAAACGCATTACCACTCCCGGTAGTGACCGTAACAGGTCCGGCCCTGTAGATAATGTGCCAGTCAGACTTATTCCGGCTGACTTTACCGCGGTGTTGTGAACCATCCTTATCTTCGGTTTTCCTAGGTTCATTACAGCAAAATGAGACCAACGCCATGTCTTTCTGTTAGTGGGAGGTGACTCAGCGCGCTCCGCGATATCCGAGATAAGCAGACTATTGACTCGTTCACTGTACTTAGCTTTCTGTTTGCTTTCTCGGTCGAGCTTGCGTTCTGAGTGCAATAACCTTTTCAGTGCATCGTCGTGCAGAGCCGCGTGGTCATTTCGCCGCTGAGGTTCGGTCTTGAATCGTCCATGA
This sequence comes from Gandaritis pyraliata, assembly GCA_947859175.1. NCBI lineage: Eukaryota > Metazoa > Arthropoda > Insecta > Lepidoptera > Geometridae > Gandaritis > Gandaritis pyraliata. Next base: position 6,449,122 of record OX401875.1, on the reverse strand, counting down.
GGCATCCGCCGGCTTTTCCCATCTAACGGCCGGATGGCCCTTTGTTCGGAGTGACTCACCGATGTTATCTCCTGTATCGCTAGCGACTCTAACCTGACAAAATACTTCATGTTTTCCTCGAAGTCGTCTATTTGTTGCAACGCCGCTATTGTCGATACATTTTCACAAAAGGCTTTATCGTCGGATGCGGCCTCTGTGTCTCTGTCATTGTTTGGTACCTGATCTATGTGCCTGAGTGAGGAGACGGCTTGTTCGCTCCGTCCTTGTCTTACCTCATTTGCGCACACTTGTTTCACCTCATTTGCGCACACTAGTTTTACCTTTTTCTTGGCCGACTGACCCTCGGCATTATTCTCAGATGTTGCCTCAGGTAGTGTGTACGCTCCGCGTTTATCCGCTTCTTTGTTCAGAAAGGCGGAGATCTTTCTCAGCTCTGGGACGTCGTCTTGACAGTTGATCGCTGCATAGTCATACCATTTCTTGCTCAGAATGGCTGGTAGTTTATCTACAATACATCTTACCATTTCCCGACTATGTAGGTACTCCTCACGCCCCAGAGTTTCAACGGTAGTCACTGCATTGGCCACTCGTCCAGCGAAGACGCATAGTTCTCTCGCGCCATCGCTTACCTTGGGTAGATGGCGTAGCTTTTCTATCTCAACTATCATCATCGCCTCCGCTCGCCCGAACCGTCTCTCAAGAGCCTCCATGACGGCTCTAAGTTCGGGTTGACTCACCAACAGACTGTTTACAGCCTCGTACGCATCACCCATGAGGTTTTCTTGTACGAGCGCTACATTCTCTGACTTCGAGAACACCGACTCACTGTCTCTAAATGCTGCTTTGAATGCTGACCCACTCACCTGCCCATCGTAGACGGGAAGTTCTTGTAGGTCCCTCAGCGGGTCCCTCTTCGTGGCGATCTGCGATAGCACCTCTGCTGACTCCTCTGAGCCGACGACAGACCTCTGCACGGGGGGCGGCTCGACCAACCGTCCGGGTCGATTCACGACACGGTCCTCCCGCGCTGCTTGGTCCTCCTTGGCAGCAGGCGCCTTCTTAGGGATACCCACACGGTCAGCAGGTAGCAACGGCCAGTCCTCTGGCCGTCGCTGCAGCCATATGCGAACGGGGGCGAGCTCTGTCTGCACTCCTCCGTCCTTTTCTCTAGAGTCCTCTTCTTCAGCTCGCTGGAGAGTGATCTCAGCGAGCGCTGTGGCTGCTTGCGCACTCGCTAGTTGCTCACGAGCTGCCCACACTTTCTTATATTTCTTCGACCTATGGGAATGTGACTGCGTGTGCGTAGGCCTATGTCCGGCTTGCACAATTCCGTCAGCAGTCACCTCCGTTGTTGCTGACTTCAACAGAACCGATTCACTATCTCTAAATGCTGCTTGGAATGCTGACCACCCACTCACCTGCCCATTGTAGATGGGAAGTTCTTGTAGGTCCCTCGGCGGGTCCCTCTTCGTCGCGATCTGCGATAGCACCTCTGCTGGCTCCTCTGAGCCGACGACAGACCTCTGCACGGGGAGCGGCTCGGCCACCCGACCGGGTCGATTCACGACACGGTCCTCCCGCACTCCTTGGTCCTCCTTGACAGCAGGCGCCTCCTTAGGGATACCCACATGGCCGGCAGATAGCAACGGCCGATCCTCTGGCCATCGCTGCAGCCATCTCGAGATCTGAACGGAGGCGAGCTCTGTCTGCACTCCTCCGTCCCTTTCCCTGAAGTCTTCCTCTTCTGCTCGCTGGAGAGTAATCTCAGCGAGTGCTGTGGTTGCTTGCACTCTCGCCAGTTGATCACGAGCTGCAAGCACTTTCTTAGATTTCTTCGACCTATGGGAATGTGACTGCGTGTGCGTAAGCCTATGTCTGGCTTGCACAACTCCGTCAGCAGTCACCTCCGTAGTCGCTGACTCGGAGAGCATCGACTCGCTGTCTCTAATTGCTGCTTTGAATGCTGACCACCCACTCACCTGCCCATCGTAGACGGGAAGTTCTTGTAGGTCCCTCGGTGGGTCCCTCTTCGTCGCGATCTGCGATAGCACCTCTGCTGACTCCTCTGAGCCGACGACAGACCTCTGCACGGGGGGCGGCTCGGCCACCCGACCGGGTCGATTCGCGACACGGTCCTCCCGCACTCCTTGGTCCTCCTTGGCAGCAGGCGCCTCCTTAGGGATACCCACATGGCCGGCAGGTAGCAACGGCCGATCCTCTGGCCATCGCTGCAGCCATCTCGAGATCTGAACGGAGGCGAGCTCTGTCCGCACTCCTCCGTCCCTTTCTCTGGAGTCTTCTTCCTCTGCTCGCTGGAGAGCAATCTCAGCAAGCGCTACGGCTGCTTGTGCTCTCGCCAGTTGCTCACGAGCCGCCCACTCTTTTGTAGAGTTCTTCGACCTATGGGAATGTAACTGCGTGTGCGTAGACCTATGTCTGGCTTGCACAACTCCGTCAGCAGTCACCTCCGTAGCCGCAGTCTCTATTCTTGTGGCGGCTCCCGTGCTTCCGCTTCCATTCGCGGTGATTTTGGCCGCGGTCCTGGTCACGCAAGCTTCTGCTCGCGCTCGCGCTTCATCGCGATCATGTTTGCTTCTAGTAACCGGCATTCTTGAATGGCTGCTTCAGCGGTCCGACTCGTTAGGACCACTGTTCCCAGTAGCTGCTTCAGAGATCCGGCAAGGACCAATGTTCCCGTAGCTGCTTCAGAGATCCGGCTTCGTAAGGACCAATGTTCCGGTAGCTGCTTCAGAGATCCGGCTTCGTAAGGACCAATGTTCCGGTAGCTGCTTCAGAGATCCGGCTTCGTAAGGACCAATGTTCCCGTAGCTGCTTCAGAGATCCGGCTTCGTAAGGACCAATGTTCCCGATATGATGTTATTGTAGTGGACTGTATGTTAAGGGCTCGGCTGATGGTATGCCGATGGTGGTGGTAATAAAAGGCCGGGGTTACAATTACACAGCAAGGTTCCGGTCAGGTAGGCTCGGGCAGAGCGACGGCGTTACTATCGCTCGTGGAGCGCGGAAAGCAAGTGAGCACACACAGTTAATGGAGCGTCCACAAATATATATAGTAAAGCCGTCTCCCCCGCTCCCAGGCGTACGCGGCGGGAAGCCCCTTAGATCTTTATTAACAAAATAATACTATCCGTAAATATACTTTGTACAATTGTTTCCTACAATTCTTACTCATTCAAACTAATGCTTTTACGATCATAAGCAATAGTCGGCGCGATTACAGAGGTTGGTTTACGACGTACGGCTTGCCTTGCTAACAATATCCGTGGAACCCAGAGCGGTTCTTTGTCCATCACAGCGATCCGTCATAAACCTTTGCACGTGTATATCTGTTCTTCGAAGTACATCGTATCTACCTACATTCTTTGTCTAACTTTCCTGCCTTTGTAGGTAGGTGTTCTGTCCCTTACAAAGATTTAACTACCTAGCTAGGTGAGGCATACAAGTTCCTGGCCTTACTTAGCTTTTCAACTCTACTGAAGGGATCTCTACCTACCTACTTAGTCTCTCAGTAAAACACTAGACAATGGAATCGTATAATTTAGCTTATCCTATCTGACCGATAATTATTCTACATGCTTAGGGCTACTAGGTACTCTTATCTCTAACTTATATCCATTCTGTCGTGCACAGTTGATGTTGACAGTAATGCCGATGACCATAATGATGGTATTGATGACGGTAACGATGATAACGGTATTGATGATATCCGTAAACACGATGACAGTTATGATGATGATAGTAATGATGGTGGTGGTAAGGTTGATACCTGAAGTGGCAGCGAGCAGTGATGCGATGGCAGCATTGAGTTGGCCCAGTCGCTGCGCAAGTCGAGATTGAGCTTCGGAGACCTCGTTATCTTGAACATTCGCCGGCGCGGGCTACACACAACACCAAAATATGAAATAACTAGAAGTTGCCCGCGACTTCGTACGCGAGTACCATTTCCGTGTACATTATTATTATCTGTGCGTGTACCGAGCGGATACTTTGAGAAACTTGACATTACACCGAACCCGTACTGGAATGTCAAACGTTAGTCGTTGAACCAAAGAGGTAGTACTACGTCCTGTCAAACTGACGTGACATGACAATGAAATCCTCTTGCCAATTGGCGCTGCTAATCCCGTTTTTACATTTTATCCTGTAGATCCTGTTAATTATTCGGGATAAAAAGTAGCCTATGTGTCAATCTAGGTTACGAACTACATATATGCCAAGTTTCATCCAAGTTGGTTCAGTAGTTTTGACGTGATTGAAACACAAACATCCAAACATCTAAACATCTAAACTTTCGCATTTATAATATTAGTAGGATAGGATAGGAAGTAGAATATCACGGTGACACATCGACCTAGAGTCTAGGTCGATGTGTTACCGTGTGTACCCGCGCTAGTTCAAAGTCCAAACAGTCGGTCCTAGTCTATAGAACCTAGGTGTAGAACGTTGGTAATCGTGCGAGAGGGACGATACGATTTTGTGCGGGACACGCTGGTCGCGCGCCTCACGCCTACTCCTATTGCGCTCTCTTTACAACGACTCTCTGCATTGTATACAGCGTAATTATGGTTACAATGCTGTCGATTCTGTTGTTACATTTTTCTAAACTAACCTAATTTGACAGCACTAGAATTATCGCTGTCTCTGTAGTTTCAGTTTATGAGAAAGGGATGGCAACATTTTTAGTGCTGTCAAATTAGGTTAGTTTAGAAAAATGCAACAACAAACTCGACCTCATTGTGTGTCTAACTCGACGTGTAGCCGTGTGTACTAAAACTACGTACCTACTAAATACAAAAGTAATAACTACAGGGTATCTGTACCTTATTAAGTTGATGTTCAAGTTGTTGCCATCGCTTGTTGTTGCCAGAGATGGTGGTAATGAACTTGAGGCGTTGTTGTTCTTGCGTTTTAGCTGGATTGTCGAACACGTCGCCTTCCTCATCTGGAACCAACGAGTGGGATGTATTGCTATATCTTTCTTATTCTTATAAAACAGTATCTACAGTCTCACGAAGAAAAGGGATGAAGTACATCGTTCACTTGTTACTTTTTTTTACTGTTAAATAAATTCGACCAGCCTTGACTCCGTAGATTATGAACAAAAACTAGATTGCCGCTATCAACGTTCCTGAGTCTACTCCAACCATCAATTTATTATTAAACAATGTCAATCTATTCAAACTTTGCGGTCATACCTGACTGGCCTAACCGCCAAGTGTAATGGAGACTGCTTTTCAATGAACAATTTTAGAAATTATTTCTTTTACCAGGATTATGTTCTCTGGAAGATAATGCGTTCGCATTGTCCTGTCTTTTTATATGCAAGTATTTTCAATGAATCAAAGCTCACAGTATAACTTACCACCACCCAATCCGCTATAAGCATTCTTCAGCCTATCCAGCGCCCTAGCCACCTCCATAACCTGGTGATGCATCTTCTCCCCATGGACGTGCCGGTCAGGGTGCTCCACCAACGGCTTCCAGGTGATGGCTAACTGCTGGACTGATGAGGACAGAGCTTCGGCAGTCGCGGTCACTGCTGACTGGCAGTGCGGCTCCGATATTGTTGGTGCACACAGCTGGAGGAAATTGTGGTATTGGAAGATGTTATTGAACACCTGGAGGTCACTTACCCTGTGTGAGATGGTAGCCAAAGGACATTCTATCTCAAGAAAAATGTCTTTAAGAATCTGATGGGGTCTTCGGATCGGTATCACCTAAATCTACATCAGGTGATGCTAGGTCTACTAGCTGAAGATTGTTACGAGAACTTGCTATTTGGTTTTTACTAGTTCCCACATCTTCAACATCGGCGATACCTTCGAACTCCTAGAGTTCATTTAGGCAGCTGGAGTTTTCATACGAAATTACTTTTTACACCTGGAATTTTTAGGGACTCTTGGAGTAACTGAACAATACCAGTTCCATTGGCCCGTAACAGCTGGAAAACTACCTGGACTAGTGAGATGACATCTTTAGCAGCCTCCGCAGTTGAAACACCTGCAGAGTCCACAGCGCCAGCTGCTGGGTCATCCGGTGCCATCTGCGTTAGTTGCTGTGCAGACATCAGCAGTTCTGATGTCTTTGCTGCTACTTCATCAGCTAGATCTAACATCTGAAAGAAAGTAAGTTTTATAAAAGTGGTGCAATGATGAGGTACTTTCTTCAGATATGGTTCGGTTAGTATCATTATCAAGTAATTAGCTATTTTATAGCTTTACTAGCAGTTACCCGCGACTTTGTACGCGTCTACAGTTTCCGTGTACATTATATTATCTGTGCGTGTACCGAGCGGATACTTCTTTGAGAAACTTGACATTACACCTCATTACACCGAACTCGTACCTACTGGAATGTCAAACGCTAGTTGTTAGACCAAAGAGGTAGTACTACGCCCTGTCAAACTGACGTGACATGACATGACAATGAAATCCTCTTGCCAATTGGCGCTGCTAATCCTTTTCGTTCATTTTATCCTGTAGATCCTGTTAATTATTCGGGATAAAAAGTAGCCTATATGTCAATCCAGGTTACGAACTATATATATGCCAAGTTTCATCCAAGTTGGTTCAGTAGTTTTGACGTGATTGAAACACAAACATCCAAACATCTAAACTTTCGCATTTATAATATTAGTAAGATAGTAGAATAGGATAGGATATAGTAGGATACCAGCTTTATGGTAATACAATGCTAAATGAATAAATCACGAACCTCATTTTCCTTATCAGAGTTCCGTCCCTTGCTGAATGTAAAGGCGAGTCTACCAGAAGCCTCCCCGTAGTCCTTCGAAGCCTCTTGAAGTTTCTGCAGTAGGAAGGTACATACACAAAATAAGACTAAGGTTTATCTTAATAGCTAATAGACTTAGAATGTACTTTTAGTGATGGATTGTTACCTCGCGGTCTTCCATGCCAGTAGACGAGCAGATCTTCTTGACAGTATCGCACAGGGTCTTCGCGTCAAGCAGAATCTCCTTCTTGGAGGAAGGCTCTTTGCCGCTGGCGAGGGCTTGTGCATCTAAATATAACAATAACTCATCATCACATCAGCCTGTAGAAGCCTGTATCTATCGATATTCACCATGAAGGTTGTTTGACCGCTTTACGTTACGTTTGTGGAACTATTAAAAGGGATTTACCTTTACAGAAGTCTGGCATCAGCTCATGGATGGTATGCATCGAGTTCACAGCCGCTTCGTAGTCCACATTCTTCGGATCTGTGCACCAACCAAACATGAAACCTCAAGTATTCATCATATGATGGGTTCCCAGCGAGTTACACCCAAACCAATCACAGTGTAATTATTTTAATGAAAACAGGAGTATAAGAGTACTACAGACAGGTGTAAGCTCTTACCAGAATGAGCCAGTATGTAGTGTGCGATAGCTGCGTTGAGTTTCCCCAACTTGTCGACAGAGGCCGCCTCCATTTCCGCAATGCGTTGCGGATCTAAGATGGGACCTGAATAATCCTGAAACATTCAGAAATCAGAACCATTGTTCGCTTTATCTACAAACCTCTATGTTGAAAAAGTCACAAAATCTTTTTGTCATGTATGTGTATGCTGTAAGTATGACCAATTTTGCTGCCATTTTTAGCAAGAGCCAGTTATGAAATGAAAAGTAAAATAAAACCACTATATCCAGTGGATTCTTTCCTGTTGAGTTATACGAGTACAATCTTCTAACTTCTTCTTTTTCTAACTTCTCCCAGGAGCACAGAAGCTTCGCAGACTTGCAGGAGTGACCTAGGGGTCTTACGGTTTAACGACCAAATAGAAGATGATTATCCTCCATCTCTTTCTTTTCTCTGTCGTTAAAAGACGACAGAGAAATATATAAATGCTATGTGAGCTGAACATGGTAGTTTACCTCTGCCAGCAGGTCCTTGGAGTGGTCGACGGTGTGCACGGCGGTGGTGGTGGCTGCGATGAAGGAAGCCTTGCGAAGCGTCTTCTGCGTGTGCTCGTCTTCCACGAAGCTGGGCCGGGACCGCTGCAACACACAACTATATGATTTAAACCACATTTTCACAAAATAATCCTTCCTCAAGTGAAGATTTGAGTAGAGATTTTTATACAAAAATGTATGCTATACGAATACGGACCGTAGTATTTACTTGTCTATGCTCTTATCACTTTTTGTTTGCCCCAAAACTAATATAATACAAGTAATAAGTAGTCTTGCTCGTTCGTTCATATGAGTTGGCCAATTCTAGTAACTGAGTTTTAAGGCTGATAGTAACGTGCCCTACAACATGACTACAAGGTTGGTTAGATGTTTGCCTCGAACGCATTTTCCATCTGTAGGTTTTTTTCCTAATCGCATTTGGCCTCGATAGTGTTTAACCATGTACTTACGCTGATGATTTTGCTTCGTCTTTTGAGTTTGGTGTCGAGGGCGAAGTACATCTGTGTGGTGAGGTCTGCCACCTTCATGGCGGCGTCACCCACCTCGCTAGAGTCCTGCAACATCATCATCACCAATTACACTACAAGCACAGATTACCTAACGTACAGTCACCATCAGTGACGTACAGTCACCATCAGTGACGTACAGTCACCATCAGTGACGTACAGTCACCATCAGTGACGTACAGTCACCATCAGTGACGTACAGTCACCATCAGTGACGTACAGTCACCATCAGTGACGTACAGTCACCATCAGTGACGTACAGTCACCATCAGTGACGTACAGTCACCATCAGTGACGTACAGTCACCATCAGTGACGTACAGTCACCATCAGTGACGTACAGTCAGCATCAGTGACGTACAGTCACCATCAGTGACGTACAGTCACCATCAGTGACGTACAGTCACCATCAGTGACGTACAGTCACCATCAGTGACGTACAGTCACCATCAGTGACGTACAGTCACCATCAGTGACGTACAGTCACCATCAGTGACGTACAGTCACCATCAGTGACGTACAGTCACCATCAGTGACGTACAGTCACCATCAGTGACGTACAGTCACCATCAGTGACGTACAGTCACCATCAGTGACGTACAGTCACCATCAGTGACGTACAGTCAGCATCAGTGACGTACAGTCACCATCAGTGACGTACAGTCAGCATCAGTGACGTACAGTCACCATCAGTGACGTACAGTCACCATCAGTGACGTACAGTCACCATCAGTGACGTACAGTCACCATCAGTGACGTACAGTCACCATCAGTGACGTACAGTCACCATCAGTGACGTACAGTCACCATCAGTGACGTACAGTCACCATCAGTGACGTACAGTCACCATCAGTGACGTACAGTCACCATCAGTGACGTACAGTCACCATCAGTGACGTACAGTCACCATCAGTGACGTACAGTCACCATCAGTGACGTACAGTCACCATCAGTGACGTACAGTCACCATCAGTGACGTACAGTCACCATCAGTGACGTACAGTCACCATCAGTGACGTACAGTCACCATCAGTGACGTACAGTCACCATCAGTGACGTACAGTCACCATCAGTGACGTACAGTCACCATCAGTGACGTACAGTCACCATCAGTGACGTACAGTCACCATCAGTGACGTACAGTCACCATCAGTGACGTACAGTCACCATCAGTGACGTACAGTCACCATCAGTGACGTACAGTCACCATCAGTGACGTACAGTCACCATCAGTGACGTACAGTCACCATCAGTGACGTACAGTCACCATCAGTGACGTACAGTCACCATCAGTGACGTACAGTCACCATCAGTGACGTACAGTCACCATCAGTGACGTACAGTCACCATCAGTGACGTACAGTCACCATCAGTGACGTACAGTCACCATCAGTGACGTACAGTCACCATCAGTGACGTACAGTCACCATCAGTGACGTACAGTCACCATCAGTGACGTACAGTCACCATCAGTGACGTACAGTCACCATCAGTGACGTACAGTCACCATCAGTGACGTACAGTCACCATCAGTGACGTACAGTCACCATCAGTGACGTACAGTCACCATCAGTGACGTACAGTCACCATCAGTGACGTACAGTCACCATCAGTGACGTACAGTCACCATCAGTGACGTACAGTCACCATCAGTGACGTACAGTCAGCATCAGAAGTAGATCGAAGATATATTTCCTCTGTTTTTGCTACCCTTTTATTTTGTAACATAGATAAGATTTTTTATAACTAAATACGGTTTATACAATGTACCTATACCTCGGACGAAATCTATACAGAGTTGCTCCTCAGAGCATGCACCATACAAGCACCATGTGCCTGTAATGGCACATGTGAAACTCCACTATTTATATTGACCAAGATGATCATGTACTCACAGTGCAGCCAGGTTCAGTGAACTCGGTCAATGACCTCATCAGCTCATCAAGTTCGTTCATTTGATCCTGAAGTTTTTTCTTCTCCTCGTCACTTGTTTGTTTGTCAATGGTTTCTTCAACACCTGATAAATAAATTAAAACTAATTGAATAAACTGACATCTAGTGGTAGAGTAGCTTCCGTCCCCGACTTCAATCGCGGTTTTGTTAAAAGCTTACTCAAAAAAAAGTCCAAAAACAAAATCAAAGTGAGAACATGGAAACGGCTGGACTGATTCCCACCAAATATGGGTTAAGAACCATCCTACCATCATTAGCTTTCCCCCAAATATCGCATTGTAATCTGTACTTCGAATCGTTTGTAGTGCAATCTCGTTTTTAACCCCCAAAGCAAAAACGACGGGGTGTTATAAGTTTGACGTGTCCCTCTCTCTCTCTCTCTCTCTCTCGGTGTGTGTGTGTGTGTGTGTGTATGTGTGTGTGTGTGTATGTATGTGTGTGTGTGTGTATGTATGTGTGTGTGTGTATGTGTGTATGTGTGTGTGTGTGTGTGTGTGTGTGTGTGAGGCAACGTAGCTCCCGAACGGATGCACCGATTTTGATTTTGTTTTTTTTGTTTGAAAAGTGAATTAGTCGGGAGTGTTCTTAGCTATGTTTGATGAAAATCGGTCCAAGATTCGGGGGTTTTTAAAATTTTTAATTTAATTACTTGTGTTTAGATAGTGACAAATACAGTGTTTAAGTTGATAGGCGATTATAAGTAAGACTGATGTTTTGCAGCTACGACTTCATAAGCAGAGTAAACTTAAAGCATTTTTCAAGGTAGCTCAAAGTTAGTAGGATATTATGTAAAGCCAAGACCTGACCTTCTCTAACAAACGGCAGATCCTCATTCATAGCATCCACTATTCTCCTCGAGTCTTCAATGTGGGCTTGTGATGGCACTGAAACATAAACATCATTAATACTACACTCCATTATTTTGTAAGAATCATACAAAATATTAAGAACACCAAGCTGATTTATTTCCATTCTGCAAATCGATTCTTAGCAGAGTTCACTGGTGATGTTTATGTAAGGGCGCGTACCCATCGCACTTTGTCGTGACGACAAAAAGTGTCGTAATCGTGACGTATCGTGTCGTCCTATATGTGAACCCCTCCATCCTATTATTATAAATGCGAAAGTTTAGATGTTTGGATGTTTGTGTTTCAATCACGTCAAAACCACTGAACCAACTTGGATGAAACTTGGCATATATGTAGTCCGTAACCTGGATTGACATATAGGCTACTTTTTATCCCGAATAATTAACAGGATCTACAAGATAAAATGAACGAAAAGGATTAGCAGCGCCAATTGGCAAGAGGATTTCATTGTCATGTCATGTCACGTCAGTTTGACAGGACGTAGTACTACCTCTTTGGTCTAACAACTAGCGTTTGACATTTCAGTACGAGTTCGGTGTAATGAGGTGTAATGTCAAGTTTCACAAAGTATCCACAGATAATATAATGTACACGGAAACTGTAGACGCGTACGCGCGTACGCGTAAGTCGCGGGTAACTGCTAGTTTAAATATAATTATGACGTATAAGCCACGACATTTAAAACTACACGATTATCTGTCACGACAAAGTGGGAACGCGCCCTTACACTGCGCGGTCGCTTTGTGTTACGTACACAGCCAAGTGGAGCATTGCCTAGTTACCGCTCAGTGCAACTCAAAATGCCTATACGTATCGTTTTGCAGACCCCTGTATTTTATCTAAGTCTAGTTGATATTTGAGTGAGTTTTCTTGAATATTTCCACTCACCAGTGAGCAGAGTGACTATCTTCACGGAGTTCGAGTTGAGTCTATTCAGCCGGCGAGTGAACGGGATAGACATATCCCCTCGCATACCGACCTCTCCTTTCTGCAAATATTATTCAAAACATAATAATAAGATCACATAATAAGTATTTAGTGTTGTCACATTATGTTGGTTAGGTACCTTATGGTGTATTTACACGGGTCGATTTTCGCCGTGCAGCAAGTCGCTTCACAAATTGCTTCAAATTACTTACTACTTAAATTACTTAGCCGAATTGCCATTTAGATGGTCAATTTACGCCGCGCGGTAAAAATCGTGCGGCTTTAGTCACCCGTGTAAACCCCCCTTTAAGGGGTCAATTCTCTATCTCAATCTAAATGGCAATTCGGCTAAGTAATTTAAGTAGTAAGTAATTTGAAGCAATTTGTGAAGCGACTCGCTGCACGGCGAAAATCGACCCGTGTAAATACACCATAAGGTACCTAACTAAATAATGGTCAACTCTCGTAACCCCTATGAGAGGCAGAGATTGCAAAAGAATAAAATACTCAAGATAGTTGTTTCCGGATCAGAAAGTCTAATTACAAAAATACCTAAAATGTAAAACTAGAAAAACCGAAAAAATCCAGTTTCAAAAGACACGTCTTCGGTGGACGTGCTCAGTGAGACAATGCATCGTTGTAAGCATCGACTTGTTCTATCATTTAGTTGTAAAAAACAAAACTTTTTTTAATAAGTCGTAGGTTCTCATGATGTTAAGCGGTAACCGCTGCCTAACTTAAGATAGAAAGACTTACCACTCCTTGTTGCTGATGACTGCCCTTGCCTGAGACTACTACCTGTTGAACTGTCACGATCTGCGTGCCTTGACACGCATCTTTACCTGCAGAGGAATATAAACAGTAGTACCTACTTCATAAAACGTACTTTTGTAAAGCACCTCGTGGCTAGGCTTGCTTAGTCAATCTTCACCGATATCTAAGTTAAGCGACGTTCTGCGCGGTCACTATTTGGATGGGTGACCGCTAGTGGCATTTACATCCTGAGGACTTCCATGCTTCGGAGGGCACGTTAAACTGTCAGTCACGGATATAACAGTCGTTGATCTAAAACTGAGGTTTTGTACTGTACCTACTAGCAGTTACCCGCGACTTCGTCCACGAAATAAAATATATAAGTGTGCTGTTGTGTGTGTTTCAAAATAAATGCATTTTCTTTCAAAAAAAAATAAGTAAGCTAAAAAAGTGGGAAAAGTAGCCTATGTGTCCAGGTTACGAACTATAATATATTCCAAGTTTTATCCAAATCGGACCAGTAGTTAGAGCTATATTGAAACACAAACATCCAAACTTTTGTAACCAACTTTCTTACTTTTTTTTTTAAATGTGCTACATCGTCGACCGCTTCGTCACTTACCATCAGGTGAGATTGCGGTCAAACGTTTGTCTATAATATATAAAAAAAAACAGTAGTGGGATGGGATGTCAATGTCATACCTATTTCATGAGTGATGAGTTTGTTGGGACCGACGAAGCATTGCTCGACAATCTTCATCGGAGTGTTGGTGACGTGCTGAACCACGTTAGCTCTGGAAATTACAAGAATTAAAATCTTATAAAGTAAAATTGGATCAACTAAATAGGCAGGCGTCACAGCTCAATCGGTAATGGCTCTGCCTTCCGTGCTGTGGGTCGTGGGTTCGATCCCCACTGAGAACAAACATTTGTGCGTGGAAAACATAGATATTTGTTCTATGTCTGGGTGTTACTATGTATTATAAGTATGTATTTACAAACAAAAGTATATAAGTATTGTATCAGCCATATAGTTCCCATATAGCTTTGTTTAGTTTGAGACTAGAGGGCGTTGTGTGTCAAGTCCATGAATATTTATTTATTTTATTTAACTACTGAAATTAAAAGCTTAAAAGAGAATAAATATGGGCGCAGTGCGATACCTACGGCACGTTTTCAATAGACTTGCTCGATGAGGTACCATTATTTATTATCTTAAAAAACGTACTTCTTCTTTGCGTGTCAATGGTATGACTAGACGAAGTTCGAGTAGAACTTCGCCACCTTTACCCCCTCGTCTGTGGCATCTATGAGGTCATCCCTTGTGCAGGTGTTAGGCTCAAGGGGCAAACGTGCAAATGGGACATCGTTTGGATGGGGACCCCGCAGTCACATTGACTGAGAGCAGGGTCGCGATAGCCCCATCTACACATGCTCTCCCTAGAGCGACCGACTTGGGTAAAAAACGTACTGTGACGAAGAGATGTTATCTTGCGCGATGTACGCGTTCTCTGGTTTGGTGAAGTGTGTGGAGGCGAACATGCGCTTCCTGATGAGGTCGATGTAGTCCTCGAGAATGTCGCGGATGCGGTATGCATCCAGCGTCTTCACACTGTACTCCTTATCACTGCAATATACATGTTTTAGGAACATCTTCACACTGAACTATTTACTGTAATATTTAAGGCTCATATCACGGTCAAACCGAGAAAATGCCCATTTTTGACGTTCTAGATCTCTGAAACTGAAACTCTTAGATAATTTCGATTTATTGCATGATGTAGAATAGTTATTCGCATTGACAGTAGCGGCCTCGCTTTTTACAATTTTTCCTTATATATTTAAATAGAGCCAAAATTCCGAAACATGTTTTTAATAAAACTCGCGCAGACACTTTTTCAAGCTCCGGATTGAACTACTGTGCAAAGCAAACGAAATGAAAAAAAAAACAAATATCTGTTATATACTGCCATTGACCGTAGCGGCCCCGGAATCCAGAAATAAGTATGGGATATCTACAAAAAAAATCAATTCAAAACCATAAAATTCCTAAAAACGAGAAATAATCACGAACAAATCTGACAGTCGACGCGTTACGTAAACGTATTCGAATTATATTGCGCGTCAACGTCAGCTCGACTGCCGAGCGTTGTAGCGTCACCGCGCAGTGTATCTCTAGCGTTCCAATACTTTTACGATTGTCACATTTATTCGTGATCAAGGCATGTGTGATTTACATACCTATAGTCCCCAAAGTTGAGTGTGAAGATCTCCCCTTTGGCCGCGTGGTAAGTCTTGACATGCGTCAGCGGCCACTGCTGCAGAATCTCCTTGGTGACTTCGTCGAGACGCAGTATCGACTCCGCATTGATGCCGAGCAGACGAGGAATAAGCTTCTTCTTGTCCTTTTGCTTTTCCTATCAGTTTCATCAAAATTGATAAACATTTTTACTAATTTATAAACACATAAATGTTCGTCCTATGTCTGGGTGTATTATACGAGTGAGTATGTATTTACAAAAAAAAAGTAAGTACCTATATAAGTATTCTATCAGCATCTAGTTTACATATTACAAGCTTTGCTCAGTTTAGGACTAGAGTGCGCCGTGTGAAATGTCCATGAATTTTTATATATATAACAATAAATTCATAAATAATGAATTACCTTGACCAAGAAGAAGGTGACGCCATAGGTAGGCAGTGCCCTGGCGGTCTTCGTGTAGATGTTCTTGGCGTCCAGCGCGCTGAGGCCCACGTGCTTCTTGTACTCTTTAAATATCTTCTTCTCGATGCCCCACGCGCTCGCGTATTGCTCCGGCATAAACTCTTTCATACTACACATTCATTCATTTGTAACTTTTAGAAAAAGTAAAAGCTTACACAGGCAGTGACAAAAAAATTATAAAGTGACAGGCGTCACAGATCAGTCGGTAATAGCTCTGCCTTTCGTGCTTTGGGTCGTGGGTTCGATCCCCACCTATATAAGTATTCTATCAGCCATCTAGTTCCCATATCACCAGCTTTGCTTAGTTTGGGACTAGAGGGCGTTGTGTGTAAAGTCCAAGAATATTTATTTATTATACAAGGGTGTAATGTTACAAGTAAAACACAGCTGGATAAGTAATATTCTATAATAATAAATAATAATAATAAATAAATAAATAAAGTCCTAAGAAGTTTTACTCTAAGGATTCCCAAAGGAGTTTCAAAAGAGTTCTAACGTTCTAAGTGACTTACTTATTAGTATTGACCTACCTTTGCAGTTTGTCTGAGCAATGCACATTTTAGCTAGAAAGTCCTGTATAAGGGTCGCGACCCTCAACAGTGAGGATATCGACGCAAGGAGGGAAGATAAATTCTTGACACTCTTTTGAACAAAATTAATGCCTTTTCGATGCTGCTCTACGCCCAGCACTTTAAGAGTCGACGACAAGCATAGAGGCTGTTTAAAAGCTTACTGTAATGTAATGGCTTTTACTTAAAATCATCCAAAGGACTAGGGAAAGCGACTGAGTACGCTTACCCCCGAATTTATAAACAGATGCTGAACAGTTCGCCAAACCATTTCAATTAGCATTCGCGTAGCGCTAGTGGGAGCCTCCACATCTTTTATTAATCCGAGGATTAGGGCCTATTTCACCATTGATGAGTAACGTTATCCGTCAGATAAAATTACTTGTCAATCCCACTACTATTATAAATGTCAAAGTTTAGATGTTTGGATGTATGTGTTTCAATCACGCTGTAACTACTGGTCCGAGTTGGATGAAACTTGGAATAGATTATAGTTCGTAACCGACTATCGGCTTCATCATCAAATGATAATGATGATGGCAGAACCTCCTCTTTTTTTGAAGTCGGTTAAAAATAAATATGGATATATTTTTATTTGACGGATATCGTTACTCAAAGATCAGCATTTTTTTGCACGTTTGTATAGCACGCGGTGTTCACTGTATTTAGAAACTACGCCGTGAATGTTTATTTTTACTTCACAATTTTATTTAAGATTAATGCGCATGTTTCAATTTGTGAACCAATAAATAAATAAAAAATGGTGAAATAGGTCCTTCGTCTCCGTCTCACAAAAGGTAATAAAGTTACTCACTTCTCTATGAACCCAGATTTATGTTTGTCTTCTTGAAAATCTCCAAAGTGCACCTGACATTGGATGCCGGCGAACTCCGCAGCTGAACAAAATAACCAAACATACTTTTACTCCTACATTCAGTACAAAATTATCTACTGCAAAATGTGGTCATGAGCCTGGTAGGTGACGTTTAAATGAGCCTATGACGATGACATTTTCCCCTCTCTCTCTCTCTCTCTATCTCTCTTGGTCTCTCAAAGACCAACAGTCTCTATCTCTAAGGGGTTTTCTACCGTAGGTACCTGCAAAGTGTTGTCGTGAGTCTTTTTTATGTTCCTAATCACCTTTTTTCTAACTCCACAGCTTCTCAACAGTCAGCGTGGAATTTGACTATGGAAATTGAATTCTCAAAGAAAGTTTCAGCTAAATTACATTCACTTAAAGAAGACTACTAAGTAGTTTGATTTAAGTCAGTACCTACTCACCTATATATTATTGCCTCTAAACTACATTCGAAGAATAAAAAACCAATATACATAAGAAAATAGGTAACTTTATTTTATAAAACGTTTTAAATTTCTTATTTACAAAATATTTTCGAACCTTATAAATCGTCAAACACATTCAGTCTGTGGTACATTTTGTTAATAGTCATAATCTTGAAGAAGTTTTAATCACTGCTTTCAGCAGCCGCTTGGCCTTCCTTCTCAACAATTTGCTTCAGTTCAAAGTCTTGAACTATTTGGAAGATCTTACTCTTGGCCTGGTTCAGATATATCGGGGAGAACTTCCTCAGCGTGGTTCCTATCGTCATGAGGAAGACGTCCATCGGATCGCTGGTGTTAAACTCTTGGAAGGAGGTTCCTTCAACCTCACGGCTCGATTCTTCGTTCACGCGCTTTCGGAACGTCAAAGTTGGTTTGACGTCTAAGACGTCAGTGTCATTTTCAAAGTTAATGTTTTCATCGACGTTGACTTCTGCGGGTAGTTCGCAACGATCGCTGTTCTCTTGTAAGAAATCCGTGTAATCCTCTGTGGGGGTGCTGCTGTACTTAAAGTATGGTATTGCGAAGGCAACTTCGTCTTCGAAGCGGTACTTGTGCTGGTTCTGGTCCGGGTAGCGCATTCGGTTCCGGATTGTGCGACGCATCATGTCCCGGATGTTCAGCCATCTTGATTTGCATTTTCGAGCTGGAACAATCCAACATATAAATTAAAAAAACCTTGGAAAATTGATGTATCTACAGTGAAAAAATTACTAAGGGCGTCTTGCACCAGAATCACTAAACGTGTTTAACAGCTAAATCGATGTAAATCTGACGTATTTGTATGACTTGACAACTCGCTAAATACTATTTAAGAGTTAAACGCGTTTAGCGATTCTGGTGCAAGCCGCCCTAAGAATATGAGTCAAAAAACATTAACAACTCAGCCAAAAAAAATTACATACCTAACACATATTATTAGGAATCGAACCCATTACCGTTCACTTCTAACCCTTTAGAATTTCCTAAAAAATATGAGTTTTAGGTATACTACTCGGTAAGCAGACAAGCGTACCGCCCACCTGATGTTAAGCGGCTTCGCGCTATCTTTTATAATCCACTGACTATAAATAATGCGAAATCTTAATAGTTTCAAACAACATAGCGTGCGTAGGTTTATGTACAAAACTTCCTCAAACGTAACAAAACAATTAATTTGCTGATTTGCGTTAACACCACAACCTACCTACCATCGGTAATGTGTTTTTATGAGGATTACTGATGGAGCAATACGATGGCCCACCTGATGCCCGTAACCTCTGCCTAATAACAATGCATAGAATCCATTTCCACCACCCACACGGCCACTGAAGCGTATCATGACACTGTAGATGTATTGTAGATTGACTCACATGACTCGACACGTCAAAACAAAATAAACAAGTTAAAAAAAACTCACCAGGCCTGCACAAACTGTCACCAATCTTCTGCCACGTGACTTCCCTCGTATCGCTGTCTGTGTATTTAGCATGGCGTGGATTGTAGAGAACCGGGTTTTCTTTCACTAACTGGATTAGTTTGAGGTCGACGTTCTTGGAGAAGTATGTGGGAGGCATGGTGTCGTGTCGCTCGCGTCTCGACGCCGAATGGAAGGGGACGGGACGGGATAGGGATGGGACGTGCGAGCGTTGACGTTTGTCGATGTCTAACTATAGGAACAAATCAGACTGTCGCGTCGCCGCGTTGCGTAAACCTAACGTGTTCGAGTCATATTGCGCATCAACCCCATCTGGACTGCCGAACGTTGTAGCATCACAGCGCAGTGTATTTCGAATACATTTCCGTGACAATTGCCACATTTATTCGTACTGAGACCTCCGACATCTGTCGATAATTAGCTACAGTATGAGTTAGCCTAGCCGCCAACTTTGTTGTATTTTAAGACCGGTAAAACCGCTTTTGACCATGATTTTGTTATAGGTAGAGCAAGGAGAGCATTCAGCTACTTTCATAAATAAAAAGCAAGTCATTAGATTCAAAAAAATAAGTTCACTCAGGTACAATAATTTATTCGCAATTAGTCACTTTTTCTACAAATTATTGACTATTGACAAAAATAATTCTTGTTTTTTTATGTTTTTCTCGTTTGGTTCGGCATGAACTTCGCATATTTCTGTAATAAAATTTACAATTTTCTTTATAGAGATCGCAATACAAAAAAAATACAAATAGGTGCTTATTCCATATTAGTAGGATATATTATTGTATAAATAATAGATATAGATATAGGTACATGAACATTTCAATTACAAACTATTTAGGTATCTACATATTATTATTAGGTAACTATTAAAGGAAATGTTAAGTATTTTATTAAAGTCTAGAAAACCCACAAAACTATATCAAATGAACCGACCAAAAATTATATCGAAAACATCAGTAAATTTATCGATAAAAACGGAATATCGCTGTAATGCACAGCACTCGGTCCGTTACCACTCCGGACGCAGGGCGGGGAAGCGCGGAGCGGCAACGTCGCGTGACCGGTCGCGTCGCGTCGCGTGTTACCTACGTCATTCGCAGCTGCGCTAACTGGTCGGATTTTAATTCAATGCAAAATACACGTTCGAAAGTATCATGCATGATTATTGGTTTAGTATGATTCTAGGTCATTTGAACTATATTTTATGACTGCTATAATTCGGGGAACAGAGTAGTTTTGAGTCTGTTAGATTAGAACAAAGTTCGTTCCGTAGGCAGTCCTGACGGGCGGGGCGCGCGGAGAGGCAACGTCGCGTGACCGACGAGTGACGTCAAGAAGTCCACGGGGTTAGCCCGAGGTCGTAGAAATAAGAGAAATCGCGTAGCGCAGGTTATAGATAAAGCTATTAGAGGCTTTGCAGTTTCTAACGGGAAAAAAGCTTTGAAAGAAAAAAAACCATTCTCACAGTTCTAAGAATATTTTAATGTTTATTAGGTTCTAAGTTGTGTTATAAAATAAAAGACCATTGAAAACGTTACTAGGGACAAGTAATTATACCTACCATTCTTAGAGCTAAATAGGGTTACTGCCATATTGAATCAGTGTCATTTAGTGACGCATAGTATTTGAGAACAGACTGAGCCATCCAATCCAACAAACACACAACAGTTTCTAGTCGGCTTATCGATCCGAAGCAACCTCGAACCGACACCGACCCCTACTACAAAAACTTACTTCGTTGTCGCTCATGTTTAGTACGAGTCACATCTCACTAATTCTAATTAAAACTTAACGGTAATTATAATTTGTTTTAACTCTTATACCTAACTATCAGAATAATAACTCTCTTTACTAGAATACGAAGTCGACTGGAAATCATAAAAAAGATCTCATTACAATGAACTCTGACACACTTGCGTGGTCAAACGTTGGGTTGAGTTTGTTCTATGCTGGGTAGTAAGGAGGTTCTGGCTGCTTCTCTACGATTTGCTGTAAATCGTGCTCCTGTACTATCTGAAAGATCTTACTCTTAGCTAAGTTTAGATGGTAAGGCGAAAATCTTTTCATACTCGCACCAATGCTCATCAAGAACGCATCTACAGGATCTGAAGCGTCGTAGCTGCATTCATACATTGCATCATTAGATGTATTAGAAACTTCGACTTCTTCAAACTTGTTCACTCCGAGCGTCTTTTTAATTTTTTTTATCTTCTTCGGTGGCTTTTTATCTTCAGGTTCAGAGTCATAATCGACGGCGACATCGTTCCAAGAGAGAGTGCACTTCTCGCCAGCATCATTGTCATCTTCATCAGAGTCTGCGTTGGCAGCGACCACTTCCTTGTAGAAGCTCCTCATGAAATCTAGTTGTTTGTCATATTTGTAAGGGCGCGCGGGACGTCCGATGCCGCATAAGTTTTTGCGAAGTATTCGTCTATGCACGTCTCGTATGTTTATCCATCTAATTTTGCAGTCCGTCGCTACAAAAAATATTTTAGAAATTAGAGTCAAAATGCAGACAGCTCAAATGATTAAAAAAATTATGATAAAAAAATCATCTCTAAATGAAATGTGAGGCGCGGTAGCCATGTCGAATCATTCGAGAACTAAGCGAGTTTACAAATCGTGGTAGAGTCAATTAGAAACAAAATGTCGTATCGCATTCTTTCATCGAATTAAATAAATTACAACGATACGATAAAAAACTCAAAATTACACAACGATACGATCAAGATTACAAATAGGTAGCTCTAAAATTACGATAATGTGAGGCACTTACCTGGCTTTTCCATTTCATCTCCTATCTTTTGCCACGCCACTTCCCTGGTATTAAAATCCATGTATTTGGGTTCATTGTAATCGTACAACACTGGATGGGTTTTCACTAAAGCGATTAGTTTTAGATCGAGTCGAGACGTGAATACTTTCTGCATGCTTCGTTTCAGAGTTTTATTTTTAAAAACAGACATTGTGAGCTGTTGTCGGAGAGCGGTCGCGTCGCATTGTGCACAGATCGGCAACGTCTCGTCGTGTCGTGGTCGTACTCCGCCCCCGTATCGTTTCGTCGCGCGTACCTCTCGCTCTTACAACCCGATTATTTTGCAACACGTTTGAATTGATAAAACAGCTTACGATGCGATTGTTGTAGTAGGACAAATTAATTGTTTAAATACAAATAAATATTGTGTTCATCTTTTTGGAAAAAATAAATTAAATAGGCTGCAAAATTACCTACTTACCCACTAATATAATGTACCAGACCTTACCTATCTAATTATTTGATGCATGTAGTAAAAAAATACGGCACGGTAGACATTTCTGCATGTGTTTTTGGTTTGGTAGAAAAGACACAAGCTCTCTACGGATAGGTAGGTCTATCTAATTCCTGTACATTTAGCATTTTATAATGGGTAATGCTCATTCTAAATGGATATAAAACCTAAGGATAGGTAGTCAGAGGCACATCCAAAGCTTAACTTCACTTTGCTAAATTTTTTGCGATGCGCCAATTTAGATTTATTTATGAAAATTACATAATAGAAAAAGCAGATGGTCCACCTGATGTTAAGCGGTAACCTCTGACTTTAACAATAAATTGCCTTCTCGAGCACGTCCGCTGTAAACGTGGCCTGTGAGGCAATGCGCCCATCAATCATGATATCCTTACCCTGATCCTCAGTGACGGGATGCCTGGCGTTCAGGATGTTATCCCTAGCCTGGACATACAGCAGGTTCAACTGGACCGGATCCCTGGAGTCCACGTTCCGGTCGGAGTAGAACAGCCGGCGCATCAGCAGAACTGTCCTTTGAGGCGCGATGCACGCTTCCGACAGGGTTTTGTGTGCGTCTATCCATTCCACTATTACAAAAAAAAACAAAATCAAAATCGGTTTATTCGTTCGAGAGCTACGATGCCTCAGACAGACATAGACGTCAAACTTATAACACTCCATCGTTTTTGCGTCGGGGATTAAAAATAAGTTCGTATGAGTAGTGGCCAACTCTGGTGACGGAGTTTTTAGGCCACTTTAAGGCCTCTGGCGCGGCTTAACGACTGCTAGAGCCACGACACAGTTTATCGTACCCTCCGAAGCTCGGAAGCGCTCTGATGGAAATGCCACTAGCGGTCACCCATCCAAACAGTTACCGCGCAGAACGTCAAATACACCTTACCTTAACTCAGGTACCTTGCTTTTACCCTCAGATTACCAAACTGTCTCTAATATCAGGATATGATAGTCCAACTTCTTCCTAATCATTTTGGAATAAAAGCAATAGACCAGTAACATGATATTAAAAAGTTACCATTATCATCTGTCTTCAGCTTCTTGCTGCGCTGTTCCAGCTGCACATCCTGGTCTTTCAGCTGGGATTTTTTCTTCAGCGTGAGTGTGCCGGACTGGCCTGCTTTCTCCTTTTCTTCTAGTTCTTCTTCTTCGTCCAGACACTGTAAGGTTGGGGTTTTTAGAAGCCTTTGACCGTGTGCTTACTGTGGTAAGGCAAAAGGGATGCGTATAATAATAAAATGTAACGCTTTGCTCTAATTTGACAATTTATTTTCCGATCTAAGATCCGAAGCCAGAATAATTTGGGTTCGGTTCTACTTCATTCTGATCCTTGAATCGGGTGCCATAAACCCCAAAAATCACTGAAATTCACAGTGCCTAATGCAAACAAAGCTGTGATGCGAATTTTTTTCGCAGAAAACTGCGACGGACCCTTCCACAATTTACTACTAGAAGGTCATACCTACCTACCTATCCACAATGAACTCATACTGCTTGCTACTAACTGGACCTCATTGGACAATCAGTAGATTGTCCAATATGAGCTAGATGGAGGTGTGTAAGCCAGCCCTCCCTAGAGGCTTCGAGGAGAACCTGTTTGGTGTGAGTAATGTCTTCCTAAGATCTAAGCAGTGCCTTCGACTCCAGCACCAGGACATTATGTATGCTCACACATGGCTTGATGCATTTAGCTTACCAATCCATACTCTTCATGGTTGGTGATACCCAATCTGGAGCAGATGGTGATCATCAGATCGCAGACCAGCTTCGACTGGTCTATTTGTAGGGTCTTCACGGAATCTGAACATAAATATTTTCATTTAGATTTGGAACAGCTAGTTGATCAAAATGTTCCCAATCGCTTGGCTATTATGATCAGCTTTCTGCTCTACCCTCGAATTCATAAACAATGCAGAGATCTGTCCTGCAGCAGCTCAAAAATCTATTAAATTAATTTGTATAAGTAACTGATTATAGAATCTGATGAAGATAAGCATAGGATACACAACTTTTTGAAGTTATTTATCAAACCTTCACTTTCTACGAAAGACATACTCAAAGGAATAAGTATGAAGAGAATTCAGGGTCAAGGGTATTTGGTATAATCACGGCCAGACAGACGCATAGACCTAACGTATTTGACATTCGACTCATATTGCACGTCAACGCCAGCTCGACTGCCGACCGATGCAGCGTCACCGCGCAGTGTATCTCAGATACGCCACCGATACGATACGTTTGCGATTGTCACATTTGTTCGAGATTGTGGCACTGTGTTGATGAGTTACATACCGTCCAGCATCTTAACCCTGAGGTTGCGCATCTTGCTCATATAGTCAAGCCTGTCTCCATCTCGCAGCATGTAGTAGCTGAGCGTGCGCTGATCTTCCATCCACACTCCAGAAGTTTCATTCTCCCCAGTGCGGAGAAAGAGACCGTACGTTTCTGGTAATCAAATAGGCTCAGGTAGATGCAGGTTTTGGTAGAGGCTGGACCCAGGATGTAGGTTCCTAGTGCTGGTTTTAGATCGGTTATGGCATAACGGTGAAGGAAAACATTAAACCCGCGGCTTAGTCAGCTCCGAACGTATTGAAATTGTCCTTCCTGTGGAGTGTGGGGACTAGGCTAAGAGGATGGTGTAGGTGCTACAAGCCTACTCCATCTAAATCACGTCCCCAGGCACTGCAGCGTGCCGTTCATCGGGGCATGGGTAACAGTGGCTCCTGACACTGTATAAATTATCTAGATTAGATGCAAAGGCCTGATTAATATGTCCATAAGAGTCTTTTCTTCATAAACAGGCATTTTACGCTGCACCCGGTGTCTCCACCTGCTTAGACTCAAACTCAATTCGTTTAAAATTGTCACCACATGGCAGATTATTAATAGAAAATTCAAAAACATACCTGCATTTTCCTTAACATTTATTTTATCCTTGACAATGGCGTGAGCCTCGCGGACGGTGATAGAGGGGTCTAGCTTCACTTTCTTGGTCACTGCGCCGTTGTCCTGCACTATCCGTAGAGACAGTGGCGCCATCTCGGTTCTGAGGATTTTACAACATTTATCTAAAAATTTTAGATCCCTTAATATTTTTGATTTTTTCTTGGGCTCTCTGCATGAGGACTGACGGTAAAAAATCGATGTGGTGAAGCGATTCAGTACAAGTCGTAAGTGGGCTATTTCAAGGCACATGTCAATGAAGAACCTTCTTCAAGATACCTATTAAGTTAGGTATATAGTCCTACAATCAGATAAGTACCTACCTACACGCCATTTAGATTTCCTACACATATTTTCATTCAAGGACAAATTTTTACCCGTTCGGTGGTTTCCTCATGAAAGTCATATTGCGTGCCTAATTTAGGTAATTATTGCTATGAAGTTTTATGCGTAACACTGTAGTGATTGCGGTCAATAATCCTCTTTTATCACGTATCCTTACTCTACTAATATCCTGAAAATAAATCCAAGGAACCTTGACCTGCAACGACCGCTTATCAAAGGTCGATGGTATTTTAACCCGGCGTCCTATTTCAAATAACCTTGTCACACTGAGCCAATTAAATTGTACAAACGGTCAAACCTTTTCTCCAACTTGATGTGAATTCTAAGCCTAGTGTTAGTGACTTTTCTGCTTCTGACTTTATGGTTAAACTGCTGCCTAATAACTTTGGGAAAAGATATAAACCTGGTGGACTGAAATCTCTGACATCTCTACAAACTTTGCATTATTTTTAGAACTAGATAAATTGAATTCTTCTACCCAGATAGAGATAAACCCTACATAAACTAAACTTCAATAATGTAAGCAAGTTCGTTCGTTCACATGAGTAGAGTAGTGGTCAACTCTGGTGACGGACTCCTTCGTGGCAGACCTGAACAGTTTAACGTGCCCTCCGAAGCATGGAAGCGCTAAGATGTAAATCCCACTAGCGGTCACCCATCCAAATAGTGACCGCGCAGAACGTCGCTTAACTTAGATAAATCGGTAAGATTGACTAAGCAAGCCTAGCCACGAGGTGTGTAGGTACCTATAAGTAGACTTTGATTTTCTCACCGTTATTTCCAGTATTTAAAAATCCGAGAGCAGTGTCACCGTTCACAACACGAGCTGAACTGACAGGATAATCCTCGACTCAAATGGCGAGTGACTTCATCGCTCATCCATGTTTTCCGTTTAATGTACCCACTGATAACGCTTTTTAAATTATTTACCTATAGGAGGGCAGACTTGGACATTCAATGGGGCAAAAGTAGAACTGTCATTTGGCTTGTTTATATCATTAAAAGATTTATAATAACTTGGGATTTTAAAGAGCTGAAGATGTCTTTAAATTTAGGGTGACCAACGCTCTACGGTCTACCTACTCTAGTGTGTGAAAACGAAGGGAACATACTTTTTTGGAAGAACGTCGCTTAAATACCAGCAAATAAAACCAACAATATATAATAAGAGTTTATTGTTCGTAGGAAAATATAATCTTGCTAATCTATATAAGGACAGTCCAGGGTCGCAGGGACTGTAAAAGAGCATTTTTTGAAGATTTGGTCGAAAGCGTAGTCTAATAAATCATTATATTAGACTTGGAATACCACAAGACCGTCTTATGGTATGCAAAATATAAACAGAAAGCCATAACAATGAGTGGCTCTATCAGTTTACGAGTAGATCTCACAATAACAAGATATGAACGTGCTTAAGTTAGAAACTGTAGGTACCTACGTACACATATCTATGGTAGAGGATTCAACTTTCAAAAAAATGTTTTATGAATTGAAAGAAATTAACCAGTTGTAAAGGGAATATGACATATAAATTAAAATAATTAATAATATGTAAAAATAGTTTATTAGAATAAATAAATAAAAACTATAAAATTTACGAGCACACATTTTTGCTAAGCATTTTAATAGTACAAGCTAAATAATTAATGGGCAGTTACAAAACTACAATTTTATTTACAAACTAATTTCTTACAATAACAGCTCGACACGCACACAGCTGCCATCCTATCGATAAACGATACCATTTATTTCTGTCTCTTTCTATCACGTGAAGAATGATATAGCTTTACTTTTCATGGAACGCGAATCATTCGGTACGCACAACGGATTTTTATCCCTTTGAAGTAAGGTGCAACAACTGATTGCACATGCGGAAAAATTAGCTGATCTGCTATTCGAACAAAAATGGGTTCTGCGCAGATACTTCAGAAGGACGAAGATCCGTTGTCACTATATTTTGATTGTTGCAGAGTACAGACTGTTTGTGTGAGGGTGTATGTGTGTGTGCAACCCGTAAACAACCATTCTCACATACAAAAATATGATTTTGTTATCACTATTACATAGTACCATAATATATTTTCCATTATTTCTATTTTGTCACAACTCCGAGACGAAAAATACAACTCCATTTTAAAATACTATATAATTTTTAAATTAACGTAAATGTGGTAAGACTGGTAAACAGGAAAATAAATTTTGTTTTTAATTATGTGTCATTTTTCCGCCATTTATCTAATGTTGTGTCAATTCCTATTTTTAGTATTTTTAAAGTGCTCTGTATATAAAAAAAACCCTTGTCTTTTTATCCTGTGGTTACAACTAGAACCAAATACACCACATCTACATTGTTTGTCAATATTTTGCTGATTTCAACCAACACAATAGGTACCTACATATTTTGATTCAATTATAACTGTTTAAATTGTTGACCTTCATTTTAGTTATGACGGTATAAAGTGATTCATGTGATTTTATTGAATCTAACCTATTTTTGTATAAAAATTAGTGCTTAGGTGAATTAATTATAATCTACTTTAGGACCTAAATATTACTTTATAAAGCACTTACTCATGGCACTAACATTGTCTATCACACTTGTACTCGCTATTTATAAAATTATAAGTTTTATAAAATAATATTTTTTTATAATAAAAGCAACCTTGATAAATACTTTCGTTGTAAAAACTAATATCTAGAATTAACTGAGTTAAATTTTATGAGAACCAAATATTAATCACAACGATAAACATTCACAACTTTTGATAAAATAATTAATATTATTTAGATCAGTAAGAGGACCTCAAAAAATATCCGTTAAGGTATTCCAAAATACCATTTTAGGCACCGTATTACCATTATGGAGCTTACTTATAATGCCTCTTTCAACTTGGAAACTGCTTAAGATGCTCCAAATCTCTATTTGCAACTATCTAAACAAACTGGCAATATTTTTGACGGTGATTAACTTTTGAAAGAAGTTGAGAGGCGATTATAAGTAAGTTTCTGTACTGTTATCTACAATGCACACCTTTTCACATGTACTCCGACGCATCTAGGTATAAATCGACCTTCACGGTGCTAGGTAGTGAGAGCACGCACCAATCAGACAGTCGCGATACGTACTAACGTATTCGAGTTATATTGCGCGTCGACGTCAGCTCGACTGACGAACGTTGTAGTGTCACCGCGCAGTGTACGACTGTCACGTTTATAAGTGATCCAGGCAGTTGTTTAGATCTGGTACCAGGGCGAGCGACGCACCCATCGCAGCCTGTACCCGCCTTGTTCTGTTCTGATCTTGATGGAGGCCCCTTCAGCGGCCTTCACCGTTTCCTTCACCTGGTGGAAAAAATACGTATTTCACTACCTATTTGTTTATTAAAACCTGTAATAAGTATTCTATCAGCAATCTAGTTCCCATATTACAAGCTTGCTTGCTTTGCTCAGTTCGGGACTAGAGGGCGCTGTATGAATATTTATATATTATTTATTTATCATTAGTAAAATTAATTTCAAAATATATGAGTTAATTGAGCTTTTTAAAACGTGTATTCTTCATGCGAATCAGTACGTCCTTGATCGTTATAGGCAGTGGTTACCACTTAACATCAGGTGGGCCATTGGCTTGTCCCATCATATAGTTAAAAAAATCAGGCTGTCTTATCCAGGCCATTAAAAAGGTATATTGTAAACTTACGCTCTGCATCAAGTTCTGTGCGTTGCCGACCAGCATCTCAGTCGCTTCCTGGTCTTCCTCGCTGCCTGAACATAACACACTATATTTAGATAATGTCTAGTATACCTAACTAACTACGCAAGTTCAACGCACACCAGCGAGATAAGCACCAACAGAATCATTTTGATCAATAAATGTGACAATCGTAAACGTATCGTAACGCTAGCGTATCAGAGATACACTGCGCGGTGACGCTGCAACGTTTGATAGTCGAGCTGACGTTGACGCGCAATATGAATCGAATACGTTAGGTTTACGTAACGCGGCGACTGTCAGATTTGTTTATAATTACCCCTCCCGCGTTACGTAATCCTAATGTATTAAAGTCATATTGCGCGCCAACGCCAGCTCGACTGCCGAACGTTGCAGCGTCACCGCGCAGTGTATCTCGGATACGCTAGCGTTACGATTGTTACATTTATACGTGCAGAGGACTCATGCAATAAACCTGCTAGTGTTTTAGACAAATAACAAAAACATAAGTAAACATAACACACTTTAGATAGATATTTAGGCTTTACAATATGGTCTGTGATGACTTAAATTGTTTTACTAAACTAAGTATTACATTACTAAATACTCCCGTAGTCAAACATGCTTAGGTACACAGGCAAGACATTCAGAATATTGATTTAGTAGATTTTTAATCATACGGTTCGCCAATGGTATCTTTATTAAATCCATTAGTACACAACCTCGAACCACAGAACCTATCAGTGCACGACCTACTCTGAATACGTTAATTGCGACAAATGAGCTACCAGCGATAGTCAATCGGTACTATGCTTTTTCATTTAACACAATTTGCTCATATAAGCGGGATGTTTGTAGCTAGTTACGTAATCATAGGGCAAGGGGGTGATTCTAAACCGATAGACTTTTTTGTCAGTATTGATATACCTTCCAAACTCTATCAAGTTTTGACAGTTTTTGAGAGATTAGATTTATTTATATGTATCGTGACAAAAACTATATCAGTCTAGAATCACTCCCAGATTCGAGATAGACACTGTGGCAGAACCTATGATGAACGAAAAACACAATTTTCAAGCAAATAAACATGCAAACAAGCAAATATTAAGAGCACAAACACATTGAAATACCTTTATAGTCCGGCATGCCGACTGTTAGGAAGCACAATATATCCGATTAGTGAAGCGGAGCGATAGCACACGTTTTAGCTTAAAATAAGCTTGCTTTTTTTATAATAAGTAAGTTTAAGTGTAAGTAGTAAGTTTTTTTAAGTATTAAAGTATTCTATCAGCCATCTAGTTTCCATATTACAAGCTTTGCTTAGTTTGGGACTAGAGGGCGTTGTGTGTAAAGTCCATGAATATTTATTATTATTTTATGATTATTATAATTTTAGTTATTATTAGATTTTGATTATAAAAAAACGCGTTGTGTATTGAAGCTGCATTCTACAAAGCTTCGTATTTGCCACGAATATGTATAAAACAACAATGAACGGCCAACAGCCACATAATACGTCATACTCCTGACCCACACTAAGATACTGTGTTGTGTGTGTGTATGACAGGCGTCACAGCTCCAGTCGGTAATAGCTCTGCCTTCCGTGCTGTGGGTCGTGGGTTCGATCCCCACGAAGAACAAACATTTGTGCGTGGAAAACATAGATGTTTGTTCTATGTCTGGGTGTTACTATGTATTATAAGTATGTATTTACAAAAAAAAAAAAGTATTCTATCAGCCATCTAGTTCCCATATTACAAGCTATGCTTAGATTGGGACTAGAGGGTGTTGTGTGTAAAGTCCAAGAATATTTATATTTATTTTATATTTTATTTATGAAACAAAACACCATCGTGTACAAACACTGGCTGGCCCAATGGGTTAGTCTCAAAATCCCCCTTGAGTTTTCCCCCTTTAGGGGATTTTGAATACACACACATAATATGTTCCGCTCCAGAAAAACGCACACCTCTCAAAGAATGACAATCTTTTACGCTTGTTTTACAAACAATACCCAAAGCTTACAATTTTTTTTTAATGGTAAACTGACAGCACACAACACAAAATCAAAATTTAAACAGTAGACCAATCAAAAGTTTTCACAGATAAAAAAAAATTGATACTCAATGAATAATAAACAGATTATTCCAAATTGAGAACTTCTTTTGCAAAATAATTACTCAAAAACATCTACATAGAATAGAATTGAAAGAAAAAATACAGGGTGAATAAAAAACGAATTCTTAGCATGTTAAAGCTACCTACCATAGCAGTATAAGATAGTTTTTAGTTGCGGATTTTCATGTTTTAGTCAATTTTATGTTATAAAGTATTTACCTTGCGCTCCCAACATGGTCGCCTTGACTGTAGATAGAATCTTGAGCTGAGTTCCGATGGTGGGGATCCTCTCGCACACTTGCAGAAGGTTCTAGAAAATAAAAGAAAAATTGTTGACTTATTTGACTGAGACAGAAATAACTTACATCTAAAAAATAAAATCTAAAAATATATTTATTCAAAATATTAAAATATATTTTTTTTAGAAAATTACGACTAATACAATATTTCCAAAAAAAACAATTGAGCTATCTACAGACCGTTGCAAACGATTTATAGATAGCTCACCTGATCCAAATAGATTTATCTAATAAACACAGGCACATGAGACTTTACACCTTTACGTCTCAGAGCGATGGATGCAATGCATCACAGAGCACATCCTCAGTGGACGTGCTCGGTGAGACAATGCATTATTATAGGCCGAGGTAACCACTTAAAATTAGGTGGGCCATCGGCTTATTCCATCATTTAGTTGTATAAAAATAAACAACAATTCCACAATTGCCTGGAAGAGATTGCTTTTAGCAATAAGGGCGCCCATTGTACTTACCTCCTGAAGAATCTGTATTATTGTTGTATTAGTTTAAGTGGAGAATACAATAAAGAATATATCTATCTATCTACAACAAAGTTTTTTTTTTTGTATAATATAGAATCCACACTCTCAATCCACAATCTCACCTGATGGTAAGTGACGATGTGGCCGACGATGGAGCAGGACAGTCTAGAAGACACCTATTCACTCTTGCATTGAAAAGAGCCAGATTATATTTCTCAGGAAAGACAGAAGACGACAACGCGTTCCATTCCTTGGCAGTTCGCATAATGAATGTAGATCCAAAACGTTTGGTGCGAATGGGTGGAATGTGTACCAAGTATGGATGGTATTGTGCCGTGCGTCAACTTATTAGTTTATTGCAAAATAAGAGGTAGATAAATAAATAGTTACAGTTCTGATCCTCTTGTCGGTGCACTCCAGCGCCAGCTTCTTGGCGAGGCGCGTCACCTCCTCCGAGGCTTCCGCGATCGCCTTCGCAGTGGTGATCAGCTCGCGCTTGCTGCCTGTCGCACACAACAACAACTATTCAACGAATATACATTCAACAAATGCTTTTCATCATCATCATCATCATCAACCTATATTGGTCCACTGCTGAACGTAGGTCTCTCTCAAGACGCGCCATTGAGCTCGGTCTTCGGCTCTTCTCATCTAGTGTCTGCCAGATACATTTCGCAGATCGTCGCCCCATCTCGCCGGAGGGCGTCCTACACTACGCTTGCCTAAACGTGCCTAAATTGCTTTTGCATCTAATCTAATCGTTTTTGTAGTCACGTAGTCAATTAAAGTAACTATTTTATTAGTGACTCGAAATAATTTTCTTATCTTTCTTTTTTTATCAGAGACAATTTCCACTTTTTACCCATGCTTTGATGAACGGGATGTTTTGTGACAAAAAATTCCCACTAGTTACATCAATAGAACTGGCAATGGACAATGCTTTTAGTATTAAGTCCTTATTTCTGTGAAATTTCAAAATAAATAAATGTAACTAGTGGGAATGGACCTTTAGGAGTAGGCTGGCTCAGCACCTTTACTCTTTGCAACGTAGTTAGTCTTCCATACGTGAAGTTCGATGCCTACTTCTCTAGTTTCATATCACTAAACACCATGATCACAGTTTAGTTGTACCATGTTGTACGGTAGCGTATATATCTGAGCGCTTCTGTGCTTCGGACGGCAGGTTAACCCGTCGGGCCACAACAGAGGCCTTAAGGGGGCCTAAGACTGTCACCAGAGTTGGCCACTAAAACGAACGATAACGTTGGTAGCTACTATAGTTTTATCTATTTTATTTTACACCCACAAACTATTTCGGAATAACCATATTTGTAAACGTCTTTCCTGTGGATTGTAGGGACTAAGCTGGGAGGATGGTATAGGTTCTACAAGCCTACTCCATCTAAATCATGTCTCAGGCACTACAATGCCCCGTTTTTTACGTACTAGCGGTAAAATAGTTGCGTCGCGGATGCATTGCTGCTATTTTTTCTTCAACATTTTAAATCTTCTGTAGCAAGCGTTTTATACAACAGTTACGTAAAAACTGATGATTTTTGCGTTGATTTGAATACAGGATAAGGCGAGGTTGTATTGTTCACATAAAGTATGATAATCGCTACAACGTTAACATGGCATTGTTTCCTTGCAAATGTCATTCTTGTGTATTACACAATAGGTCCATAACTTAGTAAGTTTTAATTTATAGATTACATTCATAAATTCTACTTCTTATTATTTGTATATCCGTAATCTGGATCGACTTTGATATTACTTAGAAAATTGTTTGATTTTGAGATTTATAAATCAGGGCTGGATCGATTTTGATATAACTAAGAGAACTGATTTTGAGATTTTTCCGCAAACTGACTTCCCGGAACTACAATGTCATCGGTCCATCGAGCGGCCGAAAACAAAATATAGGAAACAGCTTTGTTTTCTGGTTTGTGGTCGTCATTGTTCTATTTAACCCGCATATAGCCAATAAACCGAACATAAGCCTCTAAATAGTTATACTGTGTTATACCTTTGCATTGAGAAGTAATTTCAAATCAAATCGAAAGAGACAAAATACAAATATAACTATTACAAACTTACGCTTTTTATTGTCAGCATAAATAGATATAAATACATTAGAAATAGCATAGTTATAACATCGAAGGCACTTACCGCTCAAATTCAATGCGATCTCTGTCCGTAAGCGAATGCAACATATACAATGGTAATTTACAAAGTGCTAGCGTATACTGTGCGCATTAACACCGAGCAATGAATTCGGATCACTAGTGCTGATCACTGAAGCTAAAACTTATATTTATTGAATAAAATTGGACGTCGTTACGCAAGATCCAACTCACATCAAGTTACTTTTGAGATGAAATGATATTTTTAGAACAACAAACATCGCAGGTAAACATTAATTTTATTATACAAAATTTGGTAATCAATTTTGTGTCAAACTTTGCAGTTTGATTTTTAAAAATGTAGTGACTTGCTATACATTCCTTACATGCATTTAAATATGTGGGATGGTATCATAAGTCTTAAACAAATGTATTACAGTTTTTTTTTTACAATAAGTACCTTTTTTTTATTCACAAAGAAAATTATGACTAATACAGTATTTACAATATTTATAATATGTATATACAAAATATACACATGAAGCAGTTGAGCTATCTCCACACCGTTGCAGTTACTTTTTTCCTGGGTCTTTTTTCCTGAACATAAAATTGAACTTTTAGAACCGTTTGGTGAACTTAACTAATTTTCGTAATGTGGATTGGATCCAACAGAAACTTGTGAGTGGGATGAAAACCCTATTTTAAAAGAAGTATTTACATTTAGTGAAAAATTATGATTGCAAAACTAAACAACTTTGAAATTCTGAAAAGGTGATCCACGTCTGACGCTGACTGTACGTAGTATCATAACACTTGTACTGTGTGTAGCACTCACCCTTAGAATCGGAGCGCACGAGCTCGGAGAGTCGTGCCATGAGGATGGCCATGCGCTTGGCAGCCGCGATGATCTCATTGTCTTTGGAAGACCATTCGCGAACCGCTTTGTGAAGATTATGAGCTGCCACCTATTACAATATACAATTTATTGACAGACATCACAGCTCAGTCGGTAATAGCTCTGCCTTCCGCGCTGTGGGTCGTGGGTTCGATCCCCACCAAGAACAAACATTTGTGCGTGGAAAACATAGATGTTTGTTCTATGTCTGGGTGTTAGTATGTATTATATGTATTTACAAAAAAAAAGTATATAAGTATTCTATCAGCAATCTGGTTCCCATATTACAAGCATTGCTTAGTTTGGGACTAGAGAGTGTTGTGTGAAATGTCCCTGAATATTTATTTATTTTATTTATATTATAAGTGGTAAGAATCAAGGGGGCGAGGGTCTATGCGGGGGTCCATGGGGGTCAATTGCTTTTACAGATATAGGCGAGACACTGAAGTCAAGGGGAGCGGTGTGTGGACATTAGACTTACCAAGATGGGTTGGCTCGGATGCGGCTGCCTTCTGAAGATATCCTCTCCCTCATCATCAGTGTCGCTAGGGGGCGGCGGTCGTGGGGGAGCCTGTGTGGGGGGCGGTGGGGGTCGCGGCGGTGCGACTTGCTCCGACACACGCAGGCGAGATACTTCGGGCAGGGGGGGCGGCGGGGGGGCTTGGTGGTGACTGAGGGTAGATTCCACCTCGTTGGCTGCGTTCATTATCTAGAACAGAAATAAAATAGAATCACATAAACAAGCACTCATAAAAGTATGTATAGTAGTCTCACACACGTCGTCGGAGACCGACATGCAAAACAAAAAGTATAAATATTAATTTTACTAGGGAAAAATTATAATTATAAAGTGAGCATCCTACTAATATTATAAATGCGAAAGTTTAGATGTTTGGATGTTTGTGTTTCAATCACGTCGAAACTACTGAACCAACTTGGATGAAACTTGGCATATATGTAGTTCGTAACCTGGATTGACATATAGGCTACTTGTTATCCCGAATAATTAACAGGATCTACAGGATAAAATGAAAAAACAGGATTAGCAGCGCCAATTATTAGCAAGAGGATAATGTCATGTCATGACACGTCAACTTTGACAGGACGTAGTGTAGTACTACCTCTTTGGTCTAACGACTACCGTTTGACATTCGAGTACGGGTTCTGTGTAATGTCAAGTTTCTCAAAGAAGTATCCGCTCGGTACACGCACAGATAATATAATGTACACGGAAACGGTACTCGCGTACGAAGTCGCGGGTAACTACTAGTAAAATTATATAAAAGGATATAGTTTTAAATCAGTGTAGTGGGCCTTCACATGAACAACAAGGTCAATATACACTTACTAACCTCAGTAGTAGATACAGGTACTAACCTCTGCGTTAGCGAGCCTCCAGGCGGGGGCACTGGCGGCGCCCTGCAGCGCCACTTGCTTGGCGCGCGTGACGGCGGGCGAGATGGCGGCCTGCAGCCGGCGCAGGGCTGCCTCGAGGGACGCTGAGAATGACGCTTCTTCAGAGTTGTCGCGCTCCGTGCCGCCCACCAGCAGGACGCGGTTCGCTAGTCTGGACGGGAAGTCAATCTTTCATCCTACTAATATTATAAATGCGAAAGTTTAGATGTTTGGATGTTTGTGTTTCAATCACGTCAAAACCACTGAACCAACTTGGATGAAACTTGGCATATATATAGTTCGTAACCTGGATTGACATATAGGCTACTTTTTATCCCGAATAATTAACAGGATCTACAGGATAAAATGAACGAAAATGATTAGCAGCGCCAATTGGCAAGAGGATTTCATTGTCATGTCATGTCACGTCAGTTTGACAGGGCGTAGTACTACCTCTTTGGTCTAACAACTAGCGTTTGACATTCCAGTAGGTACGAGTTCGGTGTAATGAGGTGTAACGTCAAGTTTCTCAAAGAAGTATCCGCTCGGTACACGCACAGAAAATAAAATGTACACGGAAACTGTAGACGCGTACGAAGTCGCGGGTAACAGCTAGTTCAATATAATCACCAGGATCATTCAAGTCTTATATAACTAGGTGACAGTTCCACGCGACCAGAATCTAGAAGAACTAGCAACAAACTATGGTACTGTGCGGTGACAAACGGTACGGTACCTTGCAATGGCGGAGGTGTTGTCAACCATCTTCTGAGAGTCGTTGTTGCGGATACCATCCTCGCACAGGTATGTGTGTTTCTGCATCAATTCACCTGAAAGTTTAAACTTTTTAAATATCTATCATTGCTATCTTGGAAGTTTATTTGCCAATAAAATTGTATTTGTATAATTTGCCAAACAATTCGCTAGATAAACGTGGGTAACTAATTCCCTCTTGATTATATAAATATATAATGTACGAGTTCTAAAGTACCCGCCTACCAAATTCTAACTCTATCCGTCCAGCGGTTTGGGATGTGCGTTGAAGAGTCAATCAGTGGAAATCTCCTTTATATATATAGTGTAACGTCAAGTCAAGTCAAAAGTCAAGTCAAAATTTCTTTATTCAATAAAATCACAAGGATCATTTAGAATCGTCTTATGACTATCTAGGTGATTCTAGGTGCCAGTTCCACGCGACCAGAGACAACAAGAACGGGCAAGAAACTACGGCCTGGTTCCTAGCGTTTTTTTGTATGATCCCTTTTACAGAGAAATATACATAGAACACAAGAATAGCACTGACATTGCAAGTCGAGTAGTTAGCTGTCGATGGGTGGAGCGACATCGGGCCATGCAGTTTTGTCATTAATATAGTTATCTAAGGTGTAGGTTTCTTAATGTAGGTTTTGAATTTCCGCACTGAAAGTTTTGTGGCATTTTCAGGAAGCTTATTATAAAAACGTACAGTATTTCCCAACGTAAAGAGCACGGCAACAGAGGCATGGTGTATTACCTCGCGCCACCCGGCTGGGCGGTGCCGACTAGTCAGTTGACGTAACTTTACGAGTTTGAAGCGCGGAGCATCGCCTGACACTTGTGCTCGGGCGGTCGGAGTGTGCGGACGTGCACCTCGGTTATACATACCTACCAACCTGTTCAATTTTTATAATTTTTGTTCAATTTCGCTTCTGGTCGTTAAAAATAGATAATCTAACCCGCAGTTCTGACAAAGTCGAGCGGGTCGACTGCCTGGTCGCAGAGGTCGCGCACGCGCAGCACTGCTTCTCCGTACTGGTTCTTGAGGTTGGAGAAGTGCTCCTCCGCCACCTTGCTGTCCGGGTGCAGCAGACGGATCTTGCCGGCCGCGATCAGCTGCGGCGACAGCTTCTCCACCTGCAATACACAACCGAAACTGCGTTCGTACGAGTGCCCAACTCTCTGTGTTAAAATAGACGATTTCAAATGTCATTCAAAAGTTCCATGCTAGGGTTATCGGTATTCATTCGTTAAAATTTAACGAAACTCGTTAAAATTTAACGAATTTGTCTACAGATCGACAAAGTTGGTAACCGTACTTGCAACTGTCGATAAAACCATTTTTATCGAATTTTTAACCGACTTCAAAAAAGGAGGAGGTTCTCAATTCGGTTGTATGTTTTTTTTTTTTTTTTTTTTTTAATGTTTGTTACCTCAGAACTCCGTCATTATTGAACTGAATTCAAAAATTCTTTTTTTATCTGAAAGGATATACTTCCAGATTGGTCCCATTTAATTTTCATCAAAATCGGTTCAGTAGTTTGGGTTATAAATAACTGAAATAACTGAAAAATATGCAAAGTTGCGGCGTAGCGCCTACCATTTTACTGCTAGCAACAATGCAATATGTCAAGTTACAGCGTAGCGCCTACCATTTTAATGCTAGCAACGATGACCCTTTGTGGTGCACACCTAAATTATAACAATTTTCTAAATTTGTCAATAAACCCAGTTTGTACATTCAAACCGCATTTAATTGGAGAAAAGCAAAAACCCACCAGTTGTTCCTCTAAAGAATCAACACCAACCACGTGCACGAAATTGCGTATTTTGATTTCCTGTGACTTTTAAGTGGTGTTTATAGTGACTAGAACATTCCCAATGAATTGTCATCATCATCTTCTGATGATGAAGCTGGTAGTCGAATTGAAGTCGGTTTTTCCAGTTTTTTAACTTATAAATTATGACGATTCTAAATGTCAAATTAAGCGATCGACAAGAACGGTACTTGCACACCTGGTGACGGATTTTTAGGCCGCCTTAAGGCGTCCGTCCTGACTTAATGACTCCTAGAGCCGGGACCGCCAGTTTAACGTGCTCTCCGAAGCATGGAAGCGCTAAATATCACTAGCGGTCACCCATCAGTGACTGCGTAGAACGTCGCAGAACTCAGATAAGCGGTGATCCTTGTGATTTTATTGAATAAAGAAAATTTTGACTTTGACTTTGGTGAAGTTTGAGTGAGGAAGCTACGTCTGCCCCCGTATGCCAATCTTTTGCTGTCAAGTTATATTTCACTGCCCAGTGTAATTTCTTCAGGTCACGTGGTACAATTTTGTACCACGTGGTCATTCTTTTTAGACACTTGACACATCAAATGACGTCATAATGTCACTATTTAGTCACAGAATAACTATGAGTTAGTATGAACTGACCATGATTTAAAACTTTGCAGTTCAACTTTGATTGGCATACCCC
Organism: Gandaritis pyraliata; assembly: GCA_947859175.1. NCBI lineage: Eukaryota > Metazoa > Arthropoda > Insecta > Lepidoptera > Geometridae > Gandaritis > Gandaritis pyraliata. The sequence goes on along the minus strand of OX401875.1, from coordinate 6,409,293 downwards.
TGCAGTTGAAATGGGATGTGCATACTAGTTGAAATGGGATGTGCATACTTGTTGTGCGTTGTGTATGAGCTGGTCGACGAGCCGCTTGTTGTGTCCGACGCCGGCCGCCACGGTGTGTGCGGCGCCCGCGCAGCGCCGGCTGAACGCTTGCAGTGCGGCTGCCTTGTCGTGGAAGTTGGACTCGCGCCCCGGGGTACCTGGACATAGAGAACTGATTAACTAACATGTACCAGACCAGAGATATTAGACTCTAGCGATCATACTTTAGCGATTTGCGAGCGGTTTTCAAACAACATCATCCTAAACTTATTTTGTTGTATAAGCACTTCTAATCCACACCAAATAACTTTAAATACTATATAAATTATTTAGTGTGTTTAGATTGGTGATCATGAGCATTGCTCGGAATAATTTCAGAAAAGTTAATGCACCGCACTATAAATAAAAAAATCTAATCAAATATAAAATTTCGGATAACCAAAGAAATGATCCAGATGTTAATAAAACTTAAAACTGTGTTAGTAGGGTAGGTATATTACATGTACAGACAAGTAAGGCTTATTCCAGAAATGCCCTGCGTGTTGCCCCTGCGAAGGGGATTTCTAGACTTTTTGTCCAGTAAGGGTGGAGGCCAGCCATAGTTAGTTTAATTTAAATTTATTTTCCTACATGTCAATAGTACGGCCGTTTCAAACTAGATGGCGCTAGTAAAAAGTGCATAATCCTAGAACGCGCTATCACTACGTTTTGCATGTGTGGTCGAGGTGCCCGAGCCGATTGTGAATAAGTGTTGGTTATATATACTGTGACAGAGTTTAATTGGTTATACATACGCGAATGAACAGTTTGACAGCGCACTATCAGCCTGCAAATGGCTATATTACAAAAGAAGAAGAAGAGTACCCAGTGGTGCATTGACCGCGTCAGTGAAGTGTCGGAGCGGCGCGGCCACGTCGATGAACTCCTCCACCACGCGGTTGACGACGGCGCGCTCCGCCGCGCGCTTCAACTCGTGAACCTTGTCCGTCAGCTCCCTGTCAAACGTCAAAAGTCAAAGTCAAAATTTCTTTATTCAATAAAATCACCACTGTCCACTGCCACTGTCACCATGTCGACCACTCTTACTTTTCAATTATACCTTTTACAAGATACTCCGCCCTCCAATCAGACTATTTCAATGGCTATGGGAGTAACTCCAAATGGCTATCAATTTGACCATTTTAAAACCTACATAGACATAGACATAGAGAGGCGTTTATTTGCACACTAAGGGCGGCTTGCACCAGAATCGCTAAGCGCGTTTAACTCTTAAATAGTATTTAGCGAGTTGTCAAGTCATACAAATACGTCAGATTTAAATCGATTTAGCTGTTAAACACGTTTAGTGATTCTGGTGCAAGCCGCACTAAGTAACGCACACACTTACAGAACAGAACCAACAAAAAAGATAAAATAAAACGTAACAAAAAAATGAATATGGACGCTAGTAGGTGTTTGTGTGCTGCAGCAGCAAAAGGGTTTCGACTCAGCGTATGCCTCACTACCAGAAGGTAATAAAGCGCTGTTATTCTGTCGAAACCATCAGCCAATACACCCTGTGAAAAAACCCATTTATGTCACTTTTCATCGACACTACGATGCCCAATGACGTTAGACGTCGAATTTAACCATTCATCATCATCATCATCAACCTATACTCGTCCACTGCTGGACGTAGGTCTCTCCCAAGACGCGCCCTTGAGCTCGGTCTTAACCGATCTTAAATCGATCTTAAATTTAACCATTAAAACATCGCAATAGGTCTGCTGTACATAAAGGCAAGAGTTAAAAGTGGCCCCTGATGCTGTATAAATCAATTCGAGTACATGCAAACACATGTTCACTTAGTGAATGTTTGACGCTCTTAAACCAACTACCGAGATATAAACCAAAGAGCTCGTACTATTCGTCTTCTATAAAAAAAAGAAATTAAAAATTTAAAACACCCTTGAATCTTGGACCGATTTTCATCAAACATAGCCAAAAACACTCCCGACTTATTCACCTTTCAAACAAAAAAAAACTAAATCATTATCGGTTCATCCGTTCGGGAGCTACGTTGCCTCAGACAGACACACAAACACAGACACGTCAAACTTATAACGGGTTAAAAAAGAAATTAACCATTAAATGGTACAGCACTTTGATTGCACAGCCCTACGGTTAAGAGGAAATGCGGGTGGAGAGACTTTAGAAAATTAGGTATTTGAAGAAACTATCGCTGTCGCTACCGTCCCCCCTGCCCTCAAATTTGTGCAATAAGGACAACTGCAGATCCGACTCAAAAGCTTAAGTAAAAAGTTATAATTCGTGGTTTGGCTCTCGCCTATTCCCTCCTCCAATATTGAACCAATTTAAAAGATATTTTAGACACTGAATAAGGAGGATAATATACTACGCCGCTATGTTTTTCTTTTTTCGTTAATAGTTGTCAAATTTGTACACTAGGACTCTGTTAACAGCGATCTAAATAAGCAATTTTGAGCATTTTTTGAGGGTCCTAGTGCTTATAAAAATAATTTATCACCAAAAAGGAAAACATAGGGGCATTGAAATAGTTAATATTTATTATTCTGTGAAAAATCATTGTTCTAGGGTCATTAACCAAAAAGAAAACAGGCGAGAGCGTTTGTATGGAGAAAAGACCACCCACGTTTCCTCTTAAGATGGGGTTACAACTAGTGATGTTACCTAGTGATGGCCCTGGCTTCGTCGCTATCGCCGCGTCCGCTGGCACACAGGTCGGCTAGCTTGTCTGAGAGACGTTGCACCTCTGAACACAATTGCATTATCTCCGCCTTCTCGCGCCCTTGCAGTCCGTCCGCTATCTGCAAGTATAACGGAGTTCACATAGTCTTATTCATTATTTTTTCAATAACTTAAACATTTACCTACTTATAATCTTTTAGGAATTTATAGGTGCAGGAAAACGGAGCATTCATAATCCCATCCCAGAGTGTAAAAGTAAAGCTTTAAAAATGTTATCTAGTTTGTTGTAAATCAAAACCGTTGTTGGAATAATATTGTTGGTAGTGCCATGAATGATTTTTCCGCGCAATAAGTCAACAGAGAAATGTAGATTCTAGATCGCGATTTAAGCGAAACGTTTAGCTTCATTTCAAAGCTTGTGTTATGCTAAAAACAATAATAAAAACGATAAAATAAAAAATAAAAACATAATGCGGCGGTAGGTATTTGAAACGCTCACACGTTGTCCTTGAGACACGATGCTGTTGATGGCTCTCTGACCTTCGATCCTGGTCTGAGGATCTGATGCCGGGTGCAGCAGCCATTTGTGAGCTGTCTCCAATCTGTATAAAAAATATTCTTTTGATACATTTTCACACGCCCTCCAGTTCCAAACTAAGCAAAGCTTATAATTTTTTTTTGTACATAGTAACACCCATGGCGGGACGATCTGGACGCCTTCGAAGGGAGATGGTGGGAGGAGGCTCAGGATAGGGAGTATTGGAAGTCTCTGGGGGAGACCTTTGCCCAGCAGTGGGACGAAACAGGTTAATAAAAAAAAAAAAAAGTAACACCCATACATCTATAGAACAAACATCTATGTTTGCCACGCACAAATGTTTGTAGCCAGTATGGATCGAACCCACGACCCACAGCACAGAAGGCAGAGATAATACAGCCCGATTGAGCTGTGGTGCTTATCAAAATGTGTGCGTGTGGAAATCTCCACGCACATTGAACATAGCCTTATAACTCATCAATCTTTTTTTTATACAACTAAATGATGGCCCAAGCCGATGGCCCACCTGATGTTAAGTGGTTACCTCTGCCTACAACAATGCATTGCCTCACCGAGCACGTCCACTGAGGACGTGTCCTGTGATGCATTGCACTGCGCGCATCACTCTGAACTTTTGACAAGTATAGTTAACCTGGCTTGCATAGTCTTCCCTCCTTGTTTCTCTGCCGCCCTCACGCCCTCGTTCACGACTGAGTCTATCTCATTCAGTTGGTTGCGCAGATCCGACGCCAGATTCAATGCCTAGAAATACATACATAAGCAAATGTGACAAGTTTTTTTATCTGATTATTAATCTAGAATAATCCTGATAGAGCTGTTTAATAATATAAATATTCATGGACATTTCACACGACGCCCTCTAGTCCCAAACTAAGCAAAGCTTGTAATATGGTAACTAGATGCTGATAGAATACTTATATACTTTTTTTTTGTAAATACATACTTATAATACATAGTAACACCCAGACATAGAACAAACATTTATGTTTGCCACACACAAATAAATAAATAAATATTCATGGACATTTCACACGACGCCCTCTAGTCCCAAACTAAGCAAAGCTTGTAATATGGAACTAGATGCCGATAGAATACTTATATACTTTTTTTTTAAATACATACTTATAATATATAGTAACACTCAGACATAGAACAAACATCTATGTATGGCACACACAAATGTTTGTTCTTGGTGGGGATCGAACCCACAGCACGGAAGGCAGAGCTATTACTGATTGAACTGTGACGCCCGTCCATATATATGCTATAGAACGTCTCCTTTTCATAGAAATGTATTTCTGCTTCAAAGTAGACAAACCTTCGTCTCCCGGCCGTGGCCGTACTGCCTCTCGTCACACAAGTGATCAGCATTGATGCCGCCAGATCTGCAATATACACTCCTTACAGCCTGGCTTCTAATAAATCATGTTTCTTTACCTCATTACAATCTTTTTACAGTTTTCATCTGGTTTGATTCATATTTAAAACAACAAAATCTTTCGTACAGATCATGTCATCAAGATACAATTTAGCATCACAATGTACAAAACACAAGTTTTCATTCATCATTTTTGGTATTTTTGAACACTAATTTGAAATCGACCATTAATTATCAACTAATAAAAAAAATGCTATAATTTTTACGAGTTTGAACTCAAATATCTCAGAAAGTATATCATTTACGAGATATTATCACCGTTTACACCGTTTGTAATTACTTCCTCGGCCGATTGACACATGTTTCATCATTGGCTGCCATATAGATTTTTTTTTAAATGGCGGACAGTAGTTTTGTCAGGCTCCATACAAAAATATTTAATGCTATGCAATCTTTAAATAAATAATAAATAAATATTCGTGGACTATACACACAACGCCCTCTAGTCCCAAACTAAGCAAAGCTTGTAATATGGGAACTAGATGGCTGATAGAATACTTAGATACTTTTTTTTGTAAATACATAGTAACACCCAGACATAGAACAAACATCTATGTTTTCCACGCACAAAATGTTTGTTCTCAGTGGGGATCGAACCCACGACCCACAGCACGGAAGGCAGAGCCGTTACCGACTGGGCTGTGACGCCTGTCATTTATTGTCTTGTCATGTATTGCCTGTCTTTGATTTATTTACACAACAATTGAAAGGAGAGAGATATACCTGACGTGTCGTCTGATAGAGTCAGCATGCGCGGGCGCCAAGTGCTCAGCGGAGCGTTGCGCGGCATTCAGTACGCCGCGGAATGCACGCTCGCCGCCAGTGTTGCGGACTGCATCGGGGTCCTATAACATACAATATCATTTAATATCTCATCATTCCTCTGCTCTTATCCCACGCTAGGTGGGGTCGGCACAACATGTCTTCTTCTTCCTCTCACTCCTATCATTCGTGACAGGCGTCACAGCTCAGTCGGTAATGGCTCTGCCTTCCGTGCTGTGGGTCGTGGGTTCGATCCCCACTAAGAACTAACATTTGTGCGTGGAAAACATAGATGTTTGTTCTGTCTGGGTGTTACTATGTATTATAAGTATGTATTTACAAAAAACAAAGTATATAAGTATTCTATCAGCATCTAGTTCCCATATTACAAGCTTTGCTTAGTTTGGGACTAGAAGGCGTCGTGTGAAATGTCCATAAATATTTATTTATTTATATTTATCATTCCTCTGCCCTTATCTCACTCTAGGTGGGGTCGGCACAACATGTCTTCTTCTTCCACTCACTCCTATCATTCGTCATCTCTGAATCTACTCCTCTCACATTCAGGAAGGATACAGAAACGGGAGTCAAACAAGAAACATTAGTTTACATTGAGAAACTCGTGCGCTGCGCCCATCTTTCCGTGTATTTGAGCTTGCAGCGCCTTCAATACAGCGATGTTGTCCTTCTCACCGCCATCTTCTACATACGAGGTTAATTGTAGCACCCTAGAAAAAAAAACAAAGTTTTTCACACGGAATATATTTTGACAATATCAAAGATAAACGTTATTAGTTCGTTTATCAATTCTAGTGAAGCTGTTTTAAGCCATCCAAAAGCTTGTATCACAGCTACTATTAACAATCTTTGTAGCAGAATGTTATTTACCGAATGATTTCATGTATTTCGTCCGCCATCCTCTGCGCTAGGTAGTTTCTATTTTCTGCTGCTTCTTCTATAGCCTTTCCACCTGGAATTAGGATAAGTGTGAAAAACTTTAATTTGAGATGTATACCCACAGGGTACGCAGAATTTAAGCTATTAGTAACAAATATAACAAGCAAAACTACGATCACGTGTTACCCCACATCACGATTCCATACATCAAACACGACTGCACAAGAACTATACGGTACCTTCAGTGAGGATGTGGATGTAGATTTTCATGGAACAGATGAGCACTGGTGCGAGTTGCTTGACGCTCTCCAGACATTGAGCCAGGGTCTCCGCGTGAGGTGGATGTGTTAGTTCTGCAGCTCGAGATGCTACCTGGTAATACAAACATCTTTTCTTTTCAATTACTTCCCTAAAGTTTTGATAGATTCCCATCATTTCGAATCGACTCACGACCAAGGCTTGCTAACTGATTTTCCAGCTACAAGAAGACTTTGCGTATAGGACAGTCTGCCCATACATACGTTAGCTCTCGTAAGCTAAGCTACGTAAGCTAGACGAGTATTCCGTGACATTTAGGAAGATAAAATGATGAACATACTCATAATAAAAATACTAAATCCAACTTACCTCTCGCGCTGCCCTTGAGAGTGCTGGTGAGATGTCTCGGAGGAACTGAACTAAGTCCTCCATGGTGTCAATGACCTCTGCCACTCCTAGGTAATCTAGCACCTACAACACACTCTTCTATAAATCTAGCCAAGTGCACGCCATTAAAGTTTTAATTCTATTAGAAATCGTGAAGATTTTAGTTGAAGTGAACCAAATAAAGAAACTAGCGAATTGACCTTGCAGTGGAATTTGTAGTTTGATCTATTTCAAGTCTAATATTTTAGTATCTAGTATATCAAAGATCAAAGCATGCTTTTATAAGGAGAAATCAAAACACCATCTGATCAGAAGTTTAACTGCCATTTCAGATATTCTTCAATATGACGATGACGAAATAGTACCTTTTTACATTCCTTTACGATCTTTCTAACTTCAGACTCGTCGAAACAAAGAAGCAGCGCTGATGTACCCTGCAGGATACCGCGGGAACCTTCGATCAGCTTTTTCCTGAAATACGAAGTGTGTAAAACGGCCAGGATTCTCATGATCTTGACTGCCAAGACAGCCGCACTGTTGCTTATGATTTATCTATTTGCTGAAGTTGTTTTCACGAGCTTCTTGTTGGATGTTCAGTGTGATTCAGAAACGCATACCTGGCAGGTCCTGAATACGGGTCAGAGCGCAGCATATCTGAAGCTTGCTGCAGCAGCGTGGCCGCTGTCTCCACTCTCCGTAATGCACCGGGCATGTCCTGTCTGAGCACCGCGTCGTCTGACGACTCGATCGTTTCGTGACCCACCTGGAAAACACGTTAGACGAGGAACTTTATCCTAAATTCACCTGGTTTACAAGACTTTTATTTAAACCTTTCATAAACCAGGAAGATAAGGGTCATTTTAGTCGTGATTTACTGAATAACTTTCATTAGGTGAGGGAAAGATTCATTAGGTGAGAAACTAACACAAGACGCTTAGATTCACCTGGTTCCAAGATGATTTTTAAGATAGTCCTCATATTTTTTTACTAATAAATGTCTGGTGAATTAAAATTTATGGTTCAACTAAAGTTATTCGGTTGTTAGATGACAATCACCAGGTATCTACTTCTTACTGCAAAGAATGTTCTACAAACCATGTTCTTAAAAACGTTACGCATCTTCTGGATTTTATAGTAACGTCAAGAATAGGTGGTGTTCATAGATTTAACCGACTATTTTCGCCAGATATGTGACGTAGTCTCCACAACTGTCGAACGTTTTATAGCACAAAGCTCTTTGCCTCGCACATAAAGACACGTTGCAAACTTGGAACACTGTCCCCGATTATTTTATTTGTTTCTGTGTGAGAATTAGTGCCCAAACTTTGAGGATACTTTTTCGTGTTCGGTCGATCAATACGGTCTGTAAAGTTGCGCCCGCGTGTGACACTGCTCTGGGCAGCTGTGCACTGATCATATCCACGAGATTGCAATGCAAATGGAACTGTTACGCTTCAGTGGAGTCCATAAACTGCGTTGCACGGATCAACGTGCCTCTGGGGCATCGATTAATTGGGGTAAGGTGAATTTTAGATTGTGATACCAGTGGGAAAGACACCGACTTCTGATCATCCTCTCAAGGTTCTGGTTCACAAAAATATATTTACATCTATGAATAGGTATGTTCGTTTTTCGGTGTCATTGTTAAATTGGTCTCCAACTACAACCTCAAACCTGCTCAAGGATCTAAAAGTCTGAAGTGACGTAAGATATGCGAGAGAAGATGACAACTGTATTTAAATTTTTTAGACATTTGAGTAATGAATAAGTCCGTAGAAACAGGACATTTACGCAGCAGACCATGGTTACCTTGACGAGGTTATTGACTGCCAGAGAGACGGCTTGCACTGGCCGCGCCAGGTCCGGCATGGCGTTGCCATCTTCAGCTTCTTCGTGGAGGATCACCAGTCGGGAAACCTGGAACAGAATGAGATGATCGTAAAAACGTTCCACCATCTACTAACGTTCGATAATCAACTGCTAATGTATGCTAGAACTGCCCCTAACTAAGCTCCTTAGACATTCTCGAGTACCTATCTCTAATTGTGCCTTGGGTTCGAAAGGCTTTAAAACCTAGACTTTCGAGAGTTGATTACCAGACGGAACTCGTCACATTTGTAAACAGCGTGTTCTAAATTCGAATACGTACGATTTCTTCAGCTCTAGTCGAGACAAAGGAATGTTTCTTTTATACAAGAACTACAGCATAGTGTAAAACTGTAGACATCTGACATAAGTAGAAGTTAGGTACACATACTATTAGGTACTACTGAAAAGCACATCAGTATAAACATCTAATACCTACATTATGTAAAATTATGTAAAATACTAATAAAGAGAAAGGTAAAAGTAATTCCATCAGTATAGTCGCTGAACCTATTAGATAACCTCTGCAACCTCAAACTACCTAACCCGCTCGAGTAGTTACTTAAACTTTCACTCAAGTTCCCACGGCATATTAGCTCAGACAATGGCACATAAAAATGCAATTCACACTGTAAAAGTAATGGTGTTTGTAGATTTCGATACGAGTCTCTGTGTAGTCTGTAGAGCTTTGGTATGGGTTTAAATTAAACATAGTTTAAACATTATGATTGCAACAAGTCAAGTGGTAGGTATAAGACAGAGCTACAATTTAAAAGTTGCATAACAATCATGTAGAAGTCCATTGTTGGACATTATGTCTTGAGGATAACAGAAGAAACCATGAGAATAACACGAGCCTTTGCAAGGTAATTAAATTTTTTCACTAATATCAAAAGGTATCATGGAGACTATACCTCAAGCTGATTAGTGATGATAACCTCTGAACAAGAAAATAGTGACAAACTTACACGTCAACATTGTTTTGTTCATTTTTATTACTCACTAGTTTTCGTCATACATTAAAAACACCAACGATATCATCTAAACGACTAATGAATTAGAGCTCATTAAGAACCGGTCGTAGTCGCCAAGGCGTACCATATTCGGCGCGCGCGCAGATCGCCCGATTAGGACAACGTGTGTTTCATTCATAGTTTTTGCCTGCACATGTGGTTGGAATAAATGAGCTTTCGATTTCGATAGGCATTCCTGCGTGTAATGGCTCTGTGATTCGCAAGAATTGATTTGATCAAGAAAATGCTGATGATGTTTGATCCAAAACTTGCTGTTATCCTAGCGGCACTCTTTAACTAATCAATTGTGTTAAAGAAACTCAGAAATTCCTTTGAACAGAGAGGAGTGAATTCAGATTTTGCGTTCTAGAGCCAAGAATCTGAACTCAACGAAATTCTATTTCAGTCCAATATCCGAGAACTTACTTGCTCACCGGATAAAAATCAATACAAGCATCTAGAGGTATCAAAAGTAGAGTTAGCCATAGCACGGCATGCTAAAACTATCAAATCACCTTATCTGACAAAAAGCACACAGTCAGAGTAAATGCAAGGTATCCATTTGCCAAATCAAACAACGGCCATCGCTCGATATCGCGATGGTCCGTCACGCTTTCTACCTCAAGGGTCGACATTTGGGCCCGCCAGAGGGGCGCGTCTAGCCTTCGAGTGACCTTTCGTGAAATATGGGTCTGGAGTTGCTTGATAGGCGCGGCTTATACCAGCAAAACTCATCGGTAAGGCTAGGCAGCAAAGACCGTGAACAAAATTCGTATAAGCTAGGTCGATTTGGCAACTGAATTTATAGGTCATTTTGTTTACCTTTGGAACATAATATAGAAGCATGCAGATGAAAAAATTTAGCCAAAACCTATAAAAAAGTCGGAGACTTGAAAAGAGACAACCAAGACAATAGGAGACTTTGTTCAGTGCGAGAAAGGAAGCTTTTATAACTTTTCGAATTTTATATCTCTATCTACCGCGTTTTGCTGAAAGTAAAGACACCTTATGTGAAACTTCGCCAATAAGCTCGTAAGTATTTACTCTGGTTGGTTATTGGAACTGGGGTGGGGAGAACATTAAGGCAAATATTATTGAAGTGATGTAAGCTTTACCGCACACATAAAACTTGGGGTTTAGATCTGGCATTCGAATTAACCAGGAAATACCTATAGATACAGAATTACGTAATCAATGGAAATACCACAACATTATGTGATAACAAATACCTACTTAGCTAAGTTTTTGTAAAAGTTAAGCATGAACTCAGATAAGAAAATTCAAAAACATTACTAAACTAGTTTTTTAACTCATTTGAAATTTATTGGTTACGTTACCGTGAGAGATTAAATAAATTCAAAACCACTTTATTTTGATGCCTGTTTCTATGAGCTTATTTCTCAAAATAATCTTCGTTTAAACTGACTCAGCTTAAGAGCTTGTATTAGTCATCTTGAGAAAAACACGTCGTTTAAAGTACGCGAGGGTTGATCAACCTGTTCTAGTTAAATAGTAGAGTGCATTGAGATATTACACTTGCATATTATCACGTACTATGTACCGATAGGTCAAGGTGTGTAGTGTACGGTAAGAATCGGAGTTAGCTCATTATAAACATGCTTGCAATGCTATTTGAGGTTTAGTTGCATACAGTCGTTCTTTCATTATCTCCTTAAAGTAATTTCACCGCCAGACCGCCCTTCACACAGGAACAGTTACGATGACGTAATCCCGCAGTCGCCAGCTGTTATAAATAAGCATGCATAATGTCATTTTGTTACACTCGCCAGGGTCATCCAAGTATCAGTTATCGTAATGCCAAGGCGTCAAAATGTAGCTATCGTTGTCGTTATCTCAAGAACTTTCGACTCTACTTTGAACAAAAGTATAAGTGCTCTTTAGCATTTATATTCTGTGTTCTGCGGAAAACATGTGATATTTGATTTGAGGGTCAGAGTTGGGAATGGATCATTTATCCAGCCTTGTAGCTGTGGGTACTAGATATCAGATGCACTTCATTTCGTTTGCTTCGATTGAGGTTGTACCTGTATTCTGTGGGTATTCTGTTGTTTTATACCACAACATCCACTTATACTTACCTAACTATATGCTGCAGCAATCCAAACATCAGCTATCCAGCCACGGATGTCATTTATAGATATTGTTTCCGTTTGATTTGACCAAAATCTCACTTTACCTCATGATATCTCCAAGATGTAATGTTTACGTTAGATTGTGACTCGCGGGCTGCAGCAAGCGACCTTGACCCACAATGTCGCGTGTTGCAGCGTGGGCGTTCATCTCGATGTAGTGAGATACAACATTGCGGATGCCAAACACTACAGAACTGAGCAAAATCTGCTTCCTTCTGATTTTTATTCTACCAGCAATCTCTACCATGTAACCATTGTAAATTGTACAAAGACATACATACTAGGTGAGTTAAGAGAAGAGGCAGTCGCTGCTAATAACGATAGTACCTTCATAAAAATTTAAAACCCTGTACTCAAAATTATCTTTATTTTTCTTAGAAGTTTGAAATCTTGCAGGTTTCAAAGAACGCATCATAGCAAAATAAACTAATGATTAATGTTTACGTAACACTTTATCCAGCCTCACATTTAAAATTCAAGATCTAAGATCTATGAGCCCAATGAGAACAAACATTTGTGCGTGGAAAACATAGATGTTTGTTCTATGTCTGGGTGTTACTATGTATTATAAGTATGTATTTACAAAAAAAAAAGTATTTAAGTATTCTATCAGCCATCTAGTTCCCATATCACAAGCTTTGCTTAGTTTGGGACTAGAGGGCGTTGTGTGTAAAGTCCATGAAAAAAAAAATAGCAAATTGTAATTGTAATTATGAGCTGAGCCAGATTTCAGCAGATTTGCAAACGACATCGATTTTCATAAAAGCTTGTACGTGGAATGGAAGTCGCAAGTCCCAGTACTATAACTGAGCACTTGCGATTTTAGACGACTCTGTACCCAACTTGTAAAATACGCAACCAAAAGAATATATTTAGAAGATTGAGAAGTGTGTCAATATGTATTTGCTAGTAAAACACATCCACACCTTCTGATTCACCCACGCAGATTTCATCAGTTTGGCCAAATAAAAGTTATGATATCCTGTAGAGCTATTCTTGAATTCACGAAAAATTCTACAGTCTTTTCAAGATCTATGAGTCTACATTTACTCGTTTCAGTGTAGAATGTATGGAACTATTAGATTCATTCATGTGGTTTGTACGACGTTAGGTGCTCCTTCTGATTTTACTGAATAAATGCGTCTAGAATTTTTTAAACTCTTTGGGACGTCATTTTTTTGGTCCTGCGTTTATTTTTAGGTTTTTTTTAGGCAGGGAATTCTGTACCTACGCCCCTTTGCGATATTATTCAACTACCTATCTAGTGAATCTGGTTATCCGGCTGCAATCATGAATCATGATCTATCACTCATGTGGACCACTCGATTCTATCATTACTCCATTATTTAAGTTCTAGCTTTCGTGTATTGGACTGAACTAATATCTTATCATTATTGTTCGTTCTCGCTATAAAGCTCCCAGAAAGCTTCACCAGGGAGGAATCACTATGGTTACTCTCCTAGCCAGATCACCCTTCAGCATAATGCACCGCTTTAGAATCTAATTCGAAAACGGGAGTCCTACCCACCCAACTACACAGTATTCAATACAATGGTTCCCGCGTGATCACTGCGGTTAGCTAGACAACAAACAAGACTTTTTTTAGATAATGATGAAAATGGAAGAAAAGAACAATAACATTTCGAAATACATTATAGGTACAACTTTTACAGTCCCACGGACTTGAGAAACTGGTAGATAAATTCGCGTTGGTGTCACCTATCGACCATATGGCATGGCGAAGGTGAATAACAAAAATAACAACGCGAGATTATGACATTCGAAAGAAATAAAGGGTGTTTCATCAGATTTATTTACAGTAGAATTCATAAACAGAGGTTGAACAATCCGCCAAATCTTTTAAGCAAGCCTTTTTCTGCCTCTAGTCATGCCTCTACATCGTTTATAATTTCGAGGGTTAGTCTCCAATCTAAAAGAAATCTTCATTCAAAGATATTCCGAGTACGAAGGAAATAGGCATTTGGTATTTTGCAGAAAGCGACAAAGCATGTTATAGATTTCATTTATTTTATACAGCTACGAGTATTTTCAACCCTCGATATTCACTCGTCTGTATGGTAATAGGATTAAAGTTCAGTGAACAATGTCCAATGCACCGTGCTCTAACATTGAAAACAAACAGAAGAACAGTAGGAAGAATTACAAAGCAATTTGTAGTAAATCTGTCTTCATCAAAACAAAAATATAAATACAAAACACTGCAAGCTGTTACGAAACTTTACGTTTATTCTAATTTTAATTTGGGCGCAAACGAATTTCCAACGGCAAGCAGCAAACGTGAGTCAGTGTTTAAAATTAAAAGTATTTTGAATTATATCACCTGGCAACACTGTTTTGTGTACACTACTTTGTGTAAACAATAGTTATTGGTTCGTTGTTGGATCATCTAATCCTATAAGTCTTTTAAGAAAAACATAACAATCATTTGAGCACGTTACTCAGCTCATTTCCTATAAGAAATCTGCGGTTGGTTAATGTTGAGTCATCATCAGCTATTCATCATAGCTCATCCAAGCTTTTATTAGTTAATGGTATCTTACAAGTTCCTTGTAAAATATCCTCTGGTAATATTCTGGTAATAAAATCACCTCTACCCTAAAAATAACAGTGCTAAAGCGTCCGTTGACAACGATTTACAGCAAAACAAGCAATACAGTACAGAAGGGCAGTCCTGAAATAAAGCAGCATCGGGAATACGAACAGACCCTTTATTTATAGTCATGACTGTACCGGGACATAGTAAAGAATGTAAAGTTGTGCAACAATATTTTGGTCCATATTTTTACAGCACTGTTACGTAGCGCAGTAATAACCTGCTTATTACTGCATGATTATTGCAAAACCTGCAAAGAATATTGTATGTAATATTTTGTCCGTTGTCCGTTATTGTATTGTATTGTAGCACTCAGTAGTTCAATGCACCACTACTCGTAGCTTCTAATATTATTACTACAGACACATATCATAGACTTTCCTATTCGACTGGTGTTTACTGGAACCTAATATTCAAACCACGGTACCAATAAAGCCAGCAAAACTTTGGAATAGATTACTGTATTTTGTCTTTTACATTGACAAACCGTTTCAAAATTCGATCGAAAGAGGCAACCTACTGTAACCACTTCGAGCTTACGTCGGGTTTATTCGTAACAGGGTACCTACCTATGAAGATGCATCGCTGTAAAAGGAAGCCTACGTTTTCTGGAATGAATAATAATGCCCTGGCTTGTCTCTGTCTGGCTAAAAATAAAGGGCTGCGGTTGCAAAAGATGACATGGATCGATAGTGTTTT
Organism: Gandaritis pyraliata; assembly: GCA_947859175.1. Lineage (NCBI taxonomy): Eukaryota > Metazoa > Arthropoda > Insecta > Lepidoptera > Geometridae > Gandaritis > Gandaritis pyraliata. Next base: position 6,393,899 of record OX401875.1, on the reverse strand, counting down.
ACTGTATTTTTGGGACATTGCAACTTCTCAACACCATCAGGATAAAAGATGGAATGCATGGTAGGCTAAGCTTGAACTGTAATTATAGATGCGGTAATAACTCCCTCGTTTTCCTCTTTTCTTCATCTTCAGGTGACTAATCAAAATCTCTGCGGATTTTTAAGGGTATACGCTGTAGCTCGTTTAATATTTGTATGACCAATAATCAACATTTAATTTATAAATGGCACCATGTGAGGTAGTTTTTGAGATTCAAGCCACACCAGTATCCAGTGTTTGGTTAGAAAAACTGCGAATTACTGTACTCCCATTCCGATGATGACAGTATTTTGTTTTCAACGCCCACCCAGCCGCCCAGGTCCAGATGGAATGCCATGCTATACCTAGATAGGTGTTATAGGTAATGAATTAAGATTGGTGACAGAGTTCAGCTAATTCTGGTGACTGTTCGTTCTTTATTGATTGCGGCGTCCTGCCCACGGGTGTCTTGTCTCGTGTCATCGAACTTGGGAGTCTGTAATAACTATATTTGGAAGACCTATGCTAATTGATGAACTGTTTGCGCAAGTTTTTCATGGATAATATGGATATGTAAGACATAATTCGTCAATATCGTCTCAAATCTCGTAAAATAAATGTTTTTAAATACCTCCGGTTTGGTTCCTATAACTGAGATGGTACTACTACGTCTAGGTACAAGAGAAACCTGAAGTACAGACCTAAGTGAAGGCAGGTAAGTAGGTACTATACAATAGCAGTGGGTCAACGACATTGCCAAGGTCGAGGGTCAATGCGGTACCTATCCCACGAGTAAGTATGAAGGTTGCGATATTGTTTCAGCGCCTATTGTTTAAATAAAACTATGGTTTCGTAAAAAGCATGTTACCGTGCTTGGAGAAAACTAAGAAACTTTGCCTATAAGTACTCCTATTCATCTAAAAAAGCCAGTTTGACTCCAGGTTTTAACATAAGGATCATTTAGAGGCAGCTACAGGCCTCGAAAGGCTGTAAAACTTTCGTATTGGCATTTTGACGTAGGCACAAGTGAATCTGCAGCATCAACTACTTACTGATTCTGGAGTCAACGTGATTTATTATCCGCAGGTTCATTTCCATTCAGGTACCTACCACTTGGACTCAAAGCATTGTTTCTTGCTACAGCAGATTTTCTTTTGGTGATTCGCATAAAACGTGTGACCAGTTTACGAATTGTAGAGGAAGGAACACAATCTTCTGCTACAAAACTGCTTGTAAAGCATACCTATCTAAGATGATTCACCCAGTGGCCGTTTTAGACCCCCGATTCCCATCATGCAAGAATACAGTCAAGATCCGTTTGTTCCCTGGTTCCATTATGTTCTAAGATTTAGAACAATGGAACTAGGATATCGACAAGGGAACCACTTAGAATCTGCTTACACAGAAGTGAAGAGGAAATAATTCTCTTTATAAAATACATTTCTGTCTAAAATACAATTTTCATAAGCAGTGGTACTGGAAGGGCAGAGTCCCAGTCATAAATAGCCAGAGGCCCGCGCCACGGCGGATACCGCCACGGTCACAACTGCCGTAATTATCGACGGGACGGTGGAGGTACTGATAACACCATGCCAAATGTGAGATGTTGTGACACTTTACAGTATCTGTTAAGATTCTAACTGGCCGAACCAAACCTGAAGAAAATAAAAAGACAATAAACTATGTACCTCCTGTATGTTCAAGTGGCAACAAGCAGGCCATAGCACATAAATAACAAGTTGGGTACTAATCTGGAAAATGAAGATCAAGATGCCGGCAATAATGAAAAAAAAATTATAAATAGGCTTGACCTTGAATGTTTAAGATGAATCAAACATCACACTCCAGTCGGTAAGAATATATAATTCCTATCCCATAGGTAAAGTACCCATTATTAATCACACTAATCTTAGATTTACCTATGAACCTACAAAGTGTCTCGAACTAGACATAGTGTCATTGAACCCTACTTTGGTGAAGTGTGACACAATCACCTATTGTTGTCCAGATTGATTGAAGCCAGATGTATTCATTTATCTTAAATCTAAATTAGACGACTCTATTAGATCTGCTGATAACATTATTGATAAAACCATGGCTCTTTGTAGACGGGTGCTAAATTAAAGTAGGTAGGTAAACCTCTTATGATGTTTCAAGAATAATAAAGTAGGTATAGTAGTCACAACGATCTTTGTCCCTCTAAAGTACCTAGGCAGTACCCATTTTTGAGTTGAGTTGGAGGTAAGTGAATTTTTTGAGCACAACAGTATGCGCAATCGCACCTAACTTCAGATGGATAAAAGTCTGTTGTGCATACTGTAGGTAAATGTATAGTAATTAAAGAAAGTAACTCATTTGATTTTTAAACACAAACCGCTGATTTTGTGCATGCAGAGTTAATTAAGAATAGGTACCTACCTAGCTCAAACTAAAACTTACAATTTCAGCATGTTTTGAGCTGACAAAAACAAATTACTTAGTTACCTACCTGTATAAGGTACATTACATACCTAGTCCCAATTAGATTATTCACAATAACAACCTCTGCAGTGATTATCGTAAAACAATAAAAACCAACCAAATTATAAGAGCACCTATTACATACCGAGCTACTTAGCACCTAGGTACCTACCTACATTCTTATTTTATTAGTCTTTATGATTGTATGAGCTGTCACTGGGTTCTAAGATTCTGAATCTTACAGGTAAACACAAGGTTACGGAGTATGACGCCACCACGGCCGGCTAACACATATTCACATGACCAAATACAGCAATTTTCATACCTCAAACACCTAAACGGTGACATAATACTCTGATAATATCGAGATGATCGCACGCCGTAAACAATAAAGAAGTTTTCACTCCTACATCAGAAAACTAGAACAAAACCATGAGCAGTCTAAAAATAATTACCGTGATTTCGTAGGTAAACATCACTCACCTGTTGAGCGACTGGCTCTAAGATACTCTCAATGATCTTCGTATGAAATACCGGCATGATTACTGCTGTGTAAAACTTATCTACATGAATAAATCAAAACAAAATAAAGTTCCCACAAACTTCGCAAAATAAAAATAACGTGACACAACCGAACAACACAGAAATCAGAAAAATACTGAATGAAAGAATGAAAAGAAATAACTGAGTGAACTAATTTGTTGGCAATGAACGAACAAAGAATGAACTTCCGGTTATGGATTTGGAGCATGCCAGATTTACTGACAGTGACATACAACAAGAATGTCAAACAAAAAAAAGTGTTTCCACATAGCTTGAAAGCTCCCCGTGACTGTGGACCAAGGACTGATGATTGAAAATTTGTGCAATGCGGATCGCGCCACCGCGCCGCCGCTGCCGTGCCGCTGCTGCGCCTAGAGTCACCAACCATACTTGGTTCCTCGTACAAGTACGAGACTTGTGGTCTTTTGTACTAAGTACGAGGACAAGATTCTAAGGCGTATTCGCATCTAGTGCTCCAGATTGCTCCTCCAGCATTGATCCAGACTCAAGCATAGATTTTGTATGAAAATCTCTACCCAAATCTATGCTTGCATAGGTAACGATTTCATTGTACGACCCTAAAACCGGGAAAAAGACAATTTTCATTACCTACCTAAGTATGTGAAACGTCAAAGTCAAAAAATCTAGGGTTGCCAAGCCAACCCTCCTGGCTGCACCCGAGCTTGCCACTGGTACACAACTTCGTACAACAGTACTGGCGATTGTTTTGAATGTGTTACTCGGCTTTATGCATTTTCATTTGTTTCTTTATTGCTGGTACAATGCACGTTGCTCAATTCTGAAATTGAGACACGAGACTTCAAAAGGTGACTATTTATAGAATAGGTTACCTACCTCCTACCTTGCTGCACACACCACAGTATATTATTATGTTGTTCGTGTGAAAAAAGAAAACACAAGGGAACGTTATAAAATGAAAAAGGTTATGAAGGATATGACCAAGATTTTGTTTTTTTTTTTCAAATATTTTAATAAACCGTACACTTATATTACAAATAACTGTAATAAGTCTTTAGTAACATGTGCATTACGACATAAATAAACAAGTAGTTTTATGCTATATTTCCCTCTCTTACACAGAAAGAAATCAGAAAAATAGCGACTCAGTTATGTAAGTATAGCAGACACTTCATCTGAATTCTGAGATATCTTAATACTTAGGTAGGTAGTATTACTCACACAAATTCCCAAAACATTATTCGATGTGAAAAATTACTTAGATACCCTAAGTTAGATATTTTCTCCAACTAGCTACAATACTACAGTATGAAACCCGTGAGTGAACTTGTATGTTTCAAATTTATCTAAGGTTTATATTTTAACTACTTATACATTAGCTTCGAATTAAATTTGAGGTTATTCACTAGAACCCATTAAAACAGAAAAAGAGCCCAATGAAAAATATGTCTAAATTCAAGTTTGAGCGAGAAGACGATGCAACGATAACATCAGAATTAATAGATCTTAACACACTTAAGACAGAACACAAAGTAAATGTGTGGGTACGGTTGATAACAAATAGTCATAAACTAGTCTAAAATAATATAGTAGTGTTGCATGCAGGATTTTAGTCCAGACACCACAAACCGCAGCCGTTTAATTTAAATACATTGAAAAAGTGACAAGAACAAGGCATAAGTAGGTAGGTATGATAAAAACCTAAATAGGGTATTATGAACACTACGTCGACAAAATGGCTTATTTAACTACTACCTACCTCACCTCACCTACCTTTATTATTATTTATTTACCTCACTACTATAGATATTCAACTATATCGCACTTGATAGATATATTAGGGCAACTGACGCCATAGCTTAGATTGAGCCCGTGCGGCTGACTCTTGTGCCTTTCCGTCAATAGCTTGTGGAATATCGGCAGAATGGCACATTCGAAAAGTTCCGATTCTGAAGAAGCCGCGTACATTTTTCGTTGCTCTGCACTGTCTTGACGTTTCTCGGAGCGTGTGTAGCCGGCTGATTTGCGCTCCTCCCGTTTTCTCGGTGAGCCTGGGGAAAAGGTGTGCTATAAGTTGGGAACATTTTATTTATTCCAGTACCAGTACCTACCTAAGTAGTAAAGTGTCTACCCTTCAATCTACTGTGAGTATACCTATCCTATGTACGGTGTACGATGTGCTGTACTAGGTAGGTACCTTACCTACCAATTCAGTAAGATTCACTTCCTGAGTCTTGACCACAAAATACTGAATACCCTAACCTAAAATTAAAATCGATACCTATGCCTAAGAAGATAGGTAGATACAGCTACATAAATACGTAAGTACCTACCTACATAAGTACCTACTTTGGAAAAGAAAAGCTTACTATTTTTATGCCTAGAAGCGACATTAGGGCTGCTCTTGTGATGGTCTGGTCTCGGCGAATGACCGGCCTGCGTGAGTCGCGGGGAGTCCCCAATCCCTTTAGCTCGCTTCAGCGGCTCCGCTTCTTGCCTCAGCCTTTTCGATGGGGAATCTTGACTTAACCTGAAATTACTCTCAAGATAAGTTAATTAATAATGTTTGTAAATCCTGTCTGTTATTCTTGTTATTACTTATGTGAGGCTGTGAGCCTCGCCAATCGGCGCACACGCACACCTTTTGTAAAAAAGTTCATAGGATTAATCTAGCCCTCACGCATAAGTACCTACCTACCTACTAATAGTAGGTAAGTAAATCTCACCTTTTCACAGGTGATTCCTGAGCCTTAGAAATCCTTATAGTATCAGGTTCAGGCTTGTAAGTCTCCACTTCTTGAGGAGTCTCTGGAAGAGAAGCTATCAGGTCCTCATGTCTTTTTGGCGTGGACTCAGACTTCTGGAGTTTCTCTTCTTGGTAAGATCTCACCTGAAACAACAGAACAGGCATATTCAAATGCTGGATACAGATAGGCTGAACGAAAGCATGCGAAGGCTAGCGGGGGGCTTCGCTTTTTGAATGGGTAAAACTTTGTAAAATATTGGATGCTGGAGTACTTAGTAGGTAATACAAACTTGAGCCGAAGACTGTCGTCTTCTATTCTGCGCTTGCTGAGGTGGAGTGCTGACTGGTTGTGGGAATTCAGACCCTCGACGCTGGAAATCAATAATCAAATTAGATAGGTACGCACTTTACAAGGACCATTTTTAGAAGTTTTCAACAAGCTATTTAAGCCGATCGGGGTCAATGTTGATTTCATTCACCTTTCGATCCGTACAATGACAATGGTAGTTTGTTCGTCATTAAATTCTAATAGCTTTGTTATGTAGGTAATTAGGTAGGTAGGTAGACTCAAAGTTAATTTGAGCTTGTGGCCAACATACGTTATTTACGGTTTAAGCCCGCGTTCAAAGCCTCCAAAACCCTCGTGTTGACATTGCGTAAATGGACTAACCTTAGCCAACCGGTCCGTCATCCGGAGCGTGTCAGCCTCCCGATACCCCTCCGGCGTACCCCCGCGTTCTCTGCCCACTGCAAAGTAATCAGAACCTTAGAACTCGTCCGCAATAGACAATGATGTTCTTGGATACTCATTACTAACCGTGGTTGATGGACGCGTTGGATGCTCTTCGCTCCATGGCGCGGGGGTCGGCTTCTCTGTAATTTCGGAGGCTTTATGGAAACTTAGCTAACTAAGGAAACCTTCTGCTTTCAGAAGCCATGGCTAATATTCCATCTGTTAAAAAACTACTGCTAGCCTCAGTCAGGTAACAGGTGGTTTTTGGAACAGTTTCAGAACACGACAGTTTTCAAAGTTTGAACAAGGTTCGCATATTAAATCATGCCTATGCCTGAAGGGCACAGAACGCAAGGAGTCAAAAACAGACTGTCGAGGAGCTGATTACGCCCAGAAGTTACTTCAAGTTCTTTGTACAGTCCAGTAAAACTAAATAATGCTATTTTCTTAGACTACCTGTGCTGGTGTGGAGATGGTTGCGGTCTGGTTTTCTCTGACACGCTCCTTTGCATCGGAGTATGGTGGTGAGGGGGTGCTGAAAAAGGCACTGGTTTTAGAGCAGCATGGTATTAATCCAAAGCTTTATCCATGTTCCTAGAAAATGCTTACTAGCTGTAGGCGGTGGTGATTTCTGACAGGTGTATTGAAAGGTGTTTGTATCCCATAGGTCACTCTGCACCACAATGAATTCCTTCTTTCTCTTCTCGGAGTCTCTTCTCTGACCTGGAAACATTATCCAACATTGAATTCTAAATCGAAGTAATTTTAATTTACCCAGTAGGTATCCACTTACTTTTTTATGCCACCTATTCTCTAAGTATCATTTGAGTTACAATGCTAACTGGTACGTACATGATTTTCGCCTTTCTATGGAGGAGTAATCAGCATCTATGTCCAGTATGTCTTCTACTTCCTGCTGGAAGCTTATTGGTTTCAAAGGTGGGGTTGGATCTCTCTCTTGACCTGAAAAGTAAAGAACATCCTTGTAGTACAGGATTTTTAACGTCAAGCTAAATCAAAGATTACTACGTGGGAACAGCTGGTACTACCTATGACCTTCCTCTCCAAAACCGGTGGAGGTGACGTCTCAGGGTCCTGTTCTATCGCGACATGCATCAAGTCAGCCAGCAACGCTGCTTGTCCAACGCTGGACATCCGACGGTGTCTTGTCTTTTGCTCTCGTGAAGGTGTTGTTTTGTTGGATAGTGAATCTTGAGTTTTGGCCATCTTCTTTTGGAGCTCCGGCGTCTGGGAAGAGAGAAAGTAAGACGCAAATAATGGCCGCATATTTTCAACGCATGAGTCAAAATGCAATCAATCACGCGAGGCCGTTAATTCAGTGAATACGTGGCTAATCATGCTTTGGTAGGCTGTTAGTGCTCATATCTTAATGACTTCGATAGCTCATCTATTATCTTAACTTGTTTACTTTAGGTGTGGCTGCTTTTGTATACATAGGCTCTTGAATCTTAGCTGGAACAGATTTCACAGCAGGTGTGTCCATCGGCTTCAGTGCCTGTATGGTCTTGGCCTCTGCTTTAACTTGTTCTGCTATCTTCGGCATCAGTTTTGGAGGTTCTTGCGGCTCCTGGAAGAATGGGAACATAGCATTATCCATAGTATCACCATAAATTACTGGTAGCTTTTCTGCAACCATAAAACCGATTTGCTTTGTCTCTAAAATCACTTAAGTACCATGTTGCTTATTAGACCATTCGAATTTGCTAGTTGCTTATTGGACTGACTTATGAATCAGATCCTAAAACCTTGTAAGTTACTGTGTAGAATAAGAGTTACCTCAGTACTCCACCCATAAGGAAGCTTTGCAAGCTGGTCTTTCTCTGGAACAGCTTTAGAAGATGGCGGGCTAGTGTAGTCCAGATGATTTTTGAAAGAAACGTTCTTTGTGGGCTGTTCTTTCTTGGGTTCTTTTGGCATCGGGTCTTTGAGCGCTGGCTCCGGTGGTGCTGATGGTCTTGGCCTAGAAAAACGTAGGTACCTTGCTAATATGGCCTTATAATTGACTAGATAATATTGCAAAGATCAATATCCGGTGTCTTACCTTTCAATGGGCTGTGTTTGAAGGTTGATATATTCCACTTCAGCTCCAGCTGATGCACTCAAGCTGCAAACTGACGTTATGTCACTAGTTTCTGAAACAAATATCAAGAAATAATAGTAAGCCATGGTGGCTCTTCTCACAAAAAAAAACATAGTTGGTCACCAGAACTAAAATATTCTTACCAGCATGGCTGATATTCTCTCTAGGAAGAGGTAGTTTGGTTCTCTTCATGCCTGGAGACTTGGAGTCTCTGATAGAAGACTCAGAGTCCCCGTCTTCGCCTAATTTGCTCAACAGCATCTGCGAGATCAAAATAGTATCTAGCCTTAAGTTCAGTAGGTACCTACCTATCATTTTTAAAGGTTGTGCATAATTTTACAACAATTTCGCCAGAATACCAATATGCAGCAATACTTGTCTTGTCTTACCTGAAGCTCATTCTCCTTTGCTTGCAGAGTTCTTCTGAATCGATTATTAAATGTCCTTAGTTCCTTCATCTTTCGCTCTAGTTCTGGGCCTGGCGACCGACAAGTGTCGTGGGTAGAAGCAGGGCGGAGAGTTGCACGCACTCTGTCTCTCTGATTCGCTGTCGGCTGTTGATTAGTTCTGCGAAGCTCCAATGCCTGAGGGGAAAAAATACATACTTAGAAGATTTGAGTCATTACTAGAAAAACTTGTAAAAGTCCACTTCACAAAAGTAAAAAAGAGGACTTACCTTGGGCACAAATACTAGGCATAGTGTTACTGTAGTGCTGAATATGATGAAGGACGCTATGCAGATGAAAAGATAGTCCTTACGATCTGAGAGTACCTGAAATACACCAAAAACTCTTAAATGTAAATTCAAGTCCCTGATGTCCAAATAAAGAGATCAGTAGATGCTAAGTTCATACAAAATAGTTCAGTTGCTTACCAAGGTGATAGCAGCTCCCATTATGCACATGATAAGTGCATTGTACACAGACATGCCGATGTGTTGAGAGTCGTTTAGAGCCGGTATAGAGACATGACGCGTCTCCCAAGCCAGGAATGCACCGAACACCTGGAATAAAATATTGTAAAAGATGTTATTATCTGTTATCAGAAGCAATTAGGACCAAATGAGGACAGGATTAATTTAGCAGAACCGCAGCAGTATCGTGGATACTACAAGCTAAAGATGGGCAAAAAAATCAGCGAAAGCAGATCCTGACGACGCTTGAAAAGTCCCTGACTTACCAACAAAAGGCCTTTGTAAGCATAGATGACTCCTATGAAGATGGTCATACGCTCCGACTGGCAATATTCATTCTCTTGGACGATAACGATGTCCTCGCTTGATGGATGTGGCTGCAAGTAAATCAGAATAATTAAAGTATAAACAATTCAAACACTGGAACCACTACAGGTGCACCCAGGCTCGGCAAGCATTCACATGCAACAGTGTCGTATACGCCACTAACACTTCAAAGGGAAGCCATCCTAAGAAGCGCCGATCATCAAGAAACAATCACCACTTCTTGGGAAATAATGGGCTTGACAAGTGCAAGACTCTGCGCTTTCGAGAAGATGACTTAATTCATTAGCGAGCGTGCACCATGAGTGCTACTGTGACTTAGGTTAGCTACATCAGTCTGTTGCTGTGGTGAAAGACTCCATTGAATACAATTCTGCGATCCACGTACAGAGACTTAAAAGCTCTGGCTCACATTCACACATCTCTCGCTACTCGAGAATAGGCTGTTCCAACAGCAAGAAAACTATGCTGAAATAAAGGAATTCAGATTTATATCTTTCCTTAAATCCAGTACTTCATAGCAAGAAGGCAAGTCATCAACTGACCTGCGAAGCCCCGAAGAACCCTTCTTCCTGTAAAATAAACATCAATGGCCTAAGCCGTTTAGACCACTTTTTCTAAACGAATTTCGTGCGTATAGCTGCGTATACTTACATACGGATCCATCTGCTTTGTTGCTCGGAAGAAAGGGTCCAAGATCTGCCACGTTGTCATAATGGTCAGGTCAATTGCCAGGAGGACTCCCACTACTATGAATAATTGGTAGTCTTTTATAACCTGCAGAAAGAAAAGACCTTCACCAAACTCTAGGATGCTAACAAATGGATAAAGTAACATCCATCGGTCAACAAGTCAGCTAGATAAACAAAGTTTGGAACCGCACACGTGAAACATACCTTCTTATTCAGCTTGACATCGGTGAAAATGGAATGCACTCTCCATGTCTTCGAAAACATTGCTCCAAATGCCAGACTAAACCCAGCCATTAGCAACCAAGCTCTGGCTGTGCAGATGTATGGGAACGCGGCTGTAGAACTTCAGATGTATAAAAGACTGGTTAAGATAATAGATAGTCAAGTGTATGGTACATGGGTGTGGTTTTATATCAGCAGGCAAATAAGAAGAAGAGATTATGTACAAGAGAAGAACCGATAAAGTTTCAGGATTCTGAACGACTATGAATACCTACCACTAGATTTTGTTAAAAACTTTTTGAGTTCAAACTAAGACATGGTGTCCTTATTTCCTCAAGCATGCACTGCATGCAACTGTTTGAGGATTACAAAAATCTGGGGTGTATAAAAGTTACTCCTGCTTTGATCAATAGTTCTGGGTTTAAGTAGGTAGGTCTAGGTACATTCTGTTTTTATAGAATCGTATACCTAGCTAGAAGTAAAAAATCAATCGCAGATCGATTACCATAAGTGTTTTATATCAGTATGTTGATGCGAACGCTGCAAAAACAAGCATGCTCAAACCAAACCAGCAAATAATATCAAGCATAATAAGATCCACCTTTAAAATACTGAAAGCATCCAAGAGTCAGTAGAGCTTTCTAACAAGTTGCAACATAAGTAGGATACCTTTACAAGATACTGTATGGATGGCTTTGAATAATGTCTCTTCTCAGCTAACACTGAATGGTCATTAATTAAATAAAACAATTTCTTGGTACCAGTTGCAACTTGTCAAGAAACACATACCATGTAAGAGGATAGATAAACCAAGAAAAGACCTCACATATCACCAGCGACAGAAGCCCGCGGGATGAGAAACAAACAAACAAACCAAATTTGGAAACATGCTGACTCCTGCGACCTAGAAAAACAGCCTAGGTCTTTCTCAGAAATATCAGAATACAATCAACAAGGGCAGAACCGTAGCCAGGATTGTTTGTCCATCATCTCTGTTCTTTTCTTATATCTTTGTTCCAATATATCCAATATATCTTTGTTCCAAGTTCTAATATTCTTTATTCTGTTTATCCTACGTAAATGCATAGATTTCAAACTCCCAACCTTTTCCCTGGCTACGGTTCTAGGGGTAGTATTATTCCCAAATCGGTTTCACAGGGATGAAGCCAAGCATAGGGGTAGGTTTACCTCCGCGCGGCGCGTCCTGAGAAAGACCTAAGGAATGGCAATGAGATCAGATGGCGTCAGCGTGACAGTGCCAGCGACATGCGTCCATGTTATGTGCTACAAGTTTTACTTAGTTTGTTTTTTAGTTGTTTTACTGCTTGAACGGTAACTGGTAGAAGCTACACTTTCTGGTGAAAACATTGAAAAGCCTGTAATCAAATAAGCAGTAAGAAGAATCACCAGCTATAACGAGGGACCTCAAACTCACGAGGGCTAAATCTCTCAGACACATTTCAGCAACGATAGTGAACTTCTACCAGGGACCATAATGATTAAAATTATGAACAATGGTTTTACCTTAAATCCAAAAAGTTGGAGAGAACATAAAAAATTGTGAAATTGCGGTAAAAGAACAGCATAGAAAAAGAGACTATAAGTACTTTGGTGATTGTGTTAAATAATAAGTGGTGTGGGTCCTGGTTATCCGTCTGAAGATATGTGGCATTCATTCCAAACAGCAGTTTGAAAACTTTGAACTAAGTAGCACTTTTTTGATACGTCCCCTTGATTTTTACATCTGTTTGCAATGGGTTTCGACCATCTCATTTCAAGAACTTGCGTATGTTGGTTTTCACTGCCAACCTAACGTGATTCTAATCTAAAGATAGATAGAAAATACTTTATTGGACACCTTAACTTAGGGATCTAGTCATATTTTTGATGTTCTGCCTGTATTTTTGTCAGCTTCTTGGCTCCACGCTCCAGACGTATTTTTATACTGATAAAACCGCGAAATGCCACCTGTTTTTATCCCTTTGAAGCTCTTCTGTCGATCAGACTGTTATCTTTAGATGTCTTCAGAAGATCACTTACCAATGCTGCTCAAACTTGAGTCCAATCCGAGGAAGATGACACTCAGGTAGGTCAGCATGCATCCCACGATGATGAGGTTGTTGAGGTGTGGGGAGGACATTTTGATGTATCTTGAGGAAGAAACATCAATATTAGTTTTTTCGTAGATTAGGTAGGTACCTACATAAGTTTTGCTTAGCTGTCTTAGCGAGTCCAAAAGGAAGTCATTCAAACAATTTTTCGGGTTTGATGCAGTGATCTACACATTTTACACACCTTTGATTCCTGTAATGGATGTTCATAGCTAGAAACCCGGTAGCCAAGATAATACCAGCCACAGAGCAACAGACCAGCAGGGAATAGATCGTGATGTTCACTTGCGTGTGCTCGATGAGGCGAAGAGTGCGGTCTTTTGGTGGATTTCTGAAAATATTCCAAGTTTCTTTATGCATGACCCACAAAGTAGGTTTGAATGAACCTGTGGCTAACTCTTCTGATGATGTTTAATTGTCGTCTAAACTTATTTCAAAGATGAAGGTAATATCGGCACGGCGGCAGTAGCTCGAGTGTCAGTGATTAGGTTTTAATTGATTAACTTGGTTGAATTTCTAAAGAAAAGGCATTTAACAGATTACTTACTTGCCAACCCACTTGAAAGCCTCCCAGCTACTTAGATCTAAGTGGTCTCGTTCAGCACAGTACTCTCCTACTTTCACTTCTCCAATGTCTTCTCCTTGAAACTGCCTGAGCAAGATAGATGCTTTTCTCTCGTTGTCATAGAAACGGACTGGCCCCTGGAAGTAGTGCCTTAGTGAGTTTAGAAATAATGATGCATAACCAAGTGTTTGCGTTTTTGAAGATATAAGCAGATAAAGACCACGGCTTTTATGCGTTAAGTACTCACGGTAACTCCTTCGAATGTAACATTACTCAAAGCCTCCAAAAACAGCTGTTCCCATTCCTTGTCTCTATATTTGAAATCCTGAACCGTTTTCTCTTTGTATCGTAACTTCACACGTTGAGCTACCGTTTGTATAGCGAGCGCCATGGCCCATATGCCTGCAAAAACATCCAGAAAAATAATAACGAGCCAAGTCTGGTCCCAGGTTGGGTGCCACTTTGAAATTACAAGTGTGATTTTGAGCTTGGATTCGCTAGCTCCACAATACTATACATACAACTTACCGTCATACGTGTATCCATGGAACCTCGAATATTCAAGGCCTCTTCGGCGATTGTACTCAACTTGATAATCGTTTGCAGTCTGAAAATTACATCATTCAGGCAGTTTGACTTTATTACCTATATAAAATTTCTTTTTAGATTTAGCTCTCATATCCAACTTTCCAGCACAAATTAAATATCATGTAGGTCACCTACTTACCTACCTACTAATCGTGATGCATCTTTTGGGTTGATTATAAGATTACCTACCTACCACAAGTCTTTAAGTATAAGTACTCACGATTCCAGAAACAGTGACCTCCCCAGTAGTAGACAGCGGCAGTAGATCTGTCAGTATGGTGGTGTCGAGCGCGGCGGTGAGGTTGGTGCGGGCACATGGTGCACGCTTCTTCCACCAGTTGTCACTGTACGTACCTAGGAGCAGCCATGTGTAGGCTCGTCCGTACATCTCTAGGCTGAAACGTACGTACACGGCAGTTTTAGAACTGTTTTATTATTTATCGTAATACTACAGTCGACTAGCAGACGCACGTAGCTTACACTAAGTATACTTCGGTTTTTTTACCACGTTAGAATTCGTGATAGAGAACATTCTAACTAAGATCTTACTTGTAGGCTTCACAGAAGATTCTCAAAGCCCAGGTTTCGTTGAAGTTTCCCAATATGATCCTGACATCTTTTTCCTTCAGCTTAGACAGAGCAGTTCTAACTTCAGTGGCGAAACTTTGAGTCTCTTCTATGAGGAATCCGTTGGAATCCAGATCTGCTAAAAGCCGGTTATGAGCCTAGAAAATAAAAATATCTATAGAGCCCCTGTTGGGCGCCACTTTTGCCTCTTTTAAGGCGTCAAAGTTGATTAAGTTCTGAATTTATGATTTCTGAACTTACCAGTGCGTATCTAGGTTCGTTTTGGTATAAAGTTCCGACCCGCGTCCAGTTAAAATGCTGCAGCAGCCGGATTCGTGGTACATTGAAGGCGTTCTCTGATGGCACGATGCGGAAGAAGTTCGGGAACGCTTCCCGTGTGAACATCGGGTGGGTGTCTGCGTAGGACAGCTACCAAAGAACAGATGAATCGTTAAGTAATAATTATGATCGTATGTAATCGTAAGCAAATGACCAACTGGTTTACCGACTGCTACCTAATTTTATCCACCATTTTAAGAATTCAAAAACGCAGCTTGGTTTCAGCTTTTTTACCTGTGTAAGATGCCAATGCTTTGAAGCCTTGGCGATAGGATCCGTGACGTGCGTGCACGCAGCTCCGAATAGCATCAGCTTATGAGGGCCGCTGTGCATCATGTCGAAGAACGACTTCACGCCCACTGCTGCATTACACTGTAATCAATAACTATGTATACCAGCAATTTTTAAAACCATGCTACCAGGAATGAGCTAAGATTTAAATAAAGTGGGGAGAGGTCCCAAATAAACGGAGAGACAACTCCAAGCAGCTTTAGGTGGCTACTGCACAAGATCAATCGATCTGGCAATGCGTATACGAAGCCTAGGTAAGTATGTTTCTGTAGGTATGTAGGACGGCTGAAGTGATCGTAGTAGATGATGTCGTTATCTATCCCTATTTGTACTCTGTGCATCAGCTCAGCACCTTCCTATTATCTATGTTCTTACCTCAGTGTCATTCCACCACATGTGAAGGCGGTAGTTCCTGAGCACGGAGTCATGTTCGTTCACGTGGTCGAGTGCCAGCTTCACACTCGGCATCACACCTCGCCCTGGAAATATGCTGGATGATCAAGTCAATACGAATCGATGATGAGACCACCAGTGGGCCAAGACGCGCTGCGAATGCTACTTATATATCAGTTGGTACATCATCATCATCCGCAAGAATAGGTAGGTAGGTGAAGACACTCGAAAATTTTAAAGATCTGCCTTATCAGTGTCTGTCTGAGCCCAAAATAACTTCGTGAGATCAAGCCATCTAAAGCCGCGTACGGCTGCCGCGTAAGCAGCTCGCGCTGCGAGCTAGACCGACAGACCGACCGACGACGGCGGCGCCGTCTGTCGGTTTTTGGTCGCGCGTCAAAGGGGACGCGCACGCCATAGAATATAGGTAACCGGTCAAAAGCATGGTCTGAGAAGTTCCACTTTAGTTCCTAAAATAAAGACGTTTTTACCGGTATTAGCATTCTCCACCCCCTTCCCAAAGGGGAAGAAACCCGCGATGTAGACATCAGTCCTTCGGTTCAGAATAGCATCCAGGTTTGGCTTCTGCGGCACAGCCTGGCTGATGGACAGCATTGTCAGGAGTATAATCAGCATCATGACCGCTGCAGAAAAATTATTGTTTAATACTTACCTCACTTTACCTTATCTTCACCCAGCAGTGGGTGAACATACAGGCTGATTAGATAGATAGATAGAATACTTACCTTGTTAGTGAGTAGACGTAGCTAAGTATGTACCTAAGTACCGAATCTGACTATCGATTTAAACTTTATGTCCTTGAACTTATTAAATTCATTTATTTTAAAACTGAACTTGCTATGGTATGATAGAAAATAATAAATAAACTATTATTTCAGGCAGACACATCCATCCAGAATCCATCCTAAGCCAGAGGTAGGTTACCTACCTACATTAGGTAAATACCTATACCTGTATCTACCTACACTAGGTACCTTACCTAGTAGCTAGGTTAGGTACCTATTTATGAAGGACGTGCTTTAATTTTTAGGACTTGGGTACCTTTCGTAACTCTCAAACTCCCGATAGGTAGTATCTCCATTACTCCTTCAACATAATCAGTCTTGCTGGCGGTTTCAGGACGTTCAACACTCACAGATATTCTATCAGCACTAAAACACTTTAAACCAAGGTTTTTGATTCTTAACAACCGACTTTTAACTGAAAAAATAAGACAGAAATGCTTGAAAAGAAATAAAAACTCTCATTTCCGCTGAAGCAGTCTTTTCAGCTCGTATCCAGGCGTAGAACTGTTTTTCTTCAAGCCTTGAGCATAAAATAAACCTTAACGGCTAGAGTATAAAGCTTACTTACCCGGAGCTCCGTAGAGCTTTGCTTACATGCGAGCTTTATAACTGAGCTTTCGAAGCTCACTCAGGAATCATTCTTGCATTGATAGGGATAAAGTGGAAAGTCCAGTACTTTCTGTAGGTTTATAAGTTGTTTTGCCTCGGACGGTTTTAAGCAAACAAGAAAAGTGTAGGCTTTCGCGCTGCGGAATCGATACAGGGGGTGGTGGAAACTTGGAAACCCTAGTGATGTGACGTAAGGTTCAATCTTGTGACGTGATGTGGTCTAAAATAGTAATAGATGCTGGCACCTACTACCTACTACTAAATAAACTAATGTGTGAGCTTACTAATTTAATGGTACCTGTATGAGTTGCTAAGCCATAAAGTTCAGAAGGTCCTCCATCTTCTGTAAGTACACTAAGTACCAACCTGATGAATAAACAATATGACAATATGGAAAATCTTAATTACCAACCTTTACATAGAGACCTATTTACCCTAGGTCAGAAAAAACTAATTAGACAATCATCGTAACTCCTTATCCCATCTCTACATGATACAGCCTTCTGCCCTACGCTACGTAAGCATGCGCGCGGAGCTAGGTAGTTCGGGGTTTGGGCGTGTCGTCTGGTTATAGCTCAATGGTCTGGGTACTGTGGCTACTGGCTGGGCTCACTCAGTATACAGTACCAAATGACAAACGAACCTATCTATTTTCATTTCAGGCTTACCTACTCGAGCTCGAGTTGAAGGGTTGTGTAATGTAGTAAGTAGGTAAATGCATTTTGGAGTTATTTTGTTAGGTAGGCATGTATGTAGGAACCTACCTCTAGAGGTGCTCATCAAAAGAATAGTAATAATGTGTAAATCGTTCATTAATTATTTATTAGTTTTTAGTACAAAACTAAATTTTTAAATACCACGCTCTAATGCTATTTTATTTGATAGATCTTATTTCAATGACAAAAAAGCCGTGTTGGCCGAGTGGGATTGTACCTCGACTTTCGATCCGAAGGTCGTGGGTTCAAATCCCGGCCGTGCATCAATGCATTTTTCGTTCGGAAAATTTATATGCGCATTAACACGAGCTTTACGGTGAAGGAAAACATCGTGAGGAAACCCGCGGCTTAGTCAGCTCCGCACGTATTGACCTTGTCTTTCCTGTGGATACGGCTGACTAGGCTGAGAGGATGGTATAGGTGCTGGGCAAGCCTACTCCATCTAAACATTGTCCCAGGCACTACAGTGTCCCGTTAAGTGTAGGCATAGGTTGCCTCCTGACGCTGTATAAATCATCTTCAATAGATGTAAAGGCCTATTATATATATATATTTCAATGACAGTAAAGATGGTTTTCTTCAAGCAGTTCCATTATTTTGACAGATCATTGTCGTTATTGCCAGTGATAAATAAATTACGTTTCATTCTCATCTCAACTCTCTTGACCAAACCGTTAGCCGTATAAGATTTTCATACCCGAAATTACGTAAGTTATATTCTTTCATGAACTTGAAAAGTATTATTTTATCGTTTTTGATACAGACAATTTACTTTTTTATCCTCAGGAAATGTGCGCCAGTCACTAATTTATGTAGCTTCATACAACTTGTTCTTTAAGAAATTATTAAATGACGTTCCGTTACACGCTTAATTTGACATTATTGTAAAAGTTCCACATAAGCGGCGTAAACTGACAACACCGCCGAATACGTGGCCCGGACTATAGTTCTGTGTGATTTCTGTCTTGTTTATTATTTTTTGTGTGTTATTTCGATAATAATCTGCTGTGAGGCCGTAAGTAAATCAAGATAAAGTTATTGCGCTTCTACTCAGGATAAAACATTGGCTACAGTCTTGCAAATATTCAGAAAAAACTGTGTACAAAGTGGACGATGGCAGCTGTCAATAATTTACTAACAAGATTTCGTGGTATTTTACCATAATTCTGGCCTGGTTTTTAATTATGTAAGGCTATTAGGCAAATGGAACCTGTCTAGCACCTTCGTACTTTCTTCGGGGGTTATTCGATTGTGAAATTGGTTAATTAGTTAGGCGCATACCTGTCTCTTTGGATTGTATCATAGAGTTGAATAGGTGTTTTTGTGTGGAATTACATATAAATTCCCTGTAATTACAGTGTTGGTAGGTGATCAACAACTACTGGTAAACTCTTCTTATCTGTTCATAAACCTGTGTTTCATTGAAATGAGAACAACCTCTTATCAACTTCGATGACATACATTTTATTCAGCTTCCAACATACTCAGATCAGTAAGTTTATCTGCAATTTATTTACTAAAACTGATTGTATATCGTATTTGTATTATCAAATACAAAAGATAATCTGTAAAAATTATTCAATAATATACCTACTACCGGAGTGTAGGCACTCCGAACATATCTTAAAAATTTTCTTATTGTTAAAAAAACAAACCTATGGTACCAACTAAATTTGACCAGGATTTCCTCTCTGTGTGATCAGAAACTAGAATTGATACCATGCTACATACCACTGAAATAAAATGTAGATAGATAAAAAAATTTCTACAAATTATTGATCACTTACTAGGTACTTTATTATTTCCAGATAAGTTGGCTTCTTCAAGATGATGAATCCACAATATCCGCCTCCAGGGCAAAACAATAATGCACCAGTTAACCCTCTCGGGTACCCACCAAGCTCACAAGAATACAACGGAGTGCCAAACTCTAGCTATAGTCAGATGCCATCCAATGGACCACCGCCGATGAAGCCATTTGATCCGGACATGGCTCAAAAAATGCAGAATATGAATCTGAATGGTCCACAGGGGTTCCCCACAATCCCATCTTCTCAAATACCTCCAGGCCAGGTTCCACCTGGATCTTTTTCTCCAAATTTTGGTCCAGGGCAGATGCCTCCAGTGCAAAGACCTGGACCTGGGCCAATGCAGGCCAGACCTCCAGTGAGTGGAGCTCAATTCCCTCCATCAATGGGTCCTCCTTCAATGGGCCCACCTTCAATGCGCCCTCCGTCATCCACTCCAGGTCCTGCGCCTGCGCCACAAGGGTACAGCCAACCATCGAGTCAGGCTACTTCTCAATTCCCTCCTGGCCCTTCGATGCAGCGGCCGCTTAGCGCACAGCCTGGTCAAGGACCTCCGAATTCTCAAGGCCCGCCTTCTCAAACTCCTCAACAAGTTCCTCAGGGTCCCAAGCCTGGCATGCCTCAGATGGGACCTCCACAACCAGGAATGCCGCCACAACCCGGTCAGGCGATGCCTCCACAGCCTGGGTTACCCCCTCAATCTCAAACAAATCAAATACCAAGACCTGGCATGCCACCTTCATCACAACAAGGTCCAATGCCTGGGCAGACAATGCCACCACAAGGAAGGCCAGGCCAGCCAGGCTTTCCTCCTCAACCTGGTCCAGCACCAGGTCAGTTTCCAAGTCAACCTGTTATGCCTCAAACTAAACCACAACCTGCATTAGGTCAGCCTGGATTACCTTCTCAACCAAGCCAACAAGGTCCACCTCAGCCAGGATTCCCACTCCAGCCTGGTCAAGGAATGCCTCCGCAACCAGGCCAAGGCTTGCTTCCGCAGCCCGGACAGTTACCTCCTCAACAGGGCGTACCATCTCAAGGATTCCCTCCACAGCCTAATCAGCAATTTGGACAGCCTGGATTACCGCCGCAACCGAGCCAAATGCCACCTCAACCGGGTCATCAGTTTGCACCCGGTCTACCGCTTCAGCAAACTCAAGGCTCGCCCTCCCAGCCAGGGCTACCACCGCAGCCTGGACATCAATTTGGGCAGCCTGGACAGCCTGGTCAACCTGGATTACCCCCACAGCCTGGTCAGCCAGGGGCACAACAAGCCCAGAGTCAAATGCCAGGGCTTCCGTTCATGCCGCCGCCGCTATCGCAGCAAAGACAATTCCCGGGACAACCCGGACCCCCCGGCCCTCCTGGACCGCCAGGGCCTGGGGGCCCCCAGGGTGCGTCTGCTGGATACACTGGTGAGTTCTATCAATTGGTTAAAAAGCATTCATTATCAAAAAACAAAAAGTCACGTCATAGAAATATTTGATCTTATCTGCTATTTTGTAAAATCTATAAATTAGTTTCATTGCGGCCAGTTTACTCATAATTATCACAAGAAAACCCTCCCTCTTTCAGGAATGCCACCAATGCCACAGCAGGCTCAACAGCCCCCTCAACCTGGTTTCCAGCAGCCTCCTAATTACACGCCCCAACAGCCCCCCGCTAACTACCCCCCTCAACAAGCATCATCTGGCTACCCCCCTCAGCAATACCAACAAACCCCCTTCCCGGGCCAGCAGCCGAGCTATCCTAATCAACAGTATCAGCAGCCGCAGCAGAAGAGATTGGATCCTGACCAGATGCCAAGTCCTGTGAGTTTTTACAATCTACATTTGAAGATAGGCTGGATTCTTCTAAATCAAATGGAAATATGAACCCATGCCACATAGGTTCCAGAATTCCATGCTATTACGGTGTAAATTTGCCAAAGGGGATTTTGAGACTTTTAGTCTCAAGATCCCCTTGATTCAAAAATTTTGAAATAAAGGGGATTTTGAGACTAACCCCTGTGGTACAGAAGCTTACATCATCAAATCAGCCTAAAAAAGTCTGTCAAAGTCAAAATTTCTTTATTCAATAAAATCACAAGGATCATTTAGAAATTTTGTTGCTGGACATATAAATCATAGGAAGTGTGTTGGATGGAGAAAGCCCAAAAAGCTACAGGTTGATAAGGCTGATATGATGAGGTAGTCTTGTGAAATGGGTTGATAATTTAATATTGTTACTTTATAATCAATCTGTTTTGAGACACAGTCAGCATTTCCACCGGATAAGCTGTGTGCAAGGAAAATAAAATAAATAAATATTCATGGACTTTACACACAACGCCCTCTAGTCCCAAACTAAGCAAAGCTTGTGATATGGGAACTAGATGGCTGATAGAATACTTATATACTTTTTTTTTTGTAAATACATACTTATAATACATAGTAAAACCCAGACATAGAACAAACATCTATGTTTTCCACGCACAAATGTTTGTTCTCAGTGGGGATCGAACCCACGACCCACAGCACGGAAGGCAGAGCCATTACCGACTGAGCTGTGACGCCTGTCACGCCTGAAAAAATCCAATAGTACCATTATGTGACAAATTAAGTGTTATTTACTATTGGTAAATATTTTCCTCGCACATCTATGGTGTTTCTTATAACGATGTACTGTCTTCAGATCCAAGTAATGGCTGATGATGAACAGAACCGCAGTGGAGTATTCGTGACCAACGACAAGGGTCTGGTACCGCCGCTGGTCACCACTGACTTTGTTGTTGATGATAAGGGGAATGCAAGTGAGTTTAATACTTATACTCTATTGTACTATCTGATACTCTTACTGATAGAGAGGATCTAGCTAGAGTATGCTTCTTATCTAAAACGAAGGAAGTTACAAGTTAAGACTGTTCATAAGCCATACGTGTTCCAATAAACCTGATCATGTCTGGGTTTGATCTAACTTGTTTGAAGGTTTCTAGACGCCATTACTTTCGTTTAGATATTTTGTCTGTGATGTCTGAAACAGAAGCTCCAATTTCAATGACATTTTTTCGTAAGAAAACAGACCAGTACCTTGATCACGAATAAATGTGACAATCGTAAACGTATCGTAACGCTAGCGTATCCGAGATACACTGCGCGGTGACGCTACAACGTTCGGCAGTCGAGCTGGCGTTGACGCTCAATATGATTGGAATACGTCAGGTTTACGTAACGCGGCCACTGTCAGATTTGTTCGTGATTACCCCTCAGTACCTCCAACCCTCTGTGCTCCAATCCTATTTGTTTGTGTGCGTGTTATTATATTGTTTCATGTTTTGTGTTGTGTTCCAGGTCCTAGATACATCAGGAGTTCCATGTACACGATTCCCGTCACAGCTGATCTGTTGAAACAGACTGCCATGCCATTCTGCTTAGTTGTAAGTTCAAATTTTGGACATTTTAGTCGTAGTAGGGAATCTTGTGAAAGAGTTTCTCCGTAGAAGTGCTACCACCGTAACTATTTCGCCGCAAAGTCGTGATGCTTACATTCCCTGTTCTGGTTCAAAGGGTATGGGTGACGATGCTATTACACGCACCTGAAACATAAAACCTTTGATGGTCAAGGTCTCATAGTGCACATCCTCAGAGGATGTGTAATACATTGCTAGAAGCAGAGGCTACATTAGCCATTTATATCTCAAGAGTGATGGACGCAGTTCAAAGTCTCATAGTAATCGACCTCAGAGGACGTGTTCTGCGAGATAATACATTGTTATAATTATAAGCAAAGGCAACATCAGCCATCGGCTTCTACCATCAACGTTTACCTGTAATGTATATAAAAAAAAATATTTCTCCCTTCCAGATATCTCCAATGGCAGAAACAGTAGGCAACGAACTCCCCCCACCCCTTCTCGACTTTGCAGCACTAACCGGCTCGGCCGGAGCAGGACCTGTTAGATGTTCCCGCTGCAAAGCATACATGTGTCCAAGCATGAAGTTTGTGGACGCTGGACGGCACTTCCAATGCGCGTTCTGTAAAGCTACTACCGAAGGTGAGTGGTTTTAGCTCGGAAATGGACGTGGAACCTTGCGATAGTTTCATTATTAGTTTTTAAATTGTGACTCGGAGGTCTGACTCTTCATGTATTGCATTTCAGTGCCAATGGAATACACGCAGTACATAAACAGTATGCAGCAGTACGGACGTGTGCCGGCCGAGTTGGCGCTGGGCGCGTACGAGATCGTTGCTACTAAGGAGTACTGCAGGGTATGTCACTTACACCTGTACTATTTAATACATAAAAAATTTGATAATGTTGCGTAGTGAAAAATGCTAACTGATTATCCCCTACATTCTAAGGTTATAGAATGCAGCGATTTCAGATACAATAAACAATCTTGATAAATCAAGTTTTCCAACCAAAAGATGTGCATCAAAATTTTACCAATAAAAACATTTTTTGGTCTGAAAACATGTTTGGAAACAGTTCATTGCTGAACCTTTGCATTGTTATTCTCTGGATCGTGAAGCTTTGCGATTTTGCATAATTATATTCTGTGATTATGTTAAAAAATGTTGAAATGTGCGAGCGAGAAGTTGATTTGCGTTTCCCGTCGCCTTACCAATGCATTGAGGAAATGTTGACAAACGTGATTCTATAAAAGTACTTACCTACCTATTTTAAATTTTCCAGAACAACACACTACCAAACCCACCAGCCATAGTCTTCGTAATCGACGTCTCATACAACTCCATCAAAAGTGGTCTTCTAGAAATTCTCTGTGAAAACATTATGAGTATAATCGCTGCTATGCCGAAGGACGAGCAGACGGGCAAGAGTTGGACCAGAGTCGGCTTTATTACGTACAGTTCTACTGTACACTTCTATAATATCAAGGTAATTTGGTGTCTACTATAATGAAGATAAAGTCCAAAACGTAACTTTTGCATCTAAATTTTTTTTTTTCAAGAAATTTGATTTTTATGAATTAGTTTATAGCTTTGAAATCGTCAGTGCCTTCATCTCGAATTAATGTGATCATCGTAAATGTATCGTAATGCTTGCGAATTCGAGATACACTGCGCGGTGACTGTACACCGTTTAGCATTCGAGCTGGCGTTGACGCGCAACATGATTCGAATACGTTAGGTTTACTTAAAGCTAACTAATTTTTTTTTAGGGTAACCTAGCCCAGCCCCAGATGATGTCAGTAGGCGACGTGTCAGACATGTTCGTGCCACTGCTGGAGGGCTTCCTGGTGTACCCTGAGGAGAGTGGACCTGTGCTGGGAGCCTTGCTGCAGCAGCTGCCTTCCATGTTCCACGATAACAGGGAGACTGAGACTGTACTACTGCCCGCTGTACAGGTAACTACTACAGGGTGACTGAATAGTGACTGAATACAGTGATTAGTAGAACTCTTTGTGTGCTCGCTCCTCCGGGTACAGTACTAGCACCTATTTCTGTGCACAGTGCTGCTCGCATTGCTGTGTGCCGGCTTGAAGGTGCCGGTGCTATTACACGCACATCACACTTAACGCCTTTATGTCTTAGAGTGATGGACGGATATAGTTGTATAAAAAAAGTTACCTGTATATTTCCTGAGTAAGTTACCTGCTTGTTTCAGGCAGGTCTAGAAGCCCTCAAGGCGGCGGACACGGCGGGCCAGCTGTTGGTATTCCACACGTCCCTTCCAACGCACAACGCGCCCGGGAAACTCATCAACAGAGAGGATAGGAAACTGCTCGGCACGGATAAGGAAAAAACTATCTTGGGTACGTAAACATACATGCTAAAATGGTTCCATGCTCTGAACTGGGTGCTTTTTTCATCAGCTCTGTAATCTAGTTATGAGGTATCTCAGGCATAATTTGCAGTTTGAAACACTCAAAGTATTAGTCCTGAAGTCCATACTCCAAAGTCTAATGATCCCCAGCAATGATAAAGAGGATCTAAGGAGATTTTCGCTCTTTTTTTATTCTAGTGTTGCGATTGACCTATAATATTTTTAGTTTTTAGTAGTAATAGATAAGTTTGATGATTTCAGCGCCACAGACGACAGCTTACAACGAGCTGGGCCAGTCTTGCTCCGCGGCCGGCGTCAGCGTAGAGATGTTTGTGTGCAACCAATCTTACATCGACGCTGCTACTATAGGTACGCACGAGACACGTCCACCTATACTGTTTGGACTTTAAACTATTAAAGACGACAGTGTGTTTGTGTAGGAGGGCTGCTAGCGCGGCGCGCGGCTGTGCCTGCGCCTGCGCCTATTGCCCTCCCGCCCCAACGATTATCTGCATTGTATAAAGCGTAGTTATGATTATATTGGGTGTATAACCTGACCTGTGGCCGTGTGTACCGTACCTTATTTGTATTTCTATCCTTCATTGAATGTTTTCTTATTTAGACGAGTTACCAAATTATACTTCGTTTTCTAGAATCATTACGTTCAAATTGGTCGCTAAACATTTATTTTTTGTAGTTTTTGACATTGGAATTTTTTACGAGCATAATCTCTACTATGTGTCAGCCATCTTGGCGAAATCGTTTACATTTACTAAACGCTGTGCCAGGATAACAGATTATTTTCTATGTCGGCTTGTTCCATCATTGTATAAAAAAAAGAAACGTGTTTCATAAATAAAATATTAATTTTAGGACAACTTCCACGGCTAACGGGCGGACAACTACGAAAATACACATATTTCACGGTAAGTCTACTTTTTACTAAAAATAACTTTATCTATTCCTGTACAAAATGCAATAAGTATTTATTGAGCGCTTTTATCGTTTTCCGTCGAACGTCTCGTCAAATTGTACAGCTTATTTTTGTCCGCAGTTTTCTGTATCTTGTTTCACTCACTAAAAGATAAGTTAAGAAAAAGTTTGTCATTACTAAAATTATCAAGGTATATTTTTGTTTTGTTATTCAGGCAGAAGTGGACGGCCCCCGCCTCCTGTGGGACGTGTCCCGCGTGGCGTCGCGCGTGACGGCGCACGACGCGGTGATGCGCCTGCGCACCTCCACCGGCGTACGCGCCACCGACTTCTACGGACACATGTTCATGAGCAACACTACCGACGTCGAACTGGCTGCTATCGGTTAGTACTGTTGATTTTAAAACAGGGTATGTTATAGCAAGGTATGTTAGCGAGCCCTGTCGCGCCCACCTCGCAGACATTACGTGCAAGATAAATAATTTTAAAATAATATAGAAATATGTATTTTAGTTTTAAAGTATCTATATTATGGGCCTTGTATTTTTTACTGTGTTGCCTGAAATAAATGAATTTATTATTATTATTAAAGTAGGGTTTGTTAAAGTAGGGTATGTTAAAGCGGGATATGTTAAAACAAGGTATGCTAAAATAGGGTGTATGTTAAGTTAGGGTATGTTCAGATAAGGTATGTTAAAGCAGAGTATGTTAAGGGTATATATTTTGTTAATAAATAATGAACAGATGCCGACAAAGCGATAGGCATCGAGATAAAGCACGACGACAAGCTGACCGCGGAGGAGGGGGTGTACCTCCAGGCGGCCCTGCTGTACACGCACCGCAGCGGACAGCGGCGCCTGCGCATCCTGAACCTGGCGCTCGGCGTGGCGCACCAGCTCGCAGACGTCTACCGCGCCATGGAACTCGACACCACCATCAACTTCCTCACTAAACAAGGTACTGCTACAATTAGTTTAGTTTTGTTTTGTATGTTACTAGCAGTTGCCCGCGACTTCGTACGCGTCTACAGTTTCCGTGTACATTATATTATCTGTGCGTGTACCGAGCGGATACTTCTTTGAGAAACTTGACATTACACCTCATTACACCGAACTCGTATCTACTGGAATGTCAAACGCTAGTTGTTAGACCAAAGAGGTAGTACTACGCCCTGTCAAACTGACGTGACATGACATGACAATGAAATCCTCTTGCCAATTGGCGCTGCTAATCCTTTTGGTTCATTTTATCCTGTAAATCCTGTTAATTATTCGGGTTAAAAAGTAGCCTATATGTCAATCCAGGTTACGAACTACATATATGCCAAGTTTCATCCAAGTTGGTTCAGTAGTTTCGACGTGATTGAAACACAAACATCCAAACATCTAAACTTTCGCATTTATAATATTAGTAGGATAGTAGTCCCTAGGTTAAGGTGTGCAATAAAGTATTTTCTATCTATCTATCTACTGCTATTGTGGCCGATTTTATTGTTCCGTTTTTTAATCAAATAGCGTCTTAAGGCGGATATCACGGTCAAACCGTGAAAATGCCCATTTTTGACGTTCTGGATCTCTGAAACTGAAACTCTTAGATAATTTCGATTTATTGTATGATGTAGAATAGTTATTCGCATTGACCGTAGCGGCCTTGCTTTTTGCAATTTTTCCTTATATATTTAAATAAAGCCAAAATTCCGAAACAAATTTTTAATAAAACTCGCGCAGACACTTTTTCAAGCTCCTGGATTGAACTACTGTGCAAAGCAAATGAAATGAAAAATATCTACTAATATCTCTTATATACTGCCATTGACCGTAGCGGCCCCGGAATTCAGAAATAAGTATGGGATATCTACAAAAAAAAATCAATTCAAAACCATAAAATTGCTAAAAACGTTCAGAATTAGCCGTTAATTTCTCCATACTACAATAATATTATTAAGTAAAAATTATACCAAAATAAACGTTAGTTCATAATCAATAAAATTGTATACTTTTTATTTAAATAATTCATTTTATTATATTGAATAAACGTAATTTAAAACTGCATGAAATGCGATCTCAGACTCTCAGACGAACTCAGACGCGCGCCAGCCCATGAATCGCGGCCAAACTGTGATAGCCCTCTTAATAATATAACGTCAAATACTAAAAAGATGCCAATTAATTTATAAAAAAAAATAATTACTCGCATCGCAGCTGAATAGACAAATTCCAAGTTTAGGATTGTCATTGCAGTGGTATGATAATTAGGACATATTAAAAGCAATCTTTAGTAAAGTAAAACATTGAAAAATGATGTAGCTATCTATCACCAATAATGTTTATGGAGATGTTACTTCGAAATGTACAAAGTACTCATGAAACAGGTGATCCATCTACATCTAAAAAAAAACTATATAAGTATTCTATCAGCCATCTAGTTCCATATTACAAGCTTAGCTTAGTTTGTTAATTTGGGACTAGAGGGCATTGTGTGAAATGTCCCTGAATATTTATTTATTTGTTTTATTTATCTGCAAACGATCTAAAGATAGCTGAATCGATCCAAACCAGTTTTTTTTTATTTTATTTAATCCTTGTTTTTTCCAGCTGTATGGGCGTTACGAGAGCACCCGCCTCGCCAGGTCCGCGAAGGCCTATCCACACGATGCGCGCGATCCTTAGCGGCGTACAGGAGGCACTGCGCCTCTCCATCATCAGCAGGACAGCTGGTACTTCCGGAGTCCATGAAGCTGTTACCGCTGTATACAAGTTGTCTGCTTCGGTCTGATGCTTTGGCTGGAGGTAACACCTTTAAAACCTTCTTACAGCGTTTCAGAAATTTTCAGGCCCTTCCAGAATCTTCCAGGACCTTCTAGAGACTTTCAGGGTTATATATTTGTCGTCAGCTGCTTAGTTAAGCTGTTTGCTAAGATGCGATGCTTTGACTGGTAAGTAACATGTTCTAGATCTTTCTAGCACTTGTTAGAGTCTTCCAGGATCATCTCTCCGTCATTAGCAAGCCAGCTAAGCTTCTTGCTAACATCTGATGCTGATCATTGATTGCTGATCAGAAGGTAAGATCACTGTGGGCTATGGGATCTAAAATGGTGTAGAGTTTCCTGAAGTTTCTCCATCGCTGTGGTTTCTTGCCCGTTCGTCTAGGCTCTGGTCGCGTGGAACTGGCACCTAGAATCACCTAGTTATATAAGACGATTCTAAATGATCCTTGTGATTTTATTGAATAAGATTTTGGACTTTGACGTGAGCGGGTCGTATGAAGTTAGTACTTTATGTTTAAGCTCTGGAAGTATGTGTACGACGTGGATTCTGAGATCTGAATGCATTTCCTAAATAACGTTGTACAATAACGTGTTTATTTGCACGTCCAGGTCCAGACCTATCCTGCGATGACCGAAGCTGCGCAATGTACCGCGCACTGACGGCCGATGTGCTGACGTCCCTCGTGTATACATACCCACGGCTGTTACCTCTCCATCACGTCGACACTCAGCCGAAGCCGAGACAACTCCGCGCGTCCATGGACAAGATGCAGGAGCATGGCGTCTACCTGTTAGGTAACTACATTGCAACTTCTAAACTCAACTTAGGGCGTTGTTTGAATTTTAGCTGAAGCAGACGTTTTTTATTGTATTTATATCGATAAATACTTACCTACTTTATCTGTGCTGTGTATTTTTTGTGGCCAGTAAATAACTGTCTATAAATAAATATGAATGGAAATTTCACACAGCGCCTTTCAGGTCCAAACTAAGCAAAGCTTATAAATGTACCTTGCTGGTACTAGAATACTTGTACTAAAATTTTTTATAAAGTTTTTCTAACAATTTTTTATTTTCAATTTATGTAAATCAATAAAAAATCTACGATAGCGCAGAATAGCGAATGGTACAAGTAAACTAAATGATGTAAGAAGCCGATGGCCTACCTGATGTTAAGCGGTTACTTCTGCCTATAACAATGCATTGCCTCACCGAGCATGCCCACTGGGGACGTGCTTCATCATGAAAACGTCTGAATCTAAGTCCAAGCTAGTCTCGCCAAGACGTAATAAAGTACATGACTAAAGTATTGAATACAACTTCTTGTTTATATGTCTTCAAAAAACAGCACGCGCTAAGCCTGGCTAAGTATCTGTCAATACATTTCTAGCAAGAACTATTTTCGTTTCTCTACCCAAATCACACATTTTGTTTTGACCACCATGTAGTACATCAAAACTTTAACTATTACGGTGTAAATGTGCTCCAAAGGGCCCTTTGTGCCCTTTGGAGCCAAAAAATTAAAATCAAGGGGATTTTAAGTAAGTAAAACATTTATTTGCAGCAGGTAATTTAAAATATACAAAATACACTAGTAAGTAAGAAAGAAACAATAATTAGAAAACAGAACACATCAATCACAAATAAAATACAATGAATACATATTTTGAGACTAAAAGTCTCAAAATCCTTTTATTGGGGAAAACTCAAAGGGTTTAGACAGGCGTCACAGCTCAGTCGGTATTAGCTCTGCCTTCCGTGCTGTGGGTCGTGGGTTCGATCCCCACTGAGAACAATGTGTAGCAAACATAGATGTTTGTTTTATGTCTGGGTGTTACTATGTATTATACGTATGTATTTACAAAAAAAAAAGTATATAAGTATTCTACCAGCCATCTAGTACCCATATCACAAGCTTTGCTTAGTTTGGGACTAGAGGGCGTTGTGTGTAAAGTCCATGAATATTTATTTATATTGAGACTAACCCAATTTTCACCCTACGTTACTCTTTTATTGCAGAAAATGGCGTGCACATCCTAATCTGGGTCGGCGCGCAAGCGTCAGCAGAGTTCGTGAGCGACGTGTTCGGAGTGAGCAGTCCGCAGCAGATCGACACGCAGGTGTCGGAGCTGCCGGCGCTCGACAACCCCGCCAGCGCCGCCGTGCGCGCCCTCGTCGCCGACGCGAGGGACAAGCGACACTCCGCCATGAGGGTAACTACTTTTCAAATTACTTCGGCGCTCACTCTCATAATCGGCCAACTCTGGTGAAGTTGTTTGATGTATAAAATCGAGCGCAAAGCGGCTTCTATGTGTGCGTGGGCACTGTCGTGGTGTGCTGGCTCAGAATCTTAATTCCAGCGCCTCGAAATTTTAATAACGCCCTTAATCCGTCGAGGCAGAACCGCGACCGACAGTTTAACGTGCCCTCAGAAGCACGGAAGCGCTCAGATGTAAATCCCACTAGCGGTCACCCATCCAAATAGTGCCGCGCAGAACGTCGCTTAACTCAGATAATTGGTGAAGATTGATTAAACAAGTGAGATGCTTTGTGTCTCATAATCAATGTGCAAGTGTTGCAAAAAGTGACAAATATTGAAGGCTATTCAGCATTTTTATACTTTCCGTTGAACGTCACGTCACGGCAGAATATAAAATTCCAATAATAGAATTGCAGACAAGCAGTAAGTATATAGGATTGTATGGATACGCTTTTGTGTTCCGTTGAAAAAATTAAGAACAAAATTAAAAAAAAAAAGACTACCAAGTTTTTTTTTTAATTTTGTTCTGGCGCTGGATTCTAGTCCTTTTGCCAAGTCCTATTTGTTTTTTTCATCATAGAATTTAGGCTGTATTATTCACTTCGTCGCTTCGTTGATGGTAAAGCCATACCCCAGGGTGTTGCCAGTACATAAATAAAAAATAACCTATAAAATGTTTAAATGTAATCTTGTGTCTGAATTCTTTTTTTATGCACTTGGTTCTGGGAACACTTTAATAATAATGACACTACACTGTGCTGTTTATCTTTCAAAAATAAGCTAATCTTTTTTCTTTTCGTACTGTGTGAAGTTATTGTGCGTTTATTTGTCGCAAGTGTTGTAAGCATGATGCATGTTTAGTATTCTTACGCGGTTAGTACTAGAAGCTATAGACTAGAAAATTACGATTTGCTATGATTTCTAGATTGCTTCAAAAATGTTTATACTAAGGGCGTCTTGCACCAGAATCACTAAACGTATTTAACAGCTAAATCGATTTAAATCTGACGTATTTGTATGACTTGACAACTCGCTAAATACTATTTAAGAGTTAAACGCGTTTAGCGATTCTGGTGCAAGCCGCCCTTAGTATTGCTAGGTAGAACTGCTAACAAAATAGTGGGAATTTCACACACACACACACACACACACAAGCACACACACACACAAACACACGCACACACACTCAGTAATTAATTTGCCGTATATTACTTCAAATTATTTATTTTATCCTCAATTATTCTGAGTCACACTAAATAACCCACGTTTTAATTCTAAATAGTGCTATAAAGGCTATAATACAACTAAACATGAAAAAGTCATCCGATCAAATACTCCTTAATTTAGTAATATAACATTATTGAAGCATGTGACGTGCACGCGCTATCTCGCTCCCACAGCTGACAATCACACACGCGTTGGACAAGAACGCACTGACAGCACGGAAGATGCTGGTCGAAGACAGAGGAGCCGATGGATCGTCTTACACAGAAGCACTTATGGAGGTCCACAGGGCTGTGCAGAAGCTTGTCTAGGTTTGGGTTACTTCTAGCTAATGGGTTACTTCTGCTAATGGGTTACTGTGGGCTTCTGGGATACATTAGATAATGGGTTCTTTTCAGCTAATGGATTACTTCTGGCGTCTGTGTTGGTACTAGATAATGGTTTTCTTCTGGCTACTGGATAACTATTAGATAAAGGGTTACATCATAACTGGGTTTTGGGGAGCTTGGTACATGGTTTTTCCTGCTAGCTGCGCCCTAGAGAGCCGATGGACCAGGCCGTAGTACACTGAAGCACTTATAAACGTCCACAAAACTGGGTAAAAGCTTGTTTAGGTTTGAGTTACTTCTAGCTACTGGGTTATTTTGGGATTGGGTTTTTAGTTTTTGCTACTGGGTTTTTTTTATTTATACCGTAAAGTTAAAAAATAGTTTTTAGGATGCTACGCTGTAATATAAAAGATGCTGGATAAAGACGGAGAAGCCGATAAAAATGGTTTAAAATGCGGTCGAAGACAGCAGAATGGTGTTGACAACTTTGTTTTGAATTTTAGACCCGGATGTTGGCTAATATTATAAATTGAGTTTTCATTGACATGCTTACGCTATGATGCTGCATCGTGTTTTATATATTGGTGACCAGCATTTTCACCATCATCATGACATCGGGTTTATTCCATTACTGGTGGTCATATGGTGTGCAATCATTCATTCACGTCATTATCATACTTTTTTTATTTATACTATGTCGCTTTTTGTAAAGATATATTATACCTCTGACACGTACTCAAGAATCCTTACTTAGATCTAAAGATATACGAGGCACAATGTTGAATGGTTACCCCTGCCTGTCACACATTATATTACGTCTCAGAACACGTTCATTGAGGACGTGCCCTGTGTGACATTGCGCTGTGAGGTAATTATCCTGCAGAATTGTAAAGAGGACGGTGAGGTATCCTAATGAGCCCAACTGCATATTCCATTTCACAAACTAAAGAAATTGAACTTTTTTTATATACAACTAAATGATGGAACAAGCCGATGGCCCACCTGATGTTAAGTGGTTACCTCTGCCTATAACAATGCATTGCCTCACCGAGCACGTCCACTGAGGATGTGCACTGCGTCCATCACTCTGACACATGTCGGTGTTAAGTGTGATGTGCGTGTAATAGCACCGGCACCTTCAAGCCGGCACACAGCAATGCGAGCAGCACTGTGCACAGAAATAGGTGCTAGTACTGTACCCGGAGGAGCGAGCACACAAAGAGTTCTACTTCTACGTATTTTGAAGGTCGATTCTCTTGTTACAGCTAACAGTGATGCGACAACACGACAAGCTCGAGACGGTGCTGCGTCACTTCCTAGTCGAGGACCGAGGGGTAGATGGCAGCACTTCCTATGTAGACTACCTGTGTCATGTGCACAAAGAAATACGGGCGTTACTATAGCCTCTGTACGACTACTAAGCACTCGGTTAAGGTGCGCGTTCATCTAACCGCTACGGACTAGCACGAGCACGACAGATTAGGGCCCTAACATGCGCGTTGCTGGATCTTATTTAACTGTGGATTCGCATGACTGATTTTGAAGCGTCACTTAGATCATACACTCAAAGTCTATTAAAGATTGTATCTTGTTGATGAGTCGATAGAATCAACGTATTATAACAGACTAGATCGCATGCATCTCAGTGAAAGAGTGCAAACGCTAATGTGACTTATTACAGTAGTGTGCAAGGTTGAAAATAGCATTTAACTATAGCTAAAGCAAGTTTCTACTGACTAGTAAGGTGCATGAAATTCTGTCGTAAGCTTATTCGAAGCTGATACGTTCTAAGTTGCAAGGTGCGTAGGACCGTAGCGGTTTAATGGACGCGTGCCTTTATACGATAACAACGGTTATTGGTAACTGAGAGCTTAAAGGGAATATTGACGTTTGATTAGGACGGGACTTACTGCCATAAAGTAATACTGGTTCATTCTTGGCCACTTTAGGTTAGTGACCTAGAAGGAGCTTACCTTATTAAGGTTTTCACTTATACATAACTAGATTATCGATTAATTTAGAGTAAGTCTCTACTCCGAACAATAATTGGCGAAGATTCGGTAGTAACGTTTGTGATACACTGCGCGGCTATCTCGTGCGTTGACGCGCGCTCTTTAGAAATGACAGCGTCACTGCGCAATGTAACGTCAATACCGAATCTTCGTTTGAATAATTCGATTATTCGAAGGTCAACTAGTTATAAATAAAAAACTTGTGAAACCAAGCCTTATGTTGTCCCAATAGAGTCTAAAATCAAACGTCACTGCGTTCCAACACCGATGAGTTTGTCGATTGAATACATTACTTAGGAACAAGTATTTAAGGCATACTTCCAATAACTTAAGTCGCCGATTGTAATATAGAAAATTTTAGTACAGTACTCGCCACCGTGTGCGTGACGCCTTGTGCTCCAAAACAGACCATTAAAACCCTTTCTTAGACATTACCGCTTGGCACTACTAGTAGAGTGAAGGGAAATTTTACTTTCCCGTGCCACTACTGGTAGTGCTACGGGTAGGTAACAGTACATAAATCAATGACCAAAAGCGATTTTTTTTTTAATGGCTTCTGTCTGTTTAGGCAATTTTGCCAGTGTCAAGTGAATTATTTGAATTATATTTAGTCAAGTCGAGTCATACGTCAAGTCATTTGTTTTGAAGACAAAATGGTGGATTTTCTCTTCAAAACTGGAAAACTAATTCCATCAAATAATAAAAACACATAATACACATATATTCCAATGGCTCGCACTTTATGCTATGACTGCAAGTATTATTGGTTAAAATTCCACCAAAATTAAAGAACAATACTCACTAAAACACCAAGAAAAACAATTAAAATAAATGTGCTATGTTGCTTTTACAAATGACAGAACTCGAATCCATTCAGTGAATCTTCAAAAACGTTGACATGTGCGAGGGAGAAGGATGTTTGACATTACCTCTCGCCTTACGTAAGTTTCCGAGCATAAAGCCCGTGAGATGCGTAAATGTGTCTTCACGCGCATACGTGTGGCGAGCACTGTAATGTTCGTCTGACCAATATAATTTTATGTAATCGTTATAGTAATTTGAAATAGCTCTAATATTTTTACATGACGAATAAAATATAGAATGGTCGTATCGCCGTATCAAAATATCGATTATATATCTAACAAATATTACTTTTAGATGATTTTCATCATTCTCATCTACTCTACTTTTAATGCTCACTGTACCTAAAATACCCCGTCGTTTTTGCGTCAGGGGTTAAAAACAAAACAATTTCATTTTAAAATTCATATAAACAAATATCTTACGAAGTATAGTATTTTGATACGACAATGCACTTTATCTTTAGTATCGTATGTAATATTAATTTCAATAAATGAGGCTAAAGTTCACCAATACAAAAACTCGCAAGATGCAAACGCGAAAGAGTTTGCGGATAATATCCAAAGCAGATTGGACGTGAATCATCCACGTCCATTCGCGAATAATAAATATTCACGGACATTTCACACAACGCCCTCTAGTCCTAAGAATAAAGGCTTATAAAGGATCCGTTAAGTTAAACAGTCGTTAATTATTTATTGATCAAAACAATAACTATATACAAATACTTAAGAAAATAGCATTTTTAACAAAAAAATGAACCATTTAAACTAAATACCATTAAAATGAACTCTGAATTCTAAATGCTAGAGATAGAAAACAGAGTTCAAATCACCGACTGCAGGCAGGGTGCCCAAAAGGCTGACAACGTTACCTCTTTGTATGGCAATACTAATTCTCTGTCCAAGGTAAGCGCCAGCCCTTTGGTCATTTGTCACGTCCACCAACCTTTTGGTTGATTATTAATTATTAAAAAGGTCGTTAATTGAATTTATTTGCGGGTTAATGTTTTGGTGAACATTAGTCTTTGTTCTAATAGACTGTATTACGGATGGCTTGGATGCCTTATCCAAAAAGATTATTTCTGTATGACGTCACAGAATGTGTTCTATCTCACCAAGTCCGTTTAGCTGACTTTATGATTGTGCAATCTGCATGCACATTACAATAACCAAAGCGCATACTCTTTTTGAATATAGGAGTCAAGACTTTCATTCTTGAAAAGCGAATCGAAAATCGAGTTTTCATTTCGAAGTTTTTGGTATAACTAAACGGTCTCCGTAAAATAGATTTTTGTAAATTGCAGCTTCATTCGAAAAAGCCAATTCAAGGCGAAGGTGCAGGTTCTAATCCCGCTGGATACAAAATGCTACTAAATCAATTTTATTGTTATATTCTAAATAAATTTTGAGGGACAAGCCGTCCTTCTCTTCTGTTGATTGATATTAATTAATGAAAATCGGAATTGTAATTAGTTATATGGCCTGTATGTATCGAAGTGTAAATAAAATATTGGCATTATTATTTAACTTTTGTTTATTATTTTTGTATTTTTTGACCTAGAAATTATTAGATATATGCGTAGGTAGGTTACCTAGGTAATGTAAGTTTTTATCTACTTACTGCTTCTAAGTTTGAAACGGTTTGCTTTGTTAGGAAATCGATTTAGAAAATTTTTAACACCGTATTTTCCAAAAGCCACAAGGAAACGTTATGTTATCTAGAGACTATTGTTAAATAATGTTATAGTAGGTACATTTATGTATTCAATTGAGAAAATAATAGGTAATAAATAAATTTTATACGAAGTGCCCTATTTATTTGTTAAAAATATAATTCTTTAATTAAAACAATTAAATAATTCAGGAAAATTATATTCAGAAAGATACCAATCTAATTAATATTAAATCATAAGAATTCTTGCTGTTCAGCCTCATTTCGCCTGAAAAATAAATAAGATATTAAAATAACTAAATGATGGAACAAACCGATGGTTCTCCTGATGTTAAGTGGTAGGTAACCACTGCCTATAATACCTTGCCTCACTGAACACGCCCTCTGAGGACGTGCGCTGTGGTGAACTACGCCCATCACTCTCAAGGCATACAGCTGTTTAGCTTGATGTGCCTAACTTACAGGCTTAGGGTAGATGACTTCAATAATGGGTCCTCTATAAGTGCAAGGGAGGCAGTACTCCGGGCATCGGTTCCGTCTCTTGCAGCCAGCGGCCCAGGATACGATGAGCAGCATCATCAGCGCCACGAAACCATACATCATGATCCTCGTTCCTGGTGACAGAATATAATCAGCAAGTTTTGCAGTTCTTTGATGAGAAAAAATAATTAAAGGCTAATGGCTCGTCTAACGTAAAGCAGTTATCTCTGCCTATAACAATGCATTGTCTCACATGGCACGTCCGCTGAGAACGTGCTCTGTGAGGCATCATACTGCGACGTAAAGGTGCATGTAATAGCACCGGCACCCATACCCTTCAAACCGGAACACAGCAATGCGAGCATCACTGCTTGGAGGCAGAAATAAGAAGGTGGTAATACTTCCCCTGACGAGTTTTTTCACAAGAAGCTCTTATTTTTATTTAAAATAGGACTCCCAACACGGGTTTGCACTTTAGTATCAAGTGAGCTAGTCGAGGGTCATAATAATAGCGCTCCCATATTTATAGGGCGTCACAGCATGCTCTACTACTATTTATTGTTTGTTTCTTGTTCTCTTACTTTCCTAATAATGGTTGACAACAACCTTGACTCGATCAGTGCTGGTAACCCGTTTTTGTTTAGAGCGAGAACAGGTCCTGTCTCCGCAGGGCCTGCAGGACCGCTTCTTGCAAGCTTGCGTCACCTCGAACATGGACACCGCGATGTGGAGGAACAGGAGTACGAACTCGTTGATGAACGGCATCTCTGCAACTGATGATGAAGATTGCTAATTCAGTCCTTGTCTGGATTATTCCCATCTGTCACCCTAAGCGATAGATTGGATAAAAATGTTTTGGATGCTACTTTTAAAAAGTCCAATCTGTCGCGACCATTTACCTATACTGTGCTTCACATATTAGTTGGTAATTTGCCTGTCTCAAAGATCAAAATATTAAAAGAAAATGGACTGTTTTCTGATTGAAATCTCTTTAGACTAAGTATTTGACTACCAATCTTACCAACACCGGTTGGTAATTACCAAC
Organism: Gandaritis pyraliata; assembly: GCA_947859175.1. Classification (NCBI taxonomy): domain Eukaryota; kingdom Metazoa; phylum Arthropoda; class Insecta; order Lepidoptera; family Geometridae; genus Gandaritis; species Gandaritis pyraliata. The sequence goes on along the minus strand of OX401875.1, from coordinate 6,355,023 downwards.
TCCTGACGGACCACCCAGTAAGCAAATAAAACAGCCTAAAACGGCTGCATCCCGTACGACCACGGTTCAGACGACTACGGTTTAGTGGTAGCAGATGGGAAGGTGGTTCCACCAATCATCAGTAATACAAGTAATTAAATTAAAAATTTAAAAAACCCCCGATTCTTGGACCTATTTTCATCAAACATAGCTAAGAACACTCCCTACTAATTCACCTTTAAAACAAAAAAAAAACAAAAACAAAATCGGTTCATCCGTTCAGAAGCTACGTTGCCTCACAAAAACACGTCAAACTTATAACACCCCGTCGTTTTTGCGTCCTGGTTAAGAATCACCTTTCAGCATAGTTGGTCATATTTTCCACGTGTCCTATTTACACTCTTCAACAGTAATAAAAGTGGCGTAAAAAGAATCTACCTAGATTGGCAACCTCAGCAATAGCAATTTACTCGCATAACACGTCCATTGAAGACTTGCCACTGCTTGATACCACTGCGTCCATTACAGACAGTCTGTGATTGCACGGGCACCGTTTCAGATCGGAACCCAGCAATGGGAGCATTGGAATAGACTTACTAGTACTGATTCCATCGGTTTCGCAGACTGCTTGGTCTTTGCAGTCTTTGTTTATGAACATTGGTAGGTAAAGTTACCCAACTATACTTACATCAACTTCTGAAATCTCTTCACTTCTTGCACTTAGCGTTGCCTTCGTTACAGGTAACGTAAGAGTGTCGCGTGCACGCGCAGCACGACTCGAGGTACGACAGCACGAGTGTCACCAGCAACACCACCACTTCTTGGAAGACTGCTGTGTCCATTGCCGGCGTAACAGGGAGCTGCAATCGTAAATGTAGGAATAGTGCTTCTGTCGTCGTCGTGTCATCGTTCGCTCGCTCGATCAATAAGTTTGAGTTTCCTTCTAAATTACGAAAGCACTTAGATAAGATACTAGTATTAGCTGCGGTCACTCATCGAAAAGACAGTACGCTCCGAAAGAATTCGTAGACCCAGCTACGAAACAAGTAATTAAATTAAAAAACCCCCGAATCTTGGACCGATTTTCATCAAACATAGCTATGAATGAACACTCCCGACTTATTCACCTTTCTAACAAAAAAAAAAACAAAATCAAAATTGGTTCATCCGTTCAGGAGCTAAGTTGCCTCAGACAGCCAGACACACACACACACAGACACGTCAAACTTATAACACCCCGTTGTTTTGCGTTTTGCGTCGGGGGTTAAAAATGCAGAGCCAGATCTTAATGCCTTACAAAATTAGCTACGAGAAATAATAAATAAATAAATAAATATTCTTGTACTTTTACACACAACACCCTCTAGTCCCAAACTAAGCAAAGCTTGTGATATGGGAACTAGATGGCTGATAGAATACTTATATACTTTTTTTTTGTAAATACATACTTATAATACATAGGAACATCCAGACATAGAACATGCTACGCGCCATCTTCCGTAGAGCAAGCTACGCTGATGTAGCTACATAAGGAATTTTGCGTAGCTTGCTACGAGCTAATTTAAGTAGGGTACCTACATAATTATTATCTAAGTTATGAAAGACAGGACAGCAACGGAAGTGGATTGATAAGTGCTTTGGTTGAGATTGCGAGAAGTTGGTGGATAGAGGGGCTTATTATGGAATGATCGCTTAACGTACCTAACCGGGATTTGTAACCTTAATTTTTAATGCCCCAACGCATGAAGGGTGTTATAAACTTTTAAGTCTTACTCAGTGTGTGTGTGTGTGTGGCTTCGTAGCAGGGCTCAGAGGGGGAAGTACGAGTTTACAGTGTGCAATACGTCTGACGCCCAGCACTTTTTTGAGAAGCTTGGTCTCGTCAAGCTTCCGCTCAGTGTTTCCATACCAAGCAGCGCACACCGGTGTGCTGGACGTCAGATGCACACTGTAAACTCGTACTCGCCCCTCAGATTTCAATAAAGTTTTCTGTAAGTTGATTGTTCGGGGATGGTTCCTACCCACGTTTGTTAAAAATTAGTGTAGCCACTTGAATGAAAGTGAAAAAGAAAACATCTGATGGTGATCAGCTATGGTGAAGAGGATTTGTGAAGTTTTTATTTTGTAAAGTTAACTTACAGCGTCACTGCTTGCAGGGCGGGTTATTGGGGTTGCAGGTGACCTTCTTCTGTCCACATCCAGACACCTCGAGTAACCAGACAGCGAGCAAGCACAGCGAGAGAACTAGTCGCTCCAGCGCCCAGGACATGACCGACCCTGCAAGTGGAACTTGGTGACACACTACTGGAAATACCATCACCTATTATTTATACTACTAACGCGGGGTTCGATCTTCGATCAACTCCGTATAACGCTATTCGTCAGCAAGTACGGAAATAGTAAGCACCTATCTATAGCTTTATTTGGAGTTGATCAAAAGATACGATCAAAACGACATACGAGCAACTCGGAATAACGCTATTCTTTAGATTATAATATTGAATGATCAACCTACATTTAAGTGTTGTGTAAAATGTCCAAAAGTCTTTAGAATTAGTGGCACTTACCAAAATGTTTCCTCTTTGTTCAAGTCTATTTTGGAGTTTTTGTTAGACGGTGCATTTTAATCTTGCATTTTCCTGAAAACGAAAAAGAATTGGCTTGAGTCCTTCCACCAAACACTAAAACTAAGCCGAGCTACTAAATACTACTAACATAAAGCTACAAGGTGGAATTTGACCCAAACCAATACTTTGACGTCTAAGGAATCTGCAGAGGATTTAAGTAATTCAAAGAACAAATACTTTAAATCATCTAATTATTTATTTACGTATTTATAAAAGTTAGTAGTGTAAGAATATGAAGAAGAACTTGAACTTAAATCTGAACATAGCATTTTTTTGCTGACAGCCCTCAGTTAAATTTTGTTCAAAAATAAATCAACTATCCGCTATTTTCCCTTCAAAAACGCATTCAATCTCTACGATGGTTTTCGATGTTTTAGGAAAAGTTCCGTCGGAAATGTTCTTCCCCATTCTGATTTATCCGGTAGAGGGCGGTTTTATTAGTGCCTATAAGGACCGCGACGGCAGGGGGCGCGACCGGCGCATGGAATACTCTTCTTGCAACATGACACGCTCATTATGAATGAGAACAGAGCGAGTAGTAATATGTAGAGTTTGCTAGAGTCACAATTGGCCATGTTTGGTTTCTGCAACAAAACAAGAAACTAGGTACATTATATAAATTAAACGCATAAATATCCAACAGAATAAAATAGGTACTTATTACTTCTAAATATTTTCATTCAACGACCAAGAAATAAAATTTAAAAACACTAAGGGCGTCTTGCACCAGAATCACTAAACGTATTTAACAGCTAAATCGATTTAAATCTGACGTATTTGTATGACTTGACAACGCGCTAAATACTATTTAAGAGTTAAACGCGTTTAGCTATTCTGGTGCAAGTTTTAGGACATTACCTACTCTGATTGATTCTAGCAAACTACTGTACCTAAGAACCTAGCTTAAATAAACAGAATCTGATTACCTTTTCACTTGCTGCAAGGCGCTGGTGTCCGGCAAGCGATATAAACCTTTTTCGTGCAGCCTCCTACGAGGTTCAGCAGTGCTAGGAATGCAGTGAGGGTGAGGAGAGCTCGGCTCAGTAGTCCCATTGCTACGACACCATGGCGTGTACCATGGCTCGCCACCTGTAACACGCCTACCTCAATCGGTGCCGACAGATGGCACTGCTTGCAAGAATCCCCGGCGACTATAGATGGCGTTGAATGAAAGTCTCCAGAGCTAATAGATGGAGTTAGTAAAAAGGAGTATTCACTAAAGTTCGTACTGTATAATTAGATTAATTAGCAAGAGTCAATGCAACGATATTTGTGGATACTTAATAAATTAAGTGTGGGTGGATATTGTCACTCCATGTCTATTTAAAATCAATTTACGCATACGAAACTTTCAAAAATAAGAACTGAGCAACACACCTACAGGTTTGAGTCAAATTCCTCCTGTCACATGTACACAACATTACCTGCGTTTCGATTCATTCTAACATTCTACTTCAACATAAACATACCTGAATATTTTGTTGTTTTTATAAATATTTCACACTGGAATTTTGCTGCGAATTTCACATAACGTTTGACGGATTCGCATTTGATGGAGCTGCCAGAAGGAATGTGTTTGAAATTGTGACAGAAGTTCTAATTGGCCAGCTCCGGGCGGTCGCGGAGGTTGGACTAAGCTGAAAAGTTTGTGTAACATTTGAAATGTTTCAGCCAAAGCTGATTTGCGGCAACCAGCGGTAACATAGGGATTTCAAAAATTGTAGATGTAGAGCAACGTATAATAATTAGTTTCTTCTTTATTATAGCTTCATTAAGGTTTAAATTTTTGGTAAGTTTTATTTAGAAGCTTTGTTAATAATAAAATTAACTACCTGGCTGTAGAACTTTGATTTATCACTTTTACAAACTAACTAAAAAATTACCCATCGTCAGAGTGAAATTGAAAAATGCTGGTACACAAGTACGACTGATATTTAAACTTACGTTTAAAAAACGGGGTTACGAGCTTATTGCAAAGCTTACAGTCATCAAATCTGTAAGTACTTGACTTTCATAGCTGAGAACGGCATCATTGTAATGGCTGTCGTGAAGTGGTTTATACGTTTATAGCAATGATTTTAATATCCTGGAATAGGGTACGGGGGCTTGTGGTTATAACCACAAGCCCCCGTACCCTATTCCAGGATATTCCAATCTTTTGCTGTTAAGTTATATTTCACTGCCCAGTGTAATTTCTTCAGATCACGTGGTACAATTTTGTACCACGTGATCATTCTTTTTAGACACAAACTAAATGACATCATAATGTCACTATTTAGTCACAGAATAACTATGAGTTAGTATGAACTGACCATAATTTAAAACTTTGCAGTTCAAATTTGCAGTTCAACTGAGATTGGAATACCCCTGCTGTACTATACTAACTATGCAATCGTAAACACATGAGCGTTTCACTGGAAGGACCATAGTGGAATTTTAGGTTTCTGAGCACCTCAATATTTAGTAGAAGTTCTCAAACAATTGTAAAACTGAACCGGTAATTTGTAAAAGTTACGAATCAAAAGTTATAAGCATTTTAAAGTGGTCCCTCGGTTCCACACATGCAATGCTGGGTTCCAAGGATCTAATCAGTATTCACATCTTCTTTCACTGTCTATATTTAGTAGAAGATTTGTAAAAAAAAACTACTTAATTTCAGCCCTTCTTCTTCTTGCAGACAGACGAAAACACGATAACAAAGTGGTCCCTCAGTTCTACATTGACGAAAATGTTTTTGCGGTTTTACAAAAAAACTAACTGGAATTTTAAGTTTCTGAATCAGTCAATATTTAGTAGAAGTGCTCATACAATTTGTAAAATCAATCAGTAATTTGTAAAACTTACCAATCAAAAGTTATAAGCATTTTAATGTGGACTTTCGGTTGAACACTTTCCAAAACGCAAAAGTAACTTTACGGTAACGGTACGGTACGGTAAGTAACGTTACTTAAGTAACGGTGCCAAACACTGGTGACTGTGTTTAACAGCTTTTGAACCTGACAGTTACTGCTGCAGTTAGTCAGATTAGGTATTGTTTATTGAGATCGGTACACAGAAGTGATAAAATGATCCAGGTCTAAAAGTTTGAAGAAGCTAGTGATGTCACTCAAAAGTGATATCGATAAAACTTTGATTTGTATCATCATAATCCACAGACTAATTCACTACACACAGATCTCGATCACAGATCACAGATCTCGTAGTTCTACCGCAAACGACCATATAATGCAGGTAATTTGGTGTTATGACAGCTTAATCGGAAATATCATTGAAGGGAAGGTAGAAGGAAAGAGAGGAAGAGGAAGACCGCGTATTAGCTACATGAGCCAAGTGAAGGCGAAGATAGATGTCATGTCGTATAAGGACGTCAAGGAAGCTGCCCTGAAAAGAAGAACCTGGCGGGAAATGCATACATTACGCCGACAAGAGCATAGCTCTTAAGTTAGAAGAAGAAGAAGAATTTGGTGTAAATCCTAAACATAGGAAAACAATTCAGACGGGTAGTAGGAAAAAAATGCGAAATGTCTGTTTGCATCTTAGTACATCGGTAAACCAGACACGATAATTCCAGAATCGAATCGACGATTAAACTTTAATGGCTGCGATATAGCACTGGTTAAATTATCGATATTTATAGACAAATTCCGGCACTGTGCATTAGATGATGCGTAGTGTAGTGCCAGTAGTGCAACCGACCGAGCGACCACGCGCGCACTATTTATAACGAAACTTCCGATCGACTGCGATTCAAAAATTTATTAAAACTAGTAATAAGTACACACGCGCAACTTTAATAACTTAAAAACGATTGAAAGATGTGTAATAAAAAGACAGTGATTAGTGGAATTTTAAAGGATTCACGGAAAATGGATATTTGAAATAATTGAGTGGTGAGTTCTTGGAATATTTTTGGTATTTTCCGTTTTATGAATCATTTCGATTCGATGACTTTCTCTCGTCTTCAGTTTTAGTCAGTTGTGTGTGAGTTCTTCTTGTGAGAAGTTGGAAGATAGAGGTTTTATATAGCTCTACTCTACATGTAGTAAAAATAGTGGTTAGGTACGAATCTAAAGTGCAAATGTTTTAAAATTTATGAACACGTTTCAATGTGCTGTTTGGAGTGATGATAGATCGAGGGTCCTAAAACTTGGAAATCAATCAAGGGTAAGATAAACAAAATTATTTATTTCAAGCTTTTGCTCTTGATTTTGTCTTCGGGGAACATGCAAGCTACTTATCTTTGTGGTGTATTTCATAAAAATTTGTTTAGCCGTTAAGCCGTAGCTTAATTTACCCTAGTCTTGCTAACTCTACTTGGTTTTGTCGTGTAGCATAGCTTACATGCACATAAATCTGTAATCTAAGCAGTTTTTATAACACGTGAATAGAATAAATAACTTATATACCTACTTTGACAGGTGTGACAGCTCAGTCGGTAATGGATCTGCCTTCCGTGCTGTGGGTCGTGGGTTCGATCCCCACCAAAAACAAACATTTGTGTGTGTCAAAACATAGATGTTTGTTCTATGGCTGGGTGTTACTATGTATTATAAGTATAAGTATGTATTTACAAAAAAAAGTATATAAGTATTCCATCAGCATCTAGTTCCCATATTACAAGCTTTGCTTAGTTTGGGACTAGAGGGCGTCGTGTGAAATGTCCATGAATATTAATTTTTATTTTTTAGATAAGTAGATAAGTACATATCTGCTCTTTTTTTAGAAGCTTGTTTTGAAAAACATTAATAAAAGTAGTGGAATAAAACTTAATTAGCGAACACGTGTACAACTTCATATTATGTACGTAGGTACGTGCTTCCCTGCCTCCGCAGAATGTAAACAACGTAAAACTTGTAATAATTTTGACATATTTATTTGTCTGAATAACGTCAAAACTATGCTACAACTCAAATTAAAGTACCATCGCACGTATCCGTGAAGTGATTTCAGCTTTATTTCAATGCAGTTAAAGACCAAAACCCAGGCAGCGTTGGATTATTAAAAATAGGCAGCCTACAATCGTGCTGTAATATTTGACAGCAACGAGCTATAAACTGTCAATCATTATAATTAAGGGTCATTTCCTTTCGTAGGAAATGTCAAAAACACAGTTTTATCGATGTGTAGGTTTTATGAAGGTTAGGCTACGTAAGTTCATCGATAACTTTAGCACATCACTAAGAGGCGTAAACGTTAATTCTACAGAATTAAAAGCATAAACCATGTGTATTTTTTAGCTGAAACAAGCTTGTAATTCAACCTTAATTTCAGATTAACAACAAATTGTAGTATATAAAACATTTTTTCCGACGAACATATAATTATCTTGACACCGGAAACTACCAATCAGTTGTGAGATCAAACAATAATAATTTTCAGAAAAACTTTTTATGACGCTTCGACAGAAATCTAGAAAGTGTTTTACAAAAAATTTAAGGAATGTTGTACGCCAAGAATAATTCTGTGGCGTGATTTAATGTTTTTTGGTTACGGATCGTATGATAGGTCAATGTACTGCCAAAGTAGACTCTAGAGCTTCATATATAAGTACACACGCTGTTGTATCGTAAGTCGTGTTGATAACTAGATTATTTATTACTTTACATAAAGTATCTTGGTTAAAACTGTATGCTTCTAGCACTTTCCATAACTATTATAATAAAAGTAAGTCTCTTTTAGCTCCAAAAAACCTTGTACAAGTTTGTTTATCATACGACGCGATCAAATATTAACGTAACAATAACAAAGTAACAACCCTAAATCCCTGAGGTCTCGTAGAGGCGCTACGCGCTACGCCGTAGACCTTCGTAGCAGCTGTAGTGTAGCACTAGTAAGTTCTAAAGTAGTATTTAGAAAATAAGTTTGCCAACAAACTATCGATTTTCCAGTATTTTTTTAAAGTTATTAAAAGGATTGTTATCAAACGTTGGAATTTCATTTTCCGTAAATTTCTTTCGATGAATGAAATTTTTAAGGTAAGTATTTTAAAACAAAATGAACATGAAGACTGAAAAATACTATTCGAATGTAAATAAAAAAATATATTCGTGGTAATATGGGAACTAGATTGCTGTTAGAATACTTTTTTTTGTAAATACATACTTATAACCATATTAACACCCAGACATAGAACAAACATCTATGTTTGCCACACACAAATGTTTGTTCTTGGTGGGGAACGAATCCACGACCCACAGCACGGAAGGCAGAGCTATTACCGACTGAGCTGTGACGCCTAGGGAGAACCTCATCACTGAGTATGTCGCCAACTGACATGAAGGTCTTGATGCCTATTCCATCACCAAGGAGTCGGCCACTATCGCCAACCAGTGACACTTGAACTACAAGACGATATCTTACTGTAGTATTTATAGTTAGTTACGTAGAGGCTTTACCTTCGTCACCGAACAAACAATAGTACGCGGTACCTTCGTCAGAACAGTTGATAGCGAATGTTTATTATCACGCTATCGCAGTGTGTGGCCGTGAAAACTGCGATTCAAGAAAATAATTTTTAATACTTTTTGAGTAAAATTATTATCAGCTGCTATTCGATCATTTTTCACGTGGAACTGGCACCTAAAATCACCTAGTTAATTCTAAATAAGACGATTCTAAATGATCCTTATGATTTTATTAAATAAAAGACTTATGATTTTGACTGTATCTGTACCACTGTTAGAAATAAGTATTGGTTGATATTTCACAGAACACCATTTAGCCCCAAGCTATGCAATACAGTTATTATTCAAAGTAGGTACGAGTCAAGCCTAACAAAAGACTATTATTGCTTAATTTGCTTATCCCTGTTTGAGCTATATTGAAAAAAAAAAAAAAATTTTGTAATCATACGGCCAAACGCTTGCATATTACATGTAAAAAGTACATAATAGGCGTAAAACATAATTTCTTTTAGAGTATAAGATGAAAGCTAATTCAAACGTTAAACTCATCAAACGCGTGTCTTTTTTAACCCCCGACGCAAAAACGACGGGGTTTTATAAGTTTGACGTGTCTGTGTGTGTGTCTGAGGCAACGTAGCTCCTGAACGGGTGAACCGATTTTGATTTTTTTGTTTGAAAGGTGAATTAGTCGGGAGTGTTCTTAGCTGTGTTTGATGAAAATCGGTCCAAGATTCGGGGGTTATTTAAATTTTTAATTTAATTACTTGTGTAATATAACGATTACGTCTTTCGTGAGTTAGAGGCGAATCCTGTCGACGGAGTTCAGTATTTAAACAGACTTGCTTAGTGATGGACCCCTTCAACCCCTAATTTTCTTTGTGAAGTTTCTCTTACCCCTCAAATATTTTTATCACCATCTCATCCTAAATTCGGCTGTTTAGAAAAATCTATTAAATATTAAATAGTTTTAAAAAATAACTATGTCAAGTATATTTCGTAGCCCAACCTCCAGCCCTGATAACGTCATTTACCTCACACGTAGAACTTTTGTCAGCGAGTGTATAAATGAAGCTGCGTCGCGCGCCGGATGCTACAAACCGATGTTGTGTGCGAATGTACACAACTTATTGAATTTACTAAGCGACAGTACTGACAAACTCAGTTATTGGGTCGTGTGTTTTGCCGAACTAAAGTAAGATTTACGTACTTATTTCACGGACCATATTATTCCATTGCTAAAGATGGACACTGTTTGAGACAGTGAGTGGGCCAGTAACTAAACAGTCAGATAAGCGCCTGATGGCGCAAGTTATTATAAAGTCTTATTACGTCAGTTGCTAGACATAGCGAGGCCTACGTCTAACTGAAGACTTCTACAGAATTTTAAATAAATAAACAAATATTCAAGAACATTTCATTGTACACGCCCTCTAGTCCTAAACTAAGCAAAGCTTGTAATATGGGAACTAGATTGCTGATAGAATATTTATTATATTTTTTTATAAATACATACTTATAAAACATCGTAAAACCCAGATATAGAAGAAACATTTATGTTTGGCACACATAAATGTTCGTTTTTGGTGAGGATCGAATCCACGACCCACAGCAGTTCAACTGAGATTGGAATACCCCTGCTGTACCTTTTAGTCGTAATTTTCTTTGTGAATATAGGGTGCTTCGAATATTACCAATATAAAACCTATCATAGAAATGCTGACCTACTTACATGGTAGGTATAAGATAAGTGTTAACTTTAGTAGTAGGTATCATGCCGCAAACTCATGATACTGTAGTTTGGCAACCGAATCTCTTTAGCGGTATCTGAATCATAGGCGAAAATGAATTTATTAGACGTATCGACGCGTTTTGGTCTAAAATAAACTCATAATCGTATATTTTGCATCGAGTATGTTGCTTTTACTTCCAATAATGTAAGCATTGTAATTTATACATTACAAACACTCCGACGGTAAAATAAATATAGTTTAATTTATATTATACCTAGCGATGGATTATCCCCGAAGTAAAATGTATACTTGCGTTGTTGAAGGCCTATTTTCAATGATTTTAGTAAGCACTTTCTACTAATATTGAAATGGCGTCGCATTCTTTACATAAAAAGGTACATCATCATCATTCCCCTGCCCTTATCCCACGCTAGGTGGGGTCGGCACAACATGTCATCTTTCACACAATCCAACCACTTCTTCTTCGGTCTTCCTCTACTTGCATACCACACACTATGAGTCACACTCATATTCATAACTGGTTCGTAACATGATTTTCATCCCTCCTCATTACGTGTCCATACCATGCTAATCTAGCACTCCTCACTTTTTCAACAACCGGCGCAACTTTCAAACTTCCTCTGATATACTCATTCATTATCTTGTCTAACCTCGCTACTCCAAGATAAGATCACCTTAATCTCTAATCATCATAGTTTAAAATCTATTGCCTCGTTAGTAATAATATCAGACAATTACCAGCTAGTTAAGCACGATGTGTGGTCCAATAAAAGTATCCATCATGCACTCTAATACAATAGCGTGCATGTAGCCAGTGCGTTGCCATTTCGAAAATAATCCAGTGCTCTGACGAAACCAGGTCAGATCCCGCCTGAAGGCAGCTACGCATCACTGCGCATCCATCTGAAGTGATGAGAAGTTGGGCGGATTGCGCGCGCCGCCCGCCCAGCCGCCCTGCTCCGCACTAACCAGTAAAACCTTCAGAAATAGCGAAATATTCAAAAAAATATCAAAACTCGTATTAAATAATTCGTCAATAATTTCTATAAAAGTGAACATGGTCGTGGTTCAAGTTAGAAGGACATTCTGAAGGACGGGTTCTATCACAATATGTTACGAGAAATGTTCGGGACGTAATAATTGAATAAAAGTGTATTTGTCGTGTGTTTTCAATTGTGTGTGTATTGTGTGTGTTTTGTACTTTGCCTCAACTACCCTATGTGAGTATAACGCTTATAATTCTGAAAAACTTTTACATTGGATCATTTTAACTCCACAAATCCATGAATCAATTTTGTTTGCTCAAACGCAAACATTAAAGACAATAAAAAATATAGGTCTCTACTCGTACTATTAGGTACCTACTTAGTGATTGCATTAGACATCAGGCTACGTTGACCTACGTGGGTACTAACTCCTACGCTTTCAGCGAAACAGTACATATAGGTACCTAGTTTCCGACAGTTCATTAATATTCGGCGTTTCGCTATCTCTATCTATCTTCTAGTTTATCTATCTATTGTGATGTGAAATAGCATCTGTGTAAACTCGAGGCCGTATTTATAAGAATTGTTGTTTTAGCAAGATTACAATTTATTTAATATCCCAACATTTTATTTTAATAGTCGCGGAAACGACATTTCTTTTTAGCTAAATTTATACTATTTATGAATGTAAGTTTAAAAAAATCATAACTGATGATTATGATTACGGTCGTGCATTTTCTAGTGCTCCAAAAAAGTTATTAAACAGAAAAAATAACTATTCTGTATCTCTACATACATAGCATTCCAATATGACATGTTTTCTCAAAGCAATATCTGTAAGTTTGCTTCGAGACGAGAATAATGAGATCATCAACATTCACTTTGACACTTTTTTGTGCAATATTTCACTCGCGTTAATTTACTTACATCTATTTTAATATATTATCTCACGGAATTTCAAAGCCATCACCTATTCTCATTTAATAGAATAATACATTATTTGGCTGCTAAAAATACATGCACATCGTATTGACGTTGAGTGAAAAATAACATAGGTAAATAATGATCGTAAAAAACTGAATTATTTTTATAACTTTAGTGTGAGTTTTCTGAAAAGTGGTGCCTGATGTGGCCGCAATGCTGCCACAAAACGGTGAATATCTATCTGTGATGTTATTTAATATTACTGAGAGCTATAACGGTTTGATAGTAACCTACTAGATGAGTGTGACTGGGTATGCAAGTAGAGGAAGACCGAAGAAGTGGTTGGATTGAGTGAAAGATGACATGAATGTGAGAGGAGTAGATTCAGAGTTGACGAATAATAGAAGTGAGTGGAAGAAGAAGACATGTTGTGCCGACCCCACCTAGCGTGGGATAAGGGCAGGGGAATGATGATGAGTAATCTACTAGAACTGTCCTACTAAGACTCTGTAACCCCATGATGTCTCAGAGTGCTTGTGGGCTATGGGTTTGATTCATCAATAGCTTGTTGTACCTATATAAAACCTAGAAGTGCTCGTGGCGTAGTTTGCTTGAGTCAATCTTTCCCGATTATCTAAGTTAAGCGACGTTCTGCGCGGTCACTATTTGGATGGGTGACCGCTAGTAGCATTTACATACGCTAGCGCTTCGGAGGGCACGAGGGTTCCGGATCTCCTAAAAACTCCGCCACCATGGTTGGCCACTAACTCATATAAACGAACGAACGATATAAAAACCTTTGATTGTAGAGTTGTGTCATCGACAGTTTACGAAAAAGAAAAATAAAAGAGTATACACTACTAATACAAAACCAGATACTATACTAGTAGCTGCTGTAGTAGTAGTAGTAGTAGTACTACTACTACTAAAGCAATCCATTATACTAGGACGTTGCTCTACAAAAACACCGTGTTACTTAGGGCGGCTTGCACCAGAATCGCTAAACGCGTTTAACTCTTAAATAGTATTTAGCGAGTTGTCAAGTCATACAAATACGTCAGATTTAAATTGATTTAGCTGTTAAATACGTTTAGTGATTCTGGTGCAAGACGCCCTAATAATGGTAAGTAAATATGCGGGTTAGAAGCTTTGAAACTTATCTTGAATGTAGATTTTTAATTAAAATCCTCTTTAAATTTATCTTTGTTGAGGACGAGGGAGCCTAAGTCGCGGGCAACACTAGTGAATCATAAATAATGTATCGCTCGTGACTTCCTCATAAATAAAAAAGTTTTGTTGACACAAATATGCAGAAGGCCGCGTTAACAATGTTATAAAGTATTTGTTATGAATATAGCGGGGTGTAATAAATTCGTGACTTCGTTCGTCCTCGTTTCAAAGAGAAATTAATTTCGGAACGACATTCGGTTTTGTAATGGTTTGTAGATAGCTCAACTGTTTCATGTGTGTTTTGTACATATTATAAATATTGTAAATGCTGTATTAGTCGTAATTTTCTTTGAGAATAAATTATTTCGGATATATAAAAAAGAGTTCCTAAGGGCCAACGCACATCTATCGACAAAACTGTTTTGTCGCGTACTTAGTGACGTGAAAATAAATTTTCTGTTATAATGAAAACAGCATATGATGAATGCTTCCTCGTCATATGCTGTTTTCCTTATAGCGGAAAATTTATTTTCACGTCACTAAGTGCGCGACAAAACAGTTTTGTCGATAGATTTGCGTTGGCCCTATCTGTAAAACTATCTTCAATTCGTAAATTATTTTAAAATCGGTAGTGCCCCTTTTTGACATAAAGAAATCTGTTAGAGTTTTGTTGAAACCCTTCTTCGTCTTCTAATTTAAGAGCTACACTCTTGTCGTCCTAACAAATGCATTTCCCGCCAGGTTCTTCTTTCCAGGGCAGCCTCCTTGACGTCCTTATACGACATGACATCAGTCTTAGCTTTCACTTGGCTCATATAGCTAATACTGATAATAGGTTGAAGTTGAAATCCAGAATACCAAGTATCAGGCTGGTTCAGCACCAGGAAGTTCTAAAAAAAGGTCACACCCTTCAGCCGTGATCTTATCTGATGGACGCAAGAAATCTTAAACTGTCAATCTTCAGCCAACGCCAAAGTGATTGAACTAATTACTTTAAAGATAGATCAATACCTAAAACGTAGATTGATCGTTCCATTTCAGAAGATCAAAAGCCCCGTAGCTGTTACATTACAGATGGACAGACAGACAGACTAAACACTTCCACACAAAAGAACTTTAGATCGATATAAACAGGGATCATTCATGTAAATGTTTATTATTTTTAATTGAACTCAAGGTTTTAGGAAAGTTCTGGCTAGTACCGAATTAGTAAAATTAAATTGTATTTGTGTTAACATATATTTTGCCCCCGGACTTTGGTCGCGGGCTTGCTTTTAACGTGATGTAATGTGCCTGCTGTGTAGAAACCTCTTTGCTTTATTTCGTGTAAAATGTCCATGAATATTTATTTATTTCGTAGAGATCACTATTGTAACAAACAAACAGATAATACTTCCTTATATTATAAGAAGCTTGCATGTGCTTAGGTACTCTAAGTACCTACATCTCTATTGTTCTGCATTTAAAACCAATTTCACTAATACCAATAATCTACTAACTACCCACACATATTGTGCAAAATATCTAGCAGACACATCGCAAATATCGAATACCAAACACAACGTCCACACACCACACTCTAAAATGAACTGTATTCTTTATACCTAAGCTCCAAAATCGTGTACAAACTTCCTAAGCGATCAATCAGCGAAAGCGGATTCGATTGTCGACTACAAAAGGCTTTTATTACTCGGAATGTGAGATATCACCTCGTACAATAGTAAACAAGAAAATAATAACTTTTCTTTGAACCTTACTCCTATGCGATAGAGCTGCAAATGGAGTGATTATTTTATATTGGATGGAGTTGATGACTATATTTTATTAGCTTCTTTTATCAAGTGGCTTTTTGGATCCGCATACATAAGTATTTATGTAATAAATTAATTACTTTTAAGTATCGGTATCCTAAAATGTATACTTATTAATATTGATCACATTCGTGCAAATTTTTTGGTCAAAACCTTGTTTGGATCCAAATGATATTTTTTGCTGGGCATTTGCATTGTTATTCGAACCTTTGCGATTTTGCATAATAACATTCAGAGATTTAGATATTATTTGTCAGCATGTATAGAAAGAAAGACAGATAATTCGTTTCTTATTTTTAATTTTTAACTGGTAGTTACCATCGGCCCGGATTGAGCTAAATCATTTGAAAGGTGTTTTTTTGTAGAATTTAGAATCGTCTTATAGAAATCATAACTCACCTTTTCTTAAGCACAGTCGGGTAGCATGTTCTACTTGTATAACACGAGCAACATCCGCGTGCTCAACGACGCGATGACAAGACCGATATCAACTCTTGAACGTGAGGCCGCGACCTCTTCGAGTCGTCCTCAGTTCTTGCACAAGTACGCTTGTTCACGGGGAAGTTTATAAGTTACGTGAACTGGAAAGCAAAGAGGACCCAATGAACCGACGACATTAGGATAACTGAAAGTCGATGGACGGAGAAAGCTTCAACGCGTTTCTGAAAAAAAATACGCGGGTGGCTTATGTCCAGCAGTGGACTTTTACAGGCTGATATGATGATGATTAAATCATCATCATCATCATCATCTGCAGCCCGACCTCAACCACTGCTGGGTATAGGCCTCTTTTTCATTGTGCCATTCCTCGCGGTCGCTGGTCCGTGGATGATTAAAATAATCATTGTGAATTAAAAAAAAACTTTTTGGCGCTACTAATAACGGTTTCACAATTCACGTAGGTACTAAATTAATTACCTAGGATATTATTTACCAATTTACCATGTTATAACTTTTTTTTTAATATTATTTTACTGTGTCATCTATTATAACACTTTAGATTTTTTACAAGTTAGGTTTACCTCTAAAAGTAGGTAAGTGTCATGTTAATTACTATAGCTACTTCGATTAGCGGTCACCCATCCAAATGACCTCGTCTAACGCAACTTATAACTTTACCATTCTTATGTAAGTTTTTCTGAATAAAAAGAGGGTAGAAAATTATATTTCTCTGTAGTGAAACAGAAGAGCACTAGGCGTCATGTGCGGCGCATACGATGTCAACTTTATTAGGGTTCCCACCACGGTCACACCTAAAAATTAAATAATCATATCCTACAGAAAAGAAAAGAAATCTTTTGAAGTCGCCCGCCCTACGTGGGTGTGGATATCTGAGAATATCTACTGAAATAAAACTAATTTCATAATAATTTTACGACAACTAACTAGTGCTGCCCCCGTATGCCAATCTTTTGCTGTCAAGTTATATTTCACTGCCCAGTGTAATTTCTTCAGGTCACGTGGTACAATTTGTACCACGTGATCATTCTTTTTAGACACTTGACAGCAAAATATGCTCGAAAACACATCAAATGACGACATAATGTCAGTATTTAGTCACAGAATAACTATGAGTTAGTATGAACTGACCATGATTTAAAACTTTGCAGTTCAACTTTGATTGGCATACCCCTGCTGACTTGAAATCTCTCGGTAGGGACATAATGTATTTTTTTATTCAACTATATGGTGGAACAAGCCGATGGCCCACTTAATGTTAAGTGGTAACCACCGCCTATAACAATGCATTGCCTCACAGACCACATAATGTATAAAATTCGTTTGTATATAATGTATAAAAAAAACATCCCTGAGAATATACCCTGTGATGCATTGCACTGCGCCCATCATAGACATAAAGATGTTAAGTCCCATGTACCTGTAATGTGCTAAATGATGGGTATGTAATTTCCGGTGCCGCCGGTACAATAAAGAGATTTCTATCTATCTATCTATCTATTACCCTTTAATGCGGAGGTATAAGACTCAATACCCCTTACCCTCCTCACAGCAAAATGCAAGACAAGCAGAACAAAGCCAAGGGATATCCGAGATAATGGAGCCACCAGAATTCATTACGTAAGACTTTTCACAGGAATACCGGCATTAGGCGTACCTACCCTTATCGATGAAGTGACAGCCCTAGGGGATGTAGGTCGGTAGGTCGTGCGTGTTCGATGACCCCTGGGAACTATCGGGGTTAACTTTATGTTTTTTTAATTTTTTACTGAAAAATTTACATATATTTTAGTTCCGTTTGCGTGGAATGGCAAAACGAGGTAAAATAAGAAAGAGGTAGGCATGAGCCTACCTCTTTCTTATTTTTTTTTTATAACACACGTCGTGACCAGCAACATATGAATGTTGCTGGTCACGTCGTGTGTTATTGAAGTCTACTGAATCGAGACATTTTTTGAAAGGAGAAATGTCAAAAAATGTGCGTTACTTAGGGCGGCTTGCACCAGAATCGCTAAACGCGTTTAACTTTTAAATAGTAGTTAGCGAGTTGTCAAGTCATATAAATACGTCAGATTTAAATCTATTTAGCTGTTAAACTCTTGCGAAATAACGGACAGAGGCCATAATATAAGAGAAGAAGAAGGAGAAACCCGGTTAATTATAGATAGATAAACTTATTTATTTGTTACTGAACACACACAAACAGACACAAAATTTACAATAAAATGAAAGTAGATAGGTACTAATAACTAAAACTAAACTAAAACAAACTGAAAATAAGAAAAACAAGCCAACCTACCTATTATGTTCTCGCATGGTTCGTGCTCTATGTGTTGCAGTACACAAAAAAGTAACAACTCAGTGTAGTCAGTATAGTTGATCGAAGCAGCTAATGGATGAAAATAATGGTCGCTATAGATTTTTTTTCTATCTGAAAACTTAACCCAGTCGCTAAATTTATCTACTGAGCTTTGATATTTTAATAATACAACTAAATGATGGAACATACCGATGGCCCACCTGATGTAATGTTATGACAAAACTTTATCATAGATTTTTTGTTAGTTTTTCACTCGTCATTTTGTCAGATATAAACAAACCTAGGTTAGTGTCTCGATTATTTGAGTGACTTTGGAACATACGAGGTTTAATCATATATATGTGTTATTATATTAGGTCAATGCACAAGAAAGCGAAATAAAATAAAAAAAGGTACCTATGTGGGTAGTTATGTTTTTAAGAATAAAGCAGTCTGTACGCAGCCATCGTTTCATTACAATCTGAATCCAAGAACCAGATAAAAGAAACATTCGTTGTCACGTCGTCTATAGAAGCGAATAAGACTGCGTTAGAAAGAGTAAAATAGATAAAATGCATCAATACTCCGACAAGAGCTTTCAACACCTCGTATGTGCTGATACTTGCGTGGAATTCTAAATTGCGCACGTATCACCGTTGAATTAAAGTTCAAAACAGCATAAAGGTTTTGTAAATTAACAAATCCCCTGGAGAGGTCTTACTTAGATAACTGTAGCTATATTTTGTTTTGAACAAGTTCCGTATCAGTAAAGTTCTAGCGACTTGACTTGTTATTATCTACTTAACTGCGTACATACTCGTACCTACCCTTATATCAAAGCGAAATAGAAATAAAAAAATATGTTGTTATTGCTACAATATTCGTAAAATCTACGGATTATTCTCATCTGTCACCCAGATCACAATGTTTAAATTAAAAAGCTAAAAAACTAGTCGTTAATAGGTGAGCATCCCATATTTCAGTTTTAAAGGATTTGAAGCGATTGTAAAAATCTGACTTTTGTTTTCAGTCACTTTAGTCATAACTCCATTAGATAGATTGATTATATACTTATTTATTATGCACCAAAGTAAAAAAAAACAGCAACTTAGAACATGAACTACAATTGGTGGTCTTAGCGCTATAAGCGATCTGCAGGTTAATAGATACCTGTGTACTAACCTAACCATAATTAACAATACGTAGTACCTACCTACAGTCAGTGGTTGGTTAGTCAGCTATACAATACGACCTAGTTAAACTGTTTTTAAATATTTAAAAGCACTTATCCACTGTCGGCTCTATGTCAATCGTAAAACGTTAATTATTACAGTTCTCTCGTACTCTATTACTTACACCCGCACTCAGAAACATCACTTAAATATTAGTATTTTAAAACAGCTAGTGTTCGTCATTACTCAGTCAATAGAGTTAGCATTATGAATGCGGCTGTTAGTATTTTTTTTTATATGTAATATAAATTTTTTATATGAATGTCTTTTGGCCACAATCTCACCTGATGGTAAGTGACGATGATGCCGACGATGAAGCAGGACAGTCTAGAAGACACCTATTCACTCTTGCCTTGAAAAGACCCAGATTTATTCACCTTTTAACCCAGAAAATAGGTACATGCCTACTTATGCTCTACATTAGAGAAAAACTCCAATGATAACTTTTACCGGACATTTTGCTAATTTAAATATTGCGGACACTCGTTTCCAACTTATGCTAAATCTGAATGTTTTGTAAAAATCTGAATTTCAGAGCGATTTACAAGAACGTCTCTTCAACATTTTACTGCGAAGCTAATATTTGCTTCGAAATACATTTTTGTGAAATATCCGCTATGAATATTAATCGCTACAAAGTTGATATACTTAGGATGGCTTGCACCAGAATCGCTAAACGCGTTTAGCTCTTAAATAGTATTTAGCGAGTTGTCAAGTCATACAAATACGTCAGATTTAAATCGATTTAGCTGTTAAACACGTTTAGTGATTCTGGTGCAAGACGCCCTTAGTGCTGTCTTCTGTGTATAGGTAGTGGGTTCGATCCTTGCCGAGAAGAATAAAAACATGTGATAAACATTAAAGATAATACTGGTGAAAGCTGTCTAGCATCCCCTTTCATTTTAAATAATTAAATAAAAAGCACCGAACGGGGTTGAAGTTTGAATGAACTTTATTTGTTCATAACTCCACCCAGACGAACTAAACTTTATCCACTAGTATTACCATATAGCATATCATATACATGGCACTTTGTTGGATATAGTTTGCAAGACGGCTCATATTAGGGTACTCGTTGTACCTTCATCGTGATTACCACTTTCAACTTTATACATAAGTATACCTACGTATTTGGTACAGTTAGCGTCACCAATCCTACGTACTTACAAAAAACGACTTCATTTTTATGTTTTGCTTACTTAATGAGACACAGTTTCACACTTTGTTTTTCAAAGCATATAATAGAAGTAATAGAAATAAATTAAAAACATTTCATATAAAAAGAAGTGATGTAACCAACAGATGGCTCACCTGATGTTAAGCGGTTACCTTAAATTATATTACAGATAGGTATAGTCACAACGGATCTGTGTCCAGTCTGCGCAAGAGAGCTTTTTGTGTCGAATTGGAGGTAAGCGAATTTTTCCGCACAACAATATAATGGGCAGTCGTTGTTGCACCTAACTTCAGAGCGATAAAGATCCGTTGTGCGTACTTCGTTTTAAATACTTTAAATGATTTGTCCCATCATTTAGTTGATAACTGATGCAGCTGACTGTACCCACCTACTTACGTGAATATCAAAATTACCATACAGATTGAAAAGTCACGAATTATGACAGCGAAAACATTGTGAAGTGGTAAAAGTAATTGAATTATTTAAGCTGAATAGAATTATTAATGTACTATACAGTAAGTAGAGGGGTAGATATCTCTACATTATAAAAGTGACAAGGATAAGTATATTTATTCACAAAGAAAATTATGACTAATACAGTATTTACAATATTTATAATATGTACAAAATACACATGATGCAGTTGAGCTATCTACACACCGTTGCAAACGATTTATAGATAGCTCAACTGGTCCAAATCAGTACCAATCGGAAGCGTGCCCAAGACACTGGCTGCATTGCCGCGCTGAATAGCAATGCTGATTCGCTGGCCCAGATAATCACCAGCCCTCGGGTCACTTAGTTAACTTAGGATAAGTTCGAAGTTAGTTGTGAGAAGTAATTTACGTTACAAGTCCGTAAAATGAGAGCAGACAACAATACACAATGAATTCTAATAAGGGAACGTTTTTCCGCGCCCCGGGTTCGTTATACAGGGTGTTCATCTTTAAGGTTACAGAATAATCAGGCCTTTGGATCTAATCTGGATGATTTATACAGCGTCAAGACCCACTTTTTACCCACGCCCCTATAAATACTGCAGTGCCTGAGACATGATTTAGATGGAGGAGTAGGCTTGCCTATCATCCTATCTACTTCTCTCAGCCTCTGTCCATCATTTCGACAGACAATTTGTCAAGTTAAGTCATGCCTTTGCGATCCTAAATGATTTATACGATGACTTTTCATCCATACCGGACGCTGCAGTACCTATGAGTATCACAGTTATCTATTTAGGCCTTGTTTAAAGTCTATTTTTCGCGACTTACTTTTGCACCTCGAGCTTTAGAACATGCTGTATATTTACTGCCTCGGGGCCAGAGTAAATACACAATGCATTACTTTTTAAGAGGTCCGCAGCGTTTTGATAACTCGCGCGTTTCAATTGTTTATTTGATTTTAAATTTCTGTTATTGCTGCACGGAGAGCTGAATGCTTTAAAAAGATTTTAAACAAATATTCACGGACATTTCACAGAACCCCCTCTAGGCCTAAACTAAGCAAAGCTTGTAATATGGGAACTAGATTGCTGATATAATTTTTTATGCATCGTAATTCGAAATAGTTTAAAAAGACAAAGTATCGTGAGAGAGTTCTTCATTACGATACGCTTCATGGAAATAATCCTCCGACGTCAAAGGTTGAGTTATATTGCAACTTATTTACATTATCGACCGCTGTCTGACCTTAGTACAGTCAACGACTAACGTCTGTGAAGAGACAGCTCTTGAAACTGAAAGGCGCTAAGCAAAATGACAACTTTGAATGACCTTCAGCGTACGATTTTGAATGATATAAACATGAAAATTTATGAAATCATGAAATAAATTTGATTGTTTTTTGAGTTACAGCTGATGTACGCACGATGACACGTCGACCTATACTGTTTGGACTTTGAACTATTAGAAGTTGAACGTTGCGAATCGTGCGAGAGGGACGACAGTGTGTTTGTATAGGACGGGATGCAAGCGCCGCGCGCGCTAGTCTATTGGACTCCCTTTCCTCGTTCTCTGCATTGTATATAGCATAGTTATAGTTGTACTGGGTATATAACCTGACCTGTGGCCGTGTGTACAAGAACAGCCGAATTACAGTTCCTTACCTGATAGACTGACGACATTGTTATGGTACCGTCGGAGGATGAAGAAGGCCTAAAAGCATTATTCGTAGAAGTCTATCGGGCTATGTCCAGCAGTGGACTTCTACGGACTCTGAACTCTGAGGGGTGAATCTATACCGATAGACTTTTCTGTCACATTAGATATATCTCCCAAAAGCTATCGATATTTGACAGTTTTTGGGAGATATATCTATCCTGACAAAAAAGTCTATCGGTTTAGAATCACCCCCAGAATGAACTCAATAAACAATAATAAAAATACTGGAATGCAATATTTTTTATCAAGTTCTACAGAAGACAAAATAAATCTCTTATAATCCCTTTTTACGCTGATTGTACCTGGTATTCACTGTGGCTCTTGCCCTGGATAAAGCTTTGTACGCAATCATTGTTCGAGGTCGTCTTTGTTTTATCGTTCGATTGTCTTTTACTATCTCGTCTTCATTGAAATTACTTCGTTTTTGGTCTCTTCACTTTCTACAACTGAAGTGAAAATCTCATTAATTTGAATGATTTGAAGATAGGAGCAAAAACACTGTTTTACTTTTGATTAAGTAATCTAGTTTTTGAGTGGGTATTCATTTTTGATTAAATGTAATAAGTAAATCAGGCATAGTTATTAAAACAACATTTGGCTAGCGGCGCGCAGGTGCGATGCAATACACAGGTCTCGATATGCGGCGATGCGCGGGCGCACTATTTTTGTACCGCAAATAGGTCGCATATTGTACTTGGTGATTGTGCTCAGCTGTTTTTAACGTTCATTATTATGACGAGCGCGTTCCTAGTTTTGCGTACGCATAATATACAAAATAATCTTGCATTTTGTTTTGTTTGATTCGAGTTTTCAAGACGGAGGCCTTAGGGCGGCCTAAAAACTGCGGCACCTAAACGATACGAGGCCTGTTCTCACGGACTAGCATGTTTAAGTACGACACATTGAATGGTTGACAACAACCATTCAATCGCCAAGCAATATATTCATTTACTAATTTGATGAAGTAAAGATATTTAAATTGATTATAATCAATCCATACAATACACAATACAATACAATACTATTATTATAGTGTTAATCCAGGTTACGACCTATAATATATTCCAAGTTTCATCCAAATCCAAGTAGTTCCAGCGTGATTGAAACACAAACATCCAAACTAAACTTTGACATTTATAATAGTAGTGGGATAATGCTATCGATTCTGTTGTCGCATTTTTCTAAACTAACCTAATTTGACAGCACTAAAAATGTTGCCGTCCCTTTCTCATAAACTGAAACGACAAAGACAGCTATAATTTTAGCGTTGTCAAATTAGGTTAGTTTAGAAAAATGCAACAACAGAATCGACAGCAGAAAGTATCAACTTTATAAGATTGTAGGAGACCCCTACAGCTATTCGCACTACGAGTAACGAACTTATCTACTTTTTCCAACTTCCTGAATACGTGTTGAAAAACACAACTTTTTTAATTTGCAGCAAACAAAAGGAAGCAGTAAAAATGGTTTTTCTATGCACCAATCAAGTATGTTCTGTTCTTTTTAAAATTTTCTTTCTCTATCTACACAGAAACGGCTAAAAACTTTGCTACAACATTCGTACTAGTTTTACCCACCGCTTTGTTCATGTGGAGAGAATGATGAGAAAGGAATAAATATTCAGAATTTAAAGAATGCTTTATGCATTGGTTGGCATCTTAGTGTAAAAGATGACTTGCTAAGTAATGATACCGTGAGAGGTCACAGCTGGCTATGGGATCCATTTCAGTAGGCTTTCAGGGTACCATTAGAATTTGACATTTTTACAATTTTTTTTTCAAAACATTCTTCAGAATAAAGTGAGATATGAGATTTAGCGAGGGAGTAAATAGAAACCAACTTATAATGACGGACTTTTTGAGCAAGAGAAATGAAAAAACTATTACTAACTAAATTATAACATGAAAACAATCGTACCGCCGTCCCTACGTGGCTTGCCTACCTCATAGAGCCTCTACGCAATTTATTTCGCAGACTCCATAATCAGTAGTATTTTCAAGTCCGTACGCGACCTACGTCGTAGACCATCTACGCGGCCGTAGTACTGTCCTTTGCGTAGTTGACATCGTAGAGCCCCTACGCATATTTTGTAGATTCCAGTAAAAAGAGTCTCCCCTCGTAGACCCTCTACGCAGTTTACTTCGTAGACCATCTACAAAGCTACGTCGTAGAACATCTACATAGCCAACATCGTAGGCACTTTTTTCTTACCTTAGTTAATTAAGATATCTGACGATATCTCAGAGGATTAGTCTGTGGCACGTCCTGAAAGTACAACTGGCACTATACGCTGGATTTTACACCTGTATTTTTTTTTAAATATAATTACGAAGTACTTATGTAATTTTAGAGTATGATGGATCAAGCTGATGGCCCACCTGATGTTAAGCGGTACATACGTGCCTCTGCCTGAAAAACTAGTTTTCTTTCACCATTTTACAATTTTTTTTAAAACTTTGATGGGACAATCTTGTTGCCCACTTGATGTTAAGCGGTACAATGGATAAAAATTCATTTGCTCCAAGGCGGTACAAATTTCTGCTTAAATAACTAATTTTCCTCCGATGTTTTCTTGCACCGTTTTCAATAATTTGCTACAGGTTGTCCATAAGGGTTGGCGATGCGAAAATTTCCGCTTCACCGACTGCACTAACCAAACGTTCATTCACTAGCAATCTAACCTTGTTCGTGTTTATGGCTCAAATGGGTCAATCTGCTTGATTTTGATATATTCCAGAAATTCCCACTAAGAAATCCCTACTGGTGGGGACAGACTTTTACTCCAGAAATAGTCACTGGTTACATCGTAGCATGCTACGGTGTAGTAATATTAATACTTGTAAAAACATATTGTTTATTGAGAACAGGACCGTTTTTACTGCTAAACCAAACGATCCAACCAAAAACGTTCCGTTTGAATATCAAAACCGTCGGAATAGATTAAAGCTAGGGTTAAAACCGTTATTTAAAACACTCAAAAACCTTTTTCTTTGTTACAGGGGACCAACATTCGCCAGAAGATTGAAACAGCGACTACCAATAACCCTTTAGTCTTTTTACCTAATTCTAAATATCTATTCCTACCTGTAGTGAGTGACGCATGGCACGGGAGAGAACGGATCCTAGTCGGCTGAGCAGAAGAAGGCAGAGGTAACAAATATAAAAAGTTCTTAAATCTATAGACTGTTTTTTTTTTTGAGATTTTCTATTTTTTTATTTCTCATAGAATCAACAGCACTCTATCTGTTGTTGTTGATCGACTGAAATTATTGTGATCGGTTGCAAGTTCAATCCGATCGCGATATCGGTAGACAGAAACCCAAAGAAGTATATCGTAAGTATCGGTATAAATACCGTGTTTTTAATCGACTTAAACAATATAGAAGATTTAGGTTTCGAAAATGTTGGCTGTATCATTTTGTCTTTTTGAATCAATACATTTTGCTTTGTAACGCAAAAGCAAAAAGAAATGCTCCGTTCGGCTCTGAAACAACCTTAAGATAGTTCATCATCATCAACCTATATTAGTCTGCTGGACGTAGTTCTTTCCCAAGACGCGTCAATGAGTCTGGTCTTCGGCTCTTCGCCATCCAGTGTTTGCCAGATACATTTTCCAGACCATCACCCTATCTTGCCGGAGGGCGTCCTACACTACGCTTGCCTAAACGCGATCTCTACTCAACTATCTACTTACATCAAAATTTACTGAAATAAATAGTTTGACGAGCAATCTACTGCCATTACTCCGTTCAGAAAACACGCAAAAGTGTAAACTACGAGGCGTGTTGTTGCTCGCATCTAAATATATCAATCGAAACGTAAACTAATAATATTGATTCGTTTCCAACGCACTTGAAGCACGCATTACTGATAATACCAGACGGAAATACTAAATACTACTTATAGAGTTTTATAATCCGTGTGTTGTACAAGAAAGTCTAGGCTTAAATTGCAAACATATAAAAATACTTTTGTATCCAATCTAGATGATTTATACAGCGTCAGGGGCCACTTTTTGCCCATGCCCCGATGAACGGGACGTTGTAGTGAAAATAAGTACACTGACAAATACTTTTAAAAGATATCTGATTATTTAGAAGGCAAACAAGCTTGGGACAAACTAGCTCCAACACATTGAATAAGAGAATGTAAAAATAATCATACCTAATCATATAAAACCTTATGACGATTTAAAATGATCAGATCATTTAAATTTTATTGAATAAAAGCATTTTGACTTTTAATCATTGTAAATTGTAAATTAAAAATAAAACCGGGCTCAGTAGCGCGCCTTGGGAGAGCCCTACGTCCAGAAGTAATATTATAAGTGAAAATAAATTGGCCTCAGATCCAAGGCATTGGTAAAATTTCCCTTGATACTGATAAGGACTTTATGCTTGATGGCAAAATTCGGTCTAGTCGGAGGTATAAAATATGTGACAAAGAAACTTGGTACATAAATAACTTTAGCATATTATCTTCGTTAATCTCATAATTAAAAATACATAAAAGTTAGACAGTGTTATTTTGAAATGTAGATATAACCTGACTCAATTTCTTACCCACCAACATAAATATCTACTAATTGAAAAGATCTATATCTTATTTTAAGAAGCTCCATTTGGATATGGCAGATCAAAGTAACGATTATTACCGCATTGTTTTCATACCGTCCCCACATAGTACAACCACGTGTTTTGTATAAAAATGTGCGCCAGTTTTCTAGCATTCCGTTCTTTTCATGGTACACTGCAGTGAAAAATAATTCGACTGACAGAAAAATATAAAACACTAGATCCCTACTAAACTTATTACTTATGGTAAAAGGATGAAAGACCTATTTATTCTTTACCAAATCAAACCGAGGTCAAAAAAAAAACATTTACATGGTTGTGTCTTCAGCAGTCACAAGTAACTGGTACTTGTGACTGGTAATAAATGGACAGCGCACTGTCCAAAATCGTCAGACTATTATCTAAGTATCTACTAGCATTTAAGTCCCTCCGACACTTTAACAAAGTAAATACTATTGAGATCTAAATATATTGACAGGCATCACTGCTCAGTCGGCATAGTTATTTGTGTGTGTGCCTTTTGATGTTTGTTCTATGGCTGGGTGTTACTACTTATGTATTATTTATATTATTATGTATTATATATATTATTTATAAGTATATGTTTTTACATAAGTGAGTATTTTATCAGCAATCTAGTTTCCTTATTACAAGCTTTGCTTAGTTTGGAACTAGAGGGCATTGTGTGACTATGTCCATGAATATTTGTTTATTTTATCTCTATGTCCAATTTCGTGCCAGCAAGTGTACGCATAGGAGTATGTTCATTGAGCGCGGCCGTGCGAGTAGCGCCATCAAAGACTTGTTTGTTTACGCCTCACAATTAAATTCTTTACAACTCACTGAAATGCAAATTGGGCACGTGCGTAGGATTATATAGATTCAATTCTGAAATTTTGGAATGTACGGCGTTTGGCACGTTTCAACGCGATTTACGAGCTCAGATTTCTTTCATATTACACACGTATTTTATTTATTTGTTCCTTTTTATTTGTTTGTAGTAATGTCTTCTTCTTTCGGGTCAAATATTCTTTCAGTTCGGTATATAAAAGGCTCGAGGTTAGAGTTTCTGGGCCCAGAAAGTTGCAACTGCTGATAGCGGCATCTGAGGCAGTGTTGAAGAGGTCGGCTTTGTCTGGTGCTCGTTGTAGGGCGATTTAGTCAATGCAGAGAGTAGGTAAGCAAAGCAATAGGTAACTCATTGTGAAGGAGTTTGTCGGAGGGTATTAGCAGTTTTTATTCCCGTCGCTGCACAGTGATGCTTGCATTGCTGTTAGGTACACGAGACTAATTACCTACGTGAATTATAGTGAACAACTAACAATGCTTCAGATATTTGTTGCTTACACTTACAAGTGCTACAGAGAGCTGAATAACCGTTTTAGCGACTATGCTGTGTCTGAAATAACTTCTTAACCCAATGTGATAGAACATAGATATTATTACACCTAATATAAAAAAAACTAGTGTGCAAAAAGTATTTAGTGCGCTTCACAAGCTCCCTAGTGTACGAGGGAATTGTAAAATCGATTCTGCAATGACAAAGGGAGGGAAACCATCCAGTGAGTGGTCTATTGTTTACCGTTTGCTACAATAGGCGACATCGCACGAGGTCAAAGGTCAGAGGTGCGCGGAATAGGTACTTACAACAATACAAGCAGGTTCGTAGTAAAACGGCAAAAGGGTTAATACAGACTTTTGCAATTTTCTTTGTAAGAAATAAATACGGGAAGCTAGGCTTTTCATGTTTTTGAAGTTCAAGTAGAATGAGACCTTTAGGTCTCAGTGCATTGTCTTATAGGGCACGTGCTCAATGAACTTACCTATAAGTAGGTAACTGTTTTACACCAGGTGGGCCATTAGCTTGCCCCATCATTTTATCTCATAGAAAAAACCTGGATTGGTGAGATTTGCCTACTTATCTGAGATTTTATAAGAAGCTATGAAGCCATCTCTTCTCTGCATCTCTCCTCCCATCTTCAAGCTATCTTCCTGTCACTTGTCATAAAAAGACGGATGGATTTTTAATTAGGCCAAAGAGCTCTGCTCGTAATTTCTTCAAAAGGCATTACAACAAAAATAACGGGCTCATTCCAAAAATTCTGGACTTTTTATGCAAAAATCCCCTTTACGACTGCCGGCACGGGATTGAGTCGTCGTCGCCGACACGATAAGCGACTAGTTGGTAGCTATATGTATAAGATTAGCTGACCGCAGATATCGTGTCGGTGGTAGTGTGAAAAATGACAAAGCTTCGGAGGTAAATGTCCGAATTTAATTACCTTCCTGAAACGTGCTTTGAGCTCGGGAGCTGTGTTAGTATTACAAAGTACACAGCGAACCTGTATTTTAAGTAAGACTTGAGGATCTATGGCGCTACAGAAAGGTATATCTATTATCAATCTACCCAGAGTACAATCTTGTATTTAAAGCAGAACTAATAAATACATACAACCGCACTCAGAAATATAACTTACATAAATATATATATAAATTTTCATGGACCTTTCACACGACGCCCTCTAGTCCCAAACTAAGCAAAGCTTGTAATATGGGAACTAGATGCTGATAGAATACTATACATATATACATATATTATGATTATAGTTCGATAATTTTTTCAGATATTTTTAAAATCATATCGCATCAAAACTATAAGTAACTAAGATATCTCAATCCGATGTTTATTAGAAAACTTTACATATGAGTCTAATAATGCGAGTTTGTAAAAACTGAGTGCTTGAGAGAGTGCTATATTTATAGAAAGTTGTATACTAGTGTGAGTCATAACCACATGTTTGTCCAGCTGGTGGGAACCGGTTAGCAGTTAGGAATTTCCAGCACTAAAATGCAGTCGCCTCTCCACATCCTGACGAGTACCACCTGCACTTTGAGATCAAATTAAGATTTCCACTGAGAAATAAATAATTAAAATAACAGATGTCTTAGTATCACTAGAGTTTGCTCGCAGTTTTACTCGTGTAATTAATCCGTATCTTATAAATTCGCATCGGATTTACACCAAAGTCGAAGATAATCTAAAAAAAAAGGTTCACGGGAAAATGGGAAAGTACATGAAACAACAACGGTGTAAATGTACCCATCAGGGGATTTTTTCGATTTTTGTCCAAATTGCCAGCAGTCGCAGGGGGTTTTTCGAGAAAAAATCCAGAAATGCCCTTCGCAGGGGCAACGCGCTGGGAATTTCTGGAATAAGCCTAGTACCTACATAAAGAAATATATAAAAAAAAAGCCGACTCTGCCCCATATAGAAACAATGAATGCTTAGAAGAAAAAGTATGAGAGAAACGACGACCGAAACCTACCAGCTGATCAGAGCTTTCAAAAATAGACCTTACTCAACAGAGATTGTTACAAGTAGGTATTTCCGGCACAGATGCGCAAGCGACTCATTCACATGTTTACAGAATCACAAATACACGTAGGTAATGTTCATTGACAACCCAGAATGCTAAAGTAATCGTTAGCAGTTCGGGGAATGCATTAAACTCGTGATTCAGATACTGCATAGGTATATAAACATTGAGAAGATTTAAAAAAATGTGTTTATCACTTTTTAATTTATTTCTGAGTCATCGATCATGCTTTACCCATCATGGTCAGTGGTTCAGAAAGACGCTGATAGAATTGATTTGTATTTTTTTTTAAGAAAACCCTAATTTACCTTATTGACAAGCCTTTGTAAAAAAACAAGTTTTGAATTCGGACCAAAATTTGGCTTTTTTTTGGCTCTTAGATACCATACCATGAGAACTAAAATTGGAAAATACCTGAAATATTTAGAGCACGAACCACGTTCGTTTCATACGATAGGTATACTTTTGCATGATAAATGACCGCGGAAGGAATGCGTGAAACGGAACCGATTTTAACAAATGAATTCGTATGTAGAATACTTATTGTTTTACAGATGTTCACAGGTAGACTGGACTGTGGTATGTTTTGTTTTGAAATATTTTATTTTCACTGCTGGTCAAAGGTATCTCTCAATGTGCAGTGTAGGCCAGTGTGTAGCGTATAATTTCAAATACTTTTTTATTACCGTTGATCTGTCACGATTTATATGATAAATCACGGGAAGTGCCCGAAGCGCCACTTTGGGCGGGAAACATGCGTTCGTTCGTTCAATAAACGTCACATTGACATTATTCGAAATTTAAATCAAAGAGAACTTGAAAGTTTTTATTCTGCCAAAACTTTAATGTGTCCTGTCCTGCCTGAGAAATATTGAACATCACTGGAACCTTGACTGAAAAAAAAACCCGGTTTAAATAACCGGGTTTTTTTTCAGTCAAGGTTCCAAAACAAAACAAAACAGTACAAAATAGTTGATTTAACAAATCAATTTATTAGTTTCAAGGGTTTAAATTAAAAAATAAACAATAAAGCTACAACAGAGTTACAACTGTTTTGTGAAATAGCAGTTATTTCACAAAACAGTTGTAACTCTGTTGTAGCTTTATTGTTTACTAGCAGTTACCCGCGACTTCGTACGCGTCTAGTTTCCGTGTACATTATATTATCTGTGCGTGTACCGAGCGGATACTTCTTTGAGAAACTTGACATTACACCTCATTACACCGAACTCGTACCTACTCGAATGTCAAACGCTAGTCGTTAGACCAAAGAGGTAGTACTACGCCCTGTCAAACTGACGTGACATGACATGACAATGAAATCCTCTTGCCAATTGGCGCTGCTAATCCTTTTCGTTCATTTTATCCTGTAGATCCTGTTAATTATTCGGGATAAAAAGTAGCCTATATGTTAATCCAGGTTACGAACTATATATATGCCAAGTTTCATCCAAGTTGGTTCAGTAGTTTTGACGTGATTGAAACACAAACATCCAAACATCCAAACATCTAAACATCCAAACATCTAAACTTTCGCATTTATAATATTAGTAGGATTTTTTAAACCTTTGAAACTAATAAATTGATTTAAAAGCGCTTAATGTCGCTAAATAGGTACAGACGTCAGCATGACCATTAAAAAGCGTTAAACTCTTTTCAATGTGTTGACACGTCAAGATAAATCGCGTGAAAAGGAAACGTCACTTTCGTTTTGGAGGGAAACACACGTCTCGTGTTGTTTTAATTTATGTTTATGTTAGTAGTTAATCTGTTTGTGTGTAATTAACTGGATGCTGTGATGCTCTGCGATACGTACCTATGTGATGCTATGGTGCTGTTTCTTTTCATAAAAAAATCCCCGGACTAACTCTATAATTACAGGCACATCATACATGAAACTGAAATTCTTTATGTCTCAGAGTAATGGGCGCAGTGCAATTCATCACAGGGCATCAGGTCGGCTTGTTCCATCATTTGTGGTTGTATAAAAAAAACTATTTCACAGAGCCCTACCGCTTCTAAACAATAAAGTAGGTACCTACAATATGTTTATCTGTTGTCTTTCTCTTTCCAGCTCAAGATGAGCGAGGCAGAAGAGGTGGCGGAGGCGCCCCCCGCCCCCGCGGGCACCCCCGCCGACCCCTCCACGCCCGCAACCCCCGCAGATGGCACCCTCATCCCAGTGCCCCCGCCAAGGAAGCCCCCTAGACGAGGCCCTAAGGTTCTCGTGGAGCGGCCGAAGAGGGCGATCTTTTGTATGACCTTGAAGAATCCGTTGAGGAAGCTGTGCATTGATATTGTGGAGTGGAAGTATCCTTTTCAAAATGATATATAGAATCAAGTTCTAGCGACTATAATTCGGCAGCCAAACGATACTTCTGCCTCAATTCTAGGATAATAATAATTTCCTGTATTATACACTACCGGACACTCATTGTTGCTAGATTACTACAGAGTTTCGTAACGTTGACATTTCCACTAGTCGTCTACACTACGGTACAATATGGTTATATTACTAACCCAGTCTAAATTACCCCACAGATCAACCGTTCGGACATAGAAGCCACATGTGGCCCAGTTTCATTAACCTTAGTGTATAGTAAACAATGTTTGCAATAGGTTCTGTGAGTAGAACACGTGTTCTATATTACGTCATTTACATAATTCCAGACTGAATAGCTTTCCTCGTGCACTTACCAATAGGGTCTGACATAAAATACGCATTAGGTATAATACAAGGGATATTCAGCGGGTCGTAGTAATATTTGTTATAAAAAAAATTTAACATATTTATTTTATAACTGCTCTAATTGCTGTTGGACTGCCTTTATGTTTACATGCAGGGTGGCCCATTTACAGTGGTCCAAAAACTTTTAAATATTTTTGTCACGTATGTTTTTTTGTCCTCTCTGAATCAAATGACCAAATTGAATCTAATTTGGTAGGTATGTGCATACTAAAGACATGTAGCTAGCTAGCATTAGGCCATTTTTTAAATTACTTCCAGATCAAAATTTTCTACTCGGAACAAGCTAATGATCTTTAAAACTACCTAGAAGTATGGGGATAGAATAAACAAAAAAAATATTGCTGGGTCGTTTGAAAATATTTCAAAACTCAACATTAAAATGCACCAAGTCAAGAAAAACTAAAAGTGTGCATTTTTACCGCAAACGTAGTACCCGGACGGACTTTTCATAAAGATCCCACGAAAAACAGTAAACAGTGCTAACGACCACTGCGCCTCATTTGACTCTACCAATTTGGCAATAGCCCAGAAAACCAGTCTCCAATTGAAATGATATCAATCGATCAACTTTAATTTATTTATAGGTTACTAAAACATGATCGAGTTCGGCATTTTATATCTAAGCTTTTTCGTGCTTCCGAGGCAGTCTAGTTAGTAGTCAGTAGAGGGTCTTTGTGAAAGAAGGGGAAGTACTACCACTGTACCTAGCTAATTCTGCCGCGAAGCAGTGCAGTATAGGTGCCGGTCCTAATACACGCGGATGAGAAATATCACCCTGTATGTGATGGGCGCAGTGAAATGCTCTCCTTATATCCTATCCTATCCTATCCTACTAATATTATAAATGCGAAAGTTTAGATGTTTAGATGTTTGGATGTTTGGATGTTTAGATGTTTGGATGTTTGTGTTTCAATCACGTCTAAACTACTGAACCAACTTGGATGAAACTTGGCATATATATAGTTCGTAACCTGGATTGACACATAGGCTACTTTTTAGCCCGAATAATTAACAGGATCTACAGGATAAAATGAACGAAAAGGATTAGCAGCGCCAATTGGCAAGAGGATTTCATTGTCATGTGATGTCACGTCAGTTTGACAGGGCGTAGTACTACCTCTTTGGTCTAGCGTTTGACATTCCAGTACGAGTTCGGTGTAATGAGGTGTACCTAATGTCAAGTTTCTCAAAGGATCCGCTCGACACGCACAGATAATATAATGTACACGGAAACTGTAGACGCGTACGAAGTCGCGGGTAACTGCTAGTTAATAATAATCATAATTAAATATGTTTATTTAGTAGGATTGCCAAAGACTCTTATCAACCCCATTCCGCTTTCCTGTTATTGCACAAAATGAATTATTTGTTAATGTTATGCTAAATTCTAACAGCTGAATTCAGATGAATCACGCATTGTTTTGTTATTAAATTATTTTAGTTCGAATCAATTCTCTAACTCCGTATGCAAATCAGAAGTGAGAAAATCCCCGATTTCATTGTTTTATTTCGAGCGTGGCTGCACCTGACATTATTTGACGACTTTGAGGTTGAAATACACAGTGTTTACACTATAAACAAATCGTATAAGATATTTTCCTTGATAATATACTATGACAAACATCTTCGAGCGGTTTTCGTAGCGGTACCTATCGTAAACAATATCGTTAGTTCTATCTAGATGGAATTACTGTCAAATATTCGACTACGTACCTACCTACTTACTGGACTTTGACTTAGGTACTTTCAGCTTCAGACTGAAAACAGACATAGACATACGTTTATTTGTTACTTCACACATAGAAAAAACATTAAAAAGAAAGAAAACACAAAATTGTAATGTGTGCTACTGCATCAGATTGGTCTTATCTTCACAAAAAATAGTCATCCTCAAAACTGGGAATCATTTAAAAATAACACACGACCGACTGTAGCAACTATTCGCAAAAGTGAGTATCTTTGATCGAAATAGCTAACCTAGGTTTTAAAGAGCTGATATCATCGGATTCCTGAGCCACCAGGTCACATACCTTAACAATCAAAACAACCTGTCATGACAACCACCACCGTGAGGACCAGCGTGGCAATGGGCCAACAATGGCTCCTTTCACACTACTAGCGTCACGACGTAGACGGAGAGCGAATCTCATACATTTAGTACAGTCGGCTACACATCAACCTATCAACGGTTCGAACTTTGAACTATTATAATTTGAATGTTGCGAATCATGCGAGAGGGACGATATGTTTTTATGTGAGACTTGCTGCTTGCGCGCCACGCGCCTACACCTATTGCGATCCCTGCTATTGTACTGGTGAGAACAGAAGTGTTTTAGAAATATGCCTTTTAACGATAAAAGTCTAATCACGTAGGCAGTAAGAAGCACCCTATCTCTACATACCGCTAAATCTGCTATCTACCTGGAAGATTTTGAGCTAGGAGAAGTAAAAGCTCGTCTCGCGTGAACTACTAAGTAGGCAAGGCACCTCTGTGCTGTGTATAAGATTAAATCATCGTCGACCGCATCTTCACTTAATATCAGGTGAGATTGCGGTCAAACGCTTGCTTATAAATTTATGGAAAAAAATTACATGTTTAAGTATGAGCATAAGTACTCGTAGCAATAGAGTCCATTATCATCTCTACATTACTATACAAGTTATAGGTATTGTCATGTCATCTCATAAGTAGTAACGACACCGGTTTCTGACTAAAGACAATAAGGCTCATCTCACCCTAGAAAAACTTAGACATCGGTCAATTCAAAGTGATCTTTATAGCCGACTGTGTCCAACAACATAAATTCCCTAACCAAATGACCAGGCCCTTCGAGTGGATGATTTTGACCACAATCTTCGCAAACTGCATCGCCTTGGCTGTCTACACGCCCTACCCTGCCAGCGACTCCAATTATACTAATTGGGTCTTAGTGAGTATCCTGTTCTGTACCCTCTTCTTCATCCTACTTATCTTTTTAGTCATCTACGAAGGCCAGGCTTATGTAGCTAGAGGGCTTCATATCATATAGCGTCAGAGGTAATTATTAAGACAAATCGCTAAAAAAGCGTGCGCTTGCGTTTCGCTAACCCAAGAGTTGTATGCACATGATCTCTCGCAGAACTGATTCTAGAATACTAACACTACTAAGAATTTCATGTATATAGTATGCTTGACATTGACAGGCGTCACAGCTCAGTCGGTATTGGCTCTGCCTTTCGTGCTGTGGGTCGTGGGTTCGATCCCCACTGAAAACAAACATTTGTGCGTGGAAAACATAGATGTTTGTTCTATGTCTGGGTGTTACTATGTATTATAAGTATGTACATATTTACAAAAAAAAAAGTATAAAAGTATTCTATCAGCCATCTAGTTCCCATATCACAAGCTTTGCTTAGTTTGGGACTAGAGGGCGTTGTGTGTAAAGTCCATGAATATTTATTATTTATTTATGCTCAGCTTCGCTCTTCCTGGTTTAAGAGGAAGATTCTGTTTGTATTCAAATATAATAAAACGCAATGAACTGCATCTTTGTTTCAGGAAAAAATAGAATATGTGTTCCTAGTTATATTTACGGGAGAGTGCGTGATGAAGATCATCGCATACGGCTTCGTGATGCACGCAGGGTCGTATCTTCGAAACGGGTGGAATCTGTTGGATTTCACCATCGTAGTCATCGGGTAAGTTCATGTCCAAAGGTCCATCTCACAGGTTATCTGAAACTTCAAGCTACCCAACCCACTTAACTATACCAACCTACCTATTTATAGGTAGGTAATGTTTTTTTATTATGTTAAAGTAAGGTTTTTCGTTCACTAATTTTTGAGCATCTGAGCACCTCAAGTCCCCTAGGACTTGGCAAATACCTACCCTGGGTATCATTTATTCACCTATACCTATTCAGACCTTTTTTCCCGATGGATCGACGACAAAAGATCGCGGAAAGTCGGTAGATAGAAGGCTCAAAATCGTTCTTCCCAGAAGTTTATGAGGAAGCCCTATATCCGTCCAGTAGTGAACTTCTTTCACACTTCATCAGACTGATATAATGATGGTTATGGTATTTCCTATTGCAGTATGGTGAGCACAGTACTGTCTAGTATATTCAAGGATGCGTTTGACGTGAAGGCACTGAGAGCCTTCAGGGTGCTGCGACCTTTGAGGCTGGTTTCCGGAGTGCCTAGTAAGTGGTCCTCCTGTTTTGCCCCTTTTTCTCATAGATCAATAATACGGAGCAAATATTACTTATCACCATCTAACCTTCCTTCAGTGACGAAATGTTATCTCTTATCCAGGTTTACAGATAGTTCTAAACTCCATTCTGAAAGCCATGATCCCGTTACTGCACATCGCGTTGCTGGTCATCTTCGTTATCATCATCTACGCCATCATCGGACTGGAGTTGTTCTCGGGGAAGATGCATAAGAGCTGCTTTAACAAGTACACAGGTACTCTTACCACGCTGGTTACATACTCTGAGGGCACTGAGTTGTCGGTCCAGGCCAGCATCATAGCGGAAGTCTTTGGAGTACTTGATATTTGTACACTTACCTACTTATGTTGGAAAGCAGATAAGTGTAGGTAAACGTACCAAAGCATGGATGGATTATGTAGATCAAAGAAAATTAGTCCTAACCATGGGGTTAGGACTAATTTTCTTTGATCTACATGGGTAGATGAGGCTAAAAATATGATAAAAACAGGAAGGTGATGGTTTTGGATAGCAGGACCCTTGGAAATAACTTACTATGAAGTAGAAAGTTAAACCTAAACAACAGTATAGGTAATCTGAACATCCTTCGAGATATCATTTGTTGTTCTAGATGAAATAATGGATGTGCCCCACCCGTGTGACGAGGAGACTGGCTTCAACTGCTCGAGCCTTGGCGACGAAATGGTCTGCCGCGGGGGCTGGGACGGACCTAACTTCGGCATCACCAACTTTGATAACTTCGGGTTGTCTATGCTCACGGTGTTCCAATGCATCACTCTGGAGGGATGGACTGATGTTATGTATCATGTGAGTTTATTTTTTCTCTTCTTTTGATAGTCTTCTCTTTTTAAGAGGTTCCTTTCACTACGGATCCAGGGGGGGGGAGCTAAGGGGGCTCGTCAACATTATAGAGCCTCCTGCCAGATAGGTAATCTTCGAGAAGCTCTTACGTCGTCGTCGTAGATACAAGTTGCTCGTAGATATTTCGTAGAGGGTCTACGGCGTAGCACTAGAAGCACTTTGACCTCAAGATACATAGTGCTGCGTGGATCAAATTCAGCCAGATTATATAGGACAACAAAATAGTTTTATTGTTCTAACTCCTTATTGTTGTGTGTTGTATATTTCCAGATACAAGATGCGATGGGTAACAGCTGGGAATGGATATACTTTGTTTCTATGGTGATATTGGGAGCGTTTTTCGTCATGAACCTGATTCTCGGTGTGTTGTCTGGGTAAGTGACTCTCAATGAACTCTTGCAAGTCATCTTCAACTGGGGTCCACAGTTCCACACAGTAAGGTGGTCTGCCGGACCATCACAAAATATGCGCTATCAGTTTGTTGTTGGATGACGATCCAGCGGACCACCGTACTGTCTGGGAGTTGTATGAGATACTCCTAAACCGCATATTAATAGGCAATTATGATAATGGCGGCAATTCGACTGCAGAACAGATAGCCTGGTCTTGGATTGCTTACAACTAGGTTTCTGGAACCTTTGAAATGCCTACAGCAACAGAATTCTTTATGGATTCAGTCAGGATTGGTCAGGACTATGAGTTATACAGTTTAGTTATTGATGAAAATGTAAAAAAGGCATTAAAACATACTAAAACCATGCCATACCATGGTAATGCGACGATGATGATGAACGTGCTATAAGAACACGTGAATAAACAGTTGATACTTCATTTCTAGAGAGTTCTCCAAAGAGAGAGAGAAAGCAAAGAACCGTGGCGACTTCCAGAAGCTCCGAGAGAAGCAGCAGCTAGAGGAGGATCTGAAGGGCTACCTCGACTGGATCACGCAGGCTGAGTACTTGGAACCGGACGCAGAGCAACACGACCCACCTGACCAGAAACGGGACTATTCATTAGGTTTGTAGTAGTACTACCTACCACTGTGCCTATTCTTGCAACCAAACTGTGATGCTCGTATGGATATCGGTGGAATCATAGGCATGTGAGTCTCAACACCTTTACGTCTCAGAGTGATGGACGCAATGCATCACAAGGCACGTCCACAGTAAACATGCTCAGTGACACAATGAGAGGTTACCACATAACATCAGACAGACCATCTACTTGTTAAGACACTCTTGTCTGATGGGTCTAATTGAATTGCAGGTCAAGTTAACAACGAGCACGACAGTACAGATCACCTCGGGATTGAGGTGCCAGAACAACAGAAAGTTTCCATCGGAGTCATGTGGAGGAAAGACTTTGACAAAGTAAGAATTCTACAACTTCATGAGAATACAGATACTGCATTCTGTAATGGAAATAAATAGGTGCTACTAATGGAAAGCCATTATGTGTTATGAATATGAATAGATATAAGAGTTTATGTAAAAGAAAAGATGGATTTTAATCTTCCATAAAAAATGAAATGGGTAAGAAAGAAGGGGATATTGAGATGATAGATGAGTAGAAGAGTGAGTGTGGGTTCATATGTGATACCTAACAACTAATTATAGTATTATAGTTATACCTGGTATTAACCAGGTGAAAGCAATAAATGTATTGAGTATTAAGAGAATGCTATGTCGACCCCACATAAATTAAAATAAGGGGAGATGATAATCTTAATGGTGTGAGTGGTGATAGCGGAGATAAAGATAGGAGATGAACTGTACACGTTATCAAAACATTAGCCC
The DNA here is from genome assembly GCA_947859175.1 of Gandaritis pyraliata. Classification (NCBI taxonomy): domain Eukaryota; kingdom Metazoa; phylum Arthropoda; class Insecta; order Lepidoptera; family Geometridae; genus Gandaritis; species Gandaritis pyraliata. The sequence continues at coordinate 6,314,480 of OX401875.1, read as the reverse complement.
AGTCCCACATTAGTCCGCGATAAATCGAAACATTTGCAAATATAAAGCATTTGCTCTGCACGATGAGGCACGCAAAAATTAAATATATACCAAACTAGGTAAGTACTATACTTATTACTTATCTAAACCTGATAATTAATTTCCTGTAACAGGTGAATCGCAGAATGAAGCGTGCTTGTCGACGAGCTGTCAAGTCTCAAACCTTCTACTGGCTCATCATTATACTGGTGTTCATGAATACGGTGGTACTGGCCAGCGAACATTATCAGTAAGTACCTATCTACGCTTACATAGGACTATTACGTGGTGATGGCCGGAAGTATCGTCTTGACCGAATGGTGTGCAGACAAATACATTAGTCCGAAAGGTGATTGATCGAGGATAACGTGAAGATCGAAACACCTTAGATTGGCCGAGGCTCAGAGGAAACAGGCAGACAATGAAAGCACCTGACAGATCATCAATTACTAATAAGATTTATAAAACTGGCATGTTAGTAGTAAATGCCTTAGAAAAATGCCCTGGCGCAGGCGGTAGGATGACTTTGAAATAAAAATCAATAAGTAAGTTCAGATAGTTCTTTGAACTTTTGCGCAATTTAAAATATCGAATGTTTTTTCTTTCCAGACAGCCAGCATGGATGGATTTGTTTCAAGAATATGGCAACGCGTTCTTCATTGCACTGTTCACGCTGGAAATGTTGGTCAAAATGTACAGCTTAGGTTTGCAAGTGAGTTTTATCGAGCGTTCTAAGGCTACTTTTATAGAGCACATCAATACAGCTTCTCCATAAGTCGCCATGGCCGACACCACCCTGGACGTCACCAGGATTTTCAATTATAACACCTATTTCCGTAAAGAAATACTGTCCAAAAACAGCTGTTTATGGTCAAATGAGTTCATATTCAAACTCGTTGGGTAAGCTGATTTTTGCGAACAATTTCCTATATGGGTAGCTCTCGACATTTCCATCTTTTGTGCATGTTAAAGTCACCGTATTAAACTTTACAATGGGAACAACTTTTTCTTTCATACCTAGGTAACAAGCTGTGGACTTAATTTTAAAAACGTATGCTTCCAGGGTTACTACGTGTCCCTGTTCAACCGTTTCGATTGCTTCGTGGTGATCGGCTCCATCAGCGAGATGGTGCTTACAAAGACGCAAGTGATGCCTCCGCTGGGTATCTCCGTGTTACGCTGTGTTCGACTGCTGAGAGTCTTCAAGGTCACCAAGTATGAGGCCATCTCGATCATTATCATCATAATAATACATAGCACCTACCAACTCGATTTGGGATAGCGTAATACTAGTCCCCTGAATCTGAGGAGACTTCAAAAAACTTTCAATCGCACTACATAGAAGCTAAAAGCTTTAATCTGGAATGGACAACATAGGACATATCCCTCTGATTCAAAAATCTTTTATCCTCAGGTACTGGCGCTCTCTCTCCAACCTAGTAGCTTCTCTCCTCAACTCCATCCAGTCCATCGCGTCTCTCCTCCTCCTTCTGTTCCTGTTTATCATGATCTTCGCACTCCTGGGCATGCAGGTGTTCGGGGGGAAGTTCAACTACGATCCCGTTGAGGAAAAGGATCGTCACAACTTTGACTGCTTTTGGCAGGCGTTGCTAACGGTTTTTCAGGTCAGTCTGTTGGTTTTGTAGGGTGGTGGGTGTGCCACTGGTCGTATCTTTATTTTGTTGCTTGTAGATGGCACATTGATCAAATCTCATCGTTATCCTTGGACCACAATTTTATAGATAAACCTTGACTTCAGCCAATTAAATTACCTCATTGTGTGGCATTGACTGCGTGTAACACTCTTAGACGTAAAGGTTTGAGTAAAGTCTCATTTACCGGTAGTTAATTACACGGCGGTGTCTGGCACCCATACCCTACATATCGGAACACAGAGCAATATTTATTTATTTATTTATTAATAGGATCACCAACAGTGTTGTGCACATGTTGAGCATGACCGTTCGGCTTAGGTACAAAAAAAATATGTAAATAAAAAAATATATAAAAATGTGAAAGATATAATGGATCGACAGTCAACACCTATTTAGACTATCTATTTGAGAAGTTATTTAGTATGTGCGCGTAGTATGTTTGAATAAGCTAATAGGCATATCTCGTGACGGAGTTTTTAAGTCGGCCAAAAGCCACCGTCAAGACTTTACGTATGGAGATCAGTGTGTCGATTTTCCAGATACTAACAGGTGAAGACTGGAACGCGGTGATGTATGAAGGGATCAAGGCATACGGCGGTGTTGGCTCTTTCGGCATCTTGGCCTGCATTTACTTCATCATTCTCTTCATTTGCGGCAACTGTATCCTTTACTACACTCATTGGTTTTTAGCCATCACAGAAAATTCGTGTTCTGTGTTTTCAACAGATCAGTTTTAACTTTGACATACCACGACATAGTACAATATACAGTAACAGACAAAGAAATCTTTTAAAAGTTCAGATCTAATTCGATAAACATGAATAAATCTATTCTTTGCAATCATAGTATAGTAAAATAATGATCTTTGACTCAAAACACACAGATATCCTGCTCAACGTGTTCTTGGCTATCGCTGTAGACAATTTAGCTGACGCTGAATCTCTCACAAACATTGAAAAAGAAGAAGGGGTAAGTGATAATGCAATTATAATCACAATAGAAGTACTGTCAAGTTTCTTGAATGAAGTAAACAGTCAAGTTAATTGAATTCTAAGCTTACTTACCAATTAAAGAAAACCTACGGATGATAAATAATTTACAGGCTCCGGATGAAAAAGAAGCGGGGAGTGCGGTAGCTATAGAAATGGGGCAGGGGGATACAGACGACGAATACATTCACGATGATGATCAATACCACTCGGATATGTAAGTTTTTTTGGGACTTCTGATAAAATTATAATTTTAATGCGCATTGCACCTTACAAAACTAGTAAATAAATCTTATTCAAGAATATAGAATTAAGAAAACAGGTGTACGGTATGTAAACATCCTATCCTATTTCCTACTAATATTATAAATGCGAAAGTTTAGATGTTTGGATGTTTGTGTTTCAATCACGTCTAAACTACTGAACCAACTTGGATGAAACTAGGCATATATGTAGTTCGTAACCTGGATTGATACATAGGCTACTTTTTGTCTCGAATAATTAACAGGATCTACAGGATAAAATGAACGAAAAGCGTAGTACTACCTCTTTGGTCTAACAACTAGCGTTTGACATCTCAGTAGGTACGAGTTCGGTGTAATGAGGTGTAATGTCAAGTTTCTCAAAGTATCCGCTCGGTACACGCACAGATATTATAATGTACACGGAAACTGTAGACGCGTACGAAGTCGCGGGTAACTACTAGTAAACTATAATTCTTACCAGAAAACAATAGACTTAGCATGAGCATCCTAGTTAACGTTTCACTCTACTGAAGTTGTGCTTTAATCCTTATGGTTGCAAAAATGAAAAAAAAAACAGTTTTAATCTACTTTTTCGTATAAATCGTTCTCTAGGGTACCTACTCATACTAAGCCACCAGGAAAATATTATATAAAAATGTAAAACAGGTCACGATCAGAAAGAGATTATGAAGAGACAACATCAGAGGATCCACACGATCACGAAGGAGACGCTGAGAGCATATTAGAAGGCATCGACAAAGAACGAGAGAGAATAGAAGAAGAGCGGATAGAAGAGGAAGAAGATGAGATTCATCAGCGGAATCATATAGGTAAGAGTCTTTTTGTAGCTGCTAAAGTCGTTTATAAAATGGCTAAACTTGATAACAGTTTTAGTTTGTTGTAAATTAAAATGTTAATATTACTTTTGTTAAATATGATTTGGGCTCCCAGATGGGCAAAACAAATAGTATTGTAAAAGATTATGAAAAGCTAGGCTAGGCTAGGTTTAGGCGATAATTATGATTGTAATAAGTTTGATCACAGTGACGTTTTGCTGGGCTATGAACGAGAGAGTAAATATTTAGCTAGGATAGACAAGCTAACCAACAAAAACAGTGAACACAGAGTACGAAGATGAGCCGCGATTGAAACGCAAACCGACGACGTCATCAGCCAGGCCGCGACGGCTCTCCGAGGTCGATATACACGACTCAAAGAAACCAATCCCTGAGGCTACCTCCTTCTTCATCTTTTCCAAAGACAACAGGTTAGGGCCTTCGACCATCGACGGAATCCACTTCAAGCTTCATATCTAACTAGATGTTATTTTTTTCCTCACACTTATCTTTCATAGTTTTAAACTCGTCAGCGACAGACGCTTCGCCTTCGATCTTTTTAATACTTTACTACGTTTTATTGTATATTTATTTTCACACTGTTTTTAGCTAATATCACTTTTATTGTGTTTGCGTTTTAATTTACTTTATCGACTGCCGATAGAACAGGTAGGAATTTAGGTATTGCCAGGGGTTTCAGCATGACGGATATAGACTTTGATTAGACTATGAAGAGTTTTTAGATTTAGAAGTAAGGACTGACAATAATGTAGATGCTAGAGTAGTGAACAAAATCTACGGTCATATGTTTTTCAAAGATGGCGGGGAATCTGAAGAGGAGGGGCAACTGGTTACGGCCAGGCCGCGGCGCGTGTCTGAACTGAACATGCCCAACCAAACGCCGCCAATACCGAATGCTAGTAGTTTCTTCGTATTCTCACCAACGAACAGGTGAATGGTGATGACGTCATCGCCACGGTACCAGTGTCTCATTGTATTGGCGTTGTGCTGTCTACCGACTGATTGGCTCACCTCATTGGTCTCCGTGGAACCACCATCATCTGTCCATTTGTTCTCGTCCTGCACGAGTGTTGTGACCCTTTTGTGTGAGATAAACAAAATTCAAAATTTTACACCAATGAGCATACTGGATACCATTCAGGTGTTTCCCTATTAGAAGTTAGGATGTGAATTAGATTTAGATTATAATAAAGCATGGGGTACGAGGAATCCCTTAGATGAAACTATAGATATTTTACGTTTTATAGGAGTAGAAATTGATGCATGGCTGCATGAACATTAGGTATTTTTTTTCTGCATGTTTTATGCATAATACTTTCCATTATAAAGTATTGTGTTTTAATAAGAAACCTAATACGTTCGTGCCAAAAGAAAAACCAAATTAATTACAAAGTCAATGGTTTTGCTTTTGGTGCGTGATCTACAGACTAATATTTCTTATATTGATGTGTACTTACTTATACAATGTTTATCAGCTTTTCAGCTACCCATACCTGACTGTCATTACTGTAAGCTTTACATGTTGTAGCATTTTAAGATTTAAGTTGTAAAATAAACTACAAATAAACGCAATGCATTTTTTTATCTAAGAGTACCGATGTCTTCCTGTCTTTCGAAACTGTGTAATTATTTATAAACATTTATATTTGGTTTTACGATTTTCCTCATTATTTGTATTATTATGCAACATAATCGTCAACTGTTATTCTCTAACCAGGTTTCGTGTGTTTTGCTACAAGCTATCAGCGTCTTCCACGTGGGGAAATATCATTCTGGTCTGCATCATGTTCTCTTCAGCTATGTTGGCTGCTGAGGACCCCCTCGATGCTGCCCAGAAAGGGTTTAGGAATTGGGTAAGAAAGAAACATTTACAAATCTATTTCATGTGTTATTGAAATATTATTTTCAAGACTGTGTACTTAGTATTTATTACTTGTTAAATCGTTGTATTTTTCTTGAAGTTTGACTTTTAGTTTTCCCAATTATGAAATCAATATTATTAATTCTTTAGTCAACATTATATACGGTTGCTTGCTGACATTTTGTCCTATTAAAAAGTAGGCTGACAGATTTTATTAAAAAAAAATGTGTGTCTTCTTTCAGCTCCTAAGTCAATTCGACGTATTCTTCACTGGGATCTTCACTCTTGAGTTGTTTCTCAAACTAATCACCTACGGGCTGGTGCTTCACGAAGGCGCATTCCTCCGCTCTGCCTTCAACGTACTCGACATGCTTGTCGTTTGCGTCTCGCTCATCTCTATGAACTTAAAGTACGTCTGTCTTTCTCTTACTCGCGTGCTTTGCTAGACATTATAAACAAATTCTGGTATATTTTATTACCTGTACTGTAATGGTTATTCTTATTTCAGATCCGGTAGCATTTCTGTAGTAAAAATATTGAGAGTCTTCAGGGTTCTCAGGCCACTTAGGGCCATCAACAGGGCCAAAGGCCTCAAGGTCAGTATCACTAATTATTTTCAAAATAATCAAACAACGGAAGTATTAATTTATGCAAATTCTGTGATATCATAAAAGATTTTCAACGTAGGTAACTCTACGATTGTGAGAGAAAACGAATCTATTCTGACATGTTTTTAATGATTATAGCACGTTGTACAATGCGTGATCGTTGCTATCAAAACGATCGGCAACATATTATTGGTTACATCTTTACTACAATTCATGTTCGCTGTAATGGGCGTGCAAATGTTCAAGGTAGGGGGCAACTTTTTACACCCCAAGTCTTGTGCCATCACAAAATCTTTCCTGTACCGTTTGAAAGAACCACGTGTGTCGCCATTTGCAGTGAAAACACCCGTCACTGTGTACCTATAAATGAGACCAATTCATTACACCTTTGGGTATATTTTCTATACTGTCTGTCTCCTTTCCTCTTCTTTCAATTCATTTTACTGTTTCTCTTATTTCTAGCTGGTTGACATCTTTTTTAGGCTTGTAAATGTTGCTCTCCTTTGTTCTAACTGTTACTCATTAACAAACGTTTCATTTACTTCTTTGTTTATTTAGCTTTACGATTTTTCTGCGTGTCTTAAGTATTGTTTCATCAAAGACAAGTAAAAAAATAATTTGAATTTTTTTTTGGAGCAAAATACAATCAACACAATTTCGCATGAATAGAATTTTATATCGTTCCGTGTCTAGACTTAACTAACCATCATACCAACTTTTGGTTTTCCCATTCTTAGATATCGGTGTCGCCAATAGAACCAAGCATGATTTCAAACCATCAAACCCAAAGGTGTAGTATCATTAGATTTAACCTTCAATGTTGGACAATAACCCCCCTACCTTGGCGTTTAAAGAGATATTCTAACAAGGTGTTCCCCTCTAGAAGTTCCCTGTAATGATGTCCTTGTGATTAAACTTGGTTTGCTTGTCCCCTATGTCCTGATGCTGCGTACCGGACACATTGTGGAACTTTCCTTGCCCCCTGGTAACGTATACCCGCGACTAACACGCACTCTATGCCCTGTATTTATAGTATGTGGTCAAATGTGTGATAGTAGCTATTAAGACTATAGGAAATATTATGCTAGTTACTTATTTATTACAATTTATGTTTGCCGTCGTCGGTGTACAGTTATTTAAGGTGAGGTTCGAGATAAGCTGTCTGGCTGGAAGACCTTGCAACTTTATGTAGTTGTGAAGTTGGAAGGTCGTGTGCATGTTTAGTTCGTGTCGTGTCGTGTACGAATACTGTGTTGCATGCTACATACGATGTGACATATAACCTTCAGCTTGAGTTTATACAAACCGCTATTTGAATTCTTCATACTCCATTGTGCCGTTAAAATATTGTTGACTAAGCTCTGATTTTGATTGGCTAAATTTTACTGCTTCTTAATGTAAATATGGGACATTATAAGATATGGGTTCATATTAAATTCGTATGTTGTGGTCATACATTCATGTTTAATTCTCATTGGCAGTCTAGATGTTGTGGCATGAAACTAATGTGAAGTGTTTTGATTATTCGTGATTTTAATCAGAGAGCTTTTGTTTCAGGGCAAATTTTTCAGATGTAATGATATCTCTAAAGTGACTAAAAATGAGTGTCAGTGAGTAAACATTTTTATGGTCTTTTTACAATATATTTTGATCTATATAAAGCGTATCATTAAATGCCAGTTTATATTTCAGGGGGACTTATTTAGTATTCGAGAAGAGTAAATACGTTGTGAAAGACAGAGAATGGGAACGAAATGACTTTCATTTCGACAACGTGATGAAAGGAATGCTCACTTTGTTCACTGTTTCCACCTTCGAAGGGTGGCCAGGGTGAGTTTGCTAAACATGTATTTGAATTTATGCTTTTGAGTTCCCGTTAATAATGTAAACATTGATTTTATCTACTTTGTTTTTCAGGTTGTTGTATGTATCAATAGACTCGAATGCTGAGGATCGTGGTCCCATTACCAACTTCCGTCCAATTGTTGCAGCCTACTATATTATTTATATTATTATAATTGCCTTCTTTATGGTAAGTTCCTTGATATTCTTTTACCATAATAATTATTCCGGTTACTGACCGTTTATATACTTTCTGTAATATTTTGTAGGTTAATATATTCGTCGGTTTCGTCATAGTGACATTCCAAAATGAGGGTGAACAGGAGTATAAGAATTGTGAGCTAGATAAGAACCAGAGGAATTGCATCGAGTTTGCCTTAAAAGCAAAACCAATTCGAAGGTAAGACCAAAAACCCAACTGAAATACTTTGGCTTAGATACAAACAGTTTAAAAAAAATGAAAATACTTTTTTCCATAGGTACATCCCAAAGCACCGGATACAATATAAAGTGTGGTGGTTCGTGACGTCACAACCTTTTGAATACGCAATCTTTGGACTCATCATGATCAACACGATCACCTTAGCGATGAAGTATCACAACCAATCTCCGGAGTACAGCAAAGCACTTGATATGCTGAATATGCTGTTCACGGCCGTTTTTGCACTAGAATTTATTTTCAAACTTGCCGCTTTTAGATTTAAGGTAAGCGACATCAGATAATTAAATAATTATAAACACACCTAACTCTTAATAAAGTTGGTATCAAGAAAAGGATATTTTTAACAAGGCTAAAATTATTATTGACCTTCATATGATCTTAAATTCTTTCGATTTCCCAATCTTCGCAATCAAAATCTTCTTTTTCAATTTCTATGTCTCCAAAAACTAGGTTTTTTCCTTACTGAACTGGTCATACAAATCATTCTTTTATTTGTTACAATATCAGAACTATTTCGGCGATGCGTGGAACACCTTCGATTTCATCATCGTGTTGGGCAGTATCATCGACATCGTCGTGTCCCAAGTAAACGAACTCAAAAACCAGGTAACGCACCAGCACCTAGCGACACCTCACTTCTAAACACTGGGGATTTAATATGTCTTTTGATTCCTATAGATATCTGTATTGAAAAAAAAAATTATGTAGGCGAAGTAAATGGCACAACTGTGACAATATAATTCCGTTCAACAGATAAACGTAATATTAATAAAATACTTATAGCTAATTCAAAAAGTGATATTACCAAACAAGTAATGAATTTGATGGATTAAATTCAAGTTTAAATAGACATCACAAGACATTTTAAAAACAACCCAGTAGTTACTGTCCCGAGCATGGACGATATAGATGTTGTAATAACAATGCTATAGCTATCTCACATTTATGTCAACGGAGGACGGTTCAAAATTAAAGATATTGATTTCAGGGGAGCGGTGGTATGAGGTCACACGTTAAGGTAAGGAACACGCTTTACGCAAAAACAATTTTGTTCTTTGCAATCGTCATCATCAAGTTATTTTGTTTCATTATCATTTAGAGATTTTTTTTTATTTTTAAACCCCATTTTCATTCAGATTTCGTTTGGTTTCCCATTTAGTTATTTGATTTTCAGTGGTAATATTGGATTTTATTCCGAGCATGAAATCCCTAGGCCCCCGGTTTCGGTTTTGAGCGTGTTCCTTTATTAACAAAAATTACTGTCTGTATTAAAGGCACAGTCTTTAATAATTTAAATCCAAATCTATATTTCGCTGGTTAAAACAACTTAGACTTGACTGACAATGAATATAGCACAGGAGACATTCATTGAACACACTTGATTTGAGTGAAATCTGTGAAGCTTGAAATGTGTCTGTGTTGGATATAAAATGTTGCTTTCAATATTTTAATAAGCTACCGAGGTCTGGTAAGTAATACTTTAAAACTAAATCAAAACTGAATTACGCAGCAACACAAGCAAAGCATTTTTGTAGAATATGAAAAACTTCTGTTGTTTTTAAACTAAATGAAACAATGTATAAAACTGCACCGATAGTAAAAGCTTACACTGTACAAAATAATGCTGAAGTTAAAAGACGCTTTCGATTTTTATGATGAAGCTACTGGGACAGTAACGCCTACGCTACAGTAAGAATATACAACGATGAATATACACGAACACCTCAGCTTCACCTTTACCAAGCTATTTTAGAAGAACTAAGTACATTATGTAAATTAAGTAAAACATTTTGTAACAAATTAGTATATTACACACCTTCACAAAAGCGATATAATATATAAAGAACATCTAAAAATAAGCACGGCTAAACACGATAAAAAAGCTTGCTTGCTGGCGGAACTGTTAAATCACCTTCGAGATAGCAATATAGATAACTTTGTTCAGTTCCATTAATGATGCTCTAAAACTTCCAACACTATTATTCGAGTGAACATGTTGAGACTTTTTGGAATACCGACTACGTCTGTTGCATGATTTGCGATCCCAGATTGAAACTGGTAATATTTAAATGGTGACATCTGTTTCTTCGTTCTTTCGACATAGTTATTTACTGAATCTTTTTTCTCCAGGAACACTCGCTACCCTCAATTAACTTCTTCCGGCTGTTCCGAGTGATGAGATTGGTGAAGCTACTGTCACGAGGAGAGGGCATTCGGACTCTCTTGTGGACTTTCATCAAGTCCTTCCAGGCGCTGCCATATGTAGCATTGTTGATCCTGATGTTGTTCTTTATATACGCTGTTGTTGGGATGCAGGTATGAACTAAATCATGAAGTTCTGTTTCACAATATTCTCTAATTTTTGGAACTTTGTTTATTCTGCATTTACCAATGTCTTCAAAGTTGCTCTTTAATATATTTGCAGGTTTTCGGAAAAATAGCAATAGATGACGAAACGCCCATCACAAGGAACAATCACTTCCAAACATTCCCTCAAGCTATTCTCGTGCTGTTCAGATCTGCCACAGGTAAGTTTATAATTTCATCTGAACTAGCATCCAGAATGACCTAGCTTTAAAATCATATCTGTAGGACTATATTGATTCACATTTTCATAACTTCATTTGATGATGATTTTTATCTAGCATCCTTAGATTGGGTGCATCTTCACGTTTGTTGGTATTATTTTCACAGGTGAGGCCTGGCAAGACATCATGATGGGCGTATCCCCCGAACCCACAGTGAAATGCGACAATAACTATCAGGACGAGGAAGGAGGGGAGGACCCCGATGCTAGCTCTTGTGGGAGCGTGCTCGCCTTTCCTTATTTCATCTCTTTTTATGTGCTTTGCTCCTTTTTGGTGAGTATTTTTTACTATCCACATTATTTGCCTATTGTTGATAATTTTGCCCATGCTGTGTTTTAAAATTTTTCTGCTTTGGGCTTGTATTTTATACTTAGAAATGCTCACACGTTCATAGGTAATTGTTTTTCAGATTATAAATTTGTTCGTTGCTGTTATTATGGATAATTTCGACTACTTAACCAGAGACTGGTCAATCCTGGGACCACATCACTTAGATGAATTTATAAGGTATCTTCTACTTTTTTTAGGGTCTAATGGTAATTGTATTTTCCAGTAGTACAAAGCTCTAATTATTTAAATATTTTGTATTTAAGGTTATGGAGTGAATACGATCCTGATGCAAAGGGTAGAATAAAACATTTAGATGTAGTTACGTTGCTAAGGAAAATAAGTCCGCCTTTAGGTAAGCACACAAATACTAGCAACCTTACTGAATGCATGAACAAGAACAACTCAGTCTGAAAAACAGCGCTGCTCCGCCTTTTGTGGAGCAGCAAACAAGCTGAGACTAAGCTTTTTTGGCATGCCTAGGCATAGGACCGCTTTTGTTTATTTTTGCTTTGTTTGTTTTGTTTTATTTAAGTTTGTGTCCTAGCTATATCTACCTACTTACTTTGTTTTCTTATTTTATTTTTTTTTTCTTTGTGTACCTACTTACTTATGTCTTATTTTTTTCTTTGTGCCAAAATAAATTTTTTCATTTTCATTTTTTTTTTTTTCAACAATGCATGAATTTCTGTAAATACCTACTTCAAAATTTAATATATTCGATGCTCGCACTGATTAAAACAATATTATTTTAAAATGGGCTTGTTCATGTGTTTCTCAGGTTTCGGTAAGCTATGTCCACATCGGGTGGCGTGTAAGCGGTTGGTATCTATGAACATGCCTCTCAACTCTGATGGAACTGTCCTGTTCAATGCGACCCTGTTTGCTGTCGTGCGGACGTCGCTCAAGATCAAGACAGAAGGTATGTCTGTAACTATGGTAGCCTTATCCATCTTAACTTCATTTAGATTCCCTAAAATTAATATATCTCGGTAATCTATTACTTAAAAGACTTTAAACTCAACTAAATCGATTTAGGAAACATCGATGACTGCAACACGCAACTCCGAGCGGTGATAAAGAAGATCTGGAAGCGAACGTCTCCCAAACTCCTGGACCAGGTGGTCCCTCCGCCAGGTGACCCCAACGAGATCACGGTGGGCAAATTCTATGCTACCTTCCTTATCCAGGACTACTTCAGAAGGTTCGTTCTATAGAGTTTATCCAATTAATACGGGTATCACGCTAAAACGACTGGACACATTTGGGTCATTCAAAAAGATTGAATTGAAGCCTGAATTATAATGATTGTTATGCTATCACTGGAGCGAAGCTGCCGGTTTAAAGCGGTTCTTCGGTAAATTTTTGCTTAGCTTTTGACTCTGCGTTTGTCTATGGTCATTTATGAAACAAAATAATGATGATGAATTTATTGGCTGGATTTATTTTTTGTTATTACTGCACGTTTTATATCAAAATTTATAGGTTCCAAGACTACAGGATCTTCAAATCAAAGGATCTATCTACCTACTAATTATTTTTAATGATAAAATATTTTCTGATTTGTTTTGATTTATCCTATATTTTACTTATTTCTATCCAGTTAATATTGACACGACAATTTTTGTTTCATAGGAATCACGCGTAAGTAGCAGTTCTTTACGCAAACGTATGTTATAGGAAGAATGTTACCCTTAGTATTTTGATATCTACATTGCCGATTTTCCTCATACCTAGATCTAATAAAAGTTAAATAATAGTGAACCGATGGTAACTCCCTGAAAATACTTTTCGTTAAATTCACAGTGTTACCCTGCATGGTCAAAGATCCTCAAATAATAAGCTTAATGTTTAAATTGTTGTCAGTAATGAAATTCCTAGTGTTTTGCTAGATTTTATTGATATTTAGGACGTCTCATGGAATATCAAAACGGTTTAAGATTCTCATTAATTGTGGTTGTATTATACTACTTAGTAAAACAATATCGAAAGCCATACATATTTCATATTGAACTTATACACTCGAGTTTCCAAAAAGCATGAAATTGTTTGAATCTAACCTGTTTTATAATTCATTTTTTGTTGTCCTATGTTTATTTTGATGTGATTTTGGTGGAATTTTGTTTTTACCAGCAGGCTTAGATTTAGTATTCTGTACGGCAGCAGCGACACATATTATAGTACCTAGGTTTTTAATATTATTGCATCTTCAATTAGGACTAGATTTATCTTTTAGGAATTTACCTTCTTGAAACACTTTTCCGTAGATTCTTTGAAATAGCCATACATTAGTCTTAACATTTTAATATCTACAATAGAACCATGAAATAGGTATGATGTAGATTTTTTTCTCCCACACAAAAACGAGTAGGTAGTTATAAAGGCTATGACAATAAAACTTAGTATTGTTATGCAGACGACGGATAAAATTGTAAGTATCTAAAAACTAAACGATTTAACAATAATGCAGATGATTCTAAACCTGTCCTTCTATGCCACAAGGTTCAAAAAGAGGAAAGAGCAAGAGATGCGACAGAGCGATGAGCAAAACCATCAGATGACGCTGCAGGCTGGACTGAGAACATTGCATGAAGCTGGCCCTGAACTGAAAAGAGCTATATCTGGAAATCTGGATGACATGGCTGGGGAATGTGATATTCCTATGCATAGGGTAAGAAAACTTATTCAACCAATGAAACAAGGTAAAAGGATGATCGTTCATGAATATTATTTTTCGTATTCCACAGAGAAATCACTCACTGTTTGGAGGTGTATGGTCTAGTATACGAAGACATGGACCTAATAGACACTTCCATAGGAGAAAATTGGAACCTGCAGCAGGTATGACATATCATTCGACAAGTTCATGAATATTTTAAGATAATGTGCTAACACACAACATTTGTTCCAGTTTTAGAAAATACCGGCAACCACTTAAGTTCAATGATGCAAAGAGAATACGGAGTCGCTCAAATACCTCTAGCACCAAACTTGTAAGAAAAACGTGAATATATACACTTAAATATCATTTTGTAAACAGTTTCCAAAATAAGTATAAATCTGTCCTCAGAGCAAACGGACAACCAAAGGAACAGATACCACTAAGGCCGCTTATATTCAACGGAGAGTCAGAACGAATATATCAAGTGCTAGAGTAAGTGTTACCGTCATTTAACTAGTTAATCTATAACAATATCTATGGAAACTTTAATTTTTGGTGGATTAATTTGATCGCAATGACAATAAAGTAAATCTAAAAACAACATTGCTTGTATTACAGAAGAACCACAAATGATCTAAAGAACGTTGTCCAAGGTAGTCGTGTGTGGTTTTAATTTCGAACATAGTGACTTATTGCACCTAACTTCACTTCCATCTTATGTAACACAATCCTATCTTTCACTGCTTACGTGTGGATTTCGGTATGTATACTAACAGCAACCAGAAATCAAACTACCCAGAAATGCTCGGTCAGATTGGCTTAGCGTTCGGCTGCGTTAACTATCTCACCACGCCCAGCGAAAACGTCACCGCAAGACCCTCAGTGTCACGACAAAAGGTCCATCCGGAAGACTCGGTGACATCATCCAAAGAGATGCTATCGATACCGAGAAAGGCATCCCCTGAAGACAAGACTCCATCACCAAACGCGTCAGACACGATACAGCCGAAGATATCTCCTCTGTTCACCAGTGAATGTACGCCGACGACTGAATCGAAGACGATGACGTCTTACGGTTACAACGCGGCGGCGAAATTGCCGTTTTTGTTCTCTCACGCGAAGGAGAGGGTTTGCCGCGGAGGGGAGAGGAGGAGTCTACGGTGTTTCAGGCCAGCGGCGTCGGTCACAGGTCGGATGAAGCGCAGCGCCTCGTCGGGGGCGGCGGCACCGCATGCGCCGACCGCTCGGCTTTTAGAACGCCCGCACTCACCAGGTCCGCACCACACCGGGGAGCTTCCTTCCGAATTTACAAGTGTGAACACAGTTCTAACCATTATAATAGGTCTTCTTCTATCTCCTGCCGAGCTCGTTACTAAAAACGAAGAATTCGGTGCATCTGATGCATGAAATAACAGCATCTTTTAGAAAAACTAATAGCTATTAATCCATTCAAAAGGAAGCTCTTCGGATATAAGAATACGAGAACACTCATAAAACTTGAAGCTTTTCAGGAAAGTCACTAAGCTACAGAACGTCCAGCTCTTATTGGGTATTAACACATAATTTATTCTACACGATCACATTCTCACATTGCTTTTGCAAATTCGTACCGCAATATCACTAAGATTTAATTCAAAAACGACACAATCCTCGCACTGCAATATAAACCGCCAGTTAAATGACATATTGGTAAAAGGGTACTTAGTAATTTTATAAAAATAAAACAATGTAAAGTCAACCAGAATTGTGTAAAGATTAATAACGTGACAGCCATTATGAACATCAGCATGTAAAATTAAATCATAAAGCTATTAATGTAGAGTTTAGAATAGTTGAGGTTTAGAAAGCTTTTAGACCGAGTAACATAAAAATCTCTATTTGCACGACAGCTAAGAATTGTTCAATCATGAAATATTCACGAGGGCAGGAATTGATTTAGATTCACAAATTGATTTAGAACACTTAGGACCTGTTTCACCACCTCTGAGTAAAACTATTCATCAAATAAAATTATACCCATCTTTGTCTTTGACAAGTCTAAAGTAGAGACGGAGATATTTATATTTGACGGATAGCGCAATCATGAGATGGTGAAATAAGGGCTTATGAAATAATTGATTCATTGCTTTAACTTAAGCAAGCTTTACCAGGCTTAAAATAGAATTTAGTGAAGATGTAGAACATTTAGGTAAAACTATGTCTTAACAAAACCATTTCAATAATACCTAGTTACCATTTAGTCTAGTGTAGCTAGATCAAAATGTGGTTCATGTACAAAATGAAAATTCTCAATTCGAAAACTAAGTAATGATGGGAATCAAAAACATTCTAGCTTCAAAATATATCATTCCAAATAGGACAGTGAAAGATGATGTATTTGCAGGAGGCGATAGCTTAGGTCGCAGTGTGATGTCGCTACCGGGCAGTCCAAGGACCAACAACAACTCAGTTCCCGTCGTGGTAGGATCTGCTGAAAGCTTGGTAACTCGGGTAAGAAACTTCTAATACACATTGATTGACCATATATTTACGTCAAGCTGTGAGAATTAGCAAGCTGAAATGGCAGTGGGCCGGCCATGTTTGCCGCAGAACCGACAATCGTTGGAGCAAACTAATACTCGAGTGGAGACCACGTTTAGGCAAGCGTAGTGTAGGACGCCATCTAGCGAGATGGGGCGACGATCTGCGAAATGTATCTGGCAGACACTGGATGAGAAGAGCCGAAGACCGAGCTCAATGGCGCGTCTTGGGAGAGACCTACGTTCAGCAGTGGACCAATATAGGTTGATGATGATGATGATGTGAGGTAACATACTAAAATATTGAACTTTTATAGATTTTAGCAGAACAGGGACTAGCGGCTTACTGTGACCAAGAGTTCGTGAGGAATACATCACGAGAAATGCAAGAAGCACTAGAAATGACACAGGAGCAAATGGACAGGTAAAGTTTGCGAGCGATATGCTTAGCTTGGAAAAAATCTTACAGTTCTAACGAGCATTGTTTCGCAGAGCGGCGCACCAGCTAATGATACAAGAGAGAAACATAAAGCAAGCGCAGAACCAACAACCACAAGTGGTAAGTATATTCTCCTGACCTAAGACCGTAGCTGACTAACATTCCCAGTGTACTAACAGCTTTAGAAATGTAATGAATGTATAGGGTACTATTTGGGTTATAGGGCGACATCCTAGCCCGCCAGTACCATCCTTTCCACCAACCAGCGACTATGCCTCCGCCTGTTCACAAGAGGTTATAGCAGCAGTCCCCTCGGAGGGCGCGCCGCTTGTCGCCGACGCCGACGACAACTCTCGGCGTACAAAACGTCACAATAGAAGAAAAAGAAAACGTAAACCAGTATTGGTGTAAGGAGCTTTTAGGGACTAAATTATTATCAGTTTTTATTGTTATCAAAAGATTTGTCTATGTAAAGCTTCGTAAAGTTATGCTCAAAACATTATTTCATTTTCAAGCGTTAAAACTTGACTTTTGAATCTAATAACTTCTGTGAATGACAAGTTCTTTATGTAGGTACCTTGTGAAAGTGAATTTTAGAAAATGGTACGTTTGCGTTTTCAGATTTAGGTTAATTTAAAATTTGTTTAGGTGCCTGTTAGGTATCTTTTCGTTTCCACGTACTGTTAATTCTTAAACGAGAACAGACGTATTTTTAAGTAGATAATTAAATCTAAAGAAAAATCTTACTTAAAATTAAATGTAGTCATTTTATAGATATTTGAGAGAGAGAGAATAAAAATCTTAAAAAATACCTAATTGAAGTGCTAATTACTATAACAATTAAAATCTCTTTTAAAGCCTTAAAAGTAGGCTTCGTAAGACCATTAGGCAACTTAGCTATCTATGTATAGCTAGTTGGTCAACTATTGTTTTTTAAATAAAACTCAAATGGCCGACGTTTCTATACTGCCATATAATTATTTTAGCTGTATCATTAATTAAACTGTAGAGCCATGTTTGAACAATATGTAGTAATTTTATAAATGTTTAGCTGCAAAGTTGATATTGTTAATATAAAACTTGTAGATATCCAAATAATTCTTTTATAATGCGATATATAATTATATTGTGTCTTGCTTTCATTATATTTTATCAGCCCCGTGACAATACCACATCGGAAGACTTTTTGACGAACTGATAAACAAAACTATTCCTCAATATGGGAACTCCAATTTTCAGTAGTGTGTACAAAATCTCAATTCGTAAAAATTCTTACGACCTTTGTGAAATTTCTACGCATGTAGTTTTATTCCTCCGTCGACCACTATAGATAAATTATAATTAGTACCTTGCTGTGACCATTATGCTCAATTCATTTATCAACAAGTGATCTCTCTTCTGCTATAGGTAGGTATCACTTCTTCTTCTTCTTCTTACGTGTCAATGGTGACAACAAAACTAGACGAAGTTCGAATAGAACTTCGCCACTTTTACCCCTTCGTCTGATCGGTATCTCTGATAATTCTAGACTTGCGTTACATTGGTTGATAGACGAATTAAGCTATTGGACTACAACAGTAAATACTAGATGAAAGTCTGATTTTCATCTATTTGTAATTACTAATTATACAAACTTATAATAGACAGTCTTTTTGGATTTTATTATAATGAACTATGTGTAGTTAGGTACATATTTACATCCATTGTCTTTCGGGTTGTTAGTTTTTGCTTTTACGATACCTATTTTGAATTATCATAAATAGCTTTTTTCGGTCATATATAAATAAATGTTTGATTGCAAATTCTATTGCAGATTGTGCCTAATGGAAGTTCTTAAACTTTTCGAAAAATCGCTTTTTCTCATATTTTTATACAAGTCTTCAATCAAATCAGACTTTGTAGATAGTTTGGCGATGTTAACTACGAAATCGCGATTTATCATTATTTTATAAAAGACAGTGTGTAGTTTAATAATTTTAACATTTGTCTATTATGTGTGAGTGGCATTTATTGAATTCAATTCGATAGTTTCCATCGCACATTGTCAGGTATCACTTGTACGATAAATATAATTGTTTTACGTGGTATATTGACAAATCCGTAGGTAGATATTACTGTGTACCTATTAAAAGTATTTACCATACCTTTTTTATGTATTAATCGTACAATTGATACCTTTAGTGTCATTATATGACTTAGTGTTAATGTGAGTTGTTGGGTTCACAACATTTTTTCAACTTTTTTAAACATTTAAAAGTCGTGCAAAGATTTGTGATTCCAAAGCTAATTAGTTCTAAGATGTCCCCTAGTAAGTGTCCTTTTAAACCATTGATAAAACGAACTAAGTATAAGTTCATGTCCTCTCCATCATCACAATCCACATTCCTCTAGTATTAAGGACTTGTAAACAATTTCTTTCATTTAAGCAGAGGTAGGTATGTATTCTGATTAAGTACTTGTACCTACCGATGTGAGAAAAAGATCAAATCGCCGACGATGATTCGCTGTAGGTAGTTTATTATAGGTTAGGTACCTACCTACACTCTGAAGTGCTAAGTAGAGGTCTAGCTAACACTACAGAATACGTCCTACTTTTTATCTCATCGTTTTCAAAATCCGCGCGAGCCTTTCTGAGTATTGCCAATCTGTGCTGTGCCAATTGCATTCGAATCAGAAAATATGACACATGATTTTTTATTATCTAAATAAACTGATTTACAATGTGTGGTATTTCGTAAATGACTTTAAAATATATTATGTTCAATTCAGGCCTTCAGCTAATTGGTTTTGGTGCGCCAATTTATTTTTTTAATGTTTACACATACTCTTGTTATCCTTTTTTTACCTTATTCTACTAATCTCGTTGAGTTTGTAATATTTTAAAATCCTAAATGGATTATTCTTACCTTTTAGGCAGTACCTACCTTACCTACTTATTGACTCAACAAAGTATGATGTTTTGTGTAGGTGCCTATATGATAAGATTTGTGAATATCTTCATCAAAAATTTAAATATCACTAGTTTCGAAATAACATGATTTAAAAATGTAAATATTGTAAAAACATTTCAAAAATCAAAATTGTCATTGTAAGAACATTTTTTATAATTCTAGCGAGAGGGCTAGCTGTATTACAATTTGTAAATAATTTGTGTAAATATAAAAATGAAGGTTAATAATTATTTCTGTCAATCAATATTTAAATATGTATCTATTACCAATATTTATTGTTTAATAAAAGGAAAAGAAAATTGTTTTCATATGAATAAAAAATATGTGAAATCATGAGATTTTATTTTTGGACCGACCCATTTATATCTACTATTATTTATTATTATTATTGTCCTACTCAACCATTTTCAAGTTGGAAAATAATTAGGTATGTTGCACTTACTTGGGAGTCCTATGTTCTCCTAAAAGTTTTATCCATGCTTGCAAATCTGGTCTTAAAAGCCCCAAGCCTTAAAATTCCAGCTCTACGACTTTTACTCTATTTAGAATGTTGACGTATCTTATTATGCAAGGAATGGTGACCGAGCTCTTTTTTGGATTTTTTTTCTACTTTCAATGTCTTTTTCATATCTGACTTATCATATCATTGTGTGAGCAGAAAAAAAAGAAATTTTCTCTAAAACTTCATTTATTTATCAATCAAAGTCCCTCTAACTCTTTTCTCTTTAGTTTGTGCCGGGGTCTCCGCCTGCCTTTTATTCATTCCCTTCCGCTCCAGTTGCTTCTCTATGATCCGTGCATTATTTGCATAACTATCGGCCACTTCTCTAGCCTCAATTTCATCTTCTTCCTCATCAATAGTAGAAACGGTGACAGAACTGAACTTGCCCATATTTTTGGTATGTTTTGTGACCATGATCTTTTTGGGCTGAGTCAAAGCTACTTGTTTGTAGATGTCTGCGGCGCCGCCTTCGGGCGCTGTTTGTACCAGGGCCCCGCGCATGATGAATACGACGTTCGCTTCTTGTTCGTGCTTATAGTAGATTGATATAGCACATTTCTTGCACTTCAATCGGTACTGCCGTTCGATTCCTTTCTCTCTCTTCAAATACACCGTCTCATCAGGATCTGATGTGATTTTATGGGCGTGTTTGGATCCGTCGATAACTCGCGCGCCGTCTGTAGGACGTAAGGGCAGTCGATCGATGGTGCAGTCCAGAATCAGAGACATTTGGCCGCAAATACAGTAGTAGATGTGAAGAGGTTTGGTCTCGTTGTACTCCTCCTGATCCTTGGTATCGGAACACACTATACTTCTGGAGACGACCTTCGGCATTGTGATGAGCACAGCCGAGCTGAAACACTTGGAGTACAGCTGATGGGCCTGATGGTGAATGAAACCGTCTGTTTCTCGAAGGAGGTGCTATTCGGCAAAAGTTTATGTTCGATTAAATCTTCCCTAAAACTGAACTGACCCAATGGTTTAATCGCATTGACATGAACATCACACACACACCGTTTCTATTTCACAACTTCAATGCACGAACACCATGAAATGAAAACAAGCAACAATTTTTATTTTACTTCTTCTTCTTCTTCTCTTAATTCTGGCTGTTCGGTGGCTAGGGCTGCCACGAATTTGCCAATGTCAGTGTTTAATGGCGTTTACTAGTTTACTAATCTTTTAGCAAAAGGCGGAGATCTGAGTAGGTAGGTGATGAAAATGACCGGTGAAGAAGGGAGTCTCCAAAAAGTTGATTTGTCAAAATAGATAGGTACGGCGTATAGATAATTAGGTAGGTACATAAATGTAGGTTAGTAAATAGAACATGATATTATTTAGTTGCTTAAAATTTATATATACATATTACAATTTTATTTTATTGGTAGTTATAAATTTACATAATATTTTAATAAAAGGGGAGAAAACAAGAGATAACAAGAGTTTAGATGAAAAAGGACGTGGGATTTCAAGGGGAGTGAGATCGTAAAGAGAAAGCCGTAGCCTCGGGCAGGAGAATAAAATATGTTCAACACTTCCCTCGTCTAAACCGCATTCACATAGGGAGTGGTCCCTGATCCTTATTTTAGCTAGAAAGACTGGTGTACAGACATGACCTAAGCGAAGTCGACAAATAGTTGATGTAGTTATTTTATTAGCCAAACGAAACTTAAAAAACCAAGGTCTAAATGGAATTTCTGGTTGAATATCACCGTAGTGTTTGCCTTTCAAGTTCCTGGACGACACCCACATCCGTGACCACGAAGTGGTCAAATGAGACTTTGGGACAACACATAGATCATGAGCGTAAATTTTAAGATGGTCATGAGAACCTGTATGAATAGCCTGCTTTGCGCACGAATCTACTGTTTCATTACCAGGAATTCCGGAATGACCAGGAATCCATGCCAGTACAACATTTAATCTAAGTTCCTGACATCGGAATAAGGATTCTCGAATTTTTAAAATGATAGGAAAATTAGATTTGGAGCGGAAAGGATTGGAGAGTATAGACTGAAGTGCACTTTTGGAGTCTGAGAAAATAATGGAGTTACTTAAATTATGTGACTGAATAAACAATATACTTTCAAGTATAGCAATTGCTTCCCCTGTAAACACAGAAGTCACGGCAGGGCATTTGTAATTTAAAATTATTTTAGAAGATGGAATCCATACTGCTGAACCAACGGGACTCGAGTCATTAAGCTTGGAGGCATCTGTATAGATAGGACGCCATCCACTGTATGTATTTTCCATAATGTAATTAAATTCATTTTTTGCATTGGTAGAACATTTATGAATACCAAAATCTAGCAATATTTGGGTTCGAAAACTAATGCTTCGTACGGGACGGAAAAAAGAGGGAATGATTGGGTTTGGATAACGGGGTAAGGAAGATGAGAATATTTTCTAAAACTACGAATTAGGCAAGGTATTGAGTCCTGATTATCATCAATTTGAGGTTCTAATAAAACAAATAAATCATTTAGAATTTGGAGAAGGGGATGATGGGAATTTTGGACAAGTTTGAAGAGGAACCTATCTGAAAGATATTGTCTTCTGAGGAAGAGTGGGGGTTCAACACATTCCACCTGCATCGCGTTGATTGGAGAAGATTTCATTGCACCAATGATTATTCTGAGGCATCTAGACTGGACCCTATCCAGAATCCCCAAAGCTAATTTTGTACTTGGGTCTAAAAGAAAAGATCCATAATCCAAATGGCTTCGAACGATAGCATTATAAAGAAGTTTCTGACAGTAGGGGTGTGAACCCCACCAAACACCAGATAGGGAACGGAGGACATTAATATTCTTTTCGCATATATCTAAAATGTAATTACAATGGGGAATTCCTGATAGCCTCGAATCCAAATGAACACCTAAAAACTTTGTACTTGAAAGCTGTCGGATTCGTTCATGTTCAATATATAAATCAATAGCTGGAGCATTTTGTTTTTTGGAAAAAATTACACAACTACTTTTGGAAGCTGAGATTGACAGGCCATGGTCTTTCAACCAATCACCCAAAAGGTTAAGGGCTGTGTTAAGATTGTCTCTAACGTCAGAAATAGAATTTGATCGAACATACAAAGCTAAATCGTCAGCATATTGAAGAACCTTACAAAGTGGACTGATGGAATAATCAAGGTCATGAGTGTAGAGGCTGTATAATAGAGGACTTAGCACTGAGCCCTGGGGAAGGCCCTTCCATATACGTCGAGCAGGAAAAAACGAACCTTGGTGTTTTATCAAGATTTTCCTATCCATTAGTAAGTTGCTTATGTAACGGACAATCCTCACAGGGATACTCAGCTGGAGAAGCTTGTTCCTGAGTATTGGAAGAAGGACGTTATCATATGCCGAAGTAATGTCTAGAAAAACTGCCACTAGTGATTCTTTCTTTGAAAAAGCAATACGAATATCAGTAGTAATCAGACTTAAACTATCCATAGTACTCATGCCTTTTCGGAAGCCAAACTGAGTTTTAGATAGAATACCTTTGCTCTCTACGATCCATTCAAGGCGAAATTTAAGCATATGTTCAACAATTTTAACTAAGACTGAAGATAAAGCAATAGGTCTGTAAGAGTTCGGGTCTGAACGACTCTTTCCGGGTTTGCATATTGGAATGATAATTTGAGTTTTCCATTCATCTGGAACAACTCCATTTTCAAAGAAGATATTAATCAGTTCTAAGTAGTATATCTTAACGCTATCAGGAGAATTAACTAAAAACGAGTATGGAATCCCATCAATTCCCGGGGATGAATCTTTTAATCCATCTAGTGCAGAATTTAATTCATTAATAGAGAATCTATTGTCAAAAATGGAAGATGATGGAATGAAGGAAGGGGGAGTAGGAACAGAATCTATATTAGGTACAGAGGTTGGTGATAACCTATTACTAAAAGGTACTACCCAAGATGTGGGGTCGTTTGATGATAGATCCGTAGAGTTACAAGAGCCTCTAAATCGTTTGATCTGTTTCCAAACTACTGGGAGGTGGAACAGATGAAACAGCTAGAAGGATCTCAGAAATTAAACTAGAGTTAGGCTGGGGGATGTATATTGATAAAAATGATATGTCAAATACTCTGACTGCTACTAGATTCATTTCAATGGGATGGGATGGGAGGGAAATTTGGGAAAAGGGCAGTGTGGCCCTGACAAGCAGGGCACTACCTGCATGCCCGTCAGACCTGTCGTCTCGGAGGCAGGTGTAACCTGAAATCCGAAAAGGACTTCCTGGTCTCAACCATGACTCCGAGACGGCAATGACTGACGGGCAAAATTTAGAAATTAAGTGAAGTAGTTCAGGCTTGCGCCTGCGGAGACTTCTCAGGTTCCACTGGATAATGGACACTAGATCCATTATGAGCGGTTAATGTGAAGATCTGGGAAAGTTTTTGTGCTACGTTGGACGGTAGAGATGAGTTGTTAATGGAACACAACTCGATTAAAAGGTTAATTAGAGTTTCAATAAGGAAACTCTGACGATTGTCATTTGATGACTGTGGTTGAGACAATGCATGACCATTGGGAAGTGACGAGGATGGAGTGGAGATAATTTCCTGATGGGATGCTTTGTCATAAGATTTAGCCAAAGGAACGCGAGGATGGGGCTTAGCATAAACCGTTTTGACATAGGAACGAGAGTTCGAAGGGTTGGGTGCGCTGGAAGGAACTTGTTGGGAGGGGAAGGAGGGGGAAAACATTTCCTGAGTCACCTCAGAATACGATCGTCCAACCTTGGGGAAATGGGTGGCAGCTTCCTCATATGAAATTCCGTTTTGAGACATGAAAGCTTTAATTGACTTTTGTCTTTCTAGCTCTGGGCATAACTTACTAGAGGCAAAATGATTTCCAGTACAATGGAGACAGTAAGCCTGGGTTTCTATTGTATCGCAACTTTCTCCTGTATGTTCTTTACCACACTTGAAACAGCGTGGTTTCGAGCGGCATTGGGCTTTGACATGCCCAAATCGACAGCAGTTTTGGCATTGAATTGTTGGCAGTTGGTATATTTCCACTGGAAGAGATGTATGAAAAGAGAACACCCTATCTGGTAGGACTTGGCCTCTGAACGTTAGGACTACAGCCTGGGTTGGAATCCAGGTAATCTTGCCGTTTTCATTGCACTTACGGTTAAGCCGTCTAGCCTTTGCTACGAAACCGCAGCCGTTGGGAACTTCAATGTTTTCAGCGAATTCTTCCATCGACATTATCAACGGGGACGTTTCTTACAAGACCCATACGAGTTATATTAAATGTTGGTATGGATGCCACGTACTTGTATTGGTTTAGGAGATTTGTGTTGTCCAAGAACTTGTTGGCATCAGCGGCTGAGCGGAATTCAACTGAAACCCTATTTCTACCAATAGCTTTAATACCATCGTTACAGATATTACCTACATGATGGTTAGCCAAAAACTGACCAAACTTGATGGGGCGGATTGTAGTACCAGCGGACGGATCAGGGACCTCTCGAGATACATGAATGATGAAGGGACCTTTGTCTGCTGTCGAATATTCTTTTACGCCGATGACTAGAGTAGCGTGCAACCAGGTTGTTTGAACCGAGGCGGGGGCGGGGGCTGAGTCTACATCTGCAGATGTTGCCTTGACTTTGCCGCCAGAACCACCGGACTCTTCAGAATCAGCTTCCTTTCTGCGCTTACGAACTGCAGAAGTCTCGGAAGATGGATCAGGAGGGTCCGGCGGAAGAGGCGGCGGATCAGGACATGGAGAAGACAACGCATCGTCAAACTCCATTATCCCAAAAAATCCTTAGTTTTTTTTTGTCCTAAGGATAATGAGGGTAGGTCCTGTCTGTTATAAGATTGTTGCTACTTTGTATAAAATTGGCTAAAAGCCCAATACAGGGCCTTTTATTTAGATGAATCAATACACCAGCATAAATACCTTAACAAATCAACTTAAAATTACGCGAAATATCGCGAGAAAACGAATAAAACTCAAAAGATCTCACTCAAAGCTTGTTGCTCCAAGACGTCCAACCGAAGAAAAAAAAAAACTTTTTATTTTACGATTTTACCTTACCACAGTTTTGACATCGAGTGCAAATATTACATGACAGTGACATACACAATGAAAATGAAGTAGGTACATTTAGTTTTACCACAGGTTCACTACGTATCTAAGAAAATTGATCGTGTATGGCATGATCAATCAAACGGTGCTTTGTAAAGTTTTTTTAATATCAATTTTTCATTGTCTCTGGTTCTGACTAAAGTTGGTTTTGAGATGTTGCCGTATCTAGCTGTCAACTTCACATCGTAGCGATTGTCTTTTATTCGCTAAAATTGTGTTTCATTGCACATGTTCAGCGATTTTTGTGGAATTTAGGAAAAATAATACGTGTTTTTCATCATAATGGGTGCTATAGCAAGCAGATACCGTGTGTCCAACTCTGGCCTTACGCCAGTTGACATCCAAACAATAGAAAATGAAAATAAACGAGGAAATCCAGGCACTTTGGATGAGCTCCACAAAAAGAGCAAAGGTATTTTTTCTAAGGAATTTATAGCGTCTTTCACTGTTTGGAACCAATTATAGTTCTAACTAGAGTAGGTATAAGTGGTTTTTTATTTATATTCAGTCAGAAATCGGCGGCAAACAATAAAGTGTTGCGGCTGAAAAGTTTGGTTATCTTGTGATGTAATATTATGGAAATAATTTAGTAACTAAGCTTTAATACTCTTCAGGACCCTTACAGGATTATGCAGAAGCCTGAATATTGTATATTTTACTGTTTTGCCGTGAAATTTTTCTTACCCCACTGTAGCTAGATAGATAGATAGATAGATATATTCTTTATTGTACTCACCACTTAAACTAATACAACAATAATACAGATTCTTTCTAGCTACCAATCAAAATGTGCAGCAAATTACACAAGTTATTTATACAAGAAAATCAATTGAAATCCTTGTAACTATTATTGTATTCCAGATGTGATGCCAGTAAACTTTGAAGGTGGTAAACTGATGGTCAACAGGGGTTTATCTAATCACTTCCAAGTAAGTAATATATCTTCAAAATGACACTTGTTTCAGTTTTTCTTTCAAAATAAAAATAATCCTTTTAATACTACAATACTAGTACTGTAATATAAGATACCCATACCAAGTAAAGAGATTTATATGGTTCTGTGACACACGATAAAGTTGTGACATCAATGCCACTTCTGGTTTTTAAAGTATTTACAGAACTAGCCCCCCCTATTTCACTAATTCAATGGTTATGGGAATAACTCTTAATGGCTATCAATTTGATGCTATCATACCTGTTGTAATCACATGCACAACCCTCAATGATGTTAGCGATCGGATTAGATAACCATTACCATATCCATTGAAATGGTGCAATTGATCTGCAGGGCAAAGAAACCATCCACCATGAGACATATTAGATAACTGTTTATAATACTCATTGTAATTTTATGTACAGGTATCCCACACTCTGACAATGAGCTCTGCACAAAACGGCTACAAACTAGGAGCAACATACATTGGCACAAAGCAGATATCTCCGACAGAGGCATTCCCGGTTCTCCTAGGAGATGTAGACCCTTCAGGGAATGTGAATTTTAATGCCATTCATCAGTTGACACCAGAAGTCAGAGTTAAAGGCGCTGCACAGGTATTTTTGCCCTATAAAATTAAACACACTATCTACATTGGGTTGTGGGTTTGATCCCCACCAAGCACAAATGTCTGTGTAATAGCAAACATTGATATATGTTCTGTGTTTGGGTGTTACTATATGTATTTTATCAGTAGTTTAGTTCCCATAGTACAAACTTGGTTAATTAAGTTTGGGACAGGAAGGTGTTGTGTGGAATATACATAAATATTTATTTATTCAAAGTCAAAGTCAAAATTTCTTTATTCAATAAAATCACAAGGATCATTTGATGGCATATCACAATTTATTTTTGTATTGGTACTTTCAGATCCAGGAGTGCAAGATCACAGCGACACAAGGCACGGTGGAATACAAAGGATCTGACTACACGCTGGCTATGGCGATCGGCAAACCAGATTTTAGTGATAAATCATCTGTCTTGGTTGGCCATTATTTGCAGGTGAGAATTAAAGCAACTCATAGTTAAACTTATTTCACACAAAAACAGATTTATCATGATTTGGCTGATTTATATCTCAATGTATCAAATTTGTCGGCAGTCCGTAACAAAAAGGCTCGCATTGGGCGCAGAGCTAATCTACCAATCGGGTGCGCGAGTGATGGGCGGAGAAATAGCATTCACTTCGGCGGCGGCTAGGTATACTATGGATGGTAAGTAGTACTTACTAGTAGTAGATTTCTTTAGCAATTTACTAGTTAGATAAATCATAGATAGAGTAAGAAATATGAATAAAATAACTACAGTAAAATTGACAGATGATAATCCTAGTCTGTTCGAATACAACAATAAATAAATTTAACTTTTTTACATTAAGTAAATCTGTTTTTTTTTTAAATACAACAATAAATAAATTTAACTTTTTTACATTAAGTAAATCTGTTTTTTTTAAATCATATTACCCATTTGAATCTTTTATTTAACTTCTTAATTTACACCTGAGACAGTGGTTTCTATTCGTTGTTTTTTATCACATTAAAAGCGCCAAATATTGGACTCTTAACAATAAATCCAACATGAATTAATATCTTCATTTCACTCTAAAAATCTCTGATAAAGCGTCCACTACTTTCTATCTACCACTAACGAATCGTGCGTCAAATTTTCATGCTACATTTTTCACAGACTCTGAAGTATCAGCTACCCTCAGTCCAGCGAACTTCCACATGTGCTACTTCAAGCAAGCCAGTGAGCAATTACAGGTATGTCTTATCATCAGATGCTGAATATTATACACAGGCATCACATCTCAGTTGAAATAGCTCTGGGTTCGATCCCCACTGTGAACAAACATTTGTGTTTGGCAAACACAGATGTTTGTTCTATGTCTGGGTGTTACTATGTATGTATTTACAAAAAAAGACATAATAAGTATTCTATCAGCAATCTAGTTCCCTTAGCTTTGCTTAGTTAGAGGGCGTCGTGTGAAATGTCCATGAATATTTATTACTAGCAGTTACCCGCGACTTCGTACGCGTCTACAGTTTCCGTGTACATTATATTATCTGTGCGTGTACCGAGCGGATACTTCTTTGAGAAACTTGACATTACACCTCATTACACCGAACTCGTACTGAAATGTCAAACTTTCTTTCTTTCTTTTTCTTTCTATTATGTAATTTCAGACTACCATGGTTTCTATAGAGACTGCTATGGTAACTTCAGATAGAATAAATAATAGTACAAGTAAAGGGGCTCCCTTTGTCAAGACATCTAAATATACAGCTACTCTAAAACACAATAAAGTACAATTTCATTTGCACAGCACTAAATGCTACAGTTCATATTTGTTTATCTCTTTCTGTTGCGTAACCTATCTAGTTTATTATAAATTTTTTTGGTTAATCCAGTTTCATATAAAGCTTTTATGATTATTATTTATTTATTATTATTATTATTAATTACTACGGTTAACACCAATAACAATAATTAATTAAATTACACACAGGCACAAAAAGTCAATTAAATACATCTAATGATCTAAATTATGTCAATGTTACTAAATAATAAGATTATGTACAATGGACAAAACTGCAGTTAATATGGACTTCTATTGTAAAATGTTTCAGATTGTAGCAGAGATAGACACTTCGTTCCGAGGGATGGAATCTGTTGGCACTGTCGGATACCAAGTCAACATACCCAAAGCAGACCTAGTTTTTAGAGGTACGTAAGATTAAAATCGCCTAAGTCTGTCCGCATTGCTCAGTTGTGAAAGTCTCTATAGAAAGTGTGCAACACTAGATCCTTAAATTTCTTGCCCGTTTTTCTAGGCACCTAGAATCACCTAGTATATATGACGATTCTAAATAATCCTTGTGATTTCAATGAATAAAATGATTGTCTAATTCTGATACACTGGTGTTCTTGTTCAGCTTTTTTATAATGAAACAAAACACCTATATCTGCGCTGTTATAATTGTTTCCAATTTTTTATATTTTCTATTTAGAGAAGATAAAAAATAAACAGTTTGATCTCCTTTTCTACTAATCTTCTCGTGATTATCTAATTTTATTTGTATTCCAGGTATGGTAGACTCCAACTGGAACATAGGCGCGCTTCTAGAGAAGAAACTACAGCCTCTGCCCTTCACGTTTGCCCTTTCGGGGATGGCGAACCAGGCTAAACAACAATTCAAGTTTGGATGTGGACTTATCATCGGATAGACTGCTATGGGTATTGTGGACTACTACGGTTACTTTAGACTACTCTGGTTGCTGTGGACTACTATGGTAACTACGGACTACTGTGGTAACTTCATACTTGCTGTAGTAATGTGGAGACTACTATAGTATCGAGATAACTAGTGACTGAGGCTGCTATGGTAACTATGGACTACTGTGGTAACTTCAGACTGCTAATGTTATTGTAGAGGTTACTACGGTAACTTCAGACTTCAATGGTCACTTCCGATTTCTATGACAACTTCAACTACTATGGTGTTACGGTTATTGTAGAGACTACTATAATAACTTCAGACTACCATGTTGCCTTAGCCAGAGACTACTATGGTAACTTCAAGACTACCATGGTTACTAGCCGGATACTGTTACCGTAGTAACTTTAGAGTACTTACTATGGTTTCTGTAAACTATTGTAGCCTACTTTCTTGAGTGCATTGGAGCTAGTGATTTATTTAACTTTGAGAACTATGACCGTGTGACTCTTTTTAAGTATGCAGATTGTTCTAGATTATGCTCAATATGATTGTGAGTGATACTGTATTTCTCGAACCAAAAACTCTTTCAAATAATAAGCCACACAGTAACTACCAACATTATAAGTCTACTACTCTGGGGATTAAATTATTGTGTATATTTAAATAATCCTTGTAAATTCAAGGAATAATTTTTTTTTGTCTGTTTGGGCTACTATGTGGTGGTACAAAATGGCTGTACGACTATCGTAATTTCAGACTACCATGGTTCTTTGACCGGAGACGTTTTTATTGACAAATATCAAAACAGCTTCATTTTCAAGTAATGCTTGCGTATTGAGACGAAATACGGATCTTTTTTTGAATGTTATTACTGAAAAAAAAACTCAACCCCATTAACCAACATTATTTTGACGCCTTAATTGTACTTTCATGATTTTTTAATCGAGGGTTTTAATCACTAGCTGTAATGCAGGTTAATTAATTTTAGTTAAACGTTAATTGTGTGAAATGTGAATGTGTTTTGGACTTCGTTCCCTTTTAAAAGTAAAATAGATTTTAGTAATATGGAATTCTATAAAAATGAAAAGTTAATGTTTTGCATTATTAAAGTTATGATAAAAATATAATAATAAAGTTAGATACATACTCTTGACTCCACACTATGTGTCCCTTTGTCGTGAGTATCAGAATATTTGAAATTAATCTGAATCCAAGAATGGGTTGTGCATAAAAAAATATTAACCTTTTTAGAAAATATAGTATAAACAGGAATCGATATTATTATTAATATTTACTAATCCAAAGATACCGAGGTCCAGAAAACAGTGTAAAAAATCCTAAATTAATATAATCACAATGTATGAATGTAAAGATGCATTATGTATATTATAATGGTTTATTTAATTTCATTTTATGCGAATTTTCGTATTTTTTGTTATGAAACAGCTATCGACACACCAGTAAGCATTTAAGATGTTCGAAGTCATTTTAGAGATATCTACTCTCGATCTACGGCTATTCCCAAGTTTGCTCTTACTAAAGGTACCTAATCTACCTTTATTATCACTACATGGATCGCTATCTAACCTTTACCGAGGCCCGAGGGTAGAATATTAGTAATCCGACTTATAAAACTTCACAGCACTTATGCAAATTAGAAATAGAATCTTGCTTCAAAGTTACCTTTACACGAAGTATTCCTAAAGCGTTTAAAATAGCCCATTCCATTGCTATTACTCTGTAATTTTTTATTAATTCTAAAATTAAACTCAAAGTGGAGACTACACTTTTGAATGAATACCACGATTTATTGTCAAAGGTTTTTTTTCTCGGGACCTGACTACCACTAACTAGAAAGATTGTATATGTGTCGCTTCGCCGCAGTACCACAATAAGACATTCTTAATTCATTAAGACTACAAAAGTTCACAAGTTATATTATAACCGGTTTATAAGTGATGGGACCCAGGAGAGAGCCTTACAAGATACAAGATACATTTATTTGCCTTGTATCTTGTAAGGCTCTCTCCTTGTACTTGTATGCCTTGCGCGACTCTCGCGAAACGCGAGTAGCGTTGCTTTGTGAAACAGGCGCCACAGCTCAGTCGGTAATAGCTCTGCCTTCCGTGCTGTGGGTCGTGGGTTCGATCCCCACTGAGAACAAACATTTGTGCGTGGAAAACATAGATGTTTGTTCTATGTCTGGGTGTTGTTACTATGTAATTATAAGAATGTAATTACAAAAAAAAAAGTATATAAGTATTCTATCAGCCATCTAGTTCCCATATCACAAGCTTTGCTTAGTTTGGGACTAGAGGGCGTTGTGTGTAAAGTCCATGAATATTTATTATTTATTTAGTTATTATTAAATATCCACGAATTTATCATCTTCTTTACTGTGGTACCGCGGCATCGTGCATTTGTCGTATCAATCAAATAATGACTGTTTTCTATTACTAACGGATGTCCGTGGTTAAATTACCATAGTAATATTGTAAAACAAACATAAATAAAGTCTCTATGGTAAGACGGTCAGGTACTCTACGATCATTCGCTGGTAGATTATAGAATTTGGCCATTATTGTCAGCAAGCTTTCTATCATTTTGAACTAGACATGCTTTATAAAGTAGGCTACTTTCAGTATTGTTATTCACTTCTGGAATGGGCTTAGTCGCTACCAAGCTGTCACATGAAGCGTTGTGTATGAATGTAGATAGATAGTTATTGTACATATGGCCTGTTGTTGAAACGTTTATTTTTAATAGAGTTATGTTATTAAATCAATTTTGTGTTTTATTTTATACCTTAGTTTACTTTTACATATTTGATAAGTACGGTCACTCCGGAAAATATAAGAGGCTTAAAGGTCAAAATACCTAATATTTATTGCTGGGAATACACGTGTTGAAAATATGTCAATTATTATAGAGTGGACCCTATTAATTCTATGGAAACAAAAGTGTGAACATGAAGGAAAAGTTATCATCGGCTGTTTCCTTGGAAGTTTTCGGAAGTGTTCTGTATTATCTGTTCAGATTATTGATAGATGCAGTCTGATTTTGAACCGACTTCCAAAAAGGAGGAGGTTCTCAATTCAGTTGTATGTTTTTTTTTCTAAGTCTTCAGTATATTGTTTTTCATTGATCTATCTCAAAGCCTAAGCTCCCTCTGCCTACCCGAGCAAGTACTTGCATTTCTAACTAAAGAGGTCCTAAATCACTTTCTGAAGGAAATATGATATTCTAATTAAAATAAAACGCAAATTAGTTTAAAAATAACGTAAGTTTATTACATGTAATGAAATAAAAATATAATTATAAACTCCTGTTACATGTAAAGGTGTGTCCAGACCTTAAGATTTATTGTTGCGTGCGCAGTGATGTGGACACGCCTTAATATATTGCCATTGGATCGCTTGACGCGTCCATTTTGGTACAAATTTTCTTAAAATTTACATGAAAATTATAAAACCGTGGATAATGAAGACGTGAAACACAACAAACAACAAGAAAAGACCTCTCGTGTTCGTATGGCAAAGTGTATTCGTCCAAGCAAAGCACAGAACACCATAAGCAATAGGTACCAAGTTTTAATATTTGAGTTTTTCCATGTTTCACGCCAACATTTCCAAGCAATGGTTTTGAATTGAACAGATTCGGATAAAAACTAATAGATATTTCTTCGTCATGGGGATAAAATATTTGGTGCAATCCAAAACCCTTGCTTTTGATTCTAGTGATTGCTGAGTACTGAACCAACATCAAAAATACAACAAAAATTTTACTGTTAACATCCTTATACCAAAATATATTATGTATTATGGCTCAGTTTATCATTCCGAAGATACATTATCTATATTAATATATTCTCGATATAATCTATGTTAGCCTAGACTTATATTTTAGAGACGCTTGCAGGACTTTTAGTTCGCAATGTGTCGTTTTAAGAGATCGGTGTGTCGTTTTGAAATGTTCTTTTCACTTGATAAAACCACACGACTATTAAAACTAGATATATCAGTTATAATAATTACAACAAAATTATATAAGACAAATTCTGTATTATTGATAAAGAATTGATATTACGAAATATAGTTCAGAAGCCAGTAGTGATTTTCTTGCGTCAAGCGTAACCAATTGAAAATAAAAACTGTGCTACATTAACGAATACAATCACTGACATTAAAAAAATACGATTTACAAAGAGCGATATAAAAATGTCATGATAAGATGGACATCGTCACAATTTAAAAAATAATAACAAGTCTCCTCATTTTAGGAATTAAGTACTTGGGCAAAAAGAACATCACAAAATCGGCCAATACAACGTTTGCAGTGTCACTAGCTCTTCCTAC
The DNA here is from genome assembly GCA_947859175.1 of Gandaritis pyraliata. Lineage (NCBI taxonomy): Eukaryota > Metazoa > Arthropoda > Insecta > Lepidoptera > Geometridae > Gandaritis > Gandaritis pyraliata. Next base: position 6,279,292 of record OX401875.1, on the reverse strand, counting down.
GTCAGCGACAGGCTGAGGCTGGTAATGGTTCTAAGAATTACCTTCTGGCGAAGAAAGAACTAATGATGAAAGGGACCAATGCCCTGAACTTTGGCAGAAACAGCAAGGCGAGTAGCAATTGATAACTTTATATGATAATGAGCGAACTAATCATAAACTAATTTAACATGAAATACCGCCGCTAAGCAACTCTTCAGAAACTTGCATGATGAAGTTTGATTAAGGCTGCATTCAAGCACAGATTTTATTTGACACTTCTCAATTAAACTAACAACAATTCTACGTTTGAGGCTTGATTCAGATTTGCAGCACACAAGCCAAACAGCAACGAGAGATATCGTAAGAAAATAACCTTGAGCACTCGATCTAACCTCTAGTATAAGTACTAGGTACTCAAATAAAAATGATTAGGTATTGGATAACACGAAGAAGGGAAAATATGCCAAAACGAATAATTCAGGCTACTTACTACCTACAAAAAAAATCTAATTTCTCTAGCGTATTTTTATCAAAATCTAATGTCAACAGCCGTTAAGATTTTCCCCTCAGAGGGCAATCGACAGTATTTTTTTATCAGAATCTATAATGCGGTATATTGAAGATGTTATTTTAGCGATGGTATTTATGCTAAAAATAATTGTGCTAACTAAAGAACCTAAAAAGCGAGTAGGTACACTAAATATAACGACATTTAAAACTCCAGACAAAATTGACAACTTTTTTATAAAATAAGGAAGCAAAAGAATCACAGATTGCCAACTACAAATTTCAATGTTGCCATAAAAAAAATGTTCAACAAATCGGGTAAAAAAATGTTTCAGAGGGAGACTGACTAAACACATCGACATATCATTTCGTAAAATAAAACTAAAATAAAAAAATTAAATACCTATGAGATATAAAGTGATGACTTCGCCAGTGCAGGCTTTATATTTATATTTATTGGATTTATGCTATTGGGGTTTAGAGAATATTTACAAAATGCTATTTCGCTCACTCACACATTCCGTGGTGCCAGCTCTTAACGTAATTATGATATTTTTAATTTATTAATGTATGTTAGCATACAAATAGAATCTAACGTAATGTTATGTTAACCTATACTTTATCAAAATCAAACTATGCCTATTCGTTAAAACATCAATAGTGAACACTTTTCTTTTATCGTATTGCTACCGAATCGCTGCTAATTTAAGCGTAGAGACATGAAGACAAGCCATAACGATTTAAGATTTTAACCACACATACGGGGGGTAGCCAATCAGAATGCAGCAAGTATACACACACATGCACAATAAAGTTTACTTTACCTCAGTGGTGTTACCAGCGATTTACAGCACGACTAACCTACTTTTCTCTTGCGATACCACTAAGTTGAAATTGGATCACACTGATTTAAACTAAAAACAATCATAGAAACTAGGTAAGCCATAAGTTCCTATGAATCCTACTCTTTTATAAGACTTTGAATCTTTAATTTACCTACCTCTTTATTTATAATCTCCTGTTTTAGCACGACTTTAAATCCTCTGTCATTGTCACTTGATTGACATCGAAAAGAGATGACAACAGATTTAGCAGCCATTTTAGCTAGTGTAGCTTTAGAAGAGTAATATAAATAAGCAAAATCGGTACATATTCGATTAGTAATCAAAGTATTTTGAATTGATTGGAAGTACATGGCAGTAACCAGATTTTGTGCTTCGGAATGTCAAAGGAGATAATGAGCATTTTGGTTTTCGTCACAGAATGAACCAAGTTTTCATGAGACGTCGCTATGCGAGAGAGAAATACACGGTATTACATTTATCTCTTTCGCACACAGCGTTTAAAAACACTGGATGAGAGGAGCCGAAGACCGGGCTCAGTGGCGCGTCCAGCAGTAAACTGATGATGATGATGTTTAAAAAAAACAACCACATTCTGATTGGCTCTACCTTAAACTTTCCTTACAGACCAAAGACTAATAATTTTACTTACGAATTTTAGTTACAAGTATAGTTACAATCACCTTTCAAAGCATGTTAAAATTCAAACATGTTTGCCGTTCTGAGCAGTTTTTTAATTTCTAATATTGGCAAATACAATATGGTCCTTTAATATTAATCTGTTTTTACGGCAAACACGGCGCCCGAGTTAAGACTAGTTCCAGAAATAGCGATTTGCGAATTTAAGCCTCAACTTTTCGTTCGTTCATTACAATAGAGATTTAAGAATATTTCGTATATATTTTATAGATTTAAGACAAATCTGTTATAAAAATAATTTCTTGGTGTTTTGTCTATTGGAGTTCTTGACGACTTAAAAACGTTCGTCAAATTGAAAAGGCGATCTTTTAAATCTATTCCAAAGATGATTTAAGAACATTCCATTTCTAAGAACTTTTCGTCTATTAAAACAAGTCTTCCATCGCAATAGATATCTTTTTCGTCTATCGCGAAGATTATTTAAAAACTGACGGTTATATTAAAGCGATTTATAAACTTCGTGTACGACGATTTACATCGTCTAATAATTTAATAACTTTCGTCTATAACAAAGGTGATTTAAGAACTCTCGTCTATTACAAAGGCGATTTAAAAACTGTCGTCTATTACAAAGTTGATTTAACTCATCTACTTCGGCGATTTACATTGTAATAACAACTTCCAAGGAGCTTCGTCTACAGCAAAGGTGATTTAACTCGATTAACAAAGGCGATTTAAGAACCGTCTAACAAAGGCGACTTACACGGTTGCGGCTTACAACACGGTTCAGGCGGTGAGCGGCACCTCGGGTTATAACTCCATGTCGTGGGCCTCGTCGTCGCTGAAGTCGCTCATGGAGCTCTCTGTGTCGCTGGAGGCGCCGGCGCCGTTGGTTTTGGAGGCGGACCCGACGCCGGCGCCAGTGATCGCGTCCTTCTCGAGGAGAGCCTCTTCGGTCGCGAACCTTCGCACGTAGTCTGAAATCATTTAATTATCAATTATTTATTTAGTTTATTTCCCATTTCATGGCAAAGGCCTCCCCTCCCTCCATCCACTCCTCGCCATTTAATGCTATCACAGGTTAGCGGTTTAAAGATCGTGCAATTAAATCTGAACGCGTTTTCACCGCGTTTTCTGCATTCAAATATTTCAAAATGATTCTTGTACGTTTAAAAATTAGTTTTCGTCCTAAACGATGATTTGTTCATTTGTTATTTACTTTTTTGTCCTCTTTTAGTAGTTTCTACTACTGCAATTTGTCAGTTTTCATTGCCAGAAATCAGAAGCACGACCCAAAACATTGTGAGGCTCAACTTTTAGCACTTGGCGAGAAAAACGGAGTCTCGATTAAAATTTGAAGAAACTTGCAGCGTATGAGTCTGAAATGTTTACTGTTCATTTATACCTGATACTTTTTTCTTGTACTCCTCCGGTTTATGCAGATACATGGCGGCAGCGTCGCCGTTCAGAGGGTCGATGGGGTTAGGGTATGTTAACAGCTGGGGGAGGAACGACTCGAAGATATTCGACAGGTCTGAAACAACGCTCCAGACCGGTAAAACATCTGAAATCAGTAGCCCAGTAAACTTTTCTAGGTAATAATATATTCTTGGTTATTTCACACAACGCCCTCTGTTCTTAAACTAAGCAAATAAAACATATGCAAGTTATGTACGCAGATACAGAGCAAACATATAATAATATGTCATCGCATCACACAAGTTTGTTGTCTGTGGGGATCTAAACTAAAAGACAGAGCTAATATACCAACTAACAACTGACGCTTGTCGCCTGTAAAAATAAATATGTTTATTTTCATCAGATTAACTAGCGTATGAACTCCATTTTGCTATCGACGTTTCAAAGTTCAACAGAACCCACCGTATAAAGCAGTCCAAGCCTGGTTGATGACATCAAGACACACCGTCCCAGAGACCTCGTCTATATTAGGATGGTAGACTTTATTCATGAACCCGATAGACGGTGATTTGAAGGGATAGTGATCGGGAAGGTGGACTCTCACACGCCACACTCCACCTTCGTAAGGAGCTGGAAATTTTCAAAATGTCGACGGAATTATAGTATTTTTGTTGGTAGAAACAAAAAGGCATACAATAAAAGACATATTTAACTTATTAGACGTATTAACGACGACTATTGACTATTGACGAGTAAATTTTAATAGGCGGTGATGGAAAACATTGTGCACCCGAAAGAAATTCATAAACATCAATCATACATAGTCCCCAACCCCACATTAGGTAAGCCCCCACGAGTAGGTACAGATAAGACTCGGGGGAAAACGTCAGATCCTTTGTCCTGAATTAGATTCCTGTAACAAAACTTTATCAGTTGGTATTCTATGAAACAGGTTAATTGGTTCGGGCACAGGGAAATATTTAAATATTAACTGCAACTTGATTTAATTATACCTAAGTAATATTTGTTGTTCATCATCATTATATCATGTAGAAGTGCACTGCTTGACATAGGCCCCACTATAGTTCCCTGAAATGTCCTTAAATATTTATTAATTATTTTATTTATATTATAGGCATGTCGATCTTAATAATTCCATCGGTCCATCGAGTGGGGTGACCGTCCAACACTTCGCTATAATTTATGTTAGTCATCATAAATTTAATATCATTAACGATGATATTAAATTTATAATGACTAATTTATGATGACTATTTATAAATTTGCAGAAACTGACATAACATTTTAACATTATTGGATTTGACCACATTTAATATTGCACCACGCATTTTAATTAATACAATACTAATGGGCACATTATCATCACCGTAGTCTGAAGAAGTTTACTGCTGGAACTATGTGACTGTTTATTTCTCATGGATTTTCTGAAACATGTTTTAAGCCTAAAATTTAAAGGGGATCTCAAGACTTTCCTGTTGATGATTACCATTTTACTAATTAGCTACGTAAGCACAATTTAAAAAATAACAAGCTTACTTCCAGGTGGCCCGAAGAATTTGACGCAGAATTCGTTGAGTCCTCCCAGTATGGTCACCTCGTGCTTGCTTTCAATACTGTAAATAACTGTAGTTAGGAAATAGGCTTAAAAATGTGTAAATAAAACAAATATTTAAGGTGAATATACGAAATACAGTTTAAATTATTGAAAACCATTGCTAAAAATTTACAAGTAGTTTGACTTAAATTTTTATGTCCTATAATAAATTTCATTCCATTCACGCGTCTCATTTTGTGTAAGTATACTTTAAAATATAGATTGAACCTTTAGAGAAGATGACCAAATCAAAATATTTTTAAACCACAACAGATAAGTGTTTGCGATAAGATAACAACGATATTGTGTTTCTCACGATCGTAGTGAAACTTGAATGGCGGTAATTTCTTTTGTCAAATTTAGTCATTCTTTTTTCCGTTTCCTACGAATCGCATTCTTGTTATTTTGCGCATTTGACGAATTGCATTTTTGTTTTGTGAATTCTGGTATTTTGCGGCGGCTTTCGATTCGATATTTACTGCGGCAGGTCCGTAGTAAATATCAACAAAATCAAAGGCTTATATATCAAGTTATATGCCATATTTTGCGAAACCATTGAATCATGAATTCAAATGTACGAATATAATATGCGGCCAGCCTAATACAACCATACCTTTCATTTCGTCAGTTTCCTACCTATCTAATTAGATGTTTATTCTGATCAGCTCAAGTATTGTTTCTAAATTCGGAAAGAATACAACGTAAATAGGTTTAAGTAAACTTAGTTCCATGGTTCTACTGCCTTACAGATTAATTATGTATGTAGTAGTGAGACAATCGATACAACTAAATGTTGCCGCATTCTTTACAAAAAAAATTTAGGGCATTCTTTTTTCAAATAACATAGAATGGCCATTTGTCTATGCAAATTGGGCGTGTGGTCATTTGAACGAACCACGAGCTACTTTTTTTCAAACATCTTCGATTGCAGATAGCTGCCAAGGCATGCACAGATTACTTCAATTTTGCTATTTTTAATGGAACTTTAGACATGTAAGATTCGTACCTATAGTTTTTTGAGGCTTTGAGACGTTTCAAAGTGATTCAAAATTATTCTTACGATTAACTAAATAAAACCTAAATTGACTTTTACTTGACCGTAGCTACAATAATAGGTGCCTGATGTCAACGCACTGTTCGGCTAGCCGACTTGCCACCGATAATTCTGAATTTCAGACTGCCATTGAACTTTAGTTTAGGGTCAAGGGTTCAGAGGTCAAAATTGTAATTTAAGCTCGAAACGATATTTATTTTATACTTTTTATTTAAGAAAACGTATACGAACACGGGCATATTTTGGTATTCATAGACAATGAGGGGATTATTTTTTTTTTTAAATAAAAATACGTAAGTAATAGTAATTTAAAGCATTTTTGTTTGAAATTATTCCAAATATAAAGTATATTACCCTGAAATCGGGACCAACAACTTATGGGCCCTCTGTGGTCTCTAAGGGTCACCTTCCAAACATGAGTGATTCCGTAAAACGCTACTATAAGTTGAATTAGAGAAATGGTTAAGTATGATAACTACTTACAGTACGCTCAACGGATCTTTATCTCTCTGAAGTTAGGTGCAACAACGATTGCGCATGTACTGTTGTGCGGAAAAATTTGCTTACCTCCAATTCGACTAAAAATGGGTTTGCGCAGATACTTCAGAGGCACAAAGATCCGTTGCGACTACTATACCTTATAATAAGATCGTCAGTCTAAGAATTTCAATCGGTTTTCAGACAGGCATTGACCTCTGCCTCTTTCTCTTTCGGTGCAACGACCACGAAAAACACAGAGAGCAATATTCGAAAAATAAAAAACATACGAATCATTATAATGTGTTCTGATTAAAAATATACTTTATCCTCCTGGGTACAACTCATAACAAACTACTAAATTAATAAAAAATATTGTGCTATAAGTTTAACATATCCACAAATTTTCTTACTTTGAAGAGAATAATGTGGTAGGTAGGCTGGTAGGTACTCTAAACTGCACGAATTTTATAAAACAGCTAAAAATATCAGCTTCGGAAATATTATCTTTTAGAGACCATAAATTTGATTTATTTTTATTTACTTAATCAAAACCCCTACTATGAATAAATTATTATTTATTATTTTATGTCAAAATTGAGATTTAAATTGCACGCGATATTTGTGCTATATACGCGTTAAAAGTTTAATAAGGAAAAATATAAATAAATTATCAGTTATGCTTTAGAAGGTACAGCACCTTCTACTTAGTCATACCAATATGTATTAATAAGCGAAGAGGTAAATAATTTCACTAGTCATTGTTTCGTCAATTTAAAAATACGTCCTATTTAAATATTATAAAGTTTTGTAAAATTATATACTTTAACTGTCGGTTTGAATAAATAAACTTGTGTTTACATGCAGTATAGCAAACATAAACGAGAACTAGGTACATGTGTATTAGGTGTCCCTGTCTGACGTGTCCTTTAGTAACTAAGGTTTAGTTAAGTAATAATGATAGTTTTAAAATGCTGTGTGTTCTTCGACCCAGATGAAACCGAACAAACAGATCTATCAACTTCTAAAACTAAACTGTTTTCTGAATCGAAGCGGTCTGATTCTCTATTTTCTATATCTCCAGTGTGGCAGAGGTATGTCCTATTACTATTATTGTCTTCTTAATATTTCTCTCTTGTCTTGAAGATATAAACTCACTGAATGTAATTATGCAAAGCTTAACGGTCAGAGAACAACAATGCAAAGGTTCAGCAAAAATATAATTTTGATCATAATAAGTTTTCTGACCAGAATATTTGCACCAATGTGATCAGTTTTGGTACACATTTTTAGGTCGGGAAACTTGTTTGGATTGCTGAGCATTTGTCACTCACTTTCCTTCCTCCAATTCGAGCCAAGTATAGATTCGGCGGAGCAATAGGGTAGAATCTAGCCGCTAGATGAAGATCGTTAGGTAATTGGTACTTTATTGGTCAACGTACCTACAGATAATTTTGAAAGGGTTTTGGGATTGGTAGGGAGAAATCGCGTTTGTAAAAATAATCTACTTAGCAAACACGAAAATGAGTCACTTTTACTCAAACTTTTTTTTAAACTTAGTGGGTACCTACACGATATTTTAAACACGTAATATGCATCTGGGTTTTCTCGTATGAGGCAACAAATGAATCACCCATGACTATTGTTATATTTGTTATCAAGGCAGGTAATTTATAGTACATTACTGCAGCGGCCAGCAACAAAGACATTAATGGACGAACGTGTAAACAATTAAAATTTAATTTATGAAAAAAAAATTAATGACAATTAAACGAGATTTACCATAATACCAATAAATTATATTTTTGAAATAAAGATTCAACCATTATGTTTCAACAGCTCGACCGAGCCCAAAATTGACTGCAGAGGACTTCAGAAGCTTAATAACACACTGTGGAGCCATAAGTTGGATGTAAATACAAAACCCACCGTACTTCTGAATATGCCCAAGCCTGTGACCAGACTACAACCATTACCAAATAAAAACCAAAGGCTTGTGATATGTGTGGGATCCAGAAATCATTATACACGACCTGCGGTAGACCCACTCCAATCACCAGTTAAAAATCAACAGTTTGAGACAACCCCACCATTACCAATAACAAATCGGAAACTGAGGATATTCCCACCTTCATTGCCAAAGAAAAATCGAAGACTTGAGGCAGCCCCACCCATGTTAAAGCCAAAGAAAATGTTAAAAGCAAGGTTAGTCTAATTTTGTATGTTATAAAGATATTTATCTTATGGTCATTTAAAAATAAAATATTTTCATCATTTCTATTATTACCTATTCTATTTATCTCTGGTGTTGCCTTATTAAGGCCAGGTTCAATCAACTCCAAATAACATTACACTATTCTTTAGATTAAAATATATCTGTCCTTGCTTTTCAAAAGTTTAATGTAAGTAGTTATTAAACTTGTGAAATTTTATTTATTCAAAGTTGGTTAAATCCAGCCTAAAATTAAAGTACTAAAAGTAGGTATCAACATTGTTTAGTTTATAAAAAAAAGAATTTGATGCAGATCACTATCTAACCTTTACTGAGAGTTGAATATTGGAAGATTGACCATTTATTTATTTATTACCATTAATAAGACTGATTAAAAACAAATTAGTAGATTTTAATTGTTGAACTTTATGTACCTACAAGACAATGCCTTATCAAAAGAAGTACCTTAGTACCTAAGTAAGTATATGTACCTTTTATAAGGTCATTGACCATCGGCTACATAGATTGAGAATAAAGTTATCTATTTACTTGTTTACTTTATGTTGGGAAAAATTTTAGACAGCTTGCGTAGGAGTTAGTTCTGGAATATTATGGTAAATTTGTTGCATGCCAACCAAATAAAATAGAGGAACTCAAGTGTTTTTGCCAAAAACAAATAGGGTGTTCGATTTTGTTATTGACCAGTCTAAATTATACAAAACATTTAACTATAGGTACCTATACCTACCTGCTTTATGACTCATGAGATTATTGGAAGTTCTTAGACATACAGACAGATTGCAAGTTAATGCTCATGTTAACAACTTTAGGTCTTTTTTTAATAATAATATGTACCAAAATACCTAAGAGTATTTTTTTTGTGTTGGTAGTGTGTTCAATTCCATACAAAGTAATTCTTTTTATTAATTAGAGGGTCATAATAATCAGCCCACATAAGAACAAAGCAAGCAACAAACAATGAAGTGGCCGAAACTATTTATTTTCAATTCTATGCTTAGTAACGAGCGATGAAACGAGTGTAAGGCCGTAACACACGACTAAAAATGCGCAATTCAGACCATGGCCTAGATCGTAATATTACGAAATATACAATCTAGTAGACACGGAAGAGCAACGTTACGTAGGTACCTACGTGGTTTATCTACGCGTTTTATATATAGATATAGCCCAACGGGCTGTACAAAGAATGCACGCACCTTCGTAGATCCCTAGCAAGGTCTCGTCTTTACGAAACTCCTCAACAAAACGGTGATTGAATTAATAACAAAGGACAGAGATACCCCATCAGAAACACACCCCAAATCGATTTTGCCAAGGGTAGTGACAATCAGCTGATGGCCCTTTGCTACTTATTTACATGGAGGCCCTCGAACGCAATAGGTTCTTTGTAGTGACGATAACAAAGAAAGGATACAGTTTGATGACATCTGTGTCCATGCGACGTTTACCAGCGCTCGGTGACGACATCTTCGTGATCTATTACTAATAAATCACAATATCGAACACGAACACCAGATAAAACTCACACTCCACGCAGCGAAACTAAATTTTCGTCCACCAGCAGCAGTCAGAAAAATAACATTGTAGAAAAACAATGGACACAAACTATAGACAAAAATTTCGAGATGATGTGTGTGATCAGGTTGACCAACATTTTAGAAGCTGAAAACTGTAGTCAAGCCACATTTAGACGATCAGTAAATCATCAGTTGCGTCAATAACATTGCTTTGGAATGCATCCATAGACAATATTTTGCTATATTGGACATAGAGACATAAAAATTCTCGGAACAAAAATTAAAAAGTTTCTAAATTGTCCATGCCTCATCATCAGAGAACTTTGAGTGTGTGTTCGAGAAAGATTATTTTTATTCAGTTGTATTTATAGATTTCTTTTGCATACACAAACCAGAAATTAGTCGGTAAGGTGCGCGTGCGAACTGCGACGCCGTATCGGTGTACCACGATTGCGGAAACATGTGTTTTGATGTGAACATAAAGTCGTGATTTATGACAACAAAATTCTAATTATCCGAGGATTCCTGCACTGGGCTGTGTCTGTAGTGATAAAGAAGCATTGTTGTTGTGTCGGACGTTGTTTGGTGTGTTTGGTTGAGTGCGGTGACCGTGGGAGTCATCAGAGTGACATTTCCGGCTGTGATGGGGTTCCTACGGTGAATTCGTAACGTCCTGCAGGCATGGCGAACCCTGGGATCGGGGCCTCGTTTGACCCCAATGATATGACCAGGTTGGTTCTACATCAAACATTTCACCATCTATTCTAAACTCATGTAACTGCCAATTAAACAAGATCATCTGCAATGAAATTGCTTCAACAAGTGAGTTACTTGAAGTTACACATTGTAAAAATTTATTCTTATGATGTAATGTTTGGATGTGCTTCTGACTACCCCCCTAGGCATCCTTCTCTTGCTTACCGTTTACCAGTAAGCGTACTGCTATTGTGTGGCACATATCAATATTTTTGAATGATAAAGTCATTTGGTTGACCAGAATTGAAATCTTATAACCAAGACGTACGGTTCGCTGTTACTAGACTATTCTTAGCCTCAACAGTGCTTTTTATTGAAAATTTGGTAGGTAATTTATGATTAGTTTCAGTTTATAGAGTGTATTTATCATAAGAACACATTGCCGTCACTTAAAAATAGTGAGTAGATTTAGTTTAGGTGACAGGTAACAAACATCATACAACCTTCTTGCCCACATTTCAAAATTTTTGAAGATACAAAATAAGTGCACATTTTTTGGTTGGAAAACTGGTTTGGATCAAAATGATATTTTTGCTAAATCTTTGTTATTCTCTCTAGGCTGTAAAACTTTGTGATTTTGCATAATTACATTCAGTGGTTTTATAACTTCAAAAATGATGAAATGTGTGGGTGAGAAGTTGTTTGACAATACCCTTCGTGTTAAGTAGATTTATGCTAGTATTGGAGCTTTAGTATAAGTTTTAGTTTCCTCTAAGATCTTTGTTGATGTCATCAAAAGTGTGTTTCGAGTTGATACTAGGTACCTAACTATTTTAAAACCACTAACACAATAACCTATTCATTTCAAATAAATTATTTGTGTTTGAAATAAAACTAGGTAGGTACTTTTTGCAATAATTTAATTTTATTAAAAACTCCATTGTGCATGTGGATTGCTAGAAATAAAGAGATAAAAAAATTACATAAGTAACTTTTTTCAAAATAATTTTAAATAGCCATCTTCAGTTTTGATGTTGATTGGAATTCTATTATAATTTTTTACACACATTCAAAAACACGATGTTCCTACTGTTGTATTTACTAGAGTTGCCGCGAATACTCGCTATTATTCGGTATTCGGCATTACTCGTATTTTTTTTGATATTCGTCGAATACCGAATAATAGCTAGTATTATTCGGCATTCGGCGAATAGTCGTCGAAAATAAGCTTTTAACGAACAAAAGAACTAATGAGTTAAAAATAATCATTTTTTTAATTATTTTCCTTAATAAAACAATACACAATATCAATTATTATCTGTAATATGTGCCTGTGCCTATCATATTCATGAAATTAAATTAGTAAGGCTTTTAATTCAATAGCAATTTTCAAATAAGTATAGAAATAAAAAATAAAAAAACGTCAACCGATGTCGAAAATCAATTAACAAATGCGTGCCGCCTATCCTAAACACAAGCGTATTGATTGAGCGGGAAATCCCCTACAATAATATTCGCCGGGTTATACAAAACGGGGTATTCCCCGTAAACTAAAGAGAAAGACTTGTACAAGAAAAGGGTTGCCAGCATTTAAAAATGGAAAATTAAATTTACTACATATATGTAGGTATGTATAACATGAAACAGATTTCTTTAACTTTATTGTTTTCTTTTCTCACAACCTTAGAAGAAATTAGAAATATTTTTAATGTGTTTAATGTTTTTTTTTTATGTCGAATAGTAATGTCGAGTTATTCGACTATTCGCCAAAGTGAATGGCGATTAATCGGTATTCGACTATTCGCTATAAACACTATTCGCGGCAACTCTAGTATTTACACAATAGATATAATAATATGTTTCTATACTGTACAACAGACAAATTAGACACTACAAGACACCATTTTTTATCATCACAGTTAAATATAAACTGGCTAATCTAACATGATCTTTTGTCAACAGTTGGTACTTCCATGACCTCTCTCGTCCTGAAGCAACACGACTACTCCTCAATGAGACAGAAAGCGGAGTCTTCCTGGTCAGAGATTCCAAAACTATAACCGGGGACTATGTGCTATGCGTCAGGTATGTAGAATAAAGTCTAAGGGCATATTATACAAACTTAGCGTGACTGAAGAATGAGTATACCTAAAAAAATACACCTTGCCAAATTGTTACCGTGTGGTTGACGCCTGGAATAGGCTACCAGACCAGAGACAATCAGAACTCCCAACAGTTAACATTTTAAAAATAGACTAGACACAGCAAGTGCACAGACATTAAAATTAAATAGGCAATAAGTGGTATACACCCTGCCACTGTCTTAAAAATATAAACTGAAACCTTGGTTTGCCTACTTTCCTGTTGCAATACCCCTGAACAGGGTTTGTGACACCTACCTACAATGTAACAACTAAATTACCATGTGAAAGCAACAAATGTATTGAGTATTGAGTAAAACATGACTACCCACTTTAACATTAAATGAGTAGCGTGCACCCGAGGATAACACATGACTTTCATCATGAACGCGAGAAAATAAATTTAGAAGGCACGCCGATGTTCATAGTAGGAATACACGGAACAAAGACAAACTATTAAGTTCAGTGTTCAGACTACAAAAAACAAACAAAAGCTTTATGGGAAACTCGATTCGATTTTACAATAAAATTCCTGGAGAAATCTTAGCCTTAAATGAAAATAAATTTAAAAAATGTATTAAACATAACTTAATTCATAAAGCATACTACACAATCAATAACTATTTGGACGATAGAAATGCATGGTGTTTACCAATCGCTGCGAACGATTCCGATGGACATAACAAACTCTCTGAAAAGCTCCAACAATCTACCTATTAGTACCTATACTTAGTTTAGTTGTTTGTTGACAAGGCCTTGTACAGCTGCTTCGTTATTTATTTATATTTTACATTAGTATAAGATTATTATTAATGTTATTTTTATTTTTGACAAAGCCCCTATACAGCTACAACACAAATTTATTAATTAACTTTTAGAATTTTTTTACTATTATTGATTTTTTGCTATACCTATTTATTGCTTTGTACTTATAAAAGTGACGTAACTAAGTGTTCTATATAAGTTCCTATGGTTAAAAATAAATGAATATGAATATGAATAAAAGATTCTTGCAAAGAAAACTCCCGCCCGATTCCCGGTTTCCCGCCTTTTTTTCTTTTCGAAACCAGGCCAGTTCCATTCTTGAATAGAAATAAAAAAATTTCACGGCGTAGGTATTTATATAAATGTAATGAGCCTCATTCTATTTTCAAATTTACTTTCGGCCTGTTTTTTGAGCTACTTATGGCCTACTTTCTGAGCATGAATGATGAAGAATACTTTTCTACCCTCCAGAGAAGACGACAGAGTATCACACTACATAATCAACCGAGTGGTCTCAGCAGACGGCACCATCAGGTTTAGGATAGGGGACCAGCTGTTTGCAGACATGGCTGCATTGCTCTCATTCTACCGCCTGCATTATTTGGATACCACGCCGCTGACGAGGCCATTGCCGCAGACGGGCAAGGCGGCTGCACCACAACCACACCAAGTTTTGGAGCTGGTGGTCGCGAAGTTCGACTTTACGGGCACTGTAAGTTATTTCTAATTAATTGGTTTTTATTTTTTATCCCACACTTTATTCATCTCAACATTGTTGGTTTGTTAGTTTTAGTGCATCCTCTCTTTTGCCCATGTAACCCACGGTTAAACACCTCAGGTCTGCGACAAACGCTGTTCGCAATCGCTTATCATAATTTATTGTCTAAAAAAAGTTAATTTTGACAAGACTTGAAACATTTTGCTAAAATTATAGTAAAGATTTCTAAAATTATATAACTTATTGAAAGTAGAAATAATGTGTACACTCAATATACACATTTCTTTTTCACTACAGAGCAAAATACTTAGGTAGCCTTTTTGATACTGAGGTACCTAGGTACTGAAAAATTCGCTGCTAACGATAATGACTTGTATAAGTTAAACAAACCATCAATTTACAATAAACTTTATTTATAAAACCGGAGCTAAGCGTTCCCGTGTGCAAACACACATTAGTAAAACACTAAAATCACGTCGGGGAATATATTCTGAAGAAATTCCAGGAAAATTTTGTGACTAATCTAGCACGAATCCTAGTTACGAAACAGATTGATTTAACATGGTGACCGGGAAGAGTGACATAAACGTGTGTTACGAAATAAATAACTCGCAACTTCACCCCAAACACGGTAAAATCTCTGTTATAAGCACATTGTACACTGACTACCTCTACAGGAAAAACCAAAAATCTAAAGTGCAATGATTGGCCTTATCGCTAAAAGTGATCTCATCCAGATCTGGTACTCGATCCTTAAATCAAATCATTTTTTTATCTGTAGTCGTGCATTTTTAACGCGAACCTTATATCTACACTTATTTGTGTGTACATAGTAAAAATGCATTGATGATAATTCCACTTAAAATTATGTTCCTATTATTATAGGATAATTTTCAAATTTTAACTACTCAATAAAATGCACGACAAAATATATAGTCATAAAACATAAATATTCATTTGCCAATACGATCGGTCATATCTAATTCCATCCGAAGTCTGTTTATGATAAAAATAACTCGGAAGAAACGTTTTTTACGCACCAGATGTGTGTTACTATAATCTGTCGATTTCAGAACATAGTCTAGCTGCAGACAGCTGCATCACTGACAACAATATAAAATAAATAAAATAATAAATATTCATGGTCTTTACACACAACGCCCTCTAGTCCCAAACTAAGCAAAGCTTGTGATATGGGAACTAGATGGCTGATAGAATACATACATACTTTTTTTTTGTAAATACATACTTATAATACATAGTAACACCCAGACATAGAACAAACATCTATGTTTTCCACGCACAAATTTTTGTTTGTTTGTTGAATATAATCTTTATCACTCATTGATATTGTGGTAGTTTCACCACTGCAAACTCTCAGTCGTCCAAGATCATAGCAACACTGTTCGTTTGTCAAAAAGCGTACCTATTCTTTTGTATGACTTTGGTAATAGTAATTTTGCATACATGTATCCGTTAGGTTAGGAAATATAGCAACCAGACCATCTCGAATATAATCTCTTTTTCTAATATTTTTTTATAAAAAATATATTCTGCGAAAATTGGTAAAGTATATTTGCATCGCCTCATGCATTCTATAAATATTTTATTGTTCATTAAATATGTATGCATAATATGTATTATCATATTTAATTGCACTCTACAATAAAGGACTTTCCCGGCCACAACGCGATGGTTGATAGTTCCGGTTTATGTTCCGGTTCATACCTTTATATTTATGTCAAAGTCAAAGTCAAAATTTCTTTAGTCAATAAGATCACAAGAATTTATGTGGACGGTAATCCCTTGGGAGAACCGGAAAAAAAAACAAAACATGTACGGGTTTCCCACTATATTTATTGTCATGAATGGCTACCGAAATTCCACATGTTATTATTTCCTTGATGCAATAAACTTAAATAGATTATGACTATGGGAAAAGCATGTAAAAATCCATGCACACATACTAGAAACTTCGATATGAACAACTTGTTCTATGGAAACAACGATAAATATAAAATTGACACAGCCATTTAGCTGATGTCAATAAGAGTTCACATAATATTGGCCCACATGTAATGTTATTGGGACATCTGAAGGAATACATGCAACGATGCGTCTGGCGTTCTCATTACTTTGTCGTAACGCTGCCGTTTACACGCTAGGTTTAGGTTCGATTCTCGCTGTTTGTGTAATCTGAAGATATTTTTTTCTGTCAGAGGCACCTACTCTATTTGTACCACAGGTACTCGTTGCGGTTTGAGGCATAGTTGAACTGTGAATGTTTTCTGTCGTTTCACAAACAGAACTACAGCCATTTTCTTATTACGATTCCGAATCACTTAATATTACCCAAAAGGACTATAGTTAGAGCTACAAATAAAGTTAAAACGGAATAAAACTGTCCCTCAAGAATTCTACGAAAACATATAGTTGATTAATCTGTCTGACAGGCGTCACAGCTCAGTCGGTAATAGCTCTGCCTTCCGTGCTGTGGGTCGTGGGTTCGATCCCCACCAAGAACAAACATTTGTGCGTCCAAACATAGATGTTTGTTCTATGTCTGGGTGTTACTATGTATTATAAGTATGTATTTACAAAAAAAAAAGTATATAAGTATTCTAGCAGCCATCTAGTTCCCATATCACAAGCTATGCTTAGTTTGGGACTAGAGGGTGTTGTGTGTAAAGTCCAAGAATATTTATTTATTTATTATTTATCTATCTCATTTTAATGTTGAGCTCTTATGATAAAGTTCCATCCATATAGTTGTCTAAAAAAGTCTATAATTTGAGAGTACCAGTAACATATTTTCATACATTGCAGGATGCAGACGACCTACCATTCCGTCGCGGCGAGAGACTGATGGTGATCAACAGAGATGAAGAACAATGGTGGACGGCTCGGAACAACCAGGGACGCACCGGTTCCATACCCGTTCCCTATGTACAAAGGGTAAGCGGACATGCCTTCAAATCATAAATTAATTTTGTCTGTGAATCTAGGTACATTATTAGATGGTACCTAGGGGCGTGGTCTCTAGATCCTGCTACTTAGCGTACAAACATTTTAAGATTACATCTATAAATAAATCAATATTACTGGACAATCGTGGAGATTATATTGTTGTATTTTTCTAAACTACTTGTAACTAAAATTATAGCTGTCTTTGTCGTTTCAGTTTATGAGAAAGGGATAGCAACATTTATAGTGCTGTCAAATAAAGTTAGTTTAGTAAAATGCAACAGAGTTGTCACCAATGTGGATATTTCACACAATACCTATTCCTAAACTAAACAGTGCTTGTACTATTGGAACCAGATTTCTTAAAACCATCCTTTTTATCAGAATACAAGTATTATTCTGGATTATTTGCTTCAGATTCTGGACCACGCTGGAGTCCCGTATCCGCCCAAAGAAGCATTGAACCACCTCGGCGATCCGCCCAGTCCACCTAGCAGCAAATTACCCCCACAACGCACTAATATGCAGGTAACCATCTTGCACCAACTATTATAGGGCCATCAATTCATAAATATTGTGTGAAAGATGATATGAATGTGAGAGGAGTAGATTCAGAGTTGACGAATGATAGGAGCGAGTGGATGAAGAAGACATGCTGTGCCGACCCCGCCTAGCGCGGGATAAGGACAGGGGAATGATGACAATTAAGAAATATTCATGGATATCTAGTACCAAACTAAGCTGAGCTTGTACACACGGCCACAGGTCATGTTATACACCTAATAGAACCATAACTACGTTACATACAATGCAGAGAATCGTTGGAAAGGGAGCGCATTAAAGCGTATCCCACTACTATTATAAATGTCAAAGTTTAGATGTTTGGATGTTTGTGTTTCAATCACGCTGTAACTACTAGTCCGATTTGGATAAAACTTGGAATATATTATAGGTCGTAACCTGGATCAACACCTAGGCTACTCTTTCCGCTTTATTTTAAGTTATATATAATTATTTTTTTCGTGGACGAAGTCGCGGGTAACTGCTAGTAAATCAATAATTGTTTAATATGTTTGCAGCGCACTCTACCGGCGATGGCGCGCGTGCGACAAACGCGTGTTCCAAACGCGTACGATAAAACTGCACTCAAACTAGAGGAGGGAGATATTATCAAGGTAATCTTATTAATTAAATAAATAAATATTCATGGACTTTACAAACAACGCCCTCTAGTCCCAAACTAAGCAATGCTTGTGATATGGGAACTAGATGGCTGATAGAATACTTATATATTTTTTTTTGTAAATACATACTTATTATACATAGTAACACCCAGACATAGAACAAACATCTATGTTTTCCACGCACAAATGTTTGTTCTTGGTGGGGATCGAACCCACGACCCACAGCACGGAAGGCAGAGCCATTATCAACTGAGCTGTGATGCCTGTCAAAACTGTGACTTATATTTATTTCTAATACTGAGGAAATATCTGTTATCTACCGTTCCTGTCGATTGTGAGGCTTTAAACCCCGAATGAAACATGATTTAAAGCCTTTTCTATGTGTACATTAAAGTGATATTTTTGACAGCAGAAAATCTAAACCTATGCTTACTATAACATGGCCATTTTTTTTTATTTAATTAATTAATTAGCATGGTTCAATTCCAATCCCCATGTTACTCATATTTATTGACGTGTGAAATATTATGATTTGGCAACACATATCCTAAGATACACCAGTTTAATATACGCTCAACGGATCTTTATCCCTCTGAAGTTAGGTGCAACAAACGATTGCGCATGTACTGTTGTGCGTACAAATTCGCTTAACTCCAATTCGACCCAAAAATGGGTTCTGCGCAGATACTTCAGAGGCACAAAGATATTTTGTGACTATTATACTTTGTTAATGCATTCTGTATATTTCAGGTAACGAAAATAAATATAAACGGTCAATGGGAAGGAGAATTGAACGGGAAAGTGGGACACTTTCCATTCACGTACGTCGAATTTCTGGATGAGAGCCCTGCTAGCTAAGCACCGACCATTGACCATACATACATTCTGTATGAACTTGTATGAACATGAACACAACACCCTATTTACATTGTATAAAGTTATGGGCATTTTGTGCACTGATCCATTGCTAAATAAAACCCAAAAAATTTATGAATTTGTATGGAAAAGTAAGTACTTTTCCATCATACATTTTTTGGGTGAAAAGTCGTCACTAGAATTAAACTATCGTGGGTTAATGTTTGTTGTAAGTAATTGTAAGGTGTGACTGCAGCAAACACATCGAACTTTTGTATGTATGACCCTTATCGAAAATGCGACTTTATTACAGCGTCGTACGGTCGATTCTTTCGGCGCTTTGGATTAGAATTGATTATTATGAGGATTCATAGTAATTTCATACGAATAATGCCCTTTCATCTTGTACTAACTTATCCAAACAAATTGCAATATCATGTAAATGGCTCCACTAACTGATTCTTGGGTATATTTTGTAATAACCAGGGTTATTGTTGATGCGTTAATCCAGAGGGGCGATTACGAGTTGACAATGTAAAAACCGGTGTGAAACGTCTGACGCCGAGCACACCGGTGTGCGCTGCTTGGTATGGAAACACTGAGCGGAAGCTTGACGATACCAAGCTTCTCAAAAAATCCGCTCAGTGTTTCTATACCAAGCAGCGCACACCGGTGTGCTCGGCGTCAGACGTTTCACACCGGTTTTTACATTGTCAACTCGTAATCGCCCCTCATTTCTATTGTATGTTCATTATGTATGTATACATAGCTTGTTAAGCCAGCCTTTTACGGCAACGAATCTATGTACTTTGTATCGTTTTTTTTTTACATTTTTATACATGAAATGAGACTTGTAGATACACCATAGAAGATAAAAGTTGTGTTACGATTTATACCTAATATTTAAGGTAATAATGCCTATTTTTGAATGGCATGCGAATTGTAAAGATTACTAATATACTAAATTATAACCTATATTCAATATCACGTCGACTTGTTACAAAAATGTTGAGATTATTCAAAACTCGCGTTTAAATTAAAATTAATCTATATAAAATGTTAAAATATAGTACCTACCTACATAGTTACTTATCAAAATCTTTGCTTAGCATTTAATACGTTTCATTCATATTTAAAAAAAAAATATTCATAAAAATTTGTCTACAATGAATTCAATGAAGTGAATAAATTTGTATTCGTACATTTTTGGTTCCATTCGTAAGCGACCATGTAAAGCCCGATTATTGGTTGAGGCGCGTCAAATTGCATTTTACGATGTAGTAAGAGAGTTATCTAGAATACGTATCGAGCGAGTCACATACAATATAATCCCTCACTAGGTGTTTGTGTGTAGAGTTTGACCACGCTATGTCCGCAACGGAATAAATAGGCAACCCCAAAAATATTTGTACACACGGCCACAGGTCAGTTTATACACCCAATACAACCATAACTACGCTACATACAATTCAGAGAATCGTTGGAAAGGGAGCGCAATAGGCGTAGGCGCGCGCTGCGCTCGCAACCCGACCCACACAAACACACTGTTCTCTCTCGCACGATTCGCTACGTTTAACGGCTAAATAGTTCAAAGTCCAAACAGTACCTATAGGTGGACGTGTCTTCTTATCATTTTACCATCTTTCATTAATTTATGCTGTCATATTAACATGTTGTCATATCATTTTCGCAGTACAGACTTCCAAATATATTATTTATTTTATTATTTTTGTAGACTAAGCGTGATCAAGCTTTTACGAGACCCCCTGGATCTATAACTGAACACCCCACTACTTGTGGTCTCTCAAATTGAAATATTACTTATCTCTATACAAATAAGGATCATTTTGAAACATCGGTTTTGCGTCAACGTGACAAAAACGCGAAAGGGCGTGCAATTTTGGCCTTGAACGGTCCTAAGTGCGCTTTAAATTGTCCAATTTTTTTT
The DNA here is from genome assembly GCA_947859175.1 of Gandaritis pyraliata. NCBI lineage: Eukaryota > Metazoa > Arthropoda > Insecta > Lepidoptera > Geometridae > Gandaritis > Gandaritis pyraliata. The sequence goes on along the minus strand of OX401875.1, from coordinate 6,257,739 downwards.
ATTACAATATCGTTTACAATTACAAACAGCAAACTATAAGGCTGCTTCTTTTGTCTCTTTTTAACTTATAACTGTCTTTCTTAGATTGGTGTTCAATCGATTGCACAGTGTAAAGTAAATACAGAATCTACTATGTAGTGGCTCCACATTGTCTATGGAATTGAAAAAACATCGAACAATGGACTTTTTGAATGTTTAGGTATTGTTCGCATTAGCGATTTCATTATAATATCAACGTGAATGTATATTTTCATAAAAATCTAATTATTTGATGCTTTATTAATATATGCTGACTAAAATAACTAATAGAACTTTCATTGTACCAGATTTAAATGCAAAACATATTTTTATACCAACAAAAGTAGCTTTTCAACTAGGTATAACTAATTTGTATATCATTATAAATACCTGCATCATTGGTATTTTAAAGTTAAATATAATTTTTAAATGTAAATATTATTTCTTATTTCAAGTACAGTCAGCATCGAAAGTAAATAATTGAACTTTAGAAAAATATTTTGTTGTTACTACATTAATGTGTGACAAGTTCAAAGCAACAGATTGTGAGCCATCTGTTATCTTTGTTTTGAAAACTCATTTCATACTTTGCTGACTATTTGAAAATAAGTAGGTATGATTTTTTTTACATAATATTGATTGTATCCATACAGCAATTAAAGCATAGATATAAAGTAGTCAACACGGATCTTTGTCCCGCTGAAGTATCTGCGCATAACTGATTTTTGGGTCGAATTGGAGGTAAGTGAATTTTTCCGCATAACAGTACATTCGCAACCGTTATTGCACCTAACTTCAGAGGGACAAAGATCCGTTATACGCACTGTATAACAAGTCAAGCCGGCTGTCTTTTTAACTTTAGTCATAGGGTTATATAGGCTACACTACCTTTATGACAAGATTTAAAAAGTTTTTTTTAGACATGTCAGCGTACAGTCTGCTACACATCCACCTATTCTCTGTTCGAACTTTGAACTAATAGAATTTTAATGTTGCGAATCATACCAGAGGGACGATACCTATGTTTTTATGTGAGACTCGCTGCTTGCGCACCACGCGCCTACGCCTATTGCGATCCCTGATTCGCAACATTCAAATTATAATAATTCAAAGTTCAAACAGCGGATAGGTTGATGTGTAGCCGACTGCACATTGAAAAGAGAGCGCTGTGTAAAATCGAAACTGACTTCGACCTACCGTCACTACGGGGAAAGCTGTAAATGATCGAAAAGGTAGAAAAACAATTAAGGGCATTTACTTGCATAAAAAAAGAACGCCTAAGATAATATTTTTATATTTTGCTGGTGCAAAAAAGTATTTAGTTGAGGATTATAGTAATTTGGTCAAGTAAACTGATAGTGAAATAAAATAAATGAATATTTAACTTTACGATTTAATAAGAATGTAGATAAATGTGCGTTCTTTAAATATTAGCACCATAGCATGCCCTGGCTTCGCTTGGGTTAAATTATACCTAAATAAGTATATAAGTATTATAACTTTCCCAGGAAATTAAATCGTCTATTAGTGAAAACTGAAATAAGATCCCTTCAGTTCAATATGAGTTTGCTTTACCAAAACATGTCGGTAAGTCTCGGTATATTATTTAAAATGTTTCTGAATCTTTATTTCAGGTACCTATAAGTGCATACTAAATGTTATTAACATTGTATTGAATCCATAAGACATATAATTTTTTTTGAGATTATGTACCTATTATTAATCCATTTTTAATGTATTGTCATTTTTCAAGTCATTAAAATCAAAACACTGTCTAATTTTTTTATTAAGTTATGTGTAATGGTTTAGTAAAAAATACTAGGAAGAAATAATAGGTTGTTTCATTTAGACAGGGACGCCGTAAAATTGGTTCTTCTAGTCGGATTCGTATTGCCAGTCTATGGATAGAGTGGATATCGTGTTACGACAATTAATTACTCCTATCTACTATTATGTACCTACCTAAGTCCTAGGTAGGTCAACACGATTTAGGTGTCTCCATGTTCTAGTCTTGACGTCAAGTCAATCTGCGCTTTAGGTAGAGCGCAATATCGTGTTCAATCTAGGATTCTATTTAGAACAGCCGATTTTTTCTTACTGACTTTCTCACGCTGTGGTCCTCTAGCGAGTTGATTAGAGAATTTTCTATGATGTGCTTTATGTACAGTCGGCAACACATCAACCTATCAACGGTTCGAACTTTTGAACTATTATAATTTAATGTTGCGAATTATGCGAGAAGGACGATATGTTTTTATGTGAGACTCGGTCCTTGCGCGCCACGCGCCTACACCTATTATTGCGATCCCTGATTCGCAACATTCAAATTATAATAGCTCAATTCAAACAGTTGATAGATTGATGTGTAGCCGACTGTACATGAATCGGTTGAATCCAAATTTCCCAACACTGGTATTGCTAGTATGAAAAATTATAGTAACTTAGGTACCGGTACCACAGATAATATAACACTAGTAAAAATACAGAGTTCTGTAAAAAATCATTGATCTCGCGATTATCGACACTTGTAGTCAGGTACAGTCGGCTACACCTCAACCTATACACTGTTCCAACTTTGAATTATTTTAATATGAATGTTGCGAATCAAGGATCGCATAGTAATATTGTGCTAAATTACCACCCTGTGCACCATACGACGAATTTACGAAACGACGACGTAAAGGCAAAAGGACTAGTATAGTATCCAGCCGTCGTCGATCAACTATACTACTATCCAACAACAGAACAAAATAAAAAAAATACGACGAATTTGAAACACTGGACCCGTCTTGTATGTGTGCCGTGTGGCAGCACTGAACATAGAACAACAAAACAAACGACACAAACAGAAAAAATTAGCTTACCTACTACTAAGTACGTTACGAGTGCACAAATTCAAGTGCAGGTCTACGGTGGTGGTGGTGCGCTGCTTTATTTGAGGTAAGTAGTATATCTAAATTGCATTTTCCAGCGACATTATAAAAAATCGTAATTCGTCATAACAAAATTCGTGGACCGTGCTATGTTTAGGGTTACCATCGTAGGACTCGATTGCTTAATTTAGCTAATTTGTTCAGCTTGTGGGTTAATCATAACTTTATTGAATAATTTTTATATCTTACTCATATTCATTTATTTAAACCTTATGAACTTATAGAGAACACTTACCTACCAAGTTATCGGGTAGGTTAGGGTAAATATGTAATCTCAGTTGGAAGAAAGTACTTAACTACTATACCTATCTACCTACTGACAGTACTTAAGTTTAAAATACTGTATGTAAGGTACAGTCGGCTACACATCAACCTATCTACTGTTTGAACTTTGAACCATTATAATTTGAATGTTGCGAATCAGGGATCGCAAGGTTTAGGCGCGTGGCGCACAAGCAGCGAGTCTCACATAAAAACATATTGTCCTTCTCGCATGATTCGCAACATTCAAATTATAATAGTTCGAACCGTTGATAGGTTTATGTGTAGCCGATTGTACCTACTGTTAACTAAAAAACTTTTAATTGGTTTTAGAATAAATCAATGGAAGCTAGAGCCATGCTAGAGGACATAAGTGATCTCTGCACATTTAATGAGTCACCACGAGCAAATAAACTTAAAGAAAAAATTAGACAACTTAGGGAAAAATCCAAAAAAAACAGAGATAAAATAAGATGTATCCAGGCCAAAATGCGTCGGATATTGCATAAACAGGTATTATATAGACAGAAATATAGAAAACAGTGGGGTTTTTGTGATACAGCAATGAGGAAGATGAGCGTATTTTTTTTTTAATGTAGATCGATAGATTTTTACGTCCAAAACACAACAGTGAAAGAATTTTGGCGATAGCTCAAAAACTGAATTTTCTACGATTTTTTAAAGTTTGGATTTTCAAAATGTGTTTTGAGCCCGGCGATTTCGCGTGTGACGTCAGCCGGTCCGACCGCTCACCCGCGGTTTCTAAGCGTTTTCTGCCTTTACGTTTCTATTTATATTTCTGAAAAATTGGGAGAAAAGTACCAATATTTTTATGTAATATTGTGCCTTTAAGTCCTAAGGACACGTTTAACGCTTCAGATAAACTTTTTAACCACCGACTGAAGAAGAAAGGTGTTCTAAGTTTGAGGCTTTTTTGTGTCTATGTGTCTGTACCTTTCAAGGCTCGTAGCTCCAAAAAATCACTCGTAATTTTTTTATAACTATTCTTGAAATGGAAAGCAGATAAATCTGGCATAGTTCTAAGCCAAGTTTGGTAGAAATCGGTGCAGCGGTTTCCAAGTTATGAGGATGTTTATCAGCCCTCGACACGCATTTTGAAGGGTTCTCAGGCATATATTGATTGTAGTTTGAAACATTTGGTTCTTATACCAGTATAACGTGAGCTACTATTTCTTAGTGTTTCATTGATTTTGTATATCAGGTAAGACTGGTAATGAGCAAGATTGTGTTATCGACGTGATTAGCAATGTTTTTAACCCCCGACGCAAAAACGATGGGGTGGTAAAGTTTGACGTGTGTGTGTGTCAGTGCGTGTGCGTGTGTCTGTGCGTGTGTGTGTGTGTGTGTCTGTCGAATGCGCGCATTGGTGCGCGTGCGGATGCGGATGGTAGTAGTCTAAGTCACATTGTCTACTAAGGACGTGCCTAGTGAGACATTGTACTGTCAAGTACAATGCCTCACTAGGCACGTCCTTAGTAGACAATGTGACTCGCTAAGAAGAAGAAGAAGAATGTGACTTACACTAGGACGTGCCTGGTGAGACATTGTACTGTACAAGTACAATGCCTCACTAGGCACGTCCTTAGTAGACAATGCCTACACATACATATAGTGCAATGCCTCACTAGGCACGTCCTTAGTAACGAAGGACATTGTACAGTAGGTACAATGCCTCACTAGGCACGTCCTTAAGCAATGCATTGCTAATGCCTCACTAAGCACGTCCTTCGTAACTAAGGACGTGCCTAGTGAGGCATTGCACTATATGTATGTGTAGGCATTGTCTACTAAGGACGTGCCTAGTGAGGCATTGTACTTGTACAGTACAATGTCTCACCAGGCACGTCCTAGTGTAAGTCACATTCTTCTTACACTACACTTACTACACTAGGACGTGCCTGGTGAGACATTGTACTGTACAAGTACAATGCCTCACTAGGCACGTCCTTAGTAGACAATGCCTACACATACATATAGTGCAATGCCTCACTAGGCACGTCCTTAGTAGACAATGTGACTCGCTAAGAAGAAGAAGAATGTGACTTACACTAGGACGTGCCTAGTGAGACATTGTACTGTCAAGTACAATGCCTCACTAGGCACGTCCTTAAGCAATGCATTGCTAATGCCTCACTAAGCACGTCCTTCGTAACTAAGGACGTGCCTAGTGAGGCATTGCACTATATGTATGTGTAGGCATTGTCTACTAAGGACGTGCCTAGTGAGGCATTGTACTTGTACAGTACAATGTCTCACTAGGCACGTCCTAGTGTAAGTCACATTCTTCTTCTTCTTAGCGAGTCACATTGTCATTGTCATGTTACTTAGACTACTACCATCCGCATCCGCACGTGCACGTCCTTAGTAGACAATGCCTCACTAGGCACGTCCTTAGTAGACAATGCCTCACTAGGCACGTCCTTAGTAGACAATGCCTCACTAGGCACGTCCTTAGTAGATAATGCCTCACTAGGCACGTCCTTAGTAGACAATGCCTCACTAGACACGTCCTCAGTAGCCAATGCTTCACTAGGCACGTCCTTAGTTTCTGAGGACGTGCCTAGTGAGACATTGTACTTGACAGTACAATGTCTCACTAGGCACGTCCTAGTGTAAGTCACATTCTTCTTCTCCTTAGCGAGTCACATTGTCTACTAAGGACGTGCCTAGTGAGGCATTGTACTTGACAGTACAATGTCTCACTAGGCACGTCCTTAGTAGACAATATGACTTAGACTACTACCATCCGCATCCGCACGCGCACCAATGCGCGCATTCGACAGACACACACACACACACACACACACACACACACGCACAGACACACGCACACGCACTGACACACACACACGTCAAACTTTACCACCCCATCGTTTTTGCGTCGGGGGTTAAAAACATTGCTAATCACGTCGATAACATAATCTTGCTCATTACCAGTCTTACCTGATATACAAAATCAATGAAACACTAAGAAATAGTAGCTCACGTTATACTGGTATAAGAACCAAATGTTTCAAACTACAATCAATATATGCCTGAGAACCCTTCAAAATGCGTGTCGAGGGCTGATAAACATCCTCATAACTTGAAAACCGCTGCACCGATTTCTACCAAACTTGGCTTAGAACTATGCCAGATTTATCTGCTTTCCATTTCAAGAATAGTTATAAAAAAAATACGAGTGATTTTTTGGAGCTACGAGCCTTGAAAGGTACAGACACATAGACACAAAAAGCCTTAAACTTAGAACACCTTTCTTCTTCAGTCGGTGGTTAAAAAGTTTATCTGAAGCGTTAAACGTGTCCTTAGGACTTAGAGGCACAATATTACATAAAAATATTGGTACTTTTCTCCCTATTTATCAGAAATATAAATAGAAACGTAAAGGCAGAAAACGCTTAAAACGCGCGGGTGAGCGATCGGACCTGGCTGACGTCACACGCGAAATCGCCGGGCTAAAAACAGATTTTGAAAATCCAAACTTTAAAAAATCGTAGAAAATTCAGTTTTTGAGCTATCGCCAAAATTCTTTCACAGTTGTCCTTACAATCTTCTAGACTTTTGATTTAAGCTATAAAAACAGGAAAAAATGCCTAACTCATCTTCCTCATTATTATTATTTCTCGTCAAAATACGGCAATTTTGACTTTTCAATACAGCAACCCAAAATATAATGTAGGTAGAGCTTGTATGTAGTGGTGAAATTACGAACTACAGTTTCCTTCTTTTTCTGTAGTAAGTAGTGTTTTGTCGTTTGTTTGATTTGTTGTGTTGTATTGTATTTTTTTTTTTTTTAATTAAATGGTGTGATATGATTGTGGATGGAATATGAGGCTTAAATAATGTTGTAGTACAAAGAGTATAATAATCTAGTGGTGTAGTATAGTGTACTCTTATTCCTGGAGTTATAACACAAAAGTTCATTGAAATGTCGAACTTCCAGAGAACAATCCAAGCCAAAACCTCTACCTCCACAAAGGATTACGACTTGAAGCGTAAAAGATTCTCCGATGACGATGATGATGATCAGATGTCTTCAGAATCAGTCTCTTCGCCTCCATCCAGCGATCATATTCCCATGATCGAATTTGAGATTCAAACAGGTGATGTGAAGTATGAGCTGATGCAATATGATAGCATCGAACCAGGTCCATCGGCTGGCTCTCCAGGTAACATATATCACCTTTTTCTTATCTGCCTTTTTCGAAGCTTTGTGTCATGGCTCCTACACACTATGCCGGCAGATTCGTCTTTGATGAAAATGCAATGGTGGCCATGGGAACTTTGTATTAAAACGTTGCAACCCCATCGAATTTGGGCTCGTTTGATATGATGGAAAAATAAAAGCATGTTTTTAAAAATCACATTTTGAAAACCTAAGTAAATAATAAAAAAAACTATGCTATGTGAATTATTCATTCATGTTTTTAAATGAAATCTAATAAGGTAACATTACTCTACAGTACTGTTACCTTATTAGATTTCATTTATGAGTATTGACCATTAGTGAAGCCGTATGGCTACATACGGCTTCACTAATGGTCAATACTCATTTCAGTAAAATCACAAGAATCGCTTAGAATCTAAAACAGTCAATATTATTTTCAGATGACGACTTAGGACTTGAAGAATGTGCTGTAGAAGGTATTAAGGCGGAATCGGAAGATGATCCATTAATCTTTACTGGGAAACCTGATGGTTAGTTCCATGCATATATCTATGATTTATCTTATCTTATTTTTTAGTATAATATTCTGACAGAATTGATGCATTACCTATTCATAAAACTAATGTAGGTACCTATCTCTCATTCACAAAACAATGTTTAAAATAAAAGTAAGCACCTAATAATTGTTTAATTTAATAACATAATAATATACAAATTCCTACATAAATGTAGGTGTACTTGTAGATAATTTTATTATTGTGTGTGCGTTAAAAGAAGCTTTGAAGCTTTTAAATATCTCAACTCAACAAGGAATGAATAATATGTATACTGTCTACTTATCTATTTATGTTACACCAACGGTATATTCACAATTATTATTTAGGAGAAAAATATTATACCGTTCTAATACAGTGTGATAAACTACAAGGTTTTTTTATAATTCTTAATTAACGAGATAATCATCAAAAAATAGCATTTTTGACATTTTCCTCGCGGCGATTTGATCGGGTTAGTCTCAAAATCCCCTTTGAGTTTTTCCCTTTAAGGGGATTTTGAGACTTTTAGTCTCAAAATCCCCTTTATTTCAAAATTTTTGACTCAAGGGGATCTTGAGACTAAAAGTCTCAAAATCCCCTTTGGCAAATTTACACCGTAATAGCATGGAGTTCTGGAACCTATAAGGTTGTACCTACCTAAGTCCTAAACTAGCATTCATAAAAATGAAGATTTGGCTTGATTTGGAGGAAATTTTAATAAAAGTACTAGGGTAGTAGAATAAAGTAAGAGGTGGTTCTAATTATTAAAACTAACATTTTCAATCTATCTTTTCATTATTATTAGTGGCTACTAATAAAACTATTTATTAAATGTAATCCTATCCTACTAATATTATAAATGCGAAAGTTTAGATGTTTGGATGTTTAGATGTTTGGATGTTTGTGTTTCAATCACGTCAAAACCACAGAACCAATTTGGATGAAACTTGGCATATATATAGTTCGTAACCTGGATTGACATATAGGCTACTTTTTATCCCGAATAATTAACAGGATCTACAGGATAAAATGAACGAAAAAGATTAGCAGCGCCAATTGGCAACAGGATTTCATTGTCATGTCATGTCACGTCAGTTTGACAGGGCGTAGTACTACCTCTTTGGTCTAACGACTGGCGTTTGACATTTCAGTACGAGTTCGGTGCAATGAGGTGTAATGTCAAGTTTCTCAAAGAAGTATCCGCTCGGTACACGCACAGATAATATAATGTACACGGAAACTGTAGACGCGTACGAAGTTGCGGGTAACTGCTAGTAAATAATAAACCAAGAAAGCAAAATACTATCCAACAGGATGGGCTCATCCTGTTGTATAGTATTTTGCTTTCTTGGTTTTGTATAAGTACAAAACCAACAAATAGCTAATAAATTAGCTACTAGCAGTTGCCCTCGACTTCGTACGCGAGTACCGTTTCCGTGTACATCATATTATCTGTGCGTGTATCGAACGGATACATTGAGAAACTTGACATTACACCGAACCCGTACTTGAATAAAGAGGTAGTACTACGCCCTGTCAAACTGATGTGACATGATATGACAATGAAATCCTCTTGCCAAATTGGCGCTGCTAATCCCGTTTTTTCATTTTATCTTGTAGATCCTGTTAATTATTCGGGATAAAAAGTAGCCTATGTGTCAATCCAGGTTATGAACTACATATATGCCAAGTTTCATCCAAGTTGGTTCAGTAGGTTTGACGTGATTGAAACACAAACATCCAAACATCTAAAAATCTAAACTTTCGCATCCTACTAATATTATAAATGCGAAAGTTTAGATGTTTGGATGTTTGGATGTTTAGATGTTTGGATGTTTGGATGTTTGTGTTTCAATCACGTCAAAACTACTGAACCAACTTGGATGAAACTTGGCATATATGTAGTTCGTAACCTGGATTAACATATAGGCTACTTTTTATCCCGAATAGTTAACAGGATTTACAGGATAAAATGAACGAAAAGGATTAGCAGCGCCTCTTTGGTCTAACAACTAGCGTTTGACATTCGAGTAGGTACGAGTTCGGTGTAATGAGGTGTAATGTCAAGTTTCTCAAAGAAGTATCCGCTCGGTACACGCACAGATAATATAATGTACACGGAAACTAGACGCGTACGAAGTCGCGGGTAACTGCTAGTTTATAATATTAGTAGGATTAGTCTACCTCTTGACTGGTTCTGCTCTCCTGGTACTTTTCACAAAACCATCTCAATTGATCCGAGAAGAGTTATCTTATATTTTTGTTTTGACTATATTAGTTTTTATTTCTTAACTGGTAGTGGTCTTGATGTGAAAGTGAATTTTGGTACAAAAAAATGTGCTATAAAGATAAAAATATATTTAGAGTCCAAATATCACGAAACGTGTGTGTAATTTTACTATTTCTAACACAAAAAATAACCACACCGACAATGTGCTATGATTTACGTTCAGGTATAAACACTGAAAAATAGGTAGGTACATAATTTTTAATGGAGAAGTAAAAATATGTATTTTTAGTGTTCAGCTCTGCGCTTTTGTCGCACCTACATCAAAACAAATGTTTCTTTTTTATTTTAATATCGAATGTATGTTTTAATCGGTTACAAAAATACCGGCAAAAAAAGTGTTACACATCTGGGACAAATTTGGTTTTCACTCTATATAATAAGCTATTCAGCGCGGCAATGCAGTCAAAGTCTTGGGCACGGTTCCGATTGGTACTAGTTTGGATCAGTTGAGCTATCTATAAATTGTTTGTAACTGTTTCATGTGTATTTTTAAATATTATAAATATTGTAAATACTGTATTAGTCGTAATTATAAGCTGACTTTCTGTTAGAAATAGTAAAATCTCGCACACGTTCCGTAACATTTGGACCCTAAATAGATATTTGTTTTCAGTTACAGTTTCAGCTATAAATAATGCATACCTGTATTAGTATTGTGAAGTTGCATCAGTTAAATATTTAATACGAAATGAATCTCCTTTCCGGAGTCAGAATAAAAATCTCATATAAAAAACCTCATTTTGAATTGTGACCCGTATAGCACATTTTAGTGGTACTAAAATGTATTGTCACACTGACCACAACTAACCAACCAGTCAAGAAATACATAATTCAGTTGATTTTGTGAAAAGTAGCAGGAGAGCAGAACTAGTCAAGAGGTAAACCAAAAGTTAGGTAGGTACTTAAGTACAAGAAAGCAAAATTCTCTTATTTCTAGTACTTTTATTAAAATTTCCTCCAAATCAATCCAAATCTTAATTTTTATGACTGTTAGTTAAGTAGGTACATTTTGTTCCGGAACTCCATGCTAACTAAGTTGATAATTTATAAGACAAGTAGTACCTATGCTGGAGGGTGAGGTTAAGGTTCCATTTTTATGTAGGTACTGCTACAAAAAATATTTTGATCATTGAAATGGATAGTTCAGTAGCAGTGGACTAGGTATTTAATTCAAAAAGTAGGTAGGTAAAGTAAAATTAAGATACGACTATTTCGGTGTAATTTTACCCAAAGGGGATTTTGAGACTTTTAGTCTCAAGATCCCCTTGATTCAAAAATTTTGAAATAAAGGGGATTTTGAGACTAAAAGTCTCAAAATCCCCTTAAAGGGAAAAACTCAAAGGGGATTTTGAGACTAACCCATTTGATCTGATCCAGCCATTGAACAACTACGGAACTCAACTGCCGAAGCTCAACTTAGAAAGTTTTTGGCGACTGAAGCAGCCCTCAAAAGAACGGACGAATCCATGGAACAAATGGAAGCCCATCAAATGGTTTTTTGATCATGTCTCTAACTTGGCTTAGCATAGTGAAGCACCTACATTTTTTATCTCTAAAACATCATTTCGGGACTAGCAAATCTTTGTAGAATTGTTCGACTGCTTAAAATGTAGGTACTTTTCTACAAATTTCATCGAAAAAATGTCATGTAGGTTGCGACGCAGGCTTTTCACCAGCAACTGGGGATAGTCTACCGGTAATAGACTTGGTTGCTATACTGGAATTTCTTTCAACGTTTCAAAATTATGACAAGGAACACATGCGGGCGTTGTTGCGACAGTGAGTACCTACCTATATGACCAAGCTAAGTTAATGTACTCTTCCATAAACAAATTGTTGTCCAGTGCGCTCATAACAAATCTGGACGTAGGTAGACGTAATAACAGCATAGAATACCTTGTACTACAGAGCCATACTATTAACTAACTTAGTGCAAGTTTGCTTGTCTATTTCCTGCAGAAATCCAGCAGTGAGCAAAATATGATGAGATATTTTAATACTTTCAGAAATAGCGAGCTAATAGACGAATCGATCGGCTATGTTCAGCTCAAACGAGAGGACTCAACATGCACAGTGAAATGCGTAGTAGCTACGAAAACCACAAGCAACGACTGTGTCATATTTTACAACGAACCTTGTACCACTATTCAGGCAGCTATATGTAACTGTACAAACACTATATGCAGACATATAATGACTGCATTGATCTGGTTGTGCCGACCAAAGGGGCCGATCACATATTGGATGATGCCGATGGTCTGTAGAGAACCCAGCTCGATAAGAATTAGCTCCATCTTCGACCAACCCAAAGTTCCACAACAAAAAGAGAACTCAATCTTGAAGGAGTTTGTTCTTAAGTGTGGGGTAATACTGCTCACCATTTACATATTTATAATTAAAACTAGATTATAGAGTACCTACCTAAGCTATAAACTGATACAATACCTTAGAGTAGTGACTGTCGGGATCCTATGTTCCCCTCTTACATTTCCATTTGTTTACAAACCGTGTATAAATTGAAATCTTGCCACTTTGACGATGGCGATGCATCAAAAGCAGTCCAAAAATCTCTCACTAGGTACAGAATAGTACCTACTACTAATTTGGTACCTATCTACTAAATATCCATTTATCTATACTTCATGGTAGTGAAATTGAAATTTAGGGGGAGATTCCGCCATCGGCGTTCACCAAGTCTGAGAGAAATTTTAACTAATAAAATGCTTCGCTTAGTTTGGGACTAGAGAGCGTCGTGTAAAAATGTCCATGAATATATTTATTTTTTCTAATTCTAATTAATAAACAATGTGTTTTGCAGGAAAACGAAATATTTAGTCCCCTGGTGATGAAGTATTACCAAAACGAAAAACCTCTAGCGTACTTGCACCGGCTGATGGGCATGTTTAAACATAAGTCCACCTGTCTAGAGCATGAGTTTTTCTGCGACTTCTATCGGCAGCATATTACTAAGGTAGGTACGGTATTTTTTATTGATCGAGTGAGCGAAGCTAAAGGTATTAGTGTCAACTTGGGCGAATCAGCGTTGTACAGTCGGCGACACATCAACCTATCCACTGTTTGAACTATTATAATTTGAATATTGCGAATCAGGGATCGCAATATGTGTAGGCGCGTGGCGCGCAAGCAACGGATCTCACATAAAAACATATCGTCCCTCTCGCATGATTCGCAACATTCAAATTATAATAGTTCAAAGTTCGAACCGTTGATAGGTTGATGTGTAGCCGACTATACACACGGCGTCGTCATATCAACCTAATCTCTATAGTTATTACTTCGCCTACGTGGCCTATGGTAGGTAGATGTATTGTACTACATACTTTCCCCAATAAGCCCTACATAACATACCTTACAGTTCGATCGAATTTAAAACTGGTCAATATAAAAGACAAAACACGGTGTAGGTACTTATGTAACTTTTTCGAACATCCATCTCCGAAATAATAGTACAATTTCGATGCTTACAACTAGTTTATTGAAATATTTTTTGTGTAAATTTTTCCAGGAAGAAATTGCTTCGCTAAGCATGCTTCTAAGTCCTAAAGTTATCCAAGAGTTGGAGTATGGCAGAATAACCGATACCCTTCTACTCGACGCTTGCTTGGCGTCCAGTGACGATGAAGTCGAGAAACTTGTTGCGAGTATTATGAATCCAGAAATGAAGGAGACTGGTATGTGTATTGTCAAAAGAACAACTAGAAATCTCCTTACGAGTTATTGTTTGAGATAGGTAGGTAATAACATTTTGAAAAAGTGGAAGACCGTAAAAAGTCCACTAGGCAGGTAGGTACCTACTTTTTTTTCGACACCTTACCGCATTTGAGGGATGCGGAAAGAAGTGATGGTGAGCAGGTACATAAAAATAAAGCCACTTTAAAATATTATTTAGATCTAATAGAATCAGAATTTTAGATTCATCATCATAGGCAGCTCGTAGTAACCCACTGCTGGGCATAAGCCTCCTCCCTCTAAACGCCACGAATTTTAGATTAATAAATAAAAAAAATTTATGGTTGCATTGCGCTCTTTGTTTCAGTTAAATTAAAATATGGAGTAATCCCGAGTTTAGAAGCAACAGTGACGCAAACCATAAAGCGACGCGGCTTGTTTCTCTCCGATACGTCACCCATTTTCTCTGCATCACCTTACGGAATCACCAAAACCCACGTCGTTTTCATAAAAAACATGGAAAATTCTGACCCACAAGAATCGGGAAAAAATGGCAGTAAAATATCTCCCAAAGATACGGCTTGTATGCAACTACAAATGTGCCTAGCTAAAAAGAAAAATGCATGTTACTGTGAAGTGCTAAGCAGTAACAAGATTGTGGTTTCAATCATTAAATATAATGAAAAGTGGCTGCTAGGGTTACTTAGGAAAGCTACGATGTTTTGGCAGGTTCATATTTTCCAGCGCATTCTGGAGAATACTAAATAATTACAATTCCGCTAATTTAATCTTTCAAGTCCAACAAAATGTATACAATTAGTTAGTTTAACTAAGGATTAGTATCTAGAATGGCGATAATTTAATCAAGAAAGCAAATTAGTCATCAAGTATCAGTAATTAGTATCAAAATGAAGCTCAAATGATTAAATAAAGGCATAAAACGATTTGTAATTATTGATTTATTAAATACATTTTCATTTGAAAAAAGAAATCTTATCCAATAGGATCTTACAAGATCACTTTTATTAGTCTCAAAGGTAGAAAATAGAATAGTTATGTAGTAGATGATATTTAATATAACCTTAGTGTTGGTGACCTTGACTGCCAAACGCAAATTACAAAACCCATTCCTCAAGAGGTCAAAGGTCAATTCATATCTAGTATCCACCCACCTAAAAGGTCGGTTAGGCTTGATACTGTTACCACAAAGCAATACGAACATCATTGATGGAAACGGGTTGGTGGTAGATTATTGAACACTTATTTATAAAATACAGTTATCTACCTACTGCAGTCAATACTCAACAACCAGTCGAGACTATGGTTAATCCACCCAGCTCACAATCTCCTTGTTGAACCAGACATACTGTCCCTTCACCGAGTCCGGTGCGTCCAGTGCTAAGAACAATGGAGCTTCAGCCCCCTGATCAATGGTAAGGGGTCCGCTGTGTGATGTCATATCGGTGTCCACATAGCCTGGATGCACTGCATTTACTTTTATATCTGTAAATTGTAAGAAATATGAGTAGTTCCGAGCTACAAATGTTCCTAACATGATATCGATTAAGTTTAGAAATAGCTAGGTAAGTATAAGTACCTTTATCAGCTACAATCCTCTGTTGTATCATAGTTAGGGCAGTAACTCCAACTTTAGACACTACATAGGATGAATTCCCCCATTCAGCAGACTGCGTGCCCTGCTTAGCAGCGTCGATGTAACTTTGCATCAGCTTTGACAATGAGGAAGATGAGTTAGGCATTTTTTCCTGTTTTTATAGCTTAAATCAAAAGTCTAGAAGATTGTAAGGACAACTGTGAAAGAATTTTGGCGATAGCTCAAAAACTGAATTTTCTACGATTTTTTAAAGTTTGGATTTTCAAAATCTGTTTTTAGCCCGGCGATTTCGCGTGTGACGTCAGCCAGATCCGATCGCTCACCCGCGCGTTTTAAGCGTTTTCTGCCTTTACGTTTCTATTTATATTTCTGATAAATAGGGAGAAAAGTACCAATATTTTTATGTAATATTGTGCCTCTAAGTCCTAAGGACACGTTTAACGCTTCAGATAAACTTTTTAACCACCGACTGAAGAAGAAAGGTGTTCTAAGTTTGAGGCTTTTTTGTGTCTATGTGTCTGTACCTTTCAAGGCTCGTAGCTCCAAAAAATCACTCGTAATTTTTTTATAACTATTCTTGAAATGGAAAGCAGATAAATCTGGCATAGTTCTTAGCCAAGTTTGGTAGAAATCGGTGCAGCGGTTTCCAAGTTATGAGGATGTTTATCAGCCCTCGACACGCATTTTGAAGGGTTCTCAGGCATATATTGATTGTAGTTTGAAACATTTGGTTCTTATACCAGTATAACGTGAGCTACTATTTCTTAGTGTTTCATTGATTTTGTATATCAGGTAAGACTGGTAATGAGCAAGATTGTGTTATCGACGTGATTAGCAATGTTTTTAACCCCCGACGCAAAAACGATGGGGTGGTAAAGTTTGACGTGTGTGTGTCAGTGCGTGTGCGTGTGTCTGTGCGTGTATGTGTGTGTGTGTCTGTCGAATGCGCGCGTTGGTGCGCGTGCGGATGCGGATGGTAGTAGTCTAAGTCACATTGTCTACTAAGGACGTGCCTAGTGAGACATTGTACTGTCAAGTACAATGCCTCACTAGGCACGTCCTTAGTAGACAATGTGCAAGTACAATGCCTCACTAGGCACGTCCTTAGTAGACAATGTGACTCGCTAAGAAGAAGAAGAATGTGACTTACACTAGGACGTGCCTAGTGAGACATTGTACTGTCAAGTAAAATGTCTCACTAGGCACGTCCTCAGAAACTAAGGACGTGCCTAGTGAAGCATTGTCTACTGAGGACGTGCCTAGTGAGGCATTGTCTACTAAGGACGTGCACGTGCGGATGCGGATGGTAGTAGTCTAAGTCACATGACAATGACAATGTGACTCGCTAAGAAGAAGAAGAATGTGACTTACACTAGGACGTGCCTAGTGAGACATTGTACTGTACAAGTACAATGTCTCACTAGGCACGTCCTTAGTAGACAATGCCTACACATACATATAGTGCAATGCCTCACTAGGCACGTCCTTAGTTACGAAGGACGTGCTTAGTGAGGCATTAGCAATGCATTGCTTAAGGACGTGCCTAGTGAGGCATTGTACCTACTGTAAAATGTCCTTCGTAACTAAGGACGTGCCTAGTGAGGCATTGCACTATATGTATGTGTAGGCATTGTCTACTAAGGACGTGCCTAGTGAGACATTGTACTCGACAGTACAATGTCTCACTAGGCACGTCCTCAGAAACTAAGGACGTGCCTAGTGAAGCATTGTCTACTGAGGACGTGCCTAGTGAGGCATTGTCTACTAAGGACGTGCCTAGTGAGGCATTGTCTACTAAGGACGTGCACGTGCGGATGCGGATGGTAGTAGTCTAAGTCACATGACAATGACAATGTGACTCGCTAAGAAGAAGAAGAATGTGACTTACACTAGGACGTGCCTAGTGAGACATTGTACTGTACAAGTACAATGCCTCACTAGGCACGTCCTTAAGCAATGCATTGCTAATGCCTCACTAAGCACGTCCTTAGTAGACAATGCCTACACATACATATAGTGCAATGCCTCACTAGGCACATCCTTAGTTACGAAGGACGTGCTTAGTGAGGCATTAGCAATGCATTGCTTAAGGACGTGCCTAGTGAGGCATTGTACCTACTGTACAATGTCCTTCGTAACTAAGGACGTGCCTAGTGAGGCATTGCACTATATGTATGTGTAGGCATTGTCTACTAAGGACGTGCCTAGTGAGACATTGTACAATGCATTGCTTAAGGACGTGCCTAGTGAGGCATTGTACCTACTGTACAATGTCCTTCGTAACTAAGGACGTGCCTAGTGAGGCATTGCACTATATGTATGTGTAGGCATTGTCTACTAAGGACGTGCCTAGTGAGACATTGTACTGTCAAGTACAATGTCTCACTAGGCACGTCCTAGTGTAAGTCACATTCTTCTTCTTCTTAGCGAGTCACATTGTCTACTAAGGACGTGCCTAGTGAGGCATTGTACTTGACAGTACAATGTCTCACTAGGCACGTCCTCAGAAACTAAGGACGTGCCTAGTGAAGCATTGTCTACTGAGGACGTGCCTAGTGAGGCATTAGCAATGCATTGCTTAAGGACGTGCCTAGTGAGGCATTGTACCTACTGTACAATGTCCTTCGTAACTAAGGACGTGCCTAGTGAGGCATTGCACTATATGTATGTGTAGGCATTGTCTACTAAGGACGTGCCTAGTGAGACATTGTACTGTCAAGTACAATGTCTCACTAGGCACGTCCTAGTGTAAGTCACATTCTTCTTCTTCTTAGCGAGTCACATTGTCTACTAAGGACGTGCCTAGTGAGGCATTGTACTTGACAGTACAATGTCTCACTAGGCACGTCCTCAGAAACTAAGGACGTGCCTAGTGAAGCATTGTCTACTGAGGACGTGCCTAGTGAGGCATTAGCAATGCATTGCTTAAGGACGTGCCTAGTGAGGCATTGTACCTACTGTACAATGTCCTTCGTAACTAAGGACGTGCCTAGTGAGGCATTGCACTATATGTATGTGTAGGCATTGTCTACTAAGGACGTGCCTAGTGAGACATTGTACTTGTACAGTACAATGTCTCACTAGGCACGTCCTAGTGTAAGTCACATTCTTCTTCTTCTTAGCGAGTCACATTGTCTACTAAGGACGTGCCTAGTGAGGCATTGTACTTGACAGTACAATGTCTCACTAGGTACGTCCTAGTGTAAGTCACATACTTCTTCTTCTTAGCGAGTCACATTGTCATTGTCATGTGACTTAGACTACTACCATCCGCATCCGCACGTGCACGTCCTTAGTAGACAATGCCTCACTAGGCACGTCCTTAGTAGACAATGCCTCACTAGGCACGTCCTCAGTAGACAATGCCTACACATACATATAGTGCAATGCCTCACTAGGCACGTCCTTAGTTACGAAGGACATTGTACAGTAGGTACAATGCCTCACTAGGCACGTCCTTAAGCAATGCATTGCTAATGCCTCACTAGGCACGTCCTCAGTAGACAATGCTTCACTAGGCACGTCCTTAGTTTCTGAGGACGTGCCTAGTGAGACATTGTACTGTCAAGTACAATGCCTCACTAGGCACGTCCTTAGTAGACAATGTGACTTAGACTACTACCATCCGCATCCGCACGCGCACCAACGCGCGCATTCGACAGACACACACACATACACGCACAGACACACGCACACGCACTGACACACACACACGTCAAACTTTACCACCCCATCGTTTATGCGTCGGGGGTTAAAACATTGCTAATCACGTCGATAACACAATCTTGCTCATTACCAGTCTTACCTGATATACAAAATCAATGAAACACTAAGAAATAGTAGCTCACGTTATACTGGTATAAGAACCAAATGTTTCAAACTACAATCAATATATGCCTGAGAACCCTTCAAAATGCGTGTCGAGGGCTGATAAACATCCTCATAACTTGGAAACCGCTGCACCGATTTCTACCAAACTTGGCTTAGAACTATGCCAGATTTATCTGCTTTCCACTTCAAGAATAGTTATAAAAAAATTACGAGTGATTTTTTGGAGCTACGAGCCTTGAAAGGTACAGACACACAGACACAAAAAAGCCTCAAACTTAGAACACCTTTCTTCTTCAGTCGGTGATTAAAAAGTTTATCTGAAGCGTTAAACGTGTCCTTAGGACTTAGAGGCACAATATTACATAAAAATATTGGTACTTTTCTCCCAATTTTTCAGAAATATAAATAGAAACGTAAAGGCAGAAAACGCTTAGAAAGCGCGGGTGAGCGGTCGGACCGGCTGACGTCACACGCGAAATCGCCGGGCTCAAAACACATTTTGAAAATCCAAACTTTAAAAAATCGTAGAAAATTCAGTTTTTGAGCTATCGCCAAAATTCTTTCACTGTTGTGTTTTGGACGTAAAAATCTATCGATCTACAATAAAAAAAAAATACGCTCATCTTCCTCATTCAGGCACAGTCAAATTTGGGTCCATAAACTTGCTACGAAGTTCTTTACTCGGTATTTTACTCAAGTGGCCAGCAGAACTTGAGACATTGACTACTCTTGCGCCAAGTTTGAGCAGGGGGAAGAGGACCTCACAGACTGATAGCAAGCTGAAGTAATTGACGAATAAAGTCTGCTCGGCTTGGACAGAGACCGATTCTGTAGCGCTGTTTTTAAACGCTATAGCAGCATTGTTCACCAAAACATCTATACCGTCGTGGTTACTCTTCAAATAGTCTCTGAATACCTCCAAGCTCTTTTTGTCCGTGATATCCAGCTGATGAAATTTCGGTTTCAGCCCTTCTTTTTCTAGTTGTTGTACTGCGGTCTGCCCGCGTCCAACGTCGCGCGATGTGAGGTAAACAATTCCGTCGAACCGCTTACAGAGTCCACGGACTATTGCGAAGCCGATGCCTTTGTTGGCACCGGTTACGATTGCAACTTTTGCAGTCATGTCGCAGAGTTAGGAGCAGGCAACAGCGGTGGCGAGACGACGCCTAACTGCACTGTAAGTACACGAAAGATTTACCTATTTGCAACGAACAGTGTTCTCATTATCAAGTTTTTATTATCTTATCTTTGTAGGTATATCATATCCTTAGAATATAGAAAACACTCTATAATCTGTGATCATATCATGAATGAATGCGCACACGCACCAGATAAGAAAATATGTACTGAAATGAATGAACAAAATCGTACATCATTCTTCCATTCGAATGGTTATAGATCATACAATACAATCTTTATCAGAAACATTGGCCCGCATTGGCCCTTCGATCCGGATCACTGAAGCCGGAACACTATTTTATTTTACACTATACGGCAACGTGCGTGGTCCTTCACACGCTGTTCAAATCTTGGACGAATACACGGGACACGTAACTCGGACGATCTCGCCTTTACCCCCGCTCGCCACGTGTCAGCCTTTTTGCCTAACAAGCAAAATTATTGCGTCAGTGTTGACACGACCACTACGTTGATTCTCAAGACAAGATAATGCAAAAAAATGACAAAATGCGCCGTATTATTTTGTAAAAACTACAGTGATCGCGTAACTAATATTTCTTTTCACCTGTGAGTACAATTTTATGCCGATAAAGTGGCTAATTTTTCATAAAACTAATAAAATTGAATATAATTTTTGCTTATATGATGCCATATTAACGAGTACTCAATTTTTTCTGCAATGTAACTATATTTATGACTTACTGAAATGAGTCGGGTTTTACCGTTCTTTTTTCATTCGTTCAGTGTTCGTTCATTACAATTCTTTCAAATAGGGTTTGAAACTATCGATGAAAAATATCGATGTAAATGAACGAACGAATTTATTTTCAATCTTAGGTTTCCAACTAATCCATTAAAAAAAAGAGAATGGGTGAAAGCAGTACGCAGAGAACAGGCATGGATTCCAAAAAAACATAGCAGTATATGTAGTATACATTTTGAACCAGAGTGCTACAACAAAAATTTTAAAAAAAGCAAAAGACTCTGGAAAGATGCTGTTCCTACATTACACTTGCCTGAATTTGTAAGAGCTTGAAATGCCGTTATGCAATTTTCATATTCATCATCATCAACAGATTGTCAGGACAAGGTTTGTATGTATAAAAGAAAGTTTTAAAAAGTGAAATCGAAACTTTTTTTAAATCTCACACAATATGGCGGTATGAAGTTCGCCGGGTCAGCTAGTTTACCTAGACTTTTGAGCAAAATAGGGGTATAAGTTTTAGCGATTACTCGCGTTCCCTTAGTCCTAGGAGGTCGAATCTGGTGTCTACGGATTTGTCTCGTAAAGGCGAAGAGGACTGTTTAGTCTCATTGATTTTGGTAGACGTTAATTTTGGGGAAAAAAATTAAAATTTATTTCCCTATTTTTCCCCCTTCCACTCCCTCTTTTTGGAAATATTTTTACACCATCTTGTGTAGAATAAAGTCTTTCGTGTGCTTCTTAAATTTGATTTAAATCCGTCAATAAATAACGCTACAGCAAACTTTCCCCCTTTTCTCCCCAATCAAAAATCGCGATCGACAAAAAATGTTTAATAAATCAAGGAACTTATGTGCCGATTTTCGTCTAAATCGGTTGATAAATGCGACCTGTAGGCGATTACTGACAGACAGACAGCCGGACAAAAGCATTTTTGGCCAATCTCGAAACTGAGACGCTTCGCTCGCTCGGTCAACTGAGTAGGCTAATGAGCCTACTCAGTTGACCGAGCGTGTGTTGAGTGTTGTATGTGTACCTAATGAGGTACACATACATACCTAGTGCATGACGAAGTAATAAATTAATGCTATGGTTGTAACAATCTGTCTTTATTTTTTCTATTTAGAGCGACTGAACAGTCTTGTAATAAATGAAAACAAATTTTGAAAGACTATCATATTGAAAAGGTTTATCAATTCTCTTGCGAGAAGTCGCCAACGGCCTTCTCCATCCCAGCTGATGACCTCTTTAGTGAACCAAACGAACTGCCCCTTGATTGAATCGTGTGCATCCAACGCTAAATACAGAGGTGCCTCAGCGCCTTGTTCAATGGTCAGCATTCCCTTATGCGATGTCATGTCGGTGTCGACAAAACCCGGATGTACGGCATTTACTTTGATATCTGAAAAAAAGAGGTGGGTGTTGTAAGCGGCTTAAGTACGTACTGTGGTGCGTACCTAGAAGGTGTGGTCCAGCCAGATCGCTATACTTACGTACATCATCCACAGTCTGACTTGACCCCCCTGCCCTGAGTTATGTATCTTTGTATAGGCCGTCACAATGTAAACCGCCAATACGCCTCTCTATGCTAAGCGAACTGAGGCTATTAAAAGCATTCCTATAGGTAGGTACATTTACCTTTACCTAAGTTACAAGAACAGGTAATAATAAGCGCACCTTTATCATCTAGCATCCTTTGATGTATCTTGGTCAAAGCTGTAACTCCAACCTTAGACACCGCATATGAGGAATTTCCCCATTCAGCAGCATGTGTTCCCTGTTTAGCTGCGTTTACAAAAGCTTGCATCAGTTCTGATAGTTGGGGAATTGTTAAGTTAGGGTCAGTAAACTTCTTCCGAAGCTCTTCACTTGGTATTTTGGACAAGTGACCCGCAGAACTCGAAATATTCACAACTCTCGCGCCGGGTTTCAGAAGTGGGATTAAAACTTCGCACGCTGACACTAAGCTAAAGTAATTAACGAACAGAGTCTGCTCTGCCTGCACGGCGATTGGCTCAGGGGCGCTTATTTTGAACGCCATAGCGGCGTTGTTAATCAAAACATCTATTCCACCATAGTTTTTCTGTACATAATCACGGAAAACCTCTAAACTTAGCTTGTCCGTGATGTCTAGCTGATGGAATTTAGGATTCAGACCATCTTTTTCAAGTTCTTCAACAGCTTTTTTACCACGTCCGACATCCCGCGCTGTGAGATAAACAATTCCGTCGAACCGCTTGCAGAGTCCACGGACTATTGCGAAGCCGATGCCCTTGTTGGCACCGGTAACAACTGCAACTTTTGAAACCATTGCAATAGGTACCTAATGAAAATTGATATCTGAACTACACTTTTGAAACAAGTACCTACTTAGGTACTTAATTAAATTAAAAAACCCACGACTCTGATACCCATATTGAGGGAGTTAACCCGCCATTTTGTGGTGGTGGCCATATTGGATTTGAAATTTATCATAGTATTCTACGAGTCAAGCCCTTTCATTTGATGATGATGCACCGTGGTTTAGGAGTAGCCGTCGCCCCACTACCTACTGAGCCTCGAGGTGGCGCTTGTGGGTGTCCCGCGCGCCTCTCGCACAAGAGAAAGGAGGTAGATTAGCCATAGGCCGGGAAGGGTCTCCAAGGGTATGGAGCACCATCGGGGCCATGACAGAGTACCCACAGCCCCGGCACATGGTGTGAGAAGGACTCCCGTTGGGTTTTAGTCGGTAGGAGTCAGACATAACTCTTCTGTCGCTCACCACGGCAGAAGAGTATCCAAGAGACTTTCTCAACGTTAAAAAAAAAAGGTAAGTACAGTGTGCATTCTCCACACATCATAAGGGCCTGTTTCACCATCTTTGAGTAACGCTATCTGTCAAATGAAAATTTTTCTTTATTTTTTAAGGTTAAAGTAGAGACAAATAATTTTTATCTGACGGATAACGTTAGGTACACAAAGATGGTGAAACAGGCTCTAAATTAACTCAAACGTTGGTAGTAATTAAATTACAGCGATGACGCCAACACAGAATAAAAAAAATTAAATTCACACTCAGCACACTGACCAAGGTCACACCGTCTTCTTCCTTTTAGTAGGCAGGTAGGTACCTAGCTAGCACCTTTTGCAGCCTCGGACGAAAATTCGTCCTTGTTTGCAGCACACACAACACAGCTTATTTGCTTTGGTGCAACTAGATTATTTATGCTTGGTAATAACCATTCCAATCTAAAGAACACAAATCTGATAAATAATGTTAGGGGACCTACTTACCTACTTATAATAACAACTAAACTAGGTATAAATGGTATAATAACAGACACTCACAGACAGTGTTTCGTTCGTTTCTGTAGTTTGTGGTTCGTTTTGTCTGTCAGTGTTGAGTGAGAATGAATGAATGATCTGGTCTAGGTACTCTACACAAACTACTACTCTACTATAATAACCTAACTTAAATCATGTCGATATATAGGTAGGTACTACCTATAATAAACTCTCGTTCTACTCTTTGATGTCTATGACAGTGTGCTTATTCGATATTCGTCCATCCAAGCTAGGACACTTGTTTAGGCCGTATGCTGATTAATCAGAGGGGCGAGTACGAGTTTACAGTGTGCAATACGTCTGACGCCAACCACACCGGTGTGCGCTGCTTGGTATGGAAACACTGAGCGGAAGCTTGACGAGACCAAGCTTCTCAAAAAATCCGCTCAGTGTGTCCATACCAAGCAGCGCACACCGGTGTGGTTGGCGTCAGACGTATTGCACACTGTAAACTCGTACTCGCCCCTCAGCACTCAAGTCTAGATCATGCAAAACTAAAATAAAATAACACCATTTTGTAATGAAAAGACAGTAGTTAGAGTCAATATTCTTAACCTTTTTTATTGGCACTTTTAACATTCTTATTTTTACCACTCTTAATAAGACTAGTAGTATTATCATTCAACTGTTGGAAGAATGCTTTAGAAGTCTTCAATGATTTATCATTGGCCTCCGTTCCCTGGATAGTATTCCTGTGTTCCGTTACCTTGTTGACAGGTCCTTTAGCTTTCTGTAACTTCTTCTTTTTCCTTCTTTCTCTCTTCTTATCAGTCTGTGTGCGTTCTTCCTTACTCATCAAATCCCCTCTCTGTTTCTTCTTGACTTCTTCCGGAGCCAATAAGGCAGCTTCGCTCATAGCTACTGGAGCGACCTCTTCCATAGATATGGCGGGAGTGTTGGACACTATTTTGACTTCAGCTTGAGCAGGCTTAGGTGTGTAGTGGTAATGGCATAGAGCATTGAGCCTGGAGAAAAGGTCGCTCATAGATTCTCGTATTTGTTTGTGATTTTCCGGCTCTTTTTCTTCAACATCGCCAGTTGCTGCTTGCTTTTGTTTCAAGTACTCTGCTTCATAAACTTGAGCAAGACTGAGCTTGCTTTTAGACTGATCTAGAATATCTGTCTTACGGAAGTTCAGTTGGTCATCAACAGGCTTTTCCTTCTTGACAACATCATCCCAGGCCTTGTCTTTGATTCGCTGCCTGATTATGTCCTCTAAGGTTATTGTGGTCTGTTCGGTGATGATTGGAGCTGGTCGAGTGGTTAAATCAAAGTCTACAACTTCCTCAAGCAAAGAGTTTTGTGGGCGTTTGTTTCCATCTACTTCTCCTTTCAACTGCCATGGGGCATCGCCTAATGTTTTCTTTTCCAATCGATCTATGGTTTGTCTTAGCCTCTCTTGTCGTAACTCAAACTCGGACTTCTTTTCATTTGATAACTTTTCAGGTTCTGTTTCACTGGCAATTGAATCATCGTCTGATGATGATGGTTGAGCAAATCTGACTTTTTTGTCTCTTCTTGGAGGTTGGTCATCCTCAATCTCATTCTCTAAGGCATCCATTTCATTTTCTGATTCTTCAATATTATCTCGGTCATCATTTTCTGATTCATCAACATTATTTTGGACATCATTTTTTCTCTCATCCTGATCAAAGAAGTCATAGTACTTCACATCATTTTTTCCTTCTTCATCCCCTTCTTCCTCTTCATCCTCATCAATATCTTCAAATAAATCAATAGATTCTTCATCACTGTCCTGATCAACCTTTTTTTTGTTGGAACCCTCATTTTTCTCTTCTCTCAGCAAGAAGTGCTCCATCTCTTGGAGTTTGAAGAATTGATCATCAACAATAGATGGTTTAAATTTTGTGGGTTTTAGAATCTGTTTCTTAGGTCTTTCAGTTTCTTCATCATCAGTAAGCATTTCTTCATCAGATAAATTTGCATTAGGTTCGGAATTATCATCATCACTTGCTTGGTCTAGAGATTTTATATCACTGTTGTCTTGTTCAGGGGCTATGATATCTTCATCAGCGTTATTTTCTACTGGTTTAGCATTTTTGCCAGTGTTCACTGAAAAAACTAAATCATCTTTGAGCGTCATACAGTTGGCTACTTCCCATACAAGGTCGTCCCAGCATGCATTGTTTTGAAGCTCTATCTCTTGCCATATTTGTTCCTCATCTAAGTCCTGAACTATTAGTTCGGGTAAGGCACCTTTTTTAGATCTTTTTGTATCCTTATCCTGTGTTTTAGTGAAGTCGTACAATGATTTTACCAAGTTTTTGATGTCGTCTTTGACGTCGTTCTGAACAGCGAGAAATTTTACAGGTTTTTCAGTGAAACTGTTGAATTTTTGTAGGACATCATTTAGTTCTGAGCAAGCCATGTTGGCTCGAAGCATTTTGTAAGGTTTCGTTACTAATTTTATAAAGAAAAACCTACAAATATATAAAAATAGTTTTTCACTCCGAAATAACACGCGGTCCGCCCGCAGTGTTGCCAACTGCTCGCTTTCGAAAGTAGCTAAACATTTTGCAAAAAGTTGCTAGATTGCTAGTTTTACCTACAAGAGGTGCTAGAATTAGTTAGGAGTTACCTCTCAGGGTGTTCTACCTACCTTGCACGGCCCTCGTCACGCATCGTGGTAGCTCCTCACGGTGGGAGGCACGCTAGGTGGTAATTGATGCATTCTATCGCAAATGTCTCGATTATTTGGTACTCGTATCGTAACGTAACACCATATAACATCCATTTATTATATGGTTTCTGCATAAAATGTCCTACGTTAAATTCAGTATTTAGTATTTTCAGCCTTAAAATTAACATTACAGAATTTAGTATCTACAGGAAGTAGGTAACGGAAATAGGTAGGTTAAAAGATTAGAAATAACTTGGAATTTTGGAATATGTGTACCTAAAAACAGAGTACCTAAAAATGTTTGCTACCTGACACCAAAAATAGTTAGATGTAGCTATAGCTTAGCTAAGTTGGCATCACTGACCGCCTGAAGTGGTTTTGTTCCTAGGTACCACAGAACACCTACAATCATTTTGTTTGACAGTGACAGTCAAGCAAGACTGACTGCACTGACTGCACAGGTATTGTATGTCTATGCACAGATTTATCATTGAAGATTTATCGCGTTTCGTATTTCACAATGTAGACAACCGTAACGAGTACAATATCTCACTTCCGCTTGCTTATGTTTACATTTTGGACCACACCTGTATACCTATACTACGACCTGTAATAGCAATCTAGTAGCAAGTAGCAATCCTTCATTCATTCATTCTTGTGTCAGTACAGTAAGTACCTGAGTTCAGTACCTAGTACTTTGTTTTTTTTTGTTTTATTTTTGTAGTTTGTACAATTTCTTTCTATAGTTTAGTTTATTTTTCCTTGTGAATTTATTAAAGTTTGCGTTCGAAACTAATAAATGACGGCAACTACTAAAGCTTGCACCTGATCCTGTTCTTATCCAGTCTCTTGAAAGGGGTAAATAAGTAATAAACATTTGTGCATTCGTGGTACTTTTGGAATTTACATGTTTTGTTCTCGCTCCAGTAACTATGGCGTGGTTATGATACCATAAGCGTTGGCGGGGCATGGCTTACCCGAGTTACCTGTCTAGTTCGCCCACTTCGAAGCCAGGGCTACTAAGTTTTCAATCCAAAAGTGAAAGGACTACATTTCTATAAATCTGTCCCTCGAACTTTTGTGATACGTTGGTCCTGAACTTACAGCCTTTACCTCGTAAACAATACAGGCTTTAAGAGAGTAAGGCCATTGATTTCTATATGAATTATTCTAAACATCGTTATTTAAAACATAATGATATTGTAGGATATAGTTTGAGGCTTGTATGCTGAAATCTGAATTATTCAAGCATAAATTTATTATTGTAGAAAAACACAAAATCTGTACATATGTGTGTCTGAGTTTATGAGCATACAAGCTGTATGGTACTTATGTTCTCTAACTCCCGCAGTATAAGCTTTGGCTTAGTTTGGGTCTGGTTAGTTTGTGGGAAATGTCCATGAATAAATAAATAAATAACTCATTTATTTTCTCTACACAAAAGGTTCCTTAACTTATTACATGCGTAGGTAGGTACAATGAAGATGGTAAAAATATTAATAAAAAGGTGAGTAACCTGTTTTGCGAGAGACTGGTGCCCGAGATAGGTTTGGAAACCTGTATTACGAATATTCATATTGTTATGTATTTTCGTATGGAGTCTATGGTCAGCCTCGATAATATTTACCCACCCTACTACTTAAGTTTTACTAACAACATGATGGATCTTTGGTTATACGAAATAAATTTATATTTGATTTGATATTTATTTAAGTGGTTTGTTTAATTTAGGCACAATGGAAGGTCAGGAGCCAATGGAGATGAAGTTCAGTGGTACCAGTGAAGTGGGAGGGTTGGAGCTGTGCATTGTGTGCGGGGACAGAGCATCGGGAAGGCACTACGGAGCTATCAGCTGTGAAGGTAGATTACAACCACCTAGTTTTAGTTCATATTTCCATGCAAAAATAAAATAAGATCCTATCATAATTCCTAGTGATAGTAAAGAGAGTTCTTACATAATAATTTATTTATTTTTTATTTATTCAATTCAATTAATTAACACAGTTTTATGCCAATAACATTAATTAATACAGCAAATACTTAGTAAAAAAAATATCAAATTATGTCAAATTAGATTAAGATAGTTTAAATTAGACATTAGATTACAATAAATTTAAAATGAATTGCAGAAACTCGCATAAATAATATCAATATAAAATATAAATAAATAAATATAAATATTCAGGGACATTTCACACAACACCCTCTAGTCCCAAACTAAGCAATGCTTGTAATATGGGAACCAGATGGCTGATAGAATACTTATATACTTATATAGAATCATAATATCAAATTAAATTAAATACACACACTCAGATTAATAAATAATAAGTAAAGTGCAATAATACATTAATGAGAAATAAAAATATATTTAGTACATAGTATCTACTAGATTCAGCGGTAATGAAATCAATAGCCATTTTAAGATCTTTTCTATATCCCCTTGAAATAGTTCTCATCACCACTGATTATGAAACCCTTGCAGGTTGCAAAGGTTTCTTCAAACGATCAATCAGAAAGAAACTCGGCTACCAATGCAGGGGAAGTATGAACTGTGAGGTGACGAAGCATCATCGCAACAGATGCCAGTACTGTCGCCTGCAGAAGTGCCTCGCGTGCGGGATGCGAAGTGACTGTGAGTACTGTAATCACCTGTACTTGTTACCTAGATTCAAGATTCAAGATGTTTATTGATAAAATAATTTTCCTACTATTTCCTATTTTCCATGATATGTCCTACTGACATATCATGCTCGACTGCTGGGTAAAGGTGACTGGGGACAGTGCATTTTGTGTTTGACTAAGGTACAATCATCTACATAAGTAGATTAACAAGGTAAATGCAGTCTTGTTATGTTATACTTAGAAAATTTGTAAATAAAGACCTACCTAAACTCTTGGAAAAGACAAAACCAAAGTTTCAATACAATCCTAAATTGATAATCGAGTTATGTGGCTGATTGTACCTTAGTCAAACTCAAAATGCATTCATTGTGTGATTTTTGTTTATGGCAGACAGAAGTCCTCTTGACTGATAGATAATTGTATAATAAATACATTTAAAGAGCCTTTTTCACCCACGCGATATTTACAATGGCACCCGATAAACAATATCCTACTAATATTATAAATGCGAAAGTTTAGATGTTTGGATGTTTGAATGTTTGTGTTTCAATCACGTCGAAACTACTGAGCCAACTTGAATGAAACTTGGCATATATATAGTTCGTAACCTAGATTGACACATAGGCTACTTTTTATCCCGAATAATTAACAGGATCTAAGGGATAAAATGAACGATCGGGATTAACAGCGCCAATTTAGCAAGAGATGATATCATGTCATGTCACGTCAGTTTGACAGGACGTAGTACTACCTCTTTGGTCTAACGACTAACGTTTGACATTCGAGTACGGGTTCGGTGTAATGTCAAGTTTCTCAAAGAAGTATCCGCTCGGTACACGCACAGATAATATAATGTACACGGAAACGGTACTCGCGTACGAAGTCGCGGGTAACTACTAGTTTAGAATGAATCCCGTTCAATAACACAATAATGAGCAGTAATTCTTGTTCGTTTTCGCCAGCGGTCCAGCACGAGCGGAAGCCGATAGTTGACAAACAGAAAGGAGACCAGCGCGATCTGCAGCAAGCTTCATACTCCAAACTACTAGGCCTAGCGTCGCAGCCCGACAGACAGGTGAAATTCTACAAGCATAGCTTCCTACTTGGAGAAGGAGAAACCCTATTCTGGGAATTTCTATTATTAATTATTAAAGCTTTTTATTTCCACAAACTTAACATATTAGCATCTCTAAATTATATAATTTAAGTGTTAGTAGTTTTTTAATCTTAACCTATTTGTTAGTGATGGATGTGGATCCCTTGAGGGTAAAAGCCTCCTCCAGACGTCTCCAGCTGTCCCTGTTCTGGGCAGTAGCTAGCCACCTGCATCCAGCAATTTTTATTAGGTCGTCGGCCCATCTTTGTTTCGGTCTGCCAGCCTTTCGTTTTCCAATGGGGCCCTTCCATTTTGTAATTCTGGGAATTTATGAAGTCTATATCCTGGTATTGCTCAGTTTCTCCCTACGAGCATCTGTTAGTATCACTACCAGAGCGTCAGTATTTTCATGTCTGTTGTAAAACTGACAGCCAATGAGAAACGCTCGTGGCGCAGAATGCTTGGTCAATATTCACCGATTATCTACGCTAGCGACGTTCTGCGCGGTCACTATTTGGATGGGTGACTGCTAGTTGCATTTACAACAGCGCTTCCGTGGTACATATAGTTGGCCACTAACTATATGTACGAATGAGATGAGAGCAGCAGGCACTTGCATATTCGTGCACATTAACCTGTAAAGATAAGATAAGATAAAATTTTATTTGTCTCCAAAAGATACAGTAGGTATGTATACGTAAAGCATGATAATTAGCTTCCATACCTGTATATATTATCCTACTAATATTATAAATGTGAAAGTTTAGATGTTTGGATTTCAATCACGTCTAAACTACTGAACCAACTTGGATGAATCTTGGCATATATATAGTTCGTAACCTGGATTGACACATAGGCTACTTTTTATCTCGAATAATTAACAGGATCTACATGATAAAATTAACGAAAAAGATTAGCAGCGCCAATTGGCAAGAGGATTTCATTGTCATGTCATGTCACGTCAGTTTGACAGGGCGTAGTACTACCTCTTTGGTCTAACGACTAGCGTTTGACATTCCAGTAGGTACGAGTTCGGTGTAATGTCAAGTTTCTCAAAGAAGTATCCGCTCGGTACACGCACAGATAATATGTAGGTACACGGAAACTGTAGGCGCGTACGAAGTCGCGGGTAACTGCTAGTAAGTATATATTTACAAAAAAAAAGTATATATAAGTCTATCAGCATCTAGTTCCCATATCACAAGCTTTGCTTAGTTTGGAACTAGAGGGCGTTGTGTGAAATGTCCATGAATATTTATTTATACCTTGAACTTCATAAATAACATGTTTTATTCAAGATGAATCAGCTGATGAAAGAGGAGCCGAGCGAGGCGTACGGCGCGGTGTCCCCCGCAGCACCCGCCATCAACTTTGCACTCGCTGCCGCAGTCGCGTTTAACAATAAGGGGAACTCTGGTAAGTCTTTATACTGTTGGTAGAATGAGCAATGCAACATCTGCCTTATGCCTAGTTTCGTATTATAAGTAAAATAGAAAATAAGATGGCCGTTGTATCTGTGCGATGAACCTACTATGTAAAAGTGTGTGAACCTGAAACCTACTATGTGAACTTTATAATAAAACTACAGCCTCACAATAAATCGTGTTTATTGAGATTCCAAGATATACCCTTTCAACCAACGTAGCTTTCTCAATATTCTCACCTGACTAGAATGTACCTATCTTGTCAGTGTGGTGTGAATGCGCTCATTCGACCGATTAGTATTATACCTACGAGAACCTGGTGCTTAGACAAGCCATACCTTGGCTTTAAGGCACTACATACTTTTAAGAATGTGTACTTTTTGAAATAATAATAAATAAATAAATAAATATCTGCCGTCTCTTTCTCAACTGTAGTCTTCTTATAGCTCTGTCTCACTCGTACTAGCTCATCTTCCATCGCATGGACTTTTTCACTAAGAGTTTTGTTTTCTGTGAGTATTTGTTTAGAAACATTTATGCAGCACCAGCTTCCGCCCGCAACTTCGTCTGCGTCCCGTTTGATCTTTTTCTACGTGTTATGTTAATCCAGGTTACGAACTGTAATCTATTCCAAATTTTATCTAAATCGGACCAGTAATTTTCGCGTGAAAGAGTAACAAACATCCATTCTAAATGATCCTTGTGATTTTATTGAATAAAGAAATTTTGACTTGACTTGACATACAAACTTTCGCGTTTATAATGCTAGTAGGATTTTTTATCCATTTATGTTCTTTTTTTTTGTTTAGTTTCCCCATACCTGCCCGGCAATGCTGCGGACATCGAGGGTGCTAGAAGACAGCAACTGATGCTTCAGACGCAGTTGGCTAAGAACCTCTTCAAAATGGGGCAATTCGGTGAGTTTTAGAAAAATAAAGTAACGTTAAAGTAAGGATATTGTCAGAAATAAATAATAATAAAAAATATTCTTGGACTTTACACACAACACCCTCTAGTCCCAAACTAAGCATAGCTTGTGATATGGGAACTAGATGGCTGATAGAATACTTATATACTTTTTTTTTGTAAATACATACTTATAATACACTAGCAGTTACCCGCGACTTCGTACGCGAGTACCGTTTCCGTGTACATTATATTATCTGTGCGTGTACCGAGCGGATACTTCTTTGAGAAACTTGACATTACAACTCATTACACCAAACTCGTACCTACTGGAATGTCAAAAGCTAGTTGTTAGGCCAGAGAGGTAGTACTACGCCCTGTCAAACTGACGTGACATGACATGACTAAATATGACAATGAATAAATAAATAAATGACAATGAAATCTTCTTGCCAATTGGCGCTGCTAATCCTTTTCGTTCATTTTATCCTGTAGATCCTGTTAATTATTCGGGATAAAAAGTAGCCTATATGTCAATCCAGGTTACGAACTATATATATGCCAAGTTTCATCCAAGTTGGTTCAGTGGTTTTGACGTGATTGAAACACAAACATCCAAACATCTAAACATCCAAACATCTAAACTTTCGCATTTATAATATTAGTAGGATAGTAACACCCAGCCATAGAACAAACATCTATGTTTGCCACACACAAATGTTTGTTCTTGGTGGGGATCGAACCCACGACCCACAGCACGGAAGGCAGAGCTATACCGACTGAGCTGTGACGTCTGTCGAAGAAATAATGACAAGAGTCGATAAGAAATGCAAATTTGTTACTTTAATACATATTTTACAGGTAACAGTTAAAAAAAAAAAGATTATTTCATGATCATCATCCGCAGCTGATACCGAGCTCGGTGTTACTCCTGTCATTTATATCTTACTAGCAGTTACCCGCGACTTCGTCCACGAAAAAAAAATATGAGTAACCTAAAAAAACGGGAATAGTAGCCTATGTGTTAATCCAGGTTACGAACTGTAATCTATTCCAAGTTTCATCCAAATCGGACCATTAGATTCAGCGTGATTGAAACACAAACAACGAAACAATCTAAACATCCAAACATCTAAACTTCGACATTTATAGTAGTAGTGGGATAAGCATAAAAAGATATTTCCAGAGCCAGCACCTTTGTTTTTTATGAAATGTATACTCAATACTTTATTGCGTTCATGTTTTACAAAAGGGTCTTAAATGTATTGCTGCCAACATGAGCCCAGTTAGGGCACGACAATTTAAAAATGATCACTAGGTATTTTAACCATATTACTAACATAATTATTAAATAACATTTTTATATTCTTTACGTATCTATATCTACTCAATATTCTAATTTACATACTTATTAATATTTCACTTTAAAATAAACCTAAAAATTACAAAGTTGCTTATTACTATTTATCGTTAAGAAATTATTGCAGGGAGTAGAAACTGTTTTGAATGAGGATTTTTTTAAGAGATTTAAATAAATAATAAATAAATATTCTTGGACTTTACACACAACACCCTCTAGTCCCAAACTAAGCATAGCTTGTGATATGGGAACTAGATGGCTGATAGAATACTTATATTCTTTTTTTTTTGTAAATACATACTTATAATACATAGTAACACCCAGACATAGAACAAACATCTATGTTTTCCACGCACAAATGTTTGTTCTTGGTGGGGATCGAACCCACGACCCACAGCACGGAAGGCAGAGCTATTACCGACTGAGCTGTGACGCCTGTCAAATGTAATAAAAATGTAATGTATTTTTAATGTATGTTTATAGGTGCAATAAACGAGTACTTGCAATCAGCGTACGGAGCCACTCCACCCGATGTGCCGATGTCAGCGCTACACACGGCCGAGACACAACAAGTAGAACGTAAGTACCATCAGCAAAAGTTCTACCTTACCACCTTAAGGGTGCATTTTCTGTAAACCAACTAGCCGTTAATTTTTGAACACCAATAGAAGCAAATTATTTCGGGTGTAAAAGTTATGAAAACAATGGGCCGTCATAAAAATAATTAGATGTTTAGGTTTCTGGTTGGTCAAAATAAGAAGACAAAAGAAAAAGGCGAGGTCAGGTAGCTAACTGCTTGCAAGCGAAACAGTTTCAAAAGTGGTAAGGCGGAAATTTTGCTGATAGTACCTACACACTTGCTTTGTCATTATTTAAAAAAGGACATTTTTTTAATCTGGAGAATTTGCTGATAAATCGATTTCTATGGGATTTTCATTTGCGTAGAGAATTATCTAGAGAAGAGCCCGTGTGGCTAATATCAACTTGCTAGAAACAAGTGCCTTTGTCGCTTTTGTAAATGAAAAAAGAAAACATACACCACACTATTTACGAAAAAAAAAAAGTATTCTATCAGCATCTAGTTCCCATATTACAAGCTTTGTTTAATTTGGGACTAGAAGGCGTTGTGTGAAATGTCTATGAATATTTATTTATTTATATTTATATTTATTATACTCTTGACAAAATTGAAACAATTTGTTGTGGGACTAAAAAAGTATTGAAGCCTTCATTGTGTGGTAAACATCCTTTTTGATCTGTCAGCCATATACATACATATACATTACATTTAGAACTTCCCATAAATAAATATTCATGGACATTTCACACCACACCGTAATAATGGGAACTAGATCGCTGATAGAGTTGAATTGGGTGTTACTATTTATTATAAGTATGTATTCAAATGCAGTTGGCTAAGAACCTCTTCAAAATGGGGCAATTCGGTGAGTTTTAGATAAATAAAGTAACGTTAAAGTAAGGATATTGTCAGAAATAATGACAAGAGTCGATAAGAAATGCAAATTTGTTACTTTAATACATATTTTACAGGTAACAAAAAAAAAGTATTTAAGTATTCTATCAGCCATCTAGTTCCCATATCACAAGCTTTGCTTAGTTTGGGACTAGAGGGCGTTGTGTGTAAAGTCCATGAATATTTATAATTGTTTTGTCTCCAGCGGAGATGGAGTCCAGTATTCTCAGCACAGCAGAATCCCTCCAACTGGGCGTGGCGCTGAGTCAGGGCGCGCCGCCGCAGCTGCGCCTGCAGGCGGCCTGTGAGTCCGCCGCGAGGCTCCTCGGAGCCCTAGGCCGCTGGGCCTTAGCCGTGCCAGCCTTCAGCGCCTATCCGTGAGTGACATCTACCTTATACTCAGAGTGATTCTAAGGTCTATATTTGCAACACTGATCTGGACTTGAGCATAGATTTTTGTATGAAAATCTCTCAAATGTATGCTTGAATGTATAAAGGGTGTCTGGAAGAGATTGCTTTTAGCAATAAGGTCGCCCATTGTACTTACCTCCTAAAGAATCTGTATTATTGTTGTATTAGTTTAAGTGGAGAGTACAATAAAGAATATATCTATCTATCTATCTTGAGTACCGATTTCTTTGTCAGAATACGCGCGTAAGTACCTTCAGTGATATATATATTATAAAAACGACACACTACAACCAACTTATAACAATTCAAACTTATAACACCCTTATTTCGATTTGTAGTTGAAAGTGTACTTTTTCTACGTTGCCGAAGTTAGTCAGCTACAGTCTCGCCACGCTAAGTCTGCAATGTAATGGGTAATCTTGAAAAGATTTGTTCAATACCCACAACGGAATTTTGTCTCTCTGAATTATATGCGCAGAACTGATTTTTGGGTTGAATTGGAGGTAAGCTAATTTTTCCGCACAACACTACATGCGCAATCATTGTTGCACCTAACTTCAGAGCGATAAAAACCCGTTAATACATGGAAGGGTAATAATTACATAATAAGTATGTATAATTTTTTATTAGGTATATATGTATTTTATGATAGGTATATGTTTAATACTTTATTTTTCTTAATAATATTGATTTGTTATTTTAGTAAGTATCGAATCTCCGTTCTATTATAACCTTTTATGTTCACGGACCTGCCTCTATAGTCACCTCTCTCTAGTCTCAAAGGTTTGCTGGAAGAAAACTCTTGTTAGGGTTAAGCTCGCCTTTGTACATGTCATCTATTTCTGTCTGTTGTTTATGTCCTGTGTTGTGTGCAATAAAGAATTAAGAATTAAGGGTTGTCAAATTGTTTTTACTTTATCAGTGATATATCTTCAAATTTTGACCATTATTCTAAGCACTGCAAAAGTCTCTGATATCTTTTATGTGATTCCAGATTGAATGTCCAAGTGACATTATTCAAGAAATGCTGGCCGGAGCTATTTGTTCTGGGCCTTGCCAAGTTCTCGCAGACTTTGAACCTGAACACTCTTATCCCGATGATGAGCACTCATTTACAATCTGTGCTACGGGACCGAGCTCAGGGACCGGACTGTCCTGAAGGAACCACAGATGCTTTAGAACCAGAGGTAAAAACTATAGATAAACAGACCTTTGTATCTTATGTAGATAATTTATACAGTGTCAGGAGGCACTGGTTACCCATGCCCCGATGTACGGGAGGCTGCAGTGCCTGGGACGTGATTTAGATGGAGTAGGCTTGTAGCACCTACACCATCCTCTCAGCCTAGTCCCCACAATCCACAGGAAAGACAAGGCCACTATGAGCGGAGCTGACTAACGGCCGGTTTTTGAAAGCTCGATCAAAACTAGTCGGCTGTCAAGTCAGTTGCTATCTCTATCTAATTTGAAGTAAAAGCTGAAATAGCAAGTGACTTGACAGCCAATTAGTTTTGATCGAGCTTTCAGAAACCGACCATAAGCCGCGGATTTCTTCACGATGTTTTCATCGTTCCTTTTTTTTTTTTTAAATTTTCCTTCACTGTTTGAAAACACTGGCATTACGCTCATTTCTTCAAATAGCTTATGCCATATGCAGAAAGTGACTCAAACGGGGTTTTAGTTGACCAAACTAAGTCCAAAGATGTTTATTCAGTAAAATCACGCGGATCATTTAGAATCGTCTTATTTACTACAGATTACAGATTATTTGGCACAGTTTGCAGATAGCAACTGTTTCATGTGTATTTTGTAAATATTGTAAGACAAGTATTATTTTGTAAATATTGTAAGACAAGTATTATTTTGTAAATATTGTAAGACAAGTATTATTTGTAATGTTCTTTGTGAATAACGTATAGTAGTCACACACAACGGATCCTTGTGTCGGTAGTCGAATTGAAGTCGGTTTTCCTAGTTTTTTTAACATATAAATTATTTCAGATATCAATATCGGATTATTCAGACGAGCGCATCGAAGAGGTGCTTCAGATGTTGGCGCGCCTGCAGCAGGTCATCGCGAACATCGAACAACTGAGACTGACGGAGAGGGAGCACGCGCATTTGAGGGGATTGTGTCTCTTTTCACCCGGTAACTACAATTACATTAAAAAAAATGTGAAATAAAACGTGATGCCATTAAAAAGATAAAAGTATTCTATTTATTATTGACTAGCAGTTACCCGCGTCTACAGTTTCCGTGTAGATTATATTATCTGTGCGTGTACCGAGCGGATACTTTGAGAAACTTGACATTACACCTCATTACACTGAACTCGTACTGGAATGTCAAACGCTAGTTGTTAGACCAAAGAGGTAGTACTACGCCCTGTCAAACTGACGTGACATGACATGACAATGAAATCCTCTTGCCAATTGGCGCTGCTAATCCATTTCGTTAATTTTATCCTGTAGATCCTGTTAATTATTCGGGATAAAAAGTAGCCTATGTGTCAATCCAGGTTACGAACTACATATATGCCAAGTTTCATCCAAGTTGGTTCTGTAGTTTAGACGTCATTGAAACACAAACATCTAAACATCTAAACATTCGCATTTATAATATTAGTAGGATAGTAGGATGATTTACTTACACCACTAAAAGTCTGTAGTTTGACTTTTAGCATTTCGCCGAGAGGACATAAAAATAAAACCTAGAATCATAATTACATATTTCTCAACAGATGGCGTACCAGACTTCTTAATAAGAAAACTCCAAGAGCATCAATCCCACATCCTCCATTCGCTCGAAGCGAACACAATACGGGGCTCGGAGCGAGCCAGCACACTGGTGTTGCAGTTGGCAACACTGAAGGCGTTCCAAGCTCCTTTTATTGAGGATATCTTCTTCGTGCCGTGTCTGGGAGACGTGTGTATCGATGACGCGTTGCCGTATTTACTATCCGCTGAACGAACAACTTAAACATAGATTCGGTATTTTAATTCTAGCATAGGTATGTAGAATAAAATATGATATGAAGAGAAATGTAGATGAAAATGTGTTTGAAACATAGTGTAATTGATTAAAATGTGACTGATTTTGAGTCAGATAACAAACATTTAATAACAGAAAGAAAAATATTAAATGTTTAGTTCAAATGTGCCAGCAGACTTGTGTTTTTGCTGGTAACACTGAAATGAAATTGTTTATTATGAAACGAC
This sequence comes from Gandaritis pyraliata, assembly GCA_947859175.1. Lineage (NCBI taxonomy): Eukaryota > Metazoa > Arthropoda > Insecta > Lepidoptera > Geometridae > Gandaritis > Gandaritis pyraliata. Next base: position 6,218,014 of record OX401875.1, on the reverse strand, counting down.
GACGTGTTCGTTTAGTGAATAACATAGTGTTCCTCTATGGTAAAAAAAAACAAATAGGATTTGGCAAAAGGGCCAGAACAAAATTAAAAAAATTGTTTAGTTAGTATGTGAAAGAAAAAAGCTTATAATTGAATGTGGAATTTTATATTTGGTATAATGTGACTGATTTCAATGAATTTAGAAGATTTTATTGATGATGTTAAGTAAAAAAAGTATATTTCTACAAGAAAACATGTTAGAATAATTCATCATCAAAAATATGTTTTATGATAAATGCCTTTGCATTGTTTTGTAGCAACTTTATTTTAAATATATTAAATTAAGTAAGAAATAAGTTTGATAAAAAAATATTATTGTGTCGGCCTAGCTGAGCTTATGTTTTAAAAATAATAAGATAAGATTAAACTGTTGCTAATTATTAATTACACTAATTACAACATGTAATTATTTTTACAGTAATATTTCGTCCATAATATTTCAAAAATAAGGATTTGTTCTTATAAGCAATCATGGATTAATATTAATTATAGTTAAATATAAGCTTAAAGTAAGAATGGCAGCTACGGCTCAAAAGAGTATCTGATCTAGATAATCATAAAAAATAAGATAGATAAAGATTTTCTATAAAATTGACTCAAAAATTGTGCTAAACGGAAATTGACTATGTTACATAGAATAGTAATAATTTAGAAGGTAGCACAATTAAACAAATAAACGACTTGCTACCGAATGAACAGAGTTTTTTTTATACTCTCCAATCCAATGCAAATAAAAACACTGGAAAATCTACCAAGTTATGCTGGCTAGATAGGTTAGGTCACCCATTTTCCATCTACCCGATCATCGTTGCATGTAGCAGTTGATTAACTGCTACATGCAACGACGCGCGTGCTTGAATTTTTTGACTAAAAAAATCGATTGGTGCACGTCCGGATTTGAACCCACGACCTTAGGATCGGAAGTCCGAAGTGCAATGGCATTATTATTAGTTTACAATGGGGTTATATTTACAAGCAAAAAGCTTTCAGCCTTGCCATTCTGACATGGTAAAGTCAACCATCCTAAAATTCCAGTTTCGAATACCTAAACTGCTTTGAAATACGTAGGCAGTAGGCACGTATCGCGCGCATCCACACAATTCTATATCCTATCCTATCCTATCCTACTAATATTATAAATGTGAATGTTTAGATGTTTGGATGTATGTGTTTCAATCACGTCAAAACCACTGAACTAAGTTGGATGAAACTTGGCATATATATAGTTCATAACCTGGATTGACATATAGGCTACTTTTTATCCCGAATAATTAACAGGATCTACAGGATAAAATGAACGTAAAGGATTAGCAGCGCCAATTGGCAAGAAGATTTCATTGTCATGTCATGTCACGTCAGTTTGACAGGGCGTAGGTCTCTTTGGTCTAACAACTAGCGTTTGACATTCCAGTAGGTACGAGTTCGGTGTAATGAGGTGCAATGTCAAGTTTCTCAAAGAAGTATCCGCTCGGTACACGCACAGATAATATAATTACACGGAAACTGTAGACGCATACGAAGTCGCGGGTAACTGCTAGTATTCATATACACAGTACCTATGTACTACTTAAGAGGGATCATCCTATCTGCTCAATTACAGCCAGCAATAAGAGTTCATTCCCACAAGCGGCTGTAGAACAAGTGGAACGCAGTACGAAATCCCACAAACGTTTTGGCTTTTGAAAACTAACTCGACTCGTAAGCGTGCCGTAACAGCACCAGTAGTAATTAGCGCGGGAAAAACGTGGCGATATGGCGCGAGACGAATCACGCCAGCAAGCTACGAAGAAATCAACTAAACTAGCATAAGATGAGCGAGTGATTCGAAATGTACCGGACGAGAAACGGTTCACAAAGATTTTTCAAAGCTCAGCCGGTAATGGCTCTGCCTTCCGTGCTGTGGGTCGTGGGTTCGATCCCCACTGAGAACAAACATTTGTGCGTGGAAAACATAGATGTTTGTTCTATGTCTGGGTGTTACTATGTATTATAAGTATGTATTACAAAAAAAAAAGTATATAAGTATTCTATCAGCCATCTGGTTCCCATATTACAAGCTTTGCTTAGTTTGGGACTAGAGGGTGTTGTGTGTAAAGTCCATGAATATTTATTTATTTATTTTATAACATCCCAAAAGTTGAGACGATTCACAAAACTCATAAATAAACAGGTCAATCTTATTTAGATGATTTTATACAGTGTCAGAGGACACTTTTTACCCATGCATCGGTAATCAAGACGCTGCAGTGGCGAATGGCGAGGTTGAAGGCACAAGAATAGGTAATAGGTGTCATGTACATGATGATAGGTAGGTACTGTCAAACTCCGATTGGTGCTTTGGTGTGGCGTAGGTAATCCGTCACTCGATTGGATTCAGCTGAAGATCAGCGTTGAATTGCATTTTTTAGCAATTCAACAATAATGTTGAACTGTCACCCTTTTGGCAACATATAGTTTTATGTACTTTTGTTTGTGTTACGTTTTGATGTGTTGTCGAATAAAGCTGTTTTCTTTCTTTATTTCTTTCAAGATCTGATGTTTAACAGTACTAAGAATGTTCCTAAAACCGGTGCACTTCTAAAGCTTAATAGATTGCACTTGGAGCTTTTAAACCTATTCCACCAACACAACTGTTTCCCCACGCATAATGGGCCAACTTTGAGCCTAAATGCGGAAAAGGGAGTCCCATCAATATCAACACAACTGTTTCTTCCAGTCTTCAAAACCACACACAGTTGGACATAAGTAGGGGACCTCCAAAGAAATCCAGAAAGAAATACTCTGATCCTTCTCCATCTACCGACTTCTCTCGATATATAATGACAAAAATATAAATAAAATATTAGTAAGTATATTATTAAGAAAGAAGAAAGAAAGATAATTTATTTATTAACCCAGACTTACAGTACCTTAAACTACAATAAAACTTAAACAATAATCATGGGTTAATTAGGTCCCTGACTCAGCATACGTGCATCCTCAGTGAGGCAATGCATTGTTAAAGGCAGTGGTTACCTACCACTTAACATAAAGTGGGTAAAAAAATATATAAATTATCTTCTCCAAATTTCGTACCTCCGCAGCCTGACTATTGCAGTTCTCTGCCGAGTCGAAGTAACATAACGCTTGTCGTTACTTTTTAGCTTCGGAGGTTGAACGTTAAATGCCGTCGTGCACTTCGCCGCATGCTGTACTTACCTATCTGTGTTATACTTGCATACCAGCCCCCGTATGCCAAACTTTTGCTGTCAAGTTATATTTCACTGCCCAGTGTAATTTCTTCAGGTCACGTGGTACAATTTTGTACCACATGATCAATCTTTTTAGACACTTGACAGCAAAATATGCGCGAAAACACATCAAATGACGTCATAATGCCACTATTTAGTCACAGAATAACTATGAGTTAGTATGAACTGACCATGATTTAAAACTTTGCAGTTCAACTTTGATTGGCATACCCCTGCAGATAGCATTTAGATGGATATCTACCAACTGGGACATCTATCTATCATTGTAGTTCTTGTGTGCAATGGTTCTTTCTTTCTGGAAATCTATAGGACTTATTAATATGGTCAGCAGTGGAGAAAAGAACGAAGAATTGATGATGCATTCGAGAAAGCTGTCTTCGCAGATACCGTAAAGGCGAATCATGACGAGAGCAAAGCCCAATAACCCGTGTGTTTATGCATAACACGTAGTATTGGTTAAAGCCTATTACAGTACGCATAACAGATCTTTATCCCTCTGAAGTTAGGTGCAAGGTGCAACAATCGATTAGATTAGATTAGAAAATTCTTTATTGCACATTTAAAAAACAGCACAGAGGCTGGCTTAATGCTAATTAGCATTTTCTTCCAACCAACCTTTGTGTAGTGTGGAGAAAAGTGCTTAAATTATTGAAAAATTGGTAGGGAGAAACGTCTTTAAAATATATAAAAATTACCTACTTAAAATAATAAAACACTAACCAAATATATATATATATATCGATATCGCATTTACAAGTGCGGAAATTTAGCTTCCCTACAATTCGACCCAAAAATGGATCTGCGCAGATCACCACTTAGGTACTCGATGCTTCAGAGAGACAAAGATTCGTTGTGCCTACTATACTTATGCACGTAATTCCAAATGAGAAAATACGATACACCCAATTAAGTTGAAAAGTTCTGCCACCCAAAATGTGACAATGAAGAACCAACTAGTAATTTGAAACCCTATAATTTCGATACGAAACGAAAATGAAACCCACGACAAAACGTAAATATTTGCGATATTTGTAACTTTTTATTTATAAAAAAAACATAAAACGGTCGACGACCCCTAGTGGGTGTATCAATTACTACAGTATCTGTGGCAGAAGCAGTAATTGCCTCTACCAATAGGAAGCGCCTAATATTGGACAGAGGCGTACCTACTTACAGCAAATTGCTATTAGTTTTTTTTGTAGCAGCAAATTTTTAATTTCAACTGGGTTTCGTTGGGTATTTAGACTCTAGGTACTTTCCGAAACATCTAGATTATATATTTGTCCATATTATTATTAAGGCCTAATAGTTTTTACGACGAAATGAGTGTACCTATAATATAGTTCCTTTTCTGTATTCTAACAAATAATATAATTAAATAAAAGCTTTAAAAAAAATTAAGAAGTCACCCATCTAAATGCAACGAGTATGAGAGACACCGTGCAGTCGACTTAGTTTTGAGTATCCGTTTTATATTTGAGTCATAGTGTACGGCCCACCTGATGGTAAGCGGGCACCGGTCAATATTAACAGAGTTTTAACCTCAAAATCCAGCTATTTAAACAAAAATAATATCGAGTTTTTTTTTCAAGTCAAAGTCAAAGTCAAAATTTCTTTATTCAATAAAATCACAAGGATCATTTAGAATCGTCTTATATAACTAGGTGATTCAAGGTTTTATTACGTAAACCTTTTGGGCATCAAATCTCTATTCTACCAGCTACTTAAGTATTTTTCTCATACCTGTATTTACGTACTTTTCTCATAAGACCTTATGGTGTATCGCATAACATAAAATCTCCAAAAAAAGCCAGCAAAAGCGAGATTAAAAAAAAACTTGCAATAAAATTCAAAACGCCGAGAGGCAGATGCCTTTGCGGAATAAACAGAGCTGCGTTTGCGTGGCGAGTGCGTGGCGAATTTTTTTTCTTTTTCGTTAAATTTAAATAATAAGTAGTACAATCCAACATTTTTGCGATACCCGAAAAGGGTAGTAAGTTGTAAAGTGCCTCCTTTAGCTTAACGTCAAATTGTAACACCTATTTCTGTATCTTGAATGCGGGGCAAGTGCGGGGCGACACGGGGCGAGTGCGGGGCGACTGCGGGGCGACTACGGGGCGACTGCGTTTTAATCCAAAAACCGGCACTCGGTCACAAATGTATGATTTGTACAATCACCCGCGCACTGAAACTTAGAGCTATCGATGTGGGAATGTTTAGAGGTGGCTTGTAGAATTTGATCTCTTTTTAGATAAAAAAAGCACTTACTGCACAGTACTGGTACATCCAATTTATTTTTTGTTATTGACTTTAATTTTGAATTTCTATTTTATATCTAATGTGGTCAAAATAGATAGATAAACAGTTTTTGTTATTGACTTTAATTTCGAATTTCTATTTTACATATTATACATAATGTGGGCAAAATAGATAGATAAACAGTCTGATAATAATTGCAGCTCAGCAATAATGAACTAATTATTGATATGCAATTTTTTTTACCAACTAAATAGCCATTAAGCATTTATATTTATAACTTTTTAAAAGTACTTCTCTCAAATAACGAAGTATTTCTAATTTATTGTTTAGGTGGACTTATCATTGTTATTTATTCATTAGCAGCGTCTAGTTCCCATATTACAAGCTTTGCTTAGTTTGGGACTAGAGGGCGTTGTGTGAAATGTCCATGAATATTTATTTATTTTCTAAATAGTTGCCGCCTCTTTACATTCGTATTCCATGTACCAGGACAGCATCAGTGCAGGCACTCGCAGACAAATAAATTCAGTAGATAACCGACGCACCCGCAAGGCTCCGGAAAAATGCCTTTCGGGAAGAAAGCGTGCCGTCTCCCTCACACTTTATAAGGATGCACCTGTTTTTAACGGACTTAGGTTAACAAAAAAAGGTAACAATTCAGTTTTTTATGTTTGTTACCTCAGTTATCTTAAATCTATTTAAACAATAATAAAAACTGTTATGGAATGTCTAAGCAAAGCTCTTTCTTATGACTACCGCACTTAATTTTTTGTATAAGTTTTTTTGAATGATTCATATTGGTAAAATTATTATCAAAATCGATTGGTCCCATAGAAATATAATTAAAATTAGTTGTAAAATTAACATAAATAATATTTCTGAAATAAGCCTATTTTTTGTGTGAGAGTGTTGATACGGGTATGGACTACCAAATGGGGATTTTCGGAATGTATCCAAAGATACAAACAAACAAACAAAAACAAACTCAAACTCGTAGACGAGTGCTACGAGCCTCTACACGGGAGCTACGAGTAGCTCTGCACTAGTAAAACTAACATGGTTTTTTTTTCATAAAATACCTTACTAAAATAATGGACACAACAAAACGACTGTTTTACTTGAGAACTTTCAATATTATAAATTTAGGTGTCTAATTACAAAAAGTTCATTTCTTCATCGCTTATTAAATAATATTATTTTTATAAAATAGCTAATAATTTTTAAATTTATTTTTTGCCTTATTTCCATCATTGACAACCCTAACAATGCTCTTTCTCGCTTGCACAGCCTCGTAGTCTTTTCGTAGAGCGTTCGTAGCATTTTTGTAGCGCTTCGTAGAGGTTCGTAGAGCCCGTAGCACAGAGGCCTTAGCCAAGGTAACATTCGACAAGCGAAGTCGGCAGTAGAAAAGTCCAAAAATGTATGGGATTGACATAAGGCATAGATATATCACGTGATCTGTAGTAAACGAAACGAACATTGGTAGCCAAATGTAATACATGTCCATTCGATCGCACGAATCGACAGTAGCGAACGATTACCTCCATACAAATAATAATTTTGACAGGCGACTTCAAAAGTACAAAAATGTATGGGATTGACATAAGGCATAGATGTATCACGTGGTCTGTGATCAACGAAACGAATATTGGTATACATGTCGATTCCCTCGCACGAACCGACAACAGCCGAACGACTATCTCCATACAAATGCGTAGCCAGGTGGCTCTTTTGACATGCGACTTCACTTCGTTTTCTATCAGCACGATAGAAAAGCCAGCGAAAACCAAAACCCTGTAGATATCGAAACAAAATGGTGATTTTAGGTGAAATCTTGACGTTTCAATCGATTTGGTGACTGCCGACTACTGCCGAGGTGACTGCGAAATAATCCTAGGTTTTTTCAAACCTACTACTACACTAAACCTAGTAAACCTTGCAGTAAAGGGCGATGTTCGCCACTTATTTTATTGAGGGCAATACCTACACATGACCTAACCTGCATGCAGTTAAAAATAAAAGTACATAAGTACTTGAAGAAAAAACATAATTTATTCAGAATTAAATTAACACAGGAAAAAAGAGCACAAAAATATTATTCCACGAAAATTCCAATATCATAGAATGTTGGTTGTAACTTTCAAGTAGGAATACTTAGTAGAATAACTGTATGTTTGGTTTAGGCTCAGTGCAGCAGTAGATATGTAGGTAGATGATATCTGAAAATATAAAGATGTTAATATTACCTACCTTCCACATACCGTATTTAGATAAGTTATAAAACCTAATATATCATTAGTGTATCGAGGCTAAGGACACCGCTATAACAAGAAATAAATAACCCTTGATATTGTGCTTGTAGGCAGGTAAGCCGCTTTACACTGACTGTTTGGATTGAAACTAAAATCACTTCCTCATAGGTACAAACAATATTTTACCTCTGCAATGTGGCATGTTATGAATGTGATCTGAAATGTGGAATCCAAAAAAATCGAATATTATTCTCCATAGCCAGAGTTCTTCTTCATTTATTTCATTTTTCTGGTGTTTGCACATTGCATCCAATCACACCTTATATTATGTACATATATTCAGGGTTTTGTGGGTACTTTATTTACTAGGTAGCCCACTTTTCTATTTTTATCTAAATGTTTCACAATAAAACATAAATTTTCTTTTCTTACATTAAAATAAAATAAATAAACAAAATGAATATGCTAGGTTCGAATAACACTGACATGACATTGGATGTAGTAAAATCATAGACTAAACGTGATTTCTAGCGAAAGACTGATAGAATTAGCGAAGTTATTGATCGAGTAGGCATTTATTTCTCGTATGTTACTTTGTCTACCAATTTAACTTCGACATCGTTGAAGCGATCAAGATTGTAGAAATAGAATCATAGAGGAATATTATAATTGGGAATAGAGTGCCCTCTCTCGCCGATTTTATGTCACCCTCGAATAATCGGTGAAGATTGACTAGGCAAGTTACGCCACGAGCGCTTCGTCTTCTATAAAAAGTCAAGATTAGTATTCACAATGTAAACGATGTGCAAATCACCTACACTAATAAATGTTATATTTTGCAGTAAGTATAATTATGTATTTTTTTAAAACCTAGTTCTAAGTCTATCGATATCGATAAAAAATTCTAAATTCCTAACCTAATACACACCTACTTCATTTTCTCTAGGCTAGCACCACTTAAAATCAAGATTTCCTGTCATTATCAGGTGCTATTGCTACTATTCTTTTGGCAAATTATTTCTGTTATTATGGTGGCCATTGGTGGCGAGCATGGTAAACTTCTTTTTCATACTTTCTTGTTTTCTTGCTAGAAGTCTCGCTTCTTATTACGTAGTACCTGCCTATTAGAAATTTTTTCTATGTTCGAAAGACACTGACATTGGATGTAAGAAAACCATAGATTAAACGAGATTGATTAGGCAAACAAATACGCGCCAAGCCAGGCATGGCGTTTGTTGAGTGTGGCCGACCCCGCGCGCTCGCAAAAATGCAACATTACTGGCTACACTGACTCTATTACGATGGCTACTTTTATAAAATTGAATATTACAAGAACTTTTTCTTACAAAATTGGCATTTGTTTATACTAAAGAAGAATTACCAACAATTTGGCCAACGCAATGTGTCGGCCACACAATAATAAATATATTATTTATTGTTCTGTGGTGTTTGCGGACATCAAGTAGCGAAAGACTGATAGAAGAGGATGGAGATATGGAGTTTTCTACTTGTATGTCAATTGGTCTCCCGATCCATTTTCGATATCGTTGCAGCGATAAAGATTGTAGAAATAGAATCGATTCCTAGCTAATGTACATTGGCTAAGGCCTCAGTAACTTTAATTTCCAGATTAATTGCGAACTTTCGAGATGAAGATTTTTTTTATTATTTATTTACTTACAACCTTATATAGCTACATATTATTTATATAAAGTTTTTTAAAAGTACGGAAAATTTTAATTAATATATTTATTTGGATTTTCTTCCTTTCGTTCTTTTTTCCAGTTTCCCAGATTTGAACCTGTGATACAGAATCTGAAGGGTACTTTTTTGTACTGACTTTGGGTATAGAGCTCTACTAAGCTAAAAAGCGCTTTGTGCTGTAGGATGCGAGTTCAAATCCCACCGATTTTTTTTTCATGTGATAAATACGTGTTTTTGCTTTGTTTTAAATCTGTTTTTTAAATTAAGCTTTCACCTGTATTAACAGCTGTAGATTTGGTTATTCAATAAAATAAAATAAAAAATCTATATATATTTTTTTTTATTAGCTCTTTGCGGCTATGATGTCGGTGTAAGTACCACCCCTATTTGGGGCGTTCATCTATATATAACAAAATAGCATAAGTTTTGCTCAAACGTTGTGTCTTTCATATATTTACATTTATTTCCTCCCCCCTACTGGTACCCAAACATAGTAGTGATAAAATTAATAGCAGTGGCTTCATAAAACTATTTTCTAAATGTTTAACGAGATGGCGACACTGTGGAAAATTGCTATTTGCCGCTAGCATTAAAAAGAGCTGGAATTTGTGAATATTGGATGGGAATTTATATAACGTGGTACAACGCGGTTGGCCCACAGACGGGGCTAGGAAATGTCTAGACAGGACTTCTTGTATATATAAAAACGTCGACAGATTCGCAAGCTAAAAATAACTATCAAATAATTAAGATGGAAGAACACAAAAACATTATTGTTCTATCAGCAATCTAGTTTCCATATTAGCTTTGCTTAGTTTGGGACTAGAGGGCATTGTGTAAAATGTCTATGAATATTTGTTTTTATATTATTTTGTTTTATGCATTGCTTTATAGGAAGAGGTAAGCATTTGAGATCAGTGTATCAACTGCTGGTTTCATAACTTTAACTCAGAAACAAATATTGCTCTCTAAGACAGAGTTCGTCTTGAGAAGTATATTATTAGGTCTGTTTTGTCAATTATTAAATTGAATTAAATTGTCTGAATCTATTTCTTTCTAAGTCTATAATTCCTAAGATTATATTTTGATGTAAGCGGCGAGTTAGCACCTCTTCTAGACCGCTAGGAATATGGGGCCACGTTGGAAGAAAACATTTTAAAAATACTGTTTAAAGAACCGAATAGGAGCATTTATAGGGTTAGGTTCTATAAAAATGAAGACACAATTTAAATTATACTACTAAGTATAATTTTTCCTTAATTCTTTATTGCACACAAACAGGACATAAACAAAAGACAGAAATAGATGACATGTACAAAGGCGAGTTTAACCCTAACAAGAGTTTTCTTCCAGGAAACCTTTGAGACTAGAAAGAGGTGACTATAGAGGCAGGTCCGTGTACATAAAATAATTTTAATACTGATTTTTGTTCAATGATTGCATGCAATAAACAGAAAATAAGCAAATCTTAACAGAAACAACAAAAACACCGAAGCTGGTAGTTATTGACCGTAACTCTTTTTAATTTCTCTCGTTTGACTTTATGTCCGTAGATAAATGCATTGCTCCGGGCGGTCTATCGGACGATCGTTTCGTTCTCATGTAGAACACTGTAGAACTGTTTTGTAGGTACAAAATGTAACTGTTAGTAGCCCTAAAAAGCATGGTCGGTAGTACAATACTGTTAAAAAAGAATGCGATACATTTTTGTTTACAAAGTCTAAGGGCGGCTTGCACCAGAATCGCTAAACGCGTTTAAGTATTAAATAGTATTTAGCGAGTTCTCAAGTCATATAAATACCTCAGATTTAAATCAATTTAGCTGTTAAACACGTTTAGTGATTTTGGTGCAAGCCGCCCTTATTGATTTGTCTAAGGTAGGATTCGACTAAATCGGAGATAACAATATTTCCGTCCTTGTTTTTGACAAGTTGAGAGTAGAAACGGATAGTATTTTATCAGATATATTTTATAGATGTATGTATTTTATTTTATCAGCGTTATTTGGAGATGGTGGAACCTAGGCGAAGAAAAGTCTGTCCCCGTGTTTGGAATAGCAACATAGGTATCCCTTTTTCGAACATATCAAGCAAAATCTGTATGAAAAGTGCTAGTATTTGACTTAGGAAATATTCCCAAAAACTTTTTTTTTATCGAATATATGAAAGTTGCATATCCTGGCTATTCTTTCTCGACCAAATTCTACAATTTCATAGTTATTTGAAAACATGGCAGATATTGGCATAGAAGTATGCTAGTTATCAGTTATTACCAGTTTGTGTCAGATAAACTTCAAATATCTGATAGTATGGCACTTATTAAGGCGGTTACAGACTGCATACAGGCATCAGCTCAGTCGGTGATAGCTCTGCCTTCCGTGCTGTGGGTCGTGGGTTCGATCCCCAGCGAGAACAAACATTTGTGCGTGACAAACATAGATGTTTGGGTGTTACTATTTACTATAAGTATATATTTACAAAAAAAGTATGTAAGTATTCTATCAGCTATCTAGTTCCCATATTACAAGCTTTACTTAGTTTGCGACTAGAGGGCGTTGTGTGAAATGTCCATGAATATTTATTTATTAAAAATGTGCGTCATTAAGATCTTGACGCTGTGAAACTTCAGTATTCTAAGATGTAGGCTTTTCATAGCGTTTCAGTGTATTTTACAGATGCTAAATATGCACTCCCAATATTAATAGCAACGACTGATTACAACGCGTGACAAAAAATCGCAGTGTGTAACCGCCCTTAGCTAACAGATACTTAAATAATACATGGAATGGTTCGATTCATGTAATGGTGTCATTAGGAATTTGGTTTGTTTATTATTGTTGTCAGTAAATTAAGTATTATACTTTTAATAAATAGACAAATAAAGTATACGGAAAAAGCATTGTAATATTTCTGAAATCACTTGCTAGATACATTTTACATAATATTCAGAATCTGAAAATAATAGTAATGTTGAACTCTAAAGTTTAAATAATCTAAATCTCGGAAAACGTTTTCTCCAATCATACAATGATGAAACCTACTTGACAAGATCAGTGCAACGAACTAAAAACTCCTGTATTCACAATTACATAGCTCCTAGGAAAATCAAATCTCGCATTAATCGTCGAATGCATATACCCGCATGGTTGCGTACTTTATGGTTGTCAACTTCCTTGTCGCTCACATATTTTTTTTATAAATTTACAAGCTAGCGTTTGACCGCAATCTCATCTGATGTTAAATGACGATGCGGTCGACTCAACTCCCTTCTCACTCGCACATTTAAACATTTAATCAAATATAAACTTACTGAATGTTATTATGCAAAATCGACTTTACGATCTAGAGAATAACAATGCAAAGGTTCAGCAAAAAATACTATTCTGATCCAAACAAGAAAACTTAAATCTTTTTTAGCAAGAAGGTTGTTTCATGTAACTCTACGCCTTAAAAACTTTTTGCAGGTAGGTAAGTTCTCCTCGAGAATGACAATAAATATACATCTTGACAGTGATGTCGATTCTGTTGTTGCATTTTTCTAAACTAACCTAATTTGCCAGCACTAAAAATGTATCCGTCCCTTTCTCATAAACTGAACGACGACAAAGACGACAAATAAACGTCAAAGACAGCTATAATTCTAGCGCTGCCAAATTAGGTTAATTTAGAAAAATACAACAACAGAATCGATAGCAGTGGTGGTGAAAACCAAAAGTTTATTCTTTCTTTCTTTCAAAAAAAAAAGGGTCTATGTCATGTCTAGGTAACTAAGTTATTCCAATTGTTTTAAAATAGTATATTATTAATAGTAGTAATAATAGTATTTAGTTAAAACAGTCTACGGCGGTAAACCCCAGGCTCAGTGAACATAATAATATCTTTATGACTAAAACGTACAACAGTTATTAAAACTAAAAGTGGTTACATGTGGGCATATAGGGCCGCATCAAGCCTAGCTGCAGCGGGCGAGCTCTTGGCCTAATATAATACATATAGCATAATATAATATGTATAATATAATATACTGCACTGGTTTTGTGACTACTAGTCGCGCTATATTAGATTTACTACTGCCTGATTATTTACAGGGTAATGTTGCAACAGAGATGTTTTATTCAGGGTTTAACCTACATTAAGAATAATCTCTTAAAGAAAGCATATTATACCTTAGATAACTATATTAATGATAAAACTGCATGGCCCGATGTCGCTCCACCCATCAATGTGGTACGTGGTACGTGATACCACGTACCACGTGGTACAATTTTGTACCACGTGATCATTCTTTTGAGACACTTGACAGCAAAATATGCGCGAAAACACATCAAATGACGTCATAATGTCACTATTTAGTCACAGAATAACTATGAGTTTGTATGAACTGACCATGATTTAAAACTTTGCAGTTCAACTGAGATTGGAATACCCCTGCTGAACCGATTTTGAGGAAATTTTTATGGGAGCAATTGGGAAATATATCTCTCGAACTAAAAACGACTAAATTATTTGGTTTTCTCTGTTATCAGCTACTCTACGCGGCGTGGTGCGCCGCTGCCGCCGCCGCGCCGTCTCTGCAATAACATTACACTGCATGTGCCCTTAGCCCCTTACATAATATCGCTAATCAGTTACACACATAAATAACTGGCGCAGCTACGAGCTAGATTACACACACATACGTAATATACTCAGTTCTATAATTGCATTTCAGTATTAAAAAGTTAAGATACTAAGGGCGGCTTGCACCAGAATCTCTAAACGCGTTTAACTCTTAAATAGTATTTAGCGAGTTGTCAAGTCATATAAATACGTCAGATTTAAATCGATTTAGCTGTTAAACACGTTTAGTAATTCTGGTGCAAGCCGCCCTAAGTTTTATAGGCCTCGAGGTAAAAATATAAGAAGAAGATTATCGTAAGAACCGGGCGTACGCATTCCTTTGCAGTGCATAATAAATCTAGTGGAGTGTGGGTTCGTTAATGTCTGCAAAACAAATGCCGTCTGCTCATACTGCATACACTTTTTGTGGATTAATCTTTTGTCATACTAGGTAAGTCTATCTGTTCTATGTTTAAGTATAAGCCTTTTTATTAAAACTAACAATAGCTAAAATTAAAATGTGATCGAAAAGCTACCAAATTTAATGTTTAGTCAAACTTTTTACACACATACAAATTATTATTAGACTTTTGTTCTGAGACAATGAACGTGTACATTCATTGCTTTCACATGGTAATATAGTTGTTACTTTGTAGGAATATCACTTAATTATGAATATTTATGTCCCTAAATATTAATTTCCTCTTGTTCTCTTGTCAGGAACTTCAGACTTGGTAATTGTACTCTACAAGTCCAAAATACAAGCTCAACGCTTAGTTTGGCCTTCGCCGGTAAACCTAAGTAAGATTTATTTGTACCTACCTTTGTTGCTACCTATGTTTTATTTCTAACTAGTGCTTTGGTAAATAAACTATTACTATTACTACTATTTATTTATGAACCATGTTCAGGGGCATTGCAACAGGAAAGTAAGCAGACCGAGGTTTCAATATCGAAGTCTTTTTACGAAATTGTATTTTTACATTATTCAAATCGCAAGATCCGTACCTATTTCGTGTGCACAGTGATGCTCGCATTGCTGTGTTCCGGTTTGAAGAGTATGGATACCGGTGCTATTACACGCACATGTGACTTAACACCAACATGTCTTAGAGTGATGAGCTCAGTACAATGCATCTTCAGTGAATGTGCTCAGTGAGACTATGAATCGTTGCTTGGAATTGGAGATTTCTGGAATATATTCTTTTAACTTTGATGGAATGATACCAAACCCATGGAACCCGTTTAGGCATCTCTAGAACCCATTTAGGTATCTCTAGAACCCATTTAGACATTTCTAGAACATCACAAAAACAGATTTGCAGCATACATTCTGCGGTATAATGTTTTCCGTAGACGCAGCCGCTACGCAGGGGTCGTAGCGCTACGCCGTAGATCTGCTACGAGATATAGAGCTATTTAGATCACGAATAGTTTTGTAGGTTTTATTGATTTTATAGTTTTTTTATTAAAAGGTCATGTATTTTATTTAACTACAGGTACTCATTTAGTACATATAAATTATTCGCTATACCTTTTTCATATAAAAACTAGTTATGAAGGTAGTTTTTAGTTTTTGGATAAAAACATGTAACTTACCAACAAAAATACCAACTTAAATTATATTTTATCTAAAGAGCTTAACAAACATTTTAGTAAAAGATTTCCTATTCAACTGTCAAAAAAGTCAGCCAATTCCAAACTTATTCAATCAGATTGTTATCAAACTATTTCATCTAAAACGACCAGAAATTAGGTTACAAACAGACAAAAACACTAACACAAAAAAAAATGCCTAAAATCTCTGCCGATCCAAGATGTGTTTTTAACCCACACAGAGATACCTCTCACACACACAAAATCAATGTGGCATTTATAGACGCGTCAGCTGAAAAACTTCCGCAAGTAAAAATGACCTTTGGCACTTAGATATAAAGTTTATAACGATAAATAAGACGCAGCTTAAATTAGGATATTTCGAAAGTAGAAGACAACACTTGAGGTTATTCCCAAATATTTAACTTTAATCTTATTTTTGAGAGTATAAGGATGAAAGTTGCATGTGTTTGAAGCGGTTATATGACATCTACATTCCGAATTTGAAAAAGCTTTCCGAGTTTAGCCGAACGCTTACCGATCGAGTCCGAGTGGCGCCGAGTGGCTGCGAGCGCGAATGCATTACGACGTAGTGAGGTAGGGTTGCCATGCTGAGAAAATGGATCGCTTTTGCAATACTTTTTTATTTTTTTAATAGCTAAGAAAATATTCGTTATAAGAATGTAAATAAAATAATAACTTTAACTACTTCCAAATACAATCGTTTTTTGTAAAAAAAACTGTGTCTTACCGTCCATAAGTTTTTCTTGGCACTTTCCTATACCTGCTATATTATCAGTATTCAATTTATTTACTTAGCACATTATATAATTATAGGTATAGATTTAATAATAGTTTAAGTAGGTATTTAAAATGACACTACCGATACATATTAATGAATCACTACACTATCGAAAACATGATTCTTAACTACAACGTTCTTAAAACTTCAGTCCTCTCCGATCAATACCAATTCACCATAACGACATCCTAATTTACATTATCTACGACTGCGTCAAAGCAAATTGTTCCATCAACATTTTAATTGCAATATCCGGAAAAGCTCTGTGCCAGCCCTGGCGGGGGCGGGGCCGGGGGGGAGACGAGGGTGCGGGATGGGGGGGGGATGGAGGGGGTAGTGGAGGCGCGGGCGGGCGCGCGCCGTCAGTCGGTCGCGGGGCGCCGCGCAGCCCGCTCGCGAAATGCGCGCTCTCTAACGTATTATGTTCCTACCAGACCTCCCGCGCGCCTGCATGGTGGACGACGTAGCGACATACCTCCAAGCGCCCTCCTCGGGACAGGTGGCTACAATATATTAACAACAACCCATATGTAATTAACAATGATGATATTAACAGATGTTGTGAGCTACTGTCGCTTACCTGAGCCGCGTCTGCCGCCCGGGTATTTTCGGTACGATTTAGCCGTCGGATCGATCGAGCCCACGTGATTGGGACAACTATCCGACGCGTGCATTTAAAAAAAAAACTCTTTGACGTATCAACGCCACGTGGGCAATAAGAAAAATCAATAATGAACGAATAGTGGAAGTTATAAAATGGAGGATAAGGTGAAAACAAACGGTGTAAACAGATCGATGGAGGTCAGTTATGAGGCTCTCTGAGCTTTTGTGAAGTTCAGGGATGGATGTGTTACGAAGCCTTTGCTTTATGTTAGAACTGAAACGTACGGAGCTTATTGGAAACCTAAATGTCATGTTATGTAGAGATTTGCCGCAAAATGTACTCTAAAGTAACGCAATGTTTTGATTTTGAGAATGATCTCGTGTTGTCTGTAGTCGCTGTGTCCCCGAACCTTAAACCAGTCAAATAAAATTAAATATACGAGCTTTAAGCACTCTAAAATAGATGTTTGTGAAAGAATAAAACGTAAGATCGATTGTATTTACCCGACTTTAAATAAAGAGGTTGTAAAACCTCGGCTATATCGTGAAGGCGACATTATTTTGAATCACCAGAAAAGAATTCGTAATAGACGTGTGAATCACTCTCAGAGAAATTCAAAGGTGATGAATGAGCATTGGCTACTTTTAAAAACAAGATAATTAACGAACTGTATTGCTTTAAATACAATTAACAACAAATAGGTAGGTATTTACTGAATAAGAAAATGCATTGTAGTTTTAGGAAAGAAAAAGAAAGGGCAAAGAAAAAGAATAAGTTTATTCACATAAACAATACACTAAAGAAAGGCACGTGGAAGCAACCCTACGAAACCTAGCCAATGGTATGATTGCATTAGGAAAATGAGAAATGATTTACTCATTGTTTGATAATTCAAATTTTCAAAAAGAGAATGCTAGCTTTTTTTAAATAAAAATAAAATGACATAATTTGATTCGAAAATAGAACGTCATAGTTCTAGCCATTTTGACATGAGAAAAATGCTCATAAAAAAGTGTTGTGACGACGTAAAAATAATTTGAAAAGAGAACGCTATGGTTTAATTATGGAATTAAAAAAAACTGAAATATGAAAAAAAAACAGACAAAAAGCAAGTCACATTGGGAAAGACTTATAGAATTTGTAAGTGGTGGTGAATCGATATGGGGAGGGAAAGATGTAAGCAACTGCAGCAAAACTACGGCATTCTAGCATAACGCCCATTCCTATCTGCAGTTGTATCTACTTAATGGGAGATTTTTATCTGTCGGCCGGATATTTCTTCACTATTCTTATGTCAAGTTAGAATTGTATCGGTGTAACGTGCAACTTGCACAAGCTAGGTACTGCAAAAGTGGACATGTGCCAAATCTAATGATTTGACGTGCTTTTGATTACGCTTTTTAGATGTTCAAGGGTTTTGAGTACCTAGGATTAAGGGGATTATCATTCTTGGATTACATTTAGAACATTTAGAGTTACCCTCTGTAATTTTGTGTCGAGAAAGAAAACGAGAGGTTTTTTCTTTCTGTCTCGGAGTTTTACTAATGTTTGGAGGATTTATTTAAATAGTCAATGGTGTTGAGTTTTCAATGTTGTTTGGTAAATTACTAGTATCTGCTGGTTTGAATATGATATTTTAATATTCAGCTGGTATTTCTGTGCTTTTTGGTTGGAGCCAAAAACAATAGGTTTTGCTTTCAAAAAATAAACCCCTGTTTTTGATATTTGGAATTTCGAATTTGAATTCATAGATAATCCATGATTTGTAGAGCACTTCTTTTTGAGCACATGTGCCTTTCGAATAGAAAAACCTATGACCGATATCAACTTTTCTAATAGGTACATTATTAGGATCTTGGTTAAAACGTGTTATTTTGATTAAGCTACATAGAAGGGTTTTATAGAGCTTTGAAAAGGAGGTCCAATTAAAAGGAGTTTAAAAGAGTTTGGATAAAAAGTTTATCTATTCCATGAGGCTTTAGTTGAATATTGTTTTGTCGATTCAACTTTAAAGTCCAAGTCTTCTAAATAGGTCAATGTTAGTAGTTTGTTTTGGTGTTTTCCCGATTCCCTGCTGGGAAACTGATTTCAGGTTTTGAGATTTTATTGAATAAATAAATTTGGAATTTGACTTTTTCCTGAGGTGGGTTTGAGTTTTTTTATTTTCAGCATTCAGTCGTAATTTTTTTTCATAATCACGCGGGACCTGCTTGTAAATATTTTGAAATGGACATAAAAATGCTAGTAAAAGAACTATTTAATTAGACAATTAAGAAAATCTATTAGAACCAATTTCTGAACTGGAATAAACGTCTTACTAATTTTGAACAGTAAGACGTCAGATAAAATATCCGTTTCTTTTTCAAACTTCTCAAACACAAAGGCGTAACGCTATTAGGTACTCTGAAATACTCGCTCGATCAAAAGTCTGTAATTGATATACCTACCCGTAAAATATTCTGAATAGTATAGTAATAGGTACTTGTCCAATGTCCAACATCAACAACTGGCAACATGTATTTTTATTTAAAGTAAAAATGTGAAAACCTTTATCATCTTTGAATTTCTGTGAACGGTGATTCCTAGATTTGTAAACAAGCACACTTTACAAGCAATACACATTAGCTCACTTGTAAATACAAACTTATTTGTACAGGGCTAAAGTTCAAAATTTAAAAGGTCCAATAAATACTTAAGAAAAGCGAAGAGATGAAATAGAGGTTTTTTAAAATCAGACAAAATACTTCAAGAATAATATTTTTTTTAATTTTACATAATTTGCTCTAAGCAGAGTGCAGCTTTAGTGGATATTGGATATCTCACAGCTTAAGTGGATATTGGACCTAAGCATGATTATTGGTATATTTACACATATTTATCCCCGCACTTTCCTTGTGTCGTATTTGATATATTCTGTATATTCTGAACCTTCTTTACACCAATTAAAAGTATTTGTTTTTTCAACCAAAACAAAAAGCATTTTAAGTAGATTCTCAAAATGAATTCAATAAAAGTGAAATACAACCCAATTAAGTAATATGAATGTCGTAAAAATTCAAATCATATAAAAATGGCTGGCGTAGAACTAATTTTCTTGTCGTGGAATAACATTAGGCTCCAACTGCAAACATAAATTCGCGACTGAACATTTATATTACTGTTGGTTTTACAACAGCACACGGTCTGGAATTCTAGCCGCTAGAATAAATAGGGTACCTAGGTATAGGTATATTATAAACGGTACAGTCCACCCGTGCAATCTACTTAATAGTTATGCACACGAAATTTTCCCGTCAAATTTATTTTTAAAATTGTTAGACCCCCGAAGTTTTTGTGAATGATGTTATTAAATGTATTGTGAAAATTAGCACAGGCATGCAATTTCAAACTTCAGTCATAAGATCGTCGGAATAAGGTTCGAAACCGCACTCGATTCGTCGTGGCGCATGCAACCACAGCGACATTAAAAATACGTGAATTAGTGGTTTTTTTGATGGTATCTTGTAAACTAAAGATAATTTTGCAAAAACAGATAAGGACATCGCTCGCAACTATTGGTACATGTGTTTATCTAATTTTCAACTCATTAATTAGCGCTGTCTTCCAAATCCAGACACAATCTTAAATAATTAGATGCTGGATTAGAGGTAACGAATTATCTTTACCTATTTTTATTTTTAACCCCCGACGCAAAAACGACGGGGTGTTATAAATTTGACGTGTGTGAGTTTGGGTGTGTGTGTGTATCTGTCTGAGGCAACGTAGCTCCCGAACGGATGAACCGATTTTGATTTTGTTTTTTTGTTTGAAAGGTGAATTAGTCGGGAGTGTTCTTAGCTATGTTTGATGAACGGTCCAAGATTCGAGGGTTTTTTAATTTTTAATTTAATTACTTGTTTGTTTGTTACTTGTATTTACGGATAGCCAGCTACAAACAGCTTATGATTTTCACAGTAAACGCCCCTTTCACATAGCTTTCAAAATGCAGACTCGCTGAGGCAGCAAATTGCAAGTACATTTTGTATCACCGGACACCGGTGCAAATGCTAACCTGACTCGAATTCGCTGATAGTTCAATTCCATACCTAGGTATTCTAATTTAATTTAGCCGTAGCACCGTGTCGTACTTTTGCCGTAGGTTTAGCTTACTTCTCTGGGCAACGTTTTGTATTTTTGCAGCTGTGTCTGTAAATATTTAAAACAGTGTTTGAGTGTGTTACCATGTGAAACTGACAAGTACCCTTTGATTATTGGGAAAATGGTGAAAGAAAATACAGTTAGTAATTTTAGAGAAAGAATCTTTTTAAAGATCAAAGATCACTAGAGAAACGATGACAATGTTTTTCTGATATCTATGGACCGTCGATTTTTTTAATATAGTTTTAGAATCGTTTTGAGTGTTCTATTTAAAAAAAAACGGAAGTTATGATATTTAAAGTATCGTTTATGAAAAAAACAATTCTAGTCTAGGTTAGATTAGAAAATTCTTTATTGAACACAATAATAAAGTCGTACAGAAGCGAGTTTAATGCTATTTAGCATTTTCTTCCAACTAACCTGTGTGTAGTGCTTAAATGGGATATTTAAGAACTTATAAATGATAATAAAAACATAGTATAAATGAAAAACAAGGCCAAAAATACCCGGCCGGCTGCCGCAGAGCGAACCGCGTCGCATCGGTGTTTTGAACAATATACTCGATGTTTTGTATCCCCTCGATGTTCCCTCTCTCGTGTGTTTATTCCTATTTCTCACTTTTTCTCACTTTCGATGTTTGAATGTTTATCACTAACTGTTAATGTTGATAACCCTTCGTATTATGTTGTTAGCTCCAAATGTTTATTCGTTGCGAGGAAAACAAGTGTTTTTATGTGTGTTTTTCGCATCATAAAATACTAGTTACTGCTTTTTTATATTACCTACATAAACAAATAACACTCGCAACAAATAATCATTTTTTATTATACAATTTACACCACTTTTAAATAAAAAATATTGACAAAGTGAAATATCATTTATTAATATTAAATTTGGCATTAAATGAACTGATATATATTTATTTAAATATGGTGTGAATTGTTTTTAAATGTCAAAAAACTGTGATTAGAAAAATAAATTGATACGAAATATTATTTGATAAAGATTATTTACAAAAAAAAAAATGTACCTAATATTTTGTTGAATTATTTTTCTATTTACAATAAGTATTTAATTATATTTACGTGCATGACTCCCGAATGCACCCTCCAAGCAAGAATGTTGCACGAATCTATTTTTCATTTTCCCGAACTTCTTTTTTAAATTTCGAACATTGATCAAAGAGTTCCATTTTGCTAATGGACAAAATGGATTATTATTTTGCTAATGGACAAAATGGGTATTAAAATTCGATATGGATGGCTTCGGCCTAGGTTTGTGAAGTGTTTGTGTCTGGTTTTGAGCAGATAAGTTCCTGATTTTGTATTATATTTTGGAAACTATCCTTTATAAATCGGCAAACTTAATTTCGAAAAATGTTGGCTACAATGTATTTCAGGATTACAACAGGATCTACAATATCGGTAAGTGTTTATATTTAAATTTAGGGCATATAAAAAAATTTAAAAAGTTGAAGTGTATATAAAAAAAGGTAGAGAATTTGGCAACACTGTATTTAATATTTTTTAATTAATGTCCAAATGATTTTCTTCACTACTTTAAGTAACTGAAATAGGCATTAAATTCGCCTACGTAGGTAGTGGTACCTACAAACTTTATTCATCTGCAATAAATATATTTTTTATATATCTAACGTGATATTATACTCTAATTTATTGTAAAAATTATGTTCATAACAGTGACAGTTTCAGAAGTTACATCACTTCTCATATTATTATCTATCTATGACGCTCGTAAAGTAAAAGTACGTAATCAACATTTAACAACTGCAAGAACACTCAAGCCTACTATTTATGGTTTTCCTCCTTTTTACTGTTTGTTCTATTTAGAAATAAATAAGAAAATGTTATTAACTTACTTTCTCCCTCTTATTAGGGTAAACTAAGAGCGCTAAGAGAAGTTGCTTTGGAAATACAAAAATAGCTATGAAAATATAGATAGAAAATACTTTATTGCACGCCTTAACTTAGGGATTACTACAACATAAAAACAAAACTTAACTAATGGTACAATGGGCGGTCTTATCGCTGATGAGCGATCTCTACCAGACAACCTTGTACGGAATGTACTTTGAGGTAATAAACAATTTATTTTATTTTATTTTTATTTTACCATCACATAGTCCAGTCAAAAACTGTTACTTAGGTAAGTTTAATTGATATAAATTAAAATATAAATAAAAACCAAGAGGTATGTAACTTGAAATCTTCTTAATTCTGCACACAAGTCACACAACACAGGACATAAACAAAAGACAGAAATAGATGACATATACAAAGGCGAGCTTAACCCTAACAAGAGTTTTCTTCCAGCAAACCTTTGAGGCTAGAGAAATCTTCAATAATCGCTTGATCAATAATTATTCATTTTTTTAATTATACAGTAAAAACTTGATTTTTGTGTTATTTTTTGATAACTAGTACTTATATTAAACCATTCGGTGTGAATTGATTGTCAAAGTCTATAAAACATCCGACTTTAATATTAAAAAGCTTAGGGTAAAAACGTGGAGGTTTTCCATTAGGGGTCGTTCTTGTTCGATCCGATTAGGGGAAGCTTGCGCAAGCTGCTCGTATTTTCGATAAGTACTCTCGAACCGAGACGATCAAGGAATCAGGTTACAATCCTAATCCTATATTGTGTTACAAACACTTTTTATGATTCAATAAATTTTTAATAGTAATATAAAATAAATTATAAAATTTAAACTGATATTTTTTGCGATTGGTATTTTTTATTCGGTTAATTTTTGTTGTTCGATAAAGAAAAATAAAATATTTCTTACATATTTTTAAACTAAACATATTTATTTCTCTATTGAAATACAGCTTAAACCAAGTTTAAATAAAACAACCAATATTTCTGTCGCAACGAATTTCTATGCATAGAATTTTACAGCGTTTTTATAGATACCATAGAGCAGACTGATTTATTTTTATATTTCAGACCAGCATCCGCTTTGCCCGCATTACCACAGATAAACTAAGAAAAGCTGGTTCACTGCATGTAACTGTAATGTCATAACTTTTACGTCCAAAACTTACAGAACGCGTGTCTTCTATACTCTTCGTTCCTTTATATGAGTTAGCGGCTAACTCTGGTGACGGAGATTTTAGGCCCCCTTAAGGCCTCCGTCCTGGCCTAATGACTGGCTGTAGCCGGGACCGATATTTTAACGTGCCTTCCAAAGCACGTAAGCGCTATGTAAATGCCACTAGCGGACTTCTAGGCTGTACAGAATCGAGACACAAGTAATTATATTAAAATTTTAAAAAACTTGGACCGATTTTCATAAAACATAGCTAAGAAAACAACCCGACCAATTCACCTTTCAAACAAAAAAAAAACAAAATCAAAATCGGTTCATCCGTTCGGAAGCTACGTTGCCTCAGAGAGACACATACATACACACACAGACATGTCAACCTTATAACACCCTGTCGTTTTTGCGTCGGGGGTTAAAAACAGATTGTAGTTTCTTGTGCACTAGCTGACCTTCTCGCGCTATGTCATTGCCATAGCGGTAGCTCTGTTTATGGGGAAACTTGTATGAGCATCATAAATCACGTCTTTCTTATGGGAAATGTTAATCATCGCGTCCAAGGTCGTTGTAGATTGTCATGTCATTTTCGCTTGTCGTCAGAAATATAATGTATTTTTAGAGGAAACTACATTACCAGGAGCCCTAGCCAAGTTCACATTTAACAACCGCTAAAGAAGTCGCTAGAAAACAGATAATTTACAAGTTTAAAAAACAAGAAAAACCGACTTCATTTTAACTACCGGCTTCATCATCAGATGATGATGATGATGGTAGTTCATTGGGAATGTTCTAGTGACCATAAACATCACTAAAAAGTCACAGAAAAGCAAAATACGCAATTTCGTGCACGTGGATGGCATATTTTTTTCACTTATTTTTATTTAAAAGCCAAACTACTGAACCGATTTTGATGAAAATGAAATGAGACTAACATGGAAGATAAGAAAAAAAATTTGAAATCGGTTCATAAATGACGGAGTTCTGAGGTAACAAACATTAAAAAAAACAACCGAATTGAGAACCTCCTCTTTTTTGAAGTCTGTTAAAAATAAAACGAACTTTAGGGTATTGAATCAGAAAAGTTGATCCAAAAGCCTAAAAGACTACCTGTGACTCGCTGTCTAAGTATAAACACGTAGACCACAAGGTCAGGTCATCGTGGAGTCAGGAGTCAAGGGTCGCAGTTGCCAACTTGGCAGCCACCGCCGTCAGCTAACGTTTATTTCCAACCGTTAAAAGTAACAGTTGGTAGTACCACTTCGTTTGAATTGTATGCATTTTGATTACCTCATTATGGTAGATTTTCAGATTTGAAGTTTGTAATTAGAGTTTTGGTATGTTTTAGTCATGTAAGCTTTTAACTTCGGCTGGTAAAAAGGCTTATCAGATTTTGTGAAATGTCTCAATGAGTGATGTGACATTATTTTCTAAAGTGACTCAGTGCCTTGATCAAGAATAAATGTGACAATCGTGAAAGTATCGTAACCTTTCGTAACGCTAGCGTATCCGAGATACACTGCGCGGTGACGCTACAACGTTCAGCAGTCGGGCTGATGTTTACGCGCAATATCACTTGAATACGCTAGGTTTACGTAACGCGGCGACTGTCAGATTTGTTCGTGATTACCCCTCAGTACATTTTTTCAGTGTAAAAGCGTTTTTAGTGTCAAGCGGCTCACACACGCGGGTGTAGTCTGCCTGTATGATCATCATCATAAATACATATCTGCATTTGAAAAGGTGCTTTGCAGAAGCTATGCATATGCATGTGTGGGTCTAAAGAGAAGCATGCGCAATGTGCAATTCTGCGTGGCACTAAATACATTAATTATTCAATTATATAATTGACATCTTTTCAATAAAGTAAATACTTACAGTTAAAATCTCTTGTTAGCCTGGAATTTTTCAATATTTTTTTTTAATAAATTGAATTCAACATGTTATAGGATAAATTTTTGCGGAAAAAAAAATCCAAGTCAGAAATAGTTTATCAAATAAAAAAAATCCGGGTTAATACCACGCGATCAAGCTTTAGTTCTCTACTTAGTTAGTTAGCTTTTACCGAAAATTTAAGTAATAAAAGTGAAAACTATTTTAGGCTTTTTCGTTCTATACATCTGCTGTCTGGAAAGAGAGGAAGAGGAAGACCGCTGAACTATACACTGAACTCTTACTGTAGGCTTTTACAATTCAATGTGCACTATACTAGCCCTGTATGATAGCCACTATATTCTGTCGAGCCGGCCATCTGTCAGTCAATGTCACGCGTCCGTCGTGGTGCGAGAGGTATCGTAACTCTACGGAAAATATCCAGTACTCGTTACCTATCAGTTTCAGCTTCGTTGGACTGTTTTGGAACAGACACTTCAGTTACTTCAGTTCAGTTTTTTTTAATTAGCTTTTTGCGACTAAAATATCACTGCGGCTTAACTGGCCTATTGTGATCTGCGCAGTTTTTGTGGCGTACCTAGCCTGTATCTATAGCATTTGACGTTTTTCGAAATACGTTCAAATAGACTTCTATTTGAATGTATTTCGAAAAACGTCATATCACGTATCCAACCAAGTGGTTGGATTGTGTGAAAGAGGATATGAATGTGAGAGGAGTAGATTCAGATTTGACGAATGATAGGAGCGAGTGAAGATATATAAGAAGATATATATAGTATAATATGTTGTGTGTGCCGACCCCCCTAGCGTGGGATAAAGGCAGGGGAATGATGCTCAAATTCGGACCGACGCCGTGACGGCTAAACTGAACGCAGTGACAGAAATCATTTAGTCACTATAAAATAATCTTAGTTTAGTCAATAAGGGCCAACGCACATCTATCGACAAAACTGTTTTGTCGCGTACTTAGTGACGTGAAAATAAATTTTCTGTTATAACGAAAACAGCATATGCTGAATACTTCCTCGTCATATGCTGTTTTCGTTGTAACGAAACTCACATCAATTGACACGACAGTCTTTTCTTACGTTTTTTATTAATAGGTTCGCAAACCAGCCGTTAAAACAATTTAATTAATTAATTAAATTGGCCGAGCGGGCTTCTAAAAGCGAACACGCATGCATAAAATTATGTTTACCTATCTATTATAGCATTGTTTAGTACCTACCTATTAAACATTGCTTTATACGCATATACCTAGAGAATGAACTGAGCTTTTTTAATAAATAAGAATATAAAGTAATTATGTAGTGTACTTAATAATATTATTAAGTACTTAGGATGATTCTCATTAAATAAGCAAGTAACGAAAACAGCAAATAAAAAGAAGCATATCGTAACTAAAAAAGTTTTACTGAGAAGTTTCACATCACTAACTGTTCGACAAGACGTTTTGTCTTTGGTTTGCGTTCTCCCTAAAACCACGAGGATCATTTAGAATCGTGTTAAATAACTAGGTGATGCAAGGTGCCAGTTCCAAGCGACCAGAGCCTAGAAGTTTTTTTACATCATTTGAAAACCCTTCGAAATTATACATAATCAGTTTCAGTACCATTTTCTTTATTTTATAACTAATTCCCGTATTTTAGTGCTTTTGTAAATAGAAATTCCGATTTATGAATACTGTTACAATTTGATTATCCTTAGAGATACGCTACTTTGTCTTGATATAGAACTTATGTAACTGTGCAAATGCCCGCCCGCACAGCGCACGCTGTGTTTTATCCTTTTGTGCTTATGTTTTATATATTTTCGGGTATTAAAAAACCGGTAGTGATTGTGACACTGAAACTGTCAATGTCGCTACTTCTGTCAGTGTCAAGGACGCGTCTCCGGGATAGTACTTGGCAATGGCTACCAACCACCACGTGCCAACAAGACTTATTAAAACCGGCAAAACGACTGGTTTTGCTGTTGAATAATAATCTTGAGTTATGACAGCTGTCAACGTACTGTCAGTCAGTTTTGAGCTGGTGTTTGGCGTTGGTGGCATTACATTTTAATGATATCGTATCAGACATAAAAGTTGAACTTCAAAACGATCTGCGCGTACATTGACGTAGAGCAGACGGACCTAAATTGACGTACAATGCCGTCTGCTCTACGTCAATGTACGTCAACGTTGCGAAACTCGCATATCTCTAGTTTTATAGATTGTGACTTATAACCGCTAATAATAATATAGGTACTATCATCATCAGTAAAGTCTTACCTATAATGAATTGGGAATAATATTTATTGTTCCGAGGGAATAATAAATTATGCAACAGTTTATTTCTGTCAAAATCTTTTTTGCAACGACAATCATAAAACAAAATAAAATAGGTAGATACCTAGTTATTTAGACGTAAACACTAGACATGTAAATACGATAACCAACATTTAAATTTTGAATCACGGTACCTATCGAAGGTGAATTAATCGCACTACTATTATAAATGTCAAAGTTTAGATGTTTGTGTTTCAATCACGCTATAACTACAGGTCCGATTTGGATGAGACTTGGAATATTATAGTTCGTAACCAGGATTAACACATAGGCTACTTTTTACGCGTTCTTTTAGGTTATACTTTTTTTTTCGTGGACGAAGTCGCGGGTAACTGTCTAGTCTAATATAATCGCAGCTTTTTAACAAAATTAAGCAAGTTCTAGACTATATAATTGAGCCTCAGACCCTTTGATCGATGGAGACATAACCAGACACTGCGGTGTCTAGTTGTCGATGGAAGCCTTCATGTAGCTCTAGTCAAAAAAACAGACCTTTGCATATAAACTAGATGATTTATACAGCGTCCAGGTGTCTTGTTATACCCATCCCCCGATGAACAGGATGTTGTAGTACTGTAGTACCTAGGACATGTTTTAGATGGAAAAGGCTTGTAGCACCTATACCATCCTCTCAGCCTTGCCGGCCTTATCCACAGGAGAAACAAGCCCTTGTCTACAACCATCCTTACTTACAAGTTCCAGCGGTTTGTACCAAGCTTAGAATTGCAGGAGTTACACGTAGCTCTACGTCTTACGCTACTGTGTTTACGAAACTATGCAAGTTTGTGGTGTTGTAGTTGAATTGACCAGATGCGTCTGAGATATTCTCATCTTTCTAGTCGACCTCTGTAACGCAACGGGTAATCAGACGCAAGATGTGCGGAGTCGATTCTCGTAGTAGATATTAGTAGTGTAAGGTCTAGGTGGTAAGATGTAGGATCTATCATAGTAGGTAATCATAATCACCTACGACGCAGAGAAACCTAGTGTGCACTATGTAGCGATTGTAAAGTGCATAGAAAAATTATTATTTTTGTAATTTGTTGTTTGCATGTCATCACCTTGTATTGTCAGCTGATAAATAGATCAATAATAGATAATACTTTATTTACCACATAAAAATTTACAAAAATGAGAGAAACATAAATAAACGACAGTGGGATACAATAGGCAGCCTTATCACTAAAAATGATATCTTCCAGACAACCTTGGGCTGTCGTGCATTGAAGATCTAATTTAGCGCGTTGCAGGTACAACTCTGTGAATTGAATTTCAAAAAGACCATTGTCAGTTGGACTTTAAAAATAAAATATAAAAAAAACCAGACATAACAATATAAAACCACCAGACACCGTCTAAAAGCATTTTTTAAATATTGCCTCTACCTGCTGCAGACGTTTACCCCACAAAGGGGTCGTCTTGAAAAATAATTTCACTTTTCCCCGATAGTTTATCTGCGCCTGCCCGCGACATCTTTCAGATGCGTCCATTGATACTTTTATCAATAACCTGGCTTCTTTCAGCAGCGTGGAGTTTTATTATTAGACGACTTTTATACAGGCTTTCCATGTACGAATAGGTACATGTATTTCTGTTTGTAATCAAGTCTTTGGGGGAGACCTTTGCCCAGTATTGGGACGAGTTAGGTTAGAAAAAATATTGTAAGCATAGTTTGGGGTCAAAATGATAAAGGACAAAGACCAAAAACCAAACACTGAAAGACTTTTAGCGATTGAACGATTTTTAATTAAATTCAAAATATATAAAACTCCTGACAAAACAAAGTATTTTTAATCGGGTGGTACGAGTTATAGTGCGGACAGAAGCTAGTTTTCAATAAAGATGTTACACAATAAGGAAAATGGCGATACGACTATGAAACTCATTTCCATAGATAGCGGCATCTGAAGGTCGCGTTGGGAATAACAGGCTGACGTTTGTGAATAAATCTTTCGTCTTGGGGAAAATAACGTCTTCAAAACAGGGGGTTGTATTCATAGCTCTCGAAGCTTTTTAATATGAAACTTCTTTTATTTCCATCGCACAGTTTATGCACATTTCATAATATGAATAGGAAACGTCGTGTATCTCTGTTATTTTCATTGGACCAAGGCTAGTCCACCCACAAAGCCAATTTTAATGTAGGTAACCTCAAAAGTAGTAACCTCAAAATGTAGCCTTAAGACTGATGCCTATATTCATAGTTGTTATTGTATTTTTGACAACTAATAACTACCAAATGCACGATTTTGAGGTCGACTTCAGGCGAGGGCTATACGAGGTAACGATTACGAATATGGGACTGACTCTAGAAAATTGTAAAAACAAGAATTTCTGTATTCCAGGTCAATGTGTAACCATTACGTAAAGGAAAACAACATAAATCTCATCAAAGACGACCAAAAATCGCATAAAGCCGCATGAAAAAGCGACGTCGCAAACCATTTTTCCGATAATAGAACACAGCGTGATGCGTTGCGCAAACTCCCGGCTAAAACAGGGCTCAGCAGAGTTACAATATAGAACATGTTGAATAGGGCGAAGCATAAGCAAAATTATCATACTAACACTTGAACTCATAAACCATGTAGATAGAGGCTTATTTAGAGGCAGATTCACTACGCGCTAATGCTGGTTGAAACTGGTTTGACGAACTATTCAATCGAAATATTTTTCAAGATAAACGTTGCACCGCAATCTGACCTGCCCCCGTATGCCAATCTTTTGCTGTCAAGTTATATTTCACTGCCCAGTGTAATTTCTTCAGGTCACGTGGTAAGTACAATTTTGTACCACGTGATCATTCTTTTTAGACACTTGACAGCAAAATATGCGCGAAAACACATCAAATGACGTCATAATGTCACTATTTAGTCACAGAATAACTATGAGTTAGTATGAACTGACCATGATTTAAAACTTTGCAGTTCAACTTTGCAGTTCAACTTTGATTGGCATACCAATTCTGACCTGATGTTAATTGATTCTGACGATGTGCCTAGAAGAAACCTATTTACTTTCCCCTTGAAAACATCCAAATTATAAGATTGGGTGAAAGTATCATACGTAAACTTAATGAAAAAAGTCACAGAAAATGAGTATGTGACAAAACAAATGTCCCACGATGTTATATCTGTGTAGCTACTTATTTGTCGGAAGCCCAATAAAATAACAGATTGTAGTTTGAGTGAGCAAGACTCCGCATTCTGCAAGTTGTTGATTAAGTTTCCCTGAGAGCTTTCCTTACTAGTTTACCCTACTATTTTGGGTTCACAGTCGCGGAATAGTCTTATCGTTCGATTAATATATCTCTCATACATTTCAAAGTCAAAAATCTTTTCAATCAAATCACAAGGATCATTTAGAATCGTTTTATATAACTAGGTGATTCTAGGTGCTAGTTCCACGCGACCAGAGCCTAGAAGGACGGGCGAGAAACTACTGTTTGATTAATTTTATGCCCTCTAATGACTCAATTATCAATTTGGATTGCATTAATAATGCTTTTGGCGATGTTGTTGATGTCGAAAGACCACTTTTATCTGGTGGATTGGGCTCAACGTAAAGAAAGATATAAAGATAAGAGTCTCTGTAGTTAGGTAAATATAAAAGATTACAATCAGTTAATAATGTCATAATTAAATGAATGTGTAATTAACTACCCTTGATCTAAGCACTACATAGAGAAAAAA
Source organism: Gandaritis pyraliata (assembly GCA_947859175.1). Lineage (NCBI taxonomy): Eukaryota > Metazoa > Arthropoda > Insecta > Lepidoptera > Geometridae > Gandaritis > Gandaritis pyraliata. The sequence continues at coordinate 6,185,798 of OX401875.1, read as the reverse complement.
GATGTCTGCCTACTGTTGATAGACAGAGTAGCGACTAGTCTGGCTTCTCACTCCTATATTCGCACTAAATTTAGTTGTGCGAGTTGCATCGTTGACTGCATCGTGTTGCCCATAGAAAACATTAAGCCCACGATATATGGACACCGCATATTACGCGCCAGATTTTCGGCAACACAAATTGGTGTATAATATTCAATTAGTCGGTATTGATGGTCGCTCGGCAGTTTTGGTCAGCGCATCTGCCACCTATACGATGATATACGATTAGTTTGTTCGGTTATTTCGATTGTTATGCGATAGTTTAGTGCAGCCGGAGCGAGCTGATGGAATTTCCGGACGTAAAAGTTCCACTAACAAGTTTTGAGGGTATTTCGTGAATTTCAACGTCGTCGGGTTTGATTTGAATGGTCACGTAAACTACAAAAATGGTATTACTGCAATGTTTCCAAAAAGAGATGTTTTCGATGTGAAAAATGAACTGAATTAAACGTGAGTTTGTAAAAGCTTGTGAATAGTTAGGTGATTTGAGTTGAGAGAGCGTCGTCGAGTCTGTAGCGATTGTAGATAGCGCGATAGCGATTAGATATAGATTCTGAGATTCCCGGCGACCGTGTCTCGGGCGCGCCGCGGGGATCGTGCTATATTTACCCCAGCGCGAGTCTCAACGTTTTTTCCTCTCGTACGTCCGGCATTCTGCCAACGCTACGTCACACTCGCTTACCTCATAAACGCCAAACTTTGAGAAAGGACTTTAAAATTAGCAAGGACGCGGGTTCACGCGCCCGTCTGGACCAGCTAGATATTTTCGTAGCGACAACAGCCGATAATTACGCAAGGCGATTTCAAAGATGGCCGCCGCAAAGACGCGGGAGAGGAGAGATGAGCTGTCACGGGATATTTATGAAATTCGAACTAAAATAGAATCAGTAGTAGCTTCGAACGAGTCACCTTGACGGCGCGTGCGTTATATAAGCGCGAATCGAACCGAACGTTCGAAAATCGAAATTCAAAATGTCAAATTTGTGACGTAACCTGTGACGTATCGATGTGTGACGTAAGTTTAGTGTTGCCACTCCTCCGTTCGACTAATAAATTTATTGTTTGGCATGTAAACGGATGCGTTCGAGCCAAGAAATTACAGCGTTCGGTAAAAAAAATATTGAATGAAGTTACGGTATGATGGCGCAGTCTGATCGGGCCTGCCTTGCAGCCTTGCCAAACGTCTTGTTTATAGCTCAACAGTTGCACTTTTTTACTATTAGGGACGTTTTATTATTTCCTTTTCTACTTTTTAATGTGCGGTTGCTCTCTTGCTTATGTTATCAATTTATTGTTAACTTTATAATTTTTTCAAATGTGTTTATTTTATAAATACCATCATAAAAAATTACAACACTGTCAGTAACTACCTACTTTTTTTTGACATACCTGCCTAGGCACTTAGTTTGACCTACCAAAATAAAATGTTAGATACACCTCGTTGCACACTGAATACGACTTTCCGTGTGTGAAATCATGAATTCCCAAAAAAAAAAAACAATTTTACTTTATAAAAATAATCGTAGTAAAAATAATTTCCCGATAATGAATTGTTTGCACCTCCTTTCTCTCAAAAGAGTTTTTATCCGTGATTTTTTATCGTACTTTTAATTACACTTTTCTCCTAATGACGGCGCGGCCTCCATTCGGAGCCCACTTAACTTAAAGTGGAGACGTGACTTTTTATTTTAAGACTCGTATTTTAATGAATGGCTTTTTCAGTATTTTCCCGTGGTTCTTTACGCATTTTCGAGTATTTTTTATATTATCGTTCCTAAAATGCGATCATCACATCTCTGTATTTGAACTTGACCATTTCCATCTCAAACTCTTCTTGTGTATCATAGAAATAGTCTAGAAAAAAAAGAGAACCGAAAATCTGATCGTGTTTGTAATTACGTAAAGTCAGCATGTGCATACCAAGGGTTAACATTTAATCATTTTGTTAAATGAATGATTATTGACAGTACAAATACTAAATTGAGAGATTTATTCAATAAATAGGTTATAAATAATTTAAATGGAAGTCCAAATCATTAGCTTTTTTTAACCTATCACCATTGAAGGTACTTAGTAAATATTGTACGCAGTTTTCTGCTTAACTGCTCAAATCCTATCCTATCCTACTAATATTATAAATGCGAAAGTTTAGATGTTTGGATGTTTAGATGTTTGGATATTTGTGTTTCAATCACGTCTAAACTACTGAACCAACTTGGATGAAACTTGGAATATATATAGTTCGTAACCTGGATTGACACATAGGCTACTTTTTATCCCGAATAATTAACAGGATCTACAGGATAAAATGAACGAACGGGATTAGCAGCGCCAATTTAGCAAGAGGATGATGCCATGTCATGTGACGTCAGTTTGACAGGGCGTAGTACTACCTCTTTGGTCTAACAACTAGCGTTTGACATTCCGGTAGGCACGAGTTCGGTGTAATGAGGTGTAATGTCAAGTTTCTCAAAGTATCCGAGCGGTACACGCACAGATAATATAATGTACACGGAAACTGTAGACGCGTACGAAGTCGCGGGTAACTGCTAGTTATTAATAAACATGAAAGCTGTAAAGACACATAAAGTACAGTATACAGACACTCGCAACATACCGTTAGGTGCGTAGGACCCTATCCTTTAAGCCCTAGAATAATTCCCAGATCGCACTAAGACATCGCACAATACTTGATGACGGTAACGGGCATCGTATGCAAATATCCCGTGCTATCCCGTGCTTCGGGATTATGGTAGCACATCACTAATCCGAGCGACTTAGCACTGTGTGGCTTACGTCTTACATATTGTAGGCAGTCGCTTGAGATATGGGAGCAGGGCTGGAGCTAGGGACTTGTCATTGTACCGATAAAACCTGGGCTAAACTCAGCTGTTTCGTGATTAGTCTTTTGCATAATTATGACAAAAAACGGTTTCAATTTTGTTCAATTAGGCTATGTTACAAAATGTTTAACAGCAGAACGGGCAGTTACATCAGTGTCCTTAAAAAATTACAGCCAGCTACAGTCCGCACAACGGATCTTTGTCCCTCTGAAGTTAGGTGGAACAAATGATTGCGCATGTAAGTACAGGTGCGGAAAAATTATCCAAATTACAGTTGCTAATTCGACTCAAAAATGAGTTCTACGCAGATACTTCAGATTTTTTTAAAACTTCTTAGCTCGTGTTTTAGACAGAGTTTGTTATTTTTCTCAAATGTCAGTGGGTTCACAGATTCAAGGGGATGATACCCTGAGTACGTGCATGTCGAGATATTAGTAACGCGGGTAGAGTTACCGTTATGTTGGCACATGGAGTCGATTTGCACTGTTTAATGTCGGAAGTAATGGGGTGGTAGACTACAATATCATGCTTCACGTAGTTCCACCACTAGTTTAGGAAGCTATCCACTAAACTAACAGTAAGATGACGACAAAATTGCTTTTTTTTTTTCAAGTTCTCGGATCATCCTTCTCACGTCGTAGTCTTCAATGCTGAGGGTCGTGATCGTGACCCTCTCAATGGATCACCTTCTCCCTGACGGTGTTTCGCCACGGTGACCTGTCGCCAGGAACCTGTATGACCTCGTGGACCGTAACTTCGAAAGTGGTGCTGACCTGGTCGGATCAATGTGTTGGGCTTTCGGTCTTTTTTCCTCGACTCATCCTACGGGCCGATGTCTTGATCCTCTGTCATCCTAGAGAGACGGATGGGACAAAAAGTACCTACGATCTTTTTTGCAGCAGGGTGATAGATGAAACTTTCAAGAATAGAAAATTTTGAGCTTTCTGATAGAAAATCCTTGGACTTAAAGTTTTCATATGTTCAATTCTATCAGCATCTAGTTCCCATATTACAAGCTTTGCTTAGTTTGGGACTAGAGGGCGTCGTGTGAAATGTCCATGAATATTTATTTTATTTTATTTTTATTTAATTAATTTTGTTTGCAATTTTTACATTTTCTCCAAACTTTAAAAAGCCCTTAACCGAGGAATCCCACGATAACCGCCCGTTACAATAAAATGTGTTTGAATCACATTACGATTCACAGTACGTAGCGCAAGGTGAATCGAGGCCAACGCCCGGACCCAGAAATATTTGCAAATTACCAATGACTATGCAACTCACGCGCACATTTTTACAATGGTTGACGTATAATAAGTTATGATAATGTACATTGTTTGTTGCGTAAGTTTGTAGGACGCTCTGTAGGAGGTGCGGTTATTGTTCAAGGATTCTGTTTACCGTGTCTTTGTGATAAGAAAGCAAGTCATTGGAGAACTTTTTTAAAGATAATACAGGGATGAGGTTTTAAATCGACTGATTTTTTTGGTCACGATAGACATATCTCCCAAAAACTATCGAGTTTTAACAGTTTTTGGGAGATATATTATTATCTATCGTGACAAAAAGTCTATCAGTCTAAAATCATCCCCTAGGATTTATAATTATAATGACTCGCTTGGTCGAAAGCAAAAAAATATCATTGATTTAAAAATATTAATAGGTAAGTAGTTCAATTGTTTTTTTACCATTATAAAGTACTTAGGTAATATAAACCTCTTTATGACCGTAGTAGTAGTAGACTAATACGTAGAGTAAAAAAGTTGGTAGGATACGATTACTTGTAAGAAAAGTATAATAAAAACATGATAAATGATAGTGAAACTTCGACAAACGACCAGAACACACTTCACCCTACACTGCCCTCGGAAAATCATTGGTGTAGCACGAAAATACATTTAGTATAGGTATAACTAGGTATACTGTCTAGCTATAGGCACGTATCTACTGAAATACCTACTCATATACCTGTGTGCTTGTATGTTCAGGCAGACAGACGCGACGAGGGGAGCTGAGGGTAGCTGAGGGGAGCTTTGGGATCTGAGGTATCAAAAAGCGGCTGCCGTGATTAGAACGGTCAATTCAAAATGAGTGATGGGTAATGATGATGTAATGTACCTAAAAATAAGACACTAACAGTATAGTAATCCATTTTTTGGGTAACTGGAGGTATGCGATTTTTTCCGCACAACAGTACATGCGCAATCGTTTGTTGCACCTAACTTTAGAGGGATAAAGATCCGCTGTGCGTACTGTAGGTTTCATTGCTAAAAGTACGATAACACAGTGAAATGAACTTTTTGTTTTTTAATTTGACATTCACAAGATTGTCAAACATGACAATTGCAGAAAAGAACAAACACTTTTGAAAAGAAGTCGTGTTCTACGTTCTACCATTGATTCTGTAGGAACTCTCCAACTGCAAATAAACCGCGCTATTTTTATGAGAAGTGATCGATCATGATGTTAAGCGGTCACCTCTGCCTTTAACAATAAGTCCATTGAATGCGTACCTATCCTATGAGGTTGTGTATCATTTGTAGAATTTTAGGCCATACCATCGTCATATGACGATCCCTGCTATTCCAAAACGGACCCTACGTATCAATACTACCTATGTATGCACCGACAAAGACCCCTAGCAATTAGTACTGTGCACCCCAGTCTACCCCTTATTAATGAAACAGTGTTTATTCATTCACTCCTATTGATTTTCATAACTCTGCTTCTATTTTTGTACCTGGCAAACAAATGTGACGTAAATTACAATTTTTTTTATATAACTAAGTCGTTGGCCCACCTGATTTTAAGTGGTAACCGTTGCCTATAACGATGCATTACTTCATTGAGCACGCTGCTAACGAATGTTCGTAGAAACAAAATTAAATCAATGATAATTTTCTCTTCATGATAAATGATGATTTCATTGCTATGAAGGTTTCTTGAAGAATAAGGTTAATATCGACCGCTAGTAGGTACTTATTAACATGTAGGCTTATTAGGCTTGTCTAAAAATTACTGCAACTAAAGTTTACATAGCTGCATAAACATGAACAAAAATTTAAAAGCAAGTCATTCGCATCATCACAAAGTGAAAGGCATACGATATTCACAAGTTAGAAGGATCCCGTTGGCACTCCTTGGGTGCGGAACTCCAAAACGACTACAATATTGCATCTGCAATCATTAAATCTGTCATCGGCCATGATAAAACGAACGAATTCAAATAAACTTATAAAAATATCAATAGTTTTATACTTTTAAAATGAAATAACCTTGAAAAGGCGACTGTAATTCATTTGACAAAGTGCCAAATAAAATATTAACTCGTGGAAGTCGCTATTCGAAGTTTTCTTGTTCGGTATCGTGTGTGTCACTTGTCTTTTCGGTCCACTGGTTATTTTTTGGATTATTTCTGCTTCTTTTGTTGTAATTGGTTGTGCACCAATAGCCGTTTGTAAGTGCATACCCGGAAAATTGGGTGCGAGTGTTCTCAAACGGTGAAGGAAAACATCGGATAAGATTTTAATAGTAGTGGTGATGAGCTTATAGCTAATTCATCATGATGACGATATTTAGACAGTCATATAAATTTCACTAAAACGGGATATTTATCATTATTTGTGACTTCGCGAGATTGTTTGTTTGTGAAAATTATACATAGTCGTCTCATATTTTACTAAGTACGTAGATATAATAAAAAAGCTTTCTAGTCCCACTAGAAGTTGTAGAGTGAATCTTTCTGTACCTATTCAGTACTATTGTCTCTTCTGTGGCTGTGGCTAGTGAATTCAATAGAAGTAGTAGCTTCGAAGCAATTCCTTGGTTGTCTTGATTGGCTGGAACAGCATAAGAAAGTCTCCTTAGCACCAGTTTAAAAACCTTCCTCTGTTTACGAGGTCCTCACATCGATAGTGAAATACACAAGGTCGATATTTTCAGTATTTTCATTGTTTGAGACAATTTCTACTAAACTTTTTAACCTAAACATTTTCAACAAAAGTCCTAATATTTTTTTTTATTCTAGAAAACTTTGTAAAAGTAAGTCTTCTTGGTAATATACAACTCTTTACGATTGGGTAACGCTAAAAACTGGTGCTCAATGTACTGTACCTACATGGAAGTAGAAGTTTCAAGCAAACAGCCAATGCATCACTGGTTTTGGATATTTGTTCTTTTCCTTGAAAGTAGGTTGAATATTTCTGATTGGATGTCTGTATTTCAAAGTATGACTTTATAGATGTACCTACTAGCGTATAGTAACTACCACATAGTTTATATTATCTGTGGTACCTCTCACAGTCACTAGATGTGATCGCTTTGCGATAAAACCCTTAAAATAAATTTTAAAAATAAAACCTGAAATTAAACAGTTTTTAAAGCAAAAGTGACAGAACCAAATGACCCACCTGATAAAATCACAACCTATCTGGACTTATTACAGTAAAATTCAGTTATTTGACAATCACGACATTGTGCATAGACTTTTTTCAACCCAGTCATTTTGCTCACCCACCTTTTACAATGTAGACAATACGAATCTTTTCTTCCCTTAGAATATTTTTAAAATTATGGCCATTGTATTATAAAGTACGCTATAAGCAGTGGCCTAGCTCACGTAGGTACCTAAGCGGATGGGTTTACCCTACACTTTGCATTTACAGCATTATATCATACCTTGTAGGGTACTTTTATAAACCTAGATCTTGTTCTAATGGTCGTTTAGATAAATATCTGAGGTAGAAGGTATAAGTGGTTTTCAGGTAAACCCTGTTTATGCCAATTTTATTTATAATATGATTGATATCTGCGGCCAACTATATTATTATCGACACATATAGATAACAAATTAGAGTTAGTTGGTACTTAGTATATTTCTGTAAAAAGAATCACATAAAAAACGCTAGAAACCAGGCCGTAGTTTCTTCCCCGTTCTTCTAGGCTCTGGTCGATATAACACGATTCTAAATGATCCTTGTGATTTTATTAACTTCTTATTTTTATGTTCAAAACAATAACTATGTACAACTACTTAAGAAAATAGCATTGTTAACAAAAAAAAATTAATAAATTAACTCTGAATTCTAAATGCTAGAGATAGAAAACAGAGTTCAAATCACCGACTGCAGGCAGGGTGTCCAAAAGGCTGGCAACGTTACCTCTTTGTATGGCAATACTAATTCTCTGTCCAAGGAAAGCGCCAGCCCTTGGTCATTTGTCACGTCCACCAACCTTTTGGATAAGTTTTATTAACAATTTTTTTTGAGTTTGTATATCGTACGATGGAAGCTACGGGCGAGTGCTAGTCTATGATATCCTGATGCAGCACTAGGAAAACCCGACCAGTGACGTGCCATTAAAACGCAAGAGGCATTGGAATTCCTCCAGTGCCTGTATTTATTACTGTAACTGTCGGGGCATACTAGTGCGCAGTACTGTACAGTCAGCCGCAATAAGATATCTACAAATTCAGAGATATGCGTTGCAAGATTTCAGAAAAAAATATCCAGATGACAACCCTAACTAGTCAGCTTTGTAGAGAACCGTGACATATTTTTGAAAATGATTTGTATACATGAAGAGGAAAGTATGCATTTTATTTGTACATCTTATTGTCGCTGACTGTACAAACTTACTCTACAATTTAACTTTGTAGTATTAAATACCCTGATAATCTAGCGTTTTATAGGTAGATTTTATAACACTTTGTTTGCAACATAGGGCAAGCGTGAAAACGTGGTAATTCGAAGGTGCCAAAATGATTTTGTGATTGTGAGGAAATAATGACTCCTTTGTAATAACTCAACGTCTTACTTAGAGTTGCCTCTCAACTTAAACACTTTTTAAAAATCTCCATGTCACTAAGGGCGGCTTGCACCATCGCACTAAATAGTATTTAAACGCAATTTAAATTGAAATTCACGTTTAAGTCACTGCAACGTCTTGCACCACGCTAAATAAGTCACAAATCCTGTTTAGGGAACTGTCAAAACTAAACAGCCAAAATCGGCTATTTAGCGCCGCTAAATACGTTTAGCGCCATATTGAAACTGGGTTTGACGTTTATTTTGAGAGATTATTTTATTATTTTTTGGTGATGATGGATTTTTGGGGTTTTGATTCGGATGATATGATGAAGAAATTATTTTTTTAATTAACCTATATTGTCCCACTGCTGGGCAAAGATTTTCCTCCTCGTCTTCCACTCTCCGCGATCCGTGACTAGTTCCGCACATTTCTGCTCGAAAGTAGTCGTCGAAAGTCCAGGTCGTCATGCCAGCGCTTCCTCGGGCGTCCGGGACGTCTTCTACCCCCTGGGGGTATCCAGCCTGTGACTCCTTGAGCCCACCTTTCCGCTACTTTACGACCTACATCGGCGATTCCAGTTTTGGAGCGAAGTATTGTGTTCCGAATTCGATCTATTCTTTTCACACCTAAAATATTTCGCTCTATCACTCTTTGGCAAAGCAGTCAGCGACCACGTCTGAGTACCGTAGGAGTGATAAAAAATATATATAAGAAGGTTCAGACTATCGAAAGAAACCACACAAATACTTTTGCATCAAATCTATAATCAGTTGAAATTCGATACCAACAAGTAAACAAATTGAACAGAATTATAGTCCATAACGGGAAGCACTATTTTCATCACAACCACAACACAACCAATCAACTACAAAACAAGAAAATAATATTACAATAATATTAATAATAATAATATATTAATAATATTATAATTGTACATGTAAATAAAATCGTCAAAGAGAATACAACACAACACGCAGGCCAATGACACTTTGTATCAAAAAATGACAGTACCGTTCCGTTTTAGCTTACTTGATGCGTGGAAAAGATGAATTTTCTTAGAAAAGAAATGCGTCAATCGTTTTGTACGTTTAACGAAACGTAGGGGAACTGTTTTCTGTGGTTATACCGACCATAGAGTACTGATATATACACACTAATCGAGTTTAGTTAAATTATCTTCAAAACAGCTTGGTGCAAGACGCCACTAAACGTAATTTTGCTAAACACTTTTAACGATTTAAACGTGTTTAGTTAAACGTGTTTAGGCTGAACTTAAACGACATTTCATGCAAGCCGCCCTTATTGTCACTATCTAAACAAAACGTATAACTTTAGACAGAATAAAGGCTAGTCTCCGCCCACCCCCCCATGTTTTTTGAATTCGTAAAATAAATACAAAAATACCTACACAATTAAATAAATAAATATAAATATTCAGGGACATTTCACACAACACCCTTTAGTCCCAAACTAAGCAATGCTTCTAATATGGGAACCAGTTGGCTGATAGAATACTTATGTATATTTTTTTAATTAAAATTAAAATAACCGTATCTTGAAGCACGAGTAACATTGTAGTACAATTTCTAGAATGTCGGGGTATTAACATTATAATTAAACTTGCTTACAAGTGTTGGTCCTTAGTTTCATGAGACCTTTGTCTTGCGATATCGCCACCACTACCAGCCACTGAGTATCACTTTGTGCTTCCCAGCCATGTTGACATTTACTATTGCTAGAGAAAAAAAAAGTTGTACAAATGCATGTGAATGGTGTAATTTCCAAACATGTTGATTATTTTGCTATTGACTAGAGGCGGCTTGCACCACAATCACTAAACGTGTTTAACAGCTAGATGGATTTAAATCTGACGTATTTATATGACTTGACAACTCGCTAAACGCGTTTAGCAATTCTGGTGCAAGCCGCTCTAAGGATTGTAAAATGTCAATACGGCCTGGGCCTCCGAAATTTTATTCTTAGCCGTTTCTGAAACAAAAAAAAATACTGACTAACCTACTATGATCCCACTATGGTGCTCTTACAGATATCTTGAGCTACCTACGACTGAAAATCTTGTTTTACTTGTGATACGGATTTCCTTGTTTCGAATTTATCACACACTGCAAACACTCGCTAATCACATCCTCAACGAATAAAAAGGTTTAAAGCCACGTTTAAAGTTTTCGTAATGATGTAAACTAATCGTACACTAGTACGTGGAAGCGTGTACTATCGCCGTATGGTCTGGAGACATCCGGGATCACTCACGATGCTCACGCGCATCGTGTGACTTCGTGCGAATTCGCATGCGAGCCACGAGCTTACATGCATCTTTGAGCTGCCGTACTTAGGAACTAAACTAAACTAAAGGACAGTGCTAGCTTGACCATTAAAATTTGTTCCTTTGTTCGGTGTTGGCCAGATTCTAGGTTGAAGAGCTCTGAGTATATTTGACGAGCGTCACAGCTCAGTCGGTAATAGCTCCGCCTTCCATGCTGTGGCTCGTGGGTTTGATCCCCACTAAGAACAAATATTTTGTGCGTGGCAAACATCGATGCTTCTTCTATGGCTGGGTGTGAAAATTATAAGTGTGTATAGAAAAAAAGTAGGTGTATAGGTATTTTATCAGCAATACTAGACTAGCGGGCGTTGTGTGAAAAGTCTATAAATACAAAAAATATTAGATAAAAAATTCTGTTTACCGGGCCTACGCCTGGTTTTTGTAATAGCAATAAAAGAAAATGCTAGGTGCAGTAGTAAGGCCAAAAGGCATTTAATTGTAACAGTAATGGCCTTGAGGTGTCATGAACATAGTTTCGAGGTTGGAACCGAGTGCAACGGTTACAATTAAACCTTCTCTGGTAAATTTAGAAAGGTTTTTACTTAGTTGTGGTGGGTGTTAGGCATTTTTGAGCTTTAGCGCAAATACAGCTATGGCTGAAATTCACGTGACAAAATATGTAAACCTAACAAATTATATTGAAATTGAGATGTGTGAAATCAACATGACTGTCCAAAATCTCTATATTAGCATTAGTATGGAATTATAAATAGATACAAATTATTACACTTTCCACGTCTAATATTTCGGTGTACCGGTCTTTTTTGATTGATAGATTTAGCGAATGAATGTCAAAAAAGGATTCATTCGGTCTTCCTTTGTAAACAAAATTAATTACCACTCGCAGATTCATAATAGATTACTCACTACGGAACCAATTGGTAAATCAATGGCTACCAAGAACACCGTGTGTCGGCGGAACAAAAGCTGATGGTAATGTGTGTGGAACCTCATCCGCCTTCTAATTCAAAGATACTTTATGCCATGTGACTGTGATGACACCAGCTCTTGATAATTAGTAAGAAAGCTTTCGTCGAACAATGAAACTTCAGTATTGTCAGTGACAGGCGTCACAACTCAGTCGGTAATGGCTCTGCCTTCCGTGCTGTGGATCGTGGGTTCGATCCCCACTGAGAACAAACATTTGTGCGTGGAAAACATAGATGTTTGTTCTATGTCTGGGTGTTACTATGTATTATAAGTATATATTTACAAAAAAAATATATAAGTATTCTATCAGCCATCTAGTACCCATGTCACAAGCTTTGCTTAGTTTGGGACTAGAGGGCGTTGTGTGTAAAGTCCATGAATATTTATTTATTTATTGTTTATCTGTGTATTTTGTACATACATTTACGGAAAAAGATAGCTCTGAAGTACAACCCTCAATCATGACAAGTTAATTAGGTCAGGCTTTTAGGTCATGACCTACTATGTGTAAAATATTTGCACATCCTGCGATATAATGTTGTATTGATCTAATAGACATAGGTTTATTTGTTACATCACACATAGAAAAAAGAACATTAAAAAAAAATAGTAATATGTGCTACCTACTGCAACAAATTGGCTCCAGCTCAGCATTATGCTTCACCACCTGATGGCAGCTCAGCGCGGTTATTCTGCCGAAACCATTGATTAGGCCAATTGGCCCCGTGAGATTATTAGAAAAAATAATATAAATAAATACAGGTAAAAAGCTTGACCCGAAAAGTATTGGCATGTGTGGTGTGTGTGTGTGTGTGTGTGTGTGTATAAGAGTGCATGAGAATATATATGTATATATATATATATTTTTTTGGTTTTTTAATTGATTGAAAAAAAGGATGAGCAACATCGCTAAGAAATATCCCTTAGCGATATTTGCAAAAATTAAAAAATTGTTATAAAAACCAACCAAATTACAGTACGAATAGATAAATAACTACAGTTTTGCTTTAGTTCTGATATTACAAGCAACTTTATATTACGAACAGAACGTTATGTAAGAGTATCTTATGCCCTTTTGTCCTCATGGAACTGTACGTCGCTTAGCAATCACGCGTTTGGTAAAAATCGATGGAAACGTTGCAGAACGTTGCATTAGCATCGGGAACTTTGAATGAAACTAGCGATTCGATATAAGCTCGCAAGAAGGTCGACCCGATTGCATTTCGGGTATGGTCGGAGTATCAGCGGTAGAAACTAAAAACTAAGGGCGGCTTGCACCAGAATCACTAAACGTGTTTAACAGCTAAATTGATTTAAATCTGACGTATTTATATGACTTGACAAATCGCTAAATACTATTTAGTAGTTAAACGCGTTTAGCGATTCTGGTGCAAGCCGCCTTAAGGAAGAAATTATGAGGTTGAGCCATCTATAGTGTGAAAAAATCTTCGAGGTGAATAAGTTGAAATAAAAATATGACATCTTTTCAAGTGTCAAATGTTTTTTTTAATTAACAGATGCGACTACGAATCCAGTGATAGTACGCGTATAGATAAACTATGTTTATACATCATGAAAATGGTTGGTATGGGTAGTTTATATTATCTGTGGTATGGGTAAAAATTGTCTCTGGAATTTGTCCCCACAAATATTGGACGATAGAATTCGGATAAAAATCTTAGGTAAAATCCAATAGCACTTAATAATAATAATATGATCTTCTGATATTTTTCTCACAAGATTGGGCGACGGTTAATATTTTAATATCTATAAATATATTGTAGCGGACGTATTAAAATAACTTCCACGAGATTTTTGAGACGGATTCCGTAGTGACAGCTGCAGCTTTGTTATTTTGACCGTTTGTCAAAATATCTATTTTGATACTCTGTTGGTAGGTAGGTATATTTGTTTGAACTTTTTTTATAACTTTTAAACTGACAGCTACATCATTTTTCATCGTCATCACATCATTCAAAAACATGTTTGCACCAATGTGTATATTATCCAGAATAATGAGAAACATATATTATTAATTTTTATAAAGTAGGTAAACGTTATTGAGTGAGTTTTCATAGTATTATGGAGAATACTCTTGAGGGATAGCACTGGCTCTTTAGAACTAATTACTATAATAAAAACAGTTTTAAGTTAAGTTCCGAAATCAATACTCTCGAGAACATTAATTTAGGTAATTTTTGTAAGAAAAATATACTACTTAGCACGCAAGAGAATGTGAAACGCAAATACTCGACTTAGACTCAAAAAATGGTGTTACTCGTTGAAATTACACCTCAACACAGCAAATTATGACCGAATCTGATTATGGCTAAATAACCGATCGTAGGTAACACGAAAAAAACAAAATGGTTTTCAGTTCATCACGTTTCTTATCTAACCTTCAAACCGTCAAACCTTCTAATGTCCTCAAAACGACCAGACATTTTGCTGGACCAAGCTTCTTCATTCCAGCCCCCGTATGCCAATCTTTTGCTGTCAAGTTATATTTCACTGCCCAGTGTAATTTCTTCAGGTCACGTGGTACAATTTTGTACCCCGTGATCATTCTTTTTAGACACGTGACAGCAAAATATGCGCGAATACACATCAAATGACGTCATAATGTCACTATTTAGTCACAGAATAACTATGAGTTAGTATGAACTGACCATGATTTAAAACTTTGCAGTTCAACTTCGATTGGCATATTAGGCAGGGGCCTAATTCTCATTTCGGCAGTTTTACTAAACGTCAAAATGACATCGAAAACTCGTTTACCTAACTAGTGGATGAAACGAGATTTTGGCTGAGATATGGCATCATCCCTAGAGTAAAATATCTGCTGAACTGAGAATTAGGCCCAGGTGGCTTTCTGCCTAAAGGCAACCAACGCGTTCAGCTCGCGTCCGCGGGTTGGTGTTGATCAGTTGTTGGCCAATCAGAGGACGCATGGATGTGAACATTCGTCTGCTGATTGGCCAACAACTGATCACCACCGCGGACGCGAGTTAAACGCGATGGTTTGGCCTTGCCTTAAGCTTGCCATAGAGATGGCTCAAAGTGCAAGTGCGCTGTAACTCTGACCGCACCTTTAGTTCTTGAAACTATTTTCTATTTCAGCCGTTCAGCTGTTACCAGTCCTCACTTGTTGGTATGCCGATATAAATACGTACCGATGCCCATAAACCTATGAATCGCTCTGTTATTCGGCTCTACAAAGTAGATGGATGTAGAATAATGGATAGGTAATAAGAATGAAATATGAAGTATGCTGTTTGGAATAAACGTTGGTTTAGTTCTAGGTTTGCAAACAGTTTATTTACCTACCTTTCATCTGTATATTGGGCTTGATATAGGAGCTAAAACGACATATTTTGTTTATTTTTAAAGTCCATTGCCTCTAGACAAATTGACATTTTACAATCGCTAAAGACTCAGGCTACAGAATAAATGCGTGGATGACGCAATAGTTAAAAGATAATGTGATAATTCATTCATGTTCCTATACATTTTTGAAGTTTATTCTCTGGCAACTGTAGATTGTCAAAACCGCTAGAATTCCGGGCTTTTTGAACAGACTCTACATATCTTTAAATGACTGCTACATATATGTCTAACCATATCATGTAAAATGCAAAACTGAAAAATGTAGAAATAATTAATTGACCGAGCGAGCGAAGCGTCTCAGTTTCCACATTGGCCAAAAATGCGTTTATCCGGATGTCTGTTCTCCTCTACAGGTCGCATTTTTCAACCGATCTGGACGAAACTTGGTACACAGGTTATATGAATTATTAGATTTTTTTTGTCGTCGGGGATTTTTGATTGGGGGGAAAATAGGGGAGAAAAGAGGGAAAGTTTGCTGTAGCGTTATTTATCGACGGATTTCAATCAAATTTGAGAAGCACACGAAAGACTTCATTCTACACAAGATGGTGTAAAAATATTTCCAAAAAGAGGGAGTGGAAAGGGGAAAAAAGGGAAAATTATTTTTTCCCGGAAATTGACTTCTACCAATGTCAATTATTATTAGACTACACAGTCCTCTTCGCCTTTACGAGACAAATCTGTAGACACCAGATTCGACCTCCTAGGCTAGGACCAAGGGAACGCGAGTAATCGCTAAAACTAATTTTGCTCAAAAGTCTAAATTCAAGCACCTGAAAATCGATTTAGCCAGGGGAAAAGGGAAAGTGTCGGTTATTGCATGGTTATAAAAGCTTGCGAGGTCTATGTTCTCACAGGAGAACTAGTTTATTAGTAGTCAAACATTATGTTTAAGTAACACAATTTTTAAGACTGTTGTTGGACATGACATTATTAAGGCTCGTGTTCTGATAGACTAACTCAAGCATTTGAGTAAATATTCTCAAATATTTGCTTGAGTCAGTATCACTTATTGATCGGTAAAAACGAATACGGACCTAAGAATCTAGGTCTTAGATATTTAAAAGTGTTCTCTGCACAGATAATATATATTCAAACACCAGTTTTAAAATATTTTCTCGCCCGTCCGGAAATATTCCTGTCCCAATAGCGTAACGCCAATAGGGCATCAAATGAGGACAGTTCCCGTAGTTTAAAATAGACGACTTTTTAACCGAGCTCGTTTGATAGCCGGTTTACGACACGTATCGTGTAGCAACTCGCGTTTGTGTGTCAGACAACAAAATAGATCCCAAGGGCCTCGTCGAGAAAAAGTAATGATACCTCAGCCTTGGAACAGTAAATACTCTGTGGTTTTGAAAATAACCTCTCCTAGTTGACATTCTACAAGCACAAGCGAATAGAGCACATACCTTCGAATTCATAAACGATGTAGTAGTCACAACAGATCTTTGTCCCTCTGAAGTATCTGCGCAGAACCCATTTTTGGAAAATTGGAAGTAAGCCGAATTTTTCCACACATCAGTACATGCGCAATCGTTTGTTGCACCTACTGTTGTGCGTATTGTACACATTGGCAAAAAAGACTAGAAAAAATTGAGGGCGCCACTGTCTTTGCAATAAACCAATTCGTTCATTCTTTCGTATGCGAATGAATGAACGAGATATTTAATTCCGTTTCAAGACATTTTTGCCAAGCTTTAGGGGCATCTAGAAGCAAAAAAACAAAGATTTGGCAATTTGTTTAGTCTCTGTTTCTTAATTAGGGAGTTATCGAAACCTATGAAAATGTTTCGTTTTAGTTTTTCCCGTAGTTGAGGCTGAATGTGTTCAAGATCGTATTGATCAAGGTTCTGATCTGGGGCTTCAGAACAATCTAGGACGTTCCGTGAACAAAATACAATGCTAGAACAACTTAGTTTACCACAAAATGTTACAGATTCAGAAATACAAGGAATAAAAGGAGGGTGTTCGTTTGGGAACCATGTATATTCCTGCTGCATAGCAACGAAGCTATGTAGTTTGCATATATCCTTATCATTTTCTCTAGATCTCTTGCGCCATTCATTTGCTTTCAAGCCCACTGCAGTCCAGCCCATCACACGTCACATTACAAACATCTTTATTGTTATTATCCTTGCATAGTTGCATCTTTCTTCGGGAACGTGACATTTTCTGCAGATATCCGTATAAATTCCAAATGCGTTCGCCTCAAGTACCTAAATACATATAATCGAATTTGTAAGCATTATGCATGCGATGTAAGATACGATTTATTGTGGAAATACGTGCGTTGTCAGCAAATCGATGTACTGTGCGCGCTTGCTTGTTGCACTTTGCGCGCCAAAATGGCGCGTGTCAAGATGGCGGCCATGCGTGACTTTTTTTCACGTCTTTCCGCGTGTGCCGTGATTTTGGCCAGAGCTCCTGCGTGACGTAGCCGACCCAGTTAGGCACGCCAACCGGTGCCACGGCCAAGACCAGGCGGGCATCCCCAATGAACCAGAGCCAATATCTATAAAATAAATTGGAAACGCCACGGAATAAAGCCGGAAAAAAAATAATAATGAAGTAAGCGTGTGTGCGATGAGATTTGCCGCCAAAATTTTCAGGGTGAACGCACTCCAGTGTTTTGGCATGGCCCGGATGTTGGAAGTTGTCCTAATAGTTTGTTTGATGTGATGAGGCTTAGTTTTATCGACAATCGGTTGTGGTATTGATGACCGGCAAATTTATATTAGCTTATAAATAAAGTGTGATGTAGATGACTATGGTTTAGGTGTAAAACATCAAAGTCCACCATAGGAAAATTCATCCAACGCGTGATTACGCGCGATTGTCATTATCTAAAATGATTGAACTCAAGAATGATACATAGATAGATAGGAGGATGATAGCTAAATTTTACAGTGTATTGTGCCTTCTCAAAGATACAACATACATCTAGAGTTGTCCTAAAAGATAGGCTATCCTACGGCTGAAAGAGATTCCTAAAGGCAGTGGATGGCAGTGCACGAAGTGTAGACAAGAAAAATATAAAACAATCTAGCTCCATAATTACAAAGCGTCAGTACTCCCCACATCTATCAGCCCCCGTATTCCAATCTTTTGCTGTCAAGTTATATCTCACTGCCCAGTGTAATTTCTTCAGGTCACGTGGTACAAAATTGTACCACGTGATCATTCTTTTTAGACACTTGACAGCAAAATATGCGCGAAAACAAATTAAATGACATCATAATGTCACTATTTAGTCACAGAATAACTATGAGTTAGTATGAACTGACCATGATTTAAAACTTTGCAGTTCAACTGAGATTGGAATACCCCCCCTGCTGATCTCAATAAGACTGATGAATGAAAAAACAAGATCCTACGATGGGTTTACGTCACAGTCTTCGATCAAACAACTTTTTCGTACTATGATTTCATACCTCTCGGGGAATCCACTATCGTAGGCACCTTTGCCAACAATCTTACTATCCAGTTCTTTGTTGTTCTTGTATTAGCCAAATATTTGCTTAGGTACCGTAGTGCTGTGATAAATTTATGAAATGTTTTTTATCATTCTGTTTGGTGTGATCTAAACGAACTTCTTTGAGTAAACATTTTGATCTTCACAAAGTAATAGATTGTTTGACAAGCACTGTCTTTGTTTGATAGATTTCATGACTTTTAATTTCGCATTTTTAATATTAGTGGGATGTACATTGTTCTCCATGTCCAAACTTTGGTGCCTATATTGAAAATTGAGCATCGATCCAAAGAAACAAAGTAAATGGCCCAAGTAAATAGCAAGTCAAGTTGAACATCGAATGGTTGATAATCATAAAGCCAAAATTAAATAGCTGAAGGTCAAGAAAAATGCTCCGAATGAAACATCAACAGTGCCGTGCCGTTGACCTACTCCAATCTGTGTCCAAAAAGATAGTACAAACGTGGATCGCCAAGGAATCCACGTGGCCAGAGGTCCTGCCAACTGGGCTCCGATCCCGTGGGAACTGGCATCGGCGGCTGCATCGTCCGCCAACTCAGTGTTATGACTGGACGATACTGGCTCATTATAGAGAGTTGGTAGAGGAAAGTGTCGTTAACCTGGAGATCAAAGGGTTGCCATTATTAAATGAATCACTTTACTCATTAATTTTCATCGATATAAACGAAGCAGTTCTAATTATATCTACTTGAAACTGTAACCTTACTGAAGCACGAATACTTTCAGGTTATTTTTCATGACACTTATTTTGGTCTTTCTTTCTCGTGATCCTATCGCACTTTAAATAAAAACTTTTTGAACGAAAACTCTATTTACCAGTTCTATTAATAAAACGGTATAAATTCCATATTTTTTACCTATAGAAGTTGAATGAAGGCGCGTGGTAGGAGGTCCTGCCAACTCCAGAGTACCTACGGGCACGTCTGCAGAGCTGGCCAACTAAATGTTTTGACTGGCGTGTGTTTGTGTACAGCTGAGGTTGGGTTAGGGCATGATTCTGATTCGTCATGAGATGATTTTTTACGAAAGATTTGAATTTAAATTACAACAAACGACTTTTTAATATTTGGCAGTGGATTTTTGTGAGGTAACTAATGCTACAGTTAAATACCTACCGCAGACTTGTAGCTATATTTTTTTAGAAAAGTGATTGTTTGATAGATGGAGACAAGACTTTGTATTCTGTAGTATTGCAGCCTGTTTAACAATGTTTAATTCAATAAACTACAGAAGCGACTCGATATGTTTATTGCAATTCCGTATGCATACTTTCTAATGCTTATTTTATTATAATGCCACACAGATACTGCGGTTCGAATCACTTTGAATACGATTTACCTCTATCCTCAAATCCTCTCAAATATTTCCACGAAAGTAGTAACTCGTAATAAAACAAACAATCGAAAATTCCTGTACAGTATTGCCAACTCGAGGGCCTAATAAATCAGACATGCTTTTTGCATTATGATTCAAGTAGCACACGCAATAGGTACCATCAGCAAAAGTTCTGCCTTACCACCTTAAGGGTGCATTTTCTGTGAACTGACTAGCCGTTAATTTTTGAATACCAATAGAAGCAAATTATTTCGGGTGTAAAAGTTATGAAAACAATGGAACGTCATAAAAATAAATAGATGTTTAGGTCTCTGGTTGGTCAAAACAAGAAGACAAAAGAAAAAGGCGAGGTCAGGTAGCTAACTGCTTGCAAGCGAAACAGTTTCAAAAGTGGTAAGGCGGAAATTTTGCCGATAGTACGTTCTTACGTGCGGTGAATTGCAGTGCATGGGAGATTTTTCAAACAGTTTGTTATATGTGGGCTTATTTCATCAAAGCATTGATAAAATATGACGAGTTCCTTGCATCAGTCTAATGCTTAATTAGATTTCAGTACGAACAGTAACTACCATCAAATTTCAAAAATATAGGTTAGGTACCTACTGAGCAAGACATGATACTTCACAAACCTCTTCAAATAATTTTAGACGCGTTACATTTGTAAAAATATTTGGAAATAAAAAGAAGTTCAATTACTTCCCAATTTAAAGATCTCGATGTCTGGATTGTATAACCTGAACGTTCTTGTCTGCAAGCGCTTTTGTATGTAAATAAATGTATCAGTCGATATTAATAATTAATGTTAAATGTGTAAATAATTATTTGTTTCATTCGATTTTGGTTTAATTCAGACAACTTTATGTGCAGATATTTGAATTTCCAAAGAAAATTTAATATTTACAAACTTACATTTATTTTCTTCAGTATAGATTTATTTCTATTCAGAGACACTCCAAAATTGCAATTTTGCCTCTATCATAATGCAGATATTCGTTCATGTCTAAATATAAAATAAGTGCTCTAATCACGCAAAAAGTTGTCTGAACTAAATAACTGCAATTCAAAGATCAAATAAAATAGAGTCAATCCTACTAATCTCATACTTGTAGACTTACTAAAGTTTTAGTAAATGCATTCCAAATCGAAATCAATAACATTCAGTAAAGAGATCAAAAGATAATACCACGTTGGGCGCCAATTTAGAATTCGTTGGGCGCCAATATAACACCCTTACTAAAACCAGTGTTCCACTATTTGTTTGTTCACAGGACGAGTTCCATCCGTTCATAGAGGCGCTGATGCCATTCGTAAAGTCCTTTTCGTATACTTGGTTCAATTTACAAGCGGCCAAACGAAAATATTATAAGAAACACGAAAAACGGATGAGTCTCGAGGAGGAACGGCATACTAAATATGAATTACAGGTAAAACAGTTTTATTACAAATAGTGTAAGGTTACATTTCGACTAACAGACCTTTTCAGGTAAGACCTTGACCACAATTCCGTTTATTTGTAAGTATTTATTTGAAGCTGCATTGGATACTATTAAATCGTGATATTCAGCCAGAGCTTTTACGGTCGTATTGTTGGGCTAATGCGCATTGCTATCACAAATACAATCTATATTTAGCACTTGATACCGCAAACACACTAGCGTGCAGCGATACTCGTAGGGATGTTGATACGTAAGACTACAGCTACAGACGTATTGTGGAAAGGTATGGTTTATGTGTAAATGGTAGAAACATAACGTTGATTGAAACATATCAAGACAAGTTTTAGAAATGAATTAAGTACCATTTAATACCAGAGGTACGGGGACCAAATTACCTTTAAAAGTAGGTAATTGTAGACATGTAGAGAACAAAAATTTCGCTACGTTACATAACATTGTGCAACTCGTATCTCAATCTTACTTCCCAATCGTAATGTTTCAGAACGAAAAAGCAGAAGTGAAGCAAAAATGGGCTTCACGGCTGCTCGGCAAGCTACGCAAGGACATCACGCAGGATTGCAGAGAAGACTTCGTACTGAGCATCACGGGGAAGCGGCCGGCGGTATGCGTGCTGAGCAATCCAGATCAGAAGGGCAAAATGCGACGAATAGACTGCTTGCGCCAGGCTGACAAAGTAAGTAATGGGCACCTCTAGGTCTTGGTTCAAATCAAAAGAAGAGTCGAAAATTTTCATTTACTATTTACGACTGTACCGATGTTGGTTTTTGGTGTGGGTTCTGTGGCATAAGTATAGCTTACTCTTGTCCCACATTATATACTCGTAGCATACAACAAAACAGACCAGATTTACTACTGAGTGCTCTAACCGCACCAACCTTCAACTATAATCAGAATCAGCTATTTACACAGAAAAACAAATCGCTCCACACAGTGCCTCTATGCAAAACCATAAGAAAGGAGTGTATTTTTATGCTGGTTTTCTCACTTGTATGCTAACCTTCAAATACTTAAATTCCAGGTCTGGCGGCTGGATCTTGTAATGGTGATCCTATTCAAAGCCATTCCCCTTGAGAGCACGGATGGCGAGCGACTCGAGAAGCATCCAGAATGTACGCAGCCGGGACTCTGTGTGAACCCCTACCACATCAACGTGTCTGTCAGGGAGTTGGACCTGTATCTAGCTAACTTCATCAACAGCTACGGTAATGGGAGCGACGGTCTACCAGGTCTCTCGCTCAAATATGATACGCTTTTAGATTTAGAGGACGAACGCTCTAGAGTTTTAACCTTTATGTTTGAACAAATCTCACTGAGAAAAATGTCGCAAACAAAGAAAAATTACTCGGTTGACACTGTCATACACAGTCAGTGGTTTTTCTCATCGTGACGTCATCTCACCCAGGGATATTTGTCGAACGTTTTTGATCATGATCTCAGAGTATTTTTTACCTTATTATAGTTGATGTCAGGAGCATTCGTTTTCGTAATATATTTTTAAGTTGCATTAGCTGTATAAGGCTTTCAATTTTTTTACTAAGGTTGTATTGTTTATTCAGTCACTAAGATTACGTATTTTAGAGAAAGTCCTTATTTGAGATTTTGTCGTATAAAAAAACATTTTTTTTAATTTAGTCTTGAATTTACAGATGGATAATACACATTTATCTATTTATGGAAGTATAAGTTATTTAAAAATAGTTTATTCATAAAGTGCTTAAAATTATTTTCACGCGGTAGGTATATCCATTTCGAAAGTTGGTTAAAAGTAGTGTTTTTGATTATTCAGTTTGGTTTGCTTGCTAGCGTAGCGTATAACCAGCTGATATGTTTCAGATATTCTAAGCGGTTCTCTTTCGCCTCACCCACCTAGGGATAAAGAGAACGAACACGAGGCTAAGACGAAAGGTAACAGCCGATGGGGTAACGTCGGTGTTGTGATTCTGTGTGTCGTTTAGTTTTGTGGCAATCGGATTACTTGGTATCTTATCAACAGCCATTATTTTCACAAAGAAGTTAAAAGAAAAAAA
The DNA here is from genome assembly GCA_947859175.1 of Gandaritis pyraliata. Lineage (NCBI taxonomy): Eukaryota > Metazoa > Arthropoda > Insecta > Lepidoptera > Geometridae > Gandaritis > Gandaritis pyraliata. Next base: position 6,162,132 of record OX401875.1, on the reverse strand, counting down.
ATGTTACAACAAAATTTTATTAATTGGCGCCCGAACAGGGGCTGCCCCGTGGTGGGCGCCAACATTTTTCAACTGAAGCGAATTATGCTTTTTAAGGTCAATAGCTAATAACTCGCCTATTCAAAAGTAGGCATATATTTCTACCCACGCTGAACGGAGAAGCTTCAATAATGTGTGATAAAAATATACAATTTCTGTATTAAATAGTTTGATTGCCTCAATGTCAAAATTGTTTTGTTCGTGATTGGTACTGCACAACACACTGTTACATAATTATTTTTTGCATTTTGAAACCAAATTCGTCCTCGTATTGGCTTGCACTTACACATACACTTCCATGCTTTTAAATTGAAAATTTTGGAATAATGCTCGTTTGTATTGTAGTCGGTGTTCCTTCTCTTTTAAATCTTGATGTTTTTATGTTGAATGCTATTTTAAAATATAAAAAAACCGAGTAACTCAAAACCTTATAGTGAGTAGCTATATTTATATTTTTTGGGATAAAATTGCACTGCGGAATATCATTCTGGATCAAACAACGCATAGTGCATAGTAAAATGATCTTTTTATAGAGATCAGTAGTTATAAGTTAGGGGTGAAAATGGAGTTTTTGTGTTTTAAAAAAGCATCAACATAATTCTAATTTTGTTACTCTAGATCTAATTTTGTGATTATTTTTATTAAAACAATAACCCTGTAAACAAACAGGCATCGTGTTAGCTGTCCCTATTAGTATTTTGCGATTGTATTTCACTATTTTAAAGTTATTCGTGTCTATTTTTAATTTTCGAATGATTCTTTGTCCTCAAACAGAGATTGTCTAGTACCTACATTAAAGTAATTGATCTCTTAATTGCTGAAATTAATTTCATAAGTGAGAACTGCTGAGTGGTGGTGACATTCGTTGAAATATTTATTTCTGTTACTAGACATCTCTTTAGTTCAGACTTGGCTTTTCATAAGAAGTGGAATTTCTGGTACGACACTGACACGATATTACAATGAACATGTAATGTAGGTTGCTCGAACAAAAACATCGTTGTCGTGCCTATACGTTGTACTAGTTAAATGTATGATATCGTGTAAATTGTCGTGTCACTACCAGTGTGAAAACACCTAATTGATAAGACACTTCTTATGAAACAAAAGCCGAGCAGTCCCCAATAAGGCTCAATTTTGTGAGATGCCGTTGTTTTAACGTGATGATATAATGATGGATTTCAGGCTATAGCCACAATCCATACAACGGGGTAATTTGCAACGATATTATTCTAGCGACCGGAGTCTTCTCGTCGAAGGAACTGTGGAAGTTGTCTAAAGGTATGTCTGTTTGTTTATTCTGTGTGGATGCTATGAATGAACGATCAAAGTGATTGCTTAGAAGAGGCATTAAAATAGTACTAATTTTTAAAGCTACTTTGCGTGAATACTTATCTCATTCATTTCTTAACTAACATCAACGTGAATTTTCGCCTTTACTCTAGATTTAAAACTGTGATGCAAATTGTGACTTATTATAAAATTTTGTCTTATAATAACATAATTAAAGCAATCTTTTATTAAAAATGAGTTACCACTACCTAGGACAATAAGTACTATTGCGTGAGAATGACTCTCGGTTTTAGATTAGTAAAAAAACGTGCACTGCGTTCTAGAATGTTTCAATTATAGCACGTACCCTGTCCATGAATATTTATTTATTTTATTTACTAATACGTGTACCTAAGCCAGTGCACGCGTCATGTTTTTCTTGGCTGAGGGTCGTGGGTCCTTTGAATCATCTTCATTTCTGATGTTTCACCAGCCACTTGTCTTTAGCGTTGTGGAAGGCATCTCGTGTTTTTTCGCGCTCATGGTAAACCCTAAAATTCGTCTGTATTGTAATTATAAAATACTATTTAAAAAGTGTATTTTTTATGTGATCTAGACATATTATGTGCTCACGTATCTCAATTACAATTTGTTCACAATCGTCCGAAATGGACAACGGCCAGCAATTCTGAAAATTGCAGTTTATGCGACGTGTACTGAATTTTAAATGGATCACAAACAACTAAACCATAAATTAAATGAACCATTCAGATAAATGGTAATATAATTTTATTGGTGACTAATCAGTGGTATCAATTAGTATCTCGACTTTTTAGATCAATTAATCTGAATGTGTTACTTAGTATAGGTAGGGAATTAAAAGTAGGTAAAGCTTTTTTTTATCTCGAGTTGCTGGCGTCATTTCAAACAAAACAAGCCCATGGTAAATTTGGTAATGGATTATACATTATACCTAGTTCCATTGTCATTGTGAAGGGTAATAAATACTTTGAAGTTTCATTTTTGAAACATTCAAGCCTGGTATAAAATTAAATAGGTACACCTATGCATTGCAACACAAAATGTAATCAAACACTATAATTTTCGAAGGCATTTTGAGTAGCCGACTAAATTAATTTCTTCTGCGTCGAAAGCCTTCTCTAACCCAAGGTCTTTACTTCCAGCATCAATCCTCCAGGAGTCAGGGTCTGAGTCTCCAGGAGAAGGTGGCATTAAGCTGGAGTCGTCCTATTACTGCGGTTACAACAGTCCAGCGCCACCAGCCTTCGAGCCTCCTGCTGAACGCGCTCCTAGTACCATGCTGGTACCTCAGTGTTTCAGTCAGTACCAGTTTCATAACCTCAAAAATATTTACAAAGATGATTCATGGTACACCGTGCCGGGTCCGAGCCGTATCCGAGTCGTCATTGAATTTGAAACTCTGTTTGTATGACGCTACAGCTGAATATCGGGATTTATCAAACACGGATGTGTGCGGACCGACGACGCCGAGGTTTCGTGAGTCTGTATATTCAGCTCTATTCCGTTATAAATAAAGTTCAAAAGTTGGACTCGGACACGGTCCGGACCCGGCACGGTGTAGCATGAGTCATCCTTCACCTTATCGCCTGGCGAGGGGTAAATGTCAAACAACCTTCTCGCTCGCACATTTCAACATTTTTGAAGATATAAGATAACTAGTTATCTCAGAGGATTTTTTTTCCTTACAGATAACCGCGGTTATCTACGAGGAAAAAAAATTCCTTTGAGATAACCAGTTATCTTAGAGGAAAAAAAATCCTCTGAGATAACCAGTTATCCAGTCTTGGTTATCTGTCAGGAATAAGCCATAAACTCACTGAATGTAATTATGCAAAATGGCAAGGCTTCACGGCCTAGAGAATAAAAATGTTCAGCAAAAAATATCGATCTGAACAAGTTTTCCGACCAAAATATGTGTTCATTTGATCACATTCGTGCATTTTTTGGTCAGAAAACTTACTGATCAAAATGATATTTTCGCTGAATCTTTGCATTGTTATTCTCTAGATAGTGAAGCTTTGCGAATTGGCAAAATGCTAATAAGTGCGAACAACATCTGTTCGTATAATAAAACTCTGCGAAAAAAACCACCAAACATCTGCAATTACAAATCAAAACAATGCAAATAAATACAATAATTCCTCGATTCGTATGCGCACCTCGCACGTGCCGTACACCGAACAAGTGGCAGCCGCTCTAAATATAGTAGCCACTGGCACAGTAAGAAGGTAGGTAAACAGTATTTATGCTACATATCATGCAGTTTATAGATCTTCATGGTATTTGGTAACGGTCCGTTTTTTAGCACTGATCGGACTAAACCATAGATTTTTGACAGTTTTTCATGAAAAAGAAATCAGCAGGGGTATTCCAATCTCAGTTAAACTGCAAAGTTTTAAATCATGATCAGTTCATACTAACTCATAGTCATTCTGTGACTAAATAGTGACATTATGATGTCATTTAATTTGTTTTCGCGCATATTTTGCTGTCAAGTGTCTAAAAAGAATGATCTGAAGAAATTACACTGGGCAGTGAAATATAAGTTGACAGCAAAAGATTGGAATACGGGGGCAGGCCTCTGCATAAATGATTTATACAGCGTCAGGGGTCACTTTTTATCCATGCTCCGATGACCGGGACGCTGTAGTGCCTGGGACATGATTTAGATGGAATAGGCTTGCCCAGCACCGGAAAGATAAGGTCAATATATGTGCGGAGCTGACTAAGCCGCAGGTTTCACCACGAATGAAGGTTTTTATGAGAATCTATGCTTGTGTACGAGTAACAGCTTTTTTATGACTGCGTAGTTATGAAACTAATTTTATAGTGACACTTACTTCATCAGCCTATTGTGTGCAGTGTACCCACTGCTAAGTATTTTTCTCAACTTTATTATGGTAGTTTATATTCTTAGGTTCCTATATACGTCATTTCAGAGCCAGTTCTACACGATCCGGTTACTCCATTTTGGTCGAGCTTTGACGTAGTTGCTCTACTGTTTCGTACTAGGAACTGTGACGTTGAATTAAACTGAATACAATTAGCGATGAATCAACATGTCGCTGAACTCGAAGGTACTATCTAAACAAAAGCGATGGAAAACGAGTAGAATGAATAATTTTATGATGTTACTGATAATTTTAACGACAATCATATCCATGTAGCATTTTTACACTCTGTACAGACAACACTTAACTACCTAATATTTCGGGATTTTCATAAATAAAACATTACTTACTTTTTGGTATTTAATAGGTGTCGGTGACGATAAATCTCCTTAAAAATCACCAGCCATTTGATTTCGGCCTTTTACAGTGGAAGGCCCCGTTTAAGTTTTTAGGGTGTACGACCTGTACTTCTCCACCCATGACTGTCAAAAATATAACTTCTAAGTCGTGTTTATTTTTCCAGGTATCCCCCACAGTTCAGCAGGGTTGAGCTCTGCCCAGTCCCCTTTGGTGCCATCCAACACAATATTCTACCAGCACGCGCCGCCCACTTCTGAATCTCATTCTACAGGTAGCCATTGTTTTAGTTCAGTGGTAAACTGTCATCATTGTTCATGAAAAGAATCCCACTGGCTGCGCCAGAGAAATCTACCGGCGCAGCCGTCCTGGATTAATTTATGTAAAAGTTAAACAGTTAAATTTATAAAGTAGGAACGGCCATCATAAAAATCGCTCCAAAAGCAATCAAAATCGAAGCCAAAAAAGTTTGCATTTATAACAGATTTTAACAAAAACAAGGGTCATTTGTAACTATCACTTTGCAGTAAGTAATGTTTTGTAACAAAAAAGAGTCCCACTCTAACTTCTTGTAAAAAGTATTGAAACTATTTGTTTTTGAGTTCATCACGAGTACCCATGATCACCACCATAAAGGTCCCGAATCAGGCACGGGGCCTAAAAGAGTATACAAATAGAAATAGAGCATTACTATGTTGCAGCCTCGGACTCTTTGTCGAGCCAGCACGCGAAATACGATGGCGCTCCTCAGGACTCTTTGGGAGACTTTGTGACCTTCGTGTGTCAGGAGCCTGGTGATGTGCAGCAACTGCAGGTGAGATTAAAGCTTCGGACCTGGTTTTATGGTCTATTTTTTGATGTCCTGACAGGTAGTAGTAAGATTCTTTGTCGAAGAGTTCGCCCGGCGAAGTACCTACTACCAATTTCTGCTTCAAACAGCCATGCCCAGATTGCTGTGTTCAGATTTGAAAGGTAAGTAACAAAATTAGGCACATGAGAGCACCATTACGACTCAGAGTAAGGAGACTGTGCAATGCCTCACAGGGACACGTTCTGAGTGGAAATGTGCTGGTAGGTAATGCATTGTTATAAGCAGAAGCTTTGTTTTTTCACTGATTTCAGTCAAAGTTGAATGAGCCATTTCAAAACCTGATGATTGTTTTCCTGTGTTCCAGTTATCTCGAAGTCCAAAGCCAGCGTACTTCAGCAGCTCGATGTTACCACCTCCCCCACTGCCGCCGATGGCTCGGCCTGTTGCTATCATCAGATCAACAGGTAAGACAGACATCAAAGACCGAAAACTAGCCATAGACCAAAGGATTATCTACACTGCTTAACCACAACTTTGGTCAGGTAAGGCGCTTTTATACATTCCTCGTGTTTATCAGGAATACCATGATAGAACATCAGCCAATTGCTTGGTTTGGTCTATGTGTTCGACTACAAATTATGGTGTTCGAAAAAGAAAACTTTCTTTATTGGAAGCGAGTATGGAATCTCCTCTGCATCTCCTCTGCGTTGCTTAATTTGGGACTAGAGGGTGTTCTATAAAATGTCCATGAATATTTATTTATTGAGTCTGCGGGCTGGCCGTACCCAAAGAACGTTTCTTTTTATTAAGGTTTCTATTCTATTCCCTTCACTATCACCAGTTATTATCTTCCTACTTCTCACCGTTTTGGTTGTATGTAAGTATAGTATAATAGTATAATTATTACATATGAAATATTTATATAGGTATTTATATATATATATATATATGTTGATATATCTTTTGTGTTCTTTTTCTTTTTTTTTATGTATAGTTATGTATTAATTTAAATTTTTAACTTTTAGTACCTACCTTTAAAAAAACACGCCACACCATCTTTTTGCACGCCCAGGAAGACTGGCAGACAATGCTCTTAGCATTAAGTCCTCCTAGCACTACCTATTTGTGTGAAATTTTAAAATAAATAAATAAATAAAGAACATAACTGCCCCCGTATGCCAATCTTTTGCTGTCAAGTTATGTTTCACTGCCCAGTGTAATTTCTTCAGGTCACGTGGTACAATCTACCACGTGATCATTCTTTTTAGACACTTGACAGCAAAATATGCGCGAAAACACATCAAATGACGTCGTAATGTCACTATTTAGTCACAAAATAACTATGAGTTAGTATGAACTGACCATGATTTAAAACTTTGCAGTTCAACTTTGATTGGCATCTGATGCTGAAGTTGATATTTTGTGATATTCCAGCGAGTGAGCTGGTGGGTAACAGCGCGGGAGGGTCCCCGGCGTCGCCCGAGGTGCGCTCCCCCCCCACCTCCCCGCGGCGCCGCTCCCCGCACGCGTACAGAACTGAACACCCCCCCATATCGCACTTCAACCACTTCCATCCGCAGTCGCAGCAGGTAAGCGTTTTCAAAAATTCGAAACCTTTTTACAGTTCTAAAATGTTTTTGTTCTTGGTCGTATACTTACCTAAATTTTCAGAAAGTAGGTACAATAAAAATGTTTTGTTTTCTCCAGATGTTCACATACGGTTCTCTGGGGCTGGGCAGCGGGGCGAGTGGGGGTGGGGCGGTGCTGTCGGGGAGCGGGGGGGTGTCGCCCCCCGGGGGCCTCGGACTTTATGCGCCTAGGGCTTCTACTAGAGCTCCACCTAGGTATACCGACCTCCTTGCCTCAAAGAAATCACTTTCAGCGATAAGGCCGTGTATTGTACTTAATCGTTATATCTAAGTTGTCTCTCAAACGCTCATATTATGTACAATAATATGTTCTATCTATCTATTCTTCAAGCTTGGCTTAGTTTGGGACTAGAAGGCGTTGTTTGAATTTTTTCGAATCAGTTAATAAATGACGTAATTCCGAAGTAACAAACACATGTCTGTTACCTATATAACCTCCTGTTTTTGAAGTTGGTTAAAATGGACGAAAATAATGGCAAAAGAAAACCCCAGCCAGTTTGAGATAACAGTGAGATGATGCAGTAAAGTGGTGTTTACTTATCCAGATGGAACGCACCATTCCCTACCCTGGAGGAAGAGTTCAACATGATGGCCGCACCCGCCGGGCCGGAACACGTTGTCTTGTTGGATGATGGTAAGCTGCTTTTATTGCTCTTTCCTTACCTAGACCAGAGTAATCACGAACAAATCTGACAGTCGCCGCGTTACTTAAACCATTTGAATCATATTGCGCGTCAACGCCAGCTCGACTGCCGAACGTGGTAGCGTCACCGCGCAGTGTATCTCAAATCATTTGAATCATATTGTGCGTCAACGACAGCTCGACTGCCGAACGTTATAGCGTCACCGCGCAGTGTATCTCAAATACGCTAGCGTTCCGATACGTTTACGATTGTCACATTTATTCGTGACCAAAATACAGTACTAGGGCCTTAGCCCAGTTGGAATTCTACAATCGCTTAAAAGAAACAAAATTACTTTTTTGCCCCCGACACAAAAACGACAGGGTGTTATAAGTTTTACGTGTCTGAGGCATCGTAGCTCCCGAAAGGATAAACCGATTTTGATTTTGATTGAAAGCTGAATTAGCCGGGAGTGTTCTTATCTATGTTTGATGAAAATCGGTCCAAGATGGCCGCCGCCACAAAATGGCGAATTACATATTTTTCACAACTCCCACAATATGGTATCAAAGACGGGGGTTTTTTTTAATGTTAATTTAATTACTGGTCTAAACGATGAGTTATGCATTTTTTAGTTTTTATTCTACAGCGATTGTAGAATGATAGCTTAGCTACAAGGGCTCATCTTCATACCTGGAGATAAGTTATATTAGGAAATATGAAGTAGATCTTTTTTTGTGGCTTTAACATCATTGCAGACATGGCTTATGCCTAGTGTAGACTACCTATCAGCAAAATTCATTATAATATTCCTTGTAAGCTCTGTAGTGTCTTGTCTAATGTTTTGAAGGGCTTAAGATTTACCAGCTACATTTTAAAACGTCAGGCATATGAGACTAAACATCTTTATGTCAGTGATGGGCGCAGTGCAATGCATCACAGGACACGTCCTCAATGGATGTGCTCAGTGAGACAGTGCATCGTTGTAGGCAGTGGTTACCGTTTAACATTAGGTAGGCCATCGGCTTGTTCCATTTAGTGGTATAAAAAAAACTTTCTGGCGCCGCACAGTGATGCTCGCATTGCTGTGTTCCAGTTTGAAGGGTATGGATGCAGGTGCTATTATTAGCACAATCTCAATGATGGACGTGTGATGCCCCACAGAGCATTGTCTGAACGGACGTGGTCTGTGAGGTACTAAATTGTTAGATATAGGCAGAAAAAGCTTTGGCTTCAAGCAAATATCATTTCACAGCCGATTCATTCCCACCAACCATTTAAAAGTTTCAAAATAACGCTGTGCTATCTGATAATACTACTAACTTGTTTACTTTAATAGGTCTAACGCAAAACCTAGTGGAGGTGACAACAGAAACGCAAGTCCCTAAAATTTTGTACTTGATTGGCTAAGAACAGCACTATTTTGAGACACCACGTCACTTTGGTACATCATCGTAGTATTTTAGTAGCAGAAACTATATATTTTTTTGTTTCTAGTATACTATTTTCACAACATTTAATATTAAACACTCGAAAAAACATGGTTCAAATGCCATATGCGCCGTATTGGGGCAAATATTTATAAACCCTTGAAACATTTGTCTTGTCGGTAAAATTGAACCCACACATAGAACTTACTTGAGAAAGCATGCAACTCTTTATAGAAAAATGCAATATTATATGATTCTCAGTCCTCGTTCTTATGTAGTGCATCTTGGGAGAGCCTTATATTCAGCAATGGATTAATGATGATTTCTGTAAATTGTAAAACCTCTTTGGTCCGATCATAATCCACCTTGTTGCCAGAACATTGCAGACTTACCACGAAACCTGTGACAAACTAAATGCAGTCCTCTTTACAGAGCGGTTCTTTCAATCCAGCGTGATAACTTCCGAAGCTACAGCGATGGACACGACCTCTGTCGGCCAGGCCGTGGGCGTCGACACTGACGACATCGCACCAGATAAAGCCCCAGATCTCCGCTCCCCGTGATCTACGCCCCAAACCGTCGAATGCGACCAGACTGATAGCGTCAGTCAACTGACAGATGCGTCAAGTTATCCATCAAGCTACTCAACAGTCCTGCGCTGGACGCCCGCGCCGCTGCCGCACTGGCGTCCCGTCTCGCATCGAAGTAACTAGCATGACGGCGGTCCTTGGGGTACCTATAATTATGTACATAATGTAGTCAACTTAGTTTCCGCGTCGACTGTCCGTACAAAGCGCAGTGACTTTGTAACAGCGGCTTGCGATATTCAAAATAACGCCATCTATTAGCAGCGTTGGAACTACGGACAGTCGACACGGTCCTGATTATTGAATAAGGCGAACAAAATACAATACTCCAACGATAATTAAAGTATAAAAATACTTATAAAAATAACGTTATATTCTAATATTTTTATAGAATATAAAAAGTACGATTATGATCAAGCCTTCCAGTAATTTAGTGACAAAAATTAAAAAAAAATCAGCTTGAAATTTTTATTTGCTGAGCTGTGAGACAGATTAGAGGAATTTGAAATGCTTCCATTATTAGCGTCAAAAATGGTTTCGAATTGACGAAAGTGTGATATTATAAGTTGTTTTTGTTTCGTTGTTGTGTGTTTTGTAATAAAAAGAGAATAGGATAAGTGTCGATTAGTGTAAAAGTATTTTTTCTTTAATTTATTGATAATTTAAGAAAGACGAGCCTTGCTTATGAAACTAGTTTAGTTGTAAAGTTAGTAGCTAACAGTCTAGAAGATTTGTTTGTATTCTTGATAAGAATTTTAATTTTGAACCGATACGAAATACTTACTCATAGTGAATCCATAAGTACTTAATTAGAGAGTTAAGTCGTGGTCAGAATTCGTCATTGAAAATATAAACAAATCTAGTAACGTAGATCGACAAATGGTCGAAGGACATTTTATAGGTGCCTTTCATAAAGAAAACTTATAGTAACTTACACTTAGGTATTTGTAAACGTAGTATTCATTATTAATCCATCCGCTCATAACTATAACTTTGATAATTCTTTGAGACCTATTTTATGTAGATGTCTAAAGAACTGACAAACGTTCTCTTTGGCACAAAGTAGTATTTTCATCTCATACCTAATTATGTAAGTCCTCATAGTTTTTTATTTGTCATTCTTATGCATGTTTTGGTTCAGTGATCGTGGCCATACGAGATAACTAGTCATTAGAGGTACAATGTAAATTTAATGTTAAAATATTTACATTATTCGCTCCTTACGTCTATTCGTAAGGAGCTCGAAACTAAAAATTGTGGCCAAATTACAAGTAATGAAATCCAAATATATATACACGATTTTATAGTTATAGACCTACGTGTGTAAGGTACAGTTAAGTTGGAAAATTCGTAGCTAAACGTGGTGATAACGCATGTGACTTGAAGATTTAAAATCTAAAAACTACGGATTTTACTTTTGGTTTTTTCATTTGGACATCGGCTAAAGTTTACCATCATATGAACAGGGCTCTTTGAAATACCTAGTCAATTTGATTTCGTTAAAGTTTAGTACTTAGCTGCTGCCACAACAGATAGTGACATTAACTACCTGTTTATATGTTGGTGAATAATGGCTAAAACATCACAAGTAAGACTCATCGGTTTTGTTACTCTGGATTTCTCATTAAATACATCGCATCTTTTCGAATCACCATCACAAGGCCTTTGTATGTTTATAAAATATAGAAAGATAGTTCGTAGGGGACGTAGCAATAAATGACAAGCAATAATTTATTAAAAGTGTAATTACAGAAAGCTTTAGGGAAGCTAGAGATCGGTACTGAAATTAGAATGATCCTATAATCGTAAAAGTTGACTCGCAAAATATTTTTTCTATAGAAAGAAGGCAGGACTGGGTTCTATGTATAAAATTGATATAAAAAATAGGAAAGCATTTTGGTACAATGATAGCTATTTCACAAAAAAGGTTAAATTAGATTATATTACGGCTGTAATAGTTCAAATAGGCAGAAAAGCGAAAATTAGTCAATTGCTAGCTATAGAAGTTAGTAGAAGAATATAAAACCTAGAGGAATTAAATTGTATGACACTATGGCTTGTGGTTTAAGATTTCGTCGTAATAAAACCTGGACAGATGACCTTGTAATGTGGTAAAGCAAAATAAAATTGGTGACGAATTTAAAAGCTCATTGGTGCCGAAAATTCTAGACTGTGATTCAATTTGTTCATTCTGAACGTGTCTTATATTGAAATAGTTGTTTTGTATGATTGGCAATTGCACGGGATGTGCTTAGAAAATGGATAATGATACAAAAAACTAACTGTATTAAAGTGTTTCGGAAAGAAACAAGTAGGTATGCATTTGTTGACAGAAGATTAACAGGTAAAGGAAAGCTGAGGTTAACCTTTTTTACAGCGTCGTAGATTTGGTAGTAAACTTTCATTTCATAGCTTTGTTATTTTTTTGTGACAAATATAAAAAATTAAGTAACCATCGATGTTGTATCTATAAAGTTACCTACCAAGATTTGATACTCATTAGGAAATTGTATTTGTCACAACTTGTAATTTGTTTCATTTAGTTTATTTAGCACCATTGATACGATATGGAGTAATAATGGAATGCCTAAACATTATGTGCCTTAGATACAACAATATTGTATGATATTTATGATGCGTTCTATACAACGTGCTAACTAGAAATAAATGATTAACATTATTTTGAATGCCAGGACTTTGTATGGTTATCTTCATTGTTAGATCTTGTTTTTGCAGAAGCTTGTGTACATTTCCCTAAAAGTATAGCTATCTCTTTACCTATTTCTTTTTTCTATCTTTTCTTTTAAGTAGTAACCTTTACTGTCTATAATATTCATAAATAATTTTGTCGCAATTGTCATCTGCTCTCTGATTTGGAACTTGATCTTGAGTTTTAGGTGCTCAGCGGTTGTATCAAAACTTTAAAAAAAAGAATAAATCCTAGTCACATACTTTCATCAGTTAAAAGTTTGTAAAGTAATGTGTCGGATAATTGGTGAACCAACCAAATTATAATAAGTTGTCTAAAATCAGAGGGCTGGACACCCCAGCAGTCTGGAACTTTATTTCGAATCCAGAGTTTGACTTGTAAACCCTAATATTAAATTATTGTACTATTAAGTAACGCTTCGAAGCGTAGTTGCGCTGATCTTAAAATACTTCTACTATATTGTATAATTTAGTACTAACCTACATTATACCCACTTAAATTATTTACTTTACTGACATTAACTTAATCTACGCAAGGTTTGGATTAGGCACGCTTTGTTCCAAACAAAAATTAGTAAGTTTTAATTCCTGCATAGCTTTTTGGTATTATCTAATTCTATCCGTTATCTTCTATACACTTTTTGTTATTTAATTTAACTGATTAATTGTAATTATGGAACGAAAATCCGTCTTATTAAGTTTTGCGGATTTCATAAATTAAATAACTCACATACGTAAATAGGTAATTAATATAAGATAAATAAAGTTAACCGTTAGAAAAATTACTCATTAGCTACGGATTTCTAAGTTCATCTAAAAAGCAATTTAACAAGTTTTTTTAGCGAATTTATTAATTATTTTAGTGTAATATTGTGTCCATGACCATATTTGTATGTAAATATGTTCCGGAGAGTGTATTTATAATTTTTATATCATAAAAATAACAGTAGTACACGAATTTACTTATTTTGTGTTTGTCATGTCCTTTTCGCGCTTTTGTATAATTTTATAGGTTTTTACAAATTTTTAAATTATTTTTAAAGTAGACACGTGTCAAATGACCTCTTCTTGCAAATAAAAACACCACTGAGGAACAGGTTGTTTGATCCGTACAATAAACTAAAGATAGACTTGTAAAAAATGTTATAACATGTATTTTTAACCTATATTATAGTAAGATATTTATAGAATTTTAGTCGTTTAATTATTTCGAACGACTTGTTATAAAGAAAATTGGTGCTTAAAGCTTAAACAATTATGTCGGCACAAGATGTCGCATGTATTGTCATGGAAAGTTTGAGCATATGACATAGCATGCGTTGTTATACTTGCGACTGACACTGAATTGTCCATTCACCATTCTAAGTTATTCAAGTTAACATAATTTTAATGGTCGATCATCAAAAACATTTTTTAATATTTTTTTGCATTGAAAAGTAATGTAAAAAGTCTGTAAAACTGTTGTCAGTTGTCATTGTTGTCAGTTCATTATCAATTTTCACCTCACTCCAAAGTTATTGCGTTCGAACGTTACCGTTACTAAAACCCGTGACAAACTCAATATTATATTAAATTCGCTGTATTTTGTATTATAATCTGTGTTAGTTCTAAAGACATTATTCAGATTATTTATAAATACGTCTGTGTTTAGACCACCATTGTATTATGTTCTTTTACATCAACAGTTTGAAAATACCTGTGTTATTCTTTTGCAGCAGAGAAAGTTTGGAAAGTCAGTTTACTAATGAGTGGGGTCCACCAAAGCTAAGTACATAATCATGCAACAATTTTTTTTTAATTATGAAATAGTGATCTACCTAAGTAGGTATTTCTAATGCAGTCAGCATTACTTACAAATATTTTTTGTGGTTGCCATTTACATCGCAGACTTGACATGGTCAGATTCTACTGAGTTTGCACTAAATTGCGAAAAACTCATTTTTTTTACCCAACGCAGTACAGTACGCACAACGGATCATTATCCCTCTGAAGTTGGGTGCAACAAATGATTGCGCATGTACTGTTGTGCGGAAAAATTCGCTTACCTCCGATTCGATCCAAAAATGGGTTCTGCGTAGATACTTCAGTGGGATAAAGATCCGTTGTGACCTAATTTTTCAGCACTACAGCGATATTAATCTATTTTTCGTAGCTTTGGTGGATGCCTCTTAAAATCTATGATTGGCTATTAATTTAGATACTGCGAAAACTGGGCTTATGCCATATTGCCTCTGATCACCCCCAGCTTAGAAGATGTCTACAAATGAAAATTACAGTCATTTCATCAACATTTTTGTTTAATTATTTAATTTTTGTGAAAAAACAATTCATTGTCTTTGCAGGCAGTTATAATAATGTAGGTAAACTTTGCTCAATAACGAAAAAACTGAAAGTGTTACAGTTGATGCAATACAAACAAACAAACACATTATTTGCGTTTTATTTATATACCTACCACAAACCCGTCTACAGACTCTACAATTAATTTATACTCAACAGTGTTGGTACATGAGGCAATTTACGTCTTCAGTGGACGTGCTTAGTGAGGCAATACTGTTGTAGGCAAGGTAACCACATAACATGAGGTGGGCCATCGGCTTGTTTCATGATACTGTTGTGCAAAAAAAATTAGCCTGTAGATGTGGACATAGACCTTCCACTATTTAACAATGTCGAATGTACTTGGTGACAACGAATGGGAAGGCGAAGCGTAGGATGGCCCCCCAATATTGAGGTGCTCAGAAACCTAAAATTCCACTATGGTCCCTCCAGCGAAACGCTCATACCTAATGGAGATAAATATTACGCGCGTAATAAAGAACAAGTAATTAAATTTAAAATTTAAAAAACCCCCGAATCTTGGACCGATTTTCATCAAACAGACACTCCCTAAGAACACTCCCGACTAATGCACCTTTCAAACAAAAAAACCAAAATCAAAATCGGTTCATCCGTTCAGGAGCTACGTTGCCTCAGACAGACACGTCAAACTTATAACACCCCGTCGTTTTTGCGTCAGGGGTTAAAAATTACTATGACCTAATTACTTTTGCTATGAACGGTAACACGCTGCGTGCGACTTTTTGTGGTAGCATAAAGTCTAATAGTAGTGGGTAAGTAGACTAGGTAGTAGCATAATTAGGTACCTACCTATTTCTGTAGCTATTCAGTCGTCCGTATTGATACCTAACTTTGGGGAGGTAAATATAGCTACCTAGTAAGCAAGAAACACCTAAATAGGTTAAGTAATTATCAACATACTTATACCTAGTCCCTACCTATCCTACATTGAAATAGATAGCTAGCTACTTTCAAAATGTGTAAAAAATAATGATGGTAAAGTAACCCTTTATTCCTAACTAAATAAGCCCCTATAAGGCCCTATTTGGGTCATCGCTCGTAATCAAAAACACAGCAAAAACTACCATAGTTACCATTAACTTCATTTCAAGTTCCCTTCCTTTAGATTCCACCTAGATGCGTAGAATTTCAAACCACTGGTAATTTGATGAATAGAGCAAAAAACATCGAGTTGAGTCTGTCTGCCCAATAAATCGAAAAACGTCGCAATCATCGGACCGATCGCAAAAATCAATAGTCGATGCCGCGGCATGTCGTGCTCCGCGCAAAATGGCCAAAACGCGTCACACTCACACCACACAACCAACCACACACAATAACTACGAAAAATAACCTTACCCGCTCCAAATAAGGCTGTATGTCGTTTATGGTGTGATAGAACTTACAACGTTTCGATTTTCAAACTTATGGAACGGATAATCGACGCCTAGCCTTGTGCGATATCGATTTTACCAAACGCCACTTTTCCTCAAACGCAATAACTAACATACTTTATCTCTCTCACACTCCCGGAAAAACGAAATAAGTTCGACAGAGACGCAGGTGTGGGAGTTGGTGTGGAGTCAACAGGGGTCCCTCGACGTGGCGTTGCCATGACAACAGGCCAGGGGTGAGATTTCCAATAGGATCTCCGTTATCAGTTTTCGATATTTTTAGGTTACTCAATAATGTCAGAGGTCGTTATAAAAGTATTTGTTGAGGACGAATCCATGGAAATTAGCTTAGATTATGGAAACGAATCGATATGTGATAAGGAAAATGAGGAAACTATCGATTTGGTAAGATTTTCACGATTTTTCATTGATTTATACTTTTGTGATAATTTTATCTAACGGTTCAAGTTTGTACAAATATAACAAGAAGCAATAACTTCAAGTACCTATACAGCTAAAAGGGTACTCAGGAAGCCTATACCTACCTACCAGAAGAAAAACCAGTAAGTATTTGGACAATTTAAAAAAAAATCATTGTTTTTGAACTTTATTATTATTATTATATACATACCATAGACTAAACATACGAAGGCAAGTCAAGCAAGCTGACCTACTTGGTTAATCTAGCTGGTATTGATTGATCTAGCTTTTATTCGAAAGTGTAGTTTTATGCCGAAGAAGGTCTGTATCGGAATTCGGAATAGCAAAGAGGTTTTAACCTACTTCAAAAATAATATTTTTTGAGGACCATTAATTATTGAGTTATATTTTCAACGGGATAGGTAGGTATATGAGCGGCACGTTTTCAAATGGCAACCACGAACCGAAAGGGAAGGTTAGGACCTTTTGTACTTATTACTAGATGTTCCTCGGTAGAGAATAATTTTGGCTCTTCACCATCCACTGAGATTCCACTATCTTGGCAATATCGTTAGTCCATCGGATGGGGTCATCCCACACTTCTTCCGGTTAGTGGTCGCCATTCGAGGACCTTCTGTTCCCTACGGTTGTCATAGCAAGTTGAAAATAAAGTAATAAAAGGCCAACATTAACTGGCCTACAATGTTGCACGGCGGCGCCAATTCTACTAACGTTAGCTGAAACGCAGCTGAATCGTAGTTTTCCATCTGTTTTTTGGCTTTCTAAGCGTCTAAATCCAATATATTTTGCAATACCCGAACAAGGTTAAGGTTAAGTGCCCCCTTTAGCATAAGACCCATAATGTAAGACTTATTTTGGCAAATATACGTATAATTTTTTATGTTTCCAACCATAATAATAATTGGAACTGAATGGAACCGTTGTAAAGTGGAATTGAAGTCGGATAGGATGTGGTAACGGAGGGTGAGACAACCCTTTTTATTAACTTCCTTTCCCCACTGCGAAGCCTTATTTCCTAAGGTATTAACTTCGGTGTCTAGTCTACATAAAAAAAAATAAGAAAAATCTTTTTCGAATAAAACATGAAAATCACGCTTTGCTGCGTTTTGGATGAAAAAGTAAATACAATCATTTAAGGTTGCATGTATGGACAGTATTGGAAATAGAAAAAAAAATATTGCGTTAACATAAATAATAATATGTAGTTCATTGTATGTATAAAAAAATATAAAAGATGAACAACTTACATACGCAGTTTCAATGACCGCTGAGAAAAAAAACAAAAAAGCATAGCCTCATGTTGAATGAACAAGACATCCCTTGCATCTTCATTCAAGAAAAAAGTAAAAAGGTCATCGCACCCGGATAGTGCGTGGCACGCGCGAGTACAGGTGTGAAGTCGATAATATCGATTACAACAAAAGATCGATATCTATGACGTCATACAAGATGGCAACTGCGCGCGCAGCTGTCAGCTACGCTAATGAAATAGGGTGATATTGTAAGGGGTGATTAATATTTTATACACGCAAATAGTTTTTTTTTGTCACATGACAATGCGTATAGGAGGGTTAGTATTTAGAAAGCATGTTTTGTGATTTCACTTTGTTGAATTTCGTACTGGACTTTTGCATCTTTAAAATACCTGTTCTGAAAAGGGCTAACAATAAAAACCTCATTGCTATGCGTATTTTACAACTTCACTCGTCTGTCCTAGTGTTTCTAATAATCTAAATAAAAAAGTTCTGATTTTTTGTAACATTAAAAATCCAGATACAAATTGAAAATTCAGATCGGGAACTAAAACAAAAATTATTTTTTGTTTTCATTTTTTTTACAAAACACATATGAAACAGTTATGCTATATCAAAACCGTCATTATATCATTACTGATTGAGGTGTTGTATGAAAGCCCAAAGTAACCTAGGGAAAAGAAATGCCAACTTACCCTTTGGTAAGTGAGGCTAAGTACTTTAGATGGACAAAGTGCTAGTCTGGCAGTATAAGCCTGGCGTCAGGTGTGGTCTATCTACTGTACAGTTGGGTACAATGTGACGTAATAGTTAACACTCCGGATGTATAGGGGCGAGTCGTAGAGACGACACTAGTGTTGGGCCTTTTATAGATTATCGATAAAATAAAATATTCATGGACATTTCACACGACGCCCTCTAGTCCCAAACTAAGCAAAGCTTGTAATATGGGAACTAGATGCTGATAGAATACTTATATACTTTTTTTTAAATAAATGTTTTACACCCTTTTACTTGTGGGTGGTCACAAATCTTTTTCACAAAGCTTGGTTTTGTTAAACCGCTGATGAATTCAAAATAAATAATAATTATTCAGGAAACAAACTACGTTTTTGCAGAAAAATTAAACTAAGTATTATCTACTTGCAATATAATGGTTAATATTTCTATTTTGTTCTCATTATTTGAGAGAAACAAAATTGTTTCAGTAAGGCTGTGGTGTAAGCTGTTATTTAGTACTTATCCTGGTAGTTTTACCTACTACCTGTTTGAAATCGAAAAAAGTCAACTTTAGCAGAAAAACACGCGTTATCGATAGATATCGATATAGCCTACTTCCATCTCTAGCAGCCCTTTTGTTGCGAGTCGCGAGCCAGGTGTTGTGGGGTCATTAATCTATGTGTGCGTGCACTGTACCGTATCGCCGAATGTAGCATGTGTGCTTTACTTATTTTATGTAATTTATGCAACAAAATAATAGATCAATGACATATTTTAGGGTCTAAAAGCATAACTGCATTTTATTCTCAGTACCTAGGTACCACCAAAGAGTGTCTACCGTGACAGCGTATTCTAGTCGTGAGACTATTTTAAATCATTTTAAATTGAATTTACAACCCTAAGCGAGTAGGGAAAACCTACGTGGGTACTTTTGACGAGGGTAGTTTGAACCCTTTTTTTGTAAAAACTTAACATAAAGTAGCCACGTTGATTCGTGATTTTACTGACTTTTTCTTCACCACACACAATCACCAGCTCGCTCAGTAAGGCAATACATCTTGTGGTTACCACTTAACACCAGGTGGGCAATCGGCTTGTATCATCATTTTGTTGTATAAAAAAAGGCATGATCTTAGAAAAAACAACAGAATAAAACTAATAAGTAGGTATAATAACATCAACGTCTATTTCCTAATTCCTGTCCATCCAAAGGTTGTCTGGAAGAGATCGCTTTTAGCGATAAGGCCGCCCATTGTACGCTCTAATTTTTATGTTTCTTTCTTTTGTGTGTGCAATAAAGTTTTTATCTATCTAAAAGAAATGGTCGTGTACAAAAACTTTGATTTGGTACAACATGGAGTTAGTCTGATATTTAGGGTTTTTCTTATCTTGTTACCTAGGTAGGTAATAGATGATAAGTATAACGGATCACACAATGATATCTGTTTACGGCTAAAGCCTAAATGTAGCTATTTATATTTAAAGTTCCCACCAGCCAAGTGTCAACCACGGTGGAACCAGGCTGGCACTTTCACCAAGTTTCCACTCCGACAACATCCCTTAAACGATATTCGATATCCATTGTCGTTTTTGTGTAACACTTTTAAAATAAACAGGAGCTAAACCATCATTGGTTGCTGAGCAATCTGGGGAAATAGAGTGATGTATAACTTCAGCAGGAGGGTAGGTTAAGGGTGCATTGTTATAGCGCTCACACTCGCTACCCTAAAACGGCTGACTTATAATATGAGCTTTGTCACATGCGTGTATAGTTCATATTTGGAAAGCTGAAGCGAGTGTTAGATTGTTTAAAGGTACGATTCCAACTACTGTGATAGCGACACGTGACACCTAAGGTATCACAGACCAAGCCTTTCTACGTAACTAACTAAAATGAGCTTTTCATTATAACTGTAAAAATAACTTATAGGTTTAAAAAAATTAGAAAAACCGACTTCAATTCGACTACCGGCTTCATCATCAGATGATGATGGCAATGACGGAGTTTTAAGGTAACAAACAAAAAAAAAACATACAACCGAATTGAGAACCTCCTTTGTTTTTGAAGTCGGTTAAAAATAAGCTACCTCTTAAATTCAGATTACTCTCCGTCAGAGCAAAAGGTGCCTTTGGTATTCCTCAGTGATCTTGTAGTGACCGTATGGAACTTGTCCGTCTCAAATCGCCAGCACGGTTTTTCAAATGATGGAAATAGAAAAGAATCATGGTGTACAACCACAGATCAATATTTTTTGATTTAAGTATGTTTCTGTGAACAACTGTAGCGCCTCTCGCCTGTGTTGAAACCGTACCTTTACCAGTGAAGGGAGGGATGGTAAAGTAAGGGTGTTTGCAGGACGCGCGGGGTGGTGGCAGGGTGCGTCGCGCAGGCGTTGTTCAGTCGCGCGCGCGACCCGACCGCCGCCGGCCGCGCGCCATGGACGAGGCACGCCTCCGCGACCGCATGCCCATGCCGCTCACAGTCATCGTGGCGCCGACCCATGTCTCCCCGCCGCGCCTGTCGCCCGCAGACCTCCTCCCCGACGGCGACGCTGCCTTCCACCCGCTCTCGGCCGTCAACGGACGCCTCACGCCGCCCGGACTAGAACCTGCATCGTACGCGACGCTCACCCCTCTGCTCCCACTCCCACCGATCAGCACCGTCTCGGACAAGTTCCACTACCATGCCGGAGGCACGTTCACCGTCATCCAGCAGCAACAGTCCTACCAGTCGTTGTCTCCAGCAGCGTACAATGAACCTTTGTCTCCACAATCCGCGTACAGCAGACGGAGTGTATCACCGAGCTCGTTTGAAAGACGGTCCCCCACGCCACCGCTGCCCAGCCCGGGCATAGACCTAAATGCGGCGTTGATGGCCCGGGAGGAACAACAAGCTCACACACAGATCCAGAGTGACACGGAAGAAATCAACACGAAGGAACTAGCTCAAAGAATAAGTGGGGAGCTGAAACGGTACTCGATACCTCAAGCTATCTTCGCGCAGAGGGTACTGTGCCGGTCGCAAGGGACTCTCAGCGATCTCCTCAGAAACCCAAAGCCCTGGTCGAAGCTCAAGTCAGGACGAGAGACGTTTAGGAGGATGTGGAAGTGGCTGCAAGAGCCGGAGTTCCAGAGGATGTCTGCGCTTCGGCTAGCAGGTATGACGCATGACGCTTCTATCTGTTTAGTTTCTATCTGTTTTAGTTTTTAGAACATAAATGATCGCACAAACCATGTTTATGAATAGGCGCAATCAAGATACACTTTTATGGTATCTGGCAGATACCTTCTACAGGTATTATTTACGAGACCACATAGACATAGACATAGACATAGACATAGGTTTATTTGTTACATCACACATAGAAACGAGAACATTAAAAGAAAGAAAACACAAAATAGTAATGTGTGCTGCTGCAACAAATAGGCTCCAGCTCAGCATTATGCTTCACCACCTGATGGCAGCTCAGCGCTGTTATTCTGCCGAAACCATTGGATTAGGCCATTGGCCCCGTGAGAATATTAGAAACAAATAATATAAATAAATATAGGTAAAAAGCTTGACCCGAAAAGTATTGGCATGTGTGGTGTGTGTGATTGTGTATAAGAGTGCATGAGAATATATATATATATATTTTTTTTTTTTTTTTGTTTCTCCTGATTCACGCAAGTCTCTTAAGAGTCAGGGTATCACAGGAAAAACCAAAGTGTTTCTTGTCATATATTATATGTGTGTGAATTTGAGCAACGTTGAGTGTGAGTGTATATAGTTTGTGATTCTTATGTAAATGTATTGATGTGCCTAAGAATATTTATGTGTGGTGTATTAGTGCAAGAGGAAAGAGTGGGGGTGTGTTTGTGTGTGTAATGATTGAGTGTGTGACCACAAGAAGTAAACAATTATTCATGAATCATGACCACGTGTAGATGCATCGACTGAAATCTGCAATGCCACTACTAGTCACCTATCTAAAACTTGTAGATATTTTAGGGTCGAGCTGAATGCTCCCGGCTTTGTCGTATTGTTTTGGAACAGTCAGGAATCTTTTGGCTCAAGGCTCTAAGGCTTCACGTTTAACTTAGGCAGTAGCTTGACCTGGATCCCCAGTTTCCTCTTTTGCTTTGTGTTTGATCACTGCTCAGACATACAAAATCAGAATAAATGTTCTGGAGAAAAGTTGAGCATAACTGTATTTTCAAATTGAATTTATTTAGGAAGCTTTTTCATTCTGGATTTCTTAATTCATTAAAAACCATGAAGTACAAAGAGCACCTATTTTTAGAGCACCGATGAAATACACTATTCCAGAAGGCACCAAAACTCAATGTCATTGGTGCCCTTTGTCGAATAGTTTACCTAATATTAAATGTACTACTAATGTAGTTTAGCGAAAAAAAGAGAAGAGAATGTGTAGGTTAATATGACACGGCATATAATATTTCATCACAATATAGTCTATTTAAAAAGATTTAGCTTAGTTTTAAGATCCTAAAAAGCCATTATACGTGCTATTTTTTAAGCGTAGCACGACACGTGTCTGCAACATTCAAACATTCTTATTGCGTTCCAGTTAGATCGAACGAGGGACCCCTCATTTTACAATAGAAAGCCATTATTTTTCACTACTATTTATTCTGTGCTACAACAAACAATAATCAAAACCACCCTCCTAGATAACAGATAAAAAACATAGTAGTGATGCGTCAGCTGCTGTATCGATTGTCGATAATCGATATGACACGTCACTTCACCTGCTCCGATCGTCATTTTAGTACGATGGGGGATTTTATTGCACACACTATGGTAACTTTATTTGTCGACTTGACTAACATGCTATGAGAGAAGCGATACTATATTATAAAGTAGTTCACAGTAATGTGTAGCATTCAGCAAAGTAATTATAGGCTTTATTAGTGGAAATAACATAACTTTCCAAAGAGGTTTTTATCGAAGTCAAGACCAGCAAGTTTTTATCAATGCTGAAGAAAACACATAAATAATTTTCATTCATGAAGAAAGCCATCAAAGTTGCTTTCAATATTAGCAAACACGCATTGACAATCTTAAAACCAGCTACTACCTCCGGACGTGAGCACGCACACATGTTTACTTAGGTACATCCCTGAAAGACTAAGGCTTCTCAAAACTTTTCAAAGACAAAAAAGCGGCAATGATAAAGTATTTTTTTTCAGAAATCTACTTCACATTTAAGCTTCGTGGTTGCAAAAATTGAATTTGCATTAACGTGAAACTTATATTGAGACACAGTTAACTAGAACTCTTTAGCAGCTAAGACTGTCATCTTTGTAAAAGAAAACTAGAACTGAAATACAATTCCCTAAAACCATTTGTCCAAACATTACGTCAGCTGCGTGCATCGATTGTCGAGAATCGATGCGTCGCGTCACGTCGCGCGGTCGATAGATGCGATACGTCACTAGTGCTGGCTCGATAGTGATATTGACTAGCAAGGGTGCAACACTAGTGACTGTTTTGTGAGAACTGCAGAGCCGAGTTTCAGATAAAAAGTATTGGTTTTAGTTTGGAAGGCTTTTTGTATTTTTTTTTAATTATCTTTTAGTTAATGTAAAAGACTGGTTTCTATACTTCCTTATTCCAAAAGCTTACCAAACTAAAAAAAAATACATCTCAACAAAGGCGAATGCCAGCTGCTTGAATCGATCGTCGGGAATCGATAGTCGAGAATCGATACTTCGCGTCAGACGCGCGGTCGATGCGGTGTTCAGACACTGCACTGCCCTAAACACAACATGCAGGGGAGTATACGTTAGTAGAGGGTGCAAAACTATCGTAGTCATAGTGATTATTATATTTTAAAAATAAAAACAAAAGACGCGTTAGTGCTAAGTAAAGTTATAAGTAGAGGTAGGCCAGTCCTTTCATTTCTTTAGGAATGGGTTGTGTGAAAATTGCCATAAAGAAAGAAGTGAACACCAAGATAGTGGCTGATATTTCAGTTTTCAAGAACCTATACTATCAAAGATTTTTTCCTACAAAGTATACAATTCGCGGGTTTATTAGTTTACGATTTAGCAAAAAAATGGTCTCGCAGTAGTGTTGTGACGTATCATCGACCGCTCGGCGTCGCGACGCATCGACCGCTGACCGACTGACGCGCCGCATCGACTGCCAACAATCGATGTCAGCTGATGCTTCCTGAAAACGAGTTGAGAAGATATCGATTCTGACTCCTATGTTTCTGGAATTTTAGTGTGTTGGTATCTTATCTGCTATTTCAATGGGAAAACGCATTCTATTAATCATTCATTAATTTGCTTGAAAATACGGTAAACGTCGGAGTGTAAAATTGTTTCACATGTTTTTAACATTTTGTTATTCACATCAACAATAAAAAAACCGAAGAAGTTTTTGCCAACCGAAGATAGAGAATTAACTACGCGAAAGTTATAGGGGTCTTATCTGTCAGCTGTGGGTATCGATCCCGGAGAATCGATAGTTTACTGTAACTGCCCCATCGATAAATGCACGTCACTACGATTAAAGTCAGTTTGTATTGTAGATTTCGTTTCGCAAACTGGAAACAGTAATCCGAGTTGCCTAAGATGCATAGATGTGTTCAGCTACTAATTACGCTCTAAGTAGTAATTCTATGTAGATGTTTTTTAAGTGTGACACAAACAACTGGGTTTAAAAAGAAAGAAAGAAAAAACATTTATTGCATTAGAGCTATATTAAAATTTGATAGATAGATAGATAGATTAATTCGCTAAGGCAAAGGGGGTACACTCAGCATGAATGCTGAGTTAGTTTTATCGACTTTACCCCATAATCGATATCTCTTTGTGGTTATCGATCGTGACTTGGTTCATAGCCCGAGTAAAGTTGGTCTATGGACTTTGACATTAGTTTTTGGCTCACATTGGCTCACACCATGACTAGCTTCTAGCCAAAGCGATGTTTTCAGTCGTTTATTGAAATGATCACAAATGACTTTTTTGTGTTTGCGCGGCAATTTTTCAGAACTGTCATTAGGTACTATTCGATATTATATGGTTTTTCGCAGTTTTATTATTATTTTCTAAATAAAAAAAAACATGAATCCCCTTACACATCTGGGTGAACCGAGGACGTTTTCTTGTTGATGCTAGCTAATTACAGCGAGTAGATTAATGACTTCAATTAGGAACGGAGAGGCGTGGCCAATTTTCTTTACATTTCATTATAATCATAGGAGTATTCTAAGCGTAAGAAGTATAAAGAAATATAAAATCAACGATGGATTTCAATTTTTTTTTCAGTTACGTAATATATAAATAAACATAGGTACCTACTTATTATGAGATAGGTCATTGTTATTTCGATGTTTAGTTTCGTCTATTAGTATTTTTTGCAAATACAACTAAAGCATGAAACGAAAAACTCTTGAACAACTAGCAAATTAACGTTTACCTACGTAAGTACCCTAAAAAACACTTTTTTTAATTACCAAACACTAAAAACTACAAAACACATCGAGGTACACCGCAAGCCCCCTCGTGACGTCACGCCGCCATCCCCCCTGTCTCCGCTATCGATCGACCCCCTTCACCCCCTCACACCTCCCCCCCCCACCCCCGCCGCCTGCTCCAGTTGTGTCGAGGGGATTCTTGGGCATTTTACTTTTACGTTTTTAGATTTCGTATTATTGAAATGGTGCTATAATTTAATGTTATTTTTGTGTTATATAATTGAAAAAGGTGCTAAATGTTTTAATCGGACGTGCCTGCGACTACCTGTTTTTTTGGTACTTTTTTGGTACAGGTTTTTGAGATTGAGAAATGGGATCGTCGTCTAAGACTATCCTTTCAGGATATCTTGGATGACATAAAATGAGGTTGGCTTAATTTTTAATGAAATAAAAACAAACAGAAGTCTAAGCCAGAAGAAATGAGCCTGAACAAGTCCAGTACTTACTGGACGTAGGCTTTCTCCATGAACTTCCAGAAAGAAAGATATAAAATTAAAAATGGATTTACTCGTAGCTTAGAGCACGTGGTTTTTGTACGCAGATAAACTGTGAGCAGATAATAATAGCTTACACCAAAGAGATAATCAAAAATATGTAAAATATGACTTAGAACAAAACCTTTCAGATATATTTGATACATTAACATATCAACTTATACATAATGAGAGTGACAACAATACTAAAGCCAATATTCAACTCGATAAATTTCTAACGATAAAGGACACCTAAAGAAAAATCTTGACTTCTTATTCAATTAATAGAAATTAGGAATAAACATAAATGGTTGCTTTATTATACACCGTAACATGTACTATCGAAAACAAATTCTTACCTGGAAAGTGTTAGTAGATAACTCTACTACGTTATTTTGCGGAACTTTAAAAAAAACTATTAAAAAGCTAAGGAAAGCGTGATAGTTTAGTTTGGTGACCTCTAGTGGTATGTAGATAGATAGATAGAAAACTCTTTATTGTACCTACACCATAAGGAAATTCCATATTAGACAAAGTTCTTAAAGCGAAGTACAATGATGTGTGTAGATGTGTTTTAACAAAAGAAGGGAAAAATAGACAATTAAGGTGTTTCTTTATAATACTTAGTTAAGTTTGGGTTTCCCTTTTGATAGAAACTGTAATAACAGAGAAGAGAATAATTTCTGTTATATAAACTATTTTAAAATTAACATTATATACATTTTTATTCTGAGTATAATAATAGCAGTAGCAAGTTGCATCTATTTTATATAAACGTGGCTGCCTTGAACAATACGTGTCCTTCTGAATTGATATCAATAATACTATTAACAATATAGGTGTAGTTATTACCTGGTAAAATAGAAACTTCGAATTGAACGATGTTGTTTGAAAGACAAATACAGACTTAGATTTACAATTTCAAAGCAAGATTCACCAGCATCTAACTTTCCAGATACACCAAACCAGCAAACAAATAAGGGCGACAATGTAAACAACATGGCTCAGCAGTATTGCCAGCCGCAGGGATACCACACCCAGCCCCATGGCATGTACCACGGGCCTCCAGCGTGGGAGGCACCATACGAACCGGCTGGGGACGTATCTTGCTTGTGAGTCCTACCCCTCATGATTTCTCTCCTCATATCCTCCGTCCACGTTCTTTCCCAAAACCTATGTCTCTTTCGTGCAGCATATATAACTATATAACATTTTAGTCTCTTTTGTGCAGCATATATAACTATATATAACATTTTAGTCTCTTTTGTGCAGCATTTAAAACTATATATAACCATATGTACCTATATTTTAGGGGGAAATGATTTTATATGGCGAGGATAAATTTTTTGATCTTGACAGAGCATTGTTATATATGTTGGAAATATTTTATATATCTTGTAAATGAAAATGTAGTAAGCAATTTTGTGGTTGGTTATAATATGGACGACGTTAATTAAGTTATCTCGTCTTGGTTATCTGTCAGGAATAAGCCAATTATATTAGATGGATTAATGAAAAATACATTAGTACTTACAAATAATTTGTTATCAAATAGTTTCTGTCAAATTAATCCCTTTTTCCCTGAAATTCCTTCCTATATCCGTGGCTGCACAATAGCAGTGGACTTGGTTTCTTGTAGGTATAACAAAACTTATGTAAATAGACTTGTCCCAAAGGTAAAATTAAAGCATATTACGTATATTTATTTTAATTATATAAAATACTATTATATTAAAATATATTTTATGTACAAATTTATATTATTTTAAACTGGTCGCTTTGTGACAAGCCTCTTTATTTAGATTGAGAGAGGAATATCTGAATGGTTATTTATATGTTTATTTTATGTTTATTATACAAAGGTTAATGTGTAAATTGTATAGAGATTTGCTCATATAGATGTCGTTTTATTTACATAGGCAGTATCCTTCCCAGAGCTTTATATAGTGAAACGTATGCTTTTTTTTAAACTTCCTTGTGGTTCAATTGGCAATGATACTGCCTCGGATATAATTTTTAGAGAAATGTTTTAAAGATTATTTATTATAGCTGTAGGTATGTGTATTTTGTTAGCTTCAAGAAGCCAAGATGAATGTTAGACTGCTATTGCTGCCCCATCCCCTCCTTTTTGTTTACCCCCTACGCAAGGGCTGCCATAGTTTTCTCTATAATTTCATAGGTGCCTGCGAGTTTTCAGAACCCTTAATTAATGTTGTTTACATTGTCGCCAGGTATGCGTTTTTAAATAATACTTTTCATGTTTTAGATGTATCAGACATTTTGGAACAAGTTTCAGACAAAAACAAGGTAGATTATTTATCATCATTTCAAGTCATTGAAATGTTTAAAAAAAAAAACGCGACTCAAACGTTGCTTTTGGATGCTGATAAAAATTATGTTCTGTTCCATACTGTCTGATTTAGCATTTAATACGTTTTAGCTCAAAAATCCGTTTTAGAAAGACCCCATGTTGGGTGTAAATTTTTAGGAATTATAAATAAATGTTCCATTGATGTTAATAGATGTTTTCATTTTGTAAATGTTTATTTGATTATACAAGCAGTATTTTTTAATATTCACAGAATTTTAGTTGTTATTGTGTTGAAAAACTACTGCATGTAAAATCAATATTTTCTTCTCAATGTTTAGCAGCATGGTTGTTGTCCTAGATGGGAGCATTGTTAGAATCGATTGAATATTTTTAATTTATTATATTATTTTGTTTTGATAGAGTTAATAATTTGTACGTTTGTTTGTTTCAGCGGCCCAGATCCCACAGAGAGGCAGTAAGTATTTCACTAAATTATTAAAAATTTATATAAATTTATGATTTATAGCAAAACTTATCAAAAAATCTTCTTAAACTCAAAGTATTATCTATCAGATGAATACCGAAGAAAACTCTTTATTGTTCACTAAGTACAAGGAATTAAATAAATTCCGAGTACAACAAATAATAGGGCTAACAACTTTCTTGTCACACCATGAGATCTTATGTTTTCATTAACCATGATAAGGATATATTGAAATCTAGGTATCTTATATAGAAATTCCATCATATTTTTGAGACGACTGTAAGTTTTAAGCTTGGAAATTGGAGCAGGGCACGTCCTCAGCAAACGTGCTTGGTGAGGCAATGCATTGTTATAGGCAGAGGTAACCACATAACATCAGGTGGGCCATCGGCTTGTTCCATCATTTAGTTAGATCGATTCGACAGGCGTCACAGCTCAGTCGGTAATGAGTCTGCCTTCCGTGCTGTGGGTCGTGGGTTCGATCCCCACCAAGAACAAACATTTGTGTGTGGCAAAACATAGATGTTTGTTCTATGTCTGGGTGTTACTATGTATTATATGTATGTATTTACAAAAAAAAGTATATAAGTATTCTATCAGCATCTAATTCCCATATTACAAGCTTTGCTTAGTTTGGGACTAGAGGGCGTCGTGTGAAATGTCCATGAATATTTATTATTATTTAGTTAGATGTATAAACTTATTCTGTTTTGTATTTTTGATAATATCACCCGTGTCCATTATATTTTGAACTTGTAAACACAAAGAGTAGCTTTTGACATTTTTCCAGGCTGCAAGCGCAAGGAGGAGTGCACGGAGTCCATCCCTTCGCCGAAGAAACCTCGTTTGGTGTTCACAGACCTCCAGCGGCGTACTCTGCAGGCTATTTTTAAGGTGAACAACTTTCTTCCACCTTTTGTATTCAATTAATAGCATCAATGTTTTATTAAGATGTTTCTAGTACTCAGGTACCCTCAGAATGTTTTATGCGGTGTAGCTGCAGATTCAAAGCATTAATTTTATGATAGACATTTTTGATATCGTGGATTTGCTGAAAAAGACCTTGAAAATTATCGGGAACGAGCATGACCCGAGGGCTAGTAAATATCTAGCCCAGCGTATCAGCATTGCTATTCAGCGCGGTAATGCAGCCAGTGCCTTGGGTACGCTTCCGATTGCTACTGATTGGGATCAGTTGAGCTATCTACAAACCATTTGCAACGATTTGCAAACAACACTAAAATTAAACACTTGTTAACATTACATGTTTGAGTAAATGGTTGATATAAGACATATTAGACATAAATATAATGAATAAGCAAACAGATGTTCTGTTACACGTTATTAACACATGTTTGAATCCTCATGCACTAGAAAACTAAGTGAAATAACAATGACCCACATAGGAAATGCAATGAACGTGGCCACATTATATAACTTCTAACATTGTAATGCTAAAACAAATGCCAACCAATAAATTAAAATAAATAAATATTGATGAACAATTGCACAAACCTAACCCGAAACTGAATATTTACTATGAAATAGCTGATTAAATAATTGTTTGCCTTCTAAACGAAATAAAGAAATCAACTACACAGAAAAAGAGTTTTACAATACAGACCATAAACCCTAACCTTTTAGGTTAGAATATAAATAAAATAATGATCCAGACCGTTATTTGTCAGATTGGCAAAGTATAGCCCGGGATCGGAGTATGTGGAGAGAATGGGGGGAGGCCTTTGCTCAGCAGTGGGACACAGAGGGCTAGATATAATATATATAATGATCCAGAACTCATTTAAACAAATAATTTCATTAATCTACCAATGAGACTAATCCTTCAACTCTTAACTATTCCAGGAAACGAAGCGACCATCGAAAGAGATGCAAGTCACAATCGCGCGGCAACTCGGCTTAGAGCCGACCACAGTTGGTAACTTCTTCATGAACGCGCGCCGTCGGTCCATGGACAAATGGAAAGACGACGACGCGCCCTGCGAGTTAGAACAACAACTAGATATGCATGACATGGACCACGTCCCAAGCTTAGACTCCGGAGACTCTGAAGAGGATCATGACGATACAGACGATGTTCTCTTGTGACGTCATCTTGAGGACAAGCAGTTGTTAGTGCTTTGAGAGACAGTTGAGATGGCCGGGTATGAACCGCTTAAGTATGAAGGTATATAAGTTTTAATTTGGGAAACGAAAAAAGAAATGTTACCGCTGGTAATCGGACGATTTTGTGTGTGATTCACAGAACTTTGACACAGTATTATTAGGTAATTCAAAATTGTATTACATAAAGTAATTCAGCATTTACACTTAGTTATAGATTAAATAATACAAGTTATGTAAAGGGTTACATTTTAGAACATGCTATGTTTCTCACAATTTCACATATGTGTTCTGATTTTTTGTTTAGCAGCATGCAAGCTATCACACATAATTTAGAACTCGAGGGCAATCCAGAGATTTGAATTCAATTACTTATTTTTTTTCTCGTGTTCAAGAATTTTCATAGATCTGTAAAATCCCACCAAAATTCTACAGTTTGTCGCTTGTGTAAAGGAACAATAATTTCATTACGAAAACCGCCAAAATGTTGGAACTTTGCAAAATGCAAAATGTTGTACTGCTTGTCAATAATACAGTCGTACATTGCAGATTGGCACTCTAGCTCTTCTAATTGTTTGATGGCAAGCTGTTAACGTACTAACAAAGAAATCTTCTCACGTGTCTTCACATATTGTAACGTTACATTTTCAGAGCGCCAATGCAAAGTTTATTCTTTAAAATGTCTTTGTGTTGTCTATTTTCACATAGCATAAAATAGAATTAAGAGGTTCAAGCGTACCGGCCATCGTAAGTGTATATTTATAACAAGGATGAACATTTTAGTGCTAAGTTTAGTTATAATTAGCGTATCTATGATCCTTTGTGTTATTATACCAATCTTCGAAATACGAAACTTGTGGACACGAATAATATTCTAGTTCAGTTGTATATATAGCAATATTTTAAATATACACCTTTTTATTCATATTCACCTGTAATTATAAAGATGCTCTGTTATTGTCATTTGCATGACAACGAAAAGAGATGATGATAGATTTAGCAGTCAATCTAGCTAGTGCAGCCTTGGAAGATATATGAATATATCTCTTATTTTTTGTTTCAAAGTTCGTCTTTACTTTTTGCTATCATTATTTTCCGGTGCTACTATGTCAGCTACTACTTTGTCAGACTCATTTAATATTACATCTATTAGTTTGTGGTTATCAGAGTTATCTATTTTGTTGTTAGTCTTTGTAACTTCGAAATCATTGGTGTTTTAAATTTTATCTCAGATGTCACCTTTTTCAAACTTGTTTGTGTCTCAATTTTTTTTGAGGTTTGGTATGATAGTACAAAGAATCGTTATTATAATAACAGTAACTGTAATGATCTCTTACGCAGACGTTGCTAGTCAAAGTGAATTTTAGTCATTTTACCATCGCAAGAACAAATACCTAAAAAATACCTGGTAAGCTACTTAACAATTGAGTGGATTTGCTATTATATTATGGGTCTTATTCTGACTTCCGCAGAGATTTTACTCTAATAGGGATGACGTCATATCTCGGCCAAAAACTCGTTTCATCCACTAGTGACAGGAGTTTTCAACGTCATTTTGACGTCATCCCTATTAGAGTAAAATCTCTGCCATACCCAGAATCACCCCCCTGATAAAGGTAATAGCAAATAACTGTCAAACTGGACTTGTCATCTGTAATTTTACGTTGACAACATGCAAGGGAAAGGCTGCTTTTCCAGAGATGTGCTACATTGCTAAGCGGTGAGCGAGGTCAAAGCTAAGCTACGGGACTATGTGACAGTTTCCATTAAAGCTATAAGCTAAGCGGATAAGATGAGCTATAAAGATGCGCAAGCTAGCTGTGCGAGAAGGATAGCATACATAGTGCATCCATAGCTGCCATCCTAAGCACGAAGCTCTCTATAAAAAAGTTGAAATACAAAAGCATTTATTTACGAAACAGTAGACACAAAATTTAACAGAGTTAAATAGCTTCGGTGAACCCGTTTCCGTTATAAAAATAAAAGATCCCTATTGATGGATATCAAACACATCCTTAGATACATAGCTTAACTTAGATCTGGTGGAAAATCACCCTAAAATGTAGTTCCGTACCTTACTTCACTCAAGTCAAATAGCTACAAATAGGTATTGGTTCGAGATGGTTAGTATTATTTAGTCAGATTATAGTTTTGCAGTCGCTTATGATACTTTATTGGTATTTAGTCAAACTGTAAATAAATAGTCAACTTTAGTGTAAAAAACTGTTTGGAATTAGTCGCTAGAAGGAAATGGGTGTAAAGTTACGACAATATTTTAAATGAAGTTGTTATAAGAGTTCGTTGTCATAGATGAGGTTGATGCAAGATGCGATGCTATACGATGGGAATTCGTCCACGCGGAAGTGTTTGGCAGGACTGTGGTAAAAAAAGTAAGGAACCGTAATATCAAATAACTTGTCAATCTTTATCAACGTGATTAGAGAATGAATTCAATAAAGATCAATTTAACTAAAGAATTACACAACCATGCCGAAAAAATAAATAGGAAATACCCTATTTTACATGAAAAATCAATGTTTGTAGTACTTAAAAAATTATAACATACAAACTTGAAAAACCAACCATCTCCAGACGAGACCAAAATTCGAATATATTGAAAACCTAGCTAGTGCAATAAATTGTGTTTGATAGACAATTATATAAGTACACCTTAATTAAATAAAACTGATTGTTTAATTGCATTATTAGCTTGCATAATTTCACTAACATGGTTTTCAATATTTCCGTGTTTTTATAGATGACCCGGATGCTCTATAAAGGATTTACTCTCAATCAGTCAAAGACTTGCGCGTAGACAATAGTATGAATTTTAGGCAAGAATTATATATGAATGATGATGTTTGAAGCTTTATCGCTCACTATCTCTAGTCTTGAAAATAAGTAATTTTATAAGTACAACACGTATAACAAGACAAGTCGTGTAGATATGTATAATTTCACGACTATGGTATAGTTGGTACTGAAAGGTTATCCACAAAACACACATAAAAGCAATTAAAATATTTCTTTATGTTTTATCAATATATTTGATTACTGCTTCAAATATGATTATTTTTAGCGAAATATTCGATGAAATCGAATAACATTTTGAAATCCTTTACCAATGCAGTGACAAAGTATTTTTTTTTATTACGTAATGTATGAACTACAAGAACATCTTCGATATTTTGCATAATGTTTTCATAATAGCTTAATACAGCAGACACTTAATTTAGCGTTAATAGACGAATAAAATCATTGCATGTTTTTGCGATGCATTGAAGCTATCTAATTTAATGCATATTATTTTGACGAGGGTTGATTATATAGTAATATATCCATACATACTCGTATTTTGTTATGAAAAAATGATTCTAAAAATGCATAATGTGTCACTTCTTAGGAGAGCATCAAGTAAATAGCTTTTGTATAAATAAAATATTCTTCTCTTGTCGGGAGATCTTCATGTTTAGTATTTCAATAAAATATGGCGTGATATTACGTAAAATAAATGTTTGATAAATGCAATCTTCTAGTCTGATTGTAAAAAATAAGTATATTTAGAAAATGGATGAATCTATCATTTTTGTTTTGCCTGGTATTTTTTTTAATTGAAAACGAAAAAAAAATTATGAAAACTTAAATTAGTATAGTGACTGAAAATGTTCAGTGAAGCTTCGATTCTTATTAAAAATTCTTCTAAACAAACACGTCTTTGCATTATGATCAATATCAAGTTTGATCCAAAAAAAATTTCGAACCAAAAAAATTGCACAAATGAAGCACGAATGTGATCAATTTTGGTACACAATTTTTGGTCGGAAAACTTGTTCAGATTGAAATGCTATGACACAAATTGACTTGGAAAAAGTGAAAGTAGGTAGGTATTGAGGTAGGCAAAGTACCTGTTTGGAAATCTATTTTTTTTATTTTGATATGGGTAATATAAAACGATTCACGAATAATATAATTTAAAAATGAAGCATTTCAAGACCATGAAAAACATAGCAATTTTTTTTATTAGGATATTAGTTAATGGCCTTTCTTAAAATAAAAAAAAAACATTCCAGAATGTTATATATTAAATTTTGCAGCACTAAAAGACATTTACCTAAAATCTTAGTTCGTAAGTTTTTTCAATAAGAAGTATATTTTATTTATTTTCTTTAATTATATTGTAATTTATTTTATAAAATCTAGTCTGTAATTTCATCTGTATCACCAAAGAGTTTGTGCAATTTTTGTTATCATAAGAATTAAATTTAATTTCAAAATTTCTATATAAGAAATCATTTTTTTATAAGAAATTAAGCAATATTAGAATGTGGATTTTTGTAAAAAAAAACCGCGCACAATAAATTCAAATATTAAATATGTCTATGACTGAATACTTTTCATTATTGGAATTCAATTTAATTTAGTATTTTCTACTACACATTAAAAAAGTATTTTTGTGCATGTATAGTAATATAGTGCGCTTTCTGATGTAAATAAATCGTGAATACTGTAAGATTAAATGTAAATTTTACAGAGATTTACTGACTTTTTTTATACCTACCAGCTGTAGATTTACATCTACTTACCTAAGTATAACAACTTAATTACCACACATGTCACGCCCACTAAAAATTTTTTATACTAAAATGATGGTTCAATTTCATTCCTACATTTGAAGCGCCATCTTTCAAAATTTTTGGAAACTAACTATGTAACACAGAAATGTTACCTACTATTGAATTGAAAATCTTTGTTAAGTTCATTAAAAACTACTCTAACCAATGTCCGCTAGATGGCATAGCTAATGTTATTGTTCACTAGTGCCCCATCTGTAACCCGAAAACCATACAAAATAATAATTTACTAGGAAAATCCAACGGAAAAAATTCTCAAATTGCAATCTCGATTTAAAATTTCAATACGATTTCAAATTG
The DNA here is from genome assembly GCA_947859175.1 of Gandaritis pyraliata. Classification (NCBI taxonomy): domain Eukaryota; kingdom Metazoa; phylum Arthropoda; class Insecta; order Lepidoptera; family Geometridae; genus Gandaritis; species Gandaritis pyraliata. Next base: position 6,125,764 of record OX401875.1, on the reverse strand, counting down.
GATTAGGTAGGTATTTGGAAAGAAATTAAATCAGCTTATTTTGATTGCTATAAATAATTCACTGAAAATCTAATTGCAGCCAAGCTCTTCACTTTTTATATTTTGAATCACAATACAAATTGCATTAAAAAATAATGGAAGCCAACGTTCAGTAATTGATGTCCTAATCCCTCCTCATCCTGAAAGTGTTACCTTTACGTATTATTCAAACAAAGATTGAAAGAGAAATGAAAGACACATTTTTGTATTTCAATCCGAATTCTGAAACAGGCATTCTGAATTAATTAATCAAGGTTCTTTTTAAACCACTTTCAATTTCAAAAACCAGGCATCGTGAATAAAAAGGACCTATAAAAATTGTTTAAATTATTACAATGAGAACAAAGAAGAAAATTATAATAAAACAATAGAAAGTCACTGGCCAGAAATAAAAAGAAAAATTGAAATTGAAAACACATTGCCAAGGACAAAGCAAATACAGAAAGGACCCTCTATATAGGGGAGGGGGGGGCATAACGGGGACGCTAAGGGAAATAAACAATAAAACAATAAAGATAAAATATTTTTTAATCAAAACTAATGACAACTCTTTGGTTACTTATCAATTAATCATTTGGCACCGAATTTGGTGGAGTAAGATATCAAATAATATTTTTAATTTTAATTTCACAAAACTATCATGAAAACTCCATCGTGCCCCGGGGTAGGGGCAGTATGGGGTACCCAGTGCGGGGCAGTACGGGGTACACTATTTTATTTGTCACAGAATAAGCAGATATGGATTTCTTCTAAATCTGCGTCATCAACTCCTGCACAGGCGGTATGGGCCCACTGTCCACATAGCTGGCAGGCCACCCAACGCTCCGAAGACTTCAAATAAGTGTGGTTCGAGTCAACACAGTAGATGCATAAGACATCGTCCTTAATATTTTCTCCATCTGTCCGAGTCTTCTGTTTTTTTGAGTTTTTTTTCAATCGGGGATCATTCGGATTTGAACACTTCTTCGTTCGTTTAAGTTGTTCGCGTTCTTCTAGTTCGTTTTTGTAGGGGGTTGAAGTGAGAACAACCGTTTTCCCTCTGCGATAATTTTTTCTCGCTTGGTTTCTTTGTTCGACTGTGGGGATGGGGAGAATGTCTTTGGGAGAAGCGTTTTCAAAGAAAGTTGTTAGATCACGACATACTCTTCGAATTGGAGATCCGGAAACGTTATTTTCGTTTTGCATAGATGGTCCAGGCTGAGGCTCTGAGATAGGAGTCTCCTGATGTAAATGTGTCGATATTGCAGGTAAAACAGGTTCACGAGGTATCTCTTCAAAGGGAGGCGGTTGCTGAATTTCAGCAGTTGAAGCAGCGGTTTCAGGCTCTTCATTTGTTAACGGTATGTCTGTTGTTGATGCAGCTAAAAAATCTGAATCTGTGAAATTATTTTGGTTAAATGGCCATATCCCACATTTTCTGAAAGCATTAATTGCCGTGGCCATTGTTGCAGCTTGAATATAAGCATCTGCAAAAATTTCGCTTATTTGAAAAGTTGTTATTATTCGCCCTGGGTGCGACCGTAACCAGTTAGAACAAGCATGATCATAATACACACTCAATGGTTTCATGAAGCCAACATCCAAGGGTTGGAGTCTGTGGGTGCAATGGGGGGGAAAGCAAAGCATTACAACACCATTCTTACGTGCACATTCAATAATCTCTATATTTTGCGTATGCGTTACGTGCCCATCTAGAAGTAACAAGACCGGGTTAGTTATTGAGGCCCCAGAAAATTTAACGAACCGTTGGAACCAGCTCATGAAGGTTTCAGTTGTCATCCAGCCTCGAGCGTTGCATTCTGCCGTTGTCCCTGGAGGAGCTCGATCCAACAACTCCTGCTTCATTCTCTGTCGAGGAAATATTAGCATAGGAGGCATATACGTTCCGGCTGCATTGAAACATATCTCGACGGTAACTGTCTGCCCTCGTTCCGCAGACGAAAGGGAGCCTACTTGTTTTCGTCCTTTTTCAGCAATGATTTTGCTCTTTGTTTTGGAGACGCATGATATTCCAGTCTCGTCGCAGTTGTATATTCTATCTGGCGTTAAATTATATTTGTCGTATACTTCCCCAAGCAAGGAATAAAACTTATTCACGGCCACTTTGTTAAACCCCATAGCTCGCGCTGCCGATGTGGCTTCTGGTTTCCGAATTGATAAATCCGGGTGACGTTTCATGAAGCCTTTTAACCAATCTATGCCAGCAATCTTTTTAACATGGTTAAAATTGTGAGTCTTAGCATTTTTTTCTGCGAGCTGATAGGCTAGTTTTCGTAGGACGACAGTTGTCAATCCAAATAATCGTTTCTCCATATCTTTTACATACCTAACAAGCTCCTCTTCTTCTTGTTTGGAAAATACGGGCTTAAAGTTACCTGGAGCTGAATTAAGAGATACCTCGCCCTTCTTTATTTTTGCGACGTGACGCTCCAATGTGGTCTGTGGAACACCGTGCAATTGAGCTGCTTTTCTGAAACCTGCTGTTTTGCTTAAAACTGCATCAATTGCGTGTTTCATGCTTTCTACAGACCAACTGCCTCTCGATGTCTTCTTTTTATAAGTACGTACCATTTTTTAAAAACCTAAAACAAAATAAATACTATTATCAAATGAACAGACCATTCAGGGGCATAATGGGGACGGGGCACAACGGGGTACCCCATTATGCCCCATAGCCATGTCCCCGTTATGCCCCCATGTCTAACAGAATTTTAAATAACAAACAAAAAATTGAATTCAAGGTCAGAGTGATTTTGCTCAAAACATAACAATAGTTGATGTTGGTAGTAATACACATTAAAAAAACTATAGTAGTAATCTAAACACTTACCTTTTTACATGCGTTTTGGTAACCACTCAAAATTAGATGAAATGTTGCCAGAAAAAAGAATTGGTCGTCAAAAATAAACGCGTGCACTCTGGTCGCCGATCACTACCGCACTGAAGTTCGTTGCGAAATACCCTCTTATTGGCTAAAACAAAACACTGCTAGTGTGCGTAGTTACTTGTAGGTGTGGGTGGCCCCGTCGTGCCTCGCGTCCCCGTTATGCCCCCCCCTCCCCTATATAGAACTGCATGCCTATCAAGACACAGCCTTCGTAGAGGCAACACTGGCATGTTTTTTTATTTATTTACTAAACGCCTTTGGCAAGAGACCCTTAAAAGTAACAGATGCCCCCGGCTATATTCAGGCCTTTCTGAAAGACAAAAGGCTTTGAAAATCTTTTAAAGCAGTGAAAAATACACAAAAGGTCACTGGAGCTTTAGAAGAGGGAGATAGAAAGATAGTAAAAATGGTTCGAGAGAAAAAGACGGGTATATGAAAATCAATTTATTAGGTAGTGACGTCACGACGTCGACATGCGCAATGAGAGTTCTCCCGGGATGGGGTTGCTGACTGCTGCAAGAAAATGGAAAAATTCAGGAAAATATTAACCAAAAACCTGACTTACACTATATTCCACTGTATTTCTGTAGGTTTTTAATACAGTAAAGTTATGTTTTAGTTAGTTAATATATTGTTTATTTTTAAATTATTTTATACATGATTCATGGCCCTGAAAGCCATTGAAATATTTTAGTAGCTAGGTAAGACCATTGAAAAAGTCAAAGAGGAACTATAGGTATGTCCAAAAACATGTTTAACGCATATGCAAATTGTAGTTCCTCAAACATGACAATTTCAATTTTCAATTCAATATATTTCTTTCCTTAAATTTTACAAAAGCAATTGCAGCAAATGGGAAAAAATATTGTTTTTGTCTTTTCCGAGAGAGATGATGTTCATCTCCTAAAACTTAAATTCCCGTAAGCTTACTATAATTACAATAACAACTACTCACATTCAATTAAGATCAGACTAAACATCAAACGTTGAATAAACAACAACAATGTTGGTGAATAATTCGGTTAAATTGGTTTAGCGTCTGGCAACACCGGCGTCATCTGGGCGGACTGCCCGAAATAGTCGAGGGGGGGAGTTAGTTGCCGCGCCGCCGGTGGCGTGCACACTCGCGTCGTCATGGCGTCCGTGGCCGCGTGGCTCCCCTTCGCCAGGGCTGCCGCCATCGGATGGGTGCCCATCGCCACGCACCCGTTACCCCCGCCCCCTGTACCCAAAGACCGTCGCCGCGCGGAAGACGAGAAGCTCCTCATCAACGTCTCCGGGCGACGCTTCGAGACATGGCGCAACACCCTAGAAAAATACCCCGACTCTCTCCTCGGGTCCACAGAACGAGAGTTCTTCTACGACGAAGAGAGTCGAGAATACTTCTTCGATCGGGACCCTGATATTTTCCGGCATATCCTCAACTACTACAGAACGGGGAAGCTGCATTACCCCAAACACGAGTGCTTGACTGGTTACGATGAGGAGTTGGCGTTCTTCGGGATCTTGCCAGATGTTATCGGGGATTGTTGTTATGAAGACTATAGGGATAGGAAGAGGGAGAACGCCGAGCGGCTTATGGATGATAAGCTAAGTGAAGCGGGCGACCAAAGTCTGCCCCAGCTCACGGATTTGCGACAAAAGATGTGGAGGGCGTTTGAAAACCCTCACACTTCGACTGCTGCACTAGTGTTTTATTATGTTACTGGATTTTTCATTGCTGTGTCTGTGATGGCCAACGTAGTCGAGACAGTTCCGTGCGGCCACAGACCAGGCAAGGCTGGGACTTTACCTTGCGGAGAGCGATACAAGATCGTGTTCTTCTGTCTGGATACGGCTTGCGTGATGATCTTCACGGCGGAGTATCTGCTGCGGCTGTTTGCCGCGCCCGACAGGTGCAAGTTTGTGCGATCCGTGATGAGTATCATCGACGTAGTGGCGATATTACCGTACTATATCGGATTGGGCATCACTGATAACGATGATGTATCAGGAGCCTTCGTCACCCTGAGAGTGTTCAGAGTGTTCCGAATCTTCAAGTTCTCTAGGCACTCCCAAGGGTTAAGAATCCTGGGGTACACGCTGAAGTCGTGTGCCAGCGAGCTTGGATTTCTGGTCTTCTCATTGGCGATGGCTATTATCATCTTCGCTACAGTGATGTTCTACGCAGAGAAGAACGAGTCAGATACTAACTTCACGTCCATTCCTGCCGCCTTCTGGTACACCATCGTGACGATGACCACCCTAGGGTGAGTGGTAGTGTAAGAGTCACTGCCCACTGAAGCTTCGTGCATAGTGCATCAAAATCTAGCGTGTAGCCTTCATAAAGCGACTGTTTCCACTTCAATCAGAAGCGGGGACATTTATGGTGACTGCACACTACGTTTTGAAACGTCTATGCAGGTGTGCTTCAGTTGACAATGACCTTAGTTTTAAGAGTAGTTTAGTCTAGTTTAGAATACGAACGTGCGAACTTTTTGCTTGCATCTGACACCTGTCGCCGCCATTAAGCAAGCGCGGGAAAATAACTGTCATGGCGGCCGTAAATGGTTTAAAGGTTGAATCATTAATGATATGAAACGTGGTTTTAATTCTGTTTTTCCATTTGTGAAATGGTTACTGCCATCTCGTAAAACATTTTGAGTGGATTTGTGTCCATTTCGGTGTCAAATAGCTGTGCCACGTGAATGTAAATGTTTACACGGGCGGAAAATTTAATTCGATTACACACGTTGAAATGCCGCGTCTGTCGTATTGCGTCTTTGACGCACCTTGCTTTGATTTTCTTCAATAATCAGGCCTTAAATGTCAAGGGAAGACTGGGTACCTACAGTTAGTATCATCAGTAAATCACTTTTTCAGTTATTGTTTTTATAAGTAATCATTATTTTTTTATCTAAATACTACTTTTAGGATAGTTTTTGAAACTTTGTCTACTTTTCATTTACTAATGATGTTGACTGTACTTATTACTACTGTAGTAATAATAATAAAGATTTTATTATTATTATTTTATTTGACAGGTTTACCTGGCCAGATTTTATAGGATAGGTCTTGACAGGTCGGTGACAAGTGCAAATAAGCAATACCTAATTGCTGTCAAACGCTGATTTTTATCACACAAAGTTCTATTAAGCTTTAACAGGCTTGGTTTTAAAATAGAAATAACGTTGAAAAAAGTGACGGTAATAAATGATAACATTAAGAGCTTTATGAAAAAAATTTGATATATTTATTGATGATGAAAACAAAAACCATGTCTTTTTAATAACTAGGTAGGTTTATACCAGAGTATATTAAAAAAAGAAAACATGTTGCGGATTTTCGGGGCTAACTTATCGCTTCTAAACTTCCATCAAAAGCAAAAAATAATTTATTCAAGGAACAAGTGTAAGTAGAATAAGTACCTACTGTTTAAAATAATGAAAACTCGTTTTTTTTAAATATTCATGGACATTTTACATAGAGTTTTATTTAGATAGTGCAGTTTTAAAACAGTGTTTAATTTTGTGCAGCGAATCTAAGGACCTAAAACTAAAGAAAATAGTCTCGTAAAAAATATTACGTCTCCTATAAATATTTTGTTTGATTTCAAAGCTATTACAGAACTCTACATTTACATTACAGAGTTCAATATTTACGACTATCAAAGGATATTAAGATCGAGAGAGAGACAGGTGCATTTCGATCGAGAGTGAAGGAGACAGTTGCATATGAAACCTGCGTCCTTATATCTGAGTATTGATTAGGACTTTCAGCATCACGACCACTAGAGCATAGTTGAAGCAAACAGAAGTAAAATTGGTCAATTTTAGTAATAAAACCAACTTTTGTAACAAAAAAAAAACAAAAAAAATAGAATGTCTTATCGCTAAAAGCAATATCTTCTGTTTTTAACTATTTCTACTTTTATTGTGTTTAATGAAGTAAGCATTTTGGTGTTAAATCAATTAAGAAAAATTGGACATGCCCTGTGTAGAACCAAAAATATTAAAATTTAACAGATTGCTAAGTTTGATAAACTTGTTATAAAAAGCATTTTTTTTTCCTCAACCTATCTCGTCCCACTGCTGGGCAAAGGGCTCCCCAAAGACTTCCATACTCTCTCTCCTAGGCCTCCACCTCCATCTCCTTTCAAAGCCGTCCAGGTCATCACTGAATAAAGCTGAAATAGCATTTGTAAAAAGCTACCTGTTCTATATCATTTAAAAACCACTAAAGTTTGTACTGGTGCTATTTAAAGTCTACATCAAAACATCGGGACAAATGTACCTAGATGAGTCTTTGACAGACTAAAGAGTGAAGTACTTACATGCGGTGACCATAATAAGCTCAAAAAAGTTTAACTTTTATAACCCCTAACCTCTGATGTTTAGGTAATTTATCTGTATGTTGTTACTGTACCTACCTGCTGGGTTTGTACCTATGTACCTTTCCTACCCCTGCCTACCTACTGTATGTATGTTTTGCTGGAAATAAAGATATTTTAAATAAATAAATAAATATTCATGGACTTTACACACAACGCCCTCTAGTCCCAAACTAAGCAAAGCTTGTGATATGGGAACTAGATGGCTGATAAAATACTTATATACTTTTTTTTTTTGTAAATACTTACTTATAATACATAGTAACACCCAGACATGGAACAAACATTTATGTTTTCCACGCACAAATGTTTGTTCTCAGTGGGGATCGAACCCACGACCCACAGCACGGAAGGCAGAGCCGTTACCGACTGAGCTGTGACGCCTGTCAATTTTCATTTTTTATTTGTTTTTTATATTCGTTGGTGTACTTACAACGTTTTTTTTTTAACAAAAAAGTCGTTTTAAGCAAAAACTTAGTGACTTGAAGACGTCAGCCAAAAACTTGATCCCGTAAAGATGTTATTTTGCCTAAACCTATAAAAACCTTGTCTCAGAAAGGATCTTTCATCCCCACATAAAATTGTATGGATGTTTTCTTAGCCTATAAAAATATGCTATAAATATGTAGGTACGTATGTGAATACATATTGAACTAAGAAAACAGCGTTCGAAGTTCTTTTTCAAAATAGCTTGAAAAAGTTTTGCGATAAATAAGCAAGAACCCCTTTTTTAACCGACTTCAAAAAAGGAGCAGGTTCTCAATAGGGTTTTTTTTATTTCAAATGTTTGTTACCTCAGAACGCCGTCATTTATAAACCGATTTCAAATTTTTTTTTTTTTCAGAAGGAACGTATTTTCAGGATGGTCCAATTCGATTTTCATTAAAATCAGTTCAATAGTTTGGCTTATAAATAGAAATAACTGGAAAAAATATGCCAAGCACGTGCACGAAATTGTGTATTTTACTTTCCTGTGACTTTTAAGTGGTGTTTATAGTCACTAGAACATTCCCAATGAACTGCCATCATCATCATCTGATGATGAAACCGATAGTCGAATTGAAGTCGGTTTTTCTAGTTTTTAAACATATTATAATTATTTAAACTTATAAATTATTTTCGTAGGTAAACTATAAACAACTCAAAGTGCTGATTATAAGTAAAAATGACTTTGTCTTTATTAAAATTTTCGCAGCATAACTGAAATATTCCGTGACTTATCATTCCAGAGGATCTATTTCATTATATTTCAATTTTGCAAACATAACCGCGGGGTTACCTAAAACTCGTGGGTAAATTCCCCTTTTGTTTCAAAAGGTATTAAAAATAATAATAAAAAACTGATAAAGTAGATAATTCTACAAGGTACTTACCGATCCACAAAGTACCAAAACTTATTGTCCTAGTAATAGTGAACAATAATAAAAAAACTTATTTATTTATTCCAGAAATCCCCTGCGGGTTGCCCCTGCGAAGGGGATTTCTGGACTTTTTGTCCAGAAATCCCCTTAGTCGGCTCAGTTAGACATACATTCTCTTCAGCTAAGTACACTTGCAATGTAAAAGCTACCCACCCGCTAATGGTAGATGTCCTCTCTATAAATACTGCTGTGAATACAAAAGGCCCATGACTATAAATACGGCTTCCCTAGGGATCAATTTCATACGAAGATAGAAGTAACCCGCAGCGCAGTTTCATACAACATCACTGTATCATTGCTAAAATAGAAGATAAGGCATTTTGAACTTTATTTCCACAGCTGAAATACTAGAATACAAAAACTTTTCTTTCATAGACTTCGTAGCTTCGTAGAGGTTTCGTAGAGATGTCGTAGAGGATTCGTAGACCCCAACTTTCAACGTAATTGGGTGTTTGTACACTGGCACGACACGTACTAAAATATCGGTGTCGGAGACGAGAGACATAAACATCTTAAGCCTCACAGCAATGCGAGCGCACGAAATAAGTACGGATTTCCTCACGATGTTTTTCCACCGTTTGAGTAATTTTTTTTACTTAAATCAAAATCAATGAATCTGAAAACGATCCGATAAACCGTCAAAATTAAAAATAATTGAGAAACTTACCAAGGGCTGCTAATGTGTTTTAATTCACGGGAAAAAGTGTGCGCAAATACACTCATTATCGCACTGGACCGGATTGACCTCGATCAGAACTAATAGATCAATCAGCGGTTTATTGACCGACGATTGAAAGTAAACATCGCTGTGCATTGAACTGTATACAAAACTTTGATCTTGATTGTGAACTTGAACTTTTTTTCAATCATCACATTCATCATCAACAACCTATACTCGTCCACTGCTGGACGTAGGTCTCTCCCAAGACACGCCATTGAGCTCGGTCTTCGGCTCTTCTCATCCAGTGTCTGCCAGCTACATTTCGCAGATCGTCGCCCCATCTCGCTAGATGGCGTCCTACACTACGCTTGCCTAAACGTGGTCTCCACTCAAGTATTAGTTTGCTCCAATGATTGTTGGTTCTACTGCAAACATGGCCGGCCCAAACATTTTTTCAATAGCAATAATTTATTAATAAAACAAACACTATCGAAAAAGTATCAACTTGTTTTAACGCTAGGAACCAGGCTGTAGTTTATTGCCTGTTTCTCTAGACTTTGTTCTTCTAGGTTCAAGAAACTGGCACCTTGAATCACCTTGTATAATAATATCTAGTAATGTGTGTTACCTCAGAACTCAGTCATTTATGAACCGATTTAAAAAAAAATCTTTTATCTAAAAGGATGTACTTCCAGGTTTGTTCCATTCAATTTTCATCAAAATCGGTTTTGTAGTTTGGCTTATAAACCGAAATAACTGAAAAAAACTATGCTATCTACGTGCACGAAATTGCGTATTTTGCTTCTCAGTGACTTTTTAGTGGTGTTTACGGTCATCAGAACATTCCCAATGAACTGCCATCATCATCTGATGATGAAGCCGGTAGTCGAATTGAAGTCGGTTTTTCTAGTTTTTTAAACTTATAATTATTACGAAAGCTATACGCATTTACGCACATGTTGTTGTATAACACTTCTTAGTAAATAAACAAAAATGCCAAAAACGTTCTACCAATGGCGACTAGTCGTTTAGTGCGTTCATATTCTTAAAGCTACAAATGGCCAATTACCTTCTAATTTATGAACTAGTAGCAGGTATGCTAACGAGCAGACGGAACGTGTAAGAAACAGTGGTGAGTGGGTGTGAGAATTGTAAATGTGCTTATCTGTACGCTTTCTGTGAAAAACAATAACCAAACTAAATTTTTAATATTCATATACATTTCACACGACGCCCTCTAGTCCCAAACTAAGCAAAGCTTGTATGGGAACTAGATTGCTGATAGAATACTTAGATACATTTATTTAAACATATTTATAATACATAGTAACACCCAGACATAGAACAATATCTATGTTTGGCATACACAAATGTTTGTTCTCTGTGGAGATGGAACCCACGACCCACGGAAGGCAGATCTATTGCCGACTGAGCTATGACGCCGGTCCAGCTAAGAGCTTGTTTTCTTCTTCTTCTTTTCTTATTTATGGAATCTGTCCGTCATATTGACAGACAACTTTGCAAGTGCCCGCAGTGATTAATTTATAGTAGGTACTCTTAACTTGCGGGGTGATTTTCTAGTTCTGATTGATTGGTTTGGTTAATTTTATCTATCTTGTGTACAATTAAGTATTAATTGATAATATTGATTCAACATTATTTCAACCGATAATTAGGGTTAATATAGCCCCTACATTCATGGTTTGTTAAATCAACTAACCCAAAATTGTTAGTGATAAAATGTAGGTTTAACAAAATTCAGGTTTGTTGTTTCAACTAATTGTTAAAGAGGTATTTTTAACCTAAAAATAAGGGTTCAAAATTGTATATAATCTTGAAACTTTCTCTCATCATTTACTAATGACATATATACATGTTACAAAACAAAGGATTTTTCTTAGCTTTGTAAATATGTCATAATAATGTAAACAACAAATAGGTCAATGTCTGTTCTAGCGTCATGAATTCAAGGTTCGATTCCCGACAAATACATATTTTTAGTGACATTTCATAATCGAAGATAATTTTACTGACGTCGTTTACTTCACAAGGCGTGTCTCTGTTTTATGTGCTGGGACAGTCAGCTACAAAAAATTACCATCAGATTTTGAAGTCCATGCTGAAGACCTCCTTAGAATTCAGAATTAACCGGTTTGGTCTACCGACCTCCCACGATCTTTTAAAAATATCGTAACGATACCAACACTTTTTAAAAGTAGTGCCTACCTACCCCTTTTTGTACAATTCATTCTTTTTACAGTGGATTTATCTTAAGTTAGGTACTTTTAAATTTTTTCCACTTTATTTTTGTTTCTTTTACTTGGTGATTAGGTACTGTGTGTGTGTGTGTGTACATGTATAAACTTTCATTGTAAAGTATTGGATGTATGTGTGGTTAAAAAAATGTAGGTATCTAGAGGTGGTAGATTGATAACTCTCTGTGAAAGAAAAACCAGCAATGGGTCGACTTTCGTAAGTCAAACGATAGCTTTCATTCGTAAGTTGTTTCTGAAACTTTGTCTCGTGAACTTATGAATCTGACTGTACCCTTGATCGGTTTTACGATTAAACGCATTAATACCGGATGGCCAACCTCTGATGACGACATTTTAAGGCCTCTGTATCAGCTTATCAATTTTATTGAGTTGTGTCTGCCGCACCGAAACTCTAACTAAACCAATAAAACGGTTGGTACATTTGTCAAGTACTTCTTCTTATTTATGGCCTCTGCAGGGGTATGCCAATCAAAGTTGAACTGCAAAGTTTTAAATAATGGTCAGTTCATACTAACTCATAGTTATTCTGTGACTAAATAGTGACATTATGACGTCATTTGATGTGTTTTCGCGCATATTTTGCTGTCAAGTGTCTAAAAAGAATGATCACGTGGTACAAAATTGTACCACGTGACCTGAAGAAATTACACTGGGCAGTGAAATATAACTTGACAGCAAAACATTGGCATACGGGGGCTGTCCATCTTTTCGACAGACTATTTTGCCAGTGTCAAGAGAATTATTTGAAAAAATTAGCCAAGTCGAGTCATTGGTCAAGTCGCCTGTCATTTGTTTTGAAGGCAAAATGGTGCATTTTTCAAAACTTGGAAAATTCTATCAAATAATAAAACCACATAATAAATATTCATGGACTTTACACACAACGCCCTCTAGTCCCAAACTAAGCAAAGCTTGTGATATGGGAACTAGATGGCTGATACAATACTTATATACTTTTTTTTGTAAATACATACTTATAATACATAGTAACACCCAGACATAGAACAAACATCTATGTTTTCCACGCACAAATGTTTGTTCTCGGTGGGGATCGAACCCACGACCGACAGCACGGAAGGCAGAGCCATTACCGACTGAGCTGTGACGCCTGTCAAAAAAAATGCGTGTACATTTCAAGTACCTACGTATTCCCTCTCCCAGAGTGACCTCCACACGCAATAGCAATAAATATCCGTCAGAGGGCGGTCGCTATAATTGCCGTCCAGATTTTAGGGTCCCGCAAATGGTTCGGCAAGGTTTAGCGCTTTGCAAATGGTCGGGTTCTTTCATTTTGTTTCTGTTACGAGTTGTATTATGGCGTAAGACGCCATTTTTCTGAAAAAAACTCGTTTACTTTTTTATTTATTGTAACGACCTCTGATAGATAGATCTTTATTCGTCCCCAACCGTAGGTATGTAGAGATAAGTATGCAGTAAGTACAGGTAGGTACATATTACAATAATGTTAGGTAGGTTTGAAGAAAGTTTTATTCCACAGCCCCCGTATGCCAATCTTTTGCTGTCAAGTTATATTTCACTGCTCAGTGTAATTTCTTCAGGTCACGTGGTACAATTTTGTACCACGTGATCATTCTTTTTAGACACTTGACAGCAAAATATGCGCGAAAATACATCAAATGACGTCATAATGTCACTATTTAGTCACAGAATAACTATGAGTTAGTATGAACTGACCATGATTTAAAACTTTGCAGTTCAACTTTGATTGGCATACCCCTGCAGCAGGACAAAAGTTTCACTCTGGAAATATTTTCTTGTACACATTTCAACGTAGACTGTTTGAACTTTGAACTATAAGAACTTTAGCATTTAAGTATGTTTCTTTTGAAATAGAAAAAAAACCCACCTACGGGTGTCTCCAAGTTAAATGTAATTACTTAATCCGACTATCCCCGTGTAGATGGCTTCGCTAAGAGCGACTGAGCACGTAGTCCGTAGGGCAGTCCACTTAAGCTACTGATTTAGTTATGTGCGGGCAGGATACTTGCTTACCGATGGAGGCTCGTTTACCGCGAGCTAGTCGAGTGGATAGCTTCTAACTGTTAAGGTTTTGCCCTGTGGGCTATTTATTATTATAAACACTGTATTTTTTTGTATTTTTATTTTTATAATTTTACACGTTTCACAAGGCATGAAAAAAAAGGAGGTGTTGCTACATTACACCCTTTTTAATTCTCCTACAAATGCTTATGTCATAAACACTAACTTCCTGTAAGGTGAAGTAACGTATTTTTACTTGTAACTGAGAAAGAGGAAGATCCGTGAGAACTGGTTCTTCAAAAAGGATGTTGAAAAGTTGGTTTCCAAAATTGCTTTGATGGTTCTTGAACTGTTGACAAAGGGGTTGTTATGACAAGGCAGAAGTCCTTTCACATCGTAGCTTCAACATTGAGGTAAGTAAGTAAGTAAAACATTTAGGTAGGTAGGTTAGGTAGGTTTTTATAGTAAGTAGGTGTATTTCTTTGTACGAAAAGTCATACAAAAAACGGTGTAAATTTTTTTGCTCGTTTTTTTAGACCTTGGTTGTGAGGTACTAGCACTTAAAATTTACCTAGTATATAAAACAATTCTATAAATTATTATCCATGTGATTTTTCTGAGAAACAATAGGATTAAATGGATTTTAATTATTTGTTGCTCTTATTTGCCTTTGAGCTAAGAACAAAGTAATAATTAATTAATTAATTGATTAATAATACTAAAGTAAGTTGAAGATTTTAAAGAGCAAGTCTTTAAACCTAAGACTTAGGTGATACTTATATCACAGCGATTCGAGCAACTAAACCAGTGTAAACGCTCCTTGACTTAAGGTTTAAGTTATGACTTGGATATGATGTGCTTGGAGGGTTATTACCTTGGTCGTGTGGATGTAAACTAATAGGGTTATTATAAGCAAAACTTTCATTAATCTGCAAAAAGTTTATTTTAGTAAAATAAATTTTTACAGGACTGTACAAAATTCACATTGCACTATACTATTATAAATGTCAAAGTTTAGATGTTTGTGTTTCAATCACGCTGTAACTACTGGTCCGATTTGGATGAAACTTGCAATATATTATAGTTCGTAACCTGGATTAACACATAGGCTACTTTTCCCGCTTTTTATTTCTTTGGTTAGGTATAAATATTTTTTTTTTCGTGGAACGATAGGTATTTTTGGTCAACCGCATTCCGGATCCCTGTAGTAGCCCAAGCTCTCCATCAGTTTATTTTTTTACAACTTACTGATGAAACAAGCCGATGCCGATGGTCCACCTGATGTTAAGCGGTATCTACTGTCTATAACGATGCATTTGTCCAATGGAGACGTGCTCTATGATGCATTGCACTGCACCCATCAGTCTGAGACATAAAGATGCCCATACTGCCCCATACCCTTCAAACCAGAACACAGCAGTGACTACCTATCACTGTGTAGCGCACGAAATAGGTACGGTGCTAGTACTGAACCCGGGCGAGCTCGCACACAAAAAGCTCTACAGCCCCCGTATGCCAATCTTTTGCTGTCAAGTTATATTTCACTGCCCAGTGTAATTTCTTCAGGTCACGTGGTACAATTTTGTACCACGTGGTCATTCTTTTTAGACACTTGACAGCAAAATATGCGCGAAAACACATCAAATGACGTCATAATGTCACTATTTAGTCACAGAATAACTATGAGTTTGTATGAACTGACCATGATTTAAAACTTTGCAGTTCAACTTTGATTGGCATACCCCTGCTGTTATCCTGTAGGTGTTATGACAGCGTGTGAAAACTGCCATTTTCTGATCAACGAGTCTGATTTGCTGTCAAGACCCAGAATGAACGGCTGATTCAAAAACGAATGTAGCTAATAAATCTATATTTACTACGTTGAAACCACGTGGAAGCTATCAATGGATCAAGGGCAAGAATGATATAACCGACGTGAAAAACCGCGCCTTCTTCTGACGTGTGTACTCTTGAGTGGATGTTAATATTTTAGTAGGTTATGGCCTTCCAAACTTCTTATCCGTCAGTCTATAAATAAAATGATTATACTTTAGCTTACGATTTTAAATTATATCAGCCCTATAACTACTTATTTTAATGCGTATAATTCCAGAACCATCGTAAAAATATCGAAAACAGGACATTTCGAAGGCATTGAACCTCCTCCGGTGTGGAGGTCTATTAACCGACTCCAAACCCAGGTCGGTCGCTCCAGGGAGAGGATTTATGGATGGGGGGAATCACGATCTTGTGATCCTGTGTTATCCAATGTGACTGCGGGGTTTCCATCCAAACAATGTCCCATTTACTCGTTTGCCTTTTGTGCTCTACCAGCACAAGACGAGACGATGGGGTAAAAGTGGCGGAATAAGGTAAAGGCACCCAAATCCGTGGTATTCCAAAAGTGGCACCTTTCTCCGTGGTATTTAGAAAAACAGCATTTACTTCTGATTCTTAGGTTCTTTTTTGTTGCAAAAGTTATTTGTTATAAGGAAATATATTTTTTAGTATATAAATCTAAAAACGAGACTTAGAACGGGCTTACATTCCGAAATAATTGGCTGAACTCGCAGCGGTGGCTGGTCCAAGTGCACTCTCATACGTTTTTGCCTCTGTGCACGAGAGTAGCAAGCTTTTTTAAATAAGGCTTATTTTGTTTTTTTTTGTTCTAGGTTTTAATTTTTAGTGTTAAATTATTGAAAGAAGTATATTCTTTACCGTATGTAATACATGTTTAAGTGGTTTTTTAATCATAATGAGGTAAAATTACATATTGAAAAAACCACGGCATTAGGGGTCAAATATTTCACCTAGTGGCTAAATCCGAGGTATGTGAAAAATATACCTCGGAATAGCAATTTGAAAGATCTATTTTTATTTTTCAATTTCACAAACTGGAATTAGGTTTTTGTGATTTTAACGATAGATTTGACAAATCAAATAGTCGATTGAGACTAAAACCTTATTTCGAGGTATACTTTTTAATTATTTTTACGAGTTATAACACATCAAAAGTACCCTACTTATGTAATTTGTTTATTGGTTGTATAGATAGATAGATAGATAAAAACTTTATTGCACACACAGGAAAAAAAGAAATTACAATGGGCGGCCTTATCGCTAAAAGCGATCTCTTCCAGACAACCTAGAAAATAGAAAAAATAAATAAATATAAAATGTATACAAAATTATGTTTTCACATTTGGCTGCATGTTTTATTAAAAAGTTAATCTTTAACAAAAGTTTCAACAATTTGGCAACAGCTAACATTAAGAATGATAGGTATATAAAAATTTTAGCTTTTAGTAGGTACTGGAAATTAGGAAACATGATTTTTTAGTCTCCACAGCTGTGAGTTGGGCGACACTCTTTGTAAATGCCGTCAAAGCAAAGCCGCCTTTGGAATCGCACTGCGGCGGCGGCGGCACGAGTGACAAAAGTGTCAAAGGCACCGCCTCGAAGAGACGCGTGGCGGCGGTGTCTTTGACGCGCCGCCGGCGTCTTTGGCGGTGTTTCCTTTGTCGGCACCGACACTCATTTGCCTTGCACGCATCGACCACGCTTCAGTCTTGCGCTGATATTTGTACCATTTGCACGCTCAATTTCTTCGCGAAATGTCGTATTTATAATGTGGAATACTTTAATAATGTGTTAATGTGTAATGTGTGTGTATGTGTGTGTGTGCTTAGGAAACAGTAAAAGTATTTTTTTAACTTATCACATGGGGAGATTTTCCCGTTATCAGCACTTTGTGTATTTATCCGGGTTTGCAATCACAGGATGAAGATATTAGCAAAGTTGACACCGCTGACGTGTGAGAGGTTGAGTTACAAACATCCAAAGAGGTATTTAAAAACTGTTTACATTTATAATATTAATAGCATTTATTAAATAATAATAGTACTACCACCAAAAGTGACCTGTATTCCTAGAGAAAAATCAAGTTAATCTTTGTAACATTATTTTATCAGTTTGTTACTGTCGTTTCGTATACATTTTTCATACCACGCAATTAGGTACCAAATACCACGGAATACGGATTTTTGCCTCGGAATTGGGCGATTTCGACTTGATTTACATTTTATTTAATTTCAAATAGAAATATAGGTCGGACCGTCAAAACTTAAGTAGTTTCCGAAAGTAAAAACACTAGAGCTTCTGATAACAGAAACCAAACCTTCAGAAAGGTACAGTAAATGCTTAATATTTGATATCCTTGCGAGTTTTAGCGAAAATACCACGGAAACAGGTGCCGTTACCTTACTATAATACCGTTGTTTAATTAAAGTCTGGCGCGTGGCTGCGGTTTCTTTACTTAACTTTCCGACGTAGTGTCTACGTTTACGTCCGAAGTGCCTAAGGCCACCTCCCGAACGGTTTCTGTGTAAACGGCTAATAGTTATAATCTTAAATGAGTTGGAACACAGCCAGTGTGCGGTGACCATGACTTTATATGTGACACTTTATATTTTAGGAAAAATAATATTTTATCCAAATAAGTTTTCCGACTAAAACAAGAATTTTTAGTTGTAACTTTTTTTCTACGTGCGGTTAGAAAACTTTGGTTTAAAATTATACTTTTGATGAACCTTTGTATTATTATTCTCAAACTTAGTTGTTCCTCTTCTTCTTTGTTTTTATTGTACACACATTATAAATACAGTACTTACATACCTATCGTCATTAAAAATCCTACAAAAAGATCGTGTTACATTGATTTCATTTAAAACTGGAGAGTTTGTTATAAAGCGAATCTTTCACTCGGAACACTACCATGCGCAAATAAAACTAAGCCTTGACCAGTTTAATTATAACAAATCCAAACTTACAGTTAAACCGTGGATGTCGTAAAGATGTCGTGTTGGTTGCAGTGAAAAAACAGCCAATGAATCAGTATTCACAGACCACAAGTTAATCGCTTTAGGACGCACGCTTCGTTTACGATGTTTGTAAATCTTTGGGAATGAAATATTGCACTATACCGTTTGCTGTGAAATAATATTCATCTAGTTTCATTCATCTTCGATACCTATTGTATGAATACGGTAGAGATTTTTTTTAATCTGAAAAGTAATCTATCAATCTGCTAGCTCACCCTAAGATATTGACGTGAATAAAACCTCGGTCTGGCTACTTTCCTGTTGCAATACCCCTGAACAGGGTTCATGTGTGATACCTACCTACAATGTAACAACTATAATACCATGTGAAAGCAATAAATGTATTGAGTATTGAGTAAGATGGACGCAGTATATTGCCTCAAAGAGCACCTCCTCTATTGACTTGTTTAGTGAGATAATTTATTCGTTCGTATGATTCAATGGCCAACTCTGATGACGGGGTTTTAGACGCATGTCTCGTGGCGGGACCGTCAAACAAGCACGGAAGCTCTCAGATGTAAATGCCACTAGCGGTCACCCATCCAAATAGTGACCGCGCAGAACGTCGCTTAAATTAAATAATCGGGTTAAAGCAATTTAAGTCAACTTTAAATTACTCATTAGCCCACATTGTGGCTAGATTGTAATCTTATTAGGGTACATACTTTAGAGATTAAATTATGTGCACTAGATAAAAAAAAAAGCTAAGCAAGGTACGCCACGCGCTTTAATTAACGATGTAATTTATTGCTACAGAGCGATTCACTTAACATCAGGTGTGCTATTAAAGAGGCAACTCAGATATACATTGACGTGTCTCTCGTGCATACTATGTATTAAAAGTATGTATTTACAAAAAAAAAAATATAAGTATTCTATCAGCATCTAGTGCCCATATTACAAGTTTTCCTTAGTTTGGGACTAGAGGGCGTCGTGTGAAATGTCCATGAATATTTATTTATTATTTTAATACAAAACCTATGGTCACACACACATGCAGCTGTGTGAATCATAAGCACGTTCGTAAAGATGTAAACAACGTGTTCTAATATCTCTGTTAGGAGCCTCTTGGCAGCGGTGGAGCCGAGCACATGTCAGTGCAGTCTGGCGATTACTAAAGCTATATGAAGGGGTTAGTCTCAAAATCCCCTTAAAGTTTTCCCCCATAAGGGCATTTTGTCTCAAAATCCTTCTAATTTTGAAATTAGAAGGGATTCTGGGGTTTTCTGAATAAATGATTAATAGCTATTTAAGAAAGGGTTAGTCTCAAAATCCCCTTTAAGATTTCCCCCTTAAGGGGATTCTGTCTCAAAATCCCCTTGATTTCTAAAACTATGAATCAAGGGTATTTTGATACTGTCATTTTTGAAAGGGGCGGGACGCTAATTCCAGGGTGTAATGATGAGTACTCTACACTCGAGAATTAAACATGTATTTTAACCATAAATGCATAAGAAAAGGGGTTCGAACACTTTTGTATAGAAGCTGGCATATCCATCGGCCGCTATTTAAATTTTTTTTCAAAACTTTCGCGCACGGTATGGGTAGAGGACACTAATACAAGCAAAAAATGTCCTATATGTCCGTCCTAAAAAATGTCCTGCTGTTAGCAGTCGCGCGCGCTGCACGCTTATCGTTACGATACGATGTTACGTTCGCCGCCCCCGGGCGCTTCTTCTTCTAAGAACGGAAACAGTCCAGTGTGTAGCACCAGGTGTGAACAATGCAAGGTGGTTATTAACGAGCTATTGACCTTTATAAGTCATAAAGTCGATACTCTGCCTGAATCGGGAATAATACAAATATGCCTCAGTAGCTACTCGATGGAAGAAATAGAAAACGCAAGATCCATAGCCTACAAGCTAATGGCACCTACTAAAAGAATAACCAGAAGAAAAGAAGGTGCGGAACAAAAGAGCATACAGGAGATTATTAAGTTGATAAAAGAATTTGAACCGGATTGCTTACCAATTTTTGTGGCACAAAACTTGAATAAAATCCCGGCAGTTTCATTTGATTATATAGATATAACGAGCTTTCTTAAGGAAATGGCATTGCTAAAAACTGATGTAGCTTTTATCAAAGCTAAAACTCCCGTTGAAACAGATCACTCTGCGTTATCATCGGATATTGAGTCGGTAAAAAAGGAGATTATGAATGTGAAATCAATGGTATCGGAAATGCAGCGTACTACACAGCTACCTAACGAAAATAACTTGACCTCGTTTCTTAGATCTTATCCTAATGATAAGAATACTGGAAACAATGCTACAAATGTATTAATAACTGCGCAAAATGTGGGTACCGGTACCGAGTGCATTGACGATGCAGTCCTAGTGTGTGAGGAAGGGGGCGGAGGGAGCGTCAAACCAGCTGCGCTTACACTGAGTATACCTACACACGCTCACATTGACACTGAGACGACATTGCTGACTCAAGCGACGATCCCTGCAGCTTCTAGGTCTGCACCATTGAAAAAACAGCTGGCTACAAATGATGTACATACTGAATATAAACCTACCTATAGAGAAATTGCTGTCGTACCGCGTGACAAAACTGATACTGATGGATTTACGCTAGTTACCAGGAAAAAATATACTTATAGGTATAGAAATACACGAGGGACACTACAAAACTCGAGTAAATTACAGGCAGCTGAGTCTTTTGGCTTTATATATTTGTCTCGTTCTAAAAAATCTACTACAGAAAATGATATTAGAGAATACATAAAAGATATGAAAGAAGAATGCCAAAATGTCGAATTATTAAAGCAAAGTAAGGAAACAAATTTTAACTCGTTTAAAATTACAGTTCCGATGTCAAAGTTATCTAAGTTTTTACAAAATGATTTTTGGCCAGAAGGTTTGGTGTTTCGCCGATTTAGACAACAGCGCTCAGCTAGGAGCGATACTGAAA
This sequence comes from Gandaritis pyraliata, assembly GCA_947859175.1. NCBI lineage: Eukaryota > Metazoa > Arthropoda > Insecta > Lepidoptera > Geometridae > Gandaritis > Gandaritis pyraliata. The sequence goes on along the minus strand of OX401875.1, from coordinate 6,104,314 downwards.
TTAATAATAAACAATTATGATTGTACAACCTCAAGATAAATCCATAACCTTTGCGTCGTTCAACTGTAAATCCATCAAAAGATCTGTGGAGCAGGTGAAAGACGTGTGCAAGTATGCAGATGTGATAGCCCTGCAGGAGACCTGGCTATTTCCTCATGAACTGGGCTTCGTGAATGAAATAGATAAAGAGTTTGCCTGCTATGCAAAGTCTTCTATTGACGCGTCCGCTGGAGTTCTACGGGGGCGTCCATACGGCGGGATAGCATTGATGTGGAAGTCCAGCTTATTCACAAGTGCGTGCATTGTGCAGTGCGATAGCGATAGATTAGCGGCCGTACGTTTGACTAGGGGTGATAAAAGTATTCTTATATTTAGCGTCTACATGCCAACGAACTGCGAGGATAATCTACCAGAATACTCTGGGTGTTTAGCGCAAATAAGTGCTGTAATTGAGCATACGGATCTGGAATGCGTGTTAGTGTTGGGTGACTTTAATGCGCACCCCGGTACTCTTTTTGAGAAAGAGCTGATAGATTATTGTGTCGAGCAGTCTTTACAGTGTGTGGATCTTCAGAGACTCGCGCCTAGTACCTATACTTTCGTGAGCGAGGCGCACGGTACGTGTCGATGGCTCGACCACTGCGTCGCGACTGAGGCGGCCGCTTCACTTGTGACTGATATTCATGTGCGGTACGATACGTATTGGTCAGACCACTTTCCGCTAATTGCAACATGCAATTTCAATCTTATTAGGTCTAAATCTCAGTCTATTGGAGATAGTACTATCGCGAAGCATGTGTGGGGAGTGAGAGATCAACTGCAGATTGACGAATATCGTAAACTATGTACGGATAATCTTTCTAGTCATCTACATAATTTTAATAGTTTTAATTGCCTAGACTCTAATTATTATTGTACAAACTGTGATCATAAAGAATTAATTGACCATTATTATAATGATATAGTACGAATTTTACAGAACTCAGCTGAAAAAAGCTGTAGCGTTAGAAAATTTAAGAAAAAATTAGTAGGATGGAACTACCATGTTCGGGATCTGCATGTTAAAGCCCGAAATTATTTTTTGAATTGGGTTTTATATGGTAGGCCATGCTCGGGAGACCACTATGATTTAATGACATCGTCTAGAAGAGACTTTAAAGCTGCTGTGAAGTATGTGCAAAATAATCAACATAGAATAAAAATGGATATGTTGGCCCGCCGGCACGTAGCAGGTAACTTTGTGCAATTCTGGAAAGAAACGAAGAAATTAGACAGTAAAATTAGTATGCCAATTAACATTGAAGGTGAGGAAAATAGAAAAAATATTGCCAATTTATTTAGAAATCATTTTAATGTAGATAATTCTAATTCCGCAAACAAAAGACATAATTCTGATAGTACTGACCGTAATGGCCCGGAGACTGATCACTACATAGTGGTAACAGCTGATGATATTGAGAAAATACTAAGATATACAAAACGTGGTAAGTCCCCGGGCCACGACGGCCTTAGTATAGAACATTTACTGCATGCGGGCCAACATATCTGTTCTATACTCGCAGAGCTTTTTAATCTCTCCCTGCGACATTGTTACTTGCCGGTCGAGATGATGCGTACACTCGTCGTACCTATATTAAAGAACAAAACAGGTGATGTCTCGAGTATGGCAAATTATAGGCCCATTTCGCTCGCCACGATAATGGCCAAGATACTTGAAAGAGTTATTCAGAATAGCATAGCGCCCTCTTTATCAATTGATGATGGACAGTTCGGCTTTAGACCACATGTATCTACGGATATGGCTATTTTCTCCTTAAAACAAGTAGTCGAATACTACAAAGAAGGCAAGACAAGCGTTTATGCATGTTTTTTAGATCTGAGCCGAGCATTTGACACCCTTAACCATGAACTACTATGGGATAAGCTATACAGTACAAGTGCCCCAGGTAATGCTGTTGGTTTGCTTAGATACTGGTATCGGAATCAAACTAACAACATTAGATGGGGTCAGGAACTGTCTGACAGCTACAGGTTGTCCTGCGGTGTGAGGCAAGGGGGAGTCACCTCTCCGGATCTATTTAATACGTACGTTAACGATCTGATCGTGGAACTAAGTAGCACCCCAGTTGGGCTCCGATTAGATAACAGATATGTTAATAATTTGAGCTACGCTGACGACATGGTGCTGCTTAGTCCCTCGATCAAAGGTTTGAGAAAGCTTGTGAGCATTTGTGAAAAGTATGCCAAAGAACATAACCTCGTATACAATGTTAAGAAGACAGAGATGGTAATATTTAGATCCGGAAAGGGACCTGATGTAGTACCCAATATTTTACTTAATGGGCAGCCTGTTAAGATTGCAACCAGTTTCAAGTATCTTGGTCATATCGTATCTGCAAGCCTTAAAGACGACGATGACATTGAGCGTCAGAGACGAGCCTTATGTGTTGTCGGTAATATGATAATCAGAAAGTTCTGTAAATCCAAAAGTGACGTAAAAACCACTCTGTTTAGGTCTTTCTGTCAGACATTTTATACTTGCCAACTCTGGACGAATTACACCAAGAAAGCGCATGATGGCATTAGAGTTGCCTACAATAACATCTATAGGCAACTCATGGGGTTGGATCGGTACTGTAGCGCCTCCGGCATGTACCTGGAGGCGCGAATAAACTCCTTTAATGCCATCCAAAGGAATCGCATAGCTAAATTTATGTCCAGAGTCGGTAAGTGCAAAAACGCGATCATTGCTAGTCTGTCGGATAGACTTATACTGACGAGAGTCTATAGACGCTGGGTGCAACTTGCATCCTAAGTAGGTGGACATGACACCTAACCTATGTTACGGGTATTCTAGGTACTTACTAGATTATTATTATTTTACATTTTAGTTACCTACCTTTTATTTTATTTTATGTCATAATGGATGGATCATGTGTCTGAAATAAAGATTATTATTATTATTATTATTATATTATATTATATTATATTATCCTAAAGTGTCACGTGTCCGAAATATTTGGAGTTAAAATCGCCAATGAGAACAATGAGGAAGATGAGGTTGAATTTTTTTTAGCTGAAATCAAAAGTTTAGAAAATAATAAGGATAACTGCGAAAGAATTTTTGCGATATCTCAAAAATTGAATTTTCTAGCACAGATTTTAAAAATTCAAACTTTAAAAAATCGTAGAAAATTCCGTTTTTGAGATATCGCAAAAGTTCTATTTATGGCCTACTTTCCGAGCATAAGATGAAAAAGATACTCTACCATCGACATTTAAATTGTCAGACTAGGGTAGCAGACATGTCAGTGCTATAAACATACTTATAGCACAGAATAACTCTGCTTATAGCACTTTGCTAGAAGGCTATATGAATGCATCTGGAGCGCGCCCTGGCGGCGGGTTTAGCTCAATCATGCTTCAAGAACTCGAATTAAAACCAGCGTACAGTCAGCAACAAAAAGAGACGAACAGGAGATAAATTTTTAAACATAGATTTTATTACAACTAAACCATTGGCCTCTCGGTTATAAGTGATAACCACTGCCTATAACAATACATTGCTTCACTGAACGCATCTGAGGATGTGCCCTGTGATATACTAAAGTGCGCCTATCACTCTGAGACATAAAGGTGTTGTCTCATGTGCGTGTAATAGCACCGGCACCCATACCCTTCAAACCGGAACAATGCAAGCATCACTGTGCACACAAAATAGTGTATGAAATAGTGGTAGTAGTACTTCCCCGGACGAGCTCTTTCACAAGAAGCTCTACTACTACTAAAGCAAGTTAATACTGCATTGGTATGCCAATCAAAGTTGAACTGCAAAGTTTTAAATCATGGTCAGTTCATACTAACTCATAGTTATTCTGTGACTAAATAGTGACAATATGCAAAATATGCAGCAAAATATGCGCGAAAACACATCAAATGACGTATTTGATGTGTTTTCGCGCATATTTTGCTGTCAAGTGTCTAAAAAGAATGATCACGTGGTACAAAATTGTACCACGTGACCTGAAGAAATTACACTGGTACAGTGAAATATAACTTGACAGCAAAAGATTGGCATACGGAGGCTGCTACTACTAAAAAACTTGCAACTGACTGTACCGTGTGTTGTGTACTAATGCGGAATTTGAGCGGGTTTCCCTTTGTAACAAGATTTATGTAATTTCATTATGTTGGCAGCGAATTGTATTGTAGAACATTGTGAACCTATGCTTGAGAAAATACAAGCCTCCTCATAAAGCTCAAGGCGGTTTTAGATTTTAAACCTTAACCTTAAGGATTATAATTCATTATCTTGAATATCTAAAAATAATATCTTTGTATTTTTAGATGAGAAAAATGAAAATGAAGCCTGAAAATGGGCACGTTCTTTCAGAGAGACAAATATCCGTTGTTACTACTATAAATATTGTGAATTTTATCGTTTCGTAAAAACTTTAAGAGTTTTTAATCCAGCAGTGTCAGTGTGAAAACCAAGGAGGTCAAATTAAAACGAAGAAAAAAAAATGTATAAAAATAGTTCGCCCCACTAAATGGGACGAAAATAACCACCCCAATTAAGTTAGGGCGGAACTGGGTCAGACGTTTATCGCTGTTACACCCATACTGCTACTGGGGTTGAGGGTGCAGGGATGAAGGTTGTAGAGATTTTCTTACCCCTGATTTTAGCCTTAGAGGTCACTTTGAGATGAGTATGCTACAACAATAAATCAACTAGACAAAAAAAAATTCCGTACACAATTTGACCTCTTAATTGCGCTGTGCTGTGCTTGTTCTGTGGGTCGTGGGTTCGATCCCCACTGAGAACTAACATTTAATGACCGATTAATGTTATTCTTACGAGAACCTAGTGCCTAGATAAGCCATACCTTGGCTTTAAGGCACTATTTAATTTTAAGTAGGTATGTGTTATTTTTGAAATAATAATAAATAAATAAATAAATAAATAATTTGTGTGTGTCAAACATAGATGTTTGTTCCATGTCTGGATGTTACTATGTATTATAAGTATGTATTTACAAAAAAAAAGTATATATAAGTATTGTATCAGCATCTAGTTCCCATATTACAAGCTTTGCTTAGTTTGGGACTAGAGGGCGTTGTGTGAAATGTCCCTGAATATCTATTTGTTTATTATTTTATTTAATTATTTCGATAAATCAATATAAAAATATAGGTACTACTAATATAACAGATGTTTGGATGTTTGTGTTTCAATCACGTCGAAACCACAGAACCAACTTAGATGAAACTTGGAATATATTAACAGTAACCGTATACCAGGGGCCTAATTCTCACTTCAGCAGAGATTTTACTCTAATAAGGATGACGTCAAATCTCGGTCGAAAACTGGTTTCACCCACTAGTGACAAGAGTTTTCAACGTCATTTTGACGTCATCCCTATTCGAGTAAAATCTCTGCCGAAGTGAGAATAAGGCCCCTGATTATAACCTGACATATAGGCGACCTAAAGGATAACACAGGATATCCCGAATAATTATAATCGGGATATCGAACGGGATTAGCAGCGCCAATTGACAAGAGGACGATGATTGTTACGTCAGTTTGACAGGGCGTAGTATGATTTTTGGTGTAGCCGTCTACGACTAACGTTTGACAGGTGAGTAAGGGTTCGGTGTAATGTCGTGAATACATTCGATACACGGAAACAGTACACGCGTAACTACTAGTTTATCTCGTCTCGGTTATCTGTCAGGAATAAGCCGTTTATAATATGTTAACCCATCTTTGCGATCTATAACGGTACACTCTCAAATGACGACATTGTTAAGATCGCGGAAAATCGATGGGTGGAGATTGTAGAGAAGCTCCAAAATCGCTCTTTCTTGCATACTACGGGGGTTTAGTAGACTTCTACAGGCTGATATGATTGATATAATTCTAAAACGCTCAGTTCCTCGTTAAGCTTATACGTATGTCAGCAGCTGCTGCGTTGAAATCAGACCTTTGCGAATAAGGTCTGGTAGCAAATAGCACCCGAGGCGCTTCGAGCTAAAGGGTTGCGAATATTCGAAGGGAGTATTGCACGGTTTTTCGGCACTTTTGAAAAAGATTTATTTCATAAAGTCGCACTCTCACAAATCCAGGGTTATTCAGATGTTTTGTATGAAGAAGGTATAAAGTATAATTTGTTCCTTTTTCTGGTGTATTAACAAAATGGTTTTCAACTCGTCGGGTCCGCTAGTGACTTTTACATTTTGTTGCAGACATAATAATTTTAGGTAGTTTTTAAGTTGATAAGTGGGCAACACCAGTCGCCATCATTAGAACCATTGTTAGCCCGCCTCTCCCATTCCAAATAATAAAACAATACTATAAAATTAATCATCTTTCATTTATGGTGATAACACATTTTAAGCGCTTCCATGCTTTGGAGGGCACTTTAAACTGTCGGTCCTGGCTCTAGCAGTCGTTAAGCCATGACGGAGGCCTTTAGGCGGCCTACAAAGAGTTGACCTCTAACTCATACGAAGGAACGAGCAGCCGATTGTACAGGGTGTTTGTCAAAATTTTCAGTCACTTTTTTATATTTTTCCTGAAATTCGATTACGTTTTGTGATCATATACCTAACCTAATTAGCGATACTTAAACACCCCCTTTTTGATAGGCTTTTCAATACACATTGTAGGTATCACCCAAATTTCTTGTATACTAACTAGTTATAATGACGTGACTCGATTTTCGATTCGATTTTTGTGTATGAAACTGTCGACTCGGCACTCTTTACATTGACCTACAAGTAGGTATAATCTCAGGGCTGTTGTCAGCGATATCGCTGTCGTAGACAATAGCACTCGACGCCTCATGAGAGGGTACTCTTTGTTTGAACTCGTTGGCACTGAATTACTTGAATAGCTATAGAATAGATAGGCTCACAGCTCAGTCGGTAATAGCTCTGCCTTCCGTGCTGTGGGTCGTGGGTTCGATCCCCACCAAGAACAAACATTTGTGTGTGGCAAACGTAGATGTTTGTTCTGTGTATGGGTGTTACTTTTTTTTTTTAGACATAGAACAAACATCTATGTTTGTCACACACAAAATGTTAAATAAATAAATAAAAATAATAAATATTTTAGTTCAATGTACTGTTGCATAATTTTACGGTAAAGTTGGCAAAAAAGGATGCCATCTACTATAAATACTAATCTATTAATGCCTAACTTCAACTATTTATTATAAGTTTTACTTTACTATAAGAACCTGCAGATGTCGTTAGTTCTCTAGTTTAGTTCCCAACTAGGGGTTGTAAAGTGTACTGTCTACTAAAGCGTTACATGCCAGTTCCTTCATTGCAAAAGGCTCCTGTCTGTTATTGATCGACAATTGTCAGTGGCAGATAAATAAAACTAAACAAATTGTTTGTCAAAATTACGGAAAGCGGCCATAAATAACAGAAGAAGAAGTATTTTTTATCGATTGTGAGGCAAAATGCATAGTCACTTCAGCCGGCATAAAATGACGGGATTGTAAAATAAGACCGTAAGGACTTGGATAAAATTTACTATGCTTTAGTCGACAGTGTGCCTGTAGGAAGTTGAAGCGAGTTGAAGCTACGTAATAACGCTATGAGCCGATCTAGGACAAGTTGGAGTTAAAAGTTCTGATGGAAATCAGGATATTGATTTCGTTGCACTACTGACATAACAGTTACCAGTGATTTTCTTTACCTTTCACGTACACACGGCCACAGGTCAGGTTATACACCCAACACAAACTTATCTACGCTGTATGCATTATACAATGCAGAGAAACATTGGAAAGGGAGCGCAATAGGCGTAGGCACGCGCTGCGCACGTTTTGCACCGTTCAACTTCGAATAGTTCAAAGTCCAAACAGTATAGGTCGACGTGTCTTCGACTGTACATTTGCGCATATACACAGAAAAACTTTGTTTACTAACGAACTTGCAATGCGCCGTATGTTATTCGTATTTTTCAGACACGCTGAGAGGTTGGCCTCTCTCCAAGACATTACTGCAGAGGTATTCCAATCTCAGTTGAACTGCAAAGTTTTAAATCATGGTCAGTTCATACTAACTCATAGTTATTCTGTGACTAAATAGTGACATTATGATGTCATTTAATTTGTTTTCGCGCATATTTTGCTGTCAAGTGTCTAAAAAGAATGATCACGTGGAACAAAATTATACTACGTGACCTGAAGAAATTACACTGGGCAGTGAAATATAACGTGACAGCAAAAGATTGGAATACGGGGGCTGTGATCTATAACCGATTGATGTCGGAGGAAGGAAGTAAGTACGTGTTTTTTAAATGGGATTACGTGGGCAAGGTCGGGCGAGTGGGAGTTTAGCTTTATTGTGTCTACGAAAAAGATTTGCTGTTTGTGTCTTTTTTTGTAAATTCACAAAGAAAATTACGACTAATACAGTATTTATAATATTTACAAAATACACATGAAACAGTTGAGCTATCTATCTATGTTTTTGTCTTGAATTACATTTTTTCTTTTGATTTAAGTGACATTTATTTAAGTACAGAGAAGGCTTTCAAAAATAAAATTATGACCAAACAGTATTTATTTACAAAATACACATCAAACATAAATAAATATATATCATGAATATTTATTTTATTTATTTTAAGCAACTGAGCTATCTACATATCGTTGTAAACGATTAATGGATAGTAAAATCTATTGGAGCACGACCGGGTTTGAGCCCACGACCTTACGTAAGGCGGGTTACCGCTACACCACCGGCGCCATCACAGTACTTATACTGTACTTACTATGTAGGTATAGGTTTATACTACCGGCTTTTGAACTATACTTAAAGCACGTTGCAGCCTAATTGCATAGCCAATTAGCCCGTGCATTCCCGTAAATGAGTGTTTACGTTCATCGGTTGTACACTGGCTCATTACGTTACAAATTGAGATCTAGACCATAAGCACTAGTTTTAAACAATTTAGGTACGTACTAGCTGTTAGCCGCAACTTTCATATACATATTCATTTAATCATATTCATTTGCAGTCATTGACAGGCGTCACAGCTCAGTCGGTATAGCTCTGCCTTCCGTGCTGTGGGTCGTGGGTTCGATCCCCACCAAGAACAAACATTTGTGTGTGGCAAACATAGATGTTTGTTCTATGTCTGGGTGTTACTATGTATTATAAGTATGTAATTACAAAAAAAAAGTATATAAGTATTCTATCAGCATCTAGTTCCCATATTACAAGCTTTGCTTAGTTTGGGACTAGAGGGCGTCGTGTGAAATGTCCATGAATATTTATTTATTTTTATTTATTCATATTCATTTATTTATATTCTTTTATTCATATTCATTTAGTCATATTCATTTCTTCATATTCATTTCTTCGTATTAATTTAGTCATATTCATTTATTCTTATTCATTTATTCACTTGTAAACACAGGTTATAAGACATAAGTAGATGGAAAACAATAAAATGAACCTCTGTGCTTCGCCTGGCGGTGCACAAACATCACATAGAGATAAACTTTGTATGAGTGTACCGTTTTTCAGACGTTTTACACGAGTTTTAGCCCTCTGAAGCAACTGACTTGACGTCGTTCTCGTGTCAAAGTATATTTTATTGGCGCTGCTAATCCCGTTGATTAATTTGATTATTCCTAAAGTGGCCCCCGCGCGACCTCTAGCCATAACCTTTTCTTCAGCCTTAAAAAAAATCAAACTGCCATACAGGGTGGCGCAACCCACGCATAATGGGCCAACTTTGAGCCTAAATGCGGAAAAGGGAGTCCCTTCAATTTCAATTTCAGGGTGGCGCAACAATAAGGTAACGGCACCTGTTTCCGTGGTATTTTCACTAAAACTCGAAAGGATATCAAATATTAAGCATTTACTGTACCTTTCTGAAGGTTCGGCTTCTGTTATCAGAAGCTCTAGTGTTTTTACTTTCGAAAACTACTTAAGTTTTGACGGACCGACCTATATTTCTATTTGAAATTAAATAAAATGTAAATCAAGTCGAAATCGCTCTATTCCGAGGCAAAAATCCGTATTCCGTGGTATTTGGTACCTAATTCCGTGGTATGAAAAATGTATACGAAACGACAGTAACAAACAAATAAAATAATGTTAGAACGATTAACTTGATTGTTCTCTAGGAATACAGGTCACTTTTGGTGGTAGTACTATTATTATTTAATAAATGATTTTATTATTATCAATGTAAAAGTTTTTAAATACCTCTTTGGATGTTTGTAACTCAATCTCTCACACGTCAGCGGCGTCAACTTTGCTAATATTTTAATCCTGTGATTGCAAATCCGGATAAATACACAAAGTGCTGATAACGAGAAAATCTCCCCGTGTGATAAGTTAAAAAAATACTTTTACTGTTTCCTAAGCACACACACATACACACACACATTACACTTTAACACATTATTATAATATTCCACATTATAAATACGACATTTCGCGAAGAAATAAGACCAAGCGTGCAAATAGTACAAAGAGTGCCGCCCAACCCACAGCTGTGGAGACTAAAAAATCATGTTTCCTAATTTCCAGTACCTACTAAAAGCTAAAATTTTTTATATACCTATCATTCTTAATATAAGCTGATGCCAAATTGTTAAAATTTTTGTTAAAGATTAACTTCTTAATAAAACATGCAGCCAAATGTGTCGAAAATAAATATTTTCGTAACATAATTTTCTATACAACCAATAAACAAAATACATAAGTAGGGTACTTTTGATGTGTTAAAACTCGTAAAAATTACTAAAAAGTATACCTCGAAATAAGGTTTTAGTCTCAATCGACTATTTGATTTGTCAAATCTATCGTTAAAATCACAAAGACCTAATCCCAGTTTATGAAATTCAAAAATAAGAATAGGTCTTTCAAATTGCTATTCCGAGGTATATTTTTCACATACCTTGGAATTAGGTACTAGGTGAAATATTTGACCCCTAATGCCGTGGTTTTTTTCAATATGTAATTTTACCTCATCATAATTAAAAAACCACTTAAACATGTATTACATACGGTAAAGAATATACTTCTTTCAATAATTTAACACTAAAAATCAACACCTAGAACAAAAAAAATCAAAATAAACCTTATTTAAAAATGCTTGCTACTCTCGTGTACAGAGGCAAAAACGTATGAAGAGTGAACTTGGACCAACCGCCGCTGCAAATGTAGCCAATTATTTTGGAATGTAAGCCCGTTCTAAGTCTCGTTTTTAGATTTATATACTAAAAAATATATTTCCTAATGACAAATAACATTTGCAACAAAAAAGAACCTAAGAATCAGAATTAAATGCTGTTTTTCTAAATACCACGGAGAAAGGTGCCACTTTTGGAATACCACGGATTTGGGTGCCTTTACCTTAGCGACATTAAATGAATACAGGGGTAGACATTGATCATAATCGTATAACTTTGTCAAACTTCGAAAAAGTTTAATTCTTAATTCTTTATTGCACACAACACAGGACATAAACAAAAGACAGTAATAGATGACATGTACAAAGGCGAGCTTAACCCTAACAAGAGTAACTAGAGTATCTAGTTTAACTAGATTTTTCTATTATTTTTTTTCTAGTTGTTGTAAATTAGCTAGCTACGTCAGCTGGGTCTTTGTCCATCGTCTTTGCCTTCCAAGGTTGTCTGGGCTGTGTCTAGCCAATGTAACCAAAGAACTCAAGGGTGCGGCTGACACAAAATGGTCGAAACCCTTTTGGGGACATTCAGCTCTTCCAAGAAATAAATAAATAAAATAAAATAAATATTCATGTACATTTCACACGACACCCGACGATTTCGGTTTTGGACGACGAATAAAATGTGTCCACATTCATCATCTTACGCGATATGAACATTTCCACATGTTGACGCTTGTCAGGCGTCACAGCTCAGTCGGTAATAGCTCTGCCTTCCGTGCTGTGGGTCGTGGGTTCGATCCCCACCAAGAACAAACATTTGTGCGTGGAAAACATAGATGTTTGTTCTATGTCTTATAAGTATGTATTTACAAAAAAAAGTATATAAAGTATTCTATCAGCCATCTAGTTCCCATATCACAAGCTTTGCAAGTTTGGGACTAGATGGCGTTGTAAAGTCCATGAATGAATGAATGAATATTTTAATATTCAGATTATAGAATGTCCGCTTTCCAGAAATCCAGAGTGAATTCTCCCTACGAAGGGGATTTTGGACTTTTTTTCCACAAATCCCCTAATCTCTGTGACAGATGGAGATTTAGAGTACCAACTTGACTAGACGAGCATTTCTTACTAACGAAAGTTCGTTAGTATCTACAGATTGTCTCTCAACTGTGTTTTTTTTTTTCAGAAGAGTTTCAGTTAGTTTTTGTTCAGAAATTCGATGAGTTCAAGAACTCGTGCTGAGGGCACGTGGCCACAGTGTCTCATGTCACGTGTAAGGGCCAACGCACATCTATCGACAAAACTGTTTTGTCGCGTACTTAGTGACGTGAAAAAAAATTTTCTGTTATAACGAAAACAGCATATGATGAATGCTTCCTCGTCATATGCTGTTTTCGTTGTAACGAAATTCACATCAATTGACACGACGCATGCATAAAATTATGTTTACCTATCTATTATAGCATTGTTTAATACCTACCTATTAAACATTGCTTTATACGCACATACCTAGAGAATAAACTGTGTTTTTTAATAAATAAGAATATATAGTAATTATGTAGTGTACTTAATAATATTATTAAGTACTTAGGATGATTATCATTAAATAAGCAAGTAACGAAAACAGCAAATAAAAAGCAGCATATTGTAACTAAAAAAGTTTTACTGAGAAGTTTCACATCACTAACTGTTCGACAAGACGTTTTGTCTTTGGTTTGCGTTCTCCCTAACTGCTAATGATTCGCTTTTCCCTTTGATTGATGATGTATGGAGCTCACCTACTGTTGATCTATCTATATAAAATAGTCGGTTTTAGTGTTCTATCGCACTGGCGATTTGATTTCAAAGTGAGGCGAACTCGCAGTGAAGACGCCTTTATCCCGAGACATGGTAGACATATCCCAGATCTTTTTTTAACCCCCGACGCAAAAACGACGAGGTGTTATAAGTTTGACGTGTCTCTGTGTGTGTGTGTGTGTGTCTGAGACAACGTAGCTCCCGAACGGATTTGATTTTGTTTTTTTTTTTGTTTGAAAGGTGAATAAGTCGGGAGTGTTCTTAGCTATGTTTGATGTAAATCGGTCCAAGATTCGGGGGTTTTTTAAATTTTTTATTTAATTACTTGTTTTATGTTATGGTTAGGCGAACAAGCTCACGGATCACCTGATGGTAAGCAGTTACCGTCCCCTATTCATCGGCAACAACAGCGGCATTGTCGATGCGTTGCTCTTAACCTCCTCTTGAAGCTAGTGAGTAGTAGTATCTTTTGCTATCTGTGCCTAAAATAATCCGGAATGCAGATACCATCCGCATTCCGGATCCGGAATTCCGGATGCCATGTAGTCCGACCCTTAGATGCTAAAACACCGATTAAATGATTTAATTTGCGCGATCGAAAATAGTTCTTCTGTCGGTTTTAATTTGAACGCAGTTGAACTAATTAACTATTCATGTCATCAACCAATTCCTTGTATTCATCAATACCGTGAAATTCAGGCTGAAACGGTAATGAACTTTCAGTTACATCAACAAACCAATCGCAGTTTCAAAATTCGAACGGAACGAATCGGCTGTGGCCTTATTCTCACTTCCGCAGAGGTTTTACTCTAATAGGGATGACGTCATATCTCGGCCAAAAACTCGTTTCACCCACTAGTTAAACGAGTTATAGATGTCATTTTGACGTGACGTTTTGATTTTGAGTAAAATCTCTGCCAAAGTGAGAATTAGGCCCCTGATCGCGGTAAAAGCATTCCATTTAAACTTTCAAATTTTTAAATTTCGAATGGAATGTTTGTTCTCTGCTTTATTGGCGTAAAAAAACGTGTTGCTATTTTTTAAATAAAAACGTTTTATTTTTTGTAGCTTTTGCATTATTGACAGCAGAATAAACGTTATTAAAAATGATTTGGAAGTTAAAAGATGATACAACACGTTTTCTGTAAACCAAAGATTTACAAACGTAAAACTTACGTATTCAAGTCATATTGCGCGTCAACGCAAGCTCGACTTACGAACTTTGCAGCGTCACCGCGCAGTGTATCTCGGGTGCGGTACGGTTACGATACATTTACGGTTTATTCGTGCTGAGGCCTCAGATTTACATTTCCGTTCGTCGAGTATCGATAATTCATAAAATGAATGATTATTGAAAACCATTACATTTGCGAGGAGAGCGGAATGAATTTGTAAGTGAAATTATCGTAGTTCCTAGATTAAGCAAATTGCGATGTTGGTTTTCGTTTTAAAAGAAGCTTTTTTTTTTATTTGTGGACTAAATTTTTTTAACACAAAATGACATTCTACAGTCCTAGAATATAAATATTCATGGACATTTCACACAATGCCATCTAGTTCCAAACTAAGCAAAACTGGTACTATGGGAACCAGATTGCTGATCTAGATTCTATGACCTAGATTTTTTTTTGTACACATACTTATTAGAATATTTTGACAAAACACCCAGCCACAGAACAAACATCTATGTTTACCATCACACAAATGTTTGTTCTCGGTGGGGATCGAACCCACAACCCACAGCACGGAAGGCAGAGCTATTACCGACTGAGCTGTGACGCGTGTAGATGTCAAAGGAATTTTCACGTGGCTTTTTGTTCAGAAGGTAATTTCCGCTTTGGAGAATGATGGCTGGCTGTATATAGATGGAGTAGGTTTTCTGTTTCATCATGAGACACCTGACAGAGTCACTGGCCACTGGAAGCTTAGGCAGGCCTCCAAGTTAAGCACATTTTTAAATATTGGTTTAGCATCTTTCATGGTCTAAGTTTAGAGAATAACAATTCAAAGGCTCAGCTAAAAATATCATTTTTATAGGTTTTCCGACCAAAAATGAAGCCAATGAGGAGGATGAGCATATTTTTTAATGCAGATTGATAGATTTTTACGTTCAAAACATAACAGTGAAAGAATTTTAGCGATATCTGTAAAACTGAGTTTTCTACGATTTTTCAAAGATTGAATTTTCAAAATCTGTTTTGAGCCCGTCGATTTTCCGTGTGACGTCATGCGGCCGTCTTGCTCACCCGCGCTTTCAAAGTCGTTTTCAGTCTTTACGTTTCTACTGATATTTCTTAAAAATAAGGAGAAGAGCACTCAGACTTTTCTAGACTTTTGATTTAGGGTAAAAAAAACAGGAAAAAATTAGTGAGTTTATATAAAATGTTGAACTGTGTGAGCGAGAAGATTGTTTGACATTCATTGCCTTCTAAATATCTAAGTACATGCAAACATATATAAATCTATTTAGCGGGTCTCATATCTCGCCTCATAAAGGGGATGTAAGTTAAGGGTTGTCAACGTCGGGTTATTAATTACCGTCATTAATGTCGCCGCAGTCGGTTAAATATTAAATGCGTTTTTGCAAAGTGGAGCTCAGATTACGGTTGGTTTGGTGCCCCTAGCACCGGCTGTTTTACCGCTAAACATCTAGGAAAAGACATCCCATCAAGCATACCTACTCTTTTTTTAACCGACTTCAAAAAAGAGGAGGTTCTCAATTCGGTGGTATGTTTTTTATTTTTATTTTACATTTGATAGACCGTCTTTGGACTTCAATCTCACGTGATGGAAAGTGCCGACGATGGAGCAAAAGTGAAATTTTGAAGTCTGTTAAAAATATGCTGTATATTTTATTAACAAATGAAGAACCCAATCTCATTGTCCATTCCTTTTGCCAGGACTGTAACAGCTCAATGCTTTTATTAAAAGCCGAAGGCGCTTCGGGTATGTTCGGCAAAGTTCGGGCTTTATCGTCATCTTTCCGGGTCAGGAAATTCAAGAAATGCTGAGCTTCAAGAATGTTCAGAGATATTGCACGAATATCAAACTTATCGTGTAGCGAATCTGAGATATACTGTCGGTCAAATCTGACAGTCGCCGCGTTACGTAAACCTAAATTCGAGATAAATTGCCCGTCAACGTCAGCTCGACTGCCGAGCGTTGTAGCATCACCGCGCAGTGTATCTCAGTTACCCTAGCATTACGATACGTTTACGATTGTAAACGTTTGTAAATTCTAGTCGTTAAGCCTCGACGGAGACCTTAAGACAGCCTAAACGTTTTGGTGTTGATTGTAAGTTTTTTAAGCACCTGTATTTAATAATAAATAAATGATTTGTGCTAAAACCTCGGGGTGTAAATACATTAATAAGCAAGACGCAATTTTTACTACGATTTCGGAAAAATCTGATTTGTTACTACTAGATATTTCTTAGTCCACGTTGTTTTTACAAGTCTCATCTGATATTGCCTGTAATTGACACATGCACCTTTCAAATCAGACATGAGAGATATAAATATGGCTATTTGCTGCTTCACAAGCAATTTCCTTGTTCGAGAGATGTATTAAGAAGTCGAGGTCGGAAGTTGCGCACAATCTCCGTTTCGTTACTTAAAAGGTTTCTGCGTTTGTAACTTAGGGTGTGGTCTTCGGGGTTATGTATATATTTAGTTTGTAGTGACTACTATTTACTTATTATTTATTTAACTGAGTGAATCTATCTATGTGGGGACTAATTCTCACTAGTTGGAGAAACGAGTTTTTTGCTGAGATATGACGTCATCCCTATTAGAGTAAAATCTCTGCCGAAGTGAGAATAAGGCCATTGATAGAGACGAGTAGCGATTCTTGAGGCTTAGGCCCTCAAAGGTGGTCTATGCTTATCTATAATATGCTTTTAGATAAATAAGTACTTTGTGTATACGAGTATTACGTGTTTTAAGTGTGGAAATATAGTAATTGGGTTTAAAAAGAACTGCGACTTTACACCTATTCATCTCAGAGTGGTGGACTACTGCATTGCCTCACAGCACGATTGACCTTTAGGTACCTACTGCAGTACTCAGACCTTGAGGAAAGAATTCTTGGCTGGGAGTAAGCCTTGTAGTGATCTGCAACATCCCACTAATATTATAAATTTCAAAGTTTAGATGTTTGGATGTTTGTGTTTCAATAACGCTGTAACTACTGGTTCGATTTGGATGAAACTTGGAATACTTATGGCTACTTTTTATCCCGGAAAATCAACAGGATTAGACGACGTGGACGAAGTCGCGGGCAGAAGCTAGTATGGTATAACACATTTAAAACCGCGGGCGGAAGCTACCTTAGCTAAGTAATCAGTGGTGAAAGCGAAAAAGTCGTTGGCGCCATGCTGTTCTAAACATAAATCTTGATGGTATCAAAACAGTCAATGAGATTTAAATTTGGAACGGTGCCGATGTCATTTTGGCTGGACTGGCCGATATGGCTACATTATCGGATGGATTGTTTTTAAAAATATCTCTATGCCTAGAGAGCACGTCTAGGACTTTGTGCTTATAACCTCTAGCCATAGACAATGAAAGCATTCACAAAAAATATTTTAGTTCTTATATAATTTCTGAAAACAATCATATACTTAAGTCTTGATGCCAAAATTAAATAAAAAGTGCTTGTCTGTCGACAGCAACATAGCGACTAAAAATCAATTTAAACGAATCCTTCGTGTGTGATTCTCCTTTGAACTTAAGGATTTTTCATCCCAGCAGGCATTTTTCCCCATTCGACCAAAACTTTTGATTTATAGTTCTCCTTTCAACCCACACCTATTTATTTCATTTTCTATTGTTTAAACTGTGAGTAAAACTTACAAAAAACTTTTAAAAAATCGGGTGACCGAGTTCCATTAGGTACCTTCCCCAACCCACACCAGGTAAAATTGTGTCACAACCTAGTGTTTCATACAACCTACTCAATTATCCATTCATAATTTATTTACATAAAACGTAAGCAAAGTTTATAAATGAGAAAAAATTACGTAGAAACCTTTTACATTTTTATTAAGCCTAAGATTTACCTCTCCGCGGAGGTTTTTAAAACGTGACAAATTGTAGGCTTTCCTTTATGTATCCGTACTTTCTGTATTCGTAGGAGTGCTTTTCACATGTACGTGGCTACCGTCTAAAACTACAAGTGTTACATTGAAACTTACCTATCTCTATAGGCCTCAACGGAAGACCAGCGCAGGTTACCACAACCTGCACATGTTGAATTGGGGCCATTTTACGACTATTTATATATATCTATTTATCAATCTCCAAGTGTTAGTTTTAAGTTTTAATTTAAAATAGTAACTTTTATTATTTTTCTTTTTTGCTCAGCTCAGTCGGTAATAGCTCTGCCTGCCGTGCTGTGGCTCGTGGGTTCGATCCCCACTAAGAACAAACATTTGTGTGTGCCATACATAGATGTTTGTTCTATGTCTGGGTGTTACTATGTATTATAAGTATGTATTTACAAAAAAAAAGTGTATAAGTATTGTATCAGCATCTAGTTACCATATTACAAGCTTTGCTTAGTTTGGGACTAGAGGCGTCGTGTGAAATGTCCGTGAATATTTATTTATTTGTACCTACATGGTCAATTGATTTGATTTATATAGGCCTCTGCATCTAATCTAGATGATTTATTAAGCGTCAGGAGCCACTTTTTACCCATGCCCTGATGTGCGGCACGCTGCAGTGCCTGGAGAATGAGATGGAGTGGACTTGTAGCACCTATACCATCCTCTCAGCCTAGTCGACTTTATCTACAGAAAAGACAGGGCCAATCTAATAAAATTACTATTTTGAATTTACTTTCGTATTATCAAAGTTTTACATAATATGACAAGCACATCACTAGATTTATTGAATGGCTACGTTCACCGGAAATAGGGATGTACATAATCCGGAACTGCATTCGGATTAACGGATAGAATAATGTGAAACGAGGTCGATGCATTACGCCTCGTTGGTACACAAGTTTATAATTAAAGAGGTTTTATGCAAATAAGTTTCAATAAGTCTATATTTTTCAATGTACTTATTTTAATTTTTATTTTATCTCTTCTATAAAGGTTTACAAACATTAGTGTAATAAATCCATCGTTACTAACTTTCCTTAGATGTTTTATGATGAATTCAGTATATATTTTTATTTATTTTTATTTTATTTATATAGTACGATGAGTGTAAATAGTAGAGTAATACGCACTTTGTAATTTTTCAGTATTCTAAAACTGAAATAAAACTCTACGATGTTTTCCTTCACCGTTTGAGAACACTGTTTTACGCCGCATAAACAAGTTCGAATCGTAATCAAAGCGTAAACAAAAGAAGGAACGTGTAATTCACGACGGATTCCAGTGACGCGCGTGACTTGTCATCGAAATGAGGCCGAGATACTGCGGATATGTACGAATAGAATAGATGTATACCTATCCTACACTATTACAAATGTCAAAGTTTAGATGTTTGGATGTTGGTGTTTCAATCACGCTGTAACTACTGGTCCGAGTTGGATGAAACATGGAATATATTATAGTTCGTAACCTGGATTAACATATAGGCTACTTTTACCGCTTTTTTTAGGTTATATATTTTTATACTTTCGTGGACGAAGTCGCTGGTAACTGCTGGTTATAAATAAGTAGGTATACAGTCCTTTTTTTTAATTAGAGCTTATATTATTTCTAACATACTAAGGTTACTTG
This sequence comes from Gandaritis pyraliata, assembly GCA_947859175.1. Lineage (NCBI taxonomy): Eukaryota > Metazoa > Arthropoda > Insecta > Lepidoptera > Geometridae > Gandaritis > Gandaritis pyraliata. Next base: position 6,084,610 of record OX401875.1, on the reverse strand, counting down.
TTTTTTCTAAAAAAAATAGCTTCAATTTTAACCTCTTTGCTTCATCTGACAAAGCACGTCCGCTGAAAATGTGCCCTACGAGGCATTGCACTCCGTCTGTCACTCATAACTGAAAGTGTACCTAATGCTTTTTATATCATTAAGTCATTCATTTCATTCAAAATAAAGACATCATTTCATTCAAAACAGAAATCATTTACTACCGACGATAATAGATGAAGAAAAACATCTCATTTATGACGATTACTTTGGAAGCTATTTCAATATTTCGTGTTAGTATAGTAGACATTTGACCACGCGATGGTTTAGCGTTTACGATAGGATATTCAACTGTCATAAAAAAATAAAACGTGAAATGAGGCTAGATCAAAATTACCTACATGTTTTATTCGCCCTTTTTGGACTATAAACAAATAAATAAATGAACACTTCACACAACGCCCTCTAGTCCCAAACTAAGCAAATATTGTAATATGGGAACTATATTGATGATCATAATCACACTGTAGAAGTCCACTGTTGGACATAAATTCAAAGTTAAAAAGTTTTGGGTCATCTCCATTCACAGATGTTACGGTTGTCAGCTTCCATCAACTTGTCAGTCTATTGGGTGGGGAGTCATGCTACGTTTCAGCTTCCGGTTCGTGGTTGCCATTTGAAAACCTATATTCTTGTGCTCTGCGAGCTTTGGATGTTTCGAGTCTTTGGATGGAAAGGCTTAAAAATAATTCGTGTAGGATCCTGCATATAGAAAATATAGTAATTTAAAGTCTTTTTCAAGTTACCTACTAATAAATTATTTATTATCATTTAAGTAGGTATCCATTTATTTTCTCTTTGATACAATTAATTATTTCACAAAATTAAAAACTACAAATAGAAATTGGTATCTAACATTTATTTTACAAATTAATTAATTTGCATGGAATAAATAATGCTCGAATTATTTTATATTTATTTGTTCAATACTCAATACGTTTATTGCTTTCACATGGTAATATAGTTGTTACATTGTAGGTAGGTATCACATATGAACCGTTTAGGGTAATTATTTAAGTTATGACGATATTATTATTAACGTTATCGCAAAACGCTGACCGCATTTGTCTGGAGCATTTGACATTGATTGCGTTTTCTTTCGTCTGCATCACGGGAGTGATTCAAAAATAGAATCATAACGTGCGTTTGTATTTTATGACGTTGCGTTCTAATTTTAGTGCACCATGTTCCATATTTGAATTGCTCTTGGGAGAGTTCAAAATTGGAACTTGTATGTATTTTGGGTAAGACCGTTTATGGCGTAGAGTAACGTCAAACAACCATCTCGCTCGCACGTTTCCACATTTAAAATTTATGTGTATACGTGTATAGTACGCACAACGGGTAACCCCTCTGAAGTTAGGTGTATTTTTTTTATGACAATCGTCCGTAGTTGGACATTTCTGCCAGCATCACGTCGTTAAGTTAGGTGTAAAAAAACGATTGAGCATCTACTGTTGTGCGGAAAAATTAGCTCACCTCCAATTTAACCCAAAATGGGTTCTGCGCAGATACTTCAGAGGGGCAAAGATCCGTTGTGACTACTATTACACATGGTATATCTGAAAAATGTGGAAATTTGCGAGCGAGAAATTGTTTGACGTATCCATCGTCCTATGATAAAATCATAAAAATTATTAACCACTAAATGACTTAACCATCTAAAATCAAAAAACCGCAAATCGTAAAAACGCGATAAAGTTCATCTATTATTTTGACCTCGACGTGTCTCGATGCCTTTTGTAGAGATGGCCGACTTTTTGGCCGGATAGTAATGTCCGGCTAAAGATGGATAAAGCTATATCCCGCTTTGTCGAAGTTACGTTATAGAGGGACTGGTCACTCGGGTTGGTTTGAAAACCTATAATTTTTTTTTCCATTTTAAAAATTACATAATGTATTTTATAGTATAGTACTAAAGAAAACCACAAGGTTTATAGGCATATGCTATTGGAGTCCGTATCGATAGCCTTAGGTACATTAATATTTAAAATATGGTATGGTATTTTATATAATATGGTTGCGTTTGTGCTGTTGTGGCGTTGCCCATTGATTTCATTGCAGACTTATCATGGTTAAACCAATGGCCAAACGCGTTGTTTGTAATGAAATGATGATACTTATTATTTAAACTGACGAAATGAATAAAATGATCTGACTTATCGATACATGCGATAAATAGCGGAAATGAAATGAAATAGGACTCCCGTTTCCGCAGTTAGGCTCAAAATTTGGCCCATTATGCGTAGGGGATATTCTGGCTAGGAGTGTAGCCAGCCTAACTCCTCCCAAAAGTACAGTAACTTCCTGAGGGCTTCGCAGGCTTTGAAGAGTGACCTGGGGTTGCTTAGGATTTCTGTTCGTTGTGTTGCTACGCCCTCACATTCCAGGATTACATGGGCAGCTGATTCTTCTTCGGTAAGACAGCCTCTGCAGAGTGGACTGTCAGTGGCTCCGATGTTGTAGAGGTGTTTGTTCAAAGGACAGTGTCCTGTCAGGGTCCCCACGATGATTTTGAGGTTCTGTCTCTGCAGGCTCAGTAGACGGCGTGTTAATCTCGGTGTAATTGCTGGGATTGCAGCTCTTGACTGTCTGCAGTCCGTCGTGCGAGCCCAGCGTGTGTTGTGTAAGTGTAGGGTGTCTAAACGCACCCAGGTGCGTAGTTGAGAGAATGGTAGAGGAAGGAAGGGGTCTGGCCCTTCGGATATTGTTCCTGATCCTCTTCTGGCTAACTCATCTAAATAGCGGAGCTATTAAAGGTATTTTGAAACTTTGGAAAAGTTGGTCCTCCGGGTTGAAGCTGATTATTTGCTAGGATTTAGCATTTGGTATCGATGCATAGCAACCGGCACGAATTTAGACAAGCTTTTCCCAACTCTACAAAGACGCCCTCGAATTTTTATGATTTTCTCGTGAGATCTAACTATTTTATTGGCATTACGACCTGTTTTCCTTTGTCCGATGTTTTCGTGTTTGTTTGAATAGTTCTGTGCATATAATCGGAATCTATAATGTACGATAATCGATTTTAGCGATTTCGTATATTTTTGGTTGCTTGTAATTGGTTTAGATTTGAATCACGTATTTCATAAACCTACGTGACTGATTGTTGTTACAATTTATACCCCTCCCCTCCAGTTTTCAAAACATACAAAAACATTATTAAATATTACAATCATTAAATATGCGTAAAAACATACCCACTCACCAAAGCTTCAGTCAATAATGTTTGGATACTATCATTTTGGCCTGTAGGTGCTTCATGTTTTTAATCTTTTAAAATGCAGCTGACTATTACCACCTACCTCGTAAAGAGGTTTGGCTAATAAGCTACTGACCTCCTTGCAAAGCCTGGATTGGAGATAACCAGCTATTTTGGTAAGGTACAGTGCCGCCAACTTGTTTATCTTGTGCAGTTGACCAAGGAGGAAAATATTATGCAGTTTTTATTTACCTACGAATTACGAACATTGATCTAGTAGTAACGAGCGACCAATGTTCATGTGTTTTGTTTTAAGTTGTCTATGGTTTCAATAACAAGTGGCGCCCCCTCGACTGAACGGCTAACTTAGCGTTAGCGGTAGGTACTAAAAAGGCACCTAGTTTTTTTTCTGTTTTGTTTCCTGACAGCTAACGTCATAATCGTCTTGAATTTAGAAGGTTAAAGAAAATGCAGTTCAAATATGGAACAGTATATTCCACTTCCATTTTTTTCTTTTAGAGGATTGCATTCTCATGGAACATCATCATGTTTTGAATTTAGAACGTTACCTACAAGAAACCTAGTTCAAATATCGAACCATCCTGACGTCATACGTTGTGCAATAGAACTCGCGACAAATTAGGGTTCCCCAAAATAGCTACAACATTGATATCACAAATGTTTCGCAATCTCAAATTAGATCTTTTAGTACTTTCATTGAGTACCTACCTACATGCTTTATATTTTGACTCGTTTCTAAAAATTTCAGGGTTAGGTAAGTTTCCTTGAACGATTTCGGGTAGTATCCATCTTTTGATTTCTCGCGATCAATGTCGTCTGTCCATCATTCGCAAATATAATATTCGCAGAACAAACACGAAGAAACCCAAAGGTCTAGTTCTGAATGGAGACAATAGAGGGCGTGGTAATGGATTACCAACAACTATTGTGTGGTAGGTCACTGATAATTCATATATCTTGTTTGTAGAGCCCTATGTGATCGTAGAGAGGTGAGTAGGTAGATATATATCCTTAGGTCTACTATTAGTACTCAGTGAAGGTAGAATAATTTTATAAGTATAAATAAACTGGTCAAGGCGAAAGTTTTATTTGCGCATGGTAGTGTTCTGAGTGAAAGATTCGCTTTATAACCTTTTTTAAATGAAACCAATGTAAGAAGAGCTATAAACCAGCGCTAAAGGAGCCACCGTGCACTTTTAGCATTTGCTGAGTGGGTTCCGTTTTTACGCATTTGAACGTTTTATTATTAAGTAAATATGTATTTGTGTGTTGCGTAAAATAAATAATTTCTATTTCTATTTGTAGGGTTAACACGGCTACTTCATAAGTCGCGTACAAATCACGCAATGTAACTTAAATATCACTAAATCATTCAAAACACAGAATATGTACACGTATTATAAGCTCTGTATCGTAAAACGGTACAATCAAACAAACAATGTATTTTACAACGGCGTTTGAACAGGCACTTTGCTAAACAATGTAATGCGTAGAATATTTTGTATACTGTAATACTGTAACTAGTACGTGCATCTGACTACCCTAGATATTCTGAATCTAACATTCTAGAAATATGAAAAAATCTACCGTTTCCAATAGCAACCAATCTGAATAAAACAGTAATGGTCTGTAGGTTTATAGTTTAAAAAGTATATTTAAGTTTAAAAAAAAAGAAAAACCGTCTTCAATTTGACTACCGGCTTCATCATCAGATGATAATTATTATTATATATTATTATTTATTTATTTATTATTAATTACCACGGCTAACGCCAATTACAATAATTAATTAAATAAAAACATGCACAAAAAGTCAATTAAATACATCTAAAATAATGTCAAAGTTACTAAATAATTAATATTATGTACAATGGACAATAATTTCAATAGGTAGTCAAATAGTACACAGGTTTTAAACAAAGATAATGATGATGGCAGTTCATTGGGAATGTTCTAGTGACCGTAAACATCACTAAAAAGCCACAGAAAAGCAAAATACCCAATATCGTGTGTGTAAAAAAAGAATTCTACGAATTCGGTTACGACGAGGTTCTGATTTGAGGTAACAAACATTAATAAAAAATACAACAGAATTGAGAACCTCCTCCTTTTTAAAAGTCGGTTAAAAAGAGAGCTGACATTTGCAGCAATTCCGATGTTACAGCAAACTAGCTTTAAGTAAAATTATGTAGATCTTAGCTAAGGTCCAAATTAGCATATCAGGGTAAATCTCTATTATTTTATCAGCTCGGTACACGCACAGATAATATAATGTACACGAAAACGGTACTCGCGTACGAAGTCGCGGGTAACTGCTAGTTATTAATACAAAAGTTAAACTTAATAGTGCCTTAAAGCGTAGATAAGGTTTTACTAGACACTAGGTTCTCGTAGGTCTCGTTTTTCTCAAACAAACTAAGAAATTATCACTTTTTTCCGTCGAACGAAACAAAAGCTATCGTGTTTGTTATTCTACTGTCGTCACTGCGCAGGCGCCAACACAAACAATCATAATGTTGCGATCTGTTTGTATTGGATCGACTTACAAACTGAAAAATAGAAAAGATATTATTATGATTCTGACAACTGGTTTTTTTTCAGGTGAGTTGTCACCCGTGGGGCCTTTTATTACTAGTAGTTCGTTGTCCGCTATTTTAGATAAATAAATATTCTTGGACATTTAATACAACGCCTTCTAGTCCCAAACTAAGCAAAGCTTGTAATATGGGAACTAGATTGGTGGTAGAATACTTATCTTTTTTTGTAAATACATACTTATAATACATTGTAACATCCAGATATAAAACAAACATCTATGTTTGCCACACACAAATGTTTGTTCACAGTGGGGATCGAACCCACGACTCAGAGCACGGAAGGTAGAGCTATTACCGACTGAGCTGTGACGCTTCACACATGATCACAGAATCACAGTCATGTCACATGAGATGTGATCTTCTTTTATTTGCAAGCTGAAGCCAGCCACAAAAGAGCTTGACTCATCTAAAAGAAGAGGACGTTTTGCTCTCAGAGCATTTTATATTACAGTCTAAATGATCCTTGTGATTTTATTGAATAAAGAAATTTTGACTTTGACTTTGACTTCGTTGGATGAAAAGTTAGTGATATTTTGAATTAAAAAGTTAGTTCTCAAAACGAGGAATGAACATTTTTATGTAGTACTTTGAATTACACTACGCTGCTTTTGTCTATCCTTTCCATCCAGAGACTGTCTAGAAGAGATCGCTTTTAGCGATAAGGCTACCCATCGCAGCTTCACGTACATCGGGTCATGGCTAAAAAGTGGCTCCCTGACGCTGTAAATCATATAGATTGGATGCAATGGCCTTATTATTGGTTGGTTTTTCGATCTGTTTTGAAAACATTAAAGTCATGCAGTCGGATACAGCTGTGCCGTATTTCACTTTGAGTGCGTAAACACATCTAAAACAATCACGTTTAGGAATTATAACTTGTGTAAATCTTGTTATCTCTTACCTACCTACTTGTTTATTTATTTTAAAATTTCACACAAATAAGTAGTGCTAAAAGGACTTAATGCTAAGAGCATTGTCTGCCAGTCTTCCTGGGCGTGCAAAAAGATTTTGTGGCTTGTTTTTAGAGGTACTGAAATTGACAAAATTTTAAATTAATGGTATCGATTCTGTTGTGGCGTTTTTCTAAACTAACCTAATTTGACAGCGCTAAAATTATAGCTGTCTATGTAGTTTCAGTTTATGCGAAAGGGACGGCAACATTTTTAGTGCTGTCAAATTAGGTTAGTTTAGAAATATGCAACAACAGAATCGACAGCAATATATAACTATGCTTACATAAAGAAAAAGAATGACTATAATAAAACAAAAACGATATATAATACATTATTATAATAAAACATTTGTTCGTTAGTATGAGTTCGTGGCCACCTCTGGTGACGGAGTTTTAGGCCACCTTAAGGCCTCCGTCATAGCTGACTACTGGGATTGACAGTTTAACGTGCCCTCCGAACCACGAAAGTGCTCAGATGTAAATGCCACTAGCGGTTACCCATCCAAATAGTGACCGCGCAGAACGTTGCCTAATCAGTGAAGAATACATACTTACTTATACATAATTACTTATAACACTTAGTAACACCCAGACATAGAACAAACATCTATAATTGCCACACACAAATGTTTGTACTTGGTGGGGATCGAACCCACGACCCACGGAAGGCTGTTACCGACTGAGCTGTTACGCCAATATATGAAAAATGTTATCTCTAATACCCAAAAGACCTAGCCTCAAAAATATATAGCTCCAATGTGGCCACTTCGGTATTCTTCGCACGAAGATCGTCATCTTTCCCAGTATTTAGTTTATCTCAGGCCTGGGAGCTCTGCTAAATAATAAAACAGTTGAATTTTCCGAGCCCTTGAGGATTCGAGGCACCGTAACGTGCCCTTTACACATACACTCGGCCATGTTCATGTGTCTAAAAGTCACAGTCAAGAGTTTTCGCACTGTCTTAGCCTAATGACATTATGAACTTAGGTACCATCAGCAAAAGTTCTACCTTACCACCTTAAAGGTGCATTTCCTGTAAACCGACTAGCCGTTAATTTTTGAATACCAATAGAAGCAAATTATTTCGGGTGTAAAAGTTATAAAAACAAGGGGCCGTCATAAAAATAAATAGATGTTTAGGTCTCTGGTTGGTCAAAATAAGAAGACAAAAGAAAAAGGCGAGTTCAGGTAGCTAACTGCTTGCAAGCGAAACAGTTTCAAAAGTGGTAAGGCGGAAATTTTGTCGATAGTACATGGTAATACTAAACAATGGCAACATTTATCATCCCGTTCTAATACTAGTTATAGTAAGTTAGTGTTTAGATATTTATGGCAAGCTCGTAACCATAGACTCTAGAGTTGGGTCTAGAATCTAGACTAATTCGGGCACCTTATTTTTGGCGCATAGCTTTGTATCCATGCAAATGTGAAACGGCATATAGAACTAACTTGAATACGAAATGGTGGAATAATTGTCAGACCGTCACTATTCGGCCCAATAGTTAAATAAATTAAGGCAATGTTTTGATCCCAACTGTGTTTTTAGGTAGTTACTTATTTTCTGTTTTGCAACATTTGCTTTATGTTATTTGAATAAGAATAAAATACGTTTATTTGTGATGAAGATGGAAGTTTACACAAAAAAAAAACACTCAACAGAAAAAAAGTAATGAGAAAAATAGATAAAGCGCACATAGATATAGCACATGCAGTTGAGATAACATACAAGAGAGAAAATAGAAAGAAAAGAGATAGATATTCATTTATTCAAGACCACCACAATAAATACTTAATAGAAAGAGCTAGAACTACAAAGAAAACAATTATAATACTAACTGAATTCATATTTAAAAAAATACCCTGACTTGAAAAGAACCAGACTGTTATCTTCGGCAAAGACAATTTATTCAAATTATTGAATAAGTACTGAGATGTGAATGTTAAGATGGATGTGATGGATGGAGTGACGAGGTTAGATAAGATAAGAAATGAGTATATCAAGGGAAGTTTGAAAGTGGCGCCGGTTGTTGAAAAGGTGAAGAGTGCTAGACTAGCAATGGTATGGACAAGACACGTAATGAGGAGGGATGAAAATCATGTTACGAAAAAAGTTATGAATATGTGTGTGACTGGGTATGCAAGTAGAGGAAGACCGAAGAAGTGGTTGGATTGTGTGAAAGATGACATGAAAGTGAGAGGAGTAGATGCGGAGTTGACGAATGATAGGAGTGAGTGGAAGAAGAAGATATGTTGTGCCGACCCCACCTAGCGTGGGATAAGGGCAGGAGAATGATGATGATGACGTATTAGTTAAAGTCATATTCAGAAAGAGATCAAAACCATCGAAGAATTACCAGTTGGTTGTTTAGTTTACAAACTCAGTGCGGAAGTCTGAAGCACGTTTGAAAACCTATAAATCTTTCAGCTTTGTTAATGTTATCAGATATTGAAGACCGGATGGTTTAGCTTTGAGTGGGCGAGGATGTAGCCATCAAATATTTGATCAATGCGTGTAAAGAGTACCTACTCGGAAAAAACAACTTTCAAAGTGCATTGTTCTCTTTTTCAAACTGTTTATTTTCCTAGACTTTATTCAAATCCTGTCTTCTTCTTCTCTTCTATATGGCCTCTGCCTCCGTATGCCAATCTTTTGCTGTCAAGTTATATTTCACTGCCCAGTGTAATTTCTTCAGGTCACGTGGTACAAAATTGTACCACGTGATCATTCTTTTTAGACACTTGACAGCAAAATATGCGCGAAAACACATCAAATGACGTCATAATGTCACTATTTAGTCACAGAATAACTATGAGTTAGTATGAACTGACCATGATTTAAAACTTTGCAGTTCAACTTTGATTGGCATACCCCTGCTGGCCGTCATTTCGACAGACAATTTTGCCAGTGTCAAGTGGATTATTTGAAATAAGTGTAGTCAAGTCGAGTCATACGTCAAGTCATTTTAGTACGGCTTTAAAAAAGGCTGTCATTGTCACTTGATAGAATTCGTTTCCATAAGAAGAAGGACGTTATTATATATTTTTATTTATTTATTTTAAAATTTCACACAAATAGGTAGTGCTAGGAGGACTTAATGCTAAGAGCACTGTCTGCCAGTCTTCCTGGGCGTGCAAAAAGATGGTGTGGCGTGTTTTTAAAGGTACTAAAAGTAAAAAAAAATTAAATTAATACATAACTATACATAAAAAAAAGGAAAGGAACACAAAAGATATATCAACATACACCTATATAAATATTTCATAATTATGTAATAATTATACTATTATTTTTGGTGGAATTTTAACAATAATATTAAAATTTGAAGTCATATTATAAGTTATGAGAAGGTTATGAGCTATTGGAATAAATGTGTATATAACATGTGATTTTATCATTTGATGGAATTCGTTTCCAAGGTTTGAAGGGAAAATCCACCATTTTACCTTCCGTTTCGGAACAATTACAATTTGGATGATTTTAAGAGGAGAGTTATAGGTTTTTTTGTAGGCAAAGTGGTTCATCGTCGACCGCATCGTCACTTACCATCAGGTGAGAAATAGTAACTAATGGGAAAAATCTACTCCCACTAGTTACATTGCGTGTTCTTCTTGTAGAACCGATTAGATTTTTTTGTGGTGGCATTGAATTCAGATTTTCATAAAATGTGACTAATGGGACTATGGGACAAAACAAGATGTGAAAAGGTCTAGACGATATCGTGCAGATGTCGTATCGGTAGTGTAAAAACATCTTTATATCCATACTTCAAAGGGGAATTGAAGGCAACATTAATACGTTATTTCATGGTACCTATTTCATTGTTTAGAGAACAATAAGCGTAACTTTGATAACATTAACAAATATAATTACTAGAAGTTACGGTCTGAAGTTATTTGTTCGTACGCTACTTAAGGCGGAGTAAACACTTTATTTAATTTTTTTTTTTTAGAATTTATAGGCAAGCGTTTGACGTGACGATGGTGTTCCGGTTCAATGGGGAAATAAACTGCTTTATCCCGCTGTAATTTGGTGTCATTATGGCCGATCAAATTCATACAAAATATTCATGGACTTTACACACAACGCCCTCTAGTCCCAAACTAAGCAAAGCTTGTGATATGGGAACTAGATGGCTGATAGAATACTTATATACTTTTTTTGTTGTAAATACATACTTATAATACATAGTAACACCCAGACATAGAACAAACATCTATGTTTTCCACGCACAAATGTTTGTTCTCGGTGGGGATCGAACCCACGACCCACAGCACGGAAGGCAGAGCCATTACCGACTGAGCTGTGACGCCTGTCGAAATAATGTTATATTAGACGTTATGCTTCGGTTTTGGTAATTTTAGTGTAAAATAAAAGTTTTATTCCTTAAGTTTTATAAACTTACAACTATGTATAGAAGTCAAAACAGATCTTTATCCCTCTGAAGTATCTGCGCAGAACCCATTTTTGAATATTTGGAGGTAAGCGAATTTTTCTGCACAACAGTACATGCGCAATCGTTTGTTGCACCTAACTTCAGAGAGATAAAGATCCGTTGTGTGTTGTAGATAATACTTCAAAATAGCCTTAACATACTAAGTGCGGCTTGCACCAGAATCAATAAACGTATTTAACAGCTAAATCAATTTAAATCTGACGTATTTGTATGACTTGACAACTCGCTAAATACTATTTAAGAGTTAAACGCGTTTAGTGATTCTGGTGCAAGCCGCCCTTAGTATAATATGCCTTGTGCTTTAACGTAAGGTATGACATTCCCCTTAACATTGTTTATTTTCACTCGTCCAGGGCCGTACCCAGGTTTCAGTACATTTTAGAACAAAGGACTTATATATACGGTTACATAAACATTGGATTTCATTGTGAATCCCTTTTAACATGAATGTGGTTACTGACTAAACGGCACGCTGTTTTATCAGAATTTTTTCAACGTTTTAGAAAACTGGCATTACGCATATTTGTGTAATATAAATTGTATAATTTAATAAGTTAATGGGTTTGATTTAATTTTAAATCTATTTTCTTCTTTTTAGAACATAGGAAAGCTTTTTAAAAATTTTACTCCTGTAATAACTCCGCCATCAGAGTTGGTCACTAAACTCATACAAATGAACGATGGATAAAAAAGGCCTAAAATAGCTCCTTCTGAAATTCTATTAGGCGTATGGCAGTGGACTTCTACAAGCTGATGATGACGATAAATAGAAAATTATAACAAAAAAATACTCGTAGCAAAACCGTAGAAGGTCTACGTGCCGAGAATGCTACGCGACTACGTCGTAGCAAACATTACTCATTACAAAAAATTTAATTAAATACTTAAACTGAAGGAAGCAATTACGTACTGAAGCTATTATAATTATTAATAAAATACAAGTGTCTTTGTTCATGTTATTTTTATCCCTCGACTGAAAAAGGAAGGTGTTATAAGTTTGACGGCGTTGTGGCTGTTTATCTGTGCTCTTGTACTTCCGAAAGTAGGGCTATGATTTGAATGTGGTTTTTTTAAGCTGATTGAACAGAGGTCACCAATTAGTTTCGCTCGGGGTCCGTTTTAAGAAATGAAATGACCATCGCGGTCCGCACAACATTTTATAGAAAAAAATATTTATTAAACAAAATGTAATTACGGAAATAACAAAAGGTATTTTTTTACATATCAATGAGAAAAATTTCATTTTTTGTTGCGGACTATCTGTCTGAAGTTTGGAGTACGTACTCTGTAGTGTAAGTTGCTGTTCTCGCGGTCCGCACAGAATGAGTCTGTGGTCCAGATGCGGACTGCGGTCCACCGTTTGGTGACCCCTGATCTAGAATGTTTCTTAGTTAGGTTTGGTGAAAATTAGTGCGGCCGTTTCTATGTTATGAAGATATTCATCAGCTCTTAAAACCAGTTTTGAGGAAGCATTTGTAACAATTGGTTCATCTCAACAAGAGTTGAGACTTGACAAACCATCCTTATCCTTTCCTTACTAATATTATAAATGCGAATGTTTACATGTTTGAATACTTTAGAAAATAGCATTTATAACAAAAAAAATTATTAAAATGAACTCTGAATTCTAAATGCTTAGAGATAGAAAACAGAGTTCAAATCACCGACTGCAGGCAGGGTGCCCAAAAGGCTGGCAACGTTACCTCTTTGTATGGCAATACTAATTCTCTGTCCAAGGTAAGCGCCAGCCCTTTGGTCATTTGTCACGTCCACCAACCTTTTGGATAACTCTTTGAATAGAAGCCACGCTTCTGGACCCCACGGTATATATATATGTTTGAATTAACATATATGCTACTTTTTATCCCGGAAAATCAACAGGATAAAGGATGTGGACGAAATCGCGGGCAGAAGCTAGTTTAACTATAAACGCATTTTATCAAAAGCTCAAATCTATGTATATTCTTATTACTGTCACTTTTGTATCAACGAAAAGATCACTTTTTTAAAGACAGAAGACAGCGTAGAGGCTTATAAGGATAAAATACTTTTTTCGTGTCAATGTCTTGAATAGATTTGAACTAACAAAGGACGGCTGCTGTATCCTCCGCAGAGGTATCCAAGTAAGTGTTTTTATTCACACACACAGACAGACACAGAGTGGTTTACATTGCACACATAAACATACACTCGCAACAGTAAATGCGTAAAGTAGCAGTTTTTTGATGATAACTTATATACTAAAGATAATTTAAAAAAAACTAATAAAAACATCGTTCAAACACTTTTTAGTTCTTACCTGTTTTCATCTAATTTACAACCCAATAATTAGCGCTGTCTTTGAAATCCTGACTCAAATTTAGAGGTAACTTTGAAATTTATTTTTATCGGGAAAATACTTTTCTGTTCTGTATCAAAATATATTTAGGGACTATAATAAATCTTTACCTACCTATTTTTATTTTTAACCGACTTCAAAAAAGGAGGAGGTTTTTAAATGACGCAGTTCTGAGGTAACACACATTAAAAATAACATACAACCGAATTGAGAACCTCCTCTTTTTTTTAAGTTGGTTAAAAAGCAACAAAGTCGTTGCGATTTTTACGGTATACGCGCCCAGACCCGTCCGTTGTCCAGGATGTCCAAAATGCCCATTTTCCTCTTAAACCTAACCCTAGGGATAGGTAGGGTAGCTCAGTACTCATCACGCAGTTAAACCAAAGCTCAAATGTGTAACTTGTTTAGCAAACAGTTTAACTGTGTTTACGTACGCTACGCAAACTGTTTTACAGCGATGCTAATACTACCAGAGAAAGGGAATGTTGATCCTCTTGAGTGACACTAACTTTTTCCGTGTAACACAAATGGCGGAAATACATCGGAAAATGTCTATAACCTAAAAATATCTACCTATATATATGCTTGTCACGTTTGGCTGTATCTTTATTAGAATATAGAAAAAAAATGTGTCCGCCTTAAGTATCAATAAAGTTTAGTTAATATTTATTCGAGCTGTTACTAAAAGAAAAATATCAGTGTTAGTATAGTAATAAATAAATAAATATTCATGGACATTTCACACAACGCCCTCTAGTCCCAAACTAAGCAAAGCTTCTAATATGGGAACTAGATGCTGATAGAATACTTATATACTTTTTTTTTTGTAAATACATACTTATAATACATAGTAACACCCCCAGACATAGAACAAACATCTATGTTTGCTACATAAAAATGTTTGTTCTCAGTGGGGATCGAACCCACGACCCACAGCACGGAAGGCAGAGCCGTTAACGACTGAGCTGTGACGCCTGTTAAAATTGTGAACTAATAATCGTGTCAAGGTTATTTTTTTTCGATTTCATACTATTTTCGAAATCGATAGCTCGGTAGAGTCTAACCCCGCTGAATCTGCAATGGAATAAAACTTACTCAGTTTACTTTTTGTTTGTTGGTAAAATATTTGTTTCCAATATTTATACTAACCTTAAAAAAACCTCCATTACATTTTAATCTAAATTTTATTAAAATTAACTCCGATTTCTACCTATTTGTTGAAAACAAAGTTCAAATCACCGACTGCAGGCAATGTGCCCAAAAGGCTGGTGATGGTGACCTTACCTCTCTGTATGGTAATACCACAGATAATATAAACTATAGTAAATACTAATTCTAGTTTCCAATTAGCGCAAAATGACTCTAGCGCCACACGGGGCTCTGAAACTTTTCTAAATGCGTAAGCACTAAGCTAGGCACGTAATATAGTTCGCCTTTACCTATTAGATTATAATCTAGCCGCTAATGAGACCCATTGACCTACATAAATGTCTACCATAGAGTAAAAAAGTTATATATTTACTTTTTTTCTCTTTAAATATGGAAGGATATACATTAGGCTTCAAACGCACTTGCCGACCAAGTTGCAGTGGCCTAGTCGCGGCAAACACCGCGGTGTCGTTCCGAAATCGTCCTTTTTAGACATATTTTGACCGCGCGCGGTGGAGTCGCCCGGTCGTGTCAACGGACATTTTATAAGGAACTTGATGAACTTCAACTGCGAAGCTAGCCACCACGATTTGGTTGCCAAGTGCGCTTGCAGCCTTAGTTTCTTATTGCTAAGGTAGCACTTAGTTTGCACCTACACTACAATGAGATAACACTGATTTTTGTGACACAAAAGTTTTTTTTTAGTTTTCTCACTACCTAGGCACTAACTACTCCTAAGCAAAAGCATGTCGAAAAGCTGATTTATACTACACAGTTGGCCCGAGCTACAGCCAAGTCTTTTTACTATTTTGAACCTTATTCGTAAGGCGATTACAGCTGAATATTGAACAGCATTCGTAAAATGAAACGGTGGCAATCCGATATCTGTACGGGCAACATTGAATACCAATATTCAGCTCTTCCGTCGTACGAATAAAGTTATAAATTGACTGGGGTAATAATCGTAAAAACACTGGATTTTATTTCCATAAGCAATTATTTTTATAAACTTACCATCATTTTCAGGTACGGAGATATGGTGCCAGGCACCATTGCAGGGAAGATCGTTGGAGGAGTCTGTTCCCTGTCTGGAGTGCTGGTGATCGCCCTGCCTGTGCCAGTCATCGTCTCCAACTTCTCTAGGATCTACCATCAGAACCAACGAGCTGATAAGAGAAAGGCACAAAGGGTAAGTCTGGTAGATAGACCAAACTTCAGTACACACAACGGATCCCTCTGAAGTTAGGTGCAACAAACAATTGCGCATGTACTGTTGTGCGGAAAAAATCGCTTTACCTCCAATCAAAGTCAAAGTCAAAATTTCTTTATTCAATAAAATCACAAGGATCATTTAGAATCCAATTCAGTTTAGATCCAATTCCAAATCAATTAAATCAAATTTAGATCAATTTGATCCAAAAATGGGTTCGACGCAGATACTTCAGAAGGACCAAGATCCGCTGTGACTCAAAGTCAAAGTCAAAGTCAAAATTTCTTTATTCAATAAAATCACAAGGATCATTTAGAACTAAGACTATTATATTGCCTTCTGTTCTAATGTAACTTTTAAATCAAGCTATTGATTACTAATATCCATGGTCATTGACCTTACCAGAGGCAAGTCCTAGAAGGTACCGTGTAAGCAATTACCATTTTTTTCAAATCTCCTTTTCCCAATTTCAGAAAGCTCGCCTCGCTCGGATCCGCATCGCTAAGGCCTCTTCCGGCGCAGCCTTCGTCTCCAAGAAGAAGGCGGCAGAGGCCAGACTGGCGGCCCAAGAGTCAGGAGTGGAGCTCGACGACGCTGGTCGGGATGAGGACATCTTTGAGTTGCAGCATCACCATCTGCTGCGGTGTTTGGAACGCACCACGGTAAGTAGAGAGATGGTTGGTGTCAAAATAGCTGCTCATGTTGTTTCAAGGTTTTTTGCTGGACATGCTTTGTGAATACAGGTCTTCGTGGTGTTTGAATGTAAATCGTTGAAGATAGTTTCAATAGTTGATACTAAAAGTGAAGTCATTTAGGGTAGGTAACGCAGACACCACATTGGCTAAAACTAAGGGCTCACGTAGCCAATCGTGGTCAACGACAGTAACTTTTCAACTATTTTAGTAACCACTGTATTGATGTTTGTCTCATAACCGGCCGGGGTGGCTACTCTATACTTTGAATGTGAAAAGCAGCTGTAGTTGGCCACTAGTGGCAATGGTGTGGTCTGTTAGAGATTAAGAACCAAAAGTCATAAGGTTGTTCTCTTGTCCTATTTTTTATTAGGTTTCAGTTTTTATTTTGCAAAACTTCTATTTGAATTCACCAGCTAACCGACTTCCAAAAAAGAGGCTATAACTCTCCGCTTGTTCCTACAGGGCATCACTCAAACGTTGAACCTCTACAGCAGTGTGAGCAGCCATTTTGACAGTTGATGAAGAGAAGTGACCAATCTGAACTAACCTAATTCTGTGTTACTAGGGCAGATGAACATTGCTATTCTCTACCTTATTCTCAAAGAACTGCTTCTTAATGATCAATGAACATCGTCACTCATAACAGAGTACAATTTTGCAATGAAATGCCCATCTGCCTTTAGAGTACAGTACTACAGATAAACGTTTTTAGCCAGAAGGGTATTTAACCTACACTAATGGTTCCTTCTTAGCACTTGAGAAGTGCTCCTTATGTTAACCACATACACCTGCTAATCATGCGCAAACCTGGGATCCAAGATCATGTAAAAGAATGACAATTATTCCGTCGTAACTGCAAATTGTATGCCTCGATTTACGCAATTGGAAGGTGTGTGGTCAGCTGTAATTAAAAAACTAGTGTGATGATAGCTTCTGGCTAAAACAGTTGGTTTGGAGTTGCATGACGTGACGTGGTTTTGTTAATTTTGGCTGAGGTGTTGTGGTCTGCATGGTTGTGTCATTTTCAGCCTCCATTTACTATAACCAAACCTTAGGAAGGACTTATGTGAGCCTGAGTCTATTGCTAATGAACAAACCAGTAGAGATGTGAAAAATTTGGGTGTTTTACAATCTTTTATAACAAATTTTTTTTATACTGGATGGATGCAGGTCTTTATCAGATATGTATAATTAACTAAAAGCAAGGTCTTACCGTGACTGCTTCACCATCTAATGGTGCTGCTGATCTTACTGCAGCCCACGGACATGCTCCCCTAAGTAGTACTCCTAGATTTCCATTTCTTTGGAATCCGGATTATAAAAAAACTTTCATAAAGCGATACCGTATAAAACACATAAGTCATGGTAACATTTGAAGAGACCAAATTCTTTTACGTAAGCAAACCCTTTTGAGCTTTTCAGGCATTTCAATCCACCCCAAGCGGATTAAAATGACCGTCTTCCATCGTTCCACAATGATACTAAACATGGTATTCCAGGACCGGGAGTTCGTTGAGATGGAGAATCCCTTCAACGGAGCGGCAAAGCGGCCTGGGTCTCCCTCCCCCCTTGCATCCCCCGCTCATTCAGGGCGGGCGCCTGCGCTGCTGGCTTGCTGTGCGCGCTGTGGTTGCTGCCCGCAGAAGTACCAGGTGACGTCATCTTACGATTATTGACCCTATCTTAAACGATCCGTATTGGGAAAGTACCATTCGCGCAGTGAAACTTTTCTCTCCTCCATGATTCCTTCCCTTTGCTAATAGGATAAAAGCAGTCAATGCAGCAAAACCATCATTACCCTTCCTCTTTATACCGACGGGAAGTAGTGACAGAACGTCTTTCCATCTTTACTGACCTTTTCTGTAATCCTGACCACTGACTAGTTCCACCAGAATTAGCTGCAATTTCGTCCATTGGCTACAAGCAAAAGTACCAGCCAGCAGGGGTATGCCAATCAAAGTTGAACTGCAAAGTTGAACTGCATAGTTTTAAATCATGGTCAGTTCATACTAACTCATATACTATATATTCTGTGACTAAATAGTGACGTTATGATGTCATTTAATTTGTTTTTGCGCATATTTTGCTGTCAAGTGTCTAAAAAGAATGATCACGTGGTACAAAATGTACCACGTGACCTGAAGAAATTACACTGGGCAGTGAAATATAACTGGACAGCAATAGATTGGCATACGGGGGCAGGTCCAATAGCATAATTACCATCACAATACCTTTCCTTATATCTAGTAATAATAGAAGGAACAGGTAACCTCTTGAGACAAAGACACAATCAATTGCAGTGAACCTCTGACTCTTGATGACTGGAAAAATATCAAGTAGGTATACTTATAATCCTGAACTAACAGACAACGAACGAAAAGGATCAGCTAAATGTTTCCCTTTACCATTTCCTTTTATTTACTGCGAACCCTGAGGATGCTGTCTACTAAATACCAGGTACCTTAAAAGTTATCGAGGATCGTTTGTCTAATCTAGACCTAGATGGGAGAGAGCTTCCATGATTCGAAGGTCACAACAATTGGGAGATGAGAGTAGGAGGCTTATGAATTCCAAGCAGGACAATAGCGTAGCACCATGCCTTGGCATAGGTAAGTTTATCCACAGATCAACTAACGCAGGTGCGTTGACCTTCGCTGGTGTTTTTTCGTCTTCGTACAGTAACGAGGTAGACATCGGCCATCAATAGTCATAAGGCAAATTCACAAGAAGAAAACTCCCGTCTGTTTGATTGGTGGTTCTTACCTAATGATATTTTGAAGGATATTAAGTAAGTACCTAACTTATCTCCAAAAACGAGTCCTTCCTGTTTCTACCAAAGATTTTTCGACCCAGTAGGTATTGTAATAACACCGTTATTTTTATTTTAGACTGCATTTCTTTTAAGTAATCTTAGAAAAAGTCTTTAATAGAAATCAATATTATTTTTATTAGTAGATCAGCATTCTATACACTGCCTAACAAAACTAATTGTGATAAAAGTATATCTATGGAATACCTCAAAAGTTGCTCTATGAAGGCTGCCATTCACAAATTACGTTACTTCTTCCACGACAGAGACGTCGTCGCACGGTCCGGTGCATCAGTCCGATCGGACTATCGACACGGACAATACGCGAGGTACTTTGCTGTGCTGTGTATTGTGCCAGATGTATCAGGAGCACATTGTGTTGGATCCATTTACGTGATAAAAGCGCTAGAATTTTAAAAGAGCTAATGTTTTGTGGATTTTATTTGTTAAAACACGTAAATTAGGATCCAAAGTGTCGGCTTTACGTCGCTATGTGATAAATGTGGCTAAGCTATTCTACGCCACGCTAATTATACAAATAAAATGTCTAGCTTGGTGTTTATACATGATTTATCTGAATATTTATTACAGGCTAATTATGTTAAGCGGTAATATATTTTATGCTGCTCTAAATGTTAAATTATCACGTATGCTTGGGTGCAAATGATGGGTGAGTATTTTAGGTGTACGAAATGATAGGCGAGCGAAAACTACTGTAATACCAATATGTTCAATTTCCCATTTTACTTATCAACAACTAATCCATACTGTATTTTGGTTTCATTCTCAGATGTGAATGCAAAATTGTTTTAGAATCAGTTTAGAATTTTCACCTTTCCTGTCTATTAGCTTACTTTTCTAAGTAAAAGGATCTGTTCATTCTGTTGGCTAGCTGTTTCCACACTACACTTTTTTGTACACGTAGACACTTCTCAACCTCATAGTGATTGGCTCTGACAGGTCCTGCTATTAGATTCGAGTAGAAAGGGACGGATGAAGGGCGTTCGGCGGTACACCGCCACCTCGCGGCCGTCCGACACGTCAATATCCGCGGCGCCGAGCGAAGAGCCGTTACCAGTATGTGCGCACGGTGTTACCACGCAGCGATAACGCACCGTGAATAGACAGCTTTATTTGGTTCGGAAAATTTTATAAAAAATGTAGTGCGATTTTTTGCTTGAGATTGAAAATGTAGTTCTTGGAGTAAAAGTGGAGGTGCCCCATTTTTTGTTTTTATTTTTAATTTTTAATTACGTTCTAAAAAGTTCTATGATGAAATTCTGCGACGTCAATGCCATACAGTGGGAAAATATCCAAGGATATGTCTCGCGATTGTTTTTTTTTTGTGTCAGGTACAATCAGCTAAATAAATCGCTGTGTGGTAATAGCCGTCGATTCAAAATTGAGGCTTTAAATGTCTGCAGTGTGTTGGCTGCATAAAATATCGTTGCTTTTTTATATAAAGTTACTTAAGATATTTTTTACCTATATGAATCAGTATACATTGTATGTCGGTATGTCAATGTTGTATTGTATATTTGGCTTATGCTGTTAATGTTGGTGTTGTATGAGCATATTATTTTCATTATTAACTTTAAGATTTTTTTTTATTTTGTAAAAATTTTTGCTTCGTTCTTTATTTTGAAGAATGAAGGTTTTCAAAAGTAGATCCAAAAGTGTTTGTAAATGTTTAATCATCATATTTATGTACCGTTCTGTCTGAGGATGTCCTAATGTTTTTATGTGTATTTTTATATTTTAAAATACTCGTACTGACTATCGACAACTGGATGCCAACACATTGCACACATTTTGACAAACTAATTGGCAAAATTGTAACAAAATTGCAATAAACATAATATCACCATAAAATATCCATCTAAGTTTAAAATGAAAACCAAAAAGTACCTATATTCATCAGACTGATTATTTGAATTGTTATTGAATGCAACAAAAATCACAACATTTTTGTGGTGACAAAAATCTATGTAGGACCTGGAACACAAACATTCATACGACATTATTTTAAATATACACAAGAATACTTTAACAGTGCTTTTGTGTGTATTGCTTCACTATACATTTACATATCACAATGGGTCTACAAAATTCGCAAATTAGCATGCAGCACACATTTTTTTCCTCTACATACATTTTACTCCAAATCACAGCTACGCAAAAATCACTTTACATTTTATTGATATTTTGTAAATCGTGTCCGTGTATTATTTTGGTAAATTCGCTTCGTATGGATGTTTAGCTTAAGTGTCGAGGTGTAGATAGTTTAGGTAGGCTAAGCCGGTCTCAATGTGATTTGTTTGTTACTATAACAATGAGTAATGATATTTTTGTGTTACAGCAAGCGTGCGGCAAATACATTCCTGCTGGGAGCACAGTGCAAGGGAACCAAACCGGAGTTGCTATGGATGGGACTTACTTAGTTGAAGCATCCTTTTAGGGCCCGTCCACTAGCTCTCATATGGAGAGCTATGTGTAAAAATCCCCGGGCTACTACCGGGTATCGAGACATTTCAACGACAGTGACGTATGACATTGACAAGTGCAAAACTGTACGTTTGCCACACAAAAGTACGGCGGTATTAGAACTACAACCAATTACTAGGATACGAATCTACGAGTCTACGTAATGTTAATGTCTTGTAAGTCTAACAAAATACTGCCTTTGTTAAAATATCAATTGGTTCAGTAGGAATGTAAATTGACCTCTATTTCATGACTTTTCCGTTATCTAGTCAGGATATCATTCCCAATCATTCTAGTCACTACTAAACGGAGTCACTTTACTAAATTGAAGTCACTAACTACTAAACTGTAAACTGAGTCACCTAATGGAATTGCGTCGTGAAATGGAAATCTAGACTAGAAATCTAGTAAATAAAATGAGGCATGACTATGAGTGTTGTGTAGTTTCAGAGATTTTGACTGACAATTTTTTTGTGAAAAGTGTTAGTCAAAAATATCACCTTATTTATTTCAGTCCTTTCTGCGTAGATTCTTTTATTGATAATTAAATTTACAGTATTATAGGGTTTTAATATAAAATGTTGACGAGTGAAATATGGATTTGTTATGAAGTTATAAAAGACAAATGTTTAAAATTTCAAATAGTCAATAGATCGAATCATATCAATTAGATCAGTAACATGTAGTTGTACAGATGTAAAATCGGACTAGTTTAAACTGAATTGTGTCAGAGCATTTTATGATTAGAAAATCCATTTTTATCAAAAAAAAAAGGCTAAAAAAAATCTGTAACAAAACGATTTGTAAAGGAATTACCAAATAAATATTTGAGGTGAGAAAAACAGTGGCTAAATTTTAATCTAAGTCTAGATTCTGTGGTGGCACTTTTCATAAATGCTCTACATAACGACTTACTCGAATTTTATTTAATTCAAAATAGTTTTATCTATAAAATTGAACTCTCTAGTTATAAGCTTACTAATAAATGAGACTCTAAATATAAATGGGATTTCTATAAATCGCACTTGTTATAAATCAGTGTTGACATTCGTTTAGCTCGTCCACTAGTTGTTCTAGTGCCTTCGATATTGGTTAAATTCAATTTGGTGTTAGGAAAGTAGATAGACTTGGTCGGAAATTCGTCAATGTTTGTTCTTTGATTAATTCTTTGTATCGCTAGAGATGCAAATGCAATTTTTTTTGGAAATGTGCTGTTACAGCGGCTTACGGACAATAAAGCGTCGACCTAAATAGAGGTGGTCAATTATTTTGGGGTCGTTAATTTCTGATGTCAAATAATCTATCAAAGTTACTAGCATTCTGGAGTCCTATGCTCAGTTCGGGAGAGATTTTACTCTAAAGGATGATGTCTTATCTCTGTCGAAAACTCGTTTCCCTCGTGTCATTTTGACGTTATCCCTATTAGAGTAAAATCTCTGCCGAAGTGAGAATAAGGCCCCTGTACTAACATTGATGTGTTTTACGAGAATTTGGATGATCATTAAAAAAGTGCAATGAATATCGAACAATGAAATAATTTCGTGGCATTTGAATGTCTTGGTAGAACCCATTAGTGGAGTTATGAAATTAAACGTCTTATGATCGCAATAGTGTAAAGTGTTATAGATAGATTGAATACTATGTGGTTATCCTAGTATATGTTTTAGAAGTAAGAATCTAGAAATGTGAAAGGATCGCATCCAATGCGTTTTATAGTAATAATAATTTCTTAGACGTTAAACCGAATTCAATGTTAAAATTAATTCTTCCAAAATATTGCCACAATTTCGATTTTTAAAGAACTTATTCTTGGTATGGTTAGGAACTTATTGTTTAGATATTAAAGTAAAAATAATCATATTTCTTTAATATTAAAATCAAATTGTATGTAATTTAACTGATTTTTTACTTAAATATGAAATCATAACTGTTTTTTTTAATCCTGTCTAAATGCCTAACTGATTATAATGATTTGGAAGAAAACAATATACTTTTGTTTAATATTACATAGATTAGTAAATTATATACCTAGTCATGTCTATTATCTTACAACCTTATAGCTAGATTAATGTATATTTTTATGTTTTACTATACTGGGTGGAAACTAGAAAACTAAATCATCATCATCAGTGTCTCCATCTAAATCATGTCCCAGGCACTGCAGCGTCCCATTCATCGGGGTATGAGTCAAAAAAGCTTGTAACACTGTACAAATCTTCTAGATTAGATGCAAAGGTATTACTGAAGGTTAGGATTACTGAAGACTTAGATGATTACTACTGAGGGGCGAGTACGAGTTTATAATGTGCAATACGTCTGACGTCCAGCACACCGGTGTGCGCTGATTGGTATGGAAACACTGAGCGGATTTTTTGAGAAGCTTGGTCTTGTCAAGGTTCCGCTCAGTGTTTCCGTACCAATCAGCGCACACCAGTGTGCTGGACGTCAGACGCATTGCACACTGAAAACTCGTACTCGCCCCTCTGATATCTGCATTTTTTATAGGAACTAGGTGATGCGGTATAGAAGGTTTTGATAACAAAGTTGACCTATGATGTGGCCATGATACAGGGAATTCTAGGTATCAGGACTTTTAAATGTGTGTTTTTTTTGGATAATAATATGATTTTCAAATATTCCACCCAGAAAATAGTTATTGTAATTATATTGAAAATACCCCTGTGATTATAGGCTGTTTAACAGTGTATTATTTAATATTATTTCACATATTTATTGTTAAAACTAAGCTATGTTTGCTGATGTATATAGGCCTTAATTTATTAATATTTTTTATATAAAATATTTTTAATTTCATCTAAACTTCGAAATTTAGGGTAGGTATCTTTAAATACAATTGGGATTTCCTTGATTTACGAATGTTTTTTTATTGTTATTTTTTATTTGGTTCATTGTGTATCCAACAATTTAAAATCCAACTGCCATATTTTGTAATGACAAACAATATAATAATATTACAGTTGCTTGCTGTCACCATGTAACCCAATCGTAGATGAATCAATATTGTAAAAAAAAATCGTGTTTTAGAAAAATAAATATTTTAATGTAATTTGATTTAAGTATACAGTGTGTTTTAAAGACTGTATCGTTTATGTAAAACTTTTGGATAGTGTTGTGAAGATGTGTCTATGGACCAATCTGATATTTTCGCGTGTGCGTTGTGAGTCACTGATAATTTTTTGAACCTCTTTTTGTGTGTTTGACGAATTTTGACTACAATCATATCTTATTATGATACAATATCAATATTAAATTAACAATGGGATACGATAAAATTACATGAATAAAATAAAAGTTGAAAAAATAATAATAAATAATAATTTAATGTTTAAATTATTATTTATTGGGCACCCTGCCTGCAGTCGGTGATTTGAACTCTGGTTTCTATCTCTAGCATTTAGAATTCAGAGTTCATTTAAATAATATTTTTTTGTTAAAAATGCTATTTTCTAAAGTATTTGTATATGTTTAAAAGCCCGACCTGATTATCGGCTGATAAGCCTCCAATCTACCAGGAAATAAAATTCTTTGTTATCTCATAAAAAAGGTTCAAAAAATATCTAGTTACTAGACTATACGAAAGAGAATGGTGAGTGTTAATCGATAACTTTAATTTTTAGCTATCGACTTATCGAAAATTAGAAATTCATGTTTTTAACTTAAGGTCCGGTTCAGAACCTTTACGATTCTTTGTTATTTTGAAAAAGAAAATAAATTATGTAAATACTTTGGTTTTTTTTTCACCATAATAAAATTTATCTAGAAACTCAACATTTTGTGGCTAAATATCTTGTGACTCAGTTCGCTATGTCAGCACTTTAAGTAGGTATTAATACTTTATTCACAAAGAAAATTACGATTAATATAGTATTTACAATACTTATATATAATATACCCTTGCAAACGATAGCACAACTGATCCAAATCAGTAGTTGGTACCTTACTAATAGGAAGCGTGTCCAAGACACCGTGTCGATTTAGTTGTTTTGCATTTTTCTAAACTAACCTAATTTAACAGCACTAAAAATTTTGCTGTCCCTTTCTCATAAACTGAAACGACAAAGACAGCTATAATTTTAGCGTGGTCAAATTAGGTTAGTTTAGAAAAATGCAACAACAGAATCGACAATAACTATTAACTCCTACCAATATTCTGCAAGGACCCTATCAGAAAAAATGTAAATAGCGCCATCTATGAGTATACATATGAACCATACTGCAAACTTCTCCAAGCGTGCTTTTTGAAAGTTTGTATATTATGGTTCCATCGTGTGCTACGCTGCGAATCGCTTTAGTCTCAATATTCAATGTATAGATGGCGTTAGGTTAATTTTTTCAACTCTGAGATGTAGAGTCATGCTTGGTAGAGTACCTTTACCTATCCCACTACTATTATAAATGTCAAAGTTTGGATGAAAAATGAAAATGAAATTTTATTTAGATGTTTGGATGCTTGTGTTTCAATCACGCTGTAACTACTGGTCTGATTTGGATGAAACTAATAG
The DNA here is from genome assembly GCA_947859175.1 of Gandaritis pyraliata. NCBI lineage: Eukaryota > Metazoa > Arthropoda > Insecta > Lepidoptera > Geometridae > Gandaritis > Gandaritis pyraliata. Next base: position 6,058,137 of record OX401875.1, on the reverse strand, counting down.
ATTGTAGTTCGTAACCTATATTAACACATAGGCTAGTTTTCCCGTTTTTTTTCTTTTTCTAGGTTAGATTTTTACTTTTTCGTGGACGAAGTCGCGGGTAACTGCTAGTATAAAATACACTATTTAGTACTAATAAGCAAGGATTCCTTAAAACTTTTTAAATCATTCATGCTCAGAAACTAGGCCATAGCTCAAAATACGGACCGAAAGTCCCAATTAAGTACCCAATTACCCTCCAATTACTCAAAAATGGGTTCTGCGCAGATACTTCAGAGAGACAAAGATCCGTTGTGACTATAATTCGCTTAATAATATTAATAATATTGTTTTTGGTGTTAAACTTTGAATTAATTTGGTGTTAATCATAAATCATTAAGAATTACAAAAAAAAGTTAATTCATCATGTTAAGTAGGTAGTACGAATAAAAACCATTTATTTTGTACAATACTGCTTTTACGGGCAACTGTTGTTCCGACAAGAAAATTATTGGCAAAGAAATTAAAGTAACAGAAGTGACATTAAACTTTTTTAAACTAAAGACAGAAAAATACCTCATTCTTTTTTAAGATTTCGAGGATTGAAAAATGTGTTGGTAGTTACTTTTAAATGATAAAGGAAAAAACAGAATGAGAAAAATGCTTTCGCTTACTAAAAAAAAACAAAGATTTCAGTGGTTTATGTGCTAATAGAGATTCTTCGTTTGAATTAAATTGTTTTAAACTTAAAATTGAATTAAATTAAAACTGTTTTTATTAATTTTCATTTTGTAGTCGCTAATCGTGGGTATACCTATTTATTCATTAATGTATGTACTTACATAATAAAATAAATAAATATTCATGGACATTTCACACGACGCCTTCTAGTCCCAAACTAAGCAAAGCTTGTAATATGGGAACTAGATGCTGATAGAATACTTATAAACTTTTTTTTTAAATACATACTTATAATACATAGTAACACCCAGACATAGAACAAACATCTATGATTGCCACACACAAATGTTTGTTCTTGGTGGGGATCGAACCCACGACCCACAGCATAGAAGGCAGAGCTATTACCAACTGAGCTGTGACGCCTGTCAATAATATTTTGTTATGTTTTAATTTCCATGTAGGTATATAGATGGTATATAGTTAGATTTTCCGTGGAATCACCGACCGGCCCTGGCGGAAAACCAGCGTTGGTTGCCAGTCAACCAACCTATGCTGAGCCAGGGTACGTGTTACGGCACCTATCACCCTATTTAGTATAAGTTTTTTTTTGTAATTTCGTGTCATAATAAATGCTTTTTATTCTTCTAAATAAATATTATAAAAAATAGAGAAACTCTTTGCATACTCGTAAGTTTGTAAATTAGCTAAAATTTGATCTCTTTATTAAGTTTTTTGTAAGTAACTATCATTATTAATTTGAGACTAATGATTTTTATTTACACATTAAACTTCTCTCAATACATCATGCAAATCTGAAACTAGAAATTATAATTAGGTAGTGACATTGTGTGTAAGTATGTGGTTAAATAAATAAGTAAGAAAATGCGTCTTATTATCCTGTCTCATCTGTATTTCAGGTAGCTAATACTCTTTGCGCACGAACCGGTAGGAAACATGCATACAAATAGTCTTCTTTTACGCTTGAATGATCAAAGATCATACATGCACAGTACATGCACTACAAAAGGGTACCTTATAAATAGTAATTACGGTTACCAAGTATCGTAAAAAGAATATATGCTTATGAATTAACTAAGAATTCTTATGTAAGCGTGATTAAATAATTCAAATTTGAACTAGTTAAAGAAACTAGTGCGTTAGTTCGAAGACGGAGTTCTATGGAATCCTATATTAGAGCAATAAGATTCACCCCAGCACTAGATTCCTCTGCAAGTGATGCTATCCGTTCCGCAGAAGACAGATCTCGTTGGAGTATCGTGCAGAAAAAGGTACTGCAAAAAAAGTACGACCCTCAACAGGGTTATCGACGCAAGAAGGAGGAAAGTCTACCTACAGCTTCGTTCTGCCTCCCTTTAGTTTAACGCCATCCAGCGAAAAAGCTGACTGCTTCCGCGTCTGGTTTAGTCCTGTTGATTTTCCGGGATAAAAAGTAGCCTGTGAGATCGCTTTTAGCGATAAGGCCGCCCATTGTACTCTCTATTTTTATGTTTCTCTCTTTCTATAATTTCTTTTTTTCTGTGTGTGCAATAAAGTTTTTATCTATCTATACAGGCTACGAACTATATGTATTCCAAGTTTCATCCAGATCAGACCAGTAGTTACAGCGTGACTGAAACACAAACATCTAAACTTTGACATTTATAATATTAGTGGGATGGGATAGAATGTCTGATTTTCTTTTTTATGAAAATTGGTGACCAAGTAGATATAACGCAGTTACCTCTTGCTATAACAATGCACACCTCTCACGTCACCTGTGGACGTGTCTCGTGAAGCTTTGCACTGCGTACACCACTCTGATATGTGAGATGTATTAACTTTTATAAATAGGGGGATCACTTTGTCCAACAATGGGACAGGTGGAACAAAACTTCACTCGAGGTTTAGACTAAATGAGAACTGTTTCTCAATTCTGGCATTTACAATCATTAGCCTTGGTTTTGAAAAAGTAATGGCCGTTTTAAAACGGCTACAAGTTTCATAATTAGTATTTTTGTCTAGACTTTGCTAGAATCTATTATTGACGAAATAATCTATTACTCTGCCGAACGACGATATTAACTTCTTATCAATTTAGATATTGAAACCTCGGTCTGCCTACTTTCTTGTTGCAATACCCCTAAACAGGGTTCATTATGTGATACCTACCTACAATGTAACAACGGTATATATGTAAATATGTTTGGTGGTTTGAACTGAATCAATACCCTACCATTCTAGCAAACTGGCAGCGGCGAGTGACATTTTAAAAAGAAAAAAACAAAAGAACTCTGGCTGCAGATCTGGTGGCCGTGACTTGGCGACTTGGTGGTCACTACCACCAGATATTATGATCATTCTTTGTAAAAAAGGTCATACAAAAAACACCGTTCTTCTAGGCTCTGGTCGCGTGGAACTGGCACCTAAAATCACCTAGTTATAAGACGATTCTAAATGATCCTTGTGATTTTATTGAATAAAGAAATTATGACTATGTCTCAACTTAGCGGTTAGATCTTCTTGAAGACTTTTATTTACCCAACACTTGAAAGTCTCAAAACCGTCTCAAGTACATGCTGCAACCATTTTGAATTAACAGTTAACCCGGTAACGCACACATACATAGTATACATACATTGCATACACACACGCAGTAATTGTGGAGAGAATATAAAAAAAAATTGCGCTAAGTGTGCCTTACTTGCTCGTGGTGAGGTGTGTACGGCCGCTGGTAATTGTAGATTCAATAATCACAATTTTATTAAAAAAATTTCTATGGCCTTTGCTCATAACGATAAGATTGATAGATAAATTATTAATTTAGTTCATAATCATAGGTAGGTACAGCACAAAACAAGCAGAAAGAAAAAAAACAGACAATAGGTACTACTAACACAATTAAATATAAAATAAAATAAATCACTACAATACTATATAGGTAAGCGGATGTGTGTGAGAGCTGACCACCGTTGACTTGAGCCAAAAAGGTCCTGCCACAGCTTAATGCAGCTCTGGAGAAGCAGAGCGGCGCTGATTTTCAGGCAGGACCTAGAAGCGGATGACATCACACAATCTTGTTTAGCTTAAAATTTAATTAAATAACTACAAGGGGACAATGATTCGCCATTTGTTTCTACCCCCAACCAACTGCAGGGCATCGTAGACGGATGTGTTGAATGTGATCTGATCCGGCCAACGCATTTGCCAGTTACCATAAACTTTGCAAGATTGTTTCCGTCTTTTCTGGCAATATGTCTGAAGTGTCTAGTATTCACTCGTAGGTAAAGTCTTGACATCACACTGATTTTATACACAAAATTCATACTATGCGCTGAAGTCTTTTTAATAGTAGCTATTATCATCATCATCAACCTATATCAGTCTACCTAGAGGGTTAGCAAGCTGAAACAGCAGTGGGCCGGCTATGTTTGCCGTAGCACCGATAAATCATTTGAACAAAGGAATACTCGAGTGGAGACCGCGTTTAAGCAAGCGTAGTGTAGGACGCCCTCCGGCGAGATGGGGCGACAATTTGCGAAATGTAGAGCTAGCACTGGATGAGAAGATCCGAAGACCAGGCTCAGTGGCGCGTCTTGGGAGAGACCTACGTCCAGCACTGAAGCAATATAGGTTGATGATGATGATGATGATGTACTAATTCATATAGCACAGCTAGTTTGTCCAGCGGTCGTGCATAGCGGCCGCCGTTCCGACTGGCCACAGTTGGCTGGCAGAGCGAGAAGTTCAAATCTCGCAGTAATTGATAAATAACGACACGTGCGCCCGGGTCAACACACTTGTATGCAGGTGATACCATAAGAAAATGTACTCGCATCCTACTTCCTAATTACCAATGGTAGCTTCTTTAACTGGCAACATTGTATGACCAAGGAGGTTCCGTGAAATGAACCAAACCCAGTGTCTTTCAGCATTCGAAGAAACCAACATCTAGCACTGCCCCCGTATTCCAATCTTTTGCTGTCAAGTTATATTTCACTGCCCAGTGTAATTTCTTCAGGTACAATTTTGTACCACGTGATCATTCTTTTTAGACAAGTGACAGCTAAATATGCGCGAAAACAAATTAAATGACATAATTTCACTATTTAGTCACAGAATAACTATAAGTTAGTATGAACTGACCATGATTGAAAACTATGCAGTTCAACTGAGATTGGAATACCCCTGCTGGACCGAAACATCAGTAGATAATGTCTCTCTCAGAATGCTTTTTACTGACGAACCACTAGAAACAAAAAGTTAGACTTTTAGAACTTCAACTTCTAAAAAAATTAACTTTTTTTCTCTTTCTTCTAATTTTTAACCCCCGACGCAAAACGACGGGGTGTTATAAGTTTGACGTGTCTGTGTGTGTCTGTTTGAGGCAGCGTAGCTCCCGAACGGGTAAACCGATATTGATTTTGTTTTTTTTTTGTTTGAAAGGTGAATTAGTCGGGAGTATTCTTAGCTATGTTTAATGAAAATCGATTCAAGATTCAGGGATTTTTTATTTTTAATTTAATTACTTTTATACGATTACCAACGATCGTAAATACGTCTCCACCCTATATATTTGAAAACCTTAATGGTTGCTAAGCTGCTAAGTTATTTAAATAACTTTAAACAGCTAAATGGCTTAACTAATCTTAGTAAAGTTCAGTACAAAGATAACTAGGGGAATTTTTACACTAGAAAACTCTACGCAGCCGAAGTCCAAGGCTAAAACTAGTTTGTTAATTACGTTAAGCTTTAAAACCACTTATAAACCTATTTTAAGATATCATCAAGATGTCAAGACTATATCTTGCTAGAAATTTCCGTTAAAACATATATCACACACGCACACATATCACAAGCATGTCAGTGCGCATGTGTGTGTAATATAACCTGCGCGTGCGCAGCTTACGCCATATAAAAGATGACCGCTGTCTCTTTCGTTCTTGTTTGAGGTTATATATTGATCTCGCTCGCACTCGTATGTAATTAAAGTACATTACCCGTCTGACTAATACGTACAGTGATTGTATCATCGAAATGAGTCTCTAGGTGTCTTGTTTAATCAGATCTGGTTTTACCTGTTTTAAAGCCTCGTTTTAAAAACGTTTGGACGTACCCCTGACTACCTTAGACACCCTTAAGGAAATTGTATAGTAAGTGGTAAATGTCGATTTTATTATGAGGAAAAGTAATGGAACGTGCTGATGGCTTACCTTATGTTAAGTAGTTTACCTATAACAATTAGTTGGCTTCCAGAGCAAATCCATTAAGAACGTGCCCTGTGAAGCTATGTACTCTGAGACGTAACGATTCTGGCAAAAATGGAAATCGGTTGTTAAGTTCCTAAAAATGGAAGCATTGCTGTTGACTGTATTCAGTCAAGTCCAATCTGTCGCCCTGTCACCAACAAGGGGACAGATCGGACATTTAAAATTAAAAAAAATGTCATCTGTCACCCTACTGCAAAAAGAGGCACAGATCAGGATAACAGAAAGGAATAATTCAATACGTTCACTCAATACCTATTGATATTTTGTGTTTGATGTTATAATATCATTCTATGAATATTTGTTGTCTACCTGTTTGATAAGTCTTATATAATGCATGCTGTGGCATCCTCTAATTGAAGGAACACAATAGTTTTAAGCCCATTGCCATGACATTTCTGTTGTTATCGTGCCACCTTTGTTGGATGTCCTATGAATAAAAATAAAATAAAATAAATACCTACACGATATTGGAGGAGAGCAAATTGCATACTACTAAGTACTAGACATTTTCACCCCATTTATTATCTAGTGTCGAGCAACTGACAAGTCAGTAACGTGTAGGTAGGATCAGACATAACCACTAAACCACCGGTGCTTTTAAAGAGGTTATAAATTATAATTATAATTACTCAATCTAAATTCCTACGCGCAGACATTAAACGAACTCAAAACTTCCATAATTACTCGCAAATTTATTACTGTGCCAGTATTTTAATTCACTAGAGGATTAAGTGGGGGCTGGGGGGCTCAAGCCCCCTAAATCCCCCCACCCCTCAAAGCTCGAAGTCTACCCAAGAGCCAAGGGTAGATCAAGAATTGTCAGGCCAAATCTAATATCTAGGTAGCCTCTCCCAATTAAAATCTTGGGTCAAGCCCCCCTCGCCCCCCCCCCCCCCCCCAATCGAAATCTGGGATCTGTCACTATTTTAATTTATTCTATGCTATTTTAATAAAGCCTGCCCCTCTAAGTTGAACTTCTACAGTCGCTAGTCTTCGTTCGCTTCGCTCACTCGATCAAATATTTGAAAGGCTGAGTGACCGTTTGCCATTTGCACAAGTGTTATAGAAACAAAGCGATAATAATAAGAAAGTGCATTACACACCTCATCGTCTGGAGTGAGGGGAAGACGCAATTACTGCGTTTCCGCTGCAGGACGGTAGGGTGGGGACATTAGTCGGCTATTTTCATCGATATCGATACTTGATCATCGAACACTTTTAAGTACTATATAAATTGTTCTTAAATTATTAAAAAAGGTGACCCTGTTTCATATACTAACAGTAAAAAAACAAGCTATTAAGCTTGGAGGTCAAACTGAATATTTCAAGGTAATATGTATTTTTACGAAGAATGTAACATCATTATAGTAATTTTATGATACGATCGAATTTATTATTTTATCAAAACCTTTCAAAACGTGAACTAAGTAATCGATTTCTTTATTATGGATTGTTTATTTATTTTTACACGCTCAGGAGGACTGGTAGACAATGCTCTTAGCATTAAGTTATCCTAGCACTACTTACTTATTTATTGTGTGAATAAAATAATAAAATAGACGTAAAAAAGTTCATCGATAATGGATTGTATAAGCGCATCACTAGTGCCCAACCCCGGCGCGGCGGACCGCGACGAAGAAAGTACGGCCGATGGTAACAGACGAGGGAGAAGGGACATCACTTAGAAACAGTCGGGTTTCCCTCCAAAATAACGATGGTTTTGGAATAAGGGAGAGATACAGTTGGTATCAATATCAACTCTTGAAAAATGTATGAAAAGGATATCATATGAAAAGTCATGTGATATGTCTTAGATGTCTCAGAATGATGGGCGCAATGCAATGCATCACAGGGTAAGTTTTCAGTGGACTTCTAGCTTCTACGGTTCAGCTCTGGTAGCGTTTGACAGACAGACCGACAGACGGACAGACGCACAGACGGACACCGGAGTGAGGCCAGCCCTCGTGTTTCAATCTTTTGCTGTCAAATTATATTTCACTGACCAGTGTAATTTCTTCAGGTCACGTGGTACAATTTTGTACCACGTCATCATTCTTTTTAGACACTTGACAGCAAAATATAAATATTCTTGGACTTTACACACAACACCCTCTAGTCCCAAACTAAGCATAGCTTGTGATATGGGAACTAGATGGCTGATATACTTATATACTTTTTTTTTCTGTAAATACATACTTATAATACATAGTAACACCCAGACATAGAACAAACATCTATGTTTTCCACGCACAAATGTTTGTTCTTGGTGGGGATCGAACCCACGACCCACAGCACGGGAGGCAGAGCTATTACCGACTGAGCTGTGACGCCTGTCAGAATATGCGCGAAAACAAATTAAATGACATCATAATGTCACTATTTAGTAACAGAATAACTATGAGTTATTATGAACTGACCATGATTTAAAACTTTGCAGTTCAACTTTGAGATTGGAATCGCCCCTCAGAAGTGTTCCGTTTTTCCAAAACTGGACCGGAACACTAAAAATGTACCCAACTGTGTTTGAAAGAGCTATGTAAAATGATATTTCGCGTAGTTGTCAATTTGACGAATAGAGCAGTAATAGCTATTACGAATTAAGATTCGTGCTAAGCACAGATTATAGAATGTATCTACAGATAGAGTGTATAGCCATTTTTTTGTCATGGATAAAAGTGTACCATAGTGGAGTGCTTTGTGTCATTTAGTCTCTGGCCATTGACACCTCCAATGCCAAACATATTTTTATACAATTATGCCGACGTGTGTGGTTCCCACTTGCAAAAGTTGGCCTGGGTCTAAAAACAAAGTAGATGGGATTACATATCATCGGTAAGTATCACATTTAGGTCTCTATTTGATAAGGAATCATCAATTTAAAGAAAAATGACCATCAATTCAATAATGTTGCAAACAACACCAACACTTTTTTTCCCAACAAAATTTATATTAATCTCTATGTGACTACACATCAGTGTAGTGTTACTATGTGACTAGACATAGGTATTTCAATAGATATTTTTAATCATAGAGCGCTACATTTGTTATTTTGAAAAAATATTTGTGAAATTTTAGCTTTCCTGCTGACATACTCAGACGAGAAAAATGGACAAAAATCGTTCAAAAAACACGTCCTGAGTATTGGATACCGTCAGATAAGAGTATTATTTGTTCGGCGCATTTTGAGGAAAAATATTTTTATTTTACGAAATTATCATTAAGACGATTAACGAAACAAGCTTTTCCAAGTAAGGTAAGTCTTATTAATTTTGCAGTCTTTTGTTTACTTATTAATTTTACAAATACGAACAGTTTCTTATCTTATCCTGTTTCCGCCGTCTAAAAAGTTTTTCTTTAATTCTTATAAAATTTATAAATCTCTATTAAAGTTTGTACTTATTTCTAATAAAATTTATAAATCTCTATTTCGTTACCTCCTACTTAGGTAAGCAGCATTATACAAAAAAAAATTACCCCAAAAAATTGGGAAATAGTTTTGTAGGTGCAACATTGGGCTGCGCGAACATGATGCGCACGGGAACATTTTTATAGCATTTTGGTGACAAAAACCTTCATACAAATTATGTCAAATGCTCCTTCTTGTGTTTTCTTTTTTCTATGGTGCTAAGTATCATGATCTGAAATGTGAAATGATAGTGCAGCACGTAGAGCTACCGTCTGGCGCATGCACATTGTTCTTTGTTACTGGCCAGTGGTGCTCAAACTTTTGTATAAATCATTATTTTATATATTATTAGTTTAGAGTTCATTTTAATAATTTTTTTTGTTAAAAATGCTATTTTCTTATCAGTATTTGTATATAGTTATTGTTTTGATCAATAAAATTGCCTATTTTATATAATAAGTAGGTACCTATCGGTGATACAAAATACTATTATGAATCAGCATTGCTATTCAGCGCGGCAATGCAGCCAGTGTCTTGGGCACGCTTCCGATTGGTACTGATTTGGATCAGTTGAGCTATCTATAAATCATTTGCAACGGTGTGGAGATAGCTCAACTGCTTCATGTGTATTTTGTACATATTATAAATACTGTATTAGTTGTAATTTTTATTGTGAATACATTTATAAGTTGCAAATATTATTTTTTCACCAAAAAATCACTCCTAATTTGATACTGACTAAAAATATCAATCAGTCTCTATACAAGGATAGCGCTATTCGAAGTTGGTCGAATACGACCTTACTCTTAGATAATTACGGTTTATTCCAGAAATCCCTTTAGCGTGCTCTGCGACTGTCGTCAGGGGATTTTTAGTCAAAAAGTCCAGAAATCCCCTGATGGAATCATTTACACCGTTAACGCGTCCGTTCCGTAGCTACACTCTGCACTCTTTTGTTGCTACAGCTACTGATAGTCAAAGTGCCACTTCATTTGACTATTACCATGCTCACAGATAATAAATACTGCAAGTTCAACTTTTAATGTGGTTATAAAAACATCCCCAGCCAGTATCTTCCATATTTTCTGAACCGGAACCAATTTAAAAAACTTTGAGAATCACATTCAACAAAAGTCAGTTACGACAACCGGCCGTTACAGTTTATCCACCAGTACTGTCTTCCGGTAGAATGAGATAGCACTATACAACTTTACACAAGTTAGAGAGAGAGGAGGATTCCACCTGCTGGTGTCGTCAGCTTTTTGTTCTTTTTTTAATTTGCAAAGTAATGGTGAAATATTGGAAAAGTTTGAATAAGTGTTATTTTCTTATGATTTGGTAAGCGATTGAGGAAAACTTGGAGGTACAAATCTACGACTATCACACGTCCCGGTTGCTAGGTAGTCGGTGCTGAGTGTATGGGTATGTACGGTACCTTTCGAGTACCGAGTACCGATGTAATATGCCCGGCAAACCCATACACTTGACAGCCGGGACATGTGAAAAGGCATTAAGGCTTATATTTACCATTCAAATATTCTTAATATTTTATACAAAATTCTAAACCAAGTAAAGTATAGATACGGGTCATTCCCAGTTGTCATCACAATTGGGAATTAGTAATAGTAGCGATCCTAAGATTGTGGTTCAAATCCGTTCGAGCAATTGGTACTAATTTAAGGCAAAGTTATGATTTCTGGTCAGAACTCACTATAAAAAAATACTTTATTTTTCTCAAAAACGGTAACTTTCTAGAAAGTGTGAGCGCGTTGAAATCTTTTGTAAGGAAAATTTCTTTTGTATAAAAATACTAAAATACAGTCGGTGATTTGAACTCTGTTTTCTATCTCTAGCATTTAGAATTCAGAGTTCATTTGAATATTTTTTTTTGTTAAAAATGCAGTTTTCTAAAGTATTTGTATAGTTATTGTTTTGAATAAATAAAATTAAAAAATACTATAAACTTATATTTTTTTGTAAATTAAATTCAAGTACATTCATTAAACAACGTCCTTAGTTAGAAATAATCTTGAATATAATCACTTACGTCACACTTAATAACCATTTATTGTTTTTTATAAAACAATCACTTTTTGTATAACCGTTAAAAAACTGTTTATTTCATTAAAAATACAAAATTTAAAATTTCATTAAAATTACCTAGTTATGTATAACATCAATATATTTTGTGCCTAGGTAATAGTAGATGTTTAAACAGGGTGTCTTGAATTAAAAGGCACGTCTGAAGAGGACGTGTTCGGTAAGGCAGTGCATCGTTATAAGTAGTCCCATTATTTTAGTTTAAAAATAAGCCACTATTTTTAATACTAATGACAGTGTGGGCACTGTGAACCAACTCGATTTTATTTTAGTTATTCAGACTACTAGAAACCGGATGGACAAGACATCCTCCCATCTGATGAACCGACGGCTTATTCCTGACAGATAACCAATACTAGATAACTGGTTATCTCAGAGGATTTTTTTTTCCTTACAGATAACCGCGGTTATCTACGCGGAAAAAAAATCCTCTGAGATAACCAGTTATATGAGAGGAGAAAAAATCCTCTGAGATAACCAGTAATCTAGTCTTGGTTATCTGTCAAGAATAAGCCGAACCGACGACATTGTTAGCAGCTAGAGCAGTGCCTGAATCTGCCTTTAGAGGTTTTCCCTCAATCATACATCGTTTATAAATTCGAGGGCAAGTAATCCATGAGAATTAAATATGATACAAAACATATTATTTCAAGTATTTTTTTTATGAAACTAATTGATTATAATATTTTCCACTAGACATCCTCCAAAAGTTTTGATTAAAACTTTACTCATGTCATCCACAATCAAAAGGCTAATCGCACTTTTCCGTCCAAATTATATACTTTACATAAGGATACGCCTCACAATCTATGTGTGGGTAGGTGAGGTAAGCCTGTGTGCGTATGTGATACGCATACATACAGCGAGCCAGTCGCGACTCAGTGCGCCCGCGCCGGATTGTACCGTGTTCCACTTAGCCGCATTTGAGTCCGAACCGTCAACGCGAGCGCACGTCCGCGCTACCGTTACAGTGCCTGTGTAAGTGACTGTGCATAGAAAGTTGAGAAAAAAAAGTTTGTTACTTAATCTAAATTTCCAAAGGTATGTAAAAACTGTTTTATTTTCAGGAAATCGTGGATTTGTTTTTTAACGTGTTACATGATACACTCTTCCTATTTGGTTGTTTAATAGTATTTTCAGGTTTATTTTACGGTCGCAAGTATGTTTTTAAGTTTTTTCCGGAGGTTTCTTGCGGAAATGTACATGACAAACGATACTTACATTTTTAGCAACGTTAAACTTATTATACATACATACTTACGCCTGTTACGTGCATATAGATACTAGAATTTCATTATATCCTACTTGGTATAAGACTTGTCAAATTTTCCGATAATTATAAACGCTGAGCCATTTTTTCTCCAAAAGAATTCTATTAAGATACTTATTAGACTAAAGGTAAATCTAGACGCTTTAGTACAGCATTTTTTAAATTTTACAGCCTTATTTAATAGGTATTGGAGATCGAACACTTTTCGTAACTCTAAGTGGTATTTTTTCGAACCGTATTGCATTTTTACGTAATACTCGATTACGACGCCGACGGAGCCAAAAACGAAACTAAAATATTTACTTGTTTTTTTGATTATGAAACTTTTGTGTGAAAATAAACAAAGTTTAGCTTATTTGACATTTTACAATTGCTAGCATTCAACTACAATACAAAGGAATCTTCTTCTTCTTCTCTGATATAATGGCCTCTGTCCGTCAATTCAACAGACAATTTGTCAAGTGGATTATTTGAAATAAGTTTAGTCAAGTCGAGTCATTTGTTTTGAAGACAAAATGGTGGATTTTCCCTTCAAAACTTGGAAACGAATTCGATCAAATAATAAAAAACAAATGAATCAGCATTACGAAAAACGTCAGATTTTTGGCACTTTAGAAATGTCATGTTTTGGCGCTTGTCAGTAGTATGTTTATTGACATTGCAGATTAGTACTCAAGCCCTTCGTGTTCGCTAATCAAGCTGTTAAACGGAAAATATTAATCTGCTTATAATGTCAAGCTTAAAATGTAAGCCACTTAATTTTGAAAAGGGTTATACGAGAATAATCACAATTTTTAAAAAAAATTACATTAAACACTGGTGTAGATTCTGTTGTTGCATTTATTTTAACCTAACCTACTTTGACAGCTCTAAAGTCATAGTCTTTGTCGTTTCAGCTAATGAAATAGGGACGGCAACATTTGTAATACTGTCAAATTAGGTTAGTTTAGAAAAATGCAACAGCAGAATGAAGCCAATACAACCTAAAATATTTACAAAATACACTTAAAACAGTTGAGATACCTGCAGACCGCTGCAAGCAATCTATAGACATTTAACTATAAATAATAAGTAATTAAATTAAAAATGTAAAAAAACCCCGAAACTTGGACCGATTTTCATCAAACATAGCTAAGAACACTCCCGACTAAATCACTTACCAAACAAAAAAAAAACAAAATCAAAATCGGTTCATCCGTTCAGGAGCTACGTTGCCTCAGACAGACACACACACAGTCACGTCAAACTTATAACACCCCGTCGTTTTTGCGTCGGGGGTTAAAAATAAGTTTATTCATAAGCAAAACTTAAATACAACAGTTAATGTAGGTAATTATGTATACATTTCTAATTAAATATAAGGTGAGAAGATGTCTATATACATATATCAAAGGTATTATTTATTTAAGCTTTTTGAGTAGGTATACGAATAGTAGTAGAATCTATAGGTAGGTACCTTCCGTGATAAATAAGAACTGTGTTACAGCAAGGTAGTGATTTTTTTTATTTATATGGCTTCTGTCTGTCCAGAGAATTTTGCCAGTGTCAAGTGAATTATTTAAGTTTAGTCAAGTCGAGTCAACGTCAAGTCATTTGTTTTGAAGACAAAATGGTGGATTTTCTCTTCAAAACTTGGAAACGAGTTCCATCAAATAATAAAAACACATAATACACATTTATTCCAATGGCTCACACTTTATGCTATGACTGCAAGTATTATTGGTTAAAATTCCACCAAAATTAAACAACAATACTCACTAAAACACCAAGAAAACAATTAAAATAAATGTGCTACGTTGCTTTTACAAATGACAGAACTCGAATCGAATTTATTTTATACCAAAAAAGAATATAATTGTCAGACTATCAAATGCATAGGCATTTGATAGTCTGACAATTATATTCTATACCTTACGAGTTAACAGTCAAGAGACATCAGAGTTCCGTATATTTTTTACCTGAGCAGTAATGACATGGGAACTTCTAACAAAGACTAACCTAGACCCGGCACACAAAGTCCCACACTTGAAATAAGATAAAGCATAGTTTTCACTTGCTTATGTAAGATGTTATAATTGCTTTTGTGTCTAAGCTTTGGTTTACGTTTACGCAGAAGAATTTTAATTACATCTAAAGATGATTTTTAAGCAGTTACATAAATACGTATTTATTTATTGTACAATCGGCTACACATCAATTAACCTATCCACTGTGAACTTTGAACTATTATAATTTGACCAAATATTGTTTGCCGTCGTTCCATTACATCGAAGGTACCATTGCAAATAGCAAGTCGAGTCATTTATCAAGTCAGCTGTCATTTGTTTTGAAAATAATTTATAAGTTTAAAAAACTAGAAAAACCGACTTCAATTCAACTACCAGCTTCATCATCAGAGGATGATGATGATGACAGTTCATTGGGAATGTTCTAGTCACTATAAACACCACTTAAAAGTCACAGCAAAGCAAAATACGCAATTTCGTGCACGTGGTTGGTGTTGATACTTTAGAGGAACAACTGGTGGGTTTTTGCTTTTCTCCAATTAAATGCGATTTGAATGTATAAATACTGGGTTTATTGACAAATTTAGAAAAATGTAAAAAAGGTGTACACAGCACAAAGGGTCCAAAAAAGTAATGCATTAGCTTTAGTAATAGTACGCGAACATTGTTGCTAGCAGTAAAATAGTAGGCGCTGCGCCGCGCCGGGCATATTTTTTTCAGTTATTTCTATTTATAACCCAAAATAATGAACCGATTTTGATGAAAATAAAATGGGACCAATCTGGAAGTATATCCTTTCAGATAAAAAAAGAATTTTTGAAATCGATTCATAAATGACGGAGTTCTGAGGTAACAAACATTAAAAAAAATAAGAATAAAAAAAAAAAACATAGAACCGAATTGAGAACCTCCTCCTTTTTGGAAGTCGGTTAACAAAATACACATTTATTCCAATGGCTCACACTTTATGCTATGACTGCAAGTATTATTGGTTAAAATTCCACCAAAATTAAAGAACAATATTCACTAGGACACCAAGAAAAACAATTAAAATAAAATATGCTATGTTGTTTTTACAAATAACAGAACTCGAATCAGCAGGGGTATGCCAATCAAAGTTGAACTGCAAAGTTTTAAATCATGGTCAGATCATACTAACTCATAGTTATTCTGTGACTAAATAGTGACATTATGCCGTCATTTGATGTGTTTTCGCGCATATTTTGCTGTCAAGTGTCTAAAAAGAATGATCACGTGGTACAAAATTGTACCACGTGACCTGAAGAAATTACACTGGGCAGTGAAATATAACTTGACAGCAAAAGATTGGCATACGGGGGCAGCAATATTTAACTATATTCAATCTGATATCAATGTTGATCTGTCACAGCATCCAAACACATTGATCTCTCAGTCCAGCGGCACCTTTCCAATGTTTGTAAAAAGTAAAAAAGACAACAATGGCCGTCGCTTTCTAAATCTCCGGCCGCGAATTTCAATTAGATTGTTGGATTGATAGATTTTAGATGCTTATTCACTTTTGATAATTATGTAAAACTTAATTATTTAATAAAAAGTGCAATTTGGTGATAGAAGGTCATCATCAATTAAAAACTAGATGAAATTTTAATAATTAAAAGTGTTTAATAAATTATTGTACACAATTAAAAGTTGATTGTTTTTTTACTATTTCCATTATCATGCAAAGTACTTCAAAAAACACAGCAAAATATTGAGTACATACTAGAAGCTTATTCTAAACTTATTTTAAAAGTGATACTAAATAAACTTTTTCTTATCTTTTTCTTCTTATCTTATAGTATTGAAAAAAACAAAAAATAAAACCTGTGAACCATTTCAAGACCCTTGTATTTGCTCCTCACCAATAAATTAATTATGAAATTTTAGTATATTTTTATATAGAACTCCTGTCTTTATTACTGAAACCCGAATTCAGACATGAATTTCAGTCAAGGATAAGTCAATATACAAAATAATCTATTATGTAACTAATTACGTAGAGTGACCCTAATAAACTAGTGGTGTACAAAAACTGACCATCGCATCCCGGGTATCGATAAAAACCATCGACCTTTAGTTTTTTCATCGATATCGACAACGAGGCCAACCTTAGGTTATTTGCGCAATCTCGCCCTGAATTACTATTTACTTTGTAGATTTAGAAAATTTTATAACCTTAACTAATATCATAAAAACTATAAACTACTAACTCTAATGGGGTAGGCAAAGGTATACACTGAACATCAGCAGGGGTATTCCAATCTCAGTTGAACTGCAAATTTGAACTGCAAAGTTTTAAATCACAGTCAGTTCATACTAACTCATAGTTATTCTGTGACTAAATAGTGACATTATAATGCCATTTAATTTGTTTTCGCGTATATTTTGCTGTCAAGTGTCTAAAAAGAATGATTTTTTGTAAATACATACTTATAATACATATATGTTCTACGTCTGGGTGTTACTATAGTAACACCCAGACGTAGAACAAAAGCTGTGAGCCATTTCAAGGTTAGGTTACACGTCGGTTCCTCTCCGCTTTGGTGGACTCGGCCTAACACCACCCTAGAGTAAGCACCACCGCGCGCAACTCCTGAATGCTTCAGTGGAGCATGGCCCACGTGGATGTATTGGCCCATTCAGATACTTAGGTACCACCTGTTGACGCAGTTGACGCCTTACGGAAGTTTGTAGATTTATTGTTCACTTTGGTGATGGAGTTTTTAGGCCGCTTTAAGGCCTCGTGGTAAAACGACTGCTAGAACCGAGACCGACGGTTAAACGTGTAACGGAAGCGCTCAGTAACAAGTAAAGTACATTTGGTTCTACAAGCGGTCTTATCGCGCAGGGTAATCTCTTCCAGTGTAGTGTGATAGTCATCAAATTATGTTGATGTTATTGCTTGAAAGTTGTTCTTTACAAGCACGGCCCCACCAGCCCCCGTATGCCAATCTTTTGCTGTCAAGTTATAGTTATAGGTCACGTGGTACAAAATTGTACCACGTGACCTGAAAAAATTACACTGGGCAGTGAAATATAACTTGACAGCAAAAGATTGGCATACGGGGGCAGTAGTTTCGACGTGATTAAAAAACAAACATCTAAACATTCACAATTATAATATTAGTGGGATAGTGGGATAAGATTTTTCAATTCTCTGCTAACAGTAGAATGTCAACATTTGGCAGGAAGATTTGGTTCCTAGCGTGACGGTTGTCAAACTGTTCAGAGGGGTTACTACTAACGACAGTCGCCGCGTTACGTAAACCACGTATTCTAATCATATTGCACGTCAACGTCAGCTCGACTGCCGAACGTTGTAGCGTCACCGCGCAGTGTATCTCGGATACGCTAATAGCGTTACGATACGTTTACGATTGTCACATTTATTCGTGATCAAGGCACAGTGTATGGACTCTGTTTGATTCTGTTCGCTGGCTACCACGGCTCATGCATCCACGCCGGTGGAGCAACCGAGCATGACTCCGGTTCGATACCCGAACACTGAACTTGACCTTTTGCACATACGGGCTAGAGCCTTTTTACTTGCGATAGGAAATTACTTAACATAACATCAAAACGAGCGTCACAAGCTAAGTAAATAAATAAATAAATATACATGGACATTTCACACGACGCCCTCTAGTCCCAAACTAAGCAAAGCTTGTAATATGAGAACTAGATGCTGATAGAATACTTATATACTTTTTTTTTGTAAATACATACTTATAATACATAGTAACACCCAGACATAGAACAAACATCTATGATTGCCACACACAAATGTTTGTTCTTGGTCAAAGCTCAGGGTAAATTGTCTAATTTTTTAGGTAACTAAACTTTTTACAAGTTTTTTTTTTTTAGTTTTTAACTTGTAATGTTTGTGTTTGCTTGCGTTAAATCTTCCAAGCTTTTGACCCACTTCTCGATGTTCGATTTAGCGTAATACCTATTTGTCTTTGATGACAATGCAATAATATGGTGACAGCGAGCTGATCTGATGATGAAACCAGAAGGTTTCCATGGGAACCAAAATAATAGCTTGTTTATAAAAATTACATTTTGAAATAAAAACTTAACTAATGATGTCACACAAGTTTTCTTGGGTGGACGTGTTCAGTGAGGTAATGCATTGTTATAGGCCGTAGCTACCGCTTAACATCAAGTGGGCCATTGGCGTGTTCCATCATATAGTTGTATCAAAATAAAAAAAATAACATTTCTGACTGAAAAGTCATGTGACCAATTCTATACATTTTTGACATTGTCTCTATCAATTGTTGAATGTAACTGAAGTGTGTATGATATTTCAATTCACTGAAAGCACTACAGTATCACCTAAGTAAGGCATGAGTAAAAATTGGCCTCTGACGTTGCATAATTCATTTAGCAAAGGCCAGTTTGAACTAAGAATAACTGCCACAGTGTAATTTAAAACCAAAACAAACATTACTGAATTCATCCATTGACCCAAAAGGCGATTCATTGACCACATCAGCTGGTGGCTTGGAGGCAGCCACTGAGCGAAACTACAATGCTTCAGTGGAGCATGCCACACGTGGTGCCATTCAGCGTTCCTTCACGCACTGTGGTACCTACTCATACAGTGACGTATTCGTACGTCAGATAACTGTCACTGTCATGTTGACAGCTGTCAAACTTGTGCGTGCTTGTGCCAAAAAACTGTGGTACCCTTTAATTATGAGAGCACCTAGTTTTATCTTTCAAATGAACCTGTAATATTGTGAAGTGTAAACCTGTGTTGGGTATCCAATTTTAATAAAATAAAATAAAATCTATAACTCCATTAAATCAAGAAGTTGAAGTTTAATCTACAACGCGAATAACGGGATTCTATTTCTGTCATTTGTAGAAGCAACATAGCACATTTATTTTAATCAACTAATACAGTATTTAGAATATATATAATATTTACAAAGTATACATGATACAGTTGAACTATCTACAAACCGTTGCAAGCGATTTATTTATTTTAATTATTCTTTTTGTTATTGCGAATGTTGAATTTTGGTGGAGTTTTAACTAATAATCTCCATTTATGGACCTATATTCACCAACGGCTGTCGGTTTTACAAGCTGTTATAGCTGGTAGCTCCAAGTTATAGGGGTACTTATTAGACTTTAGGCATAGTTGTGACCTTGATTATTTTATCGATAAAATTCATTCACAATAAATAAATTACGTAATTAGTGATTGATTATAAAATGGCCTCCGATTACTTTAGATTACTTATTTTCACAGCTCATCAGTCAAATCTTATTCGAACTAAGGTTAGGCCAAGTTTAACAGTAAGGTCGTGTGATTGTCCATGCTTTTTATAAACTCCATTGTCACTTGTGTTTCTAAAACTATTGTAAAGGTAAACAATGTTAATTTTATTAAAGATTTGAAAAATAAAAACTTACAAAAACAACAATACAATTTTGTTAAACATTATTTTTAATTTGTGGCTAATTAGCTACCTCTATGTTTTGAAGAAAAAAATATTAATCGTTCTATAATAATTATCCAACCATCTTTCTAGCTAATAAATATTATCAGTAGCGTTGAAGCATTGATGAATAAAATGTTCTCTAGAATTTTATACTTAATCTTATGATATTCACACAATAAAAGTCGGTGATAATCTGTCATTAAAATAATCACATTTACAATCTCCATCAACAACTCAATGTCACAATTGTATCACAAAAAATTCCGACGCAGACTACTTAAAATTCCCCATAAAAAATTAACATCCTTTCCTAAGGGAAATTCATTTCACTCGCTCCCGTTTCCCGTGAGAGGCGCGCGCGCAGACAAAATGGCGGGCGGTGACGTCACGCCGGAAACGGCTCCGTTTTGAATTCGGAACGGTCGAACGAGCAATGGCGGTACATCCGGTGAAGACGTTTCGTTCACTGCACCCGTGATGGGGCTTGCTCTAGATAAGTATTGTTTTCGATCTTTATTAGTAGCAGTTGTTAATTATTACAGAATTGAACTGCTTTTCAGTAACTTCCCGGTTCTGTATTTTTAACCTTTAATAATTTAATTCACCTCATCTCATGTAAGGAATATTCAAGTAAGCTTTCAACAGTTGGTACATATACATAACTCTATAAGATTCCTTTATCGACCAAAATCATAAAACAGATTTCATTCAAAATGTGTACAATGCAGTGTCCGTCTTCGAATTACAGCCAGTAGGTAGGTATCTAACCACTAACAGTGAGATTTATAGACGGACAGTAATGATCGAAATGGTAAATAGCGATAATTGCGGTTTTGTAGGGATGGGACGCGATTATCAAGATTGACTGATTTATCGATGTTTAAGAAAATAAATTATACCCGTGAATTTTGGTGCAAGTAGTTCTCTGTTCAGGATGTTTTTATACAATTTGTATTCTGTAAAATACCCTGAAATAACTAATAAAAATACAATAGGATTTTTGTAAATTATCTAAAATTTGTTAGCGTGAACACTGAAATGATGGTTGAAAAAAAATATTGAAATACAGAAAAGAATTACACCACTAAGACTATCCAAAAGCTAAACCAACTATTCTAATGCAAAAAAAAAACATACAACCGAATTCAGAACTTCCTACTTTTTGAAGTCGGTTAACAAACCAGACATTTTAAAAGCAATTTACTAATCGAGGCGCGAGCCTACTTTTTTTATTGTTTTTTTTTATCGACTATCGATAAAAATTGGCTCAATGACATCACTAATCATGGACTTCGGAACACCGGTGGCTAGATAAAATATTGATTTTGTATATTGGAGTTGCGATGAAATTGCTAGTAAAGCCATTTCGGAAGATTATTCAATTTTATAAGGAGGTAATAAGTTCCTACTGAGATGAATAATTTGTGACCTCTCTGTGGTCCAGATGAAATAACCATTGCAAGAGGTGTGGGTTTGATTCCCGTGGTGGACAATAATTTGCGTAGCCTGTTTTTAGGTCGCGATATGATCAAAAGATAGCTAAATTGACATTTGAGCGATTGTAGAGTCGCTAGAAAATAGAAAATGTCAGTCATTACAACGTACTACTTTATTTTTGTTAGACCCTCTAAATCCAGGTTGGACTGTACTATCAATTTACATTGTACAGTAAACAAAACTTCACGATTGACAAGATTCGCCGACCGCACTTTATTTAAGGGCGGTATGCTCATTAGCTACTTAAGTCTGAATCAATCCTTATTGATCTGAGTCGAGTTTTGATTCCGAAACATTGCTTGAGTATCGAATATTTAGGCAGAGTTCAGCCAATAAAACGATACTGAAGCGTCGAAATTTGTACTAGAGTATAGGTTATCTGGAAAATAATGCTACATAATATTAAGTTCGCCTTTGTACTATTGTTATGTTATAACCAATAATTTATTTTCAATCTATCTAGATTTCATCTGTCATTTTTGTAAGGAAAACATTTGAGTAGAGATTTTGTTGTGTTTTCGGAATAAGAACGTGAATTCACTTTTAATTTTGGTCTGAATCTGTACTTAACTAATTTGAGTCTGGATTAGTGCTTGAGCAGCTAATAAGCATTTTTTTTTACTTATTTATTTATTTTTTTATTTTTTTTTGACGATGTAGCACATACATACATTACATACGGGCCTAACTGCTATTTTTCTTTAAGTATGAAGAAAAAAAATAGGTATAAAAGTATTATCAGCATCTCTTTCCCATATTAAAAGCTTTGCTTAGTTTGGGACTAGAGGGCGTCGCGTGAAATGTCCATAAATATTTTTTTTTAATAAACTAGTTTTTAGTTCGACTTGCGGTTCATATTGTTTTGAGAATAATGTGATTGTTCTAAAGTCGACCATCAACTTTTCCCCCAAAGGTCAACTCGACGGAAGCGGTTGCGGTCTCCACCTGCCACCATCCAGATTGGATCTATTTCGACCACACTTGATGGTGGTCAAATAGTTTCCTGTTTCGTAGAAGATGAGTTTGAGATTCGCAGAATTTTTTAAATATATTTTCTACCTCGCGTCTTTGTACGCGTCTACCTTTTTTTTCAGACGTTTTACACCGACTTTCTTAATTCTTTATTGCACACAACACAGGACATAAACAAAAGACAGAAATAGATGACATGTACAAAGGCGAGCTTAACCCTAACAAGAGTTTTCTTCCAGCAAACCTTTGAGGCTAGAGAGAGGTGACTATAGAGGCAGGTCCGTGTACATAAAAGGTAAATATAACGGAAATTCGATACTTACTAACTAACAAATCAATATTATTAAGAAAACTAAAGTATTAAACATATACCTATCATAAAATACAATTATAAAAAAAATACAATCATACTATCATAAAATACTTTATATACCAAAGCTCAGATATATTGAGCAGTCCTACTTACAATTATTTAGTAGTTATAACTTCTTGGGAAAGAGCTCGGGAAGTACTACCACCGTACCTGTTTCGTGGTTTGCACAGTGATGCTCGCATTGCTGTGTTCCGGTTTGAAGGGTATGGGTGCCGGTGCTTTACTGCTGTCTTATAGCCAAAATGCCGTTATCTACATAAATGCAATATCTACTTTTTGAGTTCCGAGGGAAATACTTTTTTTTTTAATCATTCGCTACTTGAAGACTACAAATCTTTCAACAGAATTTGAAATATCAAAAAATAGAGCTAATGAAGCTCTTTTAATTCTTTTTCTTTAATATTTTTTGCTTTTAATTTTAATCGTGTAATTTACAGGCACATGAGGCTTAACACCTTTGTATCTCAGAGTAATGGCCGCACTGCGATGCATCACAGGGCACGTCATCAGTGGACGTGCTCAGTTAGGCAAGGCATCATTAACACTAGGTGGGGCCATCGGTTTGTTTCATCATTTAGTACAAAGCAAGTTTTTGTACGCGTACCTATAACTTTTTTATACATAAAGGTACAAATTTTTTACTTAGAATTTTTTTTTTTTTTTTTATTTTTTACATGTAGAGTTAGATAGGCATGTAGAGAACTAATTGAAAACTCTCAATCTACATACCTAATACTAAATACATTGTTGGTCCTGAGGCAGGGTCTTCATTGTTGAAGAGTGAAGCCCTTTATTTAAGACATTAGACTATTATTCATACTCAAAGCTATTCTCTCAAATAACTTTCTCTGAAGCTAAGTTTTTCAAAAAACTATCACCGCTATTGGCAGTGGGCCGGCCATGTTTGCCGTAGAACCGACAATCGTTGGAGCAAACTAATACTCGAGTGGTGACCACGTTTAGGCAAGCGTAGTGTAGGACGCCATCTAGCGAGATGGGGCGACGATCTGCGAAATGTATCGCAAACACTGGATGAGAAGAGCCGAAGACCGAGCTCAATGGCGTGTCTTGGGAGAGACCTATCCAGCAGTGGACTGATATATAAAATAGGATGATAATAATGAAACATAAATTAAATTAGTACTGCATAAATAAATTATTAACCTACGATTGACCGTACATTGATTACAGCTATTAGCTCTTATGTCACTTGACTTTCAAACGTAGCCACGCAGCGTTAATTTGTGCCACATACGTCCGTCATATTACGGTACCGGTTTCTTAGAAACCACCGTAATAACAGTATCGACTGCCAAGGCTGCGGTAATACCCAGGATCTGCTGGTAACAGTACATTTTGATTGTACTGCAAAGATGCTAATGCTTCAGATCTTTGCACACTGGTTCTTTTCTTATCTACCTACCATCATCACAGCCTGTAGAAGTCCGATACTGGACAGATCTCATGATTTACAGAAATAACTATTTTGGACCGTCTCCATTCACATTTGGGAAGAAATCGCTCTTTGTTAGCCATGAAACCTATACGAATTTTTCATTTCTTCTGTAATTTTTTTTTCAAACAGGATCAAACGGGATTTGTACAAAGCCACGGGCGGTAGCTAGTATTTAATATTTATTTAAGTTTTATTGAATTTTAGTAAATTAGTAAATGATTTGAACTCTGTTTTCTATCTCTAGCATTTAGAATTCAGAGTTCATTTTAATATTTTTTTTTTGTTAAAAATGCTATTTTCTTATTAGTATTTGTATATAGTTATTGTTTTGATCAATAAAATGAGACATGTAGATTTTAGTAAAACGGTCACGAATTTAACTTTTAAAATATATTGAGCAAATACGAATTACAAAAATCAATAACTTTCAAGCTCTGACCCGTTGGAGCGGTTCTGTGAAAGTGCTAAGTATTTATTTAGTCCCAAACCTGCAATTTAGGATAACTGGGCTGCGGTCTAGACTTAGCCTGGGGCTGGAGCTAGCCTATTTGTATAGCGGGATGTTCTATAAAACTTATGTTGCCAAATAAGGTGTCATAATTTTAAATCACATAGGATCCTACTAATATTATAAACGCGCATATTATAGTCGCATTACATACGTTATGTATGGCTATGGATACGTATGTATGGATGTTTGTTACTCATTAAAAACTACTAAGGTAAAGGCACCCAAATCCGTGGTATTCCAAAAGTGGCACCTTTCTCCGTGGTATTTAGAAAAACAGCATTTACTTCTGATTCTTAGGTTCTTTTTTGTTGCAAAATTTATTTGGCATTAGGAAATATATTTTTTTATATATAAATCTAAAAACGAGACTTAGAACGGGCTTACATTCCAAAATAATTGGCTAAATTCGCAACGGTGGCTGGTCCAAGTGCACTCTCCATACATTTTTGCCTCTGTGCACGAGAGTAGCAAGCTTTTTTAAATAAGGGTTATTATGATTTTTTCTGTTCTAGGTTATGATTTTTAGTGTTAAATTTTCGAAAAAAGTATATTCTTTACCGTATGTAATACATGTTTAAGTGGTTTTTTTAATTATAATGAGGTAAAATTACATATTGAAAAAACCACGGCATTAGGGGTCAAATATTTCACCTAGTACCTAATTCCGAGGTATGTGAAAAATGTACCTCGGAATAGCAATTTGAAAGACTTATTTTTATTTTTGAATTTCACAAACTGGGATTAGGTTTTTGTGATTTTAACGATAGATTTGACAAATCAAATAGTCGATTGAGACTAAAACCTTATTTCGAGGTATACTTTTTAATAATCTTTACGAGTTATAACACATCAAAAGTACCCTACTCATGTATTATGTTTATTGGTTGTATAGAAAATTATGTTAAGAAAATATTTATTTTCCACACATTTGGCTGCATGTTTTATTAAGAAGTTAATCTTTAACAAAAGTTTTAACAATTTGGCATCAGCTAACATTAAGAATGATAGGTATATAAAAAATTTTGGCTTTTACTAGGTACTGAAAATTAGGTTTTTTTAGTCTCCACAGCTGTGGGTTGGGCGGCACTCTTTGTAAATGCCGTCAAAGCAAAGTCTCCCTTCGAATTACACTGCGGTGGCGGCGGCACGAGTGACAAAAATGTCAAAGACACCGCCTCGAAGCGACGCACGGTGGCGGTGTCTTTGACGCGCCGCCGGCATCTTTGGCGGTGTTTCCTTTGTCGGCGTTTCCTTTGTCGGCACCGACACTCATTTGCCTTACACGCGTTGACCACGCTTCAGTCTTGCGGTGATATTTGTACCATTTGCACGCTTGGTTTTATTTCTTCGCGAAATGTCGTATTTATAATGTGAAATACTATAATAATGTTAATAATGTGTTAATGTGTATGTGTATGTGTGTGTGCTTAGGAAACAGCAAGTATTTTTTTAATTTATCACACGGGGAGATTTTCCCGTTATCAGCACTTTGTGTATTTATCCGGGTTTGCAATCACAGGATGAAGATAATAGCAAAGTTGACACCGCTGACGTGTGAGAGGTTGAGTTACAAACATCCAAAGAGGTATTTAAAAACTTTTATATTTATAATATTAATAGCATTATGGCACTCATACCAAACCACATTTAAAGTTTTATTAAATAATAATAGTACTACCACCAAAAGTGACCTGTATTCCTAGAGAACAATCAAGTTAATCTTTCTAACATTATTTTATCAGTTTGTTACTGTCGTTTCGTATACATTTTCATACCACGCAATTAGGTACCAAATACCACGGAATAGGGATTATTGCCTCGGAATTGGGCGATATCGACTTGATTTACATTTTATTTAATTTCAAATATAAATATAGGTCGGACCGTCAAAACTTAAGTAGTTTCCGAAAGTAAAAACACTAGAGCGTCTGATAACAGAAGCCGAACCTTCAGAAAGGTACAGTAAATGCTTAATATTTGATATCCTTTCGAGTTTTAGTGAAAATACCACGGAAACAGGTGCCGTTACCTTAGGCCGATTTGGATGAAACTTGGAGTAGGTACATAGTTCGTAGCCTGGAAAATCAACAGGATAAAACGAGACGCGGAAGAAGTCGCCAGCCGAAGCTTTTTTTTTAAATTAAAATTTTAAAAATGGGAAATCCACTATTTTTATATAAGTACAACTAAATGATGGAACAAGCCGATGGCCCACCTAATTTTAAGTGGTTAGGTACCTGATGTTAAGTGTTTAGTGGTTTAAATTAATAGATAAATATTTTTTGCTTTCGTTCAATTCTTAACAGTTGGAATATTATAATGATCTAAGATTTTCCTTGTCAATAATGTTACAGCCCCCGTATGCCAATCTTTTGCTGTCAAGTTATATTTCACTGCCCAGTGTAATTTCTTCAGGTCACGTGGTACAATTTTGTACCACGTGATCATTCTTTTTAGACACTTGACAGCAAAATATGCGCGAAAACACATCAAATGATGTCATTATGTCGCTATTTAGTCACAGAATAACTATGAGTTAGTATGAACTGACCATGATTTAAAACTTTGCAGTTCAACTTTGCAGTTCAACTTTGATTGGCATACCCCTGCAGTTCCACTTTTTCTTAATTGTATCTTTTAAAAATGTCCATAGTTATCTACTCTACGTCCTAATTGTATTTAATTTTCTTTAAAATGTTTATGTAAAGAGCATTGTCTAACCACTATTGACCTCTTTTCTAACGTCCAAAAGGTCATTACACCAAGACAGGTGGCATCTTCCGTTAAAATAATAAAAAAACACCCTTAACTTACGTTTTACTAGAAAAAAGTATCAACCCTAACAATCAGCTGTTTCTTACAAACTTTTACTTGCCGACGTAAACGAAACTACACCCTTATTTCGTCACAGCTAGAGTCGAAAATGCAATGAATTATGCAAATCGTAGTAATTTAAGTTGGTTTTTACATAGCGGTACTAGGAAGTGTATTTAGTTCCTACTTTTTTAGGGTAATTAGGGCGACTTTAGATTGATAATTGATTTGCGATGACCAAATTACACGGAAGATCTAGACTTTTATACCAATTGCTTTGAAACGTCTAAATCATGATCTACAATACCTAAATGGCCATTGTATTTCCTTCTTCTTCTTAATTTTGTGATTTCTATTAATTATATCGATATTCAGTGTTTAATTTGTAACCATACCTTATTATGATGATAAACAAGTAATTAAATTTAAAATTTATGCTGAGTTTGCATTGAAATAAATACCAGACAGATTTTGGACCGTAGCAACTTATTCAAGCGATTATGCAGATTTAGCGTGGTTAGTCTATGAGGCCCAATAATGTTCAAATTTTGAACATGGGCATTTTTGAACATTATATTTAGGGCCAACGCACATCTATCGACAAAACTGTTTTGTCGCGTACTTAGTGACGTGAAAATAAATTTTCTGTTATAACGAAAACAGCATATGATGAATGCTTCCTCGTCATATGCTGTTTTCGTTGTAACGAAACTCACATCAATTGACACGACAGTCTTTTCTTACGTTTTTTTATTAATAGGTTCGCAAACCAGCCGTTAAAACAATTTAATTAATTAATTAAATTGGCCGAGCGGCCTTCTAAAAGCGAACACGCATGCATAAAATTATGTTTACCTATCTATTATAGCATTGTTTAGTACCTACCTATTAAACATTGCTTTATACGCATATACCTAGAGAATGAACTGTGCTTTTTTAATAAATAAGAATATAAAGTAATTATGTAGTGTACTTAATAATATTATTAAGTACTTAGGATGATTCTCATTAAATATGCAAGTAACGAAAACAGCAAATAAAAAGAAGCATATCGTAACTAAAAAAGTTTTACTGAGAAGTTTCACATCACTAACTGCTCGACAAGACGTTTTGTCTTTGGTTTGCGTTCTCCCTTAGGGCTAACGCACATCTATCGACAAAACTGTTTTGTCGCGTACTTAGAGACGTGAAAATAAATTTTCTGTTATAACGAAAACAGCATATGCTGAATACTTCCTCGTCATATGCTGTTTTCGTTGTAACGAAACTCACATCAATTGACACGACAGTCTTTTCTTACGTTTTTTATTAATAGGTTCGCAAACCAGCCGTTAAAACAATTTAATTAATTAATTAAATTGGCCGAGCGGGCTTCTAAAAGCGAACACGCATGCATAAAATTATGTTTACCTATCTATTATAGCATTGTTTAGTACCTACCTATTAAACATTGCTTTATACGCATATACCTAGAGAATGAACTGAGCTTTTTTAATAAATAAGAATATAAAGTAATTATGTAGTGTACTTAATAATATTATTAAGTACTTAGGATGATTCTCATTAAATAAGCAAGTAACGAAAACAGCAAATAAAAAGAAGCATATCGTAACTAAAAAAGTTTTACTGAGAAGTTTCACATCACTAACTGTTCGACAAGACGTTTTGTCTTTGGTTTGCGGGAGAACGCAAACCAAAGACAAAACGTCTTGTCGAACAGTTAGTGATGTGAAACGTCTCAGTAAAACTTTTTTAGTTACGATATGCTTCTTTTTATTTGCTGTTTTCGTTACTTGCTTATTTAATGAGAATCATCCTAAGTACTTAATAATATTATTAAGTACACTACATAATTACTTTATATTCTTATTTATTAAAAAAGCTCAGTTCATTCTCTAGGTATATGCGTATAAAGCAATGTTTAATAGGTAGGTACTAAACAATGCTATAATAGATAGGTAAACATAATTTTATGCATGCGTGTTCGCTTTTAGAAGCCCGCTCGGCCAATTTAATTAATTAATTAAATTGTTTTAACGGCTGGTTTGCGAACCTATTAATAAAAAACGTAAGAAAAGACTGTCGTGTCAATTGATGTGAGTTTCGTTACAACGAAAACAGCATATGACGAGGAAGTATTCAGC
Source organism: Gandaritis pyraliata (assembly GCA_947859175.1). NCBI lineage: Eukaryota > Metazoa > Arthropoda > Insecta > Lepidoptera > Geometridae > Gandaritis > Gandaritis pyraliata. Next base: position 6,028,187 of record OX401875.1, on the reverse strand, counting down.
ATATGCTGTTTTCGTTATAACAGAAAATTTATTTTCACGTCACTAAGTACGCGACAAAACAGTTTTGTCGATAGATGTGCGTTGGCCCTTAATGTTTTGAACTTCAAAACATTTACTAAATTATGGTTGTCACTTTATAGCAGAACCATTATTAAGTCAAAAAAAACCATTACCAATAACAGATTATTATTATCATTAAAAAAAACTGCAGTGTTCTAGATTAGTTATTCAAATACAGGATGTTAAATTTTTGAACGCTTTCCGTATCATTGTCATCGCAGGAAATGACTGCGCCCTCTATAATTGTAGGATCCACGCGTCAAATTTAAATAAAAAAAAAATCTATTACATCTATTGTATTTCAATGTAGTGGCATGTGCTAGCCGTTAGGTTTTTTAACGATTTTATTAAAAGTAAATTACTTATGGATGTTTTTAAAATAAAGTTGTTTTATTTTATAAAAAGTATAATAATAATATATAATAATAAATATTCATGGACATTTCACACGACGCCCTCTAGTCCCAAACTAAGCAAAGCTTGTAATATGGGAACTAGATGCTTAAAAAAAATGCAAACTTATAAAAAAATAACCATAAAACTTTTGAAATGAGCAATAAATGGGATAAAAAGATTTTATACTACAAGAATACTTAATGTAGGTAGGTACTTAATAAAAAAAAGATTTCCTAGTTTCAAACGTGTTGAAATATTCCAAAAATACTGTCAAATATTTAATTCAGTTCATAATTCCGTTTTCAACACCTTTCACTAGCAAAAAAGACTTAAATCTTCTAAAAACAGGTTGTTTGAACATGTTATAACAATCTTCCCGCCAACCCTGAAGGTTAAGGACCCCGACGGCCGGGGTTGACATTTGCGCGCAAAAAATCAGCGCACGCGCACGTGGGTATGACACCTGTTCCAGTTGCGGTTTGTCGATTAACGCCCTTTAGCGGCTTTTTGATGAGATTAACCGTTGCTAAACTATTTTTTTTTTACTAAACGCTAATTACTTTTTTATAAATTGAAAAATATGATTATAATTAATTTTTAGGTTATTTTATGGTAAATCAGCAATATATTTTATTGTGTTTATAGATTCATACTTCTTTTTACCGATATTAAAAACATTTAAAATTAACAGGTAGTCATTTTATTGATCAAAACAATAACTATATACAAATACTAATAAGAAAATAGCATTTTTAACAAAAAAAAATTATTAAAATGAACTCTGAATTCTAAATGCTAGAGATAGAAAACAGAGTTCAAATCACCGACTGCAGGCAGGGTGCTCAAAAGGCTGGCAACGTTACCTCTTTGTATGGCAATACATTTAAAATTTAAATCCAAAGTAAAGTATTTTTTCAATCTAATCTAAAAAATTTAAAGATATAATAGTCAGGTGATTGTGTCCCGTTGCGGGAACAGAACTCCCACCCCTTGCGTGTCAGAGTCAGAGTTCGTTATTAAATTTAAATTTCAAATAAGTGACAGCCCTGGGTGTAGTTATAACGATAATTGCAGGGATGGGATGGCAGGAACTTCTTTCTTTTATAACGGGTCAATATCAAAATGGACATACTAATATCAATTGCTCGAACAAAAATATCACTGACTATTGAGCAAATCCATAGAATAAAATTAAAAAAGAATAAAGATTTTATTTACAAATGTTATTTTTAACCCCCGACCGTAACCTTCGATTTTTAGCATATTTCGTTAAATGTACACGTTTGAAAACATCATAGTAATTTCCTGGTAAAACGTATCTACTTTGAATCTCGCAGGCAAATAGTTCAAACTTTCCTTTCATCGAGTTACGAATGCTTGATAAGATAAAAACCGTTTGCTTCATCAGACCTTATTGCAAAGACATATGTTGTAAATGTTAAATATTGCAAAAAAACGACGGGGTGTTATGAGTTTGACATGTGCGTGTGTAACTTCGTTCTATCAGTCAATATTGTCAGTCCAACGGGTGGTTAGTTACATTAGGTATATTGTGGTATTATAGTGTTTTAAATAGTTATGTGGTATCACCACATTCACCGCCATACCACGCATTACAAACTCATTTAAGTATGCAAATACTAACAATTCTCACATAAATTTTGCACCTGTTCAACTAAATATTCAATGAATTTAAATTACAAATGCGTGACAACCCTAACGTGGTGATGTTTTAACGAATACATACTTTTCAGTCACTGTAATCCATGGACGTTTGAACACCAAGAGATATCTACCGTGCCTGATTTTTAACGAATCTAATAGGAAATAATCTCGTGATATTTCGTTCATATCATGTTCGGGGCAGTACAACCCGATAATGAAAGTAGGTAGTAAATAATTCTTTATTGTACACAAGGCGAGGCAGTGGTTAACACTTAACATCAGGTGGGCCATCGAATTGTTCCATCATTTAGTTGTGTATAAAAAATAAAAAATACATGGAATTTATAAAAATCTTTAAATAAATATATATTCATGGTCATTTCACACGACGCTCTCTAGTCCCAAACTAAGCAAAGCTTGTAATATGGGAACTAGATGCTGATAGAATACTTATATACTTTTTTTTTTTGTAAATACATACTTATAATACATAGTAACACCCAGACATAGAACAAACATCTATGTTTGCCACACACAAATGTTTGTTCTTGGTGGGGATCGAACCCACGACCCACAGCACGGAAGGCAGAGCTATACCGAAAACTTGGGTATTATAATGGGGGGCCTTGCTGACAGCGATTTCTTCCAGTAGTCTTCAACCCTAAACCTACCCCAACAACCCAACCGCCATGCTAGTGATGTTTTGGCGCGAAAGGCACGTGCGCGCGCGCCGTTACGTCAGCTGAGACGCAGGTGTGTAACGACCTCAGGGGTAGCTACCCCACTACCCCACGACATGACAGGTTGTATTGATCTCCATGAGATTGGAAGATAATTGGCGATTCGTAACTGAAGGTGAAAGTTCGGAAATAGCGCTGTGTGGAACGGTCACAATTTTTTATTTATTTATGTGAATTTAAATACCTGTTGGAATAATACATCACGAAATAACTAAATTAGTCTATAGTATTAAATTTTACAGTGATGAAACAAATAAGTACATCACTCAAGAAACTATTGGTACTTACATGTATTTATCTAATTTTTAACCCGTAATAATTAGCGCTGTAACTTTAAGATTTTTTTATCGAGAAAATATTTTTGTATCGTGTTTCTGGATTAGAGAAATTCTTAGAAATATAATGACTTTTCTGTGGCTATTTTTATTTTTGGTTTAATACTTGTATTTACTGATAAGCCCGCTACAAATAGCCTGCGATTTTCACAATTACATGCACCCTTAATCAGCCCCCGTATGCCAATCTTTTGCTGTCAATCATTCATTCTTTTTAGACACTTGACAGCACAATATGCGCAAAAACACATCAAATGACATCATAATGTCACTATTTAGTCACAGAATAACTATGAGTTAGTATGAACTGACCATGATTTAAAACTTTGCAGTTCAACTTTGCAGTTCAACTTTGATTGGCATACCAATGCAGGCCTACGTATCTCATCCCACTTCTACTAAAAATGTCAAAGTTTAGATGTTTGAAAGAAGAAAGAAAGAAAAAGTATTTTATTCCCAACTCTACACATAGGCTTATTACCTACATCATTATTACAACAGGGACACTGATCCCTGATGTGTGTTTGTGTTTCAATCATGCTGTAACTACTGGTTCGATTTCGATAAAACTAGGAATTTATTATAGTTCGTAACCGGGGAACACATAGGGTACCTTTTCCGCTTTTATTTAGGTTATTTCTTTTTTTTTTCGTGGACGAAGTCGCGGGTAACTGCTAGTAGTTTCATAAGCATCTCAGCGGCCTCTCGTGCCTACCACCATAATTATAGGATAATTGTTGTTTTTGCTCCATTGTCTTGTAATACAGAGGTCAATGTACTTGTGTCTGATAGTGAGTGATAAGCCACCGGTTTTTATCTAAGACTAGCAGTTACCCGCAACTTCGTACGCGTCTACAGTTTCCGTGTACATTATATTATCTGTGCGTGTACCGAGCGGATACTTCTTTGAGAAATTTGACATTACACCTCATTACACCGAACTCGTACCTACTGGAATGTCAAACGCTAGTTGTTAGACCAAAGAGGTAGTACTACGCCCTGTCAAACTGACGTGACATGACATGACAATGAAATCCTCTTGCCAATTGGCGCTGCTAATCCTTTTCGTTCGTTTTATGCTGTAGATCCTGTTAATTATTCGGGATAAAAAGTAGCCTATGTGTCAATCCAGGTTACGAACTATATATATGCCAAGTTTCATCCAAGTTGGTTCAGTGGTTTTGACGTGATTGAAACACAAACATCCAAACATCCAAACATCTAAACTTTCGCATTTATAATATTAGTAGGATAGGAAGTAGGATGCTATTTTACGAACCCTTCTGTTTTCCGTGTGTTTTTAACGTCTTTAAAATAAACAATATAATTAAAGGTGAAAAACACGCCACACCATCTTTTTGCACCCCCAGGAAGACTGGCAGACAATGCTCTTAGCATTAAGTCCTCCTAGCACTACCTATTTGTGTGAAATTTTAGAATAAATAAAGGTGCGTGTATATGTATAGTGAAAATTAGCAGTTGAGACGTGCGATTTCAAACTGTGGTCACTGTCGGAATAAGGTTCAAGACCGCATGCACGTTGCCATGTCGCTTGCGACCACCGCGACATAAAAAATGCGTGAATTACCAGTTTTTTTTAATAAATTTATAAACAAGCGTTCGACCGCAATCTCACCTGATGTTAAGTGACGATGCGGAGGACGATATAGCACGCTTACCCAGAAGATACCTATTCACTCGTCTCTTAAAAACATCCAATCTATATGAAGTCTTAATTAAATTCTCCTGTGTGGTGGTGAAAACGGCCCCAGCTCATCTTAATGCTGCAGTGCATTGGATAATGGACCATCCTATACTTTGTTTTCAGGTTTGTAATCACAATTTGAATAGGTACCACATGTCTCAAAACTTCTGAAATAACCTATCAAGTAGGTACCTACGTGAGTCATGTTACACGTACCTGACCTTGTCTGCGCCGGCGCACCTTTCCTAATAACACTATTGTGCGGACAGACAGACGGAAATCATGTATAATGTACGTTTTAACTTTGTTGGCTAAGAGACTCCTCAGCTGTAGAATTTTTTTTATCTAGCAAAGGCTTCAAACTTTAAACTAGTTCAGTCAGTAATAGCTCTGGCTTCTGTGCTGTGGGTCGTGGGTTCGATCCCCACTGAGAACAAATATTTGTGTGTGGCAAACATAGATAGATGTTTGCTCTATGTCTGGGTGTTATAAGATGAAGCTTGTTACAAAATAGTGTTCCGGCCCAGCCCCCGTATGCCAATCTTTTGCTGTCTAGTTATATTTCACTGCCCAGTGTAATTTCTTCAGGTCACGTGGTACAATTTTGTACCACGTGATCATTCTTTTTAGACACTTGACAGCAAAATATGCGCGAAAACAAATTAAATGACATCATAATGTCACTATTTAGTCACAGAATAACTATGAGTTAGTATGAACTGACCATGATTTAAAACTTTGCAGTTCAACTTTGATTGGCATACCCCTGCAGTCTTAGAAAAACAAAACACTTTTTAACCCTTGATATACAAACTTTACGAGGCGATGCAGGAATGAAAGCGTAACACACTGGACAAGACAAGCCCCACAAAGCTCAACAAAGTAACCTAGAAAAAGACAAAGCATTTCACACGGTTCCCACGTGCAATGTCTAGGCCGTGTGATGTAAGCTTATGTCACGATGCTCATGAACGGTGCAGAAAGGAAATCTCTTATCACATTTTTTTGTAAAGGGAAGTTCACACGCAGCGGTGCGATTCCACGCCGTGTGCAGGCTAGGGGCAAATCTATGCGCGTCATCATCATCAACCTTTATTAGTCCACCGATTTAACACGTTTTAAAATCGTATAAAAATACAAAAAAATAAACAAAAGTAGTTGCTTATTTGGGAAGGGCAGTGTGTGACTTTTACATGGTTTTTTTATAAGATAGAGCATCTGGTTTTAGATCAATAATTCTTCCTTTTGAGACCTTTCGAGTAAGAAACATATTTTTTAAAAATCTTATTATAGCTGTTTGTAGACATTCCCAATGAACAATATCAGCCTTTATAAAAACAAAATACACTAAAAGGACCTGGAAAATTATTAACCCTATTAATTAAAAACGCAATCGGCTTAACTCACGCAATAAATGCGCACCGGGGTCCGTATGACCATCGGCATGTGAGGGTTAAACGGAATTATTCGTGGGGACCGGAGTGACCAATTATCATTTTATGTGGGAATGTGTAACTATTTGTTTTCGATTATCATTGGAAAGCCTATTAGTTTTGTAATCTATGAAGCTTTTGTTTATTCAATACATCATAATATTATTCAAGTATTTTAAAACCGTAGAATACTTTCATTTCGAGTTAGTCTCAAAATCCCCATATTTTCTGCCTTAAGGGTACTTTGAGTCTCAATATTCCTTGCCTTAGCAAAATAACATTTTCAAATATTTTGTCCATCATCAAAGTTAAACACTGATTAGTTATTTACTTACTTGTCTTTTAATTATTGCAAGCTCTTTGTAAATTAATTGGTAGTTTTTTTTGTTTTGCGTTGTCTACCTTCTTTGTTTTGCAAAAATAACTTATTATACAAATAACTTAAAATAAAAATTATTTTTTTACTTGTTTTGTTTTTTAAAGTGTCGAATACTTATGGTAGAGTCCAACAAAGGGACTCAATTACCGTCTTGCGTTTGCGCAGCTTACAGGGGCAAGTTAAATCTACCGTAAAATTGCTATTGTTTACAAAATAATTCATTTTTAAATTTACACTCGACGTTACGCTTCGGGGGTAATAGAGGGTTGCGAAAGTTTAGGGTTAAATTACTAAATTTATAGCAATTTTGGGGTAATTGGGGTAATTAGGGTATCTAGATCGCGATCTTTTCTTTGTTTGACGGATTTCAATGAAACCATTCTGCAGACATTTTGTATTTTTATCTGTATTGTGTGTTTGGTGCCAAATAAAAGTTTGTCTATGTCTATTTGTTACCCTTTACTATTAAACCTTTTTTTCTTATTTCAAAAGAGAGTTTTTATTTTTTATTTAAAAAAGGACAGAAACTATTAGCCGTATTTTCGAGGCAAAATTATGAAAAATACTTTAGTCAAAGTTTTAATAGATCACGTAGTTTCTAAGAAAACATAAGCAAATGTTTAATTTTTTTTGTTAGACGCGACGGATTTATGACAAGATGGCTTCTAACAAAATGGCGCCGAATGTTAAAAGTGGACAAAAAACGATGACATTGAACGGATAATTGCTAAAAGCCGAAATGTTAGACAAAGGCATTATTTAATTATGAGTGGGGTGACCATGCCGGCAGTATACTTATACTTACTAAAAAAATCTTTTATTTATTTCTCCTAATTTCTTGAAAAATAACATAAATCCGCTGCAAAATAATCACCAAAACTTTATTGATAATTAATGTAAAATCAGTGCATATAGGTAAGTAGGTACCTATCAATAATTTACCCAAAAATGGGTTCTGCGCAAAGGGATAAAGACCTCATGTAAATATTGGTTACTTATCCTGAAAATCTTAAAAAGTATGGTCACCACAAACACACCATAAATCGTATAGATAACCAGTTTTGGAACATACCTACTTGAATGTCCGTAGTGCTCGCGTGTGTTAACTATTTTTTTATGCCGATGGTTAGGCAAACAGTCTTACGGCTTACCTGATGGTAAGCGGTTACCGTCTCGCCTAGTTGATGCATTTCCTTGTAGGAGTCTCTTTAACCATTACTTGAAGCTGGTCATGCTGTAGGGTGATGGGATAACCTTGGGAGGAAGCTCATTCCTCATCATGCATGTATGCTGTAGGTACCTAATTGTGACTGTTTAAAAAATAATCATACAAAAGGATAATTTTTATCAAAGGAACATTTTTATATTTTTTTTTTGACAGGCGTCACAGCTCAGTCGGTAATAGCTCTGCCTTCCGTGCTGTGGGTCGTGGGTTCGATCCCCACTAAGAACAAACATTTGTGTGTGGCAAACATAGATGTTTGTTCTATGTCTGGGTGTTACTATGTATTATAAGTATGTATTTACAAAAAAAAGTATATAAGTATTCCATCAGCATCTAGTTCCCATATTACAAGCTTTGCTTAGTTTGGGACTAGAGGGCGTCGTGTGAAATGTCCATGAATATTTATTTATTTATATATGTTTTTGACTGCGAGGTTGATTACTGATAAATTAATAAAACAAGCGCTGAAGCGCTCGTGGCTAGGCTTGCTTAGTCAATCTTCACCGGTTATCTAAGTTAAGCGACGTTCTGCGCGGTCACTATTTGGATGGGTGACCGCTAGTGGGATTTACATCTGAGCGCTTCCGTGCTTTGGAGGGCACGTTGAACTGTTGATTCTGGCTTTAGCAGTCGTTAAGCCACGACATAGGCCTTAAGGCGGTCTAAAAAGTCCGTCACCAGAGTTGGCCACGAACTTATACAAAGGAACGATTTGTAAAGCCAGAAATACTAAAGTTAAGTTTAAGTTAAGTTAGTTATTTAAAGTAGCTAGTTAAGTTAGTTAGTGATTTTACGCAACAAGTAATTTTTAAAATTTAAAAAACCCCCGAATCTTGGACTGATTTTCATCAAGCATAGCTAAGAACACTCCCGACTACTTAATTCAACTTTCAAACAAAAAAAAAACAAAACCAAAATTGGTTCATCCGTTCAGGAGCTATGGTGCCTCAGACTGACATACACACAGACACGTCAAACTTATAACACCTCGTCGTTTTTGAGTTGGGGGTTAAAGATTAATAACTGGTATTAAATAAAGCCTGAGTATCATAGGTGTTATGTAGTTATATACACACGAGATATAGATCGACGAATACGTGTGAATAATTTGTGGGAAGGACGGAATAACACGGCACCAAATATGCCGAGATATATCCGAAGATTTGTACAGTCAACGTCTTTAATCGGTTACCAACCTTCGAGTTTTTCATAAAAATAAAAACTAAGTGGATGTCCATCCCATCAAGTGAGTTTTTTCAGAAGAGAGTTTCAATTTGAACGATAGAAAACAGAACCTTCTATTTAGGAATCGTCGGTTAAAATAACTTTTAACTCACTAATAGACGGCTCAACTGTTTAAATATATCAGAATTTTTATAAGTATAAAGCTAAAAAAAAATTTTGGCGGCAATGCAGCCAGTGTCTTGGGCACGCTTCCGATTGGTGCTGATTTGGATCAGTTGAGCTATCTATAAATCGTTTGCAACGGTGTGTAGATAGCTCAACTGCTTCATGTGTATTTTGTACATATTATAAATATTGTAAATACTTTGTTAGTCATAATTTTCTTTGTGAATAAATTCCTTAGATAACTATATTAAAGTAACTAGCTAATATATTTAAATAAAGCCAAAATTCCGAAAAAAAAAATTTGATATATTTAAACAGTTGATTAAAATTTAGCTCTATCTCTTACTTACAGGTAATGTCAAACAGTGAGAGATTTATAGTAGTTAATCAACCGTTTAACTATTCAGCGTTATAAGTATACCCCTTAATAAATAAATATCTATCTCTGGTCGTGTGAAACTGGCACCTAAGAATCACCTAGTTATATAAGACGATTCTAAAATGATCCTTGTGATTTTATTGAATAATGAACTTAAGGGAGAACGCAAACCAAAGACAAAACGTCTTGTCGAACAGTTAGTGATGTGAAACTTCTCAGTAAAACTTTTTTAGTTACGATATGCTTCTTTTTATTTGCTGTTTTCGTTACTTGCTTATTTAATGAGAATCATCCTAAGTACTTAATAATATTATTAAGTACACTACATAATTACTATATATTCTTATTTATTAAAAAACACAGTTTATTCTCTAGGTATGTGCGTATAAAGCAATGTTTAATAGGTAGGTATTAAACAATGCTATAATAGATAGGTAAACATACTTAAGAAAAGTCTGTCGTGTCAATTGTTGTGAGTTTCGTTACAACGAAAACAGCATATGACGAGGAAGCATTCATCATATGCTGTTTTCGTTATAACAGAAAATTTATTTTCACGTCACTAAGTACGCGACAAAACAGTTTTGTCGATAGATGTGCGTTGGCCCTAAGACTATGATTATTTTCTGATATCTCAAGATATATCCCGAGACACCTACCCGCGTGTAGCCGTGTACACATAAGTATTGTATTATGAAAAGTTTCCCACAACCTTGCGTTCATTGGGGTAACCTTTTTGTAGGACCTGTGTTTACGATGAGTAGTTTTAAAATGAAGATTTTTACATTTACCGGTGAAATTACAGACGTAATAAAGTAAGTTTGTAATAAAAGAAACACTAAAGTGTTATTTCATTCAAATAGGGAAACGAGATGTAGAAAATAAACAGGCTTTTGCATCTAATCTAGATGATTTTTACAGCAACAAGGGCCAATTTTTAACCATGCCCCGATGTACTGAGAGGTACGGCACGCTGTAGTGTCTGGGACATGGTTTAGATGGAGTAGGCTTGTAGCACCTATACCATCCTCTCAGCTTACTCCCCACAATCCACAGGAAAGACAAGGTCAATACGTCCGGAGCTGACTAATCCTTCCCTTCCTTCACCGTTTGAGAACACTAGCATTGCGCTCATACATCTATAGAATAGAAATGTTAAATTCACCACTAATATTACATATCTGTGTAATTTGAATAAACTTTAATTCCAGTGTTTTTGTTACAGATAAAAAATGGTGAAAATACAGAAAATACGAAAAAAAAACCTTATGACAGATCACACAAAATGAACAACGTAACGATGTAACAAGGAAAACACAAAACTAAAATACTCAACAAATTCTCCCATAGTCTTAGCTAGTGCCAACATAGAGTTACAAACGCATAGAACTTCCATAGAACTGTCAGTGTCAAGTCAACGAACTGTCAAGTGCCAAACTCAGTGTCAGTGGTGAAAGTGATGTGCTAGACTTTTTGGACGATGGATTTGCACGCGCAGCCGTTGGTGGTGCATTCGTACGAGCACCATGCTCCGTTGCTGGAGGTCGAGGGCTTGGATCCTCACAGTCCTCAGCAAAAGGTGCTGATACATGCACCGACGCTGCACAGCCAGGATCTGATGGGCGATCATCGGAATGGAGGTTGGTGTGAAATATCGATTTATTTTGTAAAATGTATATACCTACCATTGTTATGGCAAAGCAGTGGTTAAAAATGTGTTTGAGTTCAGGGACATTTCACACAACGCCCTCTAGTCCCAAACTAAGCAAAGCTTGTGATATGGGAACTAGATGGCTGATAGAATACTTATATACTTTTTTTTTGTAAATACATACTTATAATACATAGTAACACCCAGACATAGAACAAACATCTATGTTTTCCACGCACAACTGTTTGTTCTTGGTGGAGATCGAACCCACGACCCCTTCGATCAACTATACCCCACGACCCACAGCACGGAAGGCAGAACTATTACAGACTGAGCTATGACGCCTGTCTAATAATAATAATTAGATAATATTTTAGTCGTTTGTCTGTATTTTAAATCTAACACTTTAAAGTTTGACTTTTTTAAGTATCATTTACTGATTACAAATTATTTGAAAGTAGTTTTTTCCATCAAACAATGAATAGGTATAAAATGACGGAAGTTTTTTGGAAGGTTAATGGATTGCTGAAATAGCAGAATATAATTAAGTAGGTAAATGAAAACTGAATTAATTAATTATAACTGCTCTAGTAGATCCCTACCTCATTGCCAGCATTTTAAACAAATTGCACGAATGGCAGCATACACCGTTTTTAGTAAAAGGCAACCATAAAATAAAAAAAAATAATAAAAAATATTCATGGACTTTACACACAACGCCCTCTAGTCCCAAACTAAGCAAAGCTTGTGATATGGGAACTAGATGGCTGATAGAATACTTATATACTTTTTTTTTTGTAAATACATACTTATAATACATAGTAACACCCAGACATAGAACAAACATCTATGTTTTCCACGCACAAATGTTTGTTCTCAGTGGGGATCGAACCCACGACCCACAGCACGGAAGGCAGAGCCATTACCGACTGAGCTGTGACGCCTGTCCATTGACCATTTTTTTTTATTTTGTTGAAAACCTGTAATTTTTCAAAACATTGGTATTGAGAGCAGATGTGTCTTATCTGATGTAGAGTACGACTTTACAGATGAGCAGTACCAGGCGCACAGCAGCAATCAAAGTGGAGATGGTAAGTTTTTAATTTAATCTACTTACTTCTTATTCTATAGTTAGCGGCAGCAATTATAATGTACTGTCCACACGTTGGCGCTTGTAAGCACTCGGCCAACTAGGCCGAGCGACACCGAGCCATGGCAAGGCAAGGCAAGGCAAACATGCCGTCTACATGTTAACGTTGGCCTTCACTCGTCGACGTGGGGCCAACATGTATAGGCGGCTTAAGAAGTTTAATACGAGTCTTACGTCTTGTTCAAAGAAGATGAAGATACAAACAATCCGATGGTCCACCTGATGTTAAGTGGTTACCTCTGCCTATAACAATGCATTGTCTCACCGAGCACGTCCACTGAGGACGTGCCTTGTGATGCAATGCACTGCGCCCATCACTTTGAGACATAAAGATGTTAAGTCTCATGTGCCTGTAATTACACCGGCATCCATACCCTTCAAACCGGAACACAGCAATGCGAGCATCACTGTGCACACGGAATAGGTGATAGTACTAAACCCGGACGAGCTCTTTCCTAAGAAGTTCTACTAAGTAACATATCAAAATCGTGTTATATCATTGACGATGCAAGTTCAGTCACAACATATTCAATAGAAATATGCTTTTAAAATCACTGTCATCGAGTTCCCAGTCAAAGAAAAAGTGTGAAAGATCGTTCGCTTTTTCAATGGAACAAACACAAATACATTCTGTGTATGTAAACGTTTATGATTGTGTGTGTGCACGTATTGATATCAATAGAGTGTGGTGGGAGAGAGCGCGGGCGGATAAGCTGAAGCGATTTATTTGGAAATTTTATTGCTTAATTATACTTTAATTACACTTTTTTGTTTGCTGCGATTTACAGACTCTTGCTTCTATATCAAAACAAGTTAAAATGTGTAAATTACGTACGTGACCATCCCCAAACATTTTTGATTAAAAAAATTCGACGTTTTTTATTCCCTGGCATTGAAGAATGTTACCGAGACTAAAGAAGTGCTATTAGTCGGTAGGATCTTTTATTTTGTAACGTTTACCATAGAATACCTTATTAAATGTACATAGAAATTAGAATACATAATACAGTACGCACAATTTAACGGATCTTTATCCCCCTGACGTTATGTGCAAAAAACGATTGCGTATCATTTGTAGTGCGGAAAAATTCGCTTAACTCCAATTCGACACAAAAATGGGTTCTGCGCAGATACTTCAGCAGGGGTATGCCAATCAAAGTTGAACTGCAAAGTTTTAAATCATGGTCAGTTCATACTAACTTATAGTTATTCTGTGACTAAATAGTGACATTAAGACGTCATTTGATGTGTTTTTGCGCATATTTTGCTGTCAAGTGTCTAAAAAGAATGATCACGTGGTACAAAATTGTACCACGCGACCTGAAGAAATTACACTGGGCAGTGAAATATAACTTGACAGCAAAAGATTGGAATACGGAGGCAGAGGGACAAAGATCCGTTGTGAGTACCTACTAATACTTTTATTTTCAACTCGCGCTCGCTCTGCCTCAACCTCAAAACAAAACTACCGACCGCCGTCGATCGAACTAATTTCACACCGATTTAGGCAAGTGTACTCGCACAAAAAACAGTCCATTCACTAGGCAGCTACTCGACCGCTCTAAACGTGTTCTAGTGAAATCTCGTATGAATGGGTTTGAAATTATCCAGAAACTATACGGTATCAGACCCTTGGCATGTTAGCACTAGTTTGCGCGTTTTATCCGCCATTACAATGAGCAAATGACAAAAAAAATTGGTCACCGCCATCTTGTCGTCACAAAACCAATATCATCATTTTTATTATAGCGGAGTTCCATGAATATTTATTACTTACGGTGCTTATATCAAAAGGATCCAATTCGTAACTTTGAAACTTTGTAAAAATCGTAATAATTATCATGACCCACTAACTTCTAGACGTGTCCTGCCAGAAGTTTTAAGCTTAGAGCATCTAAAGAGCTTTTCCGGGTTCAGTACTAGCACCGTACCTATTTCTGCCGACAAGCAGTGATGCTCGCATTGCTGTGTTCCGTTTTGAAGGTGGGTAGACTTAACAACTTTATGTCTTAGAGTGATGGGCGCAGTGTAATGCATCACGGCATTCACCAGTTGCGAAAACGGAAATATCATTCTTACCTACCTGCTTTTAGGGCAGATTACGGATTGGATCTTTAAGACTTTTCTGTTCTGCTAGGAGACTTATATGAGACATATAGTAACGCTACGACTTATGACTATAATGGATGAGTTACGGCACACCATCGTGGAAGACAACATAACTTATGATGACCCACTGGCTTACGTTGTCTAGCACGTCAGTGCACGTCTTCAGTGGACGTGATCAGTGAGACAATGCATTGTTGTAGGCAGTGATTGATCATTGGCTTGTTCCATCATTTAGTTGTTTAAAAAGCTTTCTACATCCACTGACTGCTTGCAAATATAGTGACGTCATAGTACTTTTGACAGCAGTGCGGCTATTAAATAATGTCACACTGTTCAGACAAGCTTGAAGTATTTCTAAATTAATTTATTATGGGCGTCTAACACTTTTAAACATCTAGATTAGTGCTAAATTTACTCATTTACTCATTTACCCCTTGTGCCCTACCTACCTGCACAGACGAAGGGGTAAAAGTGGCGAAGTTCTATTCGAACTTCGTCTAGTGTTTGTTGTCACCATTGACACGTAAGAAGAAGAAGTGTTAAACTACTCTTACATTGATTGCAAACTCATCACGAAAATTTCAATGATGATAAAATACCTTCGCCACTGAATCTTAGGTCCTAAAAGCAAATTGACCCTTGATCAAAGAGACTTATTAGCAAAATGACTTATCGCAACATGTTCGATAAGTAACTCTATACTGAATGTAGGTATAATGATTTATTAGCTTTTTAACTGACTTCAAAAAAGGAGGAGGTTCTCAATTCGGTTGTGTTTTTTTTAATTATTTCGGCAGAGTATAGCCCAGGATCGGAGTGTGTGGAGAGAATGGGGGAGGTCTTTGCTCAGCAATGGGACACAGAGGGCTAATTGTAATAATTATTATTATTTTTAATTAATTAGGCTTAGTCAGCTTTGTGCCGACTAGGCTGAGAGGATGGTATAGGTGCAAAAAGTCTACTCCATCTAAATCATGTCCTAGGCACTGCAGCGTGCCGTTCATCAGGACATGGGTAACCAGTGGATCCTAACACTGTATAAATTATCTAGATTATTTGTAAAGTAAGAACTTCGTTTGTAATGAAAGCGTCAGTAACTAGTGTTAAGGGCCGGACTTGACGGGGTTTTGATGACGTGTTACTTTTTAGACGTGATAATGTAGTTTTAATATTTTGATTTCAGTATATCATGGGATTTATCATGTAATGTCACTCTCATGGTGTTAAAGTATCTATTAGTTTTATTTTAAACCATCTAGCTTTTTTATATATATGAGCTAAGTAAGGGTTAACAAAAAAAATTACGCCAGCAAACGATGGACTCTGGATGACATTATCCTCAATTTTAATATAATAAATTGATGGTTTTAAAAGAACTTACTTAATTAGTTGTTTATAACAAGATAACAATATTTAAAAGCACTTTTAAAACAGTTTTAAAATAGTTTTAAAACAATTTTATTTTATAACGATTTCGAGTTGTAAAAACCTCCGCTGGTTTATACAACTCATGAAATTGTTATAAAATATTTTTCATAATAATAATAACTTATAAATAAATAAATGTTGATGGACATTTCACTCAACGCCATCTAGTCCCAAACTAAGCAAAGCTTGTAATATGGGAACTAGATGCTGATAGAATACTTATATACTTTTTTTTGTAAATACATACATATAATACACAATAACACCCAGACATAGAACAAACATCTGTTTTGCCACACACAAATGTTTGTTCTTGGTGGGGATCGAACCCACGACCCACAGCACGGAAGGATAACTGGTGTAGTAGAATGCAAAGGCATACCTTTACCCTTGCCTTCAAATAAAAAAAAAACCAGACGTGTTCCACCGTCAGTTTTTTGCTTGTCAGCTGTGAGTTTCGCTCTCGAGGCGCGTGACCGGCACGCCTTGAGGTCTCAGCATGAATAGATGTGACAATCGTTAACGATCGTAACTGTAGCATATCTGAAATACACTGCGCAGTGGCGCTGCAACGTTCAGCAATCAAGTTTGCGTTGACGCGCAATATGACTCGAAGTTTACGTCCCTCAGTGATCGTCAAATTTTTTTACCTGTACATCGCCTTAAATTTGATTAGGTTGTAATGTGAATTGAGCTGTATTCGACTCTTGGGACTAGTAGAGCCAAATCTTTTGTTTTATAACCCACACACAAAATGTTACCACAAAATGTGAGCTTGAAAACGGAGGCACAGAACACAGGGGATTTCTGGACTTTTTGTCCGAAGATCCCGTGCCGGCAGTCGTAGGGCCGACTAAGGGGATTCCTGGACAAAAAGTCCAGAAATCCCCTTCGCAGGGGCAACACACAGGGGATTTCTGGAATAAGCCCTCCGGACGTACCATTTCAGAATAAATGAACAATTTAAAAACCCCAACCATGAACATCTTATATCCTCTTCATCATTGCCGGCCATGGTCAGGAGTATAGACTTTATTTCATCAAATCTCAATACATTGAGATGAGCTAAATGATTTAAATCAAATCAAATCAAAGGGGTTTATTTGCGACCATACAAGTACACAGAAAAGGAAAAATAATAAAAGTTACTATTCTAAATTAAAGTTAACACATAGAGATAAATAAACAGATAAATAAATAAAACGATATACATAAATAGTCGCAAAATGGAAAAAAAAAATCCTCATGACTTTGAAACGGCTGCACCAATTTCCAATAAACATGAGAATAATCTTAGATAAATCACCTTTCTTAAAAACAACCGCCTTACTTTCAGAGTTACGAGGGCACAGACAAACAAACAGAGAGACAGACAACCCTGTCAATCTTATAACACCCCTTTAATTTTTGCTCGGGGATTTAAAAGTCTTACTAGATTTTTCAAAAAGCCCTACAACTATAAAGGTTTTGTGTTATTGTTTTCCAAACAGGCTACACTTGAGTTTTCATTCACAGTATTATGAATGAATCTCCGGGAATCGACACCGCGACCGCACTGACCGATACTTCCTTGGGAACCGGTAATCCTTTGGTACCTTCTTTTATTTTTATCATCATTAATATCAAAAGCACAATCGTGGAACTTCAACATTTGAGTATTCTTTGTAAGTAGGATCATACAAAACAACGCTAGGAAGCAGCCCCCGTATTCCAATCTTTTGCTGTCAAGTTATATTTCACTGCCCAGTGTAATTTCTTCAGGTCACGTGGTACAATTTTGTACCACGTGATCATTCTTTTTAGACACTTGACAGCAAAATATGCGCGAAAACAAATTAAATGACATCATAATGTCACTATTTAGTCACAGAATAACTATGAGTTAGTATGAACTCACCATGATTTAAATCTTTACAGTTCAACTGAGATTGGAATACCCCTGCAGGCCGTAGTTTGTTGCCCGTTCTTCTAGGCTCTGGTCGCGTGGAACTGGCACCTAGAACCACCCTTCTTCTCTTTTAGATGGCCTCTGTCCGTCATTTCGACAAACAATTTTGCCAGTGTCAAGTGGATTATTTGAAATAAGATTAGTCAAGTCTAGTCATACGTCAAGTCATTTGTTTTGAAGACAAAATGGTGGATTTTACATTGAAAACGAATTCCATCAAATTTAATAATAAAAACACATAATACACATTTATTCCAACGGCGTACACTTTATGCTACGACTGCAAGTATTATTGGTTAAAATTCCACTAAAATTAACACCACTATAACACCAAGAAAACAATAAAAATGTTATGTTGCTTTTACAAATGACAGAACTCGAATCCCTAGAATCACCTAGTTGTTAAGACGATTCTAAATGATCCTTGGGATTATTGAATGTAAGATTGTTGACTTTAGTTTTGACATTATTCTGATAATTATTTAGGTATGAGTTAGGGAGTTTAGGTAGGGTTAGTTTTGTTTTGTATAGGTTAAGGTGTGCAATAAAGTATTTTCTATCTATCTATCTACGAGACTCAGTGTAGTTGGCCTTATTCACAAGGAAGACGTGATGTTATTCTATAGTGAGACAAAAAATAAAACTTCCTATTCCTTTTGTATAAGTATAATTCGTGGCGTGAAGGAAGCCGTCGGCGTCAGCTCCGCACGTATTGACCATGTATTCCTGTGAATAGGGCCGATAATGTTGAAAGAAACTTGGATGAAACTTAGCATATCTATATTTCGTAACCCGGATTGACACATAGGCTACTTTTTACGAATAGTTAACAGGATCTACAGGATAAAATGAAAGAACGGGATTAGCAGCGCCAATTGGCAAAAGGATGCTGTCATGTCATGCACGTCAGTTTGACAGGACGTAGTACGTTTGACATTCGAGTACCTACGGGTTCGGTGTAATGTCAAGTTTCTCAAAGTATCCGCTTGGTACACGCACAGATAATATAATTAATGTACTATCGGCAAAATTTCCGCCTTACCACTTTTGAAACTGTTTCGCTTGCAAGCAGTTAGCTACCTGACCTCGCCTTTTTCTTTTGTCTTCTTATTTTGACTAACCAGAGACCTAAACATCTATTTATTTTTATAACAGCCCATTGTTTTCATAACTTTTACACTCGAAATAATTTGCTTCTATTGGTAGGTATTCAAAAATTAACGGCTAGTCGTTTTACAGGAAATGCACCCTTAAGGTGGTAAGGTAGAACTTTTGCTGATGGTACACGGAAACGGTAGTCGTGTACGAAATTGCGGGTTACGTAAAGTCGCTATATCTACTCCATTCAAAAACCTATCACAGCTTTTACCGGTTTGAAGGGTATGGCTGCCGGCGCCAGGCACATGAGACTTAACACCTTTATGTCTCAGAGTAATGGACGCAGTGCAGCAGCACAGGACACGTCCTCAGTGAACGTGCTCTGTGAGACAATGCATCGTTATAGTGGTTACCACTTTATATCAGGTGGGCCATCTGCTTGTTCTATCATTTGGATGTATAAAAAAATACCACATGCTAGTCCTGTGATACATCGGAAACTAGTTTCATCTACGCTCTTACATGGGTCCATAATGACCCTGGATTTTTTTAATAATCTGCGCTAATTGTCTACAATGTCGTCTGTAGTCATATAATACAACATCGGAGGCCATTTTTGACCTACGCCATTACAAGGGTCCGAAGTGACCCCTGAATTTTTTGATTATCTGAGCCATACAGTATCTCTTGTAGCTTTGTAATACAGCATTGGATGACACTATTGTTTGGGTCAAAAGTGACCCCTGATAAAGGAATAAAACTACTTATCTTGAATCCAAAATATGCAAATGCATGCTTCATTTTTTCAGGATCAGTGACTAATTACCTTTGACCCCCTTACATGGGTACATAAAGTATGGGTCAAGATGACCCCTGATAAAACTATCTAGAATGCAAACGAAGTCTGCGCATGCTATGCTCTTCCTATAAACTTTAAGATATTAAACATTTCTTATATCAAACTAGCAGTTACCCGCGACTTCGTACGCGAGTACCGTTTCCGTGTACATTATATTGTCTGTGCGTGTACCGAGCGGATACTTCTTTGAAAAACTTGACATTACACCTCATTACACCGAACTCGTACTGGAATGTCAAACGCTAGTCGTTAGACCAAAGAGGTAGTACTACGCCCTCTCAAACTGACGTGACATGACATGACAATGAAATCCTCTTGCTAATTGGCGCTGCTAATCCTTTTCGTTCATTTTATCCTGTAGATCCTGTTAATTATTCGGGATAAAAAGTAGCCTATGTGTCAATCCAGGTTACGAACTACATATATGCTAAGTTTCATCCAAGTTGGTTCAGTAGTTTAGACGTGATTGAAACACAAACATCTAAATATCCAAACATCTAAACTTTCACATTTATAATATTAATAAGATAAGATATATATATATATATATATATATTAGTAGGATAAGATAGGATTATTAAACGTATGAGCTGTACTGAGAAGCTACATACCTCGTTTTTTAGGGGATAAAAAAGCCTAAAAGGACATTTTCTCACAATCCCTCGCAGAGAACCTGTTCGTGTCCGTAAGTCATCGTTAGTCATCGAGTGCAATTAGTTCCGCACCGGGAACCAAACCCACTCTCCGGAAGCAACCGTTTTGAATAACTTTAGTTTTTAATTTTAAAGTATTTTGTAAAGGGATAGGTTTTAAAAGAGGGAAAAATGCTCATGAATTTAATCTACTAACAAAGTATTCTATTACTAGTAGTCACCCGCGACTTCGTACGCGCGAGTACCGTTTCCGTGTAGCTACATTATATTATCTGTGCGTGTACCGAGCGGATACTTTGAGAAACTTGATATTACACCGAACCCGTACTCGAATGTCAAACGTTAGTTAGTCGTTAGACCAAAGAGGTAGTACTACGTCTTGTCAAACTGACGTGACATGACATGTCATCATCCTCTTGCCAATTGGCGCTGCTTATCCCGTTCGTTCATTTTATCCTGTAGATCCTGTTAATTATTCGGGATAAAAAGTAGCCTGTGTGTCAATCCAGGTTACGAAATATAGATATGCCAAGTTTCATCCAAGTTGGTTCAGTAGTTTCGACGTGATTGAAACACAAACATCGAAACTTTCACATTTATAATATTAGTAGGATTCATGCAGAACCATTTAAAATTCCGCATAGACCCTACGGAACTCTAACTTAGCTAGAAAGAGACAACAGTACCTGACCGGTTCCGATCCATTAGACACGCCTTTGTTTAATTTTTGACAGCTGGTCCGCCAATCAGAATCTTTAAGAAGATACCTTATTCAAAATCAAAAAGGCATAAGTCGTTGTCACTTGTAAAGGAAAATATATCTTATCTATATAGAGATTTTAAGGCTGTTTATTTTTATAAAGTTTTGGTTGATGTAGATTGTGGTATTGAAAACCTTTTTCATATTTCACTTTTAAATTATCTGTCGCGCATATTAATTTTGAAGAAGAGTTTGAAACTCCATGTTTCAGATTTGTTTTTTTTTATTAGTAAAATTAACATTTTGACTTGAATAGGTTTTAATTATGATGGGTGACCGCTGCTGCTGGCAAATAAGTACGAACGAACATTCAATTCAATGTAACATTTTTTATGAGAAAAGTGATAAAAAAACTTATGGCCCACCTGATGTTAAGCTATCTCCTATCATAACGCATTGCCTCACAAAGTTCATTCAGATCAACTCATCTCAGTTCTTGGATGAAAAAGAGCGATAAATAAAATAATGGGATTATTAATTAATGATAGCTTAGATATAGTTAATGGCCACTAATGGGCCATTAATCAATGTCTTATACAAGTACAGTCAGAAAAATAAGTTGATTATCAATTTTAAATTGCTCTACTAAGTTTTGGGAGTTTTTTATCCATTTGATTTGTATATTTACAAAAGATTAGGTAAGATTTTTATGCAGTACGCACAACCGATCTTTATCCCTCTGAAGTTAGGTGCAACAAACGATTGCGCATGTTCACATTGTTCACCTCCAATTCCACCCAAAAATGGGCTTTGTGCAGATACTTCGCTTCTGGCCACGTGGTTCGACCGCATGGTTCGATCAATCGGACTACGTCAACTATTTTTTCCAGTTGATTCGATTAATCGAACCATGTGTTCTTGAGACTCCTGATAGTTCGATCAATCGGACTACTCAGAGGGACTATAACTAATTTGAATGATATACTTGGTTATAACATTTTGCGACTGCATTTATCTACTTGGATTTTAAAAACTCAATTCGTTAATCGATTTATATTGCTGACTTCACATTTATTGGCTATGTCTACCTCATATGCTCGCATGCAATCTTTTGCAATCATAGGATATTGACAACCTGTAGGTAAATGCGAATGAATACACTGTAAAAGGAGTTGACCCTAGGGATGAGAGGGAGTCAATCGATTTGTCAAATTAGTAGTAGGTATCGATAAGTAGGCATATTAATCGATTCAATTCGTTAACAGTCAAGTGCTATTAGCATGGTCGGGTGGAAATTAATTGTATCCTAGATTTCATCTTATTTTATAACGATTTAAACAATAACCAGATCGAAGGTTTTGATCGTTCGTTCTGATGGCCAACACACACTCTCTCTCTCTCTCTCTCTCTCTCTCTCTCTCTCTCTCTCTTCTCTTCTCTGTTCTTCTCTGTTGTTCTGTTCTTGTTTGTTGTTGTTGTTTTTGTTCAGTTCTCTGTGTTGTGTGTGTTCTCTGGTGACAGAGTTTTAGGCCACCTTAAGGCCTCCGTCATAGCTTAACAACTAGAGCTGGGTCTGACAGTTTAATGTGCCCTCCGAAGCACGCGGAAGCATGGATGTAAATGTCAGCGGACACCCATCCAAATAGTGACCGCGCAGAACGTCGCTAACTTAGATAATCGGTGGAGATTGACTAAGCAAGCCTAGCCACGAGCGCAAGGTTATGATTATCTAAGTACTTATCAAAAACATTTTTAAAATGGTAATGGAAATCGAAAATGCTCACGGTGAAACCAAAATATACCTAAGTCACTACAAAGTTATCAAACAAAATTCGATTAATTTAGAATAGTGTTGTTCAAACACGATTATCGAGGCTTATCGATGAGTGTTATCGTGCAAGGGAGATAGCAGTATCGTGGGGACAGCAGACGTGACGTCACTGAAGGAAGACTGGCAGACAATGCTCTTAGCATTAAGTCCTCCTAGCACTACCTATTTGTGTGAAATTTTAAAATAAATAAATAAATAAGCGCGTTCGAAGACTGTTTTATTAGTTTTTTGTAAAGATTGTAAAGATTGCATTGTTACGTAGCTTAGCTTTTTCGTTTACCCGTTTTAAGAGAGCAAAAAGTCCTATCGATACGAAACCAATTTATTTTTATTTTTTTATAGGTACTTGCAAAACAATACAATTTACTATGCGTTAAAAAAACTCAAAATAATAATAATAAAATATGTTGTCTGTAATGTTTATATAACTTTATTTCAGTAAGTGCCCGGGGACACCTAACAAAAAATAAATAATACGAAAAAAGCCGAGCAAAATTCATAAGAGGAAAATGACTTCGGCCCTCCCTCGGGGTGGCGAATCCGAACGCACCCCGCCACGTGCAGAGTAGAGAGTATTTTGGCGCCGACGCGCGCGGTCGAGCGAATCGCGCGGGAATCTGTGCTGTTCCAATTATGAAAATTCGAATTTTATAAAAAGAACGTGTGACAAAAAATAAATAGCGCGAAATATTTTATAGTGTGCCAGTGTGTTTTTTTTTACCTAATACAATGGATTGAAGTGAAAAAAAAAAGATAAATTCCTGATTGTGGTAATCAGATCATAAAGGCTTTTACAGTGTTTTTGTCAAACAAAAAATTTTTTATTCTGCCATCCACGTGCTTAATTTGGTACCTACCTCTTTATTTAAATTATGATCAATAGATACAATAGCAAGTAAAAACTACTTACAAGGAACTTATAATATGACGTGTAAAATAATATGGCATGTAATTCTGATACGTAGTCTAAATCAGAGATGCTGTATCGGATAACAACTTGTCGTGTGAATATACAATACAAATGCAAGGTTTTCTAGTATTTATACCTTGTTGCTCTTTGCCTATAAATAATTTAAAAAAAAAATATTTTCCGGGAATCTCAATTTAAAAATGCAAGAATGTTTTTTTTTGTAATTTTACAGTACCGCGTTGTTAGCGTTATTAGAATAAACATAAATAATGTGATATCATCAAATACGTAATATAATTAGACAAATGTGATGTTTGAAATTAAAAGGAACCTTCTACTTTGGCTATAAGGTTACAAACTGAAACTGGACATTTAATTTAAAAAAACTGAGTGATCTTTACTCCTTGGACTTATGATTAGTTACCTAATTCAAACAAAATGGCCTAGGTATGGTCTACTAAATTCTCAGAAACCTAAAAAACTTACACGATAAAAGTTGCGTAATTCGAACAAAAAAGCCATCTTAGTGAAACGCCAATCCCACGGCTTAAGATATCAGAAACCGATCCCCTTGTCACAAGCCATCGAGCTCTGCAGCGACCGTAAAATACACCTCAAAATCTACACCAAGTCATCCACTGTCCACTGGTTGATTAGGACGTATTTTTTAATTGCAAGTTGCAAGTGAAATATTCGGAAAAAGTTTTGCCGTTTTAGGAAAAAGTGAAAATTTTCGGAAAATTTGACGTTTTCGGAAAATTATTTTAGTGGAAATGTAAAGTGAGTTTTGTTTAGAAACAATATTAGCACCTACTACCATGTGTGAGCAAAAGGGAAACAAATCAAAAGTATTTTATTTTTGAGTATTTTTAAGAGTTCCGTTCAATTGAGCCTACTATTTTATTAATCACGTTTAATTAAAACTATCCACTAGGTATTCAAAAATTCGAAGAAAAAAGTAAAATAAAAAAAAAAGAAAGTAAATTGAGAATAAGTAAAAATAAAAAGGTTCGTCAAACAATAAGCTTAAAACCATAGCCAACAAGCACTTACAAATAATCCATAAAATCACCAAAATGTATTATAATAACCAAAAACAATAGACGACGTTCAACCGCGATAATTTCAACTTCCTTTCACAATTAAAAGATCGATAATTATCGATTCCTCGATTAAAAATCGCCATTCTCGTGAGAATCGAGAACTTATGAAGCCACCTGCCACTATTCAACCGGAAAAGCAGTGGTCAAACACCGGAAAATCGCCCAAAAACCAGTAGAAATTGTCCCAAATGAGTAGATCAACTGACTATAGACCGGACAAAACAAGCATGTGCTTAATAATAACCGTGAGCAGCTTTTTGGTATGAACAATCAAGCTTGTGTTGTCATAAATCTGTTTTTGAGCCACAAAACTACCTAACTTAACGAGTTGCTCTTTTGAAATGACAAGGCTTAAATTCAAAAGAAATTTTAGATTTAAAAAATAAGCCTTTAGATACATCTAATTTAGATGATTTATACAGCGTCAGAGGCCACTTATTACCCAAACCCTGATGATAGGGACGCTGTATAATGCTTGGGACATTTTTAGATGGATTAGGCTCGCCTAGCACCTAAATCTCAAATTAAAGATGGTAAAAATGCCTTAAAATGATCAAGTTTATCAAATTAGTGTTCGTACTATGGTCTAACAGTTCACACTGTTCATACTTATCTCATTATCACACGTTTTATGCCTCTGAGCTTCAGATCATTCAAAACTACGTAGATTTTCTGGTACTCTACGGTCTCTAGTTTTTTCTTAGAAATCATTAGTGCATTGAAATTAACAGCCGAATCGTTTTGACAAATAAGTAGGTACTATCTCGTATTGTTTTTTTTTACGCTGCGAAAAGTGATTGGCTTGACTTAAAGAACAAAATCAGATAAAGTATTATGCGGTTGACTGAGATAGACTGATAGTCAGATTTAGCAAATTTTTATTGCTTTAGCATTAAAAAATTCTCATACTTATCACAAAAAATTCTATATTTGTTAAATAAAAATAAAATAGTTTTTTTTTGTAATTATAATACTTAGTGCAAAAAATAACTAGTTTTTTTTACAGCAAATATGATTTCAAAATGCATTCAGTTAAAACAACAATGGTGAAAAAACACAGCTAAAAAAAACTAAAATCAGTGACAGGAAATTCTGAATTCAAACTTGGAACGTTCACAAAATGGCGCCGTGATGCATTCTTTTCAGTGTTCGTTCACAAAAGTGACTGTAAAACACTTTTAGAATTTAAAGTGAAGTGAAGTGAGTTTCCAAGCTGGAGGGGCAAAGCAAAGCCACTTTTGCCGCCCTTTTCGGCCTGAGGGCTGGCGGCGGCGTCGACCTGTCCGCCGCTTACAGATACAACCAGAATATGATGGAATATTACACCTGTAAGTCTGTACTCTTGAAGTCACAAGTAATTAAACTAGTTGTCCTGTGAGAACATACACCTCGCGAGCATGCAGTAACCATGCAATAACCGACACTTTCCCCTTTCCCCTGGCTAAAACGAATTTCAGGAGCTTGAATTTTCCAATAGGCCCTACCTATGTAGATTTTTGAGCAAAATAGGGGTTATAAGTTTTAGCGATTACTCGCGTTCCCTTGGTCCTAGGAGGTCGAATCTGGTGTCTACGGATTTGTCTCATAAAGGCGAAGAAGACTGTGTAGTCTCATTGATATTGGTAGAAGTCAATTTTCAGGAAAGAAATAAAAAAATAATTTCCCCTTTTTTCTCCTTTCCACTCCGCTTTTTTGGAAATATTTTTACACCATCTTGTGTAGAATGAAGTCTTTCGTGTGCTTCTTAAATTTGATTGAAATCCGTCGATAAATAACGCTACAGCAAACTTTCCCTCTTTTCTCCCCTATTTTCCCCCCAATCAAAAATCGCGCTCGACAAATGTGTGCCGATTTTCGTCGAAATCGGTTGATAAATGCGACCTGTAGGCGATTACTGACAGACCGACAGACAGAAGCATTTTTGGCCAATCTCGAAACTGAGACGCTTCGCTCGCTTCGCTCGCTCGGTCAATAACAATAATAAAGACTTTAGGAGGTATGTTCAATGTAAGCAACACGATAGTGAATTTCAGAACATTGAACTGACTTTGCGTCAAATGTTCAACTTATCTGCCGGGTACTAGGTATATCTACCTACTTCGATTATACATTTGACGTGTGCCCATCACTACCTCTACCTACCCTTAACTAAACAAGTACTAACAAAATTTCCCATTCTGCATAACAGCCCACAAATAAAACCCTTTCCTCTGTATAACGACATCAAAAAAATCTGCCAAACAGCCATAGCCATTACGCAAAAACAACCGCATAACAAGATTATCATAACGACAAACATAAAAAGCTCTCCATCGCATCTCAGTCCCGAGATTTCATACCACCCGAAAAATTTCCCTCCGAAATTTAGATCGTTACCAACCGACCAATGGTACGCGTAGGAGGGCAAACCTCGCGCTCTGATTGGTCGGTTCATTGTGGGCGGGTCGTGGTTTACTGGTGTGCGTAGGTGCGTTCGGAATATATGGTTAATTGAGACTGTACGGAGGCTGTATGGCTGTTGGTAGGTTGTCTTGCATGTGTCGAATGAGCAAATTGGATATGCTTTGAGATGATATTAGATTTTATGGGGGAGTTTGATGGGGATTTGTTGGTTTTCGCTTGTTACACGGTGGAAGGGTTTATAACGCTATTGATTTTATCTAACTTAGGATCACTTGGAATCGTTCTTTAATCTAAATTTAATCCAGCACGAAGTGACAAGAAAGATAGATAGATAGATTGAAAATACTTTATTGCACACCTTAATCTAGGGACTATACTATAACATACAAAACAAAACTTAACTAATGGTACAATGGGCGGTCTTATCGCTAATGAGCGATCTCTTCCAGACCACCATGGACGGAATGGACTACGAGGTAATAAACTAGGAGTGCTATCTAAAGATAACATAGAAAAAAAATTAGAAACATGATTAATAAAATTATGAAAATTAAGAAATAGCAATAGGTACCTACTTGCTTGGTTTCCGAGTTTTATTTGTATAAAATGTCTTCTTCCAATTTAATATTGTTGATGAAAGTAGGTACAGTTGGCCGTAACTCTAGGTTCTTAAGACAAATCTAATATCTATCTTTTGAAAACGTAGTGTTAATAATGAACAGATCGATGAATTTAGCCAAAAGATAGCTTTGATCCTCATAAATAGATGATCTGATGTAATTTCAAATCCCTCACGACGAAAACCTAAAAAACCTAGGTCTTCGCCAAGGCCAAGAATCTGCAAGCAATACAATATCATCTCTAAAACTACCGAATTGGATTTATCTGATTCTCTCCCAAAATTCAAAAAACGATTGAGAGAACTTGTGTAAATACCATGTGGTTGTACTGTAATATAATTATATCCTATCTTTTTTATGTACCTAAGTATCTTCTTTCAGCTCTTGCGACTAATTTGTTAACGATAACTAGGTAATCATAACATATTACCATATCATAGGTAACGATAATCATGCAGTTTGCCTTACTTTTGTACCTACTTATTTATTAAACACTTACTACTATATTTACTTACCATTCATTATCTTCTCACTCTTGATGTTTATATTTATATTGTACTATCAGCAAAAGTTCTGCCTTACCATCTTAAGGGTGCATTTCCTGTAAACCGACTAGCCGTTAATTTTTGAATACCAATAGAAGCCAATTCTTTCGGGTGTAAAAGTTATGAAAACAATGAGCCGTCATAAAAATAAATAGATGTTTAGGTCTCTGGTTGGTTAAAATAAGAAGACAAAAGAAAAAGGCGGGGTCAGGTAGCTAACTGCTTGCAAGCGAAACAGTTTCAAAAGTGGTAAGGCGGAAATGTTGCTGATGGTACCATCAGCAAAAGTTCTGCCTTACCACCTTAAGGGTGCGTTTTCTGTGAACCGACTAGCCGTTAACTTTTGAATACCAATAGAAGCAAATTATTTCGGGTGTAATAGTTATGAAAACAATGGGCCGTCATAAAAATAATTAGATGTTTAGATCTCTGGTTGGTCAAAATAAGAAAACAAAAGAAAAAGGCGGGGTCAGGTAGCTAACTGCTTGCAAGCGAAACAGTTTCAAAAGTGGTAAGGCGGAAATTTTGCCGATAGTACCTACTAGTTTATTTGATTTATTTGATTGTTTAAATTTTGTGCCTAATTATTATTGGTTTATACCTCTTGATTACTTAGCTTTAAGAACATGAACCTACCATTTTACTAATTTTATTACTACATACTTACTTAGATTTTACTTTAATTTTTACTTTTGTAATAAGTTGTTTTTTTGTTATTTTACGCACGCTGTGGTACCCTTTAATTATGGGAGCACCTAGTTTTATATTTTAAATGAACCTGTAATATTGTGAAGTGTAAACCTGTGTTGGGTATCCAATTTTAATAAAAAAAAAAATAAAAAAAAAAAAAAAAAGTCTTAACAATTATAGATAACTTAAAGTTTTTATTCTGTATTTTTGAAATACATTTATATAATGTACACAAATGACTTCATATATGAAAATATAGTTGTAGGTATGTAATTGTTAGCAACCGTTGCGGAATCTCTCAAGGTGATACTATTGCACCCAAACTGTTTACCTTCTTTGATACCCAAGGGTAACCTACTTTTAGATGATCAAAATTTTAGGAAAACAAAAACATCTAATTCCTTTGTCTTTATTAATTTCAAAAAGTCCTTGAGTTGGAGTACGCTTTGTGTTACGTCTCAGAGCACAAATATGACTGTTGTTAGACGAAAAATGACACACAAAAGGTGTGTGGGATGTTATTTGAATCTCAATTTGAACATTAAAGAAATTATATGACATAGATGCGACTACGAATTTAAACATTAAAGAAATGATATCGAGAACATAGATGAGACCAAAATGAGTGCTCTCTCTAAGCCTTGTGAACCGTACACCAAATAGATATCAGAATTCGACGCCAAACGTTGTAATTATAGAGTACCTACTTCTGTGGTCTAAGTAAAATCTAGGATATTTCATCCTAAGTTTATGAATCGCGTAGCTTGCATGAAGATGGGCAGGACATGGAATCACGCAGGATGACAGATGGACAAAAGCAGTCAGAGATGTATGCGCCAGAAGACCTCTAACCCAAATAGTCTGATGATATCATCACGCCAGATAGAAGGCGTAACAAAGAGGAGCACTGTATTTAAGAGTAGGTGCTATTAAAGGCTATTATTGTGGAGACGGTAGATTAGTCTGAAAAAATAGTAGCAGATATAGGATCTTGATCTAAACAAACAAAGCAGGGCCAATAGGTTTGTATGGAGTGCGCAAAGGCGACTAGAGATCGAAGATTTTGTCCAAAAGTTAAAGTAGGTACCTATATTATTTAAGTAGGTAAATACACCTAAATAGGAGGCTACATATGCCTAACGACCCAAGAACATAGATTTTAAGCACGCATAAACCACATCCCACTTAAACTATGTCAAAAACAATAAAATTACAACAAACAAACTAAATATTTTAACAACTTCCTGTATACGAAATTGAATGACTCATCCATAGTTCACGAGAAAATTATGGCTCAGCACATAAGATCAGAATACAATGGGAGTGAATGACATCAACATGACAAATACGAGAATAATCACGCAAGACCACATAACCCTTATCTACAAAGAAATAGAGTCCAAAATTGGTGTAGCAATCTAAAATAACAGTAGAACAAGTTAGCCTGTAACACAAGATTATGAACGCAACTCAGTGTCATATATCACAAGCGTATGTGAATGCGGCACGCACACACGCGCGCCTCGGCCACGATTGGCCGGCGCGTGCGCACATAATCGTACAAATCTGACGTTACAAACTAGTTTTGCCGGTAAATTGTGGAGATTTTTAGAAAGGTGGTCGGAAAATTAGGTCTGTTGTAATGTAACCGGTAGGTAGAGTTGCGTGGCAGCGGTCGCCAATTAGAATAGCTGGGCCTTGTTATGTAAATAATATTGCAAATATTTAAGTGAACGTAATAAGTAATTTTAATAGGGCCAGTATACTAATAATATTATTTTTTCCAATTCGAATAAGAATTGAAGTGATAAATCTAAGTCAATCAACTCTAACTAGGCTTATTCAGTACCTACCTATGTATAATGCATAGTGTTTGAACATTTTATCCGTCTATTTCAAAGGGATCTGCAGTAGGGACCAGAACCTACCTAATTTATTAAAAAAACTCCTTTTTCATCTTTAATTTTTTCTTCAACACTTCTTAGTTTTGATATTTTTACAGTCTTGTTTGTTTTATACAACCATGTAGGTACTCTTTCAGTTATTTTTCTGTAAAAACAAAAGCAAGTTTCCTGAAAAGATTCATCGTAAAAAGAAAAACATGTTTGAACCGGTTTGAAATGCAAAAGAAAGATGGCGGACGGCGTCGGGTGCGCGTCCGGTCGTATGCTAATGCCCTTCCTTTGGCCACGCGGATGCTATGATGCTGGTGATTCTGGACAAAGCATAATGATATACAAACTCAGCATACTTGAATAATAAAGACAGGAAACTCTTATAAAAGTATAAATAAAATAACTTGCCAAAATAGTTCACTTGAGTTTTTGCCCCGCAGAAAACGTTATGGGTGCCGGTGCTATTACAGGCACATGAGACTTGACACTTTTATGTCTCAAAGTGATAATAAATAAATTGCTGCCTACGATAAAAGAAGACGAAGTATCTGTGTGTCAAAGTGCGTAACAAAATAAAGATGTAGTTTTTCCATAAAAATCGTTTCTCTCCTTGGTTGCCCCGCAGGCAAAACATGGTCCTTCGAGCCGGATCATGTTATGTATGCGTATTACGTATTTATTCAGTTCTTGAAGTAACAGGGTACATTTTAAGGCAATTTACGATTGATAGTTTGGTCTTAAATGAAATTAAGGCACGTACTCAGTGGGCGTGCTCAGTGAGGTAGTGCATCGTTACCACTTAACGTCAGGTGTGCCACCTGTTCTATCAGAAAGTTTAATTTAAAAAAATCACTTAGCACCCTTGCATCATCATAAAAAAAGAGTGAGTTTAAATTGAAACAGTTATGACCAAATGATAATTCTAATCCACATTCCCATGGGAGACGTGGTATTATCCTTACATATTACCGCATGGTTGACCGCGTACACATAATGTTTCATACAACTTAATTTTGTAGGAACCACGTTATTAACCGAATTCAAAAAAGAAGAAGGTTCTCAATTCGGTTGTATGTTTTTTTTTAAATATTTTTTAATGTTTGTTACCTCAGAACTCCGTCATTTAAAAACTCATTTGAAAACATCTTTTTTTATCTGAAAGAATAATAAGTCTTTCAGATTGGTTCCATACGTTTTCATCAAAAATATGAAATAGCGTATTTTGCTTGTCTGTGACTTTTCAGCGGTTTTTACCGTCACTAGAACATTCCCAATGAACTGCCATCATCATCATCAAATAATGCAGCCGGTAGTCGAATTGAAGTTGGTTTTTCTAGTTTTTTAAACTTATAAATTACACACGCTTTACCCGCATGCTTTTTGTGGACTTTTTACGTAACTTATACTAAATTATTGTATGAAGAATCATCAGTTATGTAAGCATCCCGCTAGGGGCGCTGCTCTCCATACAATAATAGTATACGTTACAAGCCGCACAAAAAAAACATCGCATAATTTTAATATTACCGATATTATTTATAACACAAAAACATCACATCCATAAATCTAGAGGTGTAGGTAGGTACTCATTCAATTGGATCCGGGGGGGACCACATCCGGTGCATCGCAGTGAGGGAATTTTGATTTTGGTAGAGCAATCGCGGGTATGACTATTTTTTGTTGTTGTTACCCGACTATGGCAAGCAATAACGAAAGTTATGATTTTGACTGGTATGTATAGTTGTCACAACGGATTTTTGTCTCTCTGAATTAATAAATAAATAAATATTCAGGGACATTTCACACAACACCCTCTAGTCCCAAACTAAGCAATGCTTGTAATATGGGAACCAGATGGCTGATAGAATACTTAAATACATACTAACACCCAGACATAGAACAAACATCTATGTTTTCCACGCACAAATGTTTGTTCTTGGTGGGGATCGAACCCACGACCCACAGCACGGAAGGCAGAGCTATTACCGACTGAGCTGTGACGCCTGTCACAATTATCTCCCCGGACCCGATTTTTGGGTCAAATTGGTAGATACATGCACTTCTTGCACCTAACTTCAGAGGGATAAGGTTCCGTTGAGCGCACTGGTTATCTAAAATACACTAACACAAAATGCTATAACTGATAGCGATGTAAAATAAGAACACCCTATGCACAGGTGCAAGGACGTCATGCGCGGGCGCACTCCCCCCGGCATGCGGCAGGATGCTATTAACCTGTGACTTTCAACTTGACCCGCGCTTTACCGCTCAAATGTTTATACTATTGGAATTCTACTATTTTACTTCCAGGGCTCCTATACTACGCTTGTCTGAACGCGATCTCCACTCAAGTATTCGTTACTGAACTGATTTTGATGAAAATTAAATGGGATCAACCTGAATGTACCATCAGCAAAAGTTCTGCCTTACCACCTTAAGGGTGCATTTTCTGTGAACCGACTAGCCGTTAATTTTTGAATACCAATAGAAGCAAGTTATTTCGGGTGTAAAAGTAATGAAAACAATGGGCCGTCATAAAAATAAATAGATGTTTAGGTCTCTGGTTGGTCAAAATAAGAAGACAAAAGAAACTATCGGCAAAATTTCCGCCTTACCAGTTTTGAAACTGTTTCGCTTGCAAGCAGTTAGCTACCTGACCTCGCCTTTTTCTTTTGTCTTCTTATTTTGACCAACCAGAGACATAAATATCTATGTATTTATTTTTATGACGGCCCATTGTTTTTATAACTTTTACACCCGAAATAACTTGCTTCTATTGGTATTCAAAAATTAACGGCTAGTCGGTTCACAGAAAATGCACCCTTAAGGTGGTAAGGCAGAACTTTTGCTGATGGTACATCCATTCCGATAAAAAAAGATTTTTTCGATTCGGTTTATAAATGACTGTGTTCTGAGGTAACAAACGTTAAAAAAACTAAAACCGAGATGAGAACCTCCTCCTTTTTTGGAGTTGGTTAAAAACAACGCAGGGACGCGTCAAAATCACAATAAGGAAAATTAACTACCGCACGGATCTTTCCTCATTAACTTGGCGTATATTTTTCCTTCAATTGGTAAGTAGGAGGAAATAGAACAGCCGTACACCTGGGGCAAGGTAGGTACGGTCAGAAACAAAAGCTTTTAATTAAATTTTATTTCACAAAAGATGTTGCGCCCGAAAAGAACGTGAATACGCACCCGTTACTCAGGTCTTTCTTAAAAACACCTACCTATCGCAAGTTTCTTCTTCTTCTCTTATTTATGGCATCTGTCTCTTATAACGACAGACCACTTTGCCAGTAGATAGATAGATAGAAAACTCTTTATTGTACTGCACCGGAAATTAGATATTAGACATAGTTCTATATTAAAGCGAAGTACAGTATTAAGTGTACCAGTGTGAAATAGTATTCAGTCAAGTCGAGTCGCTTTATCTCTATATAAGTGTCTTGAAAAAGAAAGAAAGAATGAAAATACATTTATTTTAGACACAGCAGCACAACAATACACTAAAAACAAACGTAAAATACAATACAATTTAGGTCTGCCATCTTGAATTTTCGTAGGTGAATCCAAAATGGCGGTCAACAAGCAATGCTGATAAATAATTCATCGTAGTAATAAAGCGCAAGAAAAAGACTTCCAGCGGAAACTATATTGAAGAGTCCAACGACTTTCGGTGGTTTGCTTAGTTCTTGTAGTACGTACAGTACACACAACAGATCTTTATCCCTCTGAAGTTAGGTGAAAAATTCGCTTACCTCCAATTTGACTCAAAAATGGGTTCTGCGAAGATAATTATGAGAGGGAAAGATCCATTGATTTGTGACTAGCTACTATACTTACCTACACTGATAACTCTTCGTAGCGACTAGTTTTGATAAAAAAAAGTGCTTAGATTAGAACACTGTTGTACCCGGCTGTACAGTATTTCAGTCGAACATCGCCATCTTGCCTATTAAGGTTAATCACCTC
Organism: Gandaritis pyraliata; assembly: GCA_947859175.1. Lineage (NCBI taxonomy): Eukaryota > Metazoa > Arthropoda > Insecta > Lepidoptera > Geometridae > Gandaritis > Gandaritis pyraliata. Next base: position 5,992,952 of record OX401875.1, on the reverse strand, counting down.
AAAACAAGAGATGCTCGTAATTATTTTTAGTTTCCTTGTAGGTACGGGGAAATTTTTACAGAATCATTACTCTCTTTTTGGGGTAGTCATTTAAAAGTAATAATTTGTAGGAAAAATCACACAAAAAATCATAGAAAGAATCATAGAAGTTAGAAGTGTAGGTCACGAGAAAATGGCGTCTGAGATCCTTATAACTACCAAATGCGTAGTACTTTGGCCTCAAAGTAAAATTTTAGTGACCAAAATTTAGCAAAATGTTAAATTTTGGTCACTAAAATTGTACTTTGAGGCATAAGGAAGGATCTCAGACGCCATTTTCTCGTGACCTACACTTCTAACGATATCACTACCAGCAGGGGTATGCCAATCAAAGTTGAAAAGCAAAGTTGAACTGCAAAGTTTTAAATCATGGTCAGTTCATACTAACTCATTAGTTATTCTATGACTAAATAGTGACATTATGACGTCATTTGATGTGTTTTCGCGCATATTTTGCTGTCAAGTGTCTAAAAAGAATGATCACGTGGTACAAAATTGTACCACGTGACCTGAAGAAATTACACTGGGCAGTGAAATATAACTTGACACCAAAAGATTGGCATACGGGGGCAGTAAAAAAAAACTAATAACGCAGATCATAATGTAAATAATCAAATTTTCAATACAAGCTGTTACCCGGGTATAAGACACGCTGATAAGAAACACTTTCCCGGGTATACCCGGATGGCGGCGAGGCGTGACGATCGACCGGTCACGCCCCGCGCCCCGGATCAATACCCCGCTGTTTGTTTTGATTTGTAGGCTTCGCATCGGGAGATGTTTTCAATCATCATTAAATATAAATAAATATTCATGGACATTTCACACGACGCCCTCTAGTCCCAAACTAAGCAAAGCCTGTAATATGGGAACTAGATGCTGATAGAATACTTATATACTTTTTTTTGTAAATACATACTTATAATACATAGTAACACCCAGACATAGAACAAACATCTATGTTTTGCCACACACAAATGTTTGTTCTTGGTGGGGATCGAACCCACGACCCACAGCACGGAAGGCATATCCATTACCGACTGAGCTGTGACGCCTGTCAAAATGCCTGTAAAAAGGTCCTAGATTACAGTATAGTTTTCATTCAATATAATTAGGTGAGTAACCGTAGGCTCTTTAGCTACACAAGTAATAAATTAAAAATTTAAAAAACCCCCAAATGTAGGACTGATTTTTATCAAACATAGCTAAGAACACTCCCGATTAATTCACCTTTCAAAAAAAAATCAAAATCTGTTCATCCGTTCGAGAGCTACGTTGTCTCCGACAGACAGACACACACACATACACAGACACGTCAAACTTATAACACCCCGTCGTTTTAGTGTCGGGGGTTAAAAATCATGAGATCGATTACAAGATACAATTTTGTACCACGTGATCATTCTTTTTAGACACTTGACAGTAAAAATATGCGCGAAAACAAATTAAATTACATCATAATGTCACTATTTTAGTATGAACTGACCATGATTTAAAACTTTGCAGTTCAACTATGCAGTTCAACTGAGATTGGAATACCCCTGCTGTAAACAGATTTCAATAAACACATAAAAGTAAATTGTAAAAAAATTTAAAAACTGTTTTGCATGAAATAAACATTTATCTCTTATCTCTCTTAGGCATAGGTACCTACGGATCATTTTGGTTCTGTCTGTACTAGTTGAATATAACCCATAAAACAAAAACCCGGATAAAACTAAACCCGGATAAGATCAGCCACCAGACACTGCATCTGCACAATACGGGCGAACAGTCCCGGCCGTGAACCGGGTATCGACCGGGCAACCGGGCGGAACCGGGCGTGTCGCGCAACCAACCCTGACCGGTCGATGAGCATTCACGGGACCCGGGTAAGAAGCGGTGACTAGTTGTGCACACGATGCTGTAAAACTACAGACTTGTATTCCTGCCCCCGTATGCCAATCTTTTGCTGTCAAGTTATATTTCACTGCCCTGTGTAATTTCTTCAGGTCACGTGGTACAATTTTGTACCACGTGATCATTCTTTTTAGACATTTGACAGCAAAATATGCGCGAAAACATATCAAATGACGTCATAATGTCACTATTTAGTCACAGAATAACTATGAGTTAGTATGAACTGACCATGATTTAAAACTTTGCAGTTCAACTTTGATTGGCATACCCCTGCTGTTTGACACAGCCTTACCTAAATTCGACGTTCAATCATTGCACAATAACACTCATCACCACTTCCGAATAATTTACCCAATAATCTAATTTAAACTCGATGAAATTTAACTTTCATACAACCAATTAATTTGTATGTTAGCAAAGTCATTTAAAATTCTTATCTCTAACATAGTTATCGCAATATGAAAGGTGTAAATATGCAGCCAAATCTTGGGAAAAGTCTGTGAGCATAATGGGACGGGGGTAAGAAGCGGAGACTATAGTTGTGCATAGACCTGTTGTCTGAAGAGTCTAGAGACATGTCAGACATAATTAGCAAAGTCTGCAAAAGTGGTTAGATTTCAAAAATATAGGTGAAATATATTGATATCTTTCTGGCATGCCGATTATCACAATTTAAAAGACGTCAATTGATTATCTTTGTATCTTGAAAAAGAACAAGTAATTAAATTTAAAATTTAAAAAACCCCCGAATCTTGGACCGATTTTCCTCAAACATAGCTCCCGACTTATTCATCTTTCAAACGAAAAAACCAAAATCAAAATCGGTTCATCCGTTCAGGAGCTACGTTGCCTCAGACAGACACACACACACACAGACACGTCAAACTTATAACACCCCGTCGTTTTTGCGTCGGGGGTTAAAAATAGAATCAAGGAAAATTATATATCTCGCGCTTTTTGGGCAATAAAAACAAATTTAATTTAAGCCTTTTGTATTAAAACCATATTTAGGACTACTACGTGAAACTAGAGGGGGAGGGAGGTGGTCACCGAGGGTGGAGGGGGTTAAAAAATTAAAAAAGAAATGGGTCACGTAGTATGGGTATGTAGTATGTACCCTAAGAGCATGGCATTTACCTCGTACTTTGTCCCCAGGTCACGGCGGCGTCAACCAACTTGGTGGAGTGTTCGTAAACGGGCGACCATTGCCCGATGTGGTGCGACAGCGGATAGTAGAGCTGGCCCACAGCGGCGTGCGGCCTTGCGACATCAGCCGGCAGCTCCGCGTCTCGCACGGCTGCGTGTCTAAGATACTATCCAGGTCAGTGGAAGGGTCGCGTCTCCACCAAGTTGGTTCTGGTGATCTCTCGAACCTGCAAAACAGCGCACTGGGCGACTTTCAAGAATCCATGAGGTTTCACGACCTCCAAGTATCGACGAGGTCGGACCTCCATTCTAAAAAGCTTTACGCTGCTTCGACGGAGTCAGAGCACGCTGGCTCGTCGAAACTGTATCTACAAGCTTCCGATGAGCTCCCGTCTGTGAGGTCGGATGACCGAGATGGTTCAGCTTCTGACTCGAGGCTGGAGGACTTCTACCTCCACCAAGGGTCCATAAACGGGCGGCCGCTGCCGGAGGCGGTCAGGCGGAGGATAGTCGAGCTGGCGCGCAGTGGCGTCCGCGCTTGTGACATCAGTCGCCGGCTTCGCGTCTCGCATGGCTGTGTGTCCAAGATACTGTCGAGGTCAGTCTTCTTCTTCTAATTTAAGAGCTATGGCTCTTGTCGGCGTAATGTATGCATTTCCCGCCAGGTTCTTCTTTTCAGGGCAGCTTCCTTGACGTCCTTATACGGTCAGTCAGTCAGGTCAGTCTAGCCCACAGATATATAGGTACATTTAGGTCTACCAAGTCACACATACTTCTAAGGTCTTTGCTGTTCTTGTATCACATTATCAGACTGAACAGTTTACCTGCAATCAAACCATCAAATGGCCCCCAAAAACGGTATACTCTGGTTTCTATGCAATAATTAACTGAATTTATATTATCATGATAAACATCTGTGGTCTAGCATGAATGATCTCATCAGCCCCCGTATTCCAATCTTTTGCTGTCAAGTTATATTTCACTGCCCAGTGTAATTTCTTCAGGTCACGTGGTACAATTTTGTACCACGTGATCATTCTTTTTAGACACTTGACAGAAAAATATGCGCGAAAACACATCAAATGACGTCATAATGTCACTATTTAGTCACAGAATAACTATGAGTTAGTATGAACTGACCATGATTTAAAACTTTGCAGTTCAACTTTGCAGTTCATCTTTGATTGGCATACCCCTGCTGAAACTTCTATCCTTATTCATCACGATCCACTTTCCTACTCGCCTGTATTCATTTGTCTACGCCTCTGTCTTATTCTACGAGTATGTGTACAGTCACAGAATAAAGAATAGTACTATATTATACGGTATGGTTCCGCGATGCGCGCGTGCGCCGATTGTTTCACATCCGCTAGACAATAGGTACACTTTGTCATTTTCTATTGTTCTCATTTGTAAGTTCTGTGGGGTACTGTGGGTTTAGTGGAGTTGAGAAAGCTTTAGATTTTGTTTAGTGCGTTTGATGCTAAGTTCAGGTAATTGATTCAGGTGTGATTTTTCGAAAGTTCTTTTCATGTCATGAATTATAGCAACAAAATTGTTTGTTGTTTAATGACGGCTCAAAATTATATTCAGCTCAAAACTATGAATTTCAGATATTGTTAATAAGATTTATTTTTTTAATTTGTCAGAGAGGGGTGTATTAATAACAAATGTAATTCACGCTTAAATAATACTGCCTCCGTATGCCAATCTTTTGCTGTCAAGTTATATTTCACTGCCCAGTGTAATTTCTTCAGATCACGTGGTACAATTTTGTACCACGTGATCATTCTTTATAGACACTTGACAGCAAAGTATGCGCGAAAACAAATTAAATGACATCATAATGTCACTATTTAGTCACAGAATAACTATGAGTTAGTATGAACTGACCATGATTTAAAACTTTGCAGTTCAACTGAGGTTGGAATACCCCTTGCAGAACACTTTATCACAACAAAACCCGCACTTAACTATGTGTAAATTACTATAATTGGGCACGTTAGCTACCTTTTATTTTGGTTTAACTATTTCACTAATTATTGCATGAATTCAGTTGAGTAAAACTTACAATCACGAGTTAAAATCATGATTTTACAACAGTTTTACTGTTTTAGGAAGAAGCTAATTCTAAATAATCGTAGTGATTTTATTGAATAAAGAAATTTTGACTTTGACTTTGACTAATTGTGTTGATGGAGATGCAAGGCTTGCAATCAACTAGGACATCCATAAATCAATTTTATATAACACCTAGTTATTTGTAGAATACATTTTACTACCAAAGATTGTTAATTAAGTTACGACTGTTACATAAATTACTATCTTACAAAATGCACATGAGACGGTTGAGCTATCTGCTGACCGTTGCAAACGATTTAAGTATAGATAGTTTAACTGATCCAACTCACTGGGTAGTATATTATATACTGCAGGGGTATTCCAATTTCAGTTGAACTGCAAAGTTTTAAATCATGGAGAGTTCATACTACCTCATAGTTATTCTGTGACTAAATAGTGACATTATGATGTCATTTAATTTGTTTTCGCGCATATTTTGCTGTCAAGTGTCTAAAAAGAATGATCACGTGGTACAATTTTGTACCACGTGACCTGAAGAAATTACACTGGGCAGTGAAATATAACTTGACAGCAATAGATTGGAATACGGGGGCTGGTTATTTGTATTATGCAACACTTTTACAGTACCTAAGCATATAAGACTGTTTTGTTTTTTAAAAAACTATTATTACAGCCAATATAAAACAATTTTGACAATCTGAAAATGTGATCAACATCTGACGCTGTACTAGTTTGTGGCCAATGTAAATATTTCCATTTAACATAGAAAACAAGCTCAACTTAAGCCAACTTAATCATGAAAACCACTAACAAATCTTAGCTGAGAGCTAAACGGCTCTCATTTGCGGTTCACCAAAAACCTTTACCTCTGTAGGTACCTCACTGAATGTGAGTGCTTAGATGTGGCTAATTACAAGTGACTGTTCTAAACTAAATTACTGTATGTGTTGATCAAAATTTCCATGATTTTCAACTAAAATTTATATATGTAAGAAAATATTTACAATTTCGACTTGATTTTGCTCGTAGTTCCAAAATTCTATAGGAGAATATCCAGTATAAAACTTATTTTTATGTTTATTCATAAACGAATGTTACTAAAATTGATGTTTATAAAAAAACATACATTTTACTTTAAATGTCGAGCCTATTAGACATTTTGCAGATAAAAACTAAAGTCCGATCTGTACAAGTATTTTTTGAATTCATGCCTCTTAGCGTTCTAAATGAAAAATGACGCAATGGAAAAATTACCATCAAACGTTTTTTGCATGAAGTAGATAAGTATAACAAGTGCTAGCGACTGCTGAAATGCAACTTGGCTAGAGAGTTCAAACTCTTCCATATCCCTCAGTTCACCACAATTTTTTGTGTATTAAATTGTTTGCTCAAAACGGATGCTCACCGAATTTCCCCACAGCTATCGGATAAACACAATGAAAGGCACAAACAGAGGCCGAGTGAGCCAAATAAATTGAATATCAAAAGCGAGTGTCGGAGTGATGTCCACTCGTCCCGCGGGAATAGTGCTGGGACACGTAATGGTTAGACAGGATTGGAAAAGAAAACCAACAGTATGTCTGCTTAAAACTACATGGGGATGGGATTGGATCCGATACTAAATTTTTAGATAGAACAAATATATTGCATAAAGGATTTGAAAACCCCATGGATGATACTAATTCCAGCTTTAAATCGTATAGCCATATTTATACCCCTTTATTGTGACAAAAACAAATGCTCATAACAAATAAAAAATTTGATAACTTTATGAATCTTAATGTGGAAATGGAATGGAATTTTTATCGCATAAATTTTTTGCGCATGCACAGAAGTCCCATCACTAAATATCAGGTCAGTTTTCAATTTAAAACAGACAATAGCTGCCCCTGCAGTCTCGTTATTATTGTATTTTATATTGGACTCCAACGACAGATCAATGTTTGACTCACATTGCTCTATGTCAATAAATCTTCCGAATTTGACTGCAAAATAATGTAAGTCAGACAGAATTTTTCCAACGACTTTTTGTTCTTCTGCCATTGCGGTTGCTGGCTGTTTGTAAAACCATTAAGTGCGTCTTATAATAGTGTGATTGATTTTAGTTTAGCGGTGATAACAGAACGTTTTGCCTTCAAAACAAATGACAGTCGATTTGACGAATACTTGACTAAACTTATTTCAAATAATTCACTTGACACTGGCAAAATTGTATGTCGAAATGACGGACAGAGGCCATATAAGAGAAGAAGAAGAGGATTTATTATACTCAATCAGTCCTAGAACCAGACACAATCGTGTAAAATCTCAGCTAACACACCTAAATGAAAGTAGTACAGTCCTGTTGGTATAATTAGACGTTTTTATTGGTCTGCATGATGCGCAGAAAGCGTGTCGGCGGGCACACTTCCGCTGTATACGCCGTTTTGGAAACTATAGCGTATGTATTGTAGGTTGTAGATGCTTTTGAATCTTCCTTTTCAAACATGGCTGTTTTTTCGGCTTTTAACCCCCGACGCAAAAACGACGAGGTGTTATAAGTTTGACGTGTCTGTGTGTGTCTGTCTGAGGCAACGTAGCTCCCGAACGAATGAACCGATTTTGATTTTCTTTCTTTGTTTGAAAGGTGAATTAGTTGGGAATGTTCATAACTATATTTGATGAAAATCGGTCCGAAATTCGGGGGTTTTTTAAATTTTTAATTTAATTACTTATTGTTACGGGATCATTTTAAATGCACTAACTGAATTGTGATTTTCCTTGTAAAAAGTACCTACCTAGTCAAGATAATTTTACACAAAAATGGGATTCTCTTGTACCTATGACTGCAATCTAGATGAATAAAACTGCTTAGTTTGTTTTGCTCATTTTTCAACCCTTACTGAGCCCTATTTATACACATCGCAGATTTTTTTGCAAATAACGTGTACCGAAATTCTCCAAATAACATAGTTTAATTCAAACTGCTAGTTCCAATATAATGTTATTGAAATCAATTTGTACAGTATTGGATATCGGGCATATTGCCGATCTAGATAGCGAGGGGACATAACTGGCTTATCACGGCTTACAAGTGGGCTTACAAGCTTGTTATTGGATTTGTTATGGGCTTATGAACGATTTCTGGGAAGCGTCATAGGTACTACATTTTCAATGTAGAAAAATGGAGATACTTTTTGATCTTCAAACTGAAATACCTTAATTCAATGTGCAATTGCTCTATAAGGTAACAGTAACGTCTTAACATTAGTGGATTATCGATCGCTTCCATCGTCTTTTCTTTAAAAAAAAAAGCATTTTATTGTTCCTTTTTTTATTGTTTTAAATGTAACAAGTGACAATATTATCTACAGTAAAAATACTAGTTATTCATAACAAATCGACTGTCTTCATCGAAATATTTCAAGCTACCCTTAACAGTACGGGTCCCTCAAAGCTACATTACGATAATGTTAGGCTCTCCCGAGGGACTGCAACATAGCACCCTTGTTTTACACCCTTAGTATGCTCGAGTGAAAAAGACGAACGGAATTCTAAATAAAAAGGTCTGTGGTTGAGGTCTGAGGCTCATCGAATTCATGTCCAAACTTTTTTTCAAGCAGCTGTGTTTCCGATCACTTACCATTTAGATGTTTTTAAGAGGAAAGTGAATAGGTATCTTCTAGGCAAATATGCTACATTGCCCACCGCATCGTCACTTAGCACCAGGTGAGATTGCGGTCAAATGTTTTCCTATAGTGTATAAAGAAAACAAGCACATACTAATATATGTATATACGTCAAAAAAAAACGTTTTAAGTACAAAAAAAAGTAAATTATATAAAACAACCGATCAAATTAAAGACAGACTAAAAAATAAATATGTACAAAACACTTCTGCCATCACCAGTACATCAATACACTCTCACTTAGGGTGTGATCACACTTATAATTGACTTATCTGGATGCTGTTTGAGAGCTCGTGCACGCCTTTATGCCAAATTGGTTAAGTGCGGTTCTATCCGGTTTGATGTTTGCTGATTACTCTAATTCATGGTTGGGTATAAACCAAAGTTAGTTATGCACTCGGAGAGTGAAATTTTATACCAGTTTTGATGTAGGATAAGCTAGCGTAGAAGTTATACAAAGAAAGGAGAAGAATACGTGCAGTTAAATAGACCGGGGTCTCGTTATTAAAAACGGGTGAAAACCTACTACCTACCTACCTACCTACTACCTACCTAACTACCTACTTACTATATTTTTTGCACTAAGTTTTAATTGGTGACTGCATTTGAAATTATAATGGGATCTAGATTTACTCGAAAAAAACAATTTGTGTTTTATCTAGTTACCTTATTATTCGCAATTTTTAAAAGCCTTATTCCCACAGGTCCACGACTTCATTGTTTTCAAAAAAGTTAGGTTATTTGCGACTGCATTTCAGATCCTAATACCTAGGTTTTCTATAACCAATAATGAAAAATACAATTAGTTTTTATTTAGGTACCTTCTTATTCACAATTTAACACCATTTTATAGCACTTCTATATTCTATAAAATACTCCACCATTGCTGGTCAACGAAAGGTGGACCCTTCAAAATGAAGTCAAGAGAGATTTACAACTAAAATCATTTCACATTGAAACCTCAAAATTTTGAAATTCCGATTTCGATCAACAAAAACAAAATCCCGAGAAATCACACCATATTGTCACCCACCTTATTCCCAAATCAATCGTAAAGTGTCCCCCAAATCATCCGCCCCTGGGACCTGGCATTAGGACAGCGAAATTAAATTCGTGCTCAATAAAATAATGGCAGTGTATTATGAAAATCTGATTATATGGACACCCTTCTTTTATTGCTCTTTTTAGAACGTTGCTGTTTTTGATTGGATATTTTTTTAATTCAATAGCGGTGGGAATATTTTATTTTTAAATTTGAGAGATGGTTAATTGTGGATTTTTTTCTTCTATTTAAAGGTCATGGGTTCGAATCAGCTAAGAGTGTATTACTTTATAAGCAATGCAGAGTTAGTGGCCAACTCTGATTACGGAGTTTTAGGCCACCTTAAGGCCTCCGTCATGGCTTAACAACTACTAGAGGCGGGACCGACAGTTTCAGCGCTCAGATATAAAATGCCACTTACGGTCACCCATCCAATTAGTGACCGCGCAGAAAGTCGCTTAGATAATCTTGTTTACTACATTTGGTTAGGTATGTAGGTACAGTAAAGTTATATAAAGTAAGCCTTTGATGTGTTCCTGATATTAACGAATCGGTTATACCTACTCAGTTAATTGCCGACATTCTGTAGTAAATAAACTTTTTATCGATAGTACAACGCATGAAAAGTACTTATCGAGTTTGAAGTTAGTATCGTTATGTAGGTACACATGTAGGAAAATTCACGCACGAAGGAATTGTGGTCATCGATCGTGGTAACTAAAATATCATAATCTTAGCGCCTATTTTAGTATTACTTAGATCACATAAAAATGGACTGTATCAAAATGGCATAAAGCTCATTAAATGTGTCAAATTGAAAATAGATATGCACTAAAATCTTATTGTTTTCATTCTAATTGATTCGCCAAGTCTTTTCAGATCGATCGATATCGAAAATTTTGTCGAAAACTCCATATATTGGTTCAAAAAGGCTTGGTCCAAAAAATCGGAATAGGTCTGCTGGCCGCTGGCAACTATTTGGTTCACTTATAGCTCGTACAGACCAAAATCATTTGGGTCCTATACGCACGCCCAACACGAACCTACTCGTCTGCTACAGAACCCACCTAAGCCACCATCCAATCACACCTTCCCAACTAAACTCTGCAACACTCCACAGGTATTACGAAACGGGCAGCTTCAAGGCTGGTGTCATCGGCGGTTCCAAGCCCAAAGTAGCCACGCCTCCTGTGGTGGACGCCATTGCTGCGTACAAGAGAGAAAACCCCACGATGTTCGCTTGGGAGATCAGAGATAGATTGCTGAGCGAGGGTATCTGCAGCCAGGATAATGTGCCTTCCGTCTCTAGTATAAACAGGTAAGAATTTTATACTAACTGGAGTATCATTGATGTTGGAATGTCGTCGTAAAAGTCACAAAATAGTAACCAAATGTGACTTTTATAACAAATATATTCCAAATATGTCTACTTAGATTTTATTAACATCCCAATAAAATTCCAATTATGGCACTCGGTCCTTCAAAATATGATATGCCATTTTAGTTCACGAATTATTTATGTTTAGTCAAATGACTTCAGCCACAGATCATAAAACAGTTTTTTTTTAATTATCGGTTCAATATAAAGCTATTTCAAACGAAGAAGAGAAAGAAACGGAAAATGTAAAGGATATCAAATGTTTAGTGGTTTTACTACGTCATGTTAAAACTGTAGCCACATATTTTCCTCATTGTACAGAATACGTTTTTCGTACATTTACCTACTATTCGTTCCACAATAACAGTGACATCTACGAAACTTGAACAATAATATTTAGGGATGAAAGTTTTGTGGTTGTATTTGAAACCTTTTGCTGTTGAATTAAGGTATACTTTTGTTTGGTTTATTGAGAAGAAGGGTAGAGAAGCTTTGGAGCTATGTAATACGCGACTTGTTCCATTACCTACCTATTGCTTCAGTGGGGCTGGTTATGAAAGAACTCGTTCGGGGAAGTATTCACCGTAGCCTATTTCTACCGCTTTATTTCTGTGTTACAGAAATATAGATATTTAAATTTTTTTGTTCAAAACAATAACTATACTTATACAAATACTTTAGAAAATAGATTTTTAACAAAAAAAAAATTATTAAAATGAACTCTGAATTCTAAATGCTAGAGATAGAAAATAGAGTTCAAATCACCGATTGCAGGCAGGGTGCCCAAAAAGCTGGCAACGTTACCTCGATGTATGGCAATTTACTTAAAAAAATACTAATTTTGTTTTTTTTATTTACTCATTTTGAATTTTTTCTTCTTATCTTCTCGTTATTTGAAATCTACCCTCGCATCACATAGCCCAAACGAGTTGCGTGTCGGAACGAAGCGCGCCGGAAGTGAGGAGGGAGCAAAGATGGCGGCACCGGAAGTAGACACGTGCTCCGCACACCGGACATCCCGACCTACAATCCATTGAATTATTGCCGGGTACTATCAAAATGATATAAAGTGTATCGGATATTTAATTCTTTTCAGGTATTTTCAGGAATTACTAGCTTCTGCCCGGGACTTTGTCCGCAGCCCGTTTTATCCTGTTGATTTTCCGGGATAAAAAGTAGCCTATGTGTTAATCCAGGCTACGAACAAGTTATATTCCAAGTTTCATCCAAATCGGACCAGCAGGGGTATGCCAATCAAAGTTGAACTGCAAAGTTTTAAATCATGGTCAGTTCATACTAACTCATAGTTATTCTGTGACTAAATAGTGACATTATGACGTCATTTGATGTGTTTTCGCGCATATTTTGCTGTCAAGTGTCTAAAAAGAATGATCACGTGGTACAAAATTGTACCACGTGACCTGCAGAAATTACACTGGGCAGTGAAATATAACTTGACAGCAAAAGATTGGCATACGGGGCAGTAGTTACAGCGTGATTGAAACACAAACATCTAAATTTTGACGTTTATAATAGTAGTGGGATGCTGGATAAGTCGTTGAATTGCGTTGAACCCTGTATCATAGGGGGAGAAAACTTACGCTACTTATTGAATGTCTTCATATTATACATTTTGGTTATTATTCGATGACAGATACACGATTATTCCATCAACTAATGATTTTCCTTTCTTCAACTCACAAAGTATTCTATCAACCCCAACGCAAAAACGACGGGGTGTTATACGTTTGACGTGTCTGTGTAGGTATGTGTTGTGTGTGTGTCTGAGGTAATGTAGCTCCCGAACGGATGAACCGATTTTGATTTTTTGTTTGAAAGGTTAATTAGTCGGAAGTGTTCTTAGGTATATTTGATGAAAATCGGTCCAAGATGGCCGCTGCCACAAAATGGCGGATTACATATTTTTTCATAGCTCCCTCAATATGGGTATCAAATGAAAGGGCTTGACTAGTAGAATACTAGGTAGGTATATGCCTACTATGATAAATTTCAAATCTAATATGGCCACCACCAAAAAATGGCAAATTTTATTTATTTCATAACTCAATTTTTTGAACACTACTTAGTTAAATACCATCTGCTATTAAGAAATCACTAGTTAGATACCACATTTCCATCACTATGGTATAAAATATATTATTAACAAAAATTATGATTCAAAAAAATTAATAAACGGTAGCACGCCACAGATAATATCAACTTATCAACATCACAGGGCTAATAATAAAACGTCAAGTGGGTGTTTTGTTTATCTAATCTGGCAACACGCAATTACCTATGGATTTGTAAACTGGTAACACTCGACATGAGTGTTTGGGGAGTTTTATCGGACAGTAAGCTGATGACCTTATAAGCGTGAAGCTTTTGTTAGAAATTTTGCTTTTTTGTGGTTTTAGTTGCCCTTTCGTAGCTAGGTAGATAGATAGATTTATTGTGACTGTGACAGGCATCACAGCTCAGTCGGTATTAGCTCTGCCTTCCGTGCTGTGGGTCGTGGGTTCGATCCCTACTGAGAACAAACATTTGTGTGTAGCAAACATAGATGTTTGTTCTATGTCTGGGTGTTACTATGTATTATATGTATGTATTTACAAAAAAAAGTATATAAGTATTGTATCAGCATCTAGTTCCCCTGTTACAAGCTTTGCTTAGTTTGGGACTAGAGAGCGTCGTGTGAAATGTCCATGAATATTTATTTATTATTTATTATTATTGTCACTAAAACACGTATCAAAGTTTATTAGAAAATGAAAATTAAAGGCATTTTCACTAATTGAGCCTTTCACAAAGTTTTATTTTACAGGCACGGAAAACGTCATCATTATCATAATTAGACCGATATGTACCGAAAATGTTATAAAACATCAACATCATCGTGTTTTAACCCGTTAGTCATGATCCCTCAACGCCTTGTGTCTATTTACCAACTGTCGTGTCCTTGTGTCTATTTTACGTAACTTGTCTCTCTTATTATATTCTAACTTTAAAAATTTCTACACTTTTTTTATACATTATAGAGTAGGTAAGGTAGACAAACGTTTGACCGCATTCTCACCTGATATTAAGTAACGATGTGGTCGACGATGTAGTGCATTTGCCTACAAGAAACCTATTCACTCTCCTCTTGAAAACATCTAAGTAAATTGTAAATGATCGGAAACACAGACGCCGGGAGAGTTCCACTCTTTGACGGTCCTCATGATAAATGGTAAAATAACAAACGTAAGTAAATTCAAATCGTGAAACAGACCCTAAGTAGCATTACTGCTACCCCAGCGAATGCATTGATAGCAATAATCCGAGTTTATTGTTCTGTAATAGACCCCAGTGCTCGGCCAATTTGAAATGAAGCGGGGATGTAAAGAAATTCATTATTGAGTTTTCTAACTGTACCTATCAACTTGTACTTTATTGTTGGTATACATAATAAGTATCTACCAATTGTACATTTTGAAATAGCTACCTAAGTAAATGTTTCAGATCGATATAAGTTATAATTTCTGAAATCGACTGAAAATTATGTGAAAATCAAATAATTTGAATATTATCTTTAATTGTAGAGTAGGTACATAAATGTGCAATATTGTATTATAATTGTGTAATGTTAACTAGACCATTTGAGTTCTATAGTTTTTATTTTGTATTGTAAGTGGAATTTTTGTAAGTATCTTCAAATAAATAAATACTTGGGATGATATTTACCTATCTAAATATATAACGAAATTCAAAGATCGCTTGATTCTTAGCAATTTTATTGTCTACCCACTTCACCCCTAAACGATATTCCCAAAATTCTCACTTCCACTTAAATAGATTTCTATTTTACCCCCTTGTGACCACATTTGCGAGTTCCGAAGCACATTACGATCTTGTGCCGGTCGCATGTCGGTCGCGTGTCTGTCGCGTGTCGGTCACGTGACTGATGCACTTAGGGGTTGAAATAGTTCTTAGATTGAGAGCGCAATGGCAGAAGAATTGACTTTGGTGTTTTGAAATTTAGATTTTATCAAGTTTAAATTAAATTATTATTGGCTAATGTTCGGAAGTGATTGGTGAGTGCAGGTGGTTAGGGTGTGAGAAATACACTCGAGAGCATAGAAATCGCACATAGGGTAATTTTCCTGCATTTTGATTTCGACACTTGTTTTTTTTTAAATTAAAGATTGGTTGCAAATATAACTTAAATTAAATTAAAGTACACACTGTTAGCTTCCTAAAAACCCATAATGTCTGGCCTTGAACTTCCAAATCATAGCAGTGGCGGCATAACAATGGAATGGCCTAAATTCGCTCGTTTCAGGTAGCGCGGGTTGTGGGACTTTGAGCAGGTATAAAACAATAAAGGACGATTGAAATGACATCATTTGCATACCAACACCCAGTCAGAAAGGTCCTTTAACGAATACGTCATCTCTCTAAACAAAAAAATGGATACCACACCAGAAGCAGCGTCTCAAGTGGTTGCACTAATCGAAGCTGGACAGAACCAAAGTCAAGTGGCTCGTCAATTAAATTTGAGCAGATATGCTGTTCGACGTGTATACCAGCAATATCAGCAAACTGGTGGCTATACCAGGCGACCAGGAACAGGCCCAAAACGTGCGACAACACAGCGTGATGATCGTTTTCTTGTGAATACATCACTACGAAATCGCCGGTTGAATGCAGTTCAACTCGGACAGCAGCTCCAGGAAGTTAGAGAAGTGGAAGTCAGTCGGTGGACGGTTAGAAGAAGACTAGCCGAAGGAGGTCTGACAGCGCACAGACCAGCAACTGGCCTAAAATTGACCCCAGCGCACAGACAAGCACGCCTTCAGTTTGCTCGAAATCACGTTAATTGGACTATGGATCAATGGCAGGCAGTCCTCTTCTCCGACGAATGCAAGATGTGTCTCCATGGTAACGACGGACGGGGTAGAGTCTACCGAAGACCCGGTGAGCGTTTTGCTCAATGCTGCATCTCCGAACGGGTCGCATACGGCGGTGGTTCGTGTATGTTCTGGGGAGGCATTTCACTGGAAGCGAAAACCGAACTTGTCTTCATCACAGGGCCCGATATCGTCCGTCGATCACGTGGATTGACTTCCCAACGTTACGTCGAGGAGATCCTGCAAGAGCATGTTGTGCCTTTTTCGGGATTTATCGGCGAAAACTTCGTTTTTATGCAGGACAACGCTAGACCACACACCGCTGCTATAGTACGCCAGTACTTGGAGGAGGTTGAAGTACTCGCTATGGAGTGGCCTGCTCGAAGCCCACATCTCAATCCCATTGAGCACTTATGGGACGAACTAAAGAAACGAGTAAGAGCCAGAAACGCAGTGCCTACGAGTCTCAGAGAGCTCCAAACCGCGATCAAGGAAGAATGGGACAGCATACCGCATGATTTCGTAAAAAAATTGATTTCTTAAATGAAAAATCGAATGGAAGCTGTTATTCAGGCTAGGGGAGGCAATACCTCGTATTAATAAATCGTTACATTCTCAAATTTATTGTTTTTTTATCCTTCTATACCTGCTCAAAGTCCCACAACCCGCGCTACCTGAAACGAGCGAATTTAGGCCATTCCATTTTTATGCCGCCACTGCTATGATTTGGAAGGTCAAGACCAGACATTATGGGTTTTTAGGAAGCTAACAGTGTGTACTTTAATTTAATTTAAGTTATATTTGCAACCAATCTTTAATTAAAAAAAAAACAAGTGTCGAAATCAAAATGCAGGAAAATTACCCTATGTGCGATTTCTATGCTCTCGAGTGTAGTAAAATCAAAGGGCTGCTTAAAATACTAAATATTTATTTTGTGTGTGTTCAGTATCAAATAAATAAGTTTATCCATCTATCTATCTTATCTATCTATTTGTTGTTTTTATTTTATGGTTAGCTTTTTGTTTTTTATTCTATCTAGATTTATACATATAAATCGATATTGGTGCAGTTGACTGTTTCCGCAAAACTAAGTAACTAGGTGCTTATTTGATTATTTTTAGCGAAAAATAAACAAACTTATATTTGCTATATATAACCTACTTATTGTAACACATTTATCAATGTCATCCAATGAAACCTAATCACATTTCAAATTCTCAAAAGTACACACCCAATAACCATAAAACTCCAATAAAAAAAAGCCAACTTGCGTTTTCCAAGACATTTTAATCGAGCCCGGCCGCCAACGGGTAATTGAAGCTATAACTCTGGCAACACCCGCTTTGACATTTGAATTTTTTGCGCTGGCAAGCGGAATTATTTTTTTGGCGCTTAATTTTGTTTTTAGGTTAGAATTTAGGGTGTTTTTATGCGTTATTTTGACTGATTATCATAATAATAACATTATCGTTCATAACATTGATTGAAGTAGGTACTTACAAATCGGTTTATTATTAGGCTTATAGTAGGGTTTTTGTTATAAATGATGACATTTAATGGTACCTATGATTCAGTTCAGTTCTATCTAAACTATTACCATTATTCAAATTTCTACGAACTAAAGAAAATAAATTGTTGCCAAAACAAAAAGTATACTTACAGAACAACGAAACTGTATAATTCTAAAGTCAGAATACATAAATTTAACCCTATGTAAAAGATACGACAAAACCTTCCAAATAAACAGTCTACGAAACTCCTTTTGCGAAATCACAATAAAATTAACAAAATGTCAGGACCGACACATAAATCACTGATATTTGCCAACAGCACTTGCATTATGAGATACCATTAAAACGTTAGGGTTAAAACATGGCGCTGGCAGGAAACGGATATGATAACTGAGCTTTTTGTGGCAATTCTGAATATTTGCGGTGGTAACCCTGTGGAATTATGTTTATGCTGGACAATGAAAAATACCGTTTTTGTTATCCTATGTCTACTTATCTTTTTTGGTCACTCTGCGTGAAGTTACATAAATATAGGTATCAGTTTCAAGCATGTGATCATAAATAAATATTCATGGACATTTCACACAATGCCCTCAAGTTTCAAACTAAGCAAAGCTTGTGATATGGGAACTAGATTGCTGATAGAATACTTAAGAGGGCTATCACAGTTTGGCCGCGATTCAAGGGCTGGCGCGCGTCTGAGTTCGTCTGAGAGTCTGAGATCGCATTTCATGCAGTTTTAAATTACGTTTATTCAATATAATAAAATGAATTATTTAAATAAAAAGTATACAATTTTATTGATTATGAACTAACGTTTATTTTGGTATAATTTTTACCTGATAATATTAGGTGTAGTATGGAGAAATGAACGGCTAATTCTGAACGTTTTTAGCAATTTTATGGTTTTGAATTGATTTTTTTTTGTAGATATCCCATACTTATTTCTGAATTCCGGGGCCGCTACGGTCAATGGCAGTACCTATATAAGAGATATTTGTAGATATTTTTCATTTCGTTTGCTTTGCACAGTAGTTCAATCCAGGAGCTTGAAAAAGTGTCTGCGCGAGTTTTATTAAAAACTTGTTTCGGAATTTTGCCTTTATTTAAATATATAAGGAAAAATTGCAAAAAGCGAGGCCGCTACGGTCAATGCGAATAACTATTCTACATCATACAATAAGTAAATCGAAATTATCTAAGAGTTTCAGTTTCAGAGATCCAGAACGTCAAAAATGGTCATTTTCACGGTTTGACCGTGATATCCGCCTTAATTTCTTTATAAATACATGCTATGTGTTCTCAGTGATGATCGAACCTACGACCCACAGCACGGAAGGCAGAGCTTTGGGTAGATCAAATACTGAGCTGTGACGCCTGTTAAAACATTCAGCTCAAAACAAAACATACTCAAAGTCAAAGTCAAAATTTCTTTATTCAATAAAATCACAAGGATCATTTAGAATCGTCTTATATAACTAGGTGATTCTAGGTGCCAGTTCCACGCGACCAGAGCCTAGAAGAACGGTCAAGAAACTACGGCCTGGTTCCTAGCGTTTTTTTGTATGATCCCTTTTACAGAGAAATATACATAGAACACAAGAATAGCACTGACATTGCAAGTCGAGTAGTTAGCTGTCGATGGGTGGAGAGACATCGGGCCATGCAGTTTTGTCATTAATATAGTTATCTAAGGTATAATATGCTTTCTTCACGAGATTATTCAATACTTTTTATTGTTTTCACATGGTAATATAGTTGCTACATTGTAGGTAAGGTATCACAAATGAACCCTGTTCAGGAGTATTGCATTTGCAACAGTATTGCAGACCGAGGTTTTGTTTACGTCAATTTTACATTTCAGTCAATTTCTTGTGGTTATTCAGTATTATTATTATATTCGCTCATTTTGTCATTCATAAAGTTGTTTAATTCATAGTAAAAAAATTTTACGAGGAACGATTTTATCAATTTTATAAACATCAAAGTGTTACCATAATAAAATAGAGTATTATGAACCTAGCTAGGGTGTTACCTGAAATAGTTTACACAAAAATAACTTCTACTTTATACTTTTACAAAACCAACCCCATGAAAATAAAAACCTCATCCACTCAGTCAGTAGCTAATACACCAAACAATTACGAGTACATCATCAATCAACCAACTCTATTACACACCCTAATCTGACCTTTTTGATGAGTTTGCGAGACAATTTTTGCATATGTCAACCCGCCAGTTGGAGCCGATAACTCACGAGAGGGCGCCACTATCCATCATGGCGGGAAATGAACTGTCAGCCTCGGAAAATGGCCACAAACAAAATGGTGGTCTAATTTATATTTCGTGCGTTTTTGTGTAAGATGCTAGAGAGATATTTTCAATAGGTGTTCGTAACGATTCATTAAGATCGGAAAGCAAAGTGTAAGACGGCTGCTGAAAGTCGATGGAAGGAAATGACCCAAAATCGCAATTATTTGAAATATTATTGGGTAGCCTATGTCCAGCAATGGTCTTCGACACGCGGATCTGATGAATGATAAAGGATTCCTAATAATAATAATAAAATTACCTACCTTAACATTAAAAAATCAATACAAAAACTTCATCTTACTTGCTTTTAACTAGAACGTTATTTTTTAAACTCCAAAATTATTCGTTTCAAGGAATAATTTAAATTACTTTTAACGACACCAATATAAAAATAGATAATAGGTAGATGACGTAACATAAATTTAAAACATTGCAAATTCTCCCTACCACAACAAAAGCGAGTTCACACACGTTTTTTTAGCCACAGGAAGCAAGACAAATCGCGGCCGTGGTTCCGTATATTGGAGAAGGATGTAGCGACGCGTGCCGGGCTGTTACATTATAATCTGTGGTATTGCGGTAGTGAAATTATAAGGGAATATGAAATAGTGATGAGACAAGACTGCGGTCTTGAAAAAAGAGTGGTTTTTACAAGTACCTTCCTTCTGCGAATGGTCTGTCACGTCTGTTAGATAATTCTGAATTTTTTTATAGTCTATGGAACCGATGAAATCGTGACGTGACGATCGCGAGTTTGTCGTCAAAATAATTAAATCTCTAATACTATAAGAATCAAAGTCCTGACTGACTGACTGACTGACTGACTGACTGACATATAGACAACGCACAGCCTAAACCGCTGATCGTAGAGACTTGAAATTTAAGGAGTACATAGGTATTAGGGCGTAGAGGTGTACTAAGAAGGGATTTTTGGAAATTCAACCCCTAAGGGTGTAAAAAGGGTTGAAAACGTTTGTATGAAAAATCGTATTCCTTCAACCTATGAACTTGAAACTTAGAGGGCAGATACCCTAAATTCAATAATTAAGTATGTCATTTTTAGTTTTTGAGAACTACCCCCAATAAGGGTGCAAAGGGGTGTTGTAGTTTGTATGGGAGTCTTTTAATGAGTGGTTCGATTGATTTCAAACTTGCAGTAAATATACTTCTAAATAAATAATTAAGAATGACATTTTTAGTTTTTGTAAACTACCCTTAATAAGGGTGCAAAGAGATGTCAAAGTTTGTACGAGAATTTTTGTACGCGTAGTGCGATTGACTTGAAATTAAGAGTAAAAGTAGATAAATAAAATATATATATATATATATATATATATATATATCTCGATTTTCGCCAAACTTTACCAGTGGTACAAAGGGGAACCCGAGCTGACGAAATTAAAGCATGTCTGAAGAAATCGATTTTGTGGTCTTCGGTGAGAATACACACGCTTACCAAAAATATGAGAGTACATTTGAGGGGAGATGTATCAGCTGGTCACTTTTCAGATGTTCTTTTGAAAATAGGAAACGGCGATTATCCTGCTACAGGTGGTAAGGTCACTGTGACGGAGAATTTGTGCAAAGTTGTGGAATCAGTTCAGGAGCTCATAGACGACATTTATCCCGGCATTGCACAAATTCACTTAAAGTCGATGGAATGGTTTTGCGAACGTGCCATTTTGACCCCAAAAAATGACCAAGCGGCGAATATAAATGACGTTTTATTAAATTTAATCGATGGTGAAAATACAATCTATAAGTCAACAAAAAGTAAAGTAAAGTAAAGTAAGTAAGTAAGTAAGTAAGTAGTAAGTAAAGTAAGTAGTAAGTAAGTTAAGTTAAGTATAAGATACGGTGTGTGACGATGACGCTGTGAATTACCCAGTAGAGTTTTTAAATTCTTTAAAACCAGCGGGTCTACCCTATCATAGGCTTATTTTAAAAAAGGGGTCACCGATTATGTTATTACGAAATTTGAGGCCTCCAAAACTTTGTACTGGCACTAGGCTACAAGTGAAAACCCTTCACCAAAACATTATTGAAGCCGTGATACTAACCGGGTGTGCTAGGGGAGAAACAGTGTTTGTGCCGCGCTTGCCTCTTATTCCTACCGACCTCCCATTCCAATTTAAAAGGCTACAATTTCCAATTAAACTATGTTTCGCCATGACCATAAATAAGTCTCAAGGGCAAACATTAAAATATGCTGGAGTGGACTTGAGGGAAGACTGTTTCTCCCACGGCCAATTTTATGTAGCTTGCTCGAGAGTTAGTTCCCCTACAAGCTTGGTAATTTTAGTGCCTGCTGATAAAAAAGTAAAAAACATTGTTTACAAAGAAGTTTTATAATGGGTCACCGCGACCCAATATAAAACTTATTTTCATCACATCTATTCGAAAAGAGCGACTTGGTTCGCCTTTATGTACACCCAAAGGTGGTGTTTTCTATGAGAAACAATAAGTGCTTGCATATTGTAATGAACTATCACGGTTCATGAGATACAGACTGGGTAATGTACGCCTATATAATATAGGCTACTTTTTAAAAAGAAACAATAACAGGAACGGGGTAAAAAGCCACAACGCGGGCGAAGCCGCGGGAAGCCGCTAGTAAATAATAAATATTCAGGGACATTTCACACAACACCCTCTAGTCCCAAACTAAGCAATGCTTGTAATATGGGAACCAGATGGCTGATAGAATACTTAAATACTTTTTTTTTGTAAATACATACTTATAATATATAGAACAAACAGAACAAACATCTATGTTTTGCACGCACAAATGTTTGTTCTTGGTGGGAATTGTTTCTGAATAGTTTTATTTCCCTTGAAAATATTTACATAATCACTAACCTTTCTTCTTTTATTATAATTCAATAAAGATATAAGTACATAGTCGCAATCAAGCTTTCGACCTTCAAAAAGTACTTATCTTTGGTTTTTTATTGTATCGAATTAAAAAGGACTCAGTCCTTTTTACCAAACCGCTTCAAGCCCTATAGCCGCAATTCTTTACAGATGAACTTTGTAAGTGCATTTTAGAGGTCCCCCAACCTAGAGTAATGGATTATTCATGTCATTGCGCCTAATTGCGTAATTTGTATCGTTATTATTTGAAAATTAAACTCATTTTTTTAAGTGCTCTTATTTTGGGACTTATTTGGAAATGATGCTTTGAAAAGCGTATGCTTGTTTGCATGCTTAGGTATTTTGGTTTTGAATAAAAGTAATTTCAAAAGATATTTTTAGTATCTCTGAAACTTCAGCTGGTTTAGACTTGCCTTGACGAAGATCTTTGGGCGAAGTAAGTTTTGCTTCATCATCAGAGGATGTTGAATAATGTAGATTCTATGAAAAAACACAAAATAACTGAAACGGTACTAAGGTATTGTGACATTTTGCGTTACACTACGTGGCACAAGGTAAACTACTCATTTTAGTTTATCATGCTTGCTGCATGCTACGCAGTGTAACTTTAAAACTAATAGCATTCAAATCCGCTGAGCTACTCTAATCCACGGTTTAACTGTTTTACATTCTCTTCTTGATCTCTATTGTTACTTATACATTTCCTAAACATAATCCAGTTTCCCTTGTTCCCAGGATCGTAAGAAACAAAGCTGCAGAGAAGGCGAAGCACGCACACAACCAGCAACAAGCCCAACAAGAGCAGGAGATCAGCTCAGCACAAGGCAGTGTAGTTTCTGTAAGCACTCAATGTCTACCCATCTCTAGCTATCGTACAAGGTGACGCACAGCGACGCAGCGGCCGGCTTGGATTTGGATCAGTTGAGCTATCTATAAATCGTTTGCAACGGTGTGCAGATAGCTCAACTGCTTCATGTGTATTTGGTACATATTATAAATATTGTAAATACTGTATTAGTCATAATTTTCTTTGTGAATAAATTTTTTCACTTGACAAAAAAACTTTAATATTAGTTGGCACATTTTTGCAGGTGCCTAATGTATTTGTAATGTATTCCCACAGGTGATAACTCATGCAGGCAACGTACCAGGCACGACCGCGGTTCTATCCCCCACCACGGAACAGCACGTGACCAATACTGGCAGTTACAGCATCAACGGTATACTTGGCATCGAGCAGGTCGAAGGTCTGCATAACGGCACCACGGGGCTGAAGAGGAAACGGCACGAAGACCAGGGTATGTTTTGTATGCTCCATCACAGATCAGGGTGTGAAAAACACAGGTACTTAGAGAAAGGCTGTATCATCATCATCATTTCAGCCTGGTATCACCCACTGCTGGGTATAGGCCTCCTTCATGCAATGCCAGCCTCCTCTGTCTTGTGCGCCTCTCAACCAGGTGTTTCCTGCGACCTTTACGATGTCGTCGACCCATCGCGCTTTCGGACGACCCAGATTTCTGCGGCCCGATTTAAGGCTGTATACCATGGAGGAACCAGTGGGTTGAAGATAATATGGCATAAATACCATCAGGGCTAGCATGATGCATCATAGACAGCAATTTGTCTACGGCAGCATAGACTAAAAAAGTCTGAGTATAATTTATCCTCAGTGGACCAAGGGGACATGTTCAGTGAGGCAATGCACTGTTATAGGCAGAGGTAATCGCTTAACATCAGGTGGGCCATCGGCTTGTTTCATCAGTCAATTTAAATTAGCATAATCTTACGTTATGAAAATCAGGACCAGTAAATTATTAAAATTGCTTTACAAACTCTACCCCTTTTGCAAGCCACATGGGCCCACTTCTCTACCTAATGAACTCGATCTATGTAAAGCTGTGTAAAGTTATAAAAGTCAGAACTCCAGTATAGAGTTATACTCTCCCGTAGAGAGGGGCGTTTTTTGGCCCCAAAAGATGCATAGAGATGGGATTATTATCGATAAGGTCGATAATAAATATAATAATACTGATATGTCTGTAAAGCTAAAGATTTTTTTTAATAAAATGTGCAATAGGTATGTACCCTTTCCTGGATATAAAACAAAGTTTTTCTCTCTCTCTCATATGAAAAGTTAAATAATGTCGTTGTCGTGTTAAAACATCACAAGCTTCTTAAATCTATGTTGTACTAAAAAAATGCAGCACAAACACAACAATTTAAAACACAAATATTCATTTCATATAGGTACCTAACTAGATCAACCCCAATTGTTACGGTATTTAGTTTGTCGCGTGTGATCATTCTTAAATGTCCTATAATATTTTAAATTTCGTTATTTTCACCACAACTTCAGCGATACATATTGATGTATCTCG
The DNA here is from genome assembly GCA_947859175.1 of Gandaritis pyraliata. Lineage (NCBI taxonomy): Eukaryota > Metazoa > Arthropoda > Insecta > Lepidoptera > Geometridae > Gandaritis > Gandaritis pyraliata. The sequence continues at coordinate 5,967,730 of OX401875.1, read as the reverse complement.
ATAATCGATATCGATAAAACTATTTAAGCCCATCTCTACCGTCGGTTCAGCCATAGTGCTCACCGAGCGAGACCATAAGATTTACTGTGCTATTAAAACTGCGAAAATTATGGCCGTATGATTATAACTCTTAAATTCTCTTTAATAACTTGCTAGGTTTTTGAACTTTGTTTAAAGTTTATTGAGTTAGTACTTCAAAGTTAGGCGCGTTGGTTACATAAGCACTCGTAGTAGGGACTTAACTATAACCTGTCTTCTTCACCTGCTAGGGGAGTGTAGGCCGGTGATGCAAAAACGCAGCATACATCTGGGAAAGCTTATATTCTAAGCCCAGATGAGCTAAAAAACCTTATCCCTAAAATAAATCTTTCAGTTTTTAGCAGCTGCAGGGTTTAGTGGTGAACTATGAACGCCCCGAATAAGAGTGACACGGCCATCTAGGCAGTGATATTAGAGCCGTAAAAAGCTAATAAAAAAAAATTATAACCTAACTTACAATCCATCAAGTGGGTCACATTTATCATTAGTCATAGTTATTTATAGTCATTTATTTTTATATTCTTGTTGCAGATGAAAACCGGGACTTCAACAGTCATTCAGAAGACGACATCAAACGTCAAAGAAGTCATTACAATGGCGATCAAATATACTCAAATGTAAGTACCTTCCTTATCTACCATTGCTGTGTATGTTATCTCCAAAGCGAAGGTTTTCCGGTGATCTAAAAGCGATGTAAAATATGGTACCACTTTTAAAGTGCATTCTTCATTTTTGAAGCCAGTTCTATCTACTTACCCTCGGATTTTTCCCCACATAGGTACCGTTTTCCATCTATCTAAATACCAGCAGCATTTTCAATAAAGTGCCCAAAAACAACTAAACGCTTTGTAACCGAGCGCGAATTGGCGCGTAAATCTGTCGGCCATCTTGTCGTGACGAATGGCGGCGGGCGAGCGTTAATGACGTCACTTCCGTCCGCCATTACACCTTTACACGACTGATGAGTGCTGAAATGGTTTCAGGAAAAGAATAATAAATTGCAATACGAAAATAAGGAAATAAAACCTTGATCTTAAGTAGATACTAATTCAAACGAAGACTATCCAAGTTTGCATTCACTTTCATTGATATTTTTCTCTGCTGTAATATTTTGTTGCAAATAAACATTTTGTATTGTATTGTGATATTCTTTCAGCTATGGTCCTCATCAAAATGGAGCCTCAAAGACGAGTACAAGCTGTTAACAGAGCTCGGCGGTGGCGGCGGCGCGCCCGCATACTACGGCGAGCTGTTCGACGCACCGTACGAACACGCGGCGCACGCGCATTACACGCCGCACTCCGGTAAGTATGGTACAGTACACGCTTTTATTACTTACGGCTTACTCTCCTGGGGTAAAATTTATAAACTTAGAAACGTTATAGTATAGCAAAATATAGTAGAGAACGCTGAAAAATTGCATTAGTAGAAATTATTTTTTATAATTTTACAGCCTTAAATTATTTTAAGGATTTTAAAACTGACACATTATCTATTGAACTTTATAGAATAAAATAAGATTTCTCATTACTATTAGTGGTTTTAATATAAATTCCGGAATTACAACATCTTTTTTCCAGTAAGACAAAATATCTATCAACGTCAAAAACTACAGCGCCTCTATACTTAAATTTAAATAACAATACAATGAGGAGGCCGAATACTATTTGACTAAGGAGGTAGGTACTTCAATATTATCTTGGGGTCAAATGAATGAACACATTCCTTAGGCGCATTACACGCTGCACTGTATGGTACAGTACACGCTTTTATTAATTACGGATTACTATCCTGGGGAATTGAGACTTTTTATTCGACTACGCGGAGAAAATGGAAGATTTTTCATTACATACAAGGACTTTTATAGCCAAGCCACGTCTTCGGTGGATGCCCTCTGTGGGTTAATGCATTGTAATAAGCAGAAGTAACTGCATTGTTCCGACAATTTTTCATTTAAAAAAACATGTTATCTGTCGTTTTATAAATCATCAACACGAGAGATCTTGTGATAAACCATGACTGGTGTATCTGACCACATCCTCTTGTGAAAGGTCCACTCGCGTCCCTCTCAGTAACACAAGCCGGTAACCCGAGTCGGGATCACCTGTTTCCTAGATCTTGTGGTTGCTTTGTTGCGTCTATCGTGAATGAATTGTTTGGAAATCTAAACAAGTTATTCAAAGATAGGATAGGACCTACTGGTTTTTCTAAATTTTTCTCTGTATTAAAACACCCTGTACACTGGTCTTTATGACAAATTTAATTCCATCTAGAATCTAGATTCAGCATCTATACTTATTTACTGTAGATTTGGTTAAAATTTATATAGGCTTTTTGTATTTTATATAGGTTGCACCGCAGCCATACGCAAGATTTATTTTTGTTCACTTCATGGACTTTTAATTTAGAAGGAGATTATCTTTATAGAATCTAGTAAATACATTGATCTAGATATCGTCAGGGTGTATCTGGGTTTTCATAAAAGTCACAAAATGGCAGTTAAATGTGGCATTTTTAATATCACAGATAACTTTTATATAATAAGTAAACTACGTAGGTAAGGTAAATGAATGTACTAAAAATGAAACAAATTTATATAAAAAACTTCATATGTTTAATCGTAGGTAATATAACACTAAGATTAATAATCAAAATATGGTGATAAAAAACGTCAAAATGTTTAATTTGCATGATCCATTGAATAACAACGTTGTGGGAAACATCAGCAGGTAGGTAAGTAGGTGAATGAATGTGAATGATTCCCATGGTAGAGTAACCGCAGATGAGTGTGGTTATCTTTCAGTGGCAATTGAATATTGAATGCTCGTTTTGCTATCACATGGGAATCGAATTGTAAATGATAGTGTTTATGAAGAAATTGAATTCTTAAGTACTTTGAAGTGGGAATAATAAATAAATGATTATTTAGAGCCGAAGACCGAGCTCAATGGCGCGTCTTGGGAGAGACCTACGTCCAGCGGTGGACGAGTATAGGTTGATAATGATGATGATGAGATCTGACAATGTAAACATACATAATGATGACAATAAAAAACTGAATACTGATGTTGAGTGGTAACTACTGCCTATAACAATGCATTGTCTCACTGAGCACGTCCAATGAAGACGTGCTCAGCAATGCATTGCACTGCGCCCATCACTCTAAGACTTAAAGGTGTTAACTCGCACGTGCCTGTGATTGCACCGGCACCCTTCAAACTGGAACACAGTAATACGTGCATCACTGCTTGCGGCAGAAATAGGCACTGTGTTGTGTGACGAGCTCTTTCACAAGGGGCTCTACTATTTATGATCATAACTCAAAAGTAGAGTAGGTCACTACTTTATACAAAAGCGGTCAGGTAGGTAAATCAGTAGGTAGGTTCAGTAAATCCCTTTGACAAGCTTTGACACCACAAAAATGTGTGCTAAGTGCGAAGACAATTCCAAAGCACAGTTAATTTGAATATCATAGGCTGTCACCGCAAATTTTCAGGGCGTGACAAATAATGGTATAATCATGGTGTTTTATAGGAAATGGGCAGGTACGGAGCTCGTCCGTTACCTGGCACGAGTTTGATTGTCTTGTTGGTTGAAATACTTGGCATACTGACATGGACCACCTAAATACACGTTTTTGAAAGAGAAAATATACAAACCTGGATAAGTAAGAGATCATGAATGATGCAGGCGTTGTAGAAGTCTTGCAGCACTAGTACCTACTATCTATTTAGCTTAGCCACAAGAAAGACATGTCGTTATAATGTGGATCCAACTATTTTCCTTCAATATTTTACGAATTGTGCTCTCAAACGACTAGTTTCAATAGTAAAGTGACATGCAAGCATTTTTGACCCATCGCGAGCAGATTTGAATCTAAACCACTTTAAACAAAAGGCAACGCTTAACTGCATACGAACCATGAGTTTTCGTCCTGATTTCAATAGTTACCTTCCACACAATTACCTCACAGAACCAGTCCCCCAAAGAGGTGTCTTGGAAAGCCTCCACTTCTTTTTAGAATTCTGTTTGACTTAACTTTATATCATAACTTTGTTTATACGACAAATGTGATAGCAACAAGCATAGTCTTTGCCGTATAAACCAGATAGTAAGTAATTGTCACAAGATAGAATAAGCTGATTGACCCACCTTATGCTCATCGGTTAGGTACCTCTGTTTATAGCAATGCGATAACTGACCACTTTCTCTTCCATAGACCAATAGCAGAATACTTAACTTTCCATCACAATTAACCACGTTTTCCTTTCCAGGGACCAACGACTCTGCAGGATCGAACGGTGGAGCTGGTGAGCCTCCGTCAGCAGCCGCGAGTCCAGATGCGGCAGCACTGGTTGTGTTACAGCCCCCCGCACCACCTTACCCCCCTTATGCACATTACGATGGTAAGTCCTAGTCCTACTCCTCTCTACCGATTTCAATTACAATGGAACGACTAACCGGTCTTCCAGGGACCGACAACTCAATAGGATCAAACCGTCTGACGAATCTCTCGAACTAGCTTTTGGCTCTCTTACAGCAAAACCTAAATGACAGTGGGCATCGAAAACTTTAAGAAACAAAAAACGGTTCGAGTGTTAATCTCAGACTTGCTCATGTAATAAAAAATACTAGGTACTTAGTTTGCAAAGTGAAGCACAATTTAGAATAACTCGCAAGAAAAATACAATGTTCAATGCTCTATAAACAAAATCCCAAAATATGTTGGCAAACATCAGCAATGAAAACAAGAAAGTAAAATAAAAAAATATCGTTTCCACGCCCCCATCGCCACTTCAGACGACAATAAAAATCCACGCACCGAAATGAAACAATAAGAAAAAAAGCTAAAACAAAAGTAGTCAAACAGAAAAACAGTTCAAGAATCACGATGAAAAAAACCGACTCGAATAAAGCTTTCGACTTTGTCGAGTACCTACCACTCCGAACCACTCCGAGGGAAATCTAATTTTCTCCTCGGACCGCTCGCCTCTCTGTGTTATAACATCATAAAATATCATACAGAATCCACAGAGTTTTAGCACTTATGCATATTACGGGGAGGTTTCAAAATGGAGTGCCGCAGGGCGCTCGCCTGGGGACGCCGCTTCTCTTTATGCTTTTGGTCTTTAATCTACCGCAATCTGCTTATCCCGGGATGGGTGGCGGGAGGCCCCCTCCAGACATCTTTAATAGCTCATTCGGGGTTCTATGCAAATAATTTTAGAGGGGGGGGAATCGTATGGCTTTGTCTGGAGGGGGTAACGAACCGTGTCACGAGTTTGCGATGCGACAGAAGTGCTTCTGAGTATAGTAGGTACTTCGTAGGCTCACTTTGGTTATAAATATTAAACTGTCACTTTTGGGGGTGAAGGGGGGGGTATGGTTACGCGTGTAAAGCTCGTTAGGGCGTTGATACACGGTGGAATTGGTCGTGAGGCGTGGTTGAGCTGGGTGTTTTGATTACACGGCAATATTACTCGATTTAGATAATGCTTTACGTAAATGTGCTATCGTTTAAGTTATCATTTTGAGATAAGAAGCCATTTTTGCGTTAATTTTTTTTTTTTCAGAATTATACTAGTCCTTCAAATTTTTTAATATAAAAAAAAATACTTGTACTCTTACTCAAAGCAAGTTAGGTACTTTTAAGCTAAGCTTAATATGAGAAAAGCTGTTCTCCTTTGTTTGACTTTGAAGTATCAAATCCAACCAAACAATTCTTCCATTCCAGGTACGACAACACTAGCGAGTGAGTACGCATACGCCGCACCATATTCACAATACTCACCGTACGGGGGACCTTACACGCACTCCGCTGCCACAGGCCTCCTCACCAAGTGGTAAGTCCTATCAGTCACATAGACCATCCTGATCTTACTCCAGGCCTCCCTTATTAGAGAGAGAGGGATAGGTAGATAAACATTTATTTCGCACACAACACAGGTTAGGATGAAATATAGAGATACATTTAGGCACACAACACAGATACAGCACAGGTAACAATAAGGAGGTACACAATAAAACTACGGCTTATTCGAGAAATCCCCTGCGTGTTGCCCCTGCGAAGGGGATTTCTGGACTTTTTGTCCAGGAATCCCCTTAGTCAACCCTGCGACTGCTATCTTTGGACAAAAAGTCCAGAAATCCCCTGATTGTTTCATTTAGGCAGATGTGTATGAGTGCTGACCAGCGTCAAAAAGGAGCTCTGCAGAAAAGCAAAGCGGTGCTGGTTTTATTATCTTGTATTATTTTAAGTTTAAATACTTATCTAAAAGGTGATGATGAAAATGATGAAAACTGATGAGCCTTTTCAAACTCAATTAATAACAAGACTTATACCATAGATAATTTTGTAATTTTACCTCTACCATTAAAAGCGTGTAAATCTCTCAACAAAACGTTGATCTACCCATAAAACCTCGTTTTACAGGCTTTTAAACGTCCGTTCAGCCGCTGAAAAACAAATGGCTTTCCATACTGTATAAATCTACACCGGTTTATCACTGACCACGGTCAGGTGTGCCTCAGGGAAGGGTTTTAGCACCTGTGCTCTTTCGATGGTGTTGGTAATTATTTGTTTTTGTACGGTCAGCAGTGGTTGATATTTTTGAGCGAGAAGAAAACTTAACAGATATCTTATGAAAAATATTAAATGATTTTGTAACTTGATGATGTCAAAAAAGATTTATAAAAAAAATTCTTGGGAAAAAAACACAATGTTTTTCGAAGTTATCTATCAATTGAAATAACAGTGTCAATAAACAATTTATTGATACTACGAGTACTTTCGGATACAGAATCACTCAATATCCTTTGATCCAACCATCAAATTAGATGTGAATTTTCACTCCCATGGGAGAGACATCAAAGCTGGGGAAACTATGGAAAATTTCCTTTCCTTACTGAATTTTGGGCTTAAGCTGTTGGTATAGTGTTTTGTTTTCTAGTCGACAATATGATAGAAGTGAATTTTATCTGGATTCAACAGGATTGAAAATGTCAAGTTCTGTCGAATAGGTACCAAACACAAATGTATTTATTTGTCCCGATAACATATTTTACGAGCGATTTTTTTTCACTTGTAGTAAACAAGTGAAAAAATATCAATAGTCAAATTTCGACAGACTACTTCACATTGATCTAAAAAAATTAATAATATAGCTATAATTAATTATAGCTAGTCAAAATTATTTCGTCAATTTGATTCTGTAAATAAAGACAGTAAGAGAAGTGCTGATGGATACGTTTTTAGAAGCGTTTACGCTAAAAAATTTAGGTCAATGTGAAATTACTAATTAGCCTGCTTTTTGCGGCTAGATCATAATTATACATAAGGCGGCTTGCACCAGAATCACTAAACGTGTTTAACAGCTAAATAGATTTAAATCTGACGTATTTATATGACTTAACAACTCGCTAAATACTATTTAATAGTTAAACGCGTATAACGATTCTGGTGCAAGCCGCCCTTAGGATATACAATTATACATATTAACTAATAGTGCACAAAAAAAATTATTTCTCCACAAGCAATTAAAAAAATCGGAAACTGGTCGACAATGCTAAAAAGATTTAGAATTTATCAATTACCCTGACATTTCAATCAGGACACCCTAACACTACAAAAATCGAAAAGCACAATGAAGTTCGAACATTTGTCTGTACCCTATTGGTCCCCAGGGACCCTGACAAAGGTACCCTAGTCTAGGGAATAAGTTACGGACCCCTTAAATTTAAGTGCTCGCCGAGAACACTTTTAAAGTTCTCTAATGAAAGGGCAGATTGTTTTCAAAGGGCTATAAATTTTGGGAAAACAAGATTCGGCTAACTAGTTTCAGAGGGGTCTAAAGTCAGTGGTCAAGAGTAAATATGTATTTAGAAAGTGTATAACAGATATCCTCTTAGAGTTAAACTGTTGTTAATGTTTGTTATTTATTTTTCAAGCTCAACCTAACCTATACATAAAAGTTGTTGGTATAACTGCTCTTATATTTTTTTTTTTTTTTTTTTTCATTTATTTAGTGCACATTATTTCTAAAGAATGTACCCTAATATGATTACAATCTAGCCACAACGTGGGCTAATAAGTAATTTAAAATTAACTTAAATTGCTAGAATTGCTTAATCTAAGAACGTGTCCATTAACACGTTTCTTATTGTCTCTATTTAGGATTTAAGGGAAGACACTATGTTCATGTGTTCTTTAGTTTGTTTTCAATGAATTTCACTTATTTATTACACTAACTCAAAAGGTTTTTTCCTTTTGAGCCTTCTTATTAAGTCCGTATTGTCAAGGAGCTGGATCGCCTCGACGTTAACATGATGATGAAGCCTTAGTTCATGTGCTTCTGCGTATTTTTGAATAACACTAGCGACAAACTCGATTTTGCTGGTGGAGATCGTCATTTCTGATGTACCACGGGGCGTTCACTATTCCCCTCCGCACTTTATTCTGGAATCGCTGGATGATTTGAATATTGCTCTTTCTGGTACAGCCCCAGAGCTGTATACCATAAGTCCATACTGGTATAAAGACTTGTTTGTAAAGTAGTTCTAACTCGTCTTTTTTATTCTTGACGTGAGCTTTCCAGCGTAGCTTCGCGTCAAGCGTCATGCCCAAATATTTTGCCGTATTTTCATACGGGATGAGCTTCTTGTTGATAGAGATGGGAAGATAGTCATCTTTTTTGTTACTTAGTGCTTAGTAAAGTGTGTTTCTGATATAAGATACACATCTACGTATTAATCATTGCTTGGCCTTGTACATAGCGGGCCTAGTACTATTTTCAATTTTTTTCAGACGCTCATCGAAGGATGTCATAAACCTTAGTATTTCATCCAGCTTACAATCTGATTTTGTAGTCTGCTCGTTACAATGATTAGCGATTGTATGTTTAGCAGCCGCTTGTGCGTAGGACACATTTTTGTGAGTGGTGCTAGTGGCCCTTGCACCACGGCTTTGATGGTTAGTTATTGGTGTTTTGTCACTTATTAGCGTTCCAGTGACTTTTTGTGGCTGCCCGGCTAGTGGTTTCTTAACTGCCTTGCTTCTTATTTTTTGAATTTCTTTGGCGATCATGCAACCTCTGTAGTTAGCCGGATGTGCTTCTCCGCAATGAACACATTTTGGCTTGTCTTCTGCTGGTTTTTTGCAGTCTATAGTTAGGTGCTTCCCTGTGCATTTGACACACCTTGGTTCTTTGGCACAATATTTTTGTGTATGCCCATAGGCCTGACATCTCTTACATTGAGGGACCAGTTTTGTAGACTTGAGCGGTTGGATATCTACCATGCACCCAAGTATATATTTGATATCATACACCTTCCTGATTTCTTCTTGGTTATTGAAGGTCAGCATAAACATGTTGAGTGGCTCCTTACTTTTCCAGCTCAGTTTATTGACCGCATCTTCAATCTTATAACCTTTACTTTTTAGGTCTTCTATGATTCTCTCTGGTTTGCAAGAGCACGGTAGTTTTTTAACCATCACTCTTATTGGTCTCTCTTGTTTGTTTTCGTAAGAGTGCCAGAGGCAGTCATTTTCTGTTAAAGTTTTTGTGATGCACCTGTATGATTCTTCATCACACGAGTTAATTTTAACACAGTCAGCGCTCATCAATTTTATATTGAAGGTGGCTGCTGGTTGGTTTTCTATCAGAAAGTCATAGAAACTTTGGTAATTGTTAACTCCATCCACTACTATGGGTGGTGGAGGGGGGACCTTCTTAGTTTTTTCTGTTGTAGCTTTGTTGGCTTCTTGAGGTGAGAGTGAAGGTGAGGTGTTCAATTTCCTTTTTTTCCTCGACTTAGTTCTTATCCACTCCGTTTCTCTAGCAAGTTCTTCTTCGTCGGTTGCATATTCAACGCCGGCGGAAGAAGTTTCCGTGGTAGTAGTAGAAGTTTTCACGGGGTTTTTTTCCGGTACCTCTTTGTGTTGCAGTAGACTTTCAATTTGGCTTTGCAAGACTTTTACAAGATTTTGTAGTCTTTTACATTCGTTTTTTTCTTCTTGATAGTAGCATTTCGCTTCCATAAGTTCTTTATATAAGAGATGTTCAGTTTCAGTTTTTAACTGTATGTTTACTTGTTTATTAGGTGAAGCCATTGTTCAGGCACGTAATAACGTCGCCTTAGCAAAATGATTTGCTGTTCGCGCACATTCCTTACGTGATGACTGACAAGGTCATCGTAGCTCGCACGGCCGTTCGCGACAGTTTTGTTATGATACGTTAGCACGTTTCGCTGTCTCGATACGCGCGATCGAGAGCAAGCGACACAACTGATCTCACCGGAGATTGAACGTTGAATGATGATTTTATATAAAGTAAATCCGTTATTGGATGTAAGGTTTATTGTTAATGTGTCACATAATTTATTTTTAAGATCTGTGGATTTTGTGATAATAAAATAAAAAACAAAATAAATAAAAAAGAGTAGAAAATGGAACCTGAAAGGTACTCATTCAATTTTTGCGGAAATTAATACTTCAGTGCTGAGCCCTTTCCTCTGCAGAGTATCATGAATGAATGACTTTTACCGACTTAGCCTAATATAATCAAAATAAATGAATGATTTACATTTAATTTCATTTATTCCAGATATCAGCGGACGCCATGCCAGCAGTAGCTGTCGGCGCCAACAACGAACAAAACCAAGTGATAATGGACACTTTTTAACAAAACCGATTCAAATGTGACGATTTAATTATATTCTTTATTCCTTTAGAAATTCTCGTTGTGTAGATAGATTATTATAATGTTATGTATATTTCAGTTACTTTTTTTATTGATTTTACTTATCAGGTCAGTCCGTTGCTTTCTTGATAAATTATCTGGCAATGTTCATACTCAGTTAAATGAGAGTGCCAGTCTTGATAACTCATCGTTTAAAGTTGTAAATATTGTAACTAGATAATTAAATCACTGTCATTTTAGTATTTAAGAAATTATCTCGATACTTTTACCTCAATATCACAAATAGTTTTATTTTGTGTTTTCATTTTGGAACCCTTTTTATGTAATGCTGTCTCAAATGCACAAATCCTTTAACATTTATTATCGTTATTTCTATTGTAAGTTCTATAACTTATTTATATGTTGTTGTTCGCGCTTCTGATGTTCTAGACTTTTGATAAGTATCTAATAGAAGTCAGTCAGCGTAACATTTTAGATTATTTTGAAATTACAATGAGATTATTTGTGTTTTTTACTTTTTTATGTATAAAAAGTTAGCTATAATATTGTATACGATGTATAAAGCTGCTGTCGTATGCCATATAATAATTTATATACAATTTGAATATGTTCAAAACAATTATAGGGTATAATTTTTTATTTTATTATTTTATGAAAATTATTAGTTGCAATTCTTATCGTTTCCGTCCATTTTTTATACGTATTATTTTCTCAGTTTTTATTGAGATCAATTTTGTAAATATGGCCTAGTACTTATATTTTCCATTTAACTCATTAATCCGAAATAATAATTATAAATAAATGATTTATTATGAAAAGTCATACAGTTTAGAGGGAAGCCAAAGACTTTAACATCCCAGTTAAATATAGTCTGCCTTAATTATGTAAAAATAAAGCAATAATTTATCACCAAAGATACATAATTATAGCCTTTTTTGGTAATTTTAGTTCAATTTTCTAAATAATCGTAATTTTTATGAACACTTTATTTTACAACTGTAATACTTTTTTGTATGAAATCACAAAAATAAATGTACCTACCTACTTAAATGTAAAATATTATCAAAAAAGGCTACACCTGTATAGATCAACCTTAAATTGTCTCAATTCTACGTATCATTATTTTGCATAACTTTCTTATTTATTACGCATTTCGCTTTTAATTTCAGAAAGCATATCGATAAGTGATAAATTGTTATGTCATTATTATAATAGATGAAATAATAATGGTTATGTTTAATTTGAATAAGTATACATTATTTGTAAGGAAAACGCACCAGTACGAAATAAAGGCATATGAGTTTATAATAATTTTGTATATTTTATACTTCCAAGAATATAGATAAAAAATACCACGTGATAAACTCGCACTAGACCAAAACTAAAATAGGTATTCTAGATTACACCTTCTTCTCTATCTTCACTAATCTCGCTTACGTTGCCTGGAAGAGATCGCTCTAAAAGATAAGGCCACCCATTGCCTTATAAGCTTTTTTCTTTCTCTGTAATATTTCCTTGTGGTGCACTAATAAACAATTATCTATCTAGTAGAGTAGGTATCACCACAAGAGTTTATCTGGACCACTGATAAGGACGGGAGCGCATGGTGTATCGTCTTCACTATTATATAAGTCTACTATAGACAAGTTTCAGCAGCACCCATCCTTTAAAGAAAATTCTCTTTGGCCAGAGGTGCACAGCAAATAGTAGACGGACAGGAGCATGGACAAGAGTATCTATGAATCTGAAATATCAAACAGAAGTGACAACAGGTATTTATATTCTCTTTGGTGACAAAACTTAATTACCTATCGCAAAAGCCATAAACCAAGAAGTTGAAGTTCAAAACAAAATATCACCATTTATTTGTATAAGTTTGCCAAATAACAAATCACCTAGTAAAATGTAAGATAGAACCAACACCAGAAGATTCTTTCAACTCACAGCAATATAGCAATAGAACGTAAGTAAAGATAATATAAAATGAGCAATAAAGATCAAAATAAGACAGGCTCTAAAGGCGATAAAAATAAACATGCAACACCTACAAACGAGGGTGCTGGCGTGCCTAGAATTTGTTCATTCGCATCCAAGCAACCTAACGACATGACAGACGAAGTAACTTGTACAGCCAAGAATAAGGAAAAAGCTCTATCGATAGGTGATGAAGACGCAATCAAACCACCAAAGTGTCCTCAAAAAGAGGGCTCATGCAGCAATGTCAGCCAACCTGAAAAGAAAGAAGTAAAAAAAAAAGAATATAAATGCAAGCCAACGTTAGACAAGGAAAATCCATGTGGACCAAAGAAAGAAGATTATTAGACTGAAGAACGAAAAAAATTTAACATGATGTAAAGAAAACCCACCATTAGATAAATTATCATAGTAAAATTCTAGGTGTAATCTTTGTAGAAATACTTACAATATACCTACAGTTTATTGGGTTTTTTGGTATGAAAAGTATGTAATTCCTTCATTACCCTTCGTTTTAATTAAGTATCAGTGGGTTTACCTACACTAAATATTACTGAGTAAGCAGACAAGCGGCTCACCTGATCGTAAGTGGTTACCGTAGCCTATGGATGCTTGAAAACCCGCGTGGCCCTTTTTGAAGAACCCCATACTATATCTATACCAAATTTTTTTGTACCCAGTGAATTGGGACTAGAAAAAGACCAACAAGACTATGTACCATCAGCAAAAGTTCTGCCTTACCACCTTAAGGGTGCATTTTCTGTGAACCGACTAGCCGTTAATTTTTGAACACCAATAGAAGCAAATTATTTCGGGTGTAAAAGTTATGAAAACAATGGGCCGTCATAAAAATAAATAGATGTTTAGGTCTCTGGTTGGTCAAAATAAGAAGACAAAAGAAAAAGGCGGGGTCAGGTAGCTAACTGCTTGCAAGCGAAACAGTTTCAAAAGTGGTAAGGCGGAAATTTTGCCGATAGTACAATCCAATTATAACCTTTTATGATCCGTACTCTTTGTTGTTATTCTCAAAGAAATAGCATAAACTTCTTGCCGTAGCTTTATCTCTGGTTTGTTGCTCTTTTCCACCTTTCTCAAAGAGTATTATTTTCTTTTCTTGTCACTTTAGACAGATATCAAACAACAATATGGCACAAATCGTAAAGAAATAGAAATATCTCAAAAAATAAAACTATGTAAAAAAATTATTGGTGTCTAAAATGCTGTCATACAAAACAATAAATTAATTGGAAAAGCCAACAACTAAATAACGTAAAGTAAGCCAACAATAACATAACAATGAAAAAACGCGAAGATTCCAAAAAGAAGGAATGTGAACCAGTAGAAAAGTAAATACGTAATATTAGTTTAGTGTTGAGTATATAAGGCTAGTTGATAACTAACATGCATATAACAGATATTAATTTAAAATAAGGAAGTTAGTTTGAAAATGTGTTTGGTAATCTGAGGCGACCTATTGAAGACATCATAGTAGTAGACTCAAAAGTAGTCATTGCTCATTGTGCATAGCTCTTATTTACAGGGGTTATTAGGTTTGATCTCCACCGGGGTGTATAAACATGTAATTAGCATAAATGTTTTTTCTGGGTCGGGAGTTAGGTTTGGTTCTATCACTGAAGTTACAAGTCATGTGTTCCCGATATGATGTTATTATAGTGGACTGTATGTTAAGGGCTCGGCTGATGGTATGCCGATGGTGGTGGTAATAAAAGGCCGGGGTTACCATTACACAGCAAGGTTCCGGTCAGGTAGGCTCGGGCAGAGCGACGGCGTTACTATCGCTCGTGGAGCGCGGAAGGCAAGTGAGCACACACAGTTAATTTTTTTTTTTTTTTTTTTTTTTTTTCGAATGGACTAAATGCTGGTGGTCTGGAGCGTCCACAAATATATATAGTAAAGCCGTCTCCCCCGCTCCCAGGCGTACGCGGCGGGAAGCCCCTTAGATCTTTATTAACAAAATAATACTATCCGTAAATATACTTTGTACAATTGTTTCCTACAATTCTTACTCATTCAAACTAATGCTTTTACAATCATAAGCAGTTTAGTCGGCGCGATTACAGAGGTTGGTTTACGACGTACGGCTTGCCTTGTTAACAATATCCGTGGAACCCAGAGCGTTCCTTTGTCCGTCATAGCGATCCGTCATAAACCTTTGCACGTGTATATCTGTTCTTCGAAGTACATCGTATCTACCTACATTCTTTGTCTAACTTTCCTGCCTTTGTAGGTAGGTGTTCTGTCCCTTACAAAGATTTAACTACCTAGCTAGGTGAGGCATACAAGTTCCTGGCCTGACTTAGCTTTTCAACTCTACTAAAGGGATCTCTACCTACCTACTTAGTCTCTCAGTAAAACACTAGACAATGGAATCGTATAATTTAGCTTATCCTATCTGACCGATAATTATTCTACATGCTTAGGGCTACTAGGTACTCTTATCTCTAACTTATATCCATTCTGTCGTGCACATTCTCCCGCCGTCGCGCTCTCGCGATCAACCGGTAGCACGACAGCTTTTTCCGTGTTACGCCGTAGTACGTGTCCGGCGCTTGTGATGACGTCCACCACCCGGGTCTCGCCGTCTCGCCGTGGATCCAGTATCGCAATCCGTCTCCATGGCCACGCATTGCTGGGTAGGTTCTCCTCGCAGACAATGACGAAGTCGCCGACCTTCGGCGCGTCGCCAGCAGTATGAGGCTCCCGCCGGTGCTGCAAGGCGGGTAAGTACTCGCGCAGCCACCGGTGCCAGAACTCGATTGCCAGCCGTCGTCGTGTGCGCCGCCAGTGTTGGCACGCCTACTCGTCGTCGTCGTTGAACACCCCTGATGCAGGAACGTGGTCGATGTCCTTCAGTCAGTTGGTTGGGACTGAAGGCCTCTGGATCGTTGGGAGTCACGCCCACATGACTGTGTGAGCGTGAGTTCGCCATGGCTTCTACCTTAGCCAGTAGGGCGCCGAAGGTGTCTTCTATCGGGGTCCTCCCATGAAGCGTCGTTACGGGCGCCTTTTTGTCAGGGCGCACCATACGCTCCAAAGCACCACCTACAGCCGGCGCCACTAGTGGGATGTACCGCCACTTGACTAGGCGGACATTGCCTTCCTTTTCTGTTGCCACAACATTCGTTGTCTGTAGCTCGCGATCGGCAGCTTCGAAGCATGTGGTACTGTCGGTCGACGTCTCTTGCAGGCAGCCGCGCCGCACTGTGTAGCGGCGTGGCACGATAGCGGAGTCGCTCCCGCCGATGGAAACCGTAGGATCCTCGGAGTGAGCCGTGACTACGCTAATCATCGGTTCGTCGTTCGGTGCCCTGCCATGTAGCTTCAAGCAAGCCCGTCGATGTACAAGGTCCACCTTCCTGTTGACTTTCTCAGCTTGTTCTATGGACACAAAACTAGTTAGGTGACAATCCATAAAATTATACCTCTCGAATGCTGCGGCCTCTTCAGGGTCATTTTGGTTGATGTCTCGTGCATTCTCGTTCGTCGTGACGAGAGCCGTGCATGGTGATGATGAAGCCCCCAATGTGACGGTTGTCACACGGTACTCTTCGGGCGCCTCTTTCTCTCCTTTGTCACCATGCCGCATGAATCTCAAACCATTCCTGCCCTGGGATAAAGCTCTTACCTGCATAAACATTTCTTTTATGCCAGTTGACATCAATGCGTATTGTCCAAAACGCATTACCACACCCGGTAGTGATCGTAACAAGTCTGGCCCTGTAGATGATGTATCAGTCAGACTTATTCCGGCTGACTTTACCGCGGTGTTGTGAACCATCCTTATCTTCGGTTTTCCTAGGTTCATAATAGCAAAATGAGACCAACGCCATGTCTTTCTGTTAGTGGGAGGTGACTCAGCGCGCTCCGCGATATCCGAAATAAGCAGGCTATTAACTCGTTCACTGTACTTAGCTTTCTGTTTGCTTTCTCGGTCGAGCTTGCGTTCTGAGTGCAATAACCTTTTCAGTGCATCGCCGTGCAGAGCCGCGTGGTCATTTCGCCGCTGAGGTTCGGTCTTGAATCGTCCATGAGGCATCCACCGGCCTTTTCCATCTAACGGCCGGACGGCCCTTTGTTCGGAGTGACTCACCGATGTTATCTCCTGTATCGCTAGCGACTCTAACCTGACAAAATACTTCATGTTTTCCTCGAAGTCGTCTATTTGTTGCACCGCCGCTATCGCCGATACATATTCACAAAAGGCTTTATCGTCGGATGCGGCCTCTGTGTCTCTGTCATTGTTTGGTACCTGATATATGTGCGTGAGTGAGGAGACGGCTTGTTCGCTCCGTCCTTGTCTTACCTCATTTGCGCACACTCGTTTTACCTTTTTCTTGGCCGACTGACCCTCGGCATTGTTCTTAGATGTTGCCTCAGGTAATGTGTACGCTCCGCGTTTATCCGCTTCTTTGTTTAGAAAGGCGGAGATCTTTCTCAGCTCTGGAACGTCGTCTTGACTCTTGATCGCTGCATAGTCATACCATTTCTTGCTCAGAATGGCTGGTAGCTTATCTACAATACATCTTACCATTTCCCGACTATGCAGGTACTCCTCATGCCCCAGAGTTTCAACGGTAGTCACTGCATTGGCCACTCGTCCAGCGAAGACGCATAGTTCTCTCGCGCCATCGCTTACCTTGGGTAGATGGCGTAGCTTTTCTATCTCAACTATCATCATCGCCTCCGCTCGCCCGAACCGTCTCTCGAGAGCCTCCATGACGGCTCTAAGTTCGGGTTGACTCACCAACAGACTGTTTACAGCCTCGTACACATCACCCATGAGGTTTTCTTGTACGAGCGCTACATTCTCTGACTTCGGGAAAACCGACTCACTGTCTCTAAATGCTGCTGTAAATGCTGACCCACTTACCTGCCCATCGTAGACGGGAAGTTCTTGTAGGTCCCTCAGCGGGTCCCTCTTCGTGGCGATCTGCGATAGCACCTCTGCTGACTCCTCTGAGCCGACGACAGACCTCTGCACGGGGGGCGGCTCGACCACCGGTCCGGGTCGATTCACGACACGGTCCTCCCGCACTCCTTGGTCCTCCTTGGCAGCAGGCGCCTTCTTAGGGATACCCACACGGTCAGCAGGTAGCAACGGCCGGTCCTCTGGCCGTCGCTGCAGCCATATGCGAACGGGGGCGAGCTCTGTCTGCACTCCTCCGTCCTTTTCTCTAGAGTCCTCTTCTTCAGCTCGCTGGAGAGTGATCTCAGCGAGCGCTGTGGCTGCTTGCGCTCTCGCTAGTTGCTCACGAGCTGCCCACACTTTCTTACATTTCTTCGACCTATGGGAATGTGACTGCGTGTGCGTAGGCCTATGTCCGGCTTGCACAACTCCGTCAGCAGTCACCTCCGTAGTTGCTGACTTCAACAGAACCGATTCATTGTCTCTAAATGCTGCTTTAAATGCTGACCCACTCACCTGCCCATCGAAGACGGGAAGTTCTTGTAGGTCCCTCAGCGGGTCCCTCTTCGTGACGATCTGCGATAGCGCCTCTGCCAGCTCCTCTGAGCCGACGACAGACCTCTGCGCGGGGGGCGGCTCGACCACCCGTCCGGGTCGATACACGACACGGTCCACCCGCACTCCTTGGTCCTCCTTGGCAGCAGGCGCCTCCTTAGGGATACCCACATGGCCGGCAGGTAGCAACGGCCGATCCTCTGGCCATCGCTGCAGCCATCTCGAAATCTGAACGGAGGCGAGCTCTGTCCGCACTCCTCCGTCCCTTTCCCTGAAGTCTTCCTCTTCCGCTCGCTGGAGAGTAATCTCAGCGAGCGCTGTAGTTGCTTGCACTCTTGCCAGTTGTTCACGAGCTGCCAGCACTTTCTTAGATTTCTTCGACCTATGGGAATGTGACTGCGTGTGCGTAAGCCTATGTCTGGCTTGCACAATTCCGTCAGCAGTCACCTCCGTAATCGCTGACTCGGAGAGCATCGACTCGCTGTCTCTAAATGCTGCTTTGAATGCTGACCACCCACTCACCTGCTCATCGTAGACGGGAAGTTCTTGTAGGTCCCTCGGTGGGTCCCTCTTCGTCGCGATCTGCGATAGCACCTCTGCTGGCTCCTCTGAGCCGACGACAGACCTCTGCACGGGGGGCGGCTCGGCCACCCGACCGGGTCGATTCGCGACACGGTCCTCCCGCACTCCTTGGTCCTCCTTGGCAGCAGGCGCCTCCTTAGGGATACCCACATGGCCGGCAGGTAGCAACGGCCGATCCTCTGGCCATCGCTGCAGCCATCTCGAGATCTGAACGGAGGCGAGCTCTGTCCGCACTCCTCCGTCCCTTTCTCTGGAGTCTTCTTCCTCTGCTCGCTGGAGAGCAATCTCAGCAAGCGCTACGGCTGCTTGTGCTCTCGCCAGTTGCTCACGAGCCGCCCACTCTTTTGTAGAGTTCTTCGACCTATGGGAATGTAACTGCGTGTGCGTAGGCCTATGTCTGGCTTGCACAACTCCGTCAGCAGTCACCTCCGTAGCCACAGTCTCTATTCTTGTGGCGGCTCCCGTGCTTCCGCTTCCATTCGTGGTGATTTTGGCCGCGGTCCTGGTCACGCAAGCTTCTGCTCGCGCTCGCGCTTCATCGCGATCATGTTTGCTTCTAGTAACCGGCATTCTTGAATGGCTGCTTCAGTGGTCCGACTCGTTAGGACCACTGTTCCCAGTAGCTGCTTCAGAGATCCGGCAAGGACCAATGTTCCCGTAGCTGCTTCAGAGATCCGGCTTCGTAAGGACCAATGTTCCCGTAGCTGCTTCAGAGATCCGGCTTCGTAAGGACCAATGTTCCCGATATGATGTTATTATAGTGGACTGTATGTTAAGGGCTCGGCTGATGGTATGCCGATGGTGGTGGTAATAAAAGGCCGGGGTTACCATTACACAGCAAGGTTCCGGTCAGGTAGGCTCGGGCAGAGCGACGGCGTTACTATCGCTCGTGGAGCGCGGAAGGCAAGTGAGCACACACAGTTAATGGAGCGTCCACAAATATATATAGTAAAGCCGTCTCCCCCGCTCCCAGGCGTACGCGGCGGGAAGCCCCTTAGATCTTTATTAACAAAATAATACTATCCGTAAATATACTTTGTACAATTGTTTCCTACAATTCTTACTCATTCAAACTAATGCTTTTACAATCATAAGCAGTTTAGTCGGCGCGATTACAGAGGTTGGTTTACGACGTACGGCTTGCCTTGTTAACAATATCCGTGGAACCCAGAGCGTTCCTTTGTCCGTCATAGCGATCCGTCATAAACCTTTGCACGTGTATATCTGTTCTTCGAAGTACATCGTATCTACCTACATTCTTTGTCTAACTTTCCTGCCTTTGTAGGTAGGTGTTCTGTCCCTTACAAAGATTTAACTACCTAGCTAGGTGAGGCATACAAGTTCCTGGCCTGACTTAGCTTTTCAACTCTACTAAAGGGATCTCTACCTACCTACTTAGTCTCTCAGTAAAACACTAGACAATGGAATCGTATAATTTAGCTTATCCTATCTGACCGATAATTATTCTACATGCTTAGGGCTACTAGGTACTCTTATCTCTAACTTATATCCATTCTGTCGTGCACATCATGCTTAGTTTAAGCAATAGTGTCTCTACATTATATCAACGACCATCATTTGTCATTAAATTCATGTTTGTACCAAAGGCAAAAATCTAACTTCGTAGCAATGATGAGGTTAAAAGCCATGAAAGTATATTTAACCCAATTTCCTCTTTACTTAACAGAAAAGCCTGCTACAATTTAAAGAAGCACCCGTCAGCAACATGCACAAAGTACTATCCCAGAGAATGCCCAGATCTAGACAAGTATAAAAAGAAATGCCCTCCTCCCATAGAAGTGTGCAAAGATTTAACAATAAAAGACGAATGTAAAGTCAAACCGAAAAGACAAGCGGCATTAACGATAGAGGATGATGATATAGTGGTTATACCTAGAGGTAAGCCCCCAAGATGTCCAACCGAAGAAAACCCTTGCGCCAATGATAATAAACCTACACCAAAAGTATGTGAAGTTGTAGACGATCGATGTGGACGACAAGATGACGATGATTAATAAAAGATTTTAAATCTAAATTAACCACAATACATTTCTTTAACAAGCCCAAGAGTTTTAATAAAGTTTATATGAAATATTTGCTTGTTTTATTAAAAAAAATACTAAGTAATACTAGAACTAACAATACGAGCATGTTTGGTGACACAATTAGGCACTACAATACAGGCATAGAGGATATACTATATGAGGGTAGGTTTGACCGAGATAATAGGTTGTATAAGAATAATATAAGAATTTTTCCTAAAATAAAAATTACTTATTATGTACCTAACTTATTTGAAACCTATTAATTGAGATATGGCAGCGCTTCCGCTCTGACGTAGTTCCGGTGCTAATGGCTCTCCCTAGTCGTTTGACCATCCATTTCCGTTTGGCGCCACGTGCAGTCGTCGGGTGAGCAAGGCTCGACCGACCGAGCTTCAGTTAGGCTCAATTACCATGCAGCCCTTATTAGGTTTCAAATAAGTTAGGTACATAATAAGTAATTTTTATTTTAGGAAAAATTCTTATATTATGTAGCCTGTAACTTATTTGAAACCTATTAATTGAGACTTGTCTATTTTCGCATGGTGGCGCCATAAGGCCTACCTACCTACGGAAAAACATTCTTCTATGTAGGTAGAATGCCAACGGTGACATATAAAAATATCATTTGTATAGCATTAAATATTTTTATTTCAACAGTATTTACACAGTTTAATCATCAAAATAACACGTAAACAAAATATATTGCTATATAAATAAACATTTCAATCTAACAGATTATTATAACGGTCTAAAGTTATGATTAAGAGATGGTACATCAAGTTGTGGAGTTCTAACAGGACGCCTATAAAAACGAATCAATGTATTAGGCGTTAACCAGTTTCCTCTTGCCAATATATCTTCTAGGGGCATATCATTCGCCCAATTTACGGATGCTACCGCTGATCTGATTGAACCAGGTGAGTCTTGAATTCCAGCATCCACTAAAACTGTTTTTATCCAACCCGCAATTAGGGCCAACGCACATCTATCGACAAAACTGTTTTGTCGCGTACTTAGTGACGTGAAAATAAATTTTCTGTTATAACGAAAACAGCATATGATGAATGCTTCCTCGTCATATGCTGTTTTCGTTGTAACGAAACTCACATCAATTGACACGACAGTCTTTTCTTACGTTTTTTTATTAATAGGTTCGCAAACCAGCCGTTAAAACAATTTAATTAATTAATTAAATTGGCCGAGCGGCCTTCAAAAGCAAACATGCATGCATAAAATTATGTTTACCTATCTATTATAGCATTGTTTAGTACCTACCTATTAAACATTGCTTTATACGCATATACCTAGAGAATGAACTGTGCTTTTTTAATAAATAAGAATATAAAGTAATTATGTAGTGTACTTAATAATATTATTAAGTACTTAGGATGATTCTCATTAAATAAGCAAGTAACGAAAACAGCAAATAAAAAGAAGCATATCGTAACTAAAAAAGTTTTACTGAGAAGTTTCACATCAATAACTGTTCGACAAGACGTTTTGTCTTTGGTTTGCGTTCTCCCTTAGGGCCAACGCACATCTATCGACAAAACTGTTTTGTCGCGTACTTAGTGACGTGAAAATAAATTTTCTGTTATAACGAAAACAGCATATGATGAATGCTTCCTCGTCATATGCTGTTTTCGTTGTAACGAAATTCACATCAATTGACACGACGCATGCATAAAATTATGTTTACCTATCTATTATAGCATTGTTTAGTACCTACCTATTAAACATTGCTTTATACGCACATACCTAGAGAATGAACTGTGCTTTTTTAATAAATAAGAATATAGTGTAATTATGTAGTGTACTTAATAATATTATTAAGTACTTAGGATGATTCTCATTAAATAAGCAAGTAACGAAAACAGCAAATAAAAAGAAGCATATCGTAACTAAAAAAGTTTTACTGAGAAGTTTCACATCACTAACTGTTCGACAAGACTTTTTGTCTTTGTTTATGAGCGTTTCAACGGAGGGACCATAGTGGAATTTTAGGTTTCTGAGCACCTCAATATTTAGTAGAAGTTCTCAAACAATTGTAAAACTGAACCGGTAATTTGTAAAAGTTACGAATCAAAAGTTATAAGCATTTTAAAGTGGTCCCTCGGTTCCACACATGCAATGCTGGGTTCCAAGGATCTAATCAGTATTCACATCTTCTTTCACTGTCTATATTTAGTAGAAGATTTGTAAAAAAAACCTACTTAATTTCAGCCCTTCTTCTTCTTGCAGAGAGACGAAAACACGATAACAAAGTGGTCCCTCAGTTCTACATTGACGAAAATGTTTTTGCGGTTTTACAAAAAAACTAACTGGAATTTTATGTTTCTGAATCAGTCAATATTTAGTAGAAGTGCTCATACAATTTGTAAAATCAATCAGTAATTTGTAAAACTTACCAATCAAAAGTTATAAGCATTTTAATGTGGACTTTCGGTTGAACACTTTCCAAAACGCAAAAGTAACTTTACAAAAAAACTATAAAACTTAGAGACGTGTAATATAGCTTATCATTTAGTAAAAATTTTTACTAAATATCTACATACAGCAATGAACAATAGACAGAGCCATTATCGAAATATAGCAATTTTAGTTTCCGGCATAGAGATGCAGCCGCGGGGTGACCACACGGCTTAAATTTTCGGGACAGGGAACAGCATGACAGCCGCGCGACGCGACGATTCCACTCTCTGCTGATGCGGGTGTGACTCAATGAAGTCAGCGTTGGTACTCTAAGTACCTATTCATCCATTGTATTTTCAATAGGTGAGTAAAAAAAGTCCGATGATTGTCAAATAAATATAAGATCATACGAAAACGGAACGTCAGCGGAAAATCAATACTATTTATACTTAGGTGCTTACCTATCACACTACTCAAACAACTTCGAGAGGGCTTTCGCTGCCCAGTTCAACAATAGAATCTACAAGGTGCTTACCTAAAAAGAACAATCGCTAGGAAAACTTCAATAACCACTATCCCACTTACTATTATAAATGTCAAAGTTTGGATGTTTGTGTTTCAATCACGTCAAAACCACTGAACCAACTTGAATGAAACTTGGCATATATTTAGTTCTTAACCTGGATTGACATATAGGCTACTTTTTATCCCGAATAATTAACAGGATCTACAGGATAAAATGAACGAAAAGGATTAGCAGCGCCAATTGGCAAGAGGATTTCATTGTCATGTCATGTCACGTCAGTTTGACAGGGCGTAGTACTACCTCTTTGGTCTAACAACTAGCGTTTGACATTCCAGTAGGTACGAGTTCGGTGTAATGAGGTGTAATGTCAAGTTTCTCAAAGAAGTATCCGCTCGGTACACACACAGATAATATAATGTACACGGAAACTATAGACGCGTACGAAGTCGCGGGTAACTGCTAGTATATTAAGGCTACGAACTATAATATAATAATATATGCCAAGTTCCATCCAAGTTGGTTCGTAGTTTTGACGTGATTGAAACACAAACATCCAAACATCTAAACTTTAGCATTTATAATATTACTAGCAGTTACCCGCGACTTCGTCCACAAAAAAAAAAAAAAAAGTAGCCGATGTGTTTGATCCAGGTTACGAACTATAATATATTCCAAGTTTCATCCAAATCGGACCAGTAAGTAGTAACAGCGTGATTGAAACACATACATCCAAACTTTGACATTTATAATAGTAGTGGGATAGTGGTTATTGAAGTTTTCCTAGCGATTGTTCTTTTTAGGTAAGCACCTTGTAGATTCTATTGTTGAACTGGGCAGCGAAAGCCCTCTCGAAGTTGTTTGAGTAGTGTGATAGGTAAGCACCTAAGTATAAATAGTATTGATTTTCCGCTGACGTTCCGTTTTCGTATGATCTTATATTTATTTGACAATCATCGGATTTTTTTTACTCACCTATTGAAAATACAATGGATGAATAGGTACTTAGAGTACCAACGCTGACTTCATTGAGTCACACCCGCATCAGCAGAGAGTGGAATCGTCGCGTCGCGCGGCTGTCATGCTGTTCCCTGTCCCGAAAATTTAAGCCGTGTGGTCACCCCGCGGCTGCATCTCTATGCCGGAAACTAAAATTGCTATATTTCGATAATGGCTCTGTCTATTGTTCATTGCTGTATGTAGATATTTAGTAAAAATTTTTACTAAATGATAAGCTATATTACACGTCTCTAAGTTTTATAGTTTTTTTGTAAAGTTACTTTTGCGTTTTGGAAAGTGTTCAACCGAAAGTCCACATTAAAATGCTTATAACTTTTGATTGGTAAGTTTTACAAATTACTGATTGATTTTACAAATTGTATGAGCACTTCTACTAAATATTGACTGATTCAGAAACTTAAAATTCCAGTTAGTTTTTTTGTAAAACCGCAAAAACATTTTCGTCAATGTAGAACTGAGGGACCACTTTGTTATCGTGTTTTCGTCTCTCTGCAAGAAGAAGAAGGGCTGAAATTAAGTAGTTTTTATTTACAAATCTTCTACTAAATATAGACAGTGAAAGAAGATGTGAATACTGATTAGATCCTTGGAACCCAGCATTGCATGTGTGGAACCGAGGGACCACTTTAAAATGCTTATAACTTTTGATTCGTAACTTTTACAAATTACCGGTTCAGTTTTACAATTGTTTGAGAACTTCTACTAAATATTGAGGTGCTCAGAAACCTAAAATTCCACTATGGTCCTTCCAGTGAAACGCTCATCCTTGTTTTGCGTTCTCCCTAAGGGGCAACGCACATCTATCGACAAAATTGACGTGAAAATAAATTTTCTGTTATAACGAAAACAGCATATGCTGAATGCTTCCTCGTCATATGCTGTTTTCGTTGTAACGAAACTCACATCAATTGACACGACAGACTTTTCTTAAGTATGTTTACCTATCTATTATAGCATTGTTTAATACCTACCTATTAAACATTGCTTTATACGCACATACCTAGAGAATAAACTGTGTTTTTTAATAAATAAGAATATAGAGTAATTATGTAGTGTACTTAATAATATTATTAAGTACTTAGGATGATTCTCATTAAATAAGCAAGTAACGAAAACAGCAAATAAAAAGAAGCATATTGTAACTAAAAAAGTTTTACTGAATGTTTCACATCACTAACTGTTCGACAAGACGTTTTGTCTTTGGTTTGCGTTCTCCCTTATGGTCCGGCTTGCGGATTTCGGTTCACCTCTTGTTGTCACAAACAGATTGCTTATATTGTTCCCTTGTAAACGTCTTGACTTGGACACCTCTAAAAGCTTCTTGATCCAAAAGACAGGGTCAGTCTTCTGATTATCTCCTGCTATGAACTGCCAACCGGATTGTCTATGATTTATTGAATCAGTTTTTGAACCGTATAGAGGCCAAAATGTAATAGTTTTCTTCAATTATACAATCACCTTCTTTTACAGATAGGAGCGTCAGATCGTGGACTCGTCGGCCCGATGCTAACAGAAGCAACGTTGCGCATCGCCTGGAAACATCAAACAAACTGTGGTTGTCAGATTCAGATTGCGCAAACCATTGCACAACTACTTGCGGATTCCTTACTGGGAGCTTAGGCTTGGTGCTGTGTGCAGATTTATTTGCTATACCTTTTAGGGTTTGGCGAACCAACACATGGGAGCTGAGTTTTGCTTCTGAATCTGGCTGACAAAAAGAAGACAGGACCGACTTATGTACCAAAATAGTTTTGTAGCATAATTTTTCAACATTGTGCAAATAAATGAGGTATTTTGACAAACCATGACCACCAGGGTTTTTATTATCTATTCCTGAATTTTCACACCATTTCAGCCAGCGCGTCCAAGCGTGTCTGTAAGTTTTCAGAGTACTAGGCCTCCAGCTAGACTCAATTATACTGACCTCCGAGGGTGACCAATTCTTCAATAGGTCATTCCACCCTGACATCTCCATGCCTCCAATATTAGGTCGTCTACTCGTGCCGGAGGTTGATTGGTCCTCGTGTCGATCAGGACTGATTGCAGATTCCAAATTGTGAATGGTGGGCCCACTGCACGCTTCTTTAGATCGACTCTCCAAAACACGCCGTTCCATTTCGGACAAATCACGATGAACATCCCGTGGGCTTGATTCAGTGACGCTAGGACCCTGTGCATCAGACAGGGGGGTGGAAACACCCACGCTAGTCTGTGTTTCCATGCACGACTGAACGCGTCGTGGCAAAGTGCACTTCGATCTTTCAAATCCAGCGTCACGTACCTGGGTACCACATGAGCTCGTTCTGATGCCATCAGGTCCACCTCGGGTGTCCCCCATTTGTTGAATATCAGCTGACATGCCCGAGGTAACAGGTGCCATTCTGCTAACATTTTGTATCTTGACAGACTGTCCGCTATCCCATTCAGCGGACCTGGCAGGTAACTGGTTACAAGTTTGACGTTGTAAGTCTCTAAAAGCAGGTAAATTAATCGGGTTAGCTGCAACAGATTTACTGACCGTGTTCCTCCTTGTTTGCGTAAGTATGATAGAGCTGTCCGATTGTCGCTCTGAATCAATATTGTTCGGTTGAGATAATTTGTGGTTCTGCTGCCGTGACTTAACGCCTTGTAAATCGCTAGTAACTCTTTTAAATTTGCGTGATAACAGAGTTCCTCTGGCATCCATGGTCCTTGAATGTGATCGCCGTTGACATACGCCCCCCAACCGACTCCGG
The DNA here is from genome assembly GCA_947859175.1 of Gandaritis pyraliata. NCBI lineage: Eukaryota > Metazoa > Arthropoda > Insecta > Lepidoptera > Geometridae > Gandaritis > Gandaritis pyraliata. Next base: position 5,940,221 of record OX401875.1, on the reverse strand, counting down.
AAGCATCCGTGACAATGTGGTAAGACACTGGAGCTATCCAGATTTCGCTTGAAGTTTGGGCGTTTTGCATCCACCAATTTAGGTCTTCTCTGGCACCCAGTGTTAGACGTACAGCTTTTGTCTGCTTCAGAGCTTGATGAAGACATGCTTGGAGATTTCGGTAGTGCAGCATTCCGTATTGAACCACGAAACTGGCAAACTGTAGGGTGCCCACAATCTTCTGTAGATCCAGCAAGGTCGACGTTTTTGACTCTTGAGTTTGAATTAAACGCGTGGACAGATCTGAAATCTTTTTCTGGGGCAGAGATTTTCTGTTTGAGCGCGTATTCCAAAGGATTCCCAGAAATTCGATTTCTTGAGATGGCACCTTGGACAACTTCTTCTTGTTTATTATCCACCCTAGATCGGTGAGCAGTTTGGTGGCTTCTATCATGTGTTCCCTGAGAGTGTTGGGACACTGATTCACCAGGAGGTAGTCGTCCAGGTACACTAAAACTCTTATACCTTTTTCTCGGAGCTTCTGAGCAACCCAGTTGGATAGGGTAGCGAATGTTCTTGGGGCGGTCGCGATCCCGAACGGCATGCAGGTCATTTGGTAAGTTATGTCGTTGAAAATGAACCTGAGAAAACGGCGATGTGGTTCTGCTATCGGTATATGGAAATATGCTTGATGCAGATCTATTTTCATCATAAAATCGCGGGATTGTAGGAAGTGAGGCACCTTCTGCATGCTTATCAACCGGAACTTTCTTGGCTTGAGGTAAAAGTTTAGAGCCTTGAGATTCAAAACCGGTCTTTGTGATCCATCCGATTTTTTTACGGGAAACATCATCGACAAAAAACCTGGATTGTCTTGTGCCTTCTCGATTACAGATTCTTCCAGCATCTGATTTATTTCGGCTTCCAAGGCAGGCGTTGTTGCTAACTGGCGTTGGTTTTGGTATGCTCGCCGCAATGGTGGTTTTTTTACAAAGGGTATTCGGTAACCCTGAATAATTTTTAAAATGTGGGTCGGAGCCCCCTGTAATTGCCAGTTGTGCAGGTATAGGCGTAAACGACCGGCTTGGAATGCCACGGCATAGTCATTGTCTCCTGCGATCTCGCTGATGATCATCTCTCTGCTTTCTGTAAGACTTGTTCTTCGCAGCAGAGTAGGCTGGTTTCCCGGCCAGGGATTTGCCCTTTCCTGAAGTAGATGGTTGTTGGGATCTATTCCGGTCATATCCACGAAACGACGCCGCGGGGCCGGTTGGCCGCCTTGGCGCGGCCTGAGTGCCCTCGGCAGGCAGATACGGCCGATGATTTCCTTGCATAATCTGGTTACCCTCGGCAGGTGAAAACGGTTTGCGAAAAACTTGCGAACCACCGCCTAGTTTAGACACAGTCTCGCTGAGCTCTTTTGGTTGAAACAAGTACTCACAACTTGGGGGTATTCGGCGTAGAATTGTTTTATTGTATTTGTCTTTGACGGCAGACAATGCACTGTCCCGTCGATGCTCAATTATGTTCGCTCGTCGACCACACACAACCTGTAAAATGTCTTTGGACACATTTGTGTAAGGACACGTATTAGAAAATAAATCATGGACCTTTGCTGAAAGAGAAGCATGTGTCAGGGTAGTCTGGCTATCGCCACTCCATTCCAGCAAACCCTTTAGTGCCGTTTGTAAGGCTTCTTTCTGTGCTATAACCATGTTTGTTAATGCTCCGAAAGTCTGATCCAACTATCTTAAATGGCTAAACTTCGATTCAAAGGCTAGCAGCTCGTCATTCATGCTCAAATTCGTAAAGGCGGGGGTAGATACATATTTCTTTTGAGTCTCCGTGTATCGAACATTATTCCATTCAGAACTATCGAAATGTTGAATTTTCCGCACATAATTTAGCTTAGAATCCGGTGTACGCTTAACAGATTCAGATGCAATCGTATCATCGTCCCATTCAAAAGTTCTATCAGCTGGTTTAACAAGCAAGGAATAAACCGATGCATCATCATCAATACGACCTTGAACGGTTTCATCAGCAATTTCTACTGGTCTGGGAACATCACGGAAATTTCTCGTGAGAAGGTATTTTAACTCGCTAACTTGCTTTTGTAGATAGTCGAATCTGGAATCCGAGATATCGCCTGCTGCGCGTTTTGGCGACGGCGGGTAGGTATCTTCATCGTCGCCTTCATCATCGCTGCTGCTGCTGTACACACGCCGTGGTCGTTTATAGTTGATTCTCCTTTCCTTATTCGCCGCCGATTCCACTATAGGAGAGCCTTTACCCTCATTTTTATCACTCATTTTGTTTTGAGTTGCTTAATTTCTACTGTAAGAGAAAAAAAGAGATTAATTTCACTGTTCATAAAATGAAAATCGAAAATAAAATAAAGTAGAAATATTTTAAATATTACGAACGACTTCGTCGTTATTGCACCCAACTAGTCGCAACGAAAAACAAACGCCAACTGAAGCTCGGTCGGTCGAGCCTTGCTCACCCGACGACTGCACGTGGCGCCAAACGGAAATGGATGGTCAAACGACTAGGGAGAGCCATTAGCACCGGAACTACGTCAGAGCGGAAGCGCTGCCATATCTCAATTAATAGGTTTCAAATAAGTTACAGGCTACATAATATTCTATTTTCAACAGACATTAGATAGGTACCAGAGTATTTTTCTCCTTTATTTCTTCATCAGGGTTTTGTATTTGTGGGCGCCAGATAAGACTACATCACAGAGCTATTCTAATTCATTCAGAAACCGGCCTTGGACTGATAACGGAAAAGACTTTTCGAATGAGCCAGAATAGGATCGCAATAGATAAAACAGATAGTGTAGATATGCACCTATGTATACTTCTTTCTCCTTGACGTTACTGGCCTTTTACCTGCTAAACTATTTAGCATTACTTCAACGTCAAAATGACAAAGTTTAATGAGATTTTCGATTTTTCTAAATAAACTGTAAAAAACACAAAAAAATAATTAAACGAATTATATCTTCAAAATGTAAAATTATTAAGTGAGCTATTTACCTACACCAATTTGCCCAATTGGTAGTTATATTATGCATCCTGAAAAACTGGGGATTTCTGCTTGTGATTTGGAATCTTTGCAACAAGATCAAATTACACAAACAAGTTCTGCGTCTATTGATAAAATATTTAAACCACCCAGCTGTAGCTCTAGACCCCCTCTTCCTAGAGACATCAGTAAATCGGACAAAGGATCTATCACAGTTTTTGAATTTTGTCAAATTATACAGGACCCTGAAAGCCCACAAGACGTAACACTCATCAAAGAAACAGTCACTGAAGAAAGCAAGCCTCATCATTCGACCGACCAGGGTAACAAGTCTACGACCTCAATAGAGGAATTCACAGCCAACAGGTACAAATACTGTAGGGAAGTTATCAAACCCTATCTGAAAAATTCAGTAGATTGTCCTGAATCGGAAGAAGAATTGCTTAAAAACGCACTTGATTCAGTAAGTGAAGATTTTCCTGATTACCAACCTTGTTTTGAGATTTACGACGGTGAACAAGATAGATCCGAAAAATCAACCGGACAAAGTTCTAGGAGAAGTAGTATCAGTAAAGCAGACGCCAGCACTAGCACCTCTTGTTCAAGTACATCACGTAATTCAACCATGGAAGAGAATAATAAGAAAACAAAATGTGTTTCGAAAACTAAATCGACTGAACGAGTCGCACCTCATTGCCCGATTCCAGTTGAACAATGCAAAGAGCCAGCAGCATGCGACGATCCTCCACCACCAAAATGTCCCAAGAAAAAATGTCCTCAGTGTCCTCCGAAGCCAAGCACAATAGTTCTTTGTGACAGTTGTGATAAAGAACCCGCAATAGGCGTCAAGTGCAGAAATCCATCTTACTATCTAACCGAAAGATGCAAAGACACCGATTCCATACCGCACATACCGCCGGAGCCTGAAGATTCTATCATTGATAAAAATAAAAAAACAATATCAACAATAAAAGTTGCTATGGAAGATTTTGTTGGAAAAGTTTACAAAACCACTAAAGATGCAGTAACTTTGATAACTACCGAAAGTGCAAAACAAATTGATAAAGTGAAATTGAATAAATCAGAGTCTAGTAATACAGATGGACCTAAGAAATGCAGCGATACCAAAGGTTCAGAAACGCTGACGAGTTTTAATTTCTTTCGTAAAGTTGATAGTACAGATACGCAAGAAATAGGTACAAAGCCAGAGCTGCCTAGTATTGCAGACGTGATTGGTAATATCATTTCTAAAGTTGACTCTACTTTATCTACACTGAGTGACCGCTTAAGTTTAGATAGTCTGCCTGAGGCCCTCAAGCGTTCTAGCTTTAATGACACTAGTTCTACCTACGACAACCCTGTACCTCCTAAAGAAGTTTCCAATATATTGATACCAACTCCGACATCAGTTCCGGTTCCAGTCCCGGTTCCAACTTCAAATAGCGTATTCGCTACTATCAAAGACAAGATCGTCGCAATGTTTCGTGATGAGGAACCTAAACCAACGGAATGTGATTCGCGATCTTCAACAAATTCATCTTCAAGTTCATTAACAGACACTCCAAAAAATGAAGAATCCGAGGATTTGATAGATAAAGTGATTGAGTAATAAATTCTGATAATTCAATAACAACGAATAAAGGTTTTTAGACACTTTTAATTGCATTTTTTAATAAGGAACCATTAACCTCAAATTAAGATGGTAAGTAGACTGATATTAAAAGGTATTACGAAGTAAAAATATTTATATCAACTCCCAAAATATACCTTATATGGTTCCATCAGAGATAAAATAAAGAGTCGGTACGTTCATCATCTTCATATCAGCTTGTAAATAATAACTGCATAGGCCTCTTTCATAAACTTCTAGAAAGAACGATTATGGGCCTTCTCGATCCATCGATCGACTTTTAACAACGTCCATCTAGTGGCTCGCCGTCCTCATCTCTTATGTTTGATGAAACATAATATAAGATATGTTATGTTATGTTTGATGTTTATGTTTTTCAGTTTGATGAAACTCGTTAGTAGGTACTAGGTAAGTGGCATAGCAGTATGCACCTACTTTCTTCGTCTATTTCATTTGGCACTGACATCTTATTTGATTGTCAAAATTGTAAAGTTATTAAACCAGAAAAACATTTTACACAAACAAAAATCCAAAAATTGTGCAGAAGCCATGTAAAATTCACAAAACGCAAAATGTCTGATCAGCCTTGCAGTAACTGTAAGGAGAAAAACAAGTGTCTACCTTGCATAGTGAATCCTGCAATAATGCAAGAACTCCAGGATCCAAAGTCGCAGAACTCAGGGAGTTGCAACTGTTCCAAGAAGCCATGCTGCAAGACCGATGATCCTAAGAATTAAATACGTCTCTCCAACTCAAAGGTATCTACACAAAAGTTTGGAAATTGGTGTAAGGGATGTTACTATACTTTATAACCCAAGTGACTTATAACAGGGAGTTATTAGTGCCTCAAAGGCACATTGTTTGAAGAGTGTCTAACCTCAGACAGGTAGGTACCTACTTAACAGGTGACTCAAATCGAATTTAGGCTGAATTGAACCAACCCCGAGTCTATTCGTCGAATAAAATGATATCCGTCTCTACCTAAAGCTTGTCAAAAACAAAGACGGAAATATTTGAATCCAAATCTAAGGAATAACCGTTATTCGGAGTTGGTCAAATCCATCCTTAGATTAATAATGAAGTCGGAAAAATAAATAGATTTTTAATGTAAAATGACTGCACTATCGAATTAGAACTCCCTGTAAAGTGTAAGAATGACAATAAACACAATACAAATCCAATAGTAGATAGATTCATGAATTATTCAATTTTAAACTTACAGAAAAACAAAATGTCACTACCCAACACAAAAGTGGATCTCAAGTCATGCGCTAAAGTAGAAAAAGTTCACCCGTGCGATCCACCACTGCCTTGCGATCCGTACTTTGAGGAGATCGATTGCCCCACACCATACATTTGTCAAGAACGGCTGAAGAACCCGGCTTATCCAGGAGAGATTAGTTAGTTCATCTCTTAAAAACTCGGAGATTAGTCTGACGAATGCGAAGTGCCTTGTATGTACTTAGTTTACCCTGTAGTAGGAGCAAGTACCGGCAGGGTTTAATAGCGCTGACCTTGAATACCTATATAAATCTTATTCGCTGCACAAAGACCATTTCTCCTCCATTCAGCGCTATTATACCATCTCGGGTCCTATATCGGAAAGAAAGCTTGTTGCTCTGATCATCTGACATGCGTTATCGACTAAGCACAGCTCACTCAGTGATATCTTTTCCTTCCCTGCTGTGGGTCGTGGGTTCGATCCCCACCTTCGATGTTGATCGAAGATCCCCACCAAGAACAAACATTTGTGCGTGGCAAACATAGATTATTTTTATTTATTTATTATTAATTCCAAAGATTACACATATTAATTTTTAGTGCCTTAAAGCCTTGACTAGACTAGGTTCACTAGGTTCTCGTTGGTATAATCAGAATCAACCGAACGAGCTGTTTGCTTTATTTAAAAAAAAAGTAGCTTGGAACTAGAGAGCGTTGTGTGAAATATCCATTTAATTTTAATCCTCATGTTGTCCTTGTCCCAAAGAAGGTGATTGTTAAAAGCGCTAGATTCTTTTTGCACTATTGGCAGTGCTGAGTTACAAAAATTGTCTAAAAAGAGTAGATAAGTTGGTTCCTAACACCACAGATAATCCGGCAGCTAATTATTGGGTTTGTTTCAGCTACATGCCGCTCCGGTGCATTTATGCACGTAAAAGCCTGCAAGAAAGTAGAGCCGCCCCACGTCTGTGACCCTCTGAAGCCCTGCAGTGAAATAGTAGTCAAGGAGCATCCTAAGAGACCTGCATGTAAGGAACCACCCTTGTGCATCGAAAGGATCAAGAACCCTGAGGGAAAGATAAAGGTAGAACCGTGTGATCCTAAAAAATAAATTTTTAGTTCGAAAATTTGGATTTTATTTATACTATCCTACGTAATGCTATAGAAGTCTCTGATACTAGATGACTTCAGCGAAAGAGCAATATAAAGTTAAATACCTACTATTGAATTTGGTGACAATTGTATACCTACGCATCGACTGAACCACGGAACATTGCTAGAGCGCAGCTCTAGCAAGATGGACTGACCAGCTGAAGGAAAGTAGATCCAGGTTCTACGACGTGATTAAAATGACTACAAACAGGAAGCGATGGAGACAAACTGTCCACTCCATGACAACATAGACTCCAGTGATCAGGATCTTCAGACATGAAGTTGCGACCGCAGAGGAGGAACTTCAGAGTCAGAGATGCGCGAGTAGGTAGGTATTGAAGTCTTGTGGCCATTTGTATGAATATGTAGCTAAAAACTCGATGGCGGTTAGTTTACACTCAAATGCACAACAATAACATTCAACGTAATATCAATAGACAAATACTTACTTATGGAAAAAAAAACTTAAAACCTTGAATAGTAGGTACATAGTTAAAATTGGCAGATATTTTGTGACTAGAGCCCAAATTGCCTATGTGCCTATGCCAGACACCACACCACTATAATCTAGATTTTTAATAAAACCTACATGATAAAATAGAACAAAAACTATTCTTGCAAGCTGAACGAATGTGAGAAGAAAACTAAGTAGGTATAAACATCAAAATACTAGACGGCCATCTGACACATCTGGATCACAACAGCAAAACATACTGTAATGGCTTCGGCCATAAAAAATTAAACAAACAGGTACCCATAATATGAACGTAAAAAAATGCACTGTAGAACTTATCCCTGAACCACCACCACCAGATCCTTGTACGCTACAACGTATCAGACAAAAAGAGAAAGCAGGAATAATAATCTGCCCGAAGCCTCCTATACAGCAACCACCACCCCCACCGCCTTGCCTTGCTCTCTGTTTCGAAAGAATCAAGAATCCACCCGTGCCCCCGGAACTACACTTCCCTATTGTCTGCGTCGTTGAAAGGGAAAAGACCGGAACAACTCGCTGTGACGATATCTTAGACGCTACTGCAGCACACCCTGATCTTCCCTGGCCTGGCTGTCCTCCACCACCCCTCCCACCACCTCCTCCAAAGCACGACCTCTGCGAAGAACAACGAAGACGAGACAAGAAACTGGAATGTCAAGAAAGAATGAGACGGTATCTAGAATAAAAATTTAAATCATGGACAAGATTACAAAAAATCCAGATAATGCCAAGCTCACTGACAGTCCTCGGACTTCCGTAGCAGACTCTCAAATAGAAAAGTACAGACTAGAGATTAGCAAAAAATCTGAATCAGATTTCATAAACACTAGGAAACTAACGATCCAATCTACAGTGAAACACGAGGCCCTAGAATCTAGTGAGATAGATAAACAGATATCAGATTTAGAAAGCCTTATAAGAAGACTGCAAGATGAAATCGTAGATATGAGTAATAGCGCCGAAAAGCCTTATGCATCCACCGAAGGCGATGACCCACCAGTAGAAATTAAAGATCGTCCAATCGAAAGCGAAGAAGAACCTCATGAATCTAAAGATGATGTAGATGACACCAATACAAAAGAAACAAATAGTCACGTGTATCCAATTGTAGTCAGAGATGTTGCTTTAAGCCTAAATGATCAGTCTCTAAAGTTTGCTGATCAAGTTTCAGATCTGGTGAACTATTCAGGTTCCTCTGAAGAAAATAATACAATGCCAGCCACATTATCATCTATAAGGAAAAATTTCGATATTCTTTCGATTAAAACAAATCCTAATGATGATTTAAGCGATGTTGAACTTAAGGCTGCACAAGATGACTATCACTTGCACAAGCTTATTGGTGAATTAAAAGATGAGATAAATGAGAAACTTGAATCCCTAAAGGACGTTTCTGACGGAGAACCTTTGAATAACTCTGAGGAAAATGTTAACATGTCACTTGGACCAAATTAATGGGTTAAATAAAAAATAGTACAACAAAAAATCCTGTCTATTTGTATGAATTTACACGCACTTTATGAGTTGGACGCCGTACACTGCCTCACAAAGAACGTCGTCAATCAACTCAATCTGTGATTGCATTGCTATAGGCAGAGGTAGCCGCTTAACATCAGGTGAACCTTCTGGTTCTTCCATTAGGTACTTTTTTCATACAAAAAAATATGATGAGTGGTGAGAAAAATAAGTTATAACGCATTGAGATATTTCAACAATATATTCATAACAACAATAATTTCATACAAAATACATCATTTTGGTAAAATATTATACAATTCAATTTTACACGAAACATACAATTTAAATTATTAGCAAGCAACTTTTAAATTATTTGACTAGAAATTGCTCAAACAATGTTATATTTACTAAGTATATACCTGAATAGTAAAATTACCCAATTTCAAAGCTATTTAATTAAATTCAATTGCAATTAAAATATTTGGCACATTTGGTTCCATTCGTATATAAATATCAATAAGGCACGGGCCACACTAAATTTTATTTATTCCATGCACAAAACTGTCTAAATTTTTTCAAATATTTCCATTTACCAAAAAAAGCTTCATCGAGCCTAGTTTTTCGACATTCCGTAGACAATCACAAACATTTCAAAGCCAAGCTATACTATTCTATAATCTTATATACAAAAGTTTCATCAAAAACGCCACCTCTTCTCGAGGCCGATCACACCCTTGACGGGGGTATAATAAACCTATATGGTTGCCAGCCATACGGTTACAAATGAACCCATAACTGTTTTCTAAAAGGTTATTTGTTCCTTAAAGCGGGTTGCACTGGGGGCTGGTGGAAGGGATGATATTGCTGAGAATATAAACTTTCCTGTAACAACAAATAGTGTTGATTTTTTCATACAACTAAGTGATCGTTCGTTCGTTTAAGATCTCCAACTCGTTCGCCAACGTGACGGAGTTTTCAGGTTGCCTTAAGTTCTCCGTAGTGACTTAACGACTGCTAGAGTCGGGACCGACAGTTTAACGTGCCCTCCGAAGCACGGAAGCGTTCAAATGTAAATGCCACTAGCGGTCACCAGTCCTAATAGTGACCGCGCAGAACGTCGCTTACTAGATAATCGGTGAAGGTTGACTAAGCATACTACGCCACAAGCGCTTCAACAAGCCGATGGTCCACTTGTTGTTAAGTGGTAACCACTGCATATAATAATGCATCATTGAGCCCGTCCTCTGAGGTGCATTGAACTGCGTCCATCACTCTGAGACCTAAAGAGATTAAGTCTTATATGCTTCTCAATAGCACCGGCACCCATACCCTTCAAACCGGAACACAGCAATGCGAGCATCACTGTGCACACCACGGAACAGGTATCTGCCATCCTTCACACAATCCAACCATTTCTTCTTCAGACTTCCTCCGCTTGCTCGGCGTTAGATACATTTATAAGCATTTTAATTTATAAAAGATGACTATATAAACAAAGTCTTACCACATCAGTCGGCTTATTAACAGCTGCATTCAACTTTCTTTCTTGAAGAATAATTTGATTCGCAGCACTGTAATAAATATACATTTTAGTTTGACAACACTGGAGTAAACTAGGTACAGTGCGCACAACGCATCTTTATCCCTCTGAAGTTAGGTGCATCAACGATTGCGCATGTACTGTTGTGCGGAAAAATTCCCTCTCCAATTCGACCCAAAAATCGGCTCTGCGCAGATACTTCAGAGGGACCAAAGTCCGTTGCAACTATTATAAATAAATGTATAATACGTGAAGGTATTGGCGTGAAGGTGGCGATGGCGAGGTGATGACAGGTGGAGTAAAACTATAACTGAATGGCGTCCCAGAACCGGATACAGAAATGTAGGTCGTCCTGCGGCAAGATGGGCGGACGATATCACTTATCGCGGGCAAAAATTGTATGAGACTGGCGCGGTGTCCTGAGAGATGGTACAAAAAGAGAGAGCCCTATACTCAGCAGTGGGTGAAGTCAGGCTGTGGATGATGATGATGATGATGATGACGTGAAGGTAGATAAAGATCTTACGTGTCCATTTCCTCCTGAGTAAGGTCCAGAGCATCTTGCATCTCACGAGCGGTGCTCTGCACAAACTCCCGGTCGCAGTACTTGCCGAGACCCTGGGACGTCAGCACCTGCACAGATAATCCAAATCAAATATTCATTTGATTCGACAGGCGTCACAGCTCAGTCGGTAATGGCTCTGCCTTCCGTGCTGTGGGTCGTGGGTTCGATCCCCACCAAGAACAAACATTTTGTGTGTGACAAACATAGATGTTTGTTCTATGTCTGGGTGTTACTATGTATTATAAGTATGTATTTACAAAAAAAAAAGTATATAAGTATTCTTTCAGCCATCTAGTTCCCATATCACAAGCTTTGCTTAGTTTGGGACTAGAGGGCGTTGTGTGTAAAGTCCATGAATATTTATTTATATTTATTTATTTATTTATGTAAGTACAATATGTAGGTTGCCTGGAAGAGATCGCTCTCAGCGATAAGGCCGCCCATTGTGATACCCTATAAGCTTTCTTTGTTTCTTTTTGTAATGTTTTCATGTGGTGTACCAATAAAGAGTTATCTATCTATCTACAATAATAAGTTTATAAATTCATCAGCATTGCTATTCAGCGCGGCAATGCAGCCAGTGTCTTGGGCACGCTTCCGATTGCTACTGATTTGGATCAGTTGAGCTATCTACAAACCGTTGCAAACGATTTATAGATAGCTCAACTGCTTCATGTGTATTATAAATATTGTAAATAAGTATTAGTCGTAATTTTCTTTGTGAATAAATTTAATTGATTTGTAAAAATAAATAAGTAGGTACGTAGCCAAATATAAGTTTACAAATCGAAATTACTTGAAACTATAACTTATTCTATAAAAAAGCTATGTCCCAATCCCAAGTCATGACTTAAACGAGATCTAATGCCTAGTCGATTAGGTACCAAGGCTAAAACCAACTTATCTTTAACTAGCAGTTACCCGCGACTTCGTACGCGTCTACAGTTTCCGTGTACCATCAGCAAAAGTTCTACCTTACCACCTTAAGGGTGCATTTTCTGTAAACCGACTAGCCGTTAATCTTTGAACACCAATAGAAGCAAATTATTTCGGGTGTAATAGTTATGAAAACAATGGGCCGCCATAAAAATAAATAGATGTTTAGATCTCTGGTTGGTAAAATAAGAAGGCAAAAGACAAAGGCGGGGTCAGGTAGCTAACTGCTTGCAAGCGAAACAGTTTCAAAAGTGGTAAGGCGGAAATTTTGCCGATAGTACATTAGGGTGGTCCAGGCCCGTATGGTGAAAAAAAATTATTCAAATTTAGGTGTCGCCACCCCCTTGATTTGTTACACCTACCATTGCTGTTATATGTGAAAAATTTCAGCCCTGTATCTTATATACAAAGGGGTGCTCATCGAATTAGAAGTTTCCAGAATTTTAAGAAAACCACGTAATTTGAGGTTTGTTAAATATGACTTAAATGTGAACAAAAATTGGTAACAAAGCAATAAATTAATATAATATTAGTCGCATTCTTTTGAAACTATGTTTGTTAATTCCTTTTTGGATATTTCAGTAGAAACGATTTTTCTGTTTTGTCCGACAATGTGAAGTAAAAATGGCTTTTCTTCCTCATTCTTAGTTCATTCGTGTTATAATCTTCAAATAGTTTTAACACCTTTCTCCGCTGTATCATTAACAACACGCAAATTTTTCACGCAGCTTTTGCCTTGAAGGTAATCAGCATTGTCATTCCAAGTCTCAGGAGGTAATGGCAAGAAAGAGTCCTTGATATCAAGAACTGAAAGCGTGTTCAACGTTATTTGTGTTGCAAAAGCTTCTACTGTCACCTCTGGGGCAAGTTTAGCAGAATCACCTTGTACCTACTGAACGATTACCACTGTCAGAATTAATTTTTTTAACAATGGTCTGTTTCACATCATCGGACAGCTTGTCAGAAAACAAAGCAAATGCAACTAGTTCATCTGACAAATACCATAAGTGACGCTCTCACACTCCTAGCTGCTTTACCGATTTCGGAATCAATAGCTTCGTACAATTTTAAGCTCTTCCAAAGTAGTAGGTAAGTCATTTACTGGTGCATCTGCTGCCAAAGGCGCTTCAATCCAAATTTTGTTGTAGATGAGCCCACCAAAGCTAACATATCGAACCATTTGTTTTTCTTCTCTCTTGGTAAGTTTAAATGCTTGTATTTCTTTGTGCTTTAGAATTTATTCCTCTATTTTTCTTCAAAAGCAGCCAGTTCATATGAAACTTAACCAGTTTTTCAATGCAGTAATTTTGTTGTCTGGTCTAGTACTAGATTTGCCCCATACTTCCATAAGTTCTTGAATAAGTACCTATATGCGCGGAATCTTTAACATTTTTAGATTCATTTGATATTATGGTGATAAGGGAGTAAAACTTGCCGTAGAGTATGGAGTTGGTTAAGCCTCATCAAAGGCTCAACATCTCGAACCCCAAGTAGAAAAATTTCATCTTTTTTGCGAGTAGATGAACACATTTTATTACACTGTTTCACTTCACAGTCTACTAAATAAGTACCATCAATCCTGTTTAAATTTGTCTATAAAAGTCTTCAATAGTTTATTTTAATATTATATTTACTAATTTAACACACGAAACTATCCTGTAACACAAAGTAAAAATTAAGCATTTTACACAAAAAATCAAAAACAACAGTCGATTGAGCACTCCTTTCTACTTGAGCTATCTCGCTGAAATTTTACTATGTTATTACTATGAATACATGTAACAAATTTACGGGGTGGCCAAAAGAAAAATAAAAAAAAAATTTTTTTGGACCACCCTAGTGTACATTATATTATCTGTGCGTGTACCGAGCGGATACTTCTTTGAGAAACTTGACATTACACCTCATTACACCGAACTCGTACCTACTGGAATGTCAAACGCTAGTTGTTAGACCAAAGAGGTAGTACTACGCCCTGTCAAACTGACGTGACATGACACGACAATGAAATCCTCTTGCCAATTGGCGCTGCTAATCCTTTTCGTTCATTTTATCCTGTAGATCCTGTTAATTATTCGGGATAAAAAGTAGCCTATATGTCAATCCAGGTTACGAACTATGTATATGCTAAGTTTCATCCAAGTTGGTTCAGTGGTTTTGACGTGATTGAAACACAAACATCCAAACATCTAAACATCCAAACATCTAAACTTTCGCATTAATAATATTAGTAGGATAGGATAGTAGGATTAGTAGGATAGGATAGGATAGGATTGGTAGGACTACCAGCCTCACTGATTTATGGAAATTTTAGGGATCAAATAAGTCAGACTTACTCGAGTGATAAGATTCTCCGCGGGGTTCTCTACACAATAAGGCACGTTGTTGTTCTGTCTCGGTGTTTTGTCACGAGCTGGGAATGATAAACAATAAATAATGAGCCTAAACATATATAAATCAACGTTCTAGTCAAAGCTTGTCCATGCTCTAAAAAGGAATTTACAGTTTTATCTTGAGGGCTTCATCACACACATTATTCTCCAAAAGATCTTCCATATGTCAACCAAAAACAACAAAACTGATTCTAATCAAACAACATTACTTACCTATGTACTAAAACAGATGCAGTCAAAGCTAAACCATGGCAAAATTGGCCAATCATTCACTAGAAAAAAATATCTACCTACAATTTTATATAAAATCCAGGGACTTTCAAACCATGCTACAAAACCAAGAAACCACCGTATATAATTATGACTAACTCAAATCATTTATCTATTCTAATGATGCTAACAACATGCAGTCTACAAACAAAAACTGCATGCCTGTAGGTACCATTAGATTGAGCATCAAAATTGCATTCACGACAAAAATACTCTAAGTTACTAAAAAGTACAAAGGTTTTCAAATATCCCGAAAAATTACCTCGTGAATAACTTCGAAAACGTTATAAGTTTGAAAGTATGTGTGAAATCGAAAAAAAACTATTGGTTGTAGGAGTATCTAGATTTTAAGATTTGATTTATTTAGCTTTATATTATTTTTTGACATACTTATCTCATATTGGAAGAAGAATGGAACTGTTAATATTTAAGAAATGGTATATTGTCTTGGGTACCTATTTCATTTTATTCTATTTATTCGATTTTTATTAAAGTTTGCACACCTTCTTGAGGTAGATTGTAATGGATCAAATTATATTATAATAACAACTTTTGTACCTACACTCACGCAAATAAATGATTTACTATTTACTATTAGTTCGAAAATATGTGTGAAATCGAAAAAACATTTGGTCGAAATGGTTATTAGTTCGGGAATATCGTATTACATAATTATATAAAGCATGTTCATGCTAGTAAAAGGCTTGTATGTTAGAATGTGATAACACAATCAAAACACACTAAAACATGACTTACGACTATTTCTCATCAGCATTAAATCGTTGGATGTTTGTCTGTAAACGTAACATCGTTCACTAAATGTTATACAGATACCCATTTCAATAAATAATAATATAATAGTAAAATAATTAAATTTTTCCCTTTTTTTTTAGAAAATTAATCTAATTTTACGTTTTTTAATATCAAACTAAAACAATCGAAATAATCTATTTTCCTAATTAGGTACTAAAAAAAATTAAGATTTCAATACAAAAAATGTATACACTAGTGCCATCTAATGTATTCCTAGTGAACTACAAGTGAATCAGAGACACCGTTGATGTTTCGAAAACCCATGACAGCCATGGGTTTAGAATGTGTATAGCTTCACAAGTAATTCGCCAGATGGTGCATCTTTTAGCAAAGTTATAAATTATAACACAGTTATTTTTGTTAATCTGTATAACATTATACAAATTCGATTTAATTTTAATGTGCCATGATTTTGAGAATATAAAACTTACGACACAGCACTTAGTTTTCCATCGAAAGCTTTGCTATGACAATCACAATGAGCTAAAAGATAACACTAAAATAGAATTAATATGGCTTGCTAAAAAGATTTTTTTTTCATTTTACGCTAATGAAATTCGTAGAAACGTTAGGTAGGTACCTACTAAAATGGTACAGTCGGCTACACATCAAGCTATCGACGCGGCAACCAACAACCAACGGTTCGAACTTTGAACTATTATAATTTGAATGTTGCGAATCATGCGAGAGGGAAGATATGTTTTTATGTGAGACTCGCTGCTTGCGCGCCACGCGCCTACACCTATTGCGATCCCTGATTCGCAACATTCAAATTATAATAGTTCAAAGTTCAAACAGTGGATAGGTTGATGTGTAGCCGACTGTACCCAACGAAAAAATGTAAAATGTTAGTTCGCATCTGCAGATGAGATACAAATAACAAGCCATATTATCTCAGTTAAATATTTATATTAGAATGATTAAATAAATGAGTTCTTACTCAATAACTTTGAATATCCTTTCAGAGTCCTTGCCGTGGAGTAAAGGCT
Organism: Gandaritis pyraliata; assembly: GCA_947859175.1. Taxonomy (NCBI): domain Eukaryota; kingdom Metazoa; phylum Arthropoda; class Insecta; order Lepidoptera; family Geometridae; genus Gandaritis; species Gandaritis pyraliata. The sequence continues at coordinate 5,923,746 of OX401875.1, read as the reverse complement.
GCATCGCTATTTCTTCCTCGCTGTGGTTTTCATCATCATACTTTCTGCAAATAATCATTTGCAGATTGAACCTCAAACCTTGATATTGGTCTTCTCGCTAAGCTTTTTAAGCCCCGACTCAAAAACGACGGGGTGTTATAAGTTTGACGTGTCTGTGTGTGTGTGTGTAATTTAATTATTTATTTAATTGAATTACTTATTATTTTACTTGTAAAGATCGTAATAAAAAGGGAGTTACTAATTGCCTTGCACCTGATGGACACTTTTAGGTACATCGCCTTCAATCCTAGCTATATTATTCATTTCACTTACGTATTAAGTAGAGATTTTTCTCATTAATAAAACTGCTTATTGTATCTATTTTAATGTTATAGGTTTCCTGATCTATTTCTGTGTAGTGATCGAAAAAAAACAACATTCTGACTCAGTGGAACACCCAGTTTTGTCTACTATATTATGTGTTAATTAAAAAATCAGGCCTTTGCATCTAGATGACTTATACAGCGTCAGGGACCATTTTTTTCTTGTCCCTGAACAGGACGCTGCAGTGCCTGGGACATGATTTAGATGGAGTAGGCTTGTCGCACCTATACCATCCTCTCAGCCTAGTCCCCACAACCCACAGGAAAGACAAGGTAAATACGTGCGGAGCTGATTAAGCCCTGGATTTCCTCACGATGTTTTCCTTCACCATTTGAGATATAGTATAGTTAGTAGATAAAGGTACTTACAATTCTTCTTCAGGTATCTTTCCATCTAGTCCCAGTTCTCGTCTCATCATGGAACTAAGCGTTTGGTCTTTTGTTCCTAAAACGGATTGAAATTATAATTTGTAATTATGCCTACTAATCAGGCAATTTAAACTTTTTGACTAACGCTTTTTTTGAACAAAGTTAATAATGATGGAATTTATGATTTATAGGATTTATTTATTTATATTTATATCCCGATATTATACACAGTTGCATGGTAATAGTGTACTTACATGGATTATAAAAAAAAACATGGTCATTTCACACGACGCCCTCTAGTCCCAAACATCTATGTTTTGCTATACACAAATGTTTGTTCTTGGTGGGGATCGAACCCACGACCCACAGCACGGAAGGCAAAGCTATTACCGATTGAGCGGTGACGCCTGTGAAAGTCAAGAGATGATCTTGTATCTTATTGATTTATACAAGATCAACTCTTGCCTTTAGATTTTTTCAAGAGGCGAGTGAATAGGTTTCACCAAGACTACATCGTCGACCGCATCGTCACTAACATCAGGTGAGAATGCGGTTAAACGCTTGCCTATAATGTATAAAAAAACATATGAAATTTGATCAACAAGTCAAAACGTCAAGTTTTTTTTCATTCTTTTATGGGTTAGTCTAAAACGAATGAAAAGACCGTAAAAATACCATGTCTTACCGTTAGTTTTGTGGTTGGCCGGTTCAGGCTGGTCCACTTTCGGCTCTCGTCCGTAGAACCCACTTTTACCGTGTTTCTTGATGCTGGTCCATACGGAGCCAAAGAGTGTATGGTTTCGCTAAAATCAATACTATGTTTTTGTGGTATGTATTAGATTTTAAAAATAACGAATAACGCATATTTTTCGTAGCTTTTTGCGGCTGTAATATCACTGCGACCTAGATGGTTTATGAGACAGGACTTTCCCTTTTTTTAGGAGGGAAAATTCTGTCGCATTTCCCTCCCGCCATTGGGATAGCGGAAGGTGGTATGTGGGGTTCGAACCCACTAAGACCCCCCGTTGTGCCGTCCTCCGCTAAAGCGGAGCGAGACAGGGTCGTGTTATCATTCACTGTCTCGCCTCCGCAGTAGGCCCGGATTCCTTAACCGGGCCACTGCTCCTGTGGAGGGGTGACATTGCACACCAATGCCACACCCCTGACGTGTAGGGTCGTACAAGGCTGTGGAAGTTGACAGGACTTACCCTATGCATAGGCTCCACAACCTCTCCGACAATTTCATCCAAATTCCCTGATATAGCTCTTTTCAGCTCTGGCCCAGCTTCGTGCAACGTCCTCAGACCAGCTTGTAGAGTCATTTGGTTGTTCTGTAGCGACGCTGCGGCGGCTTGCTCTTTCCTCTTTCTGAACCTGTTTTGTTGGCGATTGGAGGTAATGATCAACACTTGCGGAGGAAGGCAGCCCCCCCAAGGGCCAGGATTTATCAGGGAAACCCCTAACCTCTAACGGCCTAAAGGCCTCTAACAAGGTCAAGCCTTTCCTAAACTGAAATCTTGGATCTACCAATGAATATCATCTGGTTCAGCATAGGCGTTTTCATAGCTGATAGCTGCTTTACACTTTTATAAGTACAGTGAAACCAGTAGCTAGCGAGTAGATTTACAATACGTGGCAACATGGTAGCGCTCTGCAGTGGAGTTGCTGTTGACTCAAAGTGTAATCTACTCACTACTGTTCTTTCACTTATGAAAGTGTAAATCCTATTAGCAAGGCAAATAGCTAAATAGGTTCAAAAGTTATGAATCGAGCGAGATTCGAACCCGCGACCTTCTCGCGATCGATTGAGGATAGCACTTCAATACAAGTATTAGAGATCTTTAACATTTTTTTTTTACTTTCTCTTAATTTTGCATGGCTTTCCACATTATCCGTTTCTCAAATATTGAGAAATCAAAGCCAATGTATCAATGTTTCCTCATGCATAAATAGTTTACAAACACAAAAGTTTAACCACGCTTCGAACACGCAAAGAAAACTCAAAAAATATAAAAAAAATCGGTGCAATTTGAAGCGAGTGATTGTAAAACATTTATGGATATTAAACACGGAGGAAACATGCTGGAGACTGACAAAGTTCCAAAAATCATGCAAAAGAAATGCATGTGCTGATGATGAAAACCGCTATAAAACAAAAAGATTCATACAATCATTATGTTTAATTCAAAATAATGGCCCTTCTGATACTAAACAGCTAACTCCATGGCACGTTCACGGAGAAAGTGCTTTGTGAGGTATCTCACTGCGTCCATCACTCTGCAGTTGGTAAAGGTCTCTTATAGCATCAGCGCCCACAACTGGAACACAACAATGCGAGTGTCACCGTGCAGAGATAGAGCAAGGTGTAATGTTTATTCTATTTAATTAAATAAAAAGAAATGATTGTATGAATCTCAAAAACAATGGAATTATATAAAAATCAGGAGTGAAAGGTAAAAATCTGAAGCAGAACTGGTGGCTGAAAAAAACCTTGTATTTTAGCCAAAACGAGCAAGCATAATACAGCTGATTAAAAAACTTCAAAAAGTTGCTTAGAATTGAGACATCGACTTACGCATGGTTCCTATAAAATAGAAATAAACAGGTTAATAAATCTAAGAACAGTTTAAAAGAACATCTATTAATGGAAATACAAGTTATACTTAGCTAAATGAATGATGAGAACATAATTTTTAATAGACAGAAGAAAATTAAACCAAAATTAGTATTCTACATGTACTAAATTACTAAAATATACTTTAGTTTAAGTGCCTATTTCACCATCTCATGAATAGATTACGCTATTCATCGGATTACATACGTCTGTTACCTTCGACAAGCATAAATTTTTTAACAGAATTTGAGAAAACTTACAAAATTATGCTTGAAACATGAAAACCCTCGATATGAGTTTTTATTTTGATAGAAATACATTGGTAAAGGGCGAACCAACTAGATAGATACATTACGATAACCAACCTTATCGTACTTATTTTCTTATAGACACGCTAAGATTACAAGACGTATTGTATTGTGCGTATACATACCTTCTAAAATAATCTTGAATAAGGAAAGTAGCGTAGAACTTTCCGACTGTGATTTCGTTAGGATCGCCCGGCGGAGGGACCACCTGATCCAGGAGCTTCGGGGATGTTCTTTTCCAGACTTTCTTGATGATGGCTCGCAGTTCCGTGTTACAGTCATCGATAGAGGCGTTTCCTAAACGTCAGTCATTTTTTTATTAGAAAGTTATTTTTATTTCACACCAGAGACCCGTTTTGTCCTATTGTATTTCCGGGATAAAAAGTAGCCTATGTGTTAATCCAGGCTACGAACTATGTATTCCAAAGTTCATGTGCTATAAAGAATAAAGCTATGTGTGAAACTGTGAAAAAGTTGTAAAATACCTGAGGTTTTAATTTGAAGTTGAGTCCGAACCACAGCAAACAGCGTGGCATTAAAGTTGACGGTACCATCAGAGTTCAAAGGCATGTTCATAGACACCAGGCGTTTGCACGCTGTTCTATGTGGGCAGAGCTTACCGAAACCTAAAAACAAAATAATATGTATAAAATTACAGTACGCATGAAGTATCTGCGCAGATTAAACATCCGTTGTGACTACTATACCTATCTATATGACAAGACTTATGACTTACCTAACGGAGGGCTTATTTTTCGTAAAAGTGTTACAACGTCCAAGTGTTTGATACGACCTTTTGCATCTGGGTCGTATTCACTCCATAATCTGAAAAATATACGATTTTAATATTTTTTCACCTTTCTACTTATAGTCATCTAATCTTCATATTTTATAAAATCATCCAGTAAACTGAGGTTCTAATAATATTTCAAGCACAAAAGACTACGGATGTTTTTTTTTATGAGAATAACAAATGAGACCACAAATCGCAGTACCCCTACGGGGTACCTTTATCCACTAAATAACTACCTACTAAGATCTAGGTGTCCACAATTTGTAACGATATAAGCGATAAATAAATCAGACTTAATAAGGCAAAGATTTGCCTAAAAGAATGCATTGCCATACTGTGCACGTCTGCAGAGGACGAGGCATTGCAATGCGTCCATCATCCGCGTCTTACCTAACAAACTCATCTAGATGATGAGGGCCGAGGATCGACCAATCCCTGGTGAGATAATCGAAGTTATCCATGATGACAGCCACGAAAAGATTGATGATCTACAAATCAAAAGAACTGTTTATATAATCAAATGATTTAATAAGCACGTGTAATGTACAGACCAGTATAAGAATAACAATCATTTTATTGTGAAACTGTGTAAAAGTCTTATAGTAGGAAAAGTTTCAACAGCCTACCTGCCTGAAACTTATAAGTTACCTGTAATCCCCGCTCTAAACTAAGCGAATATCACGGGAGACAAGATCACAAAAATAACGATTCACCGACTATAAATAATGATATTACTGTTACATGATAAATTAATGATGGGGCGACGATCTGCGAAATGTAGCTTACAAACACTGGAAGAGAAGAGCCGAAGACCGGGCTCAGTGGCGCGTCTTGGGAGAGACCTTCCAGTAGTGGACTAATATAGGTTGATGATGTAACATCTGTGCATGACTTACCAGAAACGTGCACAGCAAAGAGAAGGAGATGAAGTAAGGGAACGCGAGCCACTGCCCGCAGTTTCCCGTCTTCTCGTAATACGTCTTGCCGTTTTTAATGTAGCTGATGCAGAGAGGCGGGTCGCCTTCATCGTCGTTAGGAGATAGAGCCATCATTATGTCTTGCCATGCTTCACCTGTTAATCGAAAATTAATCACGCTTTTCCATCTAATCAACATGATTTATACAGCGTCAGGGGTCACTTTCACCCACAACATAAACGGGACGCTGCAGTGCCTGGGACATGATTTGAGATGAAGTAGGCTTGTAGCACCTATACCATCCTCCTAGCCTAGTCGGCTTTATCCACAGGAAAGACAAGGTGCGGAGCTGACTATATAGATTACGAATTACGATTACAACGAGCGTACGATTCAAAGGCACTGTAAATAATGAACAGCAGCGGCCCAAGTATGGAACCTTGGGGCACCCTGAAATTAATTCTGAGGTAGCTAACTAAACTTCACAGTATATTTACCTGTAGCTGATCTGAACAGCACCATGAGAGCACTGCCAAACGTTTGGAAATTATTGTTGTTATTCACCACTTCACCCAGTTGTACCTTTCCAAAGAGCTGAAAATGGTCAAGATTATGTATGTATAAGACATATTTATTATAGTTATTACTATTTAATATGTAAAAAAAATTCTCTACATTGTCATATTTTCCGACATCTAAGTACTTAGGTACCTACTTACCAACTTATTGTTCTAAATCGCAGGGTGGTATATATATGTATAAGACTACTTCTTAAAACTTCGGGTGTTCAAGATGGTCAAATATACAATGAATTGAAAAAAATTAAACATTAGAAAACATACAACGTGTAACATAATTGTCCCTATAAGACGAAATGGGGCTTATTCAGAGCAAACACGTGAATAGATTGGCATGTGCAAAAGTTGAATACAACATGTTTAAAATTTCCATTTTTTTTTATTATTTCTTTTGTCTTAGAAATTTGCGACCGCTTTTAGTATTTATTTACTTTGCGTATGTATCCAGCTTGTTAGTACATATGCTCACGCATCCTCGCATCCACACATAGACACTTTAACACGTGTGCAATACTATTTTTAAGGAAACTTTAAAACGCTTTTCATGCATGAAAAACTTCGAAATATTAAAAGTCGTAGAACAAATGTTGTTCGCCATGACGTGTAGAATAAGCCCCTTTCAGACTTATAGGGACATTATGTTACACCCTGTATACAGGGTGTATAAGACTACTTCTGAAACCTTCAAGTACCTCATATTATATATTTACCAAGTAGTTATAGTTCTCTGAAATATCTGCGCAGAAATTAAAGTACCCCCGAAGTTTTCAGATGTAGCCTTATTGCTCCCAGAAGGGTCACGAACAAATCTGACAGTCACTGCGTTACGTAAACCTAAAATATTCGAGTCATATTACGCGTCAACGCCAGCTCGACTACCGAACGTTGTAGCGTCAACGCGCAGTGTATCTCGGATACGCTAATGTTACGATACGTAAACGATTGTCACATATATTATATATCATGCCACAGTTCAGGAGTGAAAAGACAAGTTACCTGCATCCCAACCACAGCGTAAATAAAGAACAGTAGCACAATTAGCAATGCGACGTAAGGCAATGCCTGGAAGGACTTAATGAAAGTCCACAGAAGCGTTCGTATTCGTTCGCCTCGAGATAGCAGCTTTATAAGACGCATCGCTCGGAATAGACGGAAGAATGTTATGTATTTGAGGAGCTGTGTACCCTGGAAGTACAAATTTTATTTATATTAGTACCTATTTAAAGTAGTCATATTCAAAATAGAATTTTATTAGTAGCATAGGTTCATATATATTATACAATGTGTTACACAATGTCCCTATAAGCCGAAAAGGGACTTATTCAGACAAAACACGTGAATAGATCGGCATGTGCAAAAGTTGAATACAACACGTTGTAGACTAAACGTTGTTTGCCATGACGTGTAAAATACGTCCCTTTCGGGCTTATATAGACATTAAGTAAAACATTGAACATAAATGTATACATATATGTTACATATACCGTAAGTAATATAAAAAAACATAATTAATTAATGAGTTCCATAGCTGGATATAGTAATATAGTCAGTAAATGGATACCCAAAATAATTTTTCCTGAAATTTTTATTGAATTAAGAGGTAATAAATTGTTAATCAAAGACTATTTACTTTATAAGCTAGCAATCATGGTTTCGAAGGTATTTAAGTTTTTATACATGACCCGGAATATTTGCTCCTAATAACTGTAGATAGAGGATATTTAGCAGCGGCTAATAATGATGATGATCTACTACTAAATCTTAATTGTATTAGTACTAGCAATTACCCGCGACTTCATCCACGAAAAAAAAAGCAAAAAAATATAAGTAACCTAAAAAAAGCGGGAAAAGTAGCCTATGCGTTAATCCAGGGTACGAACTATAATATATTCCAAGTTTCATCCAAATCGGACCAGTAGTTATCGCGTCATTGAAACACAAACATCTAAACTTTGATATTTATGATATTTACTTGTTAATTAATAAAAACTTACCTCTTCGCTTTTGTATTGCTTCGCTTCGTTCGCTGTAATTGTATTGAGCTGCAATGAAAAAAAAATATTAGCATTGAATATACAACCTCTTTTATTTAAAAAAAACTGATTACTCACAGTCAATGGCCGGTTTTCGTTCACTTGCGTTACTACAATATCAATAATACTCCCAACCACTAGAATAAAATCCGTGGTGTTCCATGCATCACCAAAATAATTCTGAAAAAATACAACATCATTGAATAAACCAAAAATTGAATTGATGACACCTCATTGATTGATGTTGCAATTGATGCAATTGATGATTTGCAATTGATGTTGCAATGTACTAGCTAAATTGGACAACGCTAAAATTATAGCTTTCCTTATTGTTTCAGCTTAAAAGAAAGGGATAACAATGCTTTTTGTAGGTACTGACAAAAACATTGACAAGAACAAGCTTCTATTACCCCTAGTAAGTTTATTTTTGTATGAAAAATCATCAGTTATGGTAACTTCCCGCTAGGGGCGCTGGTCAAATCTCTATACAAAATATAGTTTCCGTGAATTTTTAAGAACACAATAGGCATGACGTATTCTGTGGAATTAAAATTTAAAAAAACAAGAGGCTCTTTTAGCTATACGACCGCCCATTGTACATTTATAATAACTATATACAAATACTTAAGAAAATAGCATTTTTAACAAAACAAAAAAAAATTATTAAATTGAACTCTGAATTCTAAATGCTAGAGATAGAAAACAGAGTTCAAATCACCGACTGCAGGCAGGGTGACCAAAAGGCTGGCAACGTTACCTCTTTGTATGGCAATACTAATTCTCTGTCCAAGGTAAGCGCCAGCCCTTTGGTCATTTGTCATTTATAATTATTCATTTCTTCTGTAATCTTCTTTTTTTTCTTTTTATTAAATTGTATAAAGAGTTTTTCATTCATTCAGAACTGGCGCATTTTCATACAAGCCCGTATGATGTCAGACAAATTAGCAACGGAGACAAAAAGTTGCTCGTACGCAGGCTCTCTACGTCGTGATTCTTTTTTTTTTAATTAGCCTGTCTCGTCCCACTGCTGGGCAGAGATCTCCCCCAGAGACTTCCAATACTCCTGAGCCTCCTTCCACCATCTCCCTTCGAAGGCGTCTAGATCGTCCCGCCAACGCTTTCTTGGCCGACTCCGAAGTCGCCGACCGTCAGGGAGCCAAGGTGTGCAGATGGTGGCCTATTGGGAGACATCCGAATAAAATAATATAATCTCACCTTAAATCTAAATGCAGCTAACTTAAAAATGAATTCCAACATGAACACCGTTGTCAATATCATGTTGATGTAATCTAAAATCTGAAAAAAAAAACATTTATATAATAAAATTATATAGTCAGTTATACAGGGTGTAACATAATGTCCCTACATATTACAGTAATTACTATTTGATTTTATAAAACGTACGATAATATTACGCATACTTGGTAATAAAATTTGTTTTTTTTTCGCATTTGATCTTTGGTTAATAAATGTAACGGTTACTAACCAAGTCATTTATATGTATTATGGACTCAAAATGTCTCTGACATAGATTTGTTTTTTTTTATCAGGGATAAAAATGTGCCACCTAATATTTAAGTATTTATCTATCTACCTAATTGCTGTATCCTAACAGGGTTTATGTTTGATACTCTACATACTTTTATAACACCTGTTTATGCAACATAAAAGCGCAATAAAGAATTGAATTTGAGTTTGAATTTGATACCAGATTTCTGAAAAATAAAAAATTATGAAGGTGTACCTTTTTGTAATCTGGTGAAGCATCATGAAACTTCATCATTAGAGCGCCTGTATTCATGACGATGAAGAAAAATATGACGAATTCAAATCGTTCTGACGTCACAAACCACCATGTTTTATACTGGATGCGATGTTTTGGAATGTATCTGTGAAATATAAAGACTTCATCACTTTTTCACTGTTTCAAATAATATTTTTATGATTATAGTGTTTAATTATAACATAGTCTTATAACTTAAAAGTACTCAGTTTGTATAATCTTTTCATAAAGTATAACTAATAGAATTAATGACAATAAAAGCAATGTATATAGATTACACGGATGCTGACAACCGCAAGAGTCGTTTTCAACATTTTTCCGATTATTTTTTTAAATTATTTTGTAAAATATCCTATACGTACCTTCTGACTGGTTTCGCTTTCAGTGCAAATTCAATGCAGTTTCTTTGATTTTTATCTAGCTCACAGTCCTTAAACTCCTGTTCGCCCTCTTTTTGGAATGTTACTATGACAAAACCGACGAAGATGTTAACCTAAAAATTAATATTTTTATTTATATCAATCTTCGATCAAAAATTCACTTATATATTTCATTATAAAAATAATAAAAACAAGTATCTGATTATTTATTTTATTTCAAACTTATAGCAAATAAACTCACCATAAAGAAAGCAATGACAATAATGTAGCTAATGTAGAAAAATGCAACTAATGGTCGAGAATTCTCTATTGGGCCATGATTTTCTTCGTTCGAGTCCATCGATACTGACAACAAACTGAAATAAAAACCGAACGTAAAAAACTTGAGATAACTCAGAACTGCCACTTAAGACTATTCAAGGACCAAAAGGATGTATTTATAAATTTTAACAGTAAGTATTGGTGCCCCAACCATGTTTTTTAATGTTATGCTTATCTGCGTCTTAGCTATTTCATTCTAACGATACCTACTTATAAGACGGAGATGTTATAAAAATAAATAAATAAATATTCATGGACTTTACACACAACGCCCTCTAGTCCCAAACTAAGCAAAGCTTGTGATATGGCTGATAGAATACTTTTAAATACTTTTTTTTGTAAATACATACTTGTACTTATAATACATAATAACACCCAGACTCTATGTTTTCCACGCACAAATGTTTGTTCTCAGTGGGGATCGAACCCACGACCCACAGCACGGAAGGCAGAGCCATTACTGACTGAGCTGTGACGCCAGTCAAATAATGCATTTAATAATAATAAATGAATTTACGAAAGTTTTACTTTGGCCATCCTTCAAACGTTGACACGGTGAACAAGGTAAGCATTCCGCTGAGCACATCGTCAAAATTGAATTTATTCTTCACCCATTCTCTGTCTTGTAATTTTGGTTCTCCATTAGTGTAGACGATGTAGCTGCCTCTGGAAATATAAATTCCGTAATTTATGACCTAGTGATCAACTTTAGTTACACCAAGTTTTTTTTCATACAACTCACAAGCCCACCTGATGTTAATTGGGTTGGTAGACTACTCGATATCACCATGGTTTAATATTATAATTGATTGTGAATTTAGCTTAAAATGAATACCAGATCTAATCTACTTTACTGTGATTAAAATCTCTACGAAAAATAAATAAAGTGAATGAAGTCTGAGCTTTTTTAATTTGCCGACATATTCAAGAAATGTAATAAGACTTACCTACATTCATCTTGTGTCACTTTCGTTACATCGTTGCACCTGAAAAATTTTCCCTGAAAACAAATAAAATATAAAAGACCAAATCACTTGAGGCCGAAATTTTAAAATTTAATGCACATGAATGTGAAAAACTACGACTAAAACAAAAATTATCTGACTTTGCTTTCTATCTGCTACTAAAGCACAAAAAAGCTTTGTAAATATTAAAACATTTTAAACTTTACTACGATATAAATAAGGTAGACACACTTTTTAAGGTTTTTAAGGTGCAATACATTAACAAAATTGTATTCGTTATTAACTAGTTGTTAAATAAATAATAATAAATCGATACCTTGAACAGTTGAACTCCAACAACAGAAAACATGAATTGAAGCATTTGATTAATAAGGAAAATATTCCCAATAGATTTAATTGAAGCATAAACACATTTGACGACATACTATAACAGGTACAAACAGAAAACAACATAAAAACACGTTACCAAGTTGAAGTGGTTTTACCCATTGGTCCCATTGTGCGTTTGTGCGGTAGGTACGTTGAATTTTATTTGTAAAAAAAGTGCAAAATATAATTAAAAAGTACACAAAACCAAGAATAGCCTACTTACAGCGTTAGTCCTGTACATCTTTTTTAAATGTCAGTGTCCTGATCTGACTGTGAAACACCGTGAAAACAAGAAAAACAAGAGTAAAAGTACCTCACTGCTTGTACTCGAGTGAAATGTCCAGGTAGGGCGAGTGCAAATAAAACACACTAAGCTCAATTTGAGTCCAAAAACTTGCATTGAAATAAAAAAAAGTCACACAACACCTTTGGGAGAATTTCAAACGCATGCCAGTTAACATTTTTTGGACCCACGTACAAAAGCGGAAAACGGTTAGTAGGTAACTAATTTCAAAAAAAAAGCCTCACGAAAACGAAATCAGATGATTTTGTGCAATTTTGATGAGTGCGAGGAACAATACTTTGGTACTTACATTACTCATTTTGAGTTAAAAAAATTGACCCAAAGGTGTCGTTCATAAAAACTTTTTTGGATTTTCCCTACCTTGAACATTTGCACTCCCATGACAGCGAACATGAATTGGAGTAGATTGGTCACCAGCAAAATGTTTCCGATCGTCTTTATAGCTACGATCACGCATTGTACTACATGCTAAAAATCAATAAAATACATCTACATTTACTAGTTTTAACAGTAACTGATTCTACACAAAATAACGAAATTATCGATTTATTCAATGAAAACTACATTTTAACTATTTGCTTACATAATTCGATAGCGGATTCGACTACAAAATAAAAGTAAAAATAACAAGACAGTTTTTGAACAAAAACTGTTTATGATCAAAATATACGATGCGGTTAATATATAAAAAAAAAATCATGCCTAATCATTTCACTGTGCAGAGTGTATTGACGTGACGAATTGATAAAATAGTTTTTATATGAAAGAATTTAAACTAACCTTTAATCCTTTGGCTCGATTTATAGCTCTCAATGGCCTCAACACGCGAAAAACTCGCAAAATCTTTATAAAAGATACTGTTGTTTCGCTGAAAAAAATAAACATTATTATGCTGTATGTCAAATGATGAAAGTTTTAATATATTTTTTTCCAAAACCACCCTTAACAGGTGGTGCAGGGGGTGTCAAAGTTAGTATAGCCACTTGTAACGCGTCGTGCGATTTGTTTTAAACTTAGAATAGAATTAGTATGTAAAATGTCAAAAATGATAGTTTCAAAAGTGTCAAATCTACTTGCCTTCGATATTTACCGCGCGGGCAAGCTAGAGTATGGATGTTTGTTACTCTTTCACGCAAAACCTACTGGTTTGATTTGGATGAAATTTGGAATACATATAAGTAGTTCGTAGGCTGGATTAACACATAAGTTTTTTATTCCGGAAAATCAACAGGATCAAACTGTGTAAGCTAGTTTATAAATGTCAGGTAGTAACTCACCCATTTATAGAGACGAGTGAGACTACCACGACCAGCAAATCCAGAAGGTTAAATGCATTACGACAGAACGCATCTTTGTGGAATATAAATCCGTATGTGATTAGTTTTAAAAATAACTCTGAGGTGAACACTGCAGTGAAGAAGTAGTCCAGTTTTCGAAGGATCTGAAAAATAGAAGTAGGAAATGACATACACCTACTCTTGTAAAAGGATCATACAAAAATCGCTAGGAACTAGACCGTAGTTTCGTAGAACTGGCACCTAGAATCACCTAGTTACATAAAACCATTCTAAATTAATCTTGTAATTTTATTAATTAAAAGAATTATAACTTTGACTTTCACTTGGAAAAAACGGAACACTTTGTTTTCAACCGATTTAATAATATGGAGGAGGTTCTCAAATCCTACTCATAAATGCGAAAGTTTAGATGTTTGGATGTTTGTGTTTCAATCACGTCTAAACTACTGAACCAACTTGGATGAAACTTGGCATATATATAGTTCGTAACCTGAATTGACACATAGGCTACTTTTTATCTCGAATAATTAACAGGATCTACAGGATAAAATGAACGAAAAGGATTAGCAGCGCCAATTGGCAAGAGGATTTCATTGTCATGTCATGTCACGTCAGTTGGACAGGACGTAGTACTACCTCTTTGGTCTAACAACTAGCGTTTGACATTCCAGTAGGTACGAGTTCGGTGTACTGAGGTGTAATGTCAAGTTTCTTAAAATATCGGTACACGCACAGATAATATAATGTACACGGAAACTGTAGACGCGTACGAAGTCGCGGGTCGCTAGTATGTAATATTGCAGCCACGGAGTTACTGTGGACGTGATCAATGAGCCAATGCATTGTGATAAGCAGAGGTTACTCAACATCAGCTGGCCCATCGGGTTAATCCATCAAATTATTTAAATTAAAAAAAAATCTTACGTCGCTTTTAGTTTCGCTACTTTCATTCGCCACTTTCACGGGGTCTTCCATTGCCAACATAAGGGAAGACGCGAGGATGCAAATCAGGATGAGGTTCTTGAACCAGGAGTTGTTCTGGATCTTGTAGCAGGATACACGGAAACTGAAAAACATACGTTACAAAGATTTATCGCTATATCGTTGCATAACTTTAATAAGCGTTTTAATATTTGTTTTTAGAAAACTTTTGTTCAAAACATCAATGATAATGGCAAATATAATGACGTCATCGATGTCAGTGTTAGCGTGCTATCGGTGATTTGAAACTCGGAACGCAGTCTTTTACATGCCTTTCAATAATAATAATGTATCTAATAATATATTTTAATAATAATTTCTTATCAGTATTTGTAAGGTATTTGTATATAGTTATTGTTTTGTTCAATAAAATTACTTATTCTCTAAAAATATATTATGTATTTGAGCAATATGGCCCTTGTCTTTTTAACTGTGTTGCCTGAATTCAATGTTTTTTTATTACAATAATATTGTAAGAATGGCAAAAAAATCTTACCAGTTAGTCTTGGAAAATATGAAGAAGCTGCTTCCATCAGGGATGGGTTTCTCCTGCGACTTGATCTCAACCTCCGAGAGACGACGCGGCCGCGCTGATATCGTCGGCTGCCGTTTTGGTGGTGACGGCTCTTTTTTAACATCCCCTGGAAAATAACAGCACCTACATATTATTTTATCAGGCGTGATAGCACAGTTGGTTCTAGCTCTGCCTTCCGTGCTGTGGGTCGTGGGTTCGATCTCCACTGCCCCACTGAGAACAAACATTTGTGTGTGGTAAACACAGATGTTTCTTCTGTGTATAGCTATACCGTTTTGTTTGATCTCGACGATCCCTACAAGAGCTTCATTCACGTTGTCATGCTGCTCTGGTTCTTGTTCATCGATCACCTCTTCTTCGGAACCCGTCTCTTCATACTCGTTCTCAGACCTGGAAAAATTTTAAATTTGTATCTTAATCACAAACGAAATTACTACGACTTTTTTGTTATCAAATTATTCATGTGATCTAGAAACTTTTGTTTGGTTTTTTATGAATCCGCCAAAGACTTTAGTTTCCATACATACCTGGCCACTCTTTTATATTTTTTGTAAGGCCGGCTATCCGAACAGAAAAATAATAATTAGACAATAATACATTTCCTTGGAGTACCAGACAGAAATAGATATCCTTTTTTACTTACTTATCCATTTGTAAATTTGTCCCATAACCAGTTTTCTCAACATTGATCGTGTGTTACTACAGCTATTATTACGAGTAGACACTGTTCAATTTGACACGCCCTACTTACTATTTTAGCCTTTCAAGGTGACAGATCTCAAAACACGTATTTAAATTATCGAAAAATCTTAAAATACAAACCCTTCGCTAGAGTACCCTTCCTCTTCGTTCACATATTCGTCGTCAGTCTCCCCTTTATCTTCGTCTAACACCGGATTTCCGGCTTCTGGATGTTCAGCTGCCTGTTGTAAATTGAAAACAGTTCGAACCTTTTTACTGATAAACGGTTTAATATTCTGCTTTCTGCATTGATGAGTTTCAAATTCAATTGAAAGTGATAAAACATGGTTCAACTATTTCAAGCTCGCGTTGGTATTATTGAAATAAGGATATCATTTTGGATTTTTTTAAATATTTGTTTAGGTATAAGTTTTAAGCAAATGGGAACTTACATCTGCTTCTTTCTGTATTTCGTCCATCTCCTCGGCATCTCCCAAGTTGTCGACAGCGATAGCCAAGAACACGTTTAGTAGGATATCTGATATTTGCTAAAGAAACTTTTTTTTTTCAGAAAAATATTTCTTAAGATCTTTAATTTTTAAAGAGATTAAGGTTTTTTCTTGATAAGTGTTATTTTTCATTAGTAAAGGATACAGTTGCCGCAGATAAAGATGACAATGAAGTAGATGGAAGCCAGCATGCCGGGTGTGCCTGCTCCTCCGTACGCATTGATGCCTTCATACATAACCACGTTCCAATCCTCACCGGTCAGGATCTGAAAAATCAAGTTGCCTTTAGGCGTACATTCAAGCACTGCGTGTGTGAATCTTTCACACCAATTCACCATAAGTAAACATTATGAAATAAAAGCCAATGCATGAATGAACTAGCAAATATATATTTACTATACTGATACGGTTTAGCTTATACGAATTCCTTTAAATGTTGTTTGGCTTCAGAAACGCCCCTGTGGTCTAAAAAAGTGTTTAGGTAGCACTGGAAGCGTAGCGAAATTGTAATATGAAGGCAGATCATACAAATGATGCTGCAGCCTAACTTAGTCTTGGTTACCTGAAACATGGTCAGCACAGCCTGCCAAAAACTATCAAAGTTGTGCTTCTCCTTTTCGGTTTCCGGCGCGTAGTCAAACTTGCCTCCGAAGACCTGCATGCCCAGCAGTGCGAAGATCATGATGAACAGGAACAGAAGTAGAAGAAGAGAGAAGATGGACTGGATGGAGTTGAGGAGAGACGCTACTAAGTTGGAAAGAGAACGCCAGTATCTGGGAAAGAGATAATTTAACTTTGGTTATTTACCCTATCCTAATTTTGCACGATTATAGAAAAGCAATCAACATCAAGATTGAGAAAACATTTTTTATTAGATCTAGTGCTTCTCCTCTTACATAAATATCTAAACTGCAGTAAGACTTACTTGGTGACCTTGAATACTCTAAGAAGTCTGACACACCGCAGCACAGATATACCCAACTGTGGAATTGTGTTTGTGGCTGTAAGTTCCAATTCCACGATAGAACACAGCATCACGAAGCAGTCGAAACGATTGAATAAAGATACGAAGTAACCCTGGAAAGAGAGGTCATAGTGACAAATAAAAACAATTTTGTAGACGAAAAAGTGATGAGTTAAACAAATCTAGCCATGGCGTGGAAATGTATTGCGTGCAGCACTCTTGAGAAGTGGTTACGTTGTATGTGCCTGTAACTTCACTGGCCATTGAAACAGCAATGTGATAATCATTGTGGCTGAAATAGGTGTTTACGGTGTATACTTCCCAAAATAAAGTCTTTCAAAAAGATCTACTACTAGTCTACTACACAGCTAAAACGATCTTGGTACCAAGACAAACTCTGTAAAATTTTTAAATTGACTTTATCTTACTTGGAACCCCAAAGCGTACATCTTGACCAGCATTTCCATTGTGAATAGAACCACAAAGAGATAGTTGGCGTACGTCTGGAAGTCATCCAACCATGCATCTTGCCTGAAAAACATGAAGGGTGTTAATATTATTTAAAATCAAAAGAATCGGAGAATCAGAGAAAGAAATGTAGTGAAAGAGTAGGTAATGATAAAATTTTTATCAAGTAAAAGTTCTAAAGAGGATTTATAGAATGAAACTCATTACATTTGAATTGAGAAAACATCTAGAACATTATACTTAGAGTATGTTAAGAAACCACAAAAATTACTTACTCGAAATGCTCAGTAGCTAAAACTAAAGTGTTTAAGAATACAAGGACTATAATAGTCCAATAAAATGCTTGAGATTTCACGCCTTTTCTGCAAGCTCGTCTCATTCTTCTGTTCACCTGAAAACAAAATTATGGAAATTTTTACGAATGGTAAACATTGTTAATGTTGAACAAAATAAACAAAAAAGGGCCTAAGATCGTACCTTGTCGAACCTCCTAAAGTAAACCTTACAACTAGTCGCTTGCATTTGTTCACCGTTGAAGTTCACGTTGCTTTGAGACCCTTCGTTACTTCTTTTGTCTTTTTTACCTGAAAACATTGATGTTAATTGATAATATAATAATACGAGAGAGGAGATTAATAGCTTTGGCTTAATCCAATAAGTGTGTATCTTCTTTTCATTTTAAATGATATTTATAGTTTGGACGCTCCTGAAAACCTTTTTAGCAAATATAATTAGATTATATATTATAGAGTTTAAGAGCTTTTCAGGAACTTCAACTTACCTTGGGAATCATTATCATTGTCTTTCTGACCCTGGTCATTTTCTAAATCTAATTCTTCAGCTACCGTAATCCAGTTTAAGTAGCCTTTCAAATCTTCTTCAAACTGTTGTCTTTCTCTGGTTTTCTGGAAGTCACCTCGGTTCTTAGCCTTTTCTCTTTCTTTTGAAAACTCTCTGAAAGAGGTATGAAAATTTGATATTTCCTTATTTAAAGTAGGCTAGTCTTAGTAGTCTTAGCTAGTCTAGCTTACTTTATTGAATTTTAATTCATGCACTTTGTTACTTACCCAGACAACACACCAAGAATAAGGTTCATGACAAAGAAGTTGCCAAATATAACCAACGTTATAAAGTAGATCCACACCCACGTGTTTCCCTTTACATTCGCAATCTGAAAAAAAAACTGAATTATTTCATTTCTGTACCAATTGACTTTCTTTAAAAGTGCGTGTATTGACTTCGTCTCTGTGCGTTTCATGACGCCATGTTTCAGTCAGAGTTTAACAGTAGTGGGACGAAAATGTTGTGCACTTTTTTAGATTTTGTTGTCATAGTCGCCTTGATGGACCAGGCTTGTTTGTTCAAAGGCAGGGAGCAAAAAAACCCATGACTTAGTTAAATCTACAGAACCACTGCGTTTTAGCAAAACATATTCTTACAGAGTACATGATATCCGTCCAACCCTCCAATGTGATACATTGAAACACTGTAAGCATAGCGTATCCGATGTTATCAAAGTTGGTGATGCCAAAGTTAGGGCCTTCCCAGAACCCGCGGCATTCATAACCTTCTTCGCACGGGACTCCAACGCCACTTTCTCTGCTGCAAGAGGATACGTCATCTGCTGTTTCGTCTGAAATCACGAAATGGTACAAAATAAATAAAAACTTGGTGTGCCCAAAGCTTGAAAAAAGGGGAAGTGACAATGACAAGCGAGGATAACAATTAAAAAAATCATAAAATGAACTTGTGATAATATTACTGTTTTAGTTCACATTAGACAACATAAAAACCAAAAAGCTCATAGAGCCAATGGTGAACCTGTAACAAACTGTCCAAAAGTTTTTATCATAAGCTCATAACATAAGTAGAATTCTTACTAGTGTTCAACTTAAAGCAGGTGTCGTGCAGCACTCCTGAGAACAGCTCCAAGCCGATGATAGCATAAATGATGATAACGAAAAGAACCAGGAATGCTATGTGGAACAGGGGCACCATAGCTTTAAGAATTGAGTTCAGCACAATTTGCAGACCTGAAGAGAGAAAGAACTGTGAGTTTTGACACAAAACTTTGAGTAAACAACTAAGTTACAAACAAGCAAGGACCTGCCTAAAGTTGAGAGGCTTTCTCTGACTTAGCTTTAGGTGGTATTGCACTGCGTCCATCATTCTCAGCACACAACAGGTAATTCTTACGTCTTGGGATCCTAGTTTTAATGACATTCTTCAATTGTTTAAGAAAAGAACATAGAAAATTACATTTCTGTTTCTCTATTAATTGTATAACGTAGGGGGGGAGACGCTGGTATTATATGCGGCCATATAGAGTATCTATATAATGCTTGTTTTTTACAAATACATAATTGGTTGGTACTCACTCGGTACTCCAGACACAAGCCTCAAAGGTCTTAACACTCGAAACGCTCTGAGCGCCTTCACGTCGAAGGAGTCCTTGGAAATATACTGCAGAATCATACTTGCTATACTGAAAAAACAAACATGCATTTACACTTGCGAAACCGATCTGAAGATAGGCCTTTGCATCACAATAATTTAAACAACGTTGGAGAGGAGCCACTTTCCCTCGATGCCCTAAAACAGGGAAGATGTTTGAGACATTTTACATGAAGTAAGGTTTGTCCAGCACCTATACCATCCTCTCAAGCGAGTCTACCGTATCCACATAAAAGTCAAGACCAAGACATGCAGAGTTAACTGAGCCGTGGGTTTCCTCAAGAGCACTGGCATTGCGCTCATCAATTTTTCGTATAAAACCACCCATGGGCATAGGTAACTGAACTTTAACCCACGACTGGAACGAACTGTTCCACAAGATTACCGGTGTCAACAACTATTATTGAGCCGTACGGATCCCAACATAGCATAGATGATGTAAGGGGAGAAGGGAAGAAAAGAACATGTTGTGTCATCTCAACCCAGTGAGAGTACCAATGGAGTGGGCATCTAGTAGTAAGAAGGTTGTGCATTGGTTCTTAGATCCAACACCTTTTGATCTGAAGAATAACAGCGGCTTACCCAATAGTGACGATGGTAAAATCGAGACTGTTCCAAGTGTTCCGGAGGTAAGCACCTGGATGGAACAGAAACCCGTACGCTATGATCTTCATTATACACTCGCCGGAGAAGATGGCCATGAATACCCATTCTACTTTTTCCTAGAAAAAAAGCAAAAACAAGAGCGTGTAAAAATCCAACGCTAAACAGAAAACTAGCATTGCGAACATTTTTCCGAGTGGAAAAACCCATTGGTGATTTAAACCCACGATCCGAAAGACGAGGTTGCTACCACTAGACTACTGATACTTTAGAAATGTATAACTCTTTTTTTTTTAATTCCAAATTTTTTTTGCGAGCTGCCTGCGCATTTAGCGAGAGTTTCAATTGTATACAGCCACGACTCCGGACATGCGTAGTCTGTGTCCAGTGATACATCCTACATTCTTATTCTCCTAATCCCGTATTAAGTAAGTAAGTAAGTAAGTAATAGTTTATTTACCAAAACACTAGCTAGAAATAAAACATAGGTAGCAACAAAGGTAGGTACAAATAAATCTTACTTAGGTTTACCGGCGAAGGCCAAACTAAGGAACTATTAGGTCTTAAGGAGCTCTTTTTTTAATTCTTTTAAATGATATGTCGGTAGGGTTCATTAGGTTATTATTAGAAATGTATAATTAAACAACAAAAACTCACCAATATAGCATTTGTGTTGTTGGTGTCTCCGGAAGGGTACGGCGTGAACACAGCCAACGCTATGCAGTTTGCGAAGATCGTTGTCAATATCATGTACTCAAAAGGTCTGATCATTTGTTGAGGAAATCATTCTCATTGTATCGACAGGCATCACAGATCAGTTGGTATTAGCTCTGCCTTCGATTTCGGATTCGATTTCGATCACCACCAACAACAAACATTTGTGTTTATGGTAAACATAAATATCTTTATTGTACACCAAAATATGAGAGTGATTAAGAACATGAAGTACAACGGGAGTCTTATCGCTATAAACGATCTCTTCTAGACCACCAGAAAGTTAGTAAGAAGTAGCTATTTATTATTTTCAGTCTACTTCACCTCACTGCAGGGCAAAGGCCCAGTTTTGGAAAAGCAGAACACTTATTTGTGATCAAGTATAGTCTATATGTGAGTCTATAATTTCATTCATAAACTTCCCTATAAATAATCGCAGTAGATGCCTATAATAAACCACCTGTGCTGAAAGAACAACTTTTACGGCTTGTATCTGCTTTTAGCTCGCAATACAGAAACTATAAAATAAAATCTATATTTTACGCCATCCCATATCGTACCTATTCGTACCATGGACTTTAAATTATATGGACTCTACTTGTCATTGTTATAGAGTAGTCAGCACCAGAATATTGTAGGTCGCTTTTTTTAAATTTTAGAATTAGCTGTGTAGTTTTTTTGTAAAAAGGATCTTACAAAAAAACGCTAGGAACCAGGCCGTAGTTTCTTACCCGTTCTTGTAGGCTCTGGTCGCGTGGAACTGACACCTAGAATCACCTAGTTATATAAGACGATTCTAAATTTGTCTGGTTCAGTTCAGGCCCTCTCGTGTGCAGGTGTTCAGACAGAGAGTATAGAATAGCAGATGGAGTTATTCCCTTCTGTCACCCTGATCTTTCCCCTTTTTAGCAGCAGGGTAACAGATTAGACTTTAGTGCAGCATAGTTTGTCTCATCGCGCAGTTTACTCGCTCCGGACTATGTCCGTCACTCATAAAATCATAATTTTTATCTATAGTTTTTATTTCATATTCAAAGTTGAAAAGAGAAAATGAAAAGCTTGTTTTCAGTCGTAAAATACTTTTGTAACTATGTCTCGTTGATGTTGTCGACTGTACTCTGATTGAGTGCCAAGTGTCACCAAATTAACTGTTTTGCTGGTAAACGCTAGAAATACTCTGATAGCTGGGAATAAACGCCCTAGTTACCTACACGTTGCAACCGTTCTAATAATGTTTAAAACGAATATCTACGTTAGTTTAATACGTACACTCTGTAATTGCTATCAGGCTGAATTAGGTACTTACATACGTACTCAATCATTTCGGAAAAAAAATCGATCAATAATAGGGGAGTGGTTCTAGATCCCGATATCGTGACAAAAAAGTCTATCGGTTTAATTAATTCTATCTAGTTAGAGGGAATCCTCTCAATAACTAAAGGTCAAAATATAGTTTCGGTCTTACCTTGGTCCCAAAATAAAATAAACAAACCAATATGTCAAAAAATACCTTCACATTTGTTCGACTTTTAAATCAAGTTAAAAACGTGAATACAGGAGTTTTATTCTGTTGATTTACGTAAAGTGAATCGAAATTTTTGTAAGTAGGTATACTTTGACAAAAACCGTTTGTTGAAACGAAAACTAAGTACTTTTCCCAATACAAAATCTGCGAATAATTTTTTGTAAATCATCAAAACAAAACTGAGACTACGGGACCAGCAGGGGTATTCCAATCTCAGTTGAACTGCAAAGTTGAACTGCAAAGTTTTAAATCATGGTCAGTTCATACTAACTCATAGTTATTCTGTGACTAAATAGTGACATTATAATGTCATTTAATTAGTTGTCGCGCATATTTTGCTGTCAAGTGTCTAAAAAGAATGATCACGTGGTACAAAATTGTACCACGTGACCTGAAGAAATTACACTGGGCAGTGAAATATAACTTGACAGCAAAAGATTGGAATACGGGGGCAGTTGATGATTTTCAAACAACATTACAAAACCATTTAGTATAAATAAAAGAGTATTTTAAGCCGTAGTACGGATCTGACTCATCTTTATTTCGGCCAATTAATCATCTTTCCTCACAACACGGTTATCACAGTCTGGAGCAGAGCACTTCTCAATGAACCTATACATCATCACGAGGTATGTAATCAGTGACTCATGCACCAGGCATGGGCAAATGGAAGTAGTTATCACGGTTTACGGCGGGTATTTACGTCTGCTGCCGGCTGTCTGACGTCAATATTCGCAAAATATTTTTAAAATTGCAGTGTTTCTCGTCTTTTGTGCATCTTACTTTGTTCTCACTGTATGCCAGTATTACTGAGTAGATAACTCTGCTTAACATCAGGTGGGTTATGCGCATAATCTCTTATTTCCATTAAAAAACTGCCCCCGTATGCCAATCTTTTGCTGTCAAGTTATATTTCACTGCCCAGTGTAATTTCTTCAGGTCACTGATCATTCTTTTTAGACACTTGACAGCAAAATATGCGCGAAAACACATCAAATGACGTCATAATGTCCCTATTTAGTCACAGAATAACTATGAGTTAGTATGAACTGACCATGATTTAAAACTTTGCAGTTCAACTTTGATTGGCATACCCCTGCTGAAACGACATCTTGGCTCAGATTATTAGTTTAATTTTTTTTTATACAACTAAATGATGGCTCAAGCCGATGGCTTACCTGATGTTAAGTGGTAACCATTGCTTATAACGATACATTGTCACACTGAACACGTCCTAAAAACGTGACATGTGATGCATTGTAATATTCTAAGATGCTTAGTAAGAGAGAGAGAGCTTCAGTCAGGCAGGAAATTCTCAACACCAGATTTTATAAAAGGATACTTCCATTCAACAATATCATAGCACAGCTTCCTCAAGGGGTTCTTCAGGCCCAGGCACAGCAGACTCCGCTTGGGTTTCTCTGGCTGTGGCTTGCCCCTTACCCGCGCCTGCTTGCGAGGTGCGGGTACGGCCGTCGGATCGCCGAGGCTATCGGCGCCCGGTGTTGTCGGCGTGGGCTGGTCTATGGTCGCCATTTTGACCTAGGGTTCAAAAAAATAGGGATTTGTTAATAATTAATCAATTCCAAGTTTTTTGGTAGTTTTATGATGTTATGGTGTGAAGGGTGGCTATCGGCTCGGGTAATCCAGCTCGAAGGACCATATGGAATACAAAGGTCAATGAAAGACACATGCCTATTCACTGTCGTGGTTTTAAGTAGTGTGGATCAACACACACTCTGTGCACTCCGTGTTTTGTTCAATGTTTGCCGTCCTATCAACAGCGTGATACGCGTGCGATGGTTTGTCTCCGTCAATGAGATAGATAGATAGAAAACTCTTTATTTTTTTTAATGAGATTTAACTTCTCAGAGTGATGCAGTGAAATGCCCCGTAAAGCCATCGTACGTGAGATAAAGCGATCGGCATTCCGCCATCAATATTACAGCTACTTATACTAACTACGTTTTGTTTGAATGTAAAAACTTATTGAAAAGAGAGTATGATTGACCGCCTGTAGAGAGGATGAGTTACATACTCACAAAGAATCTAGGAGTCACGCTGTGATTCATGTTAAGCTTACACAAAGTCTGCCAGAGAAAATATTTATTTTGTACTGCTGTAGGACGCTCCGACTTTAAGAAGTCGTTTTTAAAGTACTTTTTTCGCAAAACTATTTTTACTAATGAAAATCATAAATCATTTATTGCTGGTGAATCCAAATGGTACAGTAATTGGTGGTTTTGAATCTCCAGCAGGGGTATGCCAATCAAAGTTGAACTACAAAGTTTTAAATCATGGTCAGTTCATACTAACTCATAGTTATTCTGTGACTAAATAGTGACATTATGACGTCATGTGATGTGTTTTCGCGCATATTTTGCTGTCAAGTGTCTAAAAAGAATGATCACGTGGTACAAAATTGTACCACGTGACCTGACGAAATTACACTGGGCAGTGAAATATAACTTGACAGCAAAAGATTGGCATACAGGGGCAGATCTTGCTCATTAGCGTATAAACATAGAAATAAACTATGTGAGACATGTCAATTACCTACAAGCCTAGAGTTCCTATAAGTATCCAAAAATATTGGGGGCAAGTTGTTTCTTTTGGTTCCAACACCCTATAAACCCAGTTATGCAGAATTAATGACCCATTAACCTATTCCGATACAAAACGAACAAGTAAATGAGCAATTCATTCCAAGTACTATGTTTTCATTAAATACAAATCGCATCATAAATGGTTTAGTAATCGTAAATCAT
Organism: Gandaritis pyraliata; assembly: GCA_947859175.1. Lineage (NCBI taxonomy): Eukaryota > Metazoa > Arthropoda > Insecta > Lepidoptera > Geometridae > Gandaritis > Gandaritis pyraliata. Next base: position 5,898,150 of record OX401875.1, on the reverse strand, counting down.
TGATGGGACTTCCTATTATATAAAAGATCAATGGTCAAATTGTTCGAAGATTGAGTCATCCGTTCGACATAGCTATTCATCGGTACATTATGGTGACCAAGAAAAGTCTTGGTACGTGTGGTATCAATACAGTATTTTTTTTGGTCTTTTTTGCTAAAGATAAAGGTAAACTTAGAACCGTTTGGTATAAGTCTTTCTGTTTCTGTTTATCCTCTCCATCCAAAGGTTGTCTGGAAGTGATCGCTTTTAGCGATAAGGCCGCCCATTGTACATTAGCTTTAATTGCTTCTCTTATGTCCTGTTTCTTCTTTGTGTACAATAAAGTGTTTATCTATCTATCTATCTATAAGTAGGTACTTAATACAGATTATAGAAGGTACTTAACTAATTTTGACTCGTTCGTTCGTTAATAAATATATGTTAGTGGCCAACTCTAGTGAAAGGCCTCCGTCGCGGCGTCTACGACTGCTAGAGCCGGGACCGGTACAGCTACATTTTAGACCACTTTCTAAATAGACCAGCTGCTTTTTAACCCCCGACGCAAAAACGACGGGGTGTTATAAGTTTGACGTGTCTGTGTGTGTGTGTGTGTGTGTGTGTGTGTGCGAGGCAACGTAGCTCCCGAACAGATGAACCGATTTTGATTTTGTTTTTTTTTTGTTTGAAAGGTGTATTTATTAGTCGGGAGTGTTCTTAGCTATGTTTGATAGAAATCGGTCCAACATTCGGGGGTTTTTTTAATTTTGTATTTATTTAATTACTTGTTTCATGGATAAGCTAATATTTTAATTTAATTACTTGTTTGGCTAAATGCATCGCTAGCTAATCATAGTCTGTGATTGACTCTATCGAAGATTTACAGATATATTTAGAAATGCAAATCATTAAAACGGGATTAGCTGTTCTGTTCATCGTTTCCTGTAAAATCGTTAATTTTACAAGCCTGGTGTAATTTCTGTTGGAACCTTGATTTTCTGTAGCTGTGGGCGTAACATACCAAATACTAGTCTAGTTGTAATGACTTAACAATGTACTTCGGTATCTACACAAGTAATTAAATTAAAATTTAAAAACCCCCGAATCTTGGACCGATTTTCATCAAACATAGCTAAGAACACTCCCGACTAATTCACTTTTCAAACAAAAAAATCAAAATCAAAATCGGTTCATCCGTTCAGGAGCTACGATGCCTCAGACAGACACACACATACTCGTCAAACTTATAACACCCCGTCGTTTTTGCGTCGGGGGTTAAAAATAAACTACTTATAAAATTATAAAAAACCAACTTTACATCACTAGCAGCTACTTCGTCTTAGGTGCTTTTTATGGAATTAATTTTAATATTTAACCTATTCCATAAAAACAACTAAGCTTAAAATATTTTAATCCATAAGTGTTTTAAGTGAAGACTCATCGTAATCAGTCTACCCTACTGCCTATAAATAAGTATCTGAAGTATTATAGTGAAGCCATTTAAAGTTTTTATAGGTCACAGAGTGTCGAACACGATAACTTAATTTCAGCATCATACTTAACTACACCCTGTAAGTACCTACTACGTCTAGACAAGACCACATAGAGGGTGTCCTTGTTTTGTACCCACAATATCTCACTAATAAAAACAAATCTTATGGTAGGTACATGCGAAAGATCTCATGAGAAGAATTTGTAGAAAATTTCCGAGGACCACCAAGATAAACAGCAGAACACAAAAGGTTAAAAAAAACTAAAAAAAAGTTTCTTGGCCAGATTAGCTACAACCAGCTTTTTCCAATTCGAAATAAGGATAGATTCAACGACTGTTGCGATACCTAGCTGTTTGGTTTGGTCTATAGGACGCGAGCTGGTCACCACGACCATGGTGGCCTAGTGAGTTCATGCTCTTGGGCAAAGTCACGCAAGTCTGCATAAAGACTCCGGTGATTCTAGACCGATAGTCTTTTTGTCACGATAGATATCTCTCTAAAAAAACTCTGACACAACAGTAGGTATATCGATCTAGAATCAATTCCCGCCTCCCAGTATAGACATTTCGAATTGACCTAAACATGGTCTCCACAAGAATTAGTTTGCTTTTACGAATATCGGTTGGTAAGTAGTAGTAGTAACTCGGAAGTAACTAAATTAAAAATTTAATAAACCCATATTGAAGGAGTTGTGAAAAATGTAATCCGCAATTTTGTGGCGGCGGCCATCTTTGACCGATTTTCATCAAACATAGCTAAGAACACTCCCGACTAATTCACCTTTCTAACAAAAAAACAAAAACAAAATCGGTTCATCTGTTCGGGAGCTACGCTGCCTCAGACACACACACAGACACACACACAGACACGTCAAGCTTATAACACCCCGTCGTTTTTGCGTCGGGGTTAAAAATTATAATATTTTCGCACGACACCCGCGACAAAGACCTAACGATAGGCTGTATTGATTTTTTACATACCTATCTAATGGATTATCGCTTATGTATGATAAGATACGGAGTGTTAAACTGGTTTAGGGGAACGTTAAGGCTCGCCGACCGCCACGTTTCGTGAACTTATGGAACGTTCCGCATCAGTACTTATTTGATGAGTGAACGGTAATGACTGATGTCAACCTAAATGATTTTTTTGTATACAATTAAATAATGGAACAAGCCGATGGCCCACCTCATGTCAATTGGTAATCACTGCTTATAACGATGCATTGCCTCACTGAGCAAGTCCACTGAAGACTCGCCCGGAATCATTTAAGTTGATACTGGAAAAATATTAGGTAGAAACAGTTTCGATTCACCAAAAAAATGTAATGATATTGAGATTGAGAACTTTTTAATGAAACAGATGAAAAAAATGAAAATGAAAAATTAAAAAAATCTTTATTTCCAGCAAAACATACATACAGTAGGTAGGCAAGGGTAGGAAAGGTACATAGATACAAACCCAGCAGGTAGGTACAGTGAGAAACAACAGACAGATAAATTACCTAAACATCAGGGGTACCTACTAATGAGCGCTGAACAATTCGGACATACGATCAAAGAGCTGTCATTTATTGTTATAAAAGGATGGAAATGATTTAGGCAACTGATCAGATTTATGCAGCGATCACAATCAATCAATCACAGCAATCACGAGATGATTTTTACAATAGCAGAAAATTCTAGAATGTTTTTCATACTAGATCTATTTCTGTTTGGAAGGATGTGGGTAATGCTAAGATTATAAAAGCTATCATTAAAGTTGATGTCCATTCACTGGCTTTCACAGTTAAGCGTTCGTAATCGTTGAACCCGGATATTTTTCTTCTAAAATTAGCAGACAGAATCAGGGCGCGCCTATCAATAATACGAGTATTTCTTGCGATAGAATGCTTGCCCAATATGTAATAGTTCAACATGTTTTTAAATTGTTGCACAAAGCTGCAGATGAAAACGAACTAGGTAGGTATCTCCTCATTTTTGAACTCGATGATATACATGTAGATTCAGATGTAGATGCTTATCCAAGGCGTTTTACTGTGTGCAAAGTTAGTCAGGCAACCACTAAGTAAGGGGTTCTAGAATTTGAATTGAAAGAGTTGACGTAAATTGAAAACGTGTCTTCGTTTAAAAAACGAAGATGGCGCGACGAGCTTGACCGTTATTTGTCAGATTGGCAAAGTATAGCCCAGGATCGGAGTATGTGGAGAGAATGGGGGGAGGCCTTTGCTCAGCAGTGGGACACAGAGGGCTAAATATAAATAAATATAAATAAATATCCGGTGTCAGTGGTGAAAATGGGTGTACCACAAGGATCAATACTAGGACCGTTCCTATTATTAATTTACATTAATGATCTACCATGAGTAGTGATGATCACGAGACTGCACTAATACTTCACTACTGCTTATAATACCTAAGAAACTCAATGTTATTTAATTAATGACACTTTTATTTACCTAAGTAATCATTTTGCTGCATCGTTAGCTGTAATGCCTAGCCATGACAAAAGATATTAAAATGTTGTGTTATTTTTATAAAAATGACAACACCTGTTGTTAATTCATTGCCTTGGCAACAATAACAGATTTTCCGCGTTTTTTTTTAACTTGACCAAGACAGTAGGTATCTCAATTAAAAGTGGGAAACGATTTAAGAAAATTGATAGTCTGATAACTACAAAATTACATGTAACTAGTTCTGCCCCCGTATGCCAATCTTTTGCTGTCAAGTTATATTTCACTGCCCAGTGTAATTTCTTCAGGTCACGTGGTACAAAATTGTACCACGTGATCATTCTTTTTAGACACTTGACAACAAAATATGCGCGAAAACACATCAAATGACGTCATAATGTCACTATTTAGTCACAGAATAACTATGAGTTAGTATGAACTGACCATGATTTAAAACTTTGCAGTTCAAATTTGCAGTTCAACTGAGATTGGAATACCAATGCTGTACCTCTGTACAGTGTACCGTTAAACCTATTACACAAAAGTCTGTCTATCTGTCTACCAGATTGATTTTCAGAGCACATAAATCTGGTGAGTTACTGTTCTTGTCACTAACACGCTATTGACTTCAAAAGTATTTTATCTAGACAGGCGCAGACGCGGGCAACAACCGTGTTTACGATAATATTCTACAGACGACAAACATAACGTTCGTCAGACAAAATAAATGTTTGTTCTCGGTGCGGATCGAACCCAACTTATATAAATGGTGATCTTTCCTTACCCGTTCTACTTGGCTCTGGGCGCGAGGAACTGGCACCTAGAATTACCTAGTACACTCGTACTAAGTAATTCTAGGTGCCTGCTCTTTACAACCTCTTCTCAAAAGTCCACCCTATATACACATACAGGGTGGACTTTTGAGAAGGGGCAGTAAGGGGAGCTCTCAGTTATAGCTACAGAAAAAGCTTGTTTGTGATGACACGCACAGATTTCACAGATTTAAATAAAATACAGTTATTTTTATACATATATTTGACTACAATCTCAATCTCACCTTGCGCTTAGGTCAGGTTTAGGGCAAGGGTCTTAGGGCGTTTTCCTTTAATTACAATGCCCTATTAGTTATTTAAAGTGTCACTTAAAACAGACAAGGGTAATTTTAAAACATTTTGTTTAGTGTCAACAACGTCAAGAAAAGGTGGCGGATATTCAGTTAAATATTAAACGTTATATTTCACAAGGTTAAGTATTATATATAAGAATTTTATGAGAAATTATTTGCGTGAGCTTAGTTTTATTAATGTCCATCAAAATAATGAGAATGTAAAATGGTATTCCATGAATGCCATGAATAAAATCACATGAATGGCTGGCCATGAGTGACGTAAATAAGTTTAAACAAGAATCGATGCAAATAAAATGTGAGATGTTATTTGCTGGGAACGTACGAGTAGGTCAGTGGTTGTTGAAGAGGTGAGAAAAACCATGAATGGAAGGTCGCGGCACCTGTTAGAACAGTGCAGTGTCACGTGGGAGTGGATATAATACACTAAGGTGCATAATACCTATCCCTTCAAAACAATTAAACATATTAGTATATAGAATTACCGTGAATACGATTTTACAAGCATCTTTACCCAGATATAGGCCTTTTCAACATGTTAATTGTTATTATAATTATGTATACTTATAATATTTAAGCTTTTTATTTTTAACTAGCAGTTACCGGCGACTTCGTCCACGAAAAAAAAAATATAGGTAACCTAAAAAGCGGGAAAAGTAGCCTATGTGTTAATCCAGGTTACGAACTATAATATATTCCAAGTTTCATCTAAATCGGACTAGTAGTTACAGCGTGATTGAAACACAAACATCCAAACATCTAAACTTTGACATTTATAATAGTAGTGGGATTCCCCTTATCTATTAATTTTTATTGTTTCCTATTACATACTATTTATTGCCTGTGTCTCCTTTTGCTTCAATTTTATTTTCTTTCGTTCTTTATTTATTTTAAAATTTCACACAAATAAGTAGGTAGAGCTAGGAGGACTTAATGCTAAGAGCATTGTTTGCCAGTCTTCCTGGGCGTGCAAAAAGATGGTGTGGCGTGTTTTTAAAGGTACTACAGATAACAAAAATTCTTCTTTCTTTCTTTTTGGGATTGTCCATTTGTTTTATGCAAGCATAGCTTGGTCAGACTATAGTTCAAGGTACGATAATAAACAACAGTCTAAAGACTCATGAAGATCAGTAAATCATTTTTAAAATCATAGAAGTGTAGAGCAAATTATAGATGTAGTAGATACAGTAGTACTAGCTAGAGTCAACAAACCCTGTTGAATTTACTGCTAATATCTCAGTACTGTGTTTGTGTCTGAATGTCTGAATATATAAAAACGTTTTACGAACCGACTGACAATCCTCGCCTTGTCTAAAAACATAAAGCTTGATGAAATCATTTGGATTTCCGTAAAAATAAAAATAATTATAGAAAATTCTTTTTGGTCAGTGACAGCACCAACTGAATCAATTTAAATGTGAAGATGTTCTTATAAAAAAAACCATACAACCGAATTGAGAACCTTCTCCTTTTTTGAAGTCGGTTAAAAATATATCAAAAAGTTTTTTTTTTCAATCACGCTGCGACCACTGAATCAATTGAAATATCGAACACATAAATGTAATATTTATCTGTGTACATCTTTGAGTTCAGTAGTAAATTTAGTAATAGAAGTTCAGTTTTAGATTAGAATTTCTCTACCTTGGTAGAGCATAGAGATAGATATGTTTGTCAAAGGCCTTTTATTCAGTAAAATCACAAGGATCATTTAGAATCGTCCTATATAACTAGGTGATTCTAGATGGCAGTTCCACGTGACCAGGGGCCTTATTCTCACTTCGGCAGAGATTTTACTCTAATAGGGATGACGTCAAAGTGACGTTGAAAACTCTTGACACTAGTGGGTGAAACTAGTTTTCGACCGAGATTTGACGTTATCCCTATTAGAGTAAAATCTCTGCCATACCCAGAATTACCCTCCAGAGCCTAGAAGAACGGGCAAGAAACTACGACCTGGTTCCTAGCGTTTTTTGTATGATCGTTTTTACAAAGAGATAATAGTTATATACTGAAGTTCCAGTTTGCCATTCCAACTTAGAGAATTCAGAGAATTATAAAAATTCATTCAAGTAAAGTCACGAGGTTTTACTAGTTTAGTTAACATGCAGTCTTTGCTCAAATTGATATAGTTTGAAGTTCTCCAGCCGCGAATACGTAAACACAGCATTACTGGTTTGTTTTTAAAAGGAATTCCAAAGAAAATATATATTTTACTTTTCCGTTTCATTAAGCTCTATCTATTAACTAGAAAAACACATTGCGTATGTTGGCACTGAATTAAAAACTGATAGTATTTTGATGGTGTTTTTAATACAGGATAGATTACTTTTTGGTTGTTCTAGGTATGTCTGGGTGTTACTATATGTATTATACTCAATACTCAATACTTTATTACGTTCATGTTGTACAAAAGGGTCTTAAATATATTAATGCTACCAACATGAGCCCAGTTAGGGCACGACAATTTAAAAATGGTCACTTTGTATTTTAACCATAATTACTAACATAATTATTAAATAACATTTTTATATTCTTTAGGTATCTACTCAATATTCTAATTTACATACTTATTAATATTGCACTTATAAGTATGCATGTATTAACAAAAAAAAGTGTATGTAAGTATTCTAGCAGCAATCTAGTTCCCATATTAAAAGCTTTGCTTAGTTTGGGACTAGAGGGCGCTGTGTGAAATGTCCACGAATATTTTATTATTTACTTTATGACTGGTTTTAATGTGACTATTGTAAGCCATGCCATGACGTTTTCGCAATTACAAAAACGTGTTCGTTCTAAGTAGTAGTTACCGCTTAACATCAGGTGGGTCACCGCTTTGTTCCATCATCCAGTTGTAAAAAAAAAGTTCTTCTACTAAGTATAACAATAATGATGCCAATTCTATTGTTATTGCAAATTAACTAAAATTACGTAAAAATAAATAGGTTTTATGTACTTATAAGATAAGGTCCAAATTAGCACTCCACCTGACTGACATCTTTTTGGTTATTTGAGGTGATTTTTTTTTTATTTGACGTTATTTGCTTTAAAAATGGTTATTTTAGAATTTTCCATCATGAGTGTTTATGCCAATTTGAACCTTAGTATAAACATAACAAGAACTTTTGTATTTTAAATACTTTTAGTTAGTTACAACAGAATTGCCACCATAATTACAATGTTTAATAGTAAGTCTAACGTAAATAGGTATAGTACTTAGGTACCTTCTAATAGATAAAGTTATACTAGTGTAGAGTTTTGTCTACATCTTTCTTTAGCAAAGCTTTCTAAAAATACAAATGAGGGTAGACATGTTTGTAAAGGTCAATGTTGGATCATTACATTGTGAAAACCTACTTACCTCAAAAAAATTTGCGCAAAATCACTTTCTCCTTTTCATCACTACAAAATCACAACTCCTGAATTAGGCCATAGCACGACCTCGAAAAGATTTGTCACCGAATAACGACGAGAATATCATTCACAGCACTATTTATAACCATAACTATTAAATTCTGTTCATTTTCTATCTTCCTTCTTTTTTTTTATAAAAAATCACTTTTTGACACAAAATTCCCGGTTCGAAATTCGAACGCAAAATTTATTTTTAAATTTCGTGGCCGGGCGCGTCCACGGAATTTTGAAACGTATTTAGGTTAGAATCGGGACACGGGCGCCACTCACACATGCGCAGCTAGACTGCTCATGAAACCGCCAAAGATTATGTTGGTTTGGAGAAGAATGGAAAACCCAGGATACGTGGGGGAATGTATGATCATTTTGTATGCAGGATATGTATCATAATCTTGAGGGAATGAGTTTTCCCGTCTGGGAATTTATGGCTACTTCATGAAAGAGTGAGATCTAGATTAAATTCAGCGTTTCAAGAATAAAAAAAACAGTAAGAAATCTACTTGAATAAGTAAAAGCAATCACTGTTTCAGACTAAAATGTTTTTGTAATCTGAGTTTCAGGGATAAGGAAGAAAATGGTGTACAAGGAAGCAGGCCTGCAACAGTCATTCATCTGTCTGCAACAGTCACTTTTTTAGATTATAGTAGTATATTCATGACTTCTCCTTTATACAACCGGTGTTTACAACTGGTTGTACAAACGGGAAGTAACATTCCCGTTCGTACAACTATCGCTGTTTGTCACCTACTTTCTTCTACTTTATCTTTGGATACCCGCACAGAGTTCGGTCTTCTGGCAGACTAGCCGGCATTTACGTAGTTCGGCGCACTTTGGTTATTACTGAAAATACTCGTTTGTGTAACGCCCCTACTATTGGACTGTCATTACAAACTCGAACGCGTTTTGTAGATAGCGTAGAGATCTGAAAGTTACAGTTGCAGGCTTTGGGTGTTTACAAACGTGTCGTAAGCTTGCATAGTAGACACAGCGGATAGCTATCCCTCTGAAAATAAACGCAACAACGATTATGCACAATGTTGTGCGGAAAAATTTGCTTCTTTAATTCGACCATAAAATCGGTTCTGCGCAGATAATTCGAGGGACAAAGATCCGTTGTGACTACTATACGTACGTAGTTATAAAAAAAGTATGTTTGAACTCAGACTCTACCTTACACCATCGATTAAGAAATACTTTGGTCCATTACACTAAGTTAGATTTTAGATACAAACATATTTTTATATCACAAGCATTGCTTAGTTTGGGACTAGAGGGCGTTGTGTATAAAGGACATGAATATATTTTTTTTCTTTTTTCATCTGACGGTGGGTCTGCTATCTGTGTTCGCCCTCTCCACTTCGCTATATCAAACGTTTTGCTCTACTTATTGAAAAATTCGAAAATAATTTTTTTTTTATACATCAAAGACAAACGTTTGACCTCAATCTCACCTGATGGTAAGTGACGATGCAGTCGACGATGTAGCACATTTGCCTAGAAGAAACCTATTCACTCTCCTCTTGAAAACATTCAAATTGTGAGTGTTCGGAAACACAGACGCCGGTAAAGAGTTCCACTCCTTGGCGGTCCTCAGGATAAATGTTGAGGCAAAGCGCTTGGTGCGGACAGGTGGCATGTCGACCAGAATCATTATTACTTAATAAAAACAAAATATGCGAAATTAACTTAAATACAGCATTTTTAATATCTCATTTTTCGGTGTTTCTCGTTACCGGAGTTGTTAGGTTGTTTTACTAATTTTTGAGTTTAGAATTTGTTTATGTGTAAACGAATCGAGATAAATTCTAGTATCGAGAACCCGTGGTAGTGTGAAATAGTGACGCGCACGACACTGGTTCAATAAACACGTGAAGCTCGCCGATGGATGGATGAATGTGTATTTGTAATAAATAGTGTTGTTTCATTCTATTTCAGGATTTTTGGTTTCATGATCGTCGCTGTAAGAAGTTTCTTAAAAATCTTAGAAGTCAATTTGAACCTACTAATTGTCGTATCGAAATGAAACTTTGTATTTATACAGGGTGTAACATAATGTCCTTATAAATCCGAAAGGGAGGTATTCTACATGTCGTCATGGCGAACATTTGTTCTACGACTTTTAATATTTCGAAGTTTTTCATTCATGAAAAGCGTCTTAAAGTTTCCTTAAAAATAGCATTGCACACGTGGTGCGACGTGATAGGAGGGAGCGTGTGCATGTGTACTAACAGACTGGATACATACGCAAAGCAAACAAACACTTAGGGTTATCGCAAAATTCTAAGATATAAAAAAAACAGAAATTTCAATCATGTATTCAATGAAAAAATTTACACATGCCAATCTATTCTTGTGTTTGTTTTAATAAGCCCCTTTTCGGTTTATAGGCTTCGGTTTATATATATAAGGAAAGCTCGCGATCGCGAACTTTGGAAGAGCCTGGGGGAGGCCTATGCTGAAAAGCGAAACAACCTCAACACTACCGTTGTCATAATATAATAACAATATTAGTATTAAGTTGTTAAATAAAGGCTTTTAAATTTGAATTTGAATTTTCGGTTTATAGGCACAATATTACACGTTGTATGAATTTATAGACAAAGGAAGTCCTAACACCACAATTTGGCCGCCGCGGTCGGTCATGGACCGATGACGTCATCTATTGACGCCATAATCTTGTTATAGCGATATTTAATTATATCGCCAGAGCTATGGTAAATCGATGATGTCAATTTGGTTTTATGGTGGGCCGAGGTGTTTGGACAAGTCACTGACTACCACAAATATCTTTGAAACCTCGGTCTGACTACTTGCTACCTACCTCTAAACAGGGTTCAATGTAACAACTAAATTACCATGTGAAAACAATTAATGTATTGAGTATTGTATGATATTCACAAAAATGTACAGTCGGCTACACATCAACCTATCAACGGTTCGAACTTTGAACTATTATAATTTGAATGTTGCGAATCATGCGAGAGGGACGATATGTTTTTATGTGAGACTCGCTGCTTGCGCGCCACGCGCCTACACCTATTGCGATCCCTGATTCGCAACATTCAAATTATAATACACGCGAGAGCAATGATTCCGGGTCACTTAAAGAATGTTAAAAATCTCGGAAACTAAAAATGATAGGTTAATGCAATAAATTGTATTTAATAGACAATGTAATACTCCTTAAATGAAGGTATTAAAACTTCTTAGTTATTGTAAAGTTATATCTTAAAAAAATCAAATTTGAAAAAGGGCCACTTTCGAAGATGGAACTACGAAATTACAGCATTTGGTTTTGCTTTTGTTTGTAATCTGTCATTTATGTGGGTATATAAACCATGTTGATAGTGCTCTATATTCATTATTCAAGCTGAAATTATGTCGCTTACGCCTGAAGAATGCACCAGAATACTTACAATGCTGGAAACCGGCCGGAGTCAGCGCGATACAGCCAGGACTGTCGGTGTGTCGCTGTCAACAGTACAAAGAGTTCTCCGACGTTACGAAGAAACTGGTTCTAACCTACGCAGACCAGGAACGGGCAGAACCAGGTGTACCACAGCACGAGAAGACCGATACTTGGTGAACACCATGCTTCGAAATCGCTTTCTCACAGGAACTGAACTCACAAATCAGTTTCGACGCCTCGGAGGAAGTAACCCAAGTGCATGGACAGTAAGACGTCGGCTTGCTGAATCTAACTTAAAACCCCTTAGACCTGCAAACGGCCCTAAACTGGAGCGTGGGCATCGTATTTCAAGACTAAGATATGCCCAGAGCCACGTAAATTGGAGTATTGAAGATTGGTCAAAAGTTATGTTCTCCGACGAATCAAAATTTATGCTCTACAAGCACGATGGAAGACACAGAGTGTATCGAAGACCAGGGGAAAGATTCAAGCAAGCATGCATCGAAGAAAAAGTAGCCTACGGTGGTGGGTCTGTACTTGTGTGGGCCGGAATTTCTTCTGAAAGTCGCACAGAGCTGGTGATCATAGAAAACGGCTCTTTAACTAGCGTAAGATATGTGGAAGAAATCCTCAATGATCATGTTGGTCCATTTATGGTCAATTTAGGTGAGGATGCTATATTTATGCATGACAATGCCCGACCTCATACAGGTAGGATTGTGAATGACTACCTTCAAGAGATGAACATTACTCGTATGGAGTGGCCAGCGCGCAGCCCGGATATCAACCCGATCGAGCATGCTTGGGACGAGCTAGGCAGATGCGTAAAACAACGAAACCCTCCCCCAATCACGCTTCGTGAGCTCAAAATTGCTCTCACAGAGGAATGGGAGAATATTCCCCAAAATCGTATAAGGAACTTGGTGTACAGCATGCCAAACCGCGTAAACGCAGTAATGGAAGCACGAGGAGGCAATACGAAGTATTAAAATTCAAGTCAAATCGTAATAAAGTTCAAAAATTTCATGTTTCCTATTTTTGTTTTAAGGAGAGATCAGCAGTTTTTTTCTTTATGTAATTTTGTGTTAATAAAATGTATGGTGACTCATATTTTTTTACTTTCATTTAAGGAGTATTACATTGTCTATTAAATACAATTTATTGCATTAACCTATCATTTTTAGTTTCCGAGATTTTTAACATTCTTTAAGTGACCCGGAATCATTGCTCTCGAGTGTAGTTCAAAGTTCAAACAGTGGATAGGTTGATGTGTAGTCGACTGACTAGCCCTGAGTTTATACAGAGACTGACCAATACGCCAAAATCGTTTCATTTCATCTAGTAGGTAAATTAAATCGTCTTGTAGTAAGTAGTAGAACTTCTTGTGAAAGAGCTCATCCGGGGAATTACTACCAACGTAAAAGGTACACTTAACATCAGGTGGGTAAAATGCAGTTAAATCAGCAGAGATAACTGCTTCCGGAGAGCCATCTTTGCCACCAGTTTTTCTCATCACAAACATTTTATGTCATGAACGCCATCTATGAATAATATTACGAACTATGTTGTTAACCAACAGTGCCGCCATCTTACGACCGCGATACGAACTAAAACATAATATAGCGCCATCTAGTCACAATCGGCCAAACAAATTGTGAAGCATTATGAAGCAAGTTGTTTGGCTAAAATAATAGATGGCGCTGTTATAAAATTGCAGTTTCTAACTATACTGTTTCAGAGGACATTGAACTATAAAATGATTGATTAGGTACTCTCATAATGTATCGTCTCGTCTGAAATGTTACGTATCATGCTGGATACATTTAATATAATATCAGCTGACGACCTACAAACTAAAATAATACTACTACAATAAGTATGAGTATCTGGCTTATTCCTGACAGATAACCAAGACGAGATAACTGGTTATCTCAGAGGTTTGGTTTTTTTTTCCTCTCAGATAACTGGTTATCTCAAAGGAATTGTTTTCGTCGTAGATAACCGCGGTTATCTGTAAGGAAAAAATTCCTCTCAGATAACTGGTTATCACAGAGGATTTTTTTTCCTCTATCTTCTATCGAGTATAATTAAATAATATTAAGTAGGTGCTTAAGTATTTTGATTTAGTTTTGATATTTTCGGCCATTATTCGTTAATAGTTTTATTGTTAGTAAGTACCTACTTAAGTATATAAATAAAAAAAAATTAAAACATGTTTACATGTCTTACAAACATTTACTAAGGTACCTACCACATTCGTTTTTTCAATATAGTACTTGATATCCTGCTAGGCGGTTGCTACGTCCTGCTACGCTACCTCTACGCCGTAGCAGCAGCGCTACGAACGTCTACGTAATCAATTCAATTTATTGTATTGCTAGAAGTTGTTTGTGCTTTTTATAAAACTAGGTACTATTAATCCTGAAGATTTTTTACACCAATTACAGATATGGTTTACTAAGTAGGTAGATACGTACGAGTATATTGAGAAAGGCATCTAAAAGAAAATTTTAAGTTACTATCTATCACCCAACCTTTTTGATAATTTATCTCATTATTTACTAATGATGTTGATTGTACCTACGCTTCTGACGTCTCCGAGTACCTACGCTTACTCAGAGACGTCATTTAAATATAAGTAGGTCCTATGACTTAAAATTAACGGTGTTTACTATTTACTCATTGGTATAACAATAGTTTAAACGTTGGTTATCTTTTTATATATATAGTTACATCTAGCGTACATCTCTGAGAAGCCGTGTTGGCCGAGTGGGATTGTACCTCGACTTTCGATCCGAAGGTCGTGGGTTCAAATCCCGACCGTGCATCAATGCATTTTTCGTTCGGAAAATTTATATGCGCATTAACACGAGCTTTACGGTGAAGGAAAACATCGTGAGGAAACCCTTGGCTTAGTCAGCTCCGCACGTATTGACCTTGTCTTTCCTGTGGATACGGCTGACTAGGCTGAGAGGATGGTATAGGTGCTGGGCAAGCCTACTCCATCTAAACATTGTCCCAGGCACTACAGTGTCCCGTTAAGTGTAGGCATAGGTTGCCTCCTGACGCTGTATAAATCATCTTCAATAGATGTAAAGGCCTATTATATACATCTCTGAGCATGGCTGTCAGTGTCATTACCCCACACCGCATTACAACAATCAAAACTTTATAACTGCTTCGTCTCTACTAACTTTAAACGAGAATTAATAATCAAATTAAGTTTTTTCTATAATTCCACATTTTTTGTTTAAATATTATTTTTTTACCAACTTTTACACTTCGGTTTGCTTGCTTTTTGTAGGCTTAGTACTTAATTTTCAAGCGACTGTTAGATCAATGTTCTCGTCAATTTGATTTGCAGTTTATAAAAGGTACTTATGCTCTATAAAATGTAGAGTTTAAATAATATTGTATTTCAAAAACTTTTTGTACGGGCCTGAAGCACAAATTCAGGTTATAAAAAAATTCTAGTTAGCTAATTTTCTTGGCTGCTTTGAACAATAACAAATAACTCATATTTTTATCAATTCGTAGGTTTCGCAGGTTCGTAATTCAATTGAAAAACCATAAAATGAATAATAAATTATTACCCTCTTAAGAGGCTTGGATCCTTTAACGATAAATCAAATTAACTGTCAAAAGCAAACCCCATGAAATTTAGAATATTTACCAACATTCAAGATATCCTGACCTAATATCACCTCCATTGCAGCTACCTGCAATGCGCCAAGTATTCTACTAGCAAAATGTAGAAACAACTAAGTCAAAAGTCGTTCACCTTTTTACCAATATATAACCGTTTTTACCGTTTATAACTTGTTTATAACTAGCATTTATAAATCTGTCAAAATTTCGGGATGGCTAGCGAATTGTCATGACCAAACACCAGTCTACTCGCCCTTAGCAAAGATTTGTTAGATGAAAAAAGATTTGGTACTTCAAAAAACGAAGTACAGTGTTACGCGGAAACCATATTTCTTCAATTTCATGACCGAAATTAAGCCATTAGACCACATTTGAATCAATAAAAGCGATTTGTCTCCGAATCAGCACGTAGAAACGTCACATTTGGCGCGTAAACGTCAAACGTCAAACCGCCATCTTGGTATCCCTTATTGGCTGACTACAGGGTTGTTGGTACAGAACGGACGGAAGCATGCCTGTCTCGCTCCATCCTGGTTACATAATACGGAAATGGGTGAGCAGTGTTACGTTTTGAGTGGAGTTCCGCATGAGGGTAAGTCGGGGGGGTGGGTATTGATTTTTCCCTGAGCTTGCGGCAGTGTCCTCACGCCGCCGGCCAGCGCGAAAAACACACCGGATCGCGCTCGCGTCACAAAAAAAGACAATTTAACATTCCAAATTCAAATAATCCAATCGCAATATCGAAACACAAAAAAAACGTTCGAAAACGTTGTTAAAAGTGTGCGGTTGTGTGCTGGGAATCCAACTTTGTGAGTATTGAAGCATCTGTCACCTTTTTCTCTCCAAGGCACCATTTTAATCAGTTTTATGTGTCATTGAGGCTTTTTTATTGCTGTCCCAGCGGTTTTCTTTTGTGTTCTTGAAAAATGAGTTTATTTTGTACCTTTTTGCTCAATAAACTGCGCTTTTTATTTCGGTTTTAATTGTTATCAGCTGTTCACGCCCGGTCAAGGCTTTCCTATATTGACACAATATCAAAATACAATTTTTATAAAATTTTCGCCTGTTTCCCATAGGGAATGACCTGAATTACTTACGTTTTTGACACACCTCATTCGTAAATAAGTTTTCAGTAGAAAATATGTGGAAACCGGTCAATACTTACCAGTTTCTCCACAGGCCTAAAGATCTTAGACCTTCCCACAGCATGACGCACATTCATTTTCACCACACGTTTTAATCACACCACAGTCACTCCATCACTGGTTTTATCTCAATGATGCATACACATTACTGTTCGGATGGAGCTGTATGCTCAGCACCATGAATCGATGGGGCAATGTATAGGGCTGAGATGACTTCATCTTGGTGACGTAGGGTGACGTCACCCGTCCTAGTCTGCCGAGGATCTGTAGGTATGCAATTAAGTGGGGATTAGTAAGATGGGGGCCATTAGTTTGCATCGAAATGGTGATATTAAATTCTGGAATGGTCTGTTAGAAAGATGGGTTTTCATTTCAAATCAGCTGATGAAAGTCCAGATACCTATAGCCACGAACCACGGCTGTAATCTCCAGGCACGGTAGAAATCCCCTAAGTTCTTTTAGTATCTACAATCAACAAAGAGTCTTGCACAAGGAATGATCTTATAAAAGCCATAAACGATGGGGTAAAACTGGCAGAATACTATAAAACCCTAGTTTAAAGTACTTTAGGCTATTGACACACAAGAAGAAGAAGACTAAGAGTATTTGAAGATACTTATCTAAGGAGGATAATCAGAGTAGTAGTAAGTACCTATTACATCTAGCATTTAATCAGGATTTTTGCATCTAATCTAGATAATATTCAGCGTCGTGTGGATAAGACCGGCGAAGCTGAGAGGATGGTATAGGTGCTACAAGCCTACTCCATCTAAATCATGTCCTAGGTACAGCATCCTCCAGGGGTATGCCAATCAAAGTTGAACTACAAAGTTTTAAATCATGGTCAGTTCATACTAACTCATAGTTATTCTGTGACTAAATAGTGACATTATGACGTCATTTGATGTGTTTTCGCGCATATTTTGCTGTCAAGTGTCTAAAAAGAATGATCACGTGGTACAAAATTGTACCACGTGACCTGAAGAAATTACACTGGGCAGTGAAATATAACTTGACAGCAAAAGATTGGCATACGGGGGCAGCTAGTTAGTCATAAGTAAGCCAAATAGACGTCCAACTCAGTATTTGCTGTATTTTACAACACTGGTCTTCTATTGGAACCATTAGGCGATTTCACCTCACCTCACCTAATCCAGGTCGTTTGCAAGTGGCATTTTGATGGTATCGCAGTTATAACAATTTTGTACCACGTGACCTGAAGAAATTACACTGGGCAGTGAAATATAACTTGACAGCAAAAGATTGGCATACGGGGGCTGATCATTACAAGGCCCCAGGCTATGGGTTAAGAAAAACCCCATTTATGGCGCTATGAAGATCTAGAACTCATCATGTCCCAAGCCCTAGTGCCATAAAAACGATGCTTAAAGGTAAATTAATGTCCCCTGAAGCTCTATACAAGTGATCTAGACTCTAGACTGTACACTGATCACCTAAATGAGAAATTAGATCAATACTCTCAATACTCAATACTTTATTGCGTTCATGTTGTACAAAAGGGTCTATAATAAATATTATATAAATATATATAAATATTTTTTTTTCAATCTTATAATAATTTTATTTATCAAAACAATAACTATATACAAATACTAATAAGAAAATAGCATATAAATATTCTATTTTCGATAAATATAATTATTACTAAATACTATTATTACTTTCTAAGCTATTCTCGCTTATTATTACTATTATACTAAATACTAAACTAAACTATATCTAACTAAAACTAAACTATAGGTACTAAATACTATTATTACTAAATATTCTATTCGATCTATTTTTTCATACTCATAAAAAAATATTGACGCTTTGTTACATGAAGGTTGAGTAATATAATCCATACATGCCTCAACATTACCCAATTCTACACTATCATCCACCATTATTCTTCTGGGTTTAAGTACTCCTCGCAAGGTGCTTTGTCGTTAACCCCATGTAACTGCATGCTTACTCGTTTTAGACAAGTGTTTTTCGTGTGATCGCGATTCACAACTTGCGAACCAAGCGCACGCTGTGCAAAATGTGGTAATGCGATGCTATAGCTAAACTGTAAGTGGTCATGGGCGGCCTATTTGTTTGTTCGATCACTTATTTTAATAACACAAGCTCAAAATAAATCTAACTCTTAACCAAAAAGAGGGTGTTAATAACGTGCTTTGGTAGCCACCTAGTACCTATTAAACTATTTGCTGTGCCCTAACAGGGCTTATGTTTGGTACACTACAGCAGGGGTATGCCAATCAAAGTTGAACTGCAAAGTTTTAAATCATGGTCAGTTCATACTAACTCATAGTTATTCTGTGACTAAATAGTGACATTAAAAAGAATGATCACGTGGTACAAAATTGTACCACGTGATCATACTTTTTAGTTACTTTTTATAATAGTTACTTAGAAATACTAGTATTTAATTATCTTAGATACTGAGTATAAACAAATGCAAAGATATTAAAGTAATTATGAGTGAGATAACGCAAGTTTGAGATAGCCCTACGCTTCGAAATAAAAGTGGCGATAATTACAAAACGATGTGGCATGCATGCACATAGCATCGAAGCCTGGAACTTGGCTGGTTGCCCGTGTATCCTGCCAAACCTTTGCGGAGGCAGGACCCGCATTCGTAAGCATTTGTGGACATGACTCGTAGCTTGGATGGCTCTTTAATGGGGTTGTTAACATGACTGAAGGTAAAGGAGAATACAATTATTTGGTTTTTTGGTTTGAATCACTATTTAAAGCCGACTTCTAGTAGCTTGCTTCAAGAATGTAGTTAGAGGTCAGAGACACGTATAGGCTTAGCATATGTGCTAAACTTTCACTTCTTATACAAAAGCTATTGATGGAACAAGCCGATGTGGTGATTTCTATAACGATGCATTATTTTTTTTAAATGCAACGGAACAGCTTCATACTGAGATATATGTACTTAGCTGTAATTTCACCGATAGTAATGAAGCACCTTAGAGTGCACGTCCACCGATTACGAATTGCAACTGGATTAGTCTTAAAATTTCCCTCAGGGGTCTTTGATACAAAAAGTCTTAAAATTCCTTTGGGCAAAATTACACCGTAATTATTCAGAAGGTACATAATTACCTATTATTAAAAAGACAGAAATACATGCTAAGCCGTAGATCTCGTCAAAATATCGTCAATAATGTTATGAATTCAAATAAAACTGATGTTAGGCTTTTATTGATTCCAGCAGGTAATTTCTTGAAAGTTATGGAACTACCGCCATTATGGCGATGGTAAGTAATACAAGGAAACACTACTTTTTATAGTTTTGCCTTGAACCTATATTCAACCTAACGTTCGATAGGTTAATACCTAAATACTTCAATAGGTGAGTAAGATATTTTAACCTTTGGAATACCACTACAGCAGAGGTATGCCAATCAAAGTTGAACTGCAAAGTTTTAAATCATGGTCAGTTCATACTAACTCATAGTTATTCTGTGACTAAATAGTGACATTATGACGTCATTTGATGTGTTTCGCGCATATTCTGCTGTCAAGTGTCTAAAAAGAATGATTGGTCACGTGGTACAAAATTGTACCACGTGACCTGAAGAAATTACACTGGGCAGTGAAATATAACTTGACAGCAAAAGATTGGCATACGGGGGCAGGGTACAAAGGTCTATGGGGTGCAATGATTATCACGAACCGAAGGCGAAGCGCATACCGACAACATTTATAAGACCACGGGAAGTCAATGGATGTAAGAGTCTCATAATCGAATTAAATAAATAACAATTATTTATGAATATTTCACAAAACACTACAATCACGCCTTTTCGTCCCGAACTCTCGATTAAAAAAAAATATATTTGAAAGGATGTACCTACCTACTTCCAGGTTGGTCCCATTTAATTTTCATCAAAATCGGTTCAACGGTTCCGTAGTTTGGGTTATAAATAGAAATAACTGGGAAAAAATATGCTATCCACGTGCACGAAATTGCGTATTTTGCTTTCCTATGCCTTTATAGTGATGTTTACGGTCACTAGAACGTTCCCAATGAACTGGCATCATCATCATTATCTGATGATGAAGCCGGTAGTCGAATTGAAGTCGGGTTTTCAAGTTTTAAAAGTTTCTTTCATTTTCTACGTACTAGGACATCATACGCAATACCCAGGGTCAAAAAACTCAATTTCAATTGCCTCTCGAGACGGATCCAGTGCAGCCACCCGTGTCGATTCGATATGGCGGCCGTCGGTAAAAACTATCCGCTTGGAGCTGGGTCGAGACATGTTTTATCTATTTTTAACCAACTTCAATAGAATATTTTACTTTATATATTTTAGTGCAAGCTGTGACATCCTTTAATTGAAGGAACGCATATATTTAAGTCCAATATCTTGTTATTTTTGTATTTTCGTATTACCTTTGTTAGAAAGCATTTATGAAAATGATACTTCCAGATTGGTCGCATAGTTTTATCAAACTCGGTTCATCATTGGTATGCCAATCAAAGTTGAACTGCAAAGTTTTAAATCATGGTCAGTTCATACTAACTCATAGTTATTCTGTGACTAAATAGTGACATTATTATGATGTCATTTAATTTGTTTTCGCGCATATTTTGCTGTCAAGTATCTAAAAAGAAGAAGAAGAAGACCTGAAGAAATTACACTGGGCAGTGAAATATAACTTGACAGCAAATGATTGGCATACGGGGGCAGTGATAGTACCGTAGTAGCAAACAGTTCTATGTTGAGATTGGACAATCTCCTCAAAGCAAATAGTTGTAGACAATCTTGTTTCATCCCGAGATCGTTGTCACACCGACCGGAACCGACATCTATCGACGACATTAGGTGGCTTGAGCAAAAACATCGCTACTGGGACAAAAAAATACCACTAGTTACATCAATAAAACTCGCAATACTTATAACAATTTTTTATACAACCAAATGATGGAACAAGCCAATGGCCCACCTGCATTGGTATGCCAATCAAAGTTGAACTGCAAAGTTTTAAATCATGGTCAGTTCATACTAACTCATAGTTATTCTGTGACCAAATAGTGACATTATAACGTCATTTGATGTGTTTTCGCGCATATTTTGCTGTCAAGTGTCTAAAAAGATTGATCACGTGGTACAAAATTGTACCACGTGACCTGAAGAAATTACACTGGGCAGTGAAATATAACTTGACAGCAAAAGATTGGCATACGGGGGCTGATCTGAATAGTTTTAATTCACTAGTGGGAATGGACCAGTACTAAATGAAATTAGCTCTCCAAAATCGTGTAGGTATGTCGATAAGAGCACCGATGGTCTAGTGATAGCAATCCCGCCTTCTGATGCAGTGCTAAGGTCGTGGGTTCAACCCCGGTCGTGGACCTACGGATTTTCTATTCGGAAAAAAGGTGCGCAATGCCAGTCATGAGGAAACCCACGGCTTTGGCTTTCCTGGATAAGGCGATCTAGGCTGAGAGGATGGTATAGGTGCTACAAGCCTACTCCATCTAAATCATGTCCTAGGCACTGCAGCATGCCATTCTTGGGGCATGGCTCCTGACTCTGTATAAATCATCTAGATTAGATGCAAAGGCCTGTATAATCGTGTCGGAGGCTGTGTAAAACCAGATGACCGTTTTCACGGTGGATAAAGACTTGGCTACACTACAAACAATGTACACTTCAACAATGCCAAAATCGATGGAGTTTTGGCGTTGTTCCACCAAACTATTGCCGTATTACTCGATTGAATGCAAGAGTTATATCCTCTTACAGTCACGACATAAGATGGCTCTAATTTTCTCTAAACGTGGTATTTAGCATGATTTGTGAGTTCGATTGGTTCCCGATATTTCGGCGGTTTGTTAGATGGATGCCTCGAACGCATTTTTTAACCGACTTCAATAAAGGAGGAGGTTATCAATTCGTATGTATGTTTTTTTTAATGTTTGTTACCTCAGAACTCCATCATTTATGAACCGATTTCTAAAATTATTTTTTTATCTAAAAGGATATACTTCCAGATTAGTCTCATTTAATTTTCATCAAAATCGGTTCAGTAGTTTGGGTTATAAATAGAAATAACTGAAAAAAAATATGCCTGGCGCGGCGCAGCGCCTACCATTTTACTGCTAGCAACAATGCTCGCGTGTTTAATTGGCTAATGCATTACTTTCGGACCCTTTGTGCTGTGCTCACCTAAATTTGCATGAACTGTCATCATCATCATCATCTGATGATGAAGCTGGTAGTCGAATTGAAGTCGGTTTTTCCAGTTTTTTAACTTATAAATTATCATCGGCAATTTTTTTCCCCTAAGTAATCTAATTTTGCACTAACCCTGCATTTTTACTATACGTAAAGTCATTAGGAATACATATGTGGCGTATTTATATGCAAATATAATTATTCAAAAAATTATAAAATTAAATTATTTCTCGATCAAAATGTTAATTCGATTTCAAACTACAAAATATAAATGTGTAGGTAATTGGGTACCAAGTAAAATGCATTAGATGGAGAAGTTGTAAAAATGCTATTGCATGGCTCGGACAACTTGGAGAGAAGCCAGAATTTTATTAACATTTACCATATTTTTCAACGTAGAGTTGGCAGATATTAGCCGGAAACTCTCTGGTCTTTGGCATGACAAATTCTGGTAAGAACTATGATGGAGCCATGGTTGACACTTTTTTTCACGTATAATAGACACCTGAATACGAAATAAATAATTTTGTTAATCATTTACTTAGTTCTTAGATTAAGCAATTCTAGCAATTTAAGTTAATTTTAAATTACTTATTAGCCCGCGTTGTGGCTAGATTGTAATCATATTAGGGTACATTCTTTAGATATAATGTGCACTAAATAAAAGGAAAAAAAAATTACTTAGGTCAAATCAAACTGTAGAAGTAGAACGTAATTTAATCATAGTCATAATTTCCATAAACTCTCGAAGCTGCTTAATAAGAGGAAGAAAACGCGTCCTTATGTGAATAAATCAGAAACAGATAAAAATTATAAAATAACCTATATCTATGTATTTTTTTAAAATGGTAAATCAAAAATAAAAATATTTCTTTGACAAATCTAGTCCCGACATCAAAACTTGAGCTCGCTCATCCGGCTTTTCTCTAATTTTCTTTGTCCGGCCTTCCCTGTTTTGTCACAACTCTAGTTTTGCAAGAGTTGAACTAAAGTATTCTGCATATAGCAGTTGCTGACAGCCAATTACTTTGAATATCGTCTGCTAACGAATGAAATTGTATGAGGTTATTGTATTCAAAAAAACTGCTATATACCTAGAATCTAGTTCAATATGTCAAGTACTTTACTAAGAAAGTTTCTAAATGCAACACCTTGTGGTAAACTATTCTAAATGATTCTTGTGATTTTATTGAATAAAAGATTTTTGACTAAGGTGTAAAAAAAACAACGAGGCATTCAATGTACTACCTTTTCACATTTGTGGATGAAATCCCTTCCACGACAAACTGACAAACTTAGATTTTTATTTAGTGTCATAATCAGATAGATGGGTCTCATTATTCCCAAGATTCAAGATCTATATGGATTAAAAAATATGCTATAAAAATACAAAGATCATTCAGAGTTAGATGGTTCTACGTCTCGCGAGCTTAGATTTATAAATAAATAAATACTCATGGACATTTCACACGACGCCCTCTAGTCCCAAACTAAGCAAAGCTTGTAATATGGGAACTACGAGTAGATGCTGATAGAATACTTATATACAAAAGAGATATTTACAGAAAATTTACGAAAAATCAATGCTTCTGCAGGAGTATGCCAATCAAAGTTGAACTGCAAAGTTGAACTGCAAAGTTTTAAATCATGGTCAGTTCATACTAACTCATAGTTATTCTGTGAATAAATAGTGACATTATGACGTCATTTGATGTGTTTTCGCGCATATTTTGCTGTCAAGTGTCTAAAAAGAATGATCACGTGGTACTAAATTGTACCACGTGACCTGAAGAAGTTACACTGGGCAGTGAAATATAACTTGACAGCAAAAGATTGGAATACGGGGGCTGTCTTGATTATTTTGCGCATTGTATTAGCATACAAGCCTTACAGTATTCTCTTGTTTCAGTTAGCGAATGCATCCCTGGAGCACCGGGGCGTGAGTTTTACCCCGTGACACCCTCGACCGGCCCAGAGGCAGACCCCAGATGATCGGCTCATTCTGGAACCTTTGCCGAGCGTGTCCATCCATGCCCGTCGATAAGGTGAGTCACTTCCTATGAATTGGTGGCCAACTCTGGTGAGTTAGTGGCCAACTCTGGTGAGTTAGTGGCCAACTCTGGTGAGTTAGTGGCCAACTCTGGTGAGTTAGTGGCCAACTCTGGTGAGTTAGTGGCCAACTCTGGTGAGTTAAAGCCTTAAGGCTTCCATCGTAGTTTAACGACTGCTAGAGCCAGAACCGACAGTTTAACGAGCCCGAAGTAAGGAAGCGCTCATATGTAAATGCCACTAGCGGTCACCCATCCAAATAGTGACCGCGCAGAGCGTCGCACTTAGATAATCGGTGAAGATTGACTAAGCCAACTACGCCACGAGCAATTAAAAAGCGGTAAACACGCTGACCATATTTTTTACAGGGAAAAATATAAGTATTCTATCAGCAATCTAGTTCCCATATTAGGTACAAGCTATGCTTAGTTCGGAACTAAAGGGCGTATATAAATAAACACTTTACATTAACCACGCCGACCCGCCACAAGCATTTTATTGAAAATCAATATCATTTTTCTTTCTATTTTTTTCTTCAACCTATCTCGTCCCACTGTTAAGCAAAGGTCTCCTCCAATGACTTCCAATAATACTCCCTCCCTTTCCCGTTCCTCCTTTCACCATCTCCAATATCTATCAAAACCAAACCAAATACATATCAAAGAATATTTCAGAGTAATCCGGGGTAAAGCTGACTGACACAAATTGAACTCTTACCTCATTCTAAAACTCATAATATTGATCGGTTCCAAAACGGACCAGACATAACAGCGGTGTTCGTATGGCTTCCGTTTTCAACTTAGGACTAGGTTATAAATCCTAGACTTAATCCTATAATGTCAAAGCACTAAGGCTTTTCGGGGCAATAACTCTGAACAGGTGAAAGGTCAAATTGGCTGCGATGAAACCAGAGAGTAAATTTTACTCCTCGTTTTGTGCCAAATTGTGAACAAGGGCGTCACAGCTCAGTCGGTAATGGCTCTGCCTTCCGTGCTGTGGGTCGTGGGTTCGATCCCCACCGAGAACAAACATTTGTGCGTGGAAAACATAGATGTTTGTTCTATGTCTGGGTGTTACTATGTATTATAAGTATGTATTTACAAAAAAAAAAGTATATAAGTATTCTGTCAGCCATCTAGTTCCCATATCACAAGCTTTGCTTAGTTTGGGACTAGAGGGCGTTGTGTGTAAAGTACATGAATATTTATTTATTTATTATTATTTATTATCACTCTGATTGTTCCTGTGACATAAAATAATACAATTTACAGCTGATTATCAGTTGAGCTATCTATAAATCGTTTGCAACAGTGTGTAGATAGCTCAACTGCTTCATGTGTATTTTGTACATATTATAAATATTGTAAATACTATATTAGTCATAATTTTCTTTGTGAATAAAGTCATTTTAAAAAAAAAAATTACAGCCGATCCTAATATTCAACCTTCGGTAATCGTTAGTTAAGTGATCTGCGTCAAAACAATCTTTTTTTTTTTCAAGTAATGAGTAGGGCATAATTTTTTTTTTATTAATTTTATGTAGGTACATGTACTAATAGATAATACATATTATTATACCCTAATTATATTACAAGAACAAACACATGTGCGTGGAAAACATAGATGTTTGTTCTATGTCTGGGTGTTACTGTGTATTATAAGTATAAGTATGTATTTACGAAAAAAAAGTATATAAGTATTCTATCAGCCATCTGGCTCCCATATTACAAGCATTGCTTAGTTTGGGACTAGAGGGTGTTGTGTGAAATGTCCCTGAATATTTATTTATTTATTACGATCTAGCCACATTGCAGACTAATTAGTAATTTTACATTGATTAAATTTTTATCATTTGATTTATCATTTGGAATCGTCTTATATTAGGTGATTCTAGGTGCTAATTCCACGCGACGAGAGCCTAGAACAACGGGCAAGAAATTTAGCGTTTTTTTTTATATGATTCTTCTTACAAGGAAATATAATCTACTTGCTGATGATTTAACAGAATATCCTTGTGACTACCAAACAAACATTACTTACGTAGGTACTATCCCCGAAGCTTTCCCGTGATCATGTTTCTGGTAAGCCGAGAACTCTGTTAAATAATATAAGTGGGTAGCACTTTGGGTAAGATTACAGTATCGCAATGATTTATTTTTAACCCCCGACGCGAAAACGACGGGGTGCTTTAAGTTTGACGTGTGTGTGTGTCTGAGGCAACGTAGCTCCTGAACGGATGAACCGATTTTGATTTTGTTTCTTTTGTTTGAAAGGTGAATTAGTCGGGAGTGTTCTTAGCTATGTTTGATGAAAATCGGTGCAAGATTCGGGGGTTTTTTAAATTTTTTATTTAATTACTTGTTGCATGGATGAGCTAATGTTATAAGTACCTTCTACGTTATGCAAAAGGTAAGAATCAGAGGAAAGTTTTTTTAACCCATTATTCAGATTAACTGTCTTTTTTTATTTATTTTTATTTTTATTCATAGGACATCCAACAAAGGTGACACGATAACAACAGAAATGTCATGGCAATGGGCTTAAAACTATTGTGTTCCTTCAATTAGAGGATGCCACAGTATGCATTATATAAGACTTATCAAACAGGTAGACAACAAACAAAAAACAACTGTCGATATGCTTGCTCTCTTCTGGTTCCCTCAATGTTTATTTAACAACTAAAAGATGGAACAAGTCGATGGCTCACTTCATCTTAAGTGGTAAACACTGCCTACAATGGTGCACTGTCTTACTGAGCACATCCACTGAGGACATGCCCTGTGATGCATAAAGGTGTTAAGTCTCATGTGCTTGTACCGGCACCCTTCAAATCGGAACTCAGCAATGCGAGCGTCACTGCTTCATATTCAATATGAATGACGATTTGACGAACAATTTCTATTCAACTGCTGAAATATTCAAAAACTTGACATTATTTTTAGCTAGATTAATTATTTACCTTAGATAAGTAGCTGTCACAGCTGAAACTCTCTGAGTCACGTACTACTAAAGAAACAAGTATTTTTTCCTAAAATTGCCTACCAATTTCTCTGGATCCCGAAGGTCACATGAAGAATTCAACCCAAGCAACGCCCAACAGTTAGGTATTAAGCATATACCTATCTCAATTCTTTTAATACAGCAGTTGTCCATTGTTCTAAGTGTCGTATATCCCGAGGTCCCAAGGGATGGACGGTTGAATTACTTGCCAGCCTTTTGTTTCATACCAGCCTTTGTCCGTGATAAAAATAACTAAAGAAAAGCTAGGAATTTTTGACCGTAGACTCACTTTTTTATTTATATCAGGCATCGTAAGAAAATTTCAAAAAACTGGCGCCCAACAATTTTGTCCCATTTTGGGCGCCAATATGAATTGTCACGAACTAAATTAATAAATCTTGTAGCAAAATCTTTTTTTTATACAACTTAATGATGAAACAACCCGATGGCCCGTCGGATGTTAAGTGGTTACCTCTGCCTATAACAATGCATTGAGCACGTCCACTGAGGACACTCTGAGATTCTGTACTTAGTTATATACATTTTATGGTTCTATTTCAATAAAATACTAAATATCTTAGGACCGCAAACATGTTTTTACTTAGTCACATGTTGGGCGCCAGATTAATTTTTGGTTATTTTGCAATATTTTTTTCAACCAAGACTTACTAAAGCATTTTAGTTTCTAATAGTCACAAAGCTGAATTTTAGTCTTTTTTGTTTAAAATTACTCATTCTTCCGATAGAAGGAGTTTTAATGGTATTCACACAAAAAGTGTATAGAAATTGTCTAAACAGAGGTGTTACTCTCAGACAAGTCCTAAAAGGTTTCTTCAAACATTCATTACAACTGGGTGGGTACTGTGGGTAGGCACGTTCAACGTAAGTACATACTCTTTGCAGGAAATGGCTTATAAAACCGTTTTGTAAAGCTTTGACATCCAAGAACCGTGAAAAACTAATATAATCTCACCTTTTCACTACAACGGTAAGGCAGCTTTTCCTTTACAACGGTTTTGTAATATCCGCCAGTCCGGGCGCGCTTGCTTGCACAGTGATTGGTCGATTTATTCTCCAAGAACCGCTTGTGATTGGTCGGTGAGGGCAACAACCTTGTCGGAAAACTCACCTTGAAACATATAGGTGACAATTACAGTTTATACCGTAGGACAGTTAAAGGTCAGAATTGGAAGTAAAATTTAATTTTTTATAAATAAAATATAAATAAAAAAGTCTTTATTATTCCTCAACTACTACTTACCTTACTACTATTACCTACCTTACCTTATTACTTACCTACCTTATATTCTGTTTGCATGATTAGGGTAAACAGAATATAAGAAAAAAGAAAAAAATATTAATATATTAATTTAGGGACCTCTTTGCGTCTTTTACACGCATATTTTATTTGTAACTTTTTAAAATGCTTCTATATTTTATGATATAATAAATAAATAAATAAATATTCAGGGACATTTCACACAACACCCTCTAGTCCCAAACTAAGCAATGCTTGTAATAAGGGAACCCGATGGCTGATAGAATACTTATATACTTTTTTTTGTAAATACATACTTATAATACATAATAACACCCAAACATAGAACAAACATCTATGTTTTTCAATATCTATGTATGTATCTATGTATGGTATATCTATGTTATAATGTGGATGAACGTTTATTTAGGTCCATTATTCGGGTTAAATTTCAATTTTCATACACAACATTTATTTAGGCTCTTTCGACGCCTTACTTAGTTTATTTTATGTCAGATATAAAGCCCTTCTCTTAGGTATTTCTTGTTTATACACAGCTATTTTCAACACATACAATATTCCTTCAAACGTTCTTTATTATATGATGAATTATGTATGTTTTCGTAATATTTTGTTACAAAAAAAAACTTTCAGAACTTTGTGTGAAGAAAAACTTTTACCATATTTCTTGGCAACGTTCTTTATGGTAATCAAAAGATAGTTTCCTTTAGCTCTATTGGTTAAATGCTAATAACATCTTCAGATTTTGTAGTAGGTTTGAATCGGTGACGTGAAAAAGTTCGGCGGTCGAGCTTGCGTTGTATTGTAGCGCAATATGGCCACTGACCACAGCCACCGGTGGCCTGGGACAAGCAGTTCACATCTTAGGCCCTTAGTAATGACTTGCATTAAATCTATAAACGTAACAAAAATCTATGAAAGACGATTAATAAAGTAATTGAGCTGAGGAATAAATGATTCCGTGATGATATAGCAAATAAAACAAGCAAATGTACCGCAGCGTGATTGATAGCGATGAAGAATATTTAAGTTTTTTAACCGACTTCAAAAAAGGAGGAGGTTCTCAATTCGGTTGTATGTTTTTTTTTTTTTTTTTTTTTTTTTTTAATGTTTGTTACCTCAGAACTCCGTCATTTATGAACCGATTTCAAAACTTCTTTTTTCATCTGAAAGGATATACTTCCAGATTGGTCCCATTTTATTTTCATCAAAATCGGTTGAGTAGTTTGGGTTATAAATAGAAATAACTGAAAAAAATATGCCCGGCGCGGCGCAGCGCCTACTATTTTACTGCTAGCAACGATGCAATATGCCAAGTTGCGGCGTAGCGCCTACCATTTTACTGCTAGCAACAATGGACCCTTTGTGGTGCACACCAAAATTTTTACATTTTTCTGAATTTGTCAATAAACCCAGTTTGTACATTCAAACCGCATTAATTGGAGAAAAGCAAAAACCCACCAGTTGTTCCTCTAAAGAATCAACACCAACCACGTGCACGAAATTGCGTATTTTGCTTTCCTGTGACTTTTATGTGGTGTTTATAGTGACTAGAACATTCCCAATGAACTGTCATCATCATCATCATCATCATCTGATGATGAAGCTGGTAGTCGAATTGAAGTCGGTTTTCCAGTTTTTTAACTTATAAATTATGTGGTTAGGGGTAGTTGTGAAGGCATGAAAGGTGACTTGACTTGCGCAGAACGGCCTAAAGGCGTGGTAGATGGCACGTGGCACGTGCTAGCTTTGACAGAAGGCATCAAGCCTTCTGATGCAAAGAGTTTTGATCATTCAAGAACTGATACAAATAAACTACTCTTCATCTTACCATCCAACGTAAACATCAACATTGCTCTTGTGAATGTTACTGCATCTAGTTTCTAGAGATCTATTCAAAACAACCTCAGATTTATTCTTTTCCGAACTTTGATTGCATTGCATTCTACAGACTTGATAAATACCTACCAATAACTACGGGATTTGACTAAACTACTGCAAATATTTTGCTATTCTTCAAAAAATTACAGACATGTGCCACAAATTTAGGCTGGTGGCGAAAAAAGGAACTAGATACGACATAGACTCTATAAACGTCACTATAGAGTCTATTATTCCATGACAGCAACGACACCAGCGCCCTGATCACCAGATAAGGTTGTGACACTAATGGCTTATTCAATAGACAATTCCATATTCCAAAGACAAATAAAACCACCCTTGTAAACCAAATATAGATCCAGTCGGCACGCGACGGTCAGTGCGTGCGCCCCAGAGTGGTATCGATCCCACCACCTGCCGGCAGCCGGCTACCACTCCCACACGCTCCACTTCTTAGTAGTCGGCTGAAGCCGGCCATCGCCCCGCGTCAAACCACAAAACTTTTGCCTATAAACAAAAAAACAAAAGCTGACGTAAAAAGTATAACTGTCAGACCAAAGAGTTTTCATTCGTTTCAAAATTCGAATATTGCGTGACATTCGCGTGTGATTGCGCTCCACTTTTTGCACATTTTTAGTGCAACTTCTGTGCCGTGAGAAGTGAAGTGCCAAATAGTCCTAATACGCGCAATGAGGTGATTCACTCTGGCCTGGAACTCGCATAATCTCAATGTACATCACTAAACATAATTGCTCAGTTGATATGCGCTGTTTCAACTATTACTCAGCGTGGTCGAGTTTTTTAACTGAATAAAAACTCCCAACTGTCTGCAGCATGCTAGTTTACGACTCTGTAATGTTCTAGTCTGATTGCAAGTAAACAAAACAGAACGCGCGTGTACTGATTCTAACTGATCAAAATTGCTTTTACCGTAAATGTCTTTACACCGTTGAAGTCTTACAATAGAGTGCAAGGAAATTATTTATCAGTCAGTTATCAGATTTAAAACGTCATGCCAGTTATTATCTATCCCCTCTAGATAGAGCGAGAGGTCCAAGTATCCCTGTCTCGCCTGGCACACTAACCCGATCGAGCGTTTTATAGATTTCTTGCATATCAGCTGTTGGTCTGTAACCGTGGATATCAGTAGATAGTGTTAGATTGTTAGATAAAAAGAAAAATGCATGGAGATTTGCATAGCGGCCAGTCATAGACAAGAAACCTTGTTGAGTCAGACACGACCGGCGCATGCGCGCTGCGGACGCAACCAATTACTTTTTTTGCATTAACAATTTTCTAAATTCAAAAGGCGCGCTTCTCTCTAGAAAACGAAACGATTTTTTCCCGATCGAGTTCTATTTTCGAAATTGTTGTTTATGGTGTATCGTGACGTGCTGTGAAATGGTGTGATTTCGTGTGTTTTTACTGAGCTTCGTCTTATAATGGAAAGGAGTGTTTTGGCGGGGCCAAGGAACGTTCACTGGGCTTCTGAAGTGAGTACCTATATTCATAGTTTCTTGCACGTTTACGGTTTGGTGTGCGTTGACCTTTAGCCTCTTGCGTGAAGAGCCACCATTCGTATTTTACGGCGCGAATGGGACAGAGAATTCAACAACTAGGTACCTTAGTACTTGACGGCTTATTTAGTTGATTTTGTGTTTTTTTTCTTATCACTGCTACAATGAGCACAATCAGAGATCAACCTTGGGAGATTGCATTGAGCTGTTTGGCAAAAAAACAATGGACAGTCACTTTTGATAAAAATATTGCTTTTATGCAAATCAAGATGCAAATATAAAGTAGGTAGGTAGGTAACTAGTTGCTTATGTAATGTTTACTTCGTTATGTACTTAAAACGCCGGTAAATTGAAACGTGGGTAATAATTTTACTATAATGAGGAAACGTATAACTCACATCCACTAGAGTTATAAAGATTTAACTGAAGGCCTCATACAACCGTAAGGTAAGTAATGTTTTACAAAAGGGGTAGGCAATTTACCACCCCCAAGGGGTAATTCACCCCGAAGGGTAATTTACCCTGCATTTAAATATTTGCGAACTTACGCCTTTATAAGAAACTTTTACCTGCAACTTCGTCCGCATAAACTTCCGCATAGACTTGTCGTGGATTCTAAATGTTATGCGTGATCTTGAAGTTTTCGTTACTTGGATCTAAGAATACTAGGTTACTCACGTACCCGATAAGGTTTTCTCTCGTTTGCTGTAACCAAGATAATATCTACAAAATGTTTTTATAGTAAGTAGTTAGTGGCCAACTCTGGTGACGGAGTTCTTAGACCTTTTACAAGTATAGATAGATAGATAAACACTTTATTGTACACAAAGAAGAAACAGAACATAAGAGAAAACAATTAAAGCTAATGTACAATGGGCGGCCTTATCGCTAAAAGCGGTATCTTCCAGACAACCTTTGGATGGAGAGGATAAACAGAAACAGAAAGACGGCGGTATAATAAGTAATAGTATAATAAGTGAACAGTGTTTTTTTTTAGTTTAAAATTAGGGGCACTTCAATATTTTCATACAAAATTGTCAAAAATCTATGCTTGGATCTATCGGATTATCTAATATCTGTGGTAGAGCAGTAAATGAGAATACGAATCTAAAACCCGTATTATCTTCACATAAATCTAGGTACAAGCACGTTTATAAATAGATATTGGAAAATGGTATGGCGCAACCTAGGCTAGGTATTGATCCAGAAAACTTGGCCCCGGGATGCAAAGAGATAGACTGACTTTCTCATCTAAGCATCTAGGGTCATCGGCCTCCCATTAGATGGGACGATGACATTGTAAAGACAAAAAGTCTATGGATGGAAAGATAGATAGATAAATAGCATTTATTCACCCCAACAGAAATACAATAAATAAAAGAAAAGGTACTTAACTACAAATTAACTTAATACTATGCGTACAGAGATAGAAAGAGGCTGCTTCTTGCTATAAACTACGTCCAGCAGGGATATTCCAATCTCAGTTGAACTGCAAAGTTTTAAATCATGGTAAGTTCATACTAACTCATAGTTATTCTGTGACTAAATAGTGACACTATGATGTAATTTAATTTGTTTTCGCGCATATTTTGCTGTCAAGTGTCTAAAAAGAATGATCACGTGGTACAAAATTGTACGACGTGACCTGAAGAAATTACACTGGGCAGTGAAATATAACTTGACAGCAAAAGATTGCAATACGGGGGCAGGAGTACTTAGACTGATGAAGATGATGGTGATGATCTATCCTATCTCACAGTTCATGATTTATTTGATTTTTCTCTACCAACATGTATTATTAGTCATCAGACTCAGCGATGCACGCAATTGTGTACTCGAAGGTCATAATTGCTCTGGCAATACAAGGTGTGAAAGTATAACTTCCGGATTGTTCGTAGTGTTAGTGGTTAACTCTGGTGAGTTTTTAGGCCGCCTTAAGGCCTCCGGCGTGGGTTAACGACTGCTAGAGCTGGGACCGACAGTTTAACGTGTTTTCCGAAGCACAAAAGCGCTGCCCCCGTATTCCAATCTTTTGCTGTCAAGTTATATTTCACTGCCCAGTGTAATTTCTTCAGATCACGTGGTACAATTTTGTACCACGTGATCATTCTTTTTAGACACGTGACAGCAAAATATGCGCGAAAACCAATCAAATGACATCACAATGTCACTATTTAGTCACAGAATAACTATTATGAGTTAGTTTGAACTGACCATGATTTAAAACTTTGCAGTTCAACTTTGAGATTGTAATTGCCCCTCTGATGTAAATGCCACTAGCCACACATCTAAATAATGACCGAAAAAAATTAATTTCATTCAGTTTAGTTCAGTTGAGCTATCTTTACTTATATATCGTTGGTAGTTAGCTCAACTGTTTCACGCACAGAACAGACTTAGGTACTTTTCTCTGTTCTGTGGTTTCACGTGTATTTTGACACTTACGCATATATTTTAAATACTGTATTAGTAGTATCGCGGGGAGTGGAAGACGAGGGGGGAGACCTTTTCCCAGCAGTGGGACAGTAGGGGTTAATTAAAAAAAATTGTCGTATTTTTCTTTATGAATAAAAGTTTTTGACTTATTTTAAGTTTAGAACTTAAAATAATCAAAATGTCCTTATAAAGATATTAACATTAATTATTGTTGTAACCAAACAAATATCAAAAAGCCTGATATAAAGCCTATAATAATAGGTACCATAAAATATTGTACGCCCTAAATGGGTAGGCTGTTGAAACTTTTTCTACCCTAAGATCTCTTCTACACAGTTTTACAATAAATGATTCTTATTCTTATTCTATAATATTTTCCGTAGTCCTAATATTTTTTTTATTTTTTTACACCCTATAGACTGCCGAGACTACCGGTTCGCCGTTACGAAATGTAATTATCTTTTTTATAGTCTACAGTCTATGTTTATGAAGTCGAAGCTAATTTATTTTGCTAGATGATGACGCTGTAGTCGTTTTAACACGTGCTGTGTGCACTATGTGTAAAACGACCGTGCCCAATAGACCGTATGGTTAGCACTTGTCAAAATAATGCTTGAGTATATTTGGGTATATTTTGTACTAGCAATTACACACGACTTCGTGCACAAAAAAAATTTTTATAACAAAAAAAAAAAGCGGTAAAAGTAGGCTGTGTTAATCCAGGTTACGAAATATAATTATTCCAAGTTTCATCCAAATCGGAGCAGTAGTTACAGCGTGATTGAAACACAAACATCTAAACTTTGACATTTATAATAGTAGTGGGATTAACTTCTCAAGGCGGCTCGCACCAGAATCACTAAACGTGTTTAAAAGCTGAATAGATTTAAATCTGACGTATTTATATGACTTGACAACTCGCTAAATACTAAGGGCGGCTTGCACCAGTATCGCTAAACGCGTTTAACTCTTAAATAGTATTTAGCGAGTTGTCAAGGCATACAAATACGTCAGATTTAAATCGATTTAGCTGTTAAACACGTTTAGTGATTCTGGTGCAAGACGCCCTAAGTATTTAATAGTTAAACGCATTTAGCGATTCTGGTGCAAGCCGCCCTCAGACTCTGTTGATCGGGATAAAAAATAGCCTGTGTTAACACGTGTAGATTAACACGAACTTTTCCGACCAGACTGTCCAAACATCTAAACTTTCACACGCACATGGGGCATGTCTCAGAGGGATAGGCACAGTGCAATGCATCACAAGGCACATCTTCAGTGGACGTGCTCAGTGAGCATCGTTAGGGGGCATTTAATAATAGAAGTAGAATTTAATGGGTAAGCTTTTTTCCTGTTATAAAAACCGAAAATAAGTATAATCTTATCTTATCTTACTAATATTATAAATGCGAAAGTTTAGATGTTTGGATGTTTAGATGTTTGGATGTTTGTGTTTCAATCACGTCTAAACTACTGAACCAACTTGGATGAAACTTGGCATATAAATAGTTCGTAACCTGGATTGACACATAGGCTACTTTTTATCTCGAATAATTAACAGGATCCACAGGATAAAATGAACGAAAAGGATTAGCAGCGCCATTTGGCAAGAGGATTTCATTGTCATGTCATGTCACGTCAGTTTGACAGGGCGTAGTACTTACTCTTTGGTCTAACGACTAGCGTTTGATATTCCAGTAGGTACGAGTTCGGTGTAATGAGGTGTAATGTCAAGTTTCTCAAAGTATTCGCTCGGTACACGCACAGATAATATAATGTACACGGAAACTGTAGACGCGTACGAAGTCGCGGGTAACTGCTAGTTCTCAATAATACTTACAGCAGATGTAATGTAACATGTCCCAACACCTCGACTACGAATGCTAGAAATAGTTACAAATCGTTTCGTGGTTCGTGTCGAACCTCGCAGACATTTCTCATGTCCCAAGGTCTCCAGTGAAACTGGCGTTGTCATCCATTTGAGGTCAAAAATCGCTCAGTTTTGTTTTGAGATTTTTTCAGCCTTTATTTTCATGGTACTTCTGAAGTTAAGGTCATAGTAATACAAATTAATCTGTGAGCTGTTTAAAAACGTTTATTTTATTAATTACTAGCTTCCGCTCGCGACTTCGTCCGCGTCCCGTTTTATCCAGTTGATTTTCCGGGATGAAAAGTAGCCTATATGTTAATCAAGACTACGAACTGTACCTGGTATTCCAAGTTTCATCCAAATCGGACCAGCCCCCGTATGCCAATCTTTTGCTGTGAAGTTATATTTCACTGCCCAGTGTAATTTCTTCAGGTCACGTGGTACAAATTGTACCACGTGATCATTCTTTTTAGACACTTGTCAGCAATATATGCGCGAAAACACATCAAATGACGTCATAATGTCACTATTTAGTCACAGAATAACTATGAGTTAGTAGGAACTGGCCATGATTTAAAACTTTGCAGTTCAACTTTGATTGGCATACCCCTGCAGTAGTTACAACGTGACTGAAACACAAACATAAACATCCAAACTTCTAAACTTTGACATTCATTATATTAGTGAGATGACATCCAACAAAGAAAACACAAATAAAATACAAATTAAACGCTAATTAGGTCTTATAGCTACGTGTTTCTTTAGTTATGGGATGCCATGTTGAACAATAAACGAGATAAACCTTGTAAAAATATTATTGTAGTTTTCTAAAAGTAATTTTAGCTGCCATTTTATAACTTCTATGACATCACCTAACAAAATCCAAATGAAATTTTTTGGAGATTTTATTTAGAGAATTTTCCAAGCATCACGACAAAAAAATCTTTTATGAAATTAATAATCTGTGTGGCCCAAAGATATTTTATCATTGGTGGGGCCAATGAATTTATCTAATCCGATAGCTAACGTCAGCGCATCGTGTAAGTAGATGAAAAGTAACATGAATGGATATCAAAATGTTAAAATGATAGCCATTTGAGTTGGCCGCAACTGCGCGAGCAGATAGATAGATAGATAGATATATTCTTTATTGTACTCTCCACTTAAACTAATACAACAATAATACAGATTCTTTAGGAGGTAATTACAATGGGCGGCCTTATTGCTAAAAGCAATCTCTTCCAGGCAACCTTTGGATGGACAGGATCTAATACACAAAAACAAGGACGGGGGCGTACATAAATATAAATTTAATTTGTATAATTAAAAATATTATTCAATAATATATAATATAATCAAATAGATACTTAGATACTTACATAAAAGAAATAAAATAAAATACTAAAACTATTTATATAATAAACATTATTGGATGGAGCAGTAACCCACTTTGTTGCGTGAAAAGCAAAGTTATTACCAACTCCGTTCCGGCGTTGGTCGAGATCATTATGACTGTTTCCCAAGTCGCTATTAAAATGTTTCCCAACACTTTCTCTCGTCGACACGCCGCGCAGAGACAATGGCGGTTTTTTTCTCTCTTGAATAACTTTGCGTTGTTCGTTCCAAGAGTTATGAACTCTTTTAAACTCTGTTTTCTACTCAAAGACTGGAACTCTTTGCCGGAGTTTGTGATTCCGAAAACTTAGAATTTAAGATATTTTTAAGGGAATAGGTTTCTTCTAGGCAAATGTGCTACATCGTCGACCGCACCACATCAGGTGAGATTGCGGTCAAACGTTTGCTTATAATGTAAATTTTATAAATTTAACTCCATGAATTCGCAAATACCATTTGAACTTCAGAATTCTTTATAATATCGAATAATTAATTGAGAAAATATTTAAAAGCGTGTTTTTGAAAGATGGCGGACGTTCTATGAATAACTGTGACCTTTTTGCTATAAAACAGTAGAGTGCCATCCTCTGTGCATAAATTAAGGCATTAAAAAGCACAAAAGTGGCCATTAGACTCTTTGCTCGTGACGACAGCTACGAGAGCTCTACACTGCTTTGCTCTACCGACATAGACCTTATTAGATAGAAAGCAGGTTACCGGCGCGATTAATCTTTACAATACAAGATACATTTATTTGCCGAAATAAGTGTTACAATTTGGTCTTATGCTAAAGTCAGAGGCACTTTAAAGCTTATTCACCCTGCTCAGGTATCGCAAAAATGTTATATTTGGGCGCTTAAACTTATCTTAAGTAGGTACATAGTCTTATCTTACTTACTTATCACTTATCTTAAGTAGGTACATATTATTCTTTTTCAAAATATTCTTCAGTTGAGTAGAGACATTTTTTGACTAGATATGATTTTAATCTTCTTATTCAATGCTTGCATGATAAATAGATCTCTATTCGTCCCTAACAGGACATGCATTACAACAGCAATAGGCAACAGTTATGGCATGAGTATGTTATGTATTTACAAAAAAAACTATATAGTATTCTATCAGCAATCTAGTTCTCATATTACAAGCTTTACTTAGTTTGGGACTAGAAGGCGTTGTGGAAAATGTCCATGAATATTTATTTATTTATGGGTTAACGTCCATTCCCAGTATGGTTGTAATCTACACAGTTATCTCTGGTGGCCACTAGGCTGCTTTTCCGGTCAAACCGGTTATAAAATATTTTGAAATTATTTTTAAGGAAGATATGTAAAAAAAAAATTGCCGGATATGTTTAAAACACCGCCATTAGAGTTTTCACCGCAGTCTGTGTGTTTGATAACTTGGGCAAAAATTAACATGTAAAACAAGCGCTGAAAACCTGTTTTCTATGAAAATGTGAACTTTCGACTCAAGATAGCGATGTGACATTCACTTGTGTGACCTAATTCTTAGGTTTCCGTAGAAAAAGTAGGCTTTTCTTTAAGTACTCTAGAAGGCACATACGCCAGAATGAAAATACCTAGTACCTACAACATTGCTGGATAATATAAAATCACAAAGTCAAAGTTAAGTAAACTGATTCGTTCATTGCATAATTAACTGATGACCTTAGTGACGTGGTGAGAGACTTGGCACAATAAGTGTGGGTTCGTTCCCCAATAAAGCTTATGCATTCCAAGAATCTGTTCCAAGAGCATTATCATTCAAATTACATAAAGTAGTAATACAAACGAGACAATGTGCCATTACAGCAGCCGGTAACTGTAGATGAGCGAATCTCATGCTAATATTTGGCTAAGTGATTGGTTTGCGCGGATCTGTTTGTTTTCTAGATAAGTACTTATAATGGATTAATGAAATGGAGAAAACTTGCTACAACAAACCTTAATTATCTTTAATTTGAAACAGAATGAATAAACAAAAAACCAATAGAGTAAAATATTATGTGTTAGATGCAATGTTTCCATGTCAATAATACGAAATATATCATTGTTTTTAATATGAAACAAATCTGATAAAAGACATGCATTTTCTTGATAAAGAAAAATTTTATACTCCCCCAATTTCACCAGAGTATTTTGGCAGACGCGACGAATTCGCTGAATACAAATCTTCTGTTTCCACAAAAGTCTTCAGATAGGTAATTTAGAAATATTCTGATAAAAGATAAAATCATATCGGTATCCTTCAGATTTTTGGAATTTTTGGTGGTGTCATTTTTACAAATAAAGATTTGAGATAAGCGACACCATTTGTCGTGTAGTGAGTCTGCTCGAGATGTGAATGTTGTTGGTTCGATTCTTATTGCATCACAAATTATTATTAAGTACGTATTTCAAAGTAAATACATATAATGATATGCGTAGACGACTCCAGCCATCGGGAAAAACAAAATATAATATGATGTATAAAAAACTTTCATTATACAACTTGGCTAAAAAATAGGCGGCAATTATGCAATAGAATTATGTCCTTAGCTAAGTACCCGTGCAAAGAATAATTTAGATAAGATAAAATTTTATTTGTCCCCAAAAGATAGAGTAGGTACTTACAGGTAGGTACAGAATAACAAAAATTTAATCATCAACACATTCGTTTGATGGGCTCCATACGTGCCGTCGTGAATGTTTGTTTTATCGACTTTATGAACCAATCGGCCATCATTGTTTACTTTCGCTCACATACGAGTACGTCCATCTTTTGCAGAGTTAGGTCAAAGTTAAGTAAATGTTTTTTAACCCCCGACGCATAAACGACGGGGTGTTATAAGTTTGACGAGTGTGTGTGTGTGTGTGTGTCTGAGGCAACGTATCTCCCGAACGGATGAACCGATTTTGATTTTGTTTTTTATTTGTTTGAAAGGTGAATTAGTCGGGAGTGTGCTTAGCTATGTTTGATGAAAATCGGTCCATGATTCGAAGGTTTTTTAAATTTTTAATTTAATTACTTGTTTAAGATTTACTTGTTTACTTGATCCTCTTTAGTTTAAAGTTAACAGTTAATTACGTTTAATAACTATTTGCTTCTAAACGGTTGATCTTCTACAAAAGATAGCTACATACATTATATTTTTTTATATTTTGGTTGGTTGGTTTCCTAAGTTCTTGTTATCCTAAGCGCGGTCACATTTTTATCACAATTTCCTGGACATAATATTTACGAGGTAAGCCCTGCAGCTGTTACAGCTATTATTTGCATTAATATCATCCTGAGGTTTTATAATTTCAAGGAAAAATTGCGCCATTTTGTTTTTCTTTATTTTAAATCTGCTCAAAGGTGACTAGAACGACTTTAGGTATAAACATAGATTATATGTACCTATATAAGAAGGTTTTGTAGTAAATAACGTTATAGGTAGATAGATAGAAAATACTTTATTGCACACCTTAACCTAGGGACTACTTTAACATACAAAACAAAACTTAACTAACGTTACATAAGTTTGTAACGATAGATAGACAAGGGGGCGATTCCAATCTCAGTTGTACTGCAAAGTTTTAAATCATGGTCAGTTCATACTACCTAACTCGTAGTTGTTCTGTGACTAAATAGTGACATTATGATGTCATTTAATTGGTTTTCGCTCATATTTTGCTGTCAAGTGTCTAAAAAGATAAAAGATGTCTAAAAAGATATATATATACAATTTTGTACCACGTGACCTGAAGAAATTACACTGGGCAGTGAAATATAACTTGACAGCAAAAGATTGGAATACGGGGGCAGGAAGTTTGAAAACACGTGGAAAAATGAACCTAATTAAACTAACAAAAACCAAACTACCGTTTGAGAATTAAAACTGTTTTGGCTCCATGATCTGGAATAATAAAATCTATGCTCGTTTTATAACCCAGGTAGATCTAGATAATACATACTTCACAATCTCGTGTACAAGCCAAAAAAACAAGACTCTCGTTGGAACTCG
Source organism: Gandaritis pyraliata (assembly GCA_947859175.1). Taxonomy (NCBI): domain Eukaryota; kingdom Metazoa; phylum Arthropoda; class Insecta; order Lepidoptera; family Geometridae; genus Gandaritis; species Gandaritis pyraliata. Next base: position 5,855,866 of record OX401875.1, on the reverse strand, counting down.
TTGCCGTCTTCTGTCTTTCCTGATAAATATAATCTGGGTCTTTTCAAGGCAAGAGTGAATAGGTGTCTTCTAGACTGTCCTGCTCCATCGTCGGCCTCATCGTCACTTACCATCAGGTGAGATTGTGGCCAAAGGACATTCTATATTATATAAAAAAAAACCCCGATTGTATTCCATTTTGGCCACACAAAAATAGCAACTGAACATTGCAAATATCTCGGAATGTTTGTAAGTTAGAACTGAGTTGTCATAATAACTATTGCTTATAATGAGGTACTCTATTCATCCAGCTAGGTTTTGAAATAGGTTTTTAAAAATGGGCCATCCTTCCATACAATAAGGTTCTTTTTACACAAGATAATTTCTAGCTTTTGTACAAATGCACTAAGCAATATCCTTTGACTATCAGTAGTGATATGAACAAAAGAGCTCCCAAGTGTAGCTACCCCATCAGGGGATTTCTGAACTTTTTGTCCAAAGATCCCCCGGCAGTCGCAGGGCTGACTAAGGGGACTTCTGCATAAAATCCCCTTCGCAGGGCCAACACGCAGGAGATTTCTGAAATAAGCCACCTTAGTCTTTAATTTTTTACAATAATATCTCTACATTTATTATTTCTAGTGTCTAAAAGTACTCCCAGCCTCCATATGCCAATCTTTTGCTGTCAAGTTATATTTCACTGCCCAGTGTAATTTCTTCAGGTCACGTGGTACAGTTTTGTACCACGTGATCATTCTTTTTAGACACTTGACAGCAAAATATGCGCGAAAACACATCAAATGACGTCATAATGTCACTATTTAGTCACAGAATAACTATGAGTTAGTATGAACTGACCATGATTTAAAACTTTGCAGTTCAACTTTGCAGTTCAACTTTGATTGGCATATACCTGCAGATTGAAATCCGAAATTGCATTCTTAATTTAATTTTACAAATGTGGGTTGGTATTTACCTGGAAACTTCCTTCCCACATTTCTAGCATCGACCGAGGCAATCTTCTAAATTGATTGGAGGTAGTATCGGCTCGGAGCTCGTGTAATTACTAGAAGTTATCTACGATATGTGGTGGATACAGAGAACCTCGTTTGCACATTAGCCGATACCGGCAACTGCACGATATCGACAAACAAGATTTATTTGAAGAAGTATTTTAAATTATGTCTTGCATTTATGGATTTTTCTATTTGCAAAATCGATGTGCGCAATGCCAGTGCTCTCAACGGTGAAGGAAAACATCGTGAAGAAACCCGTGGTTTAGTCAACTCCGCACGTATTAACCTTTCCTGTGGATAAGGACGACTACGCTCAGAGCATGGTATAGGTGTTCGGCAAGCCTACTTCATCTATCATCTTGATTAGAACAAATGCCGGTTTTTTTTGTTTATTATCCTGTTCTGTCCCACTGCTGGGCAAAAGCCTCCCCCTCTTCCATCCACTCGTCACGGTCTCTTGCCAAATTAGGCCAGTCACTGTTAAATACATCAAAGTTTAAAAGCCTGTTATTTTTTTGATTTTATCAGAATGATTGTTTGTTGCAGCTGCACTCCGAATACCGCAGCACGTACAAATGGCACGAGTTCAAGGAGCAGCAGGCCCAGGGGGTGGTCAAGCAACCCGCCCCCACCCCGCCCAATGTTCTACCTCTCACCAGGGGTAAGTTTCAATCACGATCAATCAATGTCAATCTTTTTAGTTATCCTTATCAATCATAAAGTGGGGAAGAACCCAAAACGCTGGTTGGAGCTGATCAAGTGTTTGTACAGCTGGAAATATCAGTCAATATTTATCAAGCCGTAGATCATGGCAGGTGGAAATAAACTGTCATAATTGATAAGTACTTAAACAGAGTACTGGGGTACAAAGCCGTGAAACGATAACGTTAAAGGAAGGTTTATCTAATCCTCTTGTATCTCAATGTCATCCATCAGGGCCCATGGAGCCTGCGATGCCTCGTCGCAAGAAGTACCCAGGAGTGGCGTACAAGACGAACGAACTCTTCGACCCAGCGCCGGCTGAGAGCATCCGGCCGCAGCACAGCTCTGGTGGCGCTGGCTTCGACAGAGCTAGGGTGAGGAACCAGAGATATATTAGCATCCAACGAAAACATGCACCATTGTGCACACTGTCACATCACCTTATTAACCCACTGCATAAACTAATTATTATTGTGTGCCGTAAGATTATTGTTCAAGTAGTAGAAAATAGACGAAAGTGGTAGGATAATCCAAGGTGACAGCTAACACTATTGTCTACAAAAAAAAAACAGTGAAAGAAAAGAAATGAAGCTGAAAATTCTTATCGAATTATTATATCTGCAGGGGTATGCCAATCAAAGTTGAACTGCAAAGTTTTAAATCATGGTCAGTTCATACTAACTCTAGTTATTCTGTGACTAAATAGTGACATTATGACGTCATTTGATGTGTTTTCGCACATATTTTGCTGTCAAGTGACTAAAAAGAATGATCACGTGGTACAAAATTATACCACGTGACCTGAAGAAATTACACTGGGCAGTGAAATATAACTTGACAGCAAAAGTTTGGCATACGGGGGCTGCATTTAGAGGTCCATTCCCACTGGTTACATTGCTAGGTCTATTGATGTAACTAGTGGGAAGTTTTGTCTAAGAAGTTACTTACATTATTTTGAGATTTTCATAAAATGTAACGAAGCTTTTAAAGAGACCGATTTTCGAGCGCGTTTATGTCTTTTGTATAAAAAATTTATATGAAAAGTTTTTTCCTACCATGTATTTTTTATAACTTTCTCAATTATACCAACACGTGCTATTTTTTTTTTCTATTTTGAGAAACTGTTGCATGGTGTCGCAGAGAAACTTGAGACTAAACTATAAAAACCCCCCACACTTTCGGTGAAGACTGATAGAAAATATTCTTCTAGTACTGCTTGTTTGTGTGAAGTTAAATAAAGATCATAGGTAAATATATTAATTTAGCACCATTGGTCAATGCAGAGTGCTCAGAGGAACGCAGAAGGAGCTGGAAGACGCAGCAAGTCTGAGGGACCCCGCCAGCCGCGATGGACGGACACTGTCGAGCCCAAGGTATGAACAAACTGAACAGGCCAAAACTGCTATAAACTCACAACACTTGAGACAAACAATACGTGACCCGAGGGCTGGTGATTATCTGGGCCAGCGAATCAGCATTGCTATTCAGCGCGGCAATGCAGCCAGTGTCTTGGGCACGCTTCCGATTGGTACTGATTTGGATCAGTTGAGCTATCTATAAATCGTTTGCAACGGTGTGTAGATAGCTCAACTGCTTCATGTGTATTTTGTACATATTATAAATATTGTAAATATTGTATTAGTCATAATTTACTTAGTGAATAAAGTCATTTTTAAAAACAATACTAACTCCCCTAATCCCCCACTACATCTCATGACCTAGATACACTACCAAAGACTCCGATTTCTTCTCTCAAAACTAGGTGATAATCACCTTGTTCTGTTTGATAGGCAACAACTGCCATGGGCGAGGTGATAGCTGCGAAAGAGCCTGAAAACGTCAGCACTGAGTACCGCAACCAGTTCGCGTGGCCTAAGGAAGAGTCAGTGCCGAGGAAGAGCATTTCCATGGGGGCGCTGAAGAAAGCCGCTGTGGCTGAGGGTAAGTTTCTTATGAAGTAGCTTGAGGTACTCCACGAAGAGCAATAAAAGCTGGATCTTCAGGGCTATTCTGATACATGGAAGCTTTAATAGCAGTAGAGCTTCTTGTATGCGAGCTCGTCCGGAGAAGTACTACCAACGTACCTATTTCATGCGGCAAACTGTGACGCTCGCATTGCTGTGATCTGGTTTGAAGGGTATGAGTGCCGGTGCTATTACACGCACAATATGAGACCTTTATGTCTCAGAGTGATGGGCCTATAAAACCTATATAGACCTAGTAAGGAAGCTCAAAAGGAATAAACCTTTTGAGCTAGTATAGTGTTAAATAATCAGTAATAAGTGTAGTGCGAGTGCAAACTAGTGCCACCTATAAAGAACACAAAACCAAAGTGTCTTCGCCTTAAGTAAATAGAGACAATAAGAAAAGTGCCAATGGACACATTCTTAGATTAGTTTATGATAAAAAATTAGGTTAAATTACTAATTAGCCTGCATTGTGGCTAGATCGTAATATAATCAGGGTATTAGTATTATCTATGTACACTAAATTAATAAAAAAAAAAAGAGCGATGGTCTCAGTGCTTCACAGTGCACGTCTTCAGTGAAAGCGCTCATTGAGACAATGCATCATTATAGGCAGCGGTTACCATCAAGTGGGATTCTTCCATCATTTAGTTATCCCTCTCTATCAAATATAAGTAAGTTTCTGTAGTTATAGTGCTGTGTTGCAAAATAAATACTTTTTCTTTCTCTTTCTTTCTTTCTTTCTTTCTTTCTAGTTACTATAGCAGGTTTGTGGTTTTCCTTTGGAGTACCTATTTTGAAAGATTATTTAGGTATGACATGATTTTCAGATCAAAATCGTTCATAATAGTTGGTTGTTTCTGATGAGTTGGCCGTCTAGGTCAAATGAAAGGCAGAAACAGATTCTACGGTGACCTAAACTAGACTGCTTTGATAAGTAAAATATTCTACAGTACCCCAAATAAGTGATGGTGGTACAATTTTTAGCACTTTCTGAGGGTGAAAATTCATAGACCACGTTTGGGTGTGTAAAGTAATTTGTGGATATTTATTTAGCTAACAAAACAGTAAACAGTTCGGTGACTCTTACAATTATATTCGAACTGTGTTTAAAACGAATAAAAATAACAATGATACATACATAAGTATTAGAAAATGTTTAGGTATCCAGACGTGGCTTGAACGTATAAAATAAAACAATTTAGTCTAACGGGGACGTGGACGAAATGTCTAGATAAACTGGTACCAACTCTGCTGAACTGAAATACTCGTGATCCAATTTGGGAGCTTTTTATAGCAGACTTTTATTGGTAGATTTGTATGTGCCTACGTCATCAATCGATGAATCTTTGATCACGCAGACGTTTTTCAGATCAAAATAGTATTGAAAAATGTTCGTTGTCTTTATCCTCTTAATTTTTACCTTATTCTTATTTTTACATGTAAAAGCATCTAAAAACCTTTACTTAGTCGCAAGCTTGATAAGTGTCCAAAATCTTCGTTAATATTGACAATCTTACTTCTTATTCACAATTTTTCGGAAATCAGAGGAAACAGCTTCACGAGACATACAATAAAACTATAATGTCTAAAACTATAGAGATCTTAAAGCGGCCTAAAAACTCCATCACTAGAGTTGGCCACTACGATACGAATGAAGAAGAATGTCTAGAAAGATAGGGCGATAGATATGTTAGCAGTTAGTTTTTAGCGTTATTTCTGCTTCCACTTGTCAATAACTCCAATAAGTAAGTGTAGGTAATCTTTAAGTGTCGAGGATAAATCATTCATTCATTCAATAAGTTTTCTGATACAGATATCGTGTAGACACAAGGCGGATATGATCTACATTGTTAATTGATAGGTACCTACCTACAGTGGGCAATCAAGCACTTTGCATCCATCATGATTTCACCAGCAAGCGACGACGCGATGAATTGTTTAGTAGTTTCAAATATTCAGATGAGTTTGTGCCAGGAATACTGAAGATAAAGTTATGAATCACTCTGTTGCTGAAGGTACGGTCAGCATTGTTACGGTCAGAATTAATAAATAAATAAATAAATAAATATTCATGGACTTTACACACAACGCCCTCTAGTCCCAAACTAAGCAAAGCTTGTGATATGGGAACTAGATGGCTGATAGAATACTTAAATACTTTTTTTTTTAAATACATACTTATAATACATAGTAACACCCAGACATAGAACAAAAATCTATGTTTTCTACGCAAATGTTTGTTCTCAGTGGGGATCGAACCCACGACCCACAGCACGGAAGGCAGAGCCGTTACCGACTGAGCTGTGACGCCTGTCAATTAAACACAAACGATAGATATAACGGCTATGACATTATTATGTAAGGGGTTCTCAGTCTTATATAAGACTGTATACTTGCTGTCGTAACCATAGATACTTGTGCTTGAACTAAAAGCGAATTCCACTCAGCGTCTCTCAAGTTAACAACTCGCTATTTTATGCATACAGTTTACAACAGAAATCTAAAGGACTATTCAAATTGCAACATTGTATGAAAGTTCATGCATTTTAGCTTTAGAGTTGCCAGATACGAGGGACCAAAACTGCCCTAAAATTACCAGACAGACAGTACAATGAACTTTGCCAATGGACAGCGAAGCAGTACTAGAGGACTGGGAAGCAGTAACGAATTAGGTCATTACGTAGAGTTTGAAACTTTTTTTGGAATGGTTAGGAACTACATCAGACTATAGAAAACGTACGAGTGGGCTTGACAAATAAAAAAACCAACGAGTAGATTTAAATAAGTCAGATCATTATTGTAAAAGGTGTGTTTCTGAGGCCGAATGGCAATTTTGAAATTCAAAATGACCATTTGGAGTAATAACTTGTGTTTTTATGTTTGTGATGATAATTCTAATAAATATTACAAAACTTTATGTCTAAGATAATAATTTTCGTAATCAAACTAGTGTATAGTTAATGTTTAAGTCGGTTTCTGGTTAACCACAGCAACACTAGACTCAGGCAAGTGCATTGTAGATAAGCACTAGGATTATGAATATTTCAGCTTGAAAAGCACAACGGTAATAAAAGAGCGTTTATAGCCCAGCTTATGAATTCTCAATGGCTCGGGACTGTGTGAAAACTTTAATAAAAATGCAGCGTAGAATTTTGAATCGGTATTGTGGTTTATAACTACCAGGAGTTATAAAAAAGATTTATGCAAATAATGCCAAGTTTAATGCATATTTTTATTGTGGTTGTACATTGAGCTGACTACGCAATTTGTATATTGCAATTTTTTTTTTAAAACCCATACAGATATCGCCAATTAAGATAAAGCAATCAAAGCTTAGGTCACTCCAAATATTTCAGGTTCAGTAGAAGCTGAGCCTCTGATGAACCACGTGGATGGAGACCACGACGACAAACGGTACATAGAAGACTATCTTTGGAATGGGCAGAAGCCAGGAGTTCAAAGGTGAGATATCCTAGATTTAGATTAGATTGTAGGTGCTACACTATGAACATATCCTTGTCTACTTCATGATTTTAACCTCTTAACATATCCATCTCAAATAACCTCACTTTTAGCACAAGTCTTTCTAGTATGTTAATAAACATAATCATATAAAAATATAAAAACACATATCTTTCCACAGCATAATTAACTTTATAAATAAATCATGATGTAAACAAACCTAATTAGAAGAATATCAAAGTAAACCAATTACTTTCAGAATGTTTGTACAGTGTATTTCAATTGAATTTCTTATATTTTTCAGAAATTTCCTTGTTTTTATTGTGTAAAAACGTTCTGAATTTCCAATTGCTTCAGCTTTACCACATATTTCACGAAATGCTTACCATTCTCCAAACCAATTAATTCGAACTTATAGATTGTTTCATTTATATTTATTTCTAATTATTATTCTGGCATGCTTAATTTAGTCATGAACACAAAACTATTTCTGATAATATTCTCGAAACAGTCTATAAACAGTTTAAGCAAAACACGATCTATGTATAAATTCACAGTGTTACTTCGAAAAGCTTTTGCTTCAGCTAAATCAGCTGCTTCTTTGCAATTGATTTCATCAAATACATCATCATTAAATGGGGTTGGTTTGTCATCCCTGTACTTTTTTGAATCTTCAAGAGGATACACAACACTTACCTACTATCATACATTTAACATGATAACTACACTATTATTTTATATCAACAAATCCGTTAAATTCCGGACATGAAAGGTCATAAAATATAACGATATATCTACATAACTATGTTCCGTACTTTAAACATTTTCAATTTAACTATGTACTTTATGATTATATAATTTTATTACTTAACCCCCTCAACTTTTCAGGTGAAGATTTTTCTTATTGAAAATCGCTAATAGCTTTCACATTTCTGTGTCTTTAGCTTATGTACCTACTGATTTAGATATTGAAGGAAACCTTTACAAAAACGTTTGGTGCATAATAAAGGAAATATAATCTAATTGATATTTTAAGGTGTAGTTTATCAAAGATTTAAACTGTACCTACTTACATCTACCTTTCTATTCTCATAATCACCTCTAACATTAATATTGAACAATTTAAATAATCTTCATTCTTAAACTTATGATTCTTTATTCAGTGCCTACCGTTTTAATAAATACCTACAGTTTCAATTTGATGCAAGTCTGTAGTGAGTAGCTAGGACTAAATAAATATAAAGGTTCCCTTCAATATTTAGTTCTGCCCCACTCCCTACTCAAATTACTTTTCAAGCAGAACAAAGTCTAAATTTCGTTTTTGGTATTTGCTTTGACATTTCAACTGTCCTCACGGTGGCGGTGTTTAGGCCGAGTAGTTTTAGTCCAAAACTAACATAGTACGGAATGAACAGCTAACAATAGTTTTTTTTTAATACTCAATGTGTCCTGCACTTTGTCGATGTGAACGTTGGTTGACTCTGTTTGATTAGATCTGTATTTCGATGTATCACCACACTTCCAACACAGTCTCGCAGGCCACGGGGCGCGCGCCCTCACTCTGTCGGTCTTTACTTTAGTCTCTTCCGTCGAACATCCTAACCTCACCATTGCGAGCTTGACAATTATTTGAAGCATGTCTGTTCTACTAACCCGGCTCGGCGCGAGCCGTTTCCGTTGCTGCATCATCACCGCAGACCGACCTATCCGGCGTTCTAAGACCTGAATGGAATTTTCCAGAAAATCGACGTTCCGTAACGCGCTATCGGCCCTCATATCCAACGGGGAGGATCGTTCCAAAGATAATAGAAAACGTTACAAAAGCGAGTACAAAAAGAAATTTAGACCGTTCTCTCAATACGTGTACGAGGCGTCTAAAGGGACATTTACGAAATGCAGGGGAAAAGGGAAGGTGAAAGACGAAGCCAGCGAGAGGATGCTGGGAGATGAGGGCGCGGGGGTGGGTGCGGGGGCGGTGGCTGGGCCAGGGGTGGGGAGGGAGGCGAGTGCAGGCGCGGCCGCGGGGGAGGACAGCGCGCACACGCTGCGTGTCGCGGGCCTGCAGCCGCTGGGCCTGGCGCAGGGCGACTCCTGGTACCGCGAGGTGATCGACCTGCGCAAGCGCGCCGGAGAATACAAGGTCTGCGCTATACGACACTAACATTATACTAAGACATTACTTACTAACCAAAATATCACTGGGGCGAACACTTTCGCTCTGTGCGGACTGAATTTCATCACTGGAGCTGAATACTTGAATGATTTTTACAAAATAACGCTCAATACATTGAGTGTATAGTGACTACCATAATTTAAATAGTTAGGAACTATTGACTAGAACCCCTTCTTTATTACCTATTGAAACACGGAACAAAGAGAGCTAAATGGTGTAATTTGACAAATTGATCCATTAGTTCTAACAAGTCACGTATTCACCAATAAAATTACATCGTTTCAAAGTGTTGATAAATTACCCGGTTTAAAAGTCGAATATAGAAGAAACAAACAAAATCTTTCATGTAAAAATGATGATGCTACTCAGGAAACATAAACTCCAAATTAATGATGACGAAATTGTTGAAACTGAAGTTCTACTGAAATAGGTTAACTTAGTCTAAAAGCCATTAATATTCATGACAGTAAACAACTTAATAGACGTCGTTGCAAGATTGATGCGAATGAGAGCGTAATAGGATTTGATTGTATCTGCCGGCTACATCCACGTTGAGGAATAAATTACTAGCTTTCCAACACCGATTATTGAATTACTGTGCTCACATCTTGATTAACAAGGAATTTACATAAAATAGTGGATTACTCGTTGACAAGCAATGAGTTACTATGAATAAATAAAATAAATATTCATGGACATTTCACACGACGCCCTCTAGTCCCAAACTAAGCAAAGCTTATTATGGGAACTAGATGCTGATAGAATACTTATATACTTTTTTACTATGAATAAAAGTTGTGAAGGTATTTTATATCTCACGGATTTTTTCGAGCTCCAATTAGCTGTCTTTGTTCTGTTTTGTATCTTCTTTCAAAATTCTTCTAGAACCATTTCTTTAACTTGTTGGTCAGACTAAAACTTAGGAGTGATGAAGCTGATAATTTTATTTACCTACTCAATACAAATCCACACAATTGGGCCAAATCATAAAACTTTATCGATATTGAAGCTACACCGCACGCTTCCTTTACAAACTTGACAGATTCGCCGATATCTGGCTAGTTTTCAGTCTCGATAAATGCCGTCATACCACCAACGCTTCCATAATCATGCTTCATCATATTCAAGAGTACCATTTTTGACAGTACCGCGGCTGGGGCACAGAGCTAGCTCCAGAACACATCACTCAGCTTTACAATAAGCAAATCGAGCTCTGGTACCAGGTGTCCCGCCGGTCCTCGTTGTCGGCCTTATCACTCGCTTCCACCAATCACAAGTAAGTGATGCACTGGCGGATCTGGCTCGAAGGACCAAATGTTTATAGCTTTGCCTGCGATTCTATTTCCAGCCGACCGGTTTACCTATTTATCAATATTCATTAACTCACCTACGTGTATTTTTTTAAATGCGTTTTGAATGGTATTCTCTACAACGTCACCGAGGAAGTTGAAAGTTAAAAGCTAAAATACGCATTAAAAATTTAGGTTTACAATCGCGTGTTGGTCCTTCGTACCAGGATGCGTATTTTCTAGTTTAACCATAAGTATAACTAGTGGCAGTAAGGCTGATGCTAGAATGGCTTCAATGGCAAAAGATAATGCCATACATGCGTTATGTAAAATAGCTGCATAGATTCCCATCATCAGCCTTTAGTTCCCTTAAGTTTGCAACTCCTTAAAAGCCAGCTACCCTTGTAATATCAGCTTTATAAACTCAAATTACATTAATATAACCCTACTTTTTAAAACCATTTAAAAAGATGGCGATTTTGTTGATAAACTTAATTTGACTTCAACTTTGTCCCTCTTTCCAGGGCTATTCCGAGAGATGAGAAGGACGGCAAAGATGGCAAGGACTCCAAGGGGCATTCCCCTAAGAAGTACCGTTCGTTCCGCTCCGCCCCGCACCAGTCCATCCACGCGAAGCTCCAGGAGACCAAGGCTTTGGAGAGGTCTCCGCAGAAGTCGCCGCAGAAGCAGAGGAAGAAGCTGCAGGGACATAGCTTTGATGATGGCGCTTCTCACGATGGTACGAGTACAATATTATTTCTGAGAGTCGCTTTCCAAAAAAAGTGGAGTTGAAATTGCAGTGGCCGATTTCCCTGACTGTGAGCCTACATGACATGCCCCGAATATTATTGTTTACTTTCCGGATGTAATTTCAGAAACCTAAAATTTAAAGCAGGTAAATGTTAGGTGCTTTTTTAAAATTCTGTCTCAAGGGTGGTCGTCCAATTGTGGCTATCTCAAAGAGCAAGATGCAGGCGACGATTAAATATAGCTGACTGTATGAATAGGGCCTCACTGAGTCACGAGTCTCCGACAGATCTGGATGTACCTGCAAAAGCAAAGAGCAAGGCTCCTTTAGCTCATACACTTAGCCCATATTGCAATTGTACCATCTCATGATTGCGCTATTCGTCAAACAAATATCTCCATCTCTACTTTAGACTTGTCAAAGACAAAGATGGGTATAATTTTATTTGATGGATAGCGTTATCCAGTGGTTGTGAAACCGGGACTTATGCTTACATTCCAGGAGCAAAAACCGGCGAGAAAGCTCTATTTAAATCCCCTCGCCGACGGCCACGCTCGGCGGACCCCGCGCCCGCGCACGCCAAGCTCATTCCGAACGGACATGAGCCGCCGCGTCCCATCAAGCCGACCGGTGAGTGTGCATGGGGCTGCTAATGTTGCCACTGTTGCCACGCGAATGACATACACAAGGTACCACTGCAATAACCACCGGTATGTGGTGAATGAATGAATGAATGAAAACTCTTTAGTACACCTTAAAAACTAATAAGTTAAGGAAAAAGAAAAATTCTAAATGTACAATGGGCGGTCTTATCGCTAAAAGAGCGATTTATTCCAGACAAGCTGAGTAGGTAGTGTTCTGATTCGTCAAGTTTTCACAGCTTGGCCATAAGTTATTAAGTTCATTCCCGTTCGTCTCACTAAGTTTTTCCACTTGTGGGGTGAATAGTCGTCGTATAATAAACGTCGCAGGTCGGACTTGGATGAGACTGGCGCAGGACCGCAGAGAATGGCACAATGAAAGAGAGGCCTATACCCAGCAGTGGGTGAGATCGGGCTGCGGATGATGATGATGATGATGATGGGGTGAATAGAAAGTTACAAAATTTTTGTGCTAAGTTTATAGTCAGAAACGCCAAATTACAGCATAAAGTTTGAAAGAATTTAAAAATAAATTTTATTAAATTACGTAATTAGATGGATGAGAGGGTGTGTCGTTCGCGCTACGCCCCACGGTAGCAGTGCCTTGTGTGTGATTTTTATAGTGTTGCCAGTATAGCCGAACAGGTAGGCTATTTGTAGTACTTAGTATATAAATTATTTTGAATGGTTACATTTACGATTCATCTGAACTAAAACATGAAATATTAGATGACGCTAGAACTACATCATCTAGTTACTTACTGAAATCCAAAACATGTTCATTCATAAATCGGAATTCATTTGGAAGAGAAAAAATCCTAGTCTACTTCCGAACTAGTTCTAGCTAAATTCTGTCATCTATCTCTTACCTACTTCTGAGTGTGTAGAAATTATCTAATCTGTTGATATCCTGCCTGATGCTTGCCCCTGCCCCGTGTCTCTATTGGCTACTTTTGAGAATATGGCTCTGATATTCGGTATTCTTAAAAACCACCAAAAACAAAGTATCCCACCTACCCTAGCGGTCCTAGAGCCAATTTCTCACAAGGCATAAGTTCAGTAGTAAAATATTTCTTGTAGGTTTGGCGTTAAGTAGAGGAAGTAGTCATAGAGTTAGGTCAACGTCGAGAGGCGGCCGGTCCCCTTCTGCCCCAGTCAAAAGCGGGATTGTGGCAAATGGGCCCAGTGGGACCAATGGGGCCAATGGGACCATGATGAATGGGGGCATTGATACAGCGCGAGGCCGTCGCAGCCGCAGCGTTTCGAAAGTCGGAATAAAATTGGGTGCGTAGTATAAGTGGCAGTTGCGTCGACGCGCTGTACATTTTCTCAATCGGCTTTTAGACTGTGACGCTTGTGTGATTGAATTGGCGATGTGCAGACTATCATTATTAGCCTGTTTGGCTTATTTTAAAATTTTGCTGTTTATCAGTACAAATCTTCGAATAAATAATGTAGCAACGCTCTATATTAAAAGCGTGCCATACATACAACTATTTGTTACAAACTCAGCTTGTGATTTTTCTTTCTGTTCCAAAAACTTTATATGTACCTAATTTTGTTATAATTCGGCTTTTTGTGTTGTTAATAACTTACTGTCTGCTTACATTTTGTTTAAAAATATGTCGTCAGTGCGTCTACGCAACGTCCGTCACAAGCATTGATTGGCACCGAGAAAGGGAATGGCTTACACGACACGTGGTGTGAAATGTGATTGTCTGTGTGTACACCCTGCACTAGACCACTTGTAGATTGTGAACGTTTTGCAAATTGGGGAAAATCACTGGGACGGGGACTGGGACGAAACGGACAAGGAGCAATGCGAATATGACAACCCAAGATGAAACAATAGGATCTACTAATTGATCCCAAAAATACCTTGATAAGGAAATCAAAGTAACGTTGCACTAAGTTGTTGTTAGGAATGTCCAAATCTTTTAAAATGTTGTGTAAGATACCTAGGTCTGTGTAAGTATTTGTTATACGTAGGTGTTTTAGAAATAGATTTCATAGATGCATGTGATCTGGAACAGCTACTTAACTACCTAAAGTGTGTAATTATTTATTGTGAAGTGGTCTTAGTCAAATTATAATTAGTATTTTTATAAAAACTAGTGTTTTCACTTACAAACATAGACTCTATTTTGTTTACTTTTGGATGTTATTTTTTTACTTTTGCTGATGTTTTAGTCTTCTGCGTTTCGTATAGTAGTATTAGTAAGTGTACCGTCGTATTTTAGAAAATAAATTCTTAGCATGTTCTTTCTCTCCTGAAACCAAAATATAAGAAAAAGTATATTATAATACCTAAGTTTCAACTAGGTACCTACCTACCTACTGTAATTAGATGTCATTAATGATATCAAAACAAAATTATTTTAGTTTGAAAAATATTTCAAAATTTAGGAACTGCAATGTATAAAAATAAATAAAAAAATGCTAAAAACGTATGTAATAAATTTTAACCGATACATTTTAAAAAAGACACACGCAATCTGTACTTTCCTATCTAAGCCATTTTCTAAAGCTACTAATAAACCAACGCGTAAATCAAACATTCCAGACGATGATATCATCCCAAATCATCGCAGCGCGTCGGTGGCCAAGGACCACTTCTTCGACGATTCTCCCGTGGTCAAGTCTCCTCCTGAACCGACCAGGGTCAAGTCCCCAGAGCAACTGAACATGCGCTCTCCTGATCCGGTCAACTGGACCGTTCCTCTGGATACTGGCAAGACTTTTACTGTCACGCAGAATGTTAAGAGCGGTGAGTACTTCAAAATGGTTATGTTTAAGTAGACAATGATGGTGTGAAACTAATTTTACGATTTGGTACGACGGATAGGAAAAAATATTAGGCATATTTAATGTGCTACTTATCCTAATATGTATTTAGAAAAATATTTTTTTACAGATTATTAATATAAAATGGGGTGAAAACAAAATCCATTTGATCCCAATCAAAAAAACTTGGAACGTAGCGATAATACGGTCATATTAATGCAGAACTAACTATCCCTGCTTTTAAATAAGTTTCAGTGAAAATCGTAAAATCAGTCTTAGTAAAGTTTTGTAAAACTGATAAGGAGTATCTTTTTCTTCCACATTCATATAGGATTTCCGTTTATGAGAATATTTTTTATGCACAATAATTTTTAACTATCCAATAGGTGGTGGTGCGAAATTGTAAAAAGCTTTTTTAACCTGGCAATACAATGTTAATGTGGCAATTATAGTACCTATTGAATGAGATGCTCTTTGAACTATTCAACTTATAAGGTAGACGTAAGTTTGTAATAGGTATTATAAGGTCTAAAATCATATAACACAATCATGACCATACTCCATACACAACATACGTAGTAGAACATGACTCTACCACCCCACAGTTACAATTTTGTAGCGCTTGCAACACTGACACAGTGACACAAAATCATGCGCGTAGAATTTGATAGAAACATTTTAGATAAAACATTCACGGACCATTCTACATTCCATAATGTGTTTGTGATCATATTTTATGCCCACAGAAAATATAAGTGCTTATGTAGGTACCTACTTTAGCCACTCAATATATAAAACTAAAAAAAAACAGTTGAATGCACTAAAAGAACGTACCTATACGTACCTAATTTACATAGAATCAGAAGAATATGATAAAATCTTCAAAAAGATTTTAGTTTTCTTCAAAACACTTTGAATAGCAAAACTTTTTGCACAACACTTTGGACAATTGGTAGAATAAGCAACATGCGTGTTGCCTTTAAAATCTTTATAACAAAACAAAACGTCTGTGGACATAGAATGTAAAATTCACGTCATCCGACCATACGAATCGCTCATTTTCAGATGAGAGCATTAAGCGCCCTAGCTCAGAGTTTAAAGGTGGGTCCATGGCCGAAGAGGGCGCCACCGTGAAGCCAGCAGGTACGACGATCGCCACTGCCTAGACCATCGACCATACACACCAGTGTGACAGACAGCCATGCGACAGTGAACTCTACTGATATCACAGTAAGAGATCACTGCCACATCATGACACACAATCGATACAAGAAAAATTATATAACCTGTTTTATATTAATATTTATGAATAGTTCATGATTAAATTGTGTTATTCCAATAATTGAGATGCTTTTTTATTTTGACCGTACTCCGCTGAGGCGTCGAACACGTATGTATTCACTTGTCCGTGTGTGTCTGTTTCGATGTTTGCGTACACTGTCACTTTGGCACTTGATTGTTCCATCTCATTCCGTTCACTTGCATGCTGCCTGTCCTTCTGTCTTCGGGAAGATGCTGTTTCAATCAGGGTCGGATCTAGGGTAAGGCACCTCTTTGGCAATAGCCTGTCAGGCACGAAGTACTTGCATCAGCCTCCAGTTCGGCATCAGATTTTATTCACAAAAGAAATAAGTACGTTTTCGCTTGAGAAATTTAGCTAGGGCCGACCCTGATTTTTATGATCGCTTCTGTCTCTACCACCTTATAATGGCATCTTTTCTAAGTTAACCATATTTGTAAGGCAAGTTATTTCGCTACATTCATTGCGACTACCCATTTCCATGAGGTTATGCATGTTTCTTTCAGTAAATACAATCTTTTGAAGAAGCATGGTTGAAATCAAAGTAGCATGCTCGGGGGATCAATAGAGATCAAAACATAACCTACTCAAAGTAACAAAAAACTGTAGATATTATGTTACATACAATAGTTTAGAATTTTTGAAAACAAATGTAAGTACTTTCTACAAAATGTACCTATAGACAAATTAGTAAAGTTTTCTTGTATTTCTATTGCTCTAAGTATATTTTAATAGTGGAAACTTCTATAGCTGTTCATAACTGATAGTAACGTTATATACCTACCTACCTCTTCTTGTATCTATGTATTGTGTGCTTATAAGTGTACTTATTAAAAACCTGAGAGTTTCAAACATGTAAGATTTTGCGTTGTTTCGTATTAAAAATACTTGTTACTAAAATTTGATGTACGATACATATGGGTAGTTACCTAAGTGAACGTCGCGACTAAAAAAATAAAACACCTACGCATTCCTAGCATTGTTAACATTTTATGAAACTCTCAAGTCCGATTTCAGCTTGCCAACTATCGCGTTAAAACCAACAATAACTTTCCAGAAATCGCTCCGATTCACCATCAGCAAATGTCACCAATTCGCTCGCTGAAGAATAAAAGCGAGTCACCTACAAGCCTCAGCAAGCGCACTGACAAAACCCCCACTACTCCGATCAGTCTCACTCCCATCGACGAGACCAAGGCTCTAGACATGAACAAAATTAACGGCATCAATGGTGTCAACAGCAATGGTATCAATAGCAACGGGATGAACAGCAACGATATAACCCCAGATACTCCTACTCAAGACCTGCAGAAGGAGGTAATCAAGAAGTCGACTGAAGCGACTCAGATCGCGCCAGGAGTTATAGATACAATTGTAGTGAACGAGCCTCCCGCAGGGGGCCTGACTGCGTCCGAGGTACTGGACCGAGCACGCACGAGGTTCGATAAATTCTGGGGCAAAAAGGAAGAAGACAACGTTTAGTCAAACTGCAGTTAGACCTCTTTTACTGTCAATTGAGACACTATTAATGCATAACAACACAATATTAAAAATTGTCATCAAGCTAATTTCGTGTGCATTTTTAAATTTAAGATTTTAACCACTGTAAGTCTGCGTGTCGCAATTTACAGTAAAATGTAACGAAAGTAGGAAAATGTG
Organism: Gandaritis pyraliata; assembly: GCA_947859175.1. Taxonomy (NCBI): domain Eukaryota; kingdom Metazoa; phylum Arthropoda; class Insecta; order Lepidoptera; family Geometridae; genus Gandaritis; species Gandaritis pyraliata. The sequence continues at coordinate 5,838,143 of OX401875.1, read as the reverse complement.
CAACGTTTAAAACTGATAAGTAAGAAAAGCTTCGCTTTATAAGATGACTGTCTTGTATTTAATTTAATTTAATTTACAATGATTTTTATTGAAAATGATCACTATCTATTGAATAGGAGTGTGGTGGTTTGTGATAGTAGTTTGACGGATAAAGTTAAATTAGTTTTTTTTTTTAAAGATAAAGTTTAATGTTATTTTTATTTATTAACTCTTGTGTGGTTTGTTAAATGTTATGGACACTTGATGGAATTCTGATCTTGATCTGCTACTTAGGTAAGACGTATAACTGTTTAAGAACAAAATAGTCTCTTCTTTTTTTAATTAAATTTAAAATTGTTGGCATGTAGACAAATATTATAACCGTTTTAAAATACACCATCAATAAATAACACGGCTTTTCACGCGTTATGAAAGTTAAAACTATTTTTAAAGTTTTACGTTCTATGTCCGAAAAGTGCGTTCAGAAACTACATTTGGTAAACAAACCATTTTGCGTGTAACTTTATTTCTAAATATAATTCCCATCATAAATAAAATCTCGTGTTCTACTTAACCAAAACAAAACGTATACCTACCACAATCAAAGCCGTCCAAGCTAACAGAAGTTAGTAACAAGAGTAAAACTGAAGATTCTTATTTCCAAAATAACACCCCTGATTTGGTATTTCGAACGAACTTATTCTCAAATCGTCGTGGTAACATTTTGGCGGGAACTCTTCAATTTTGTGAAAAACTGTTTACTTTGCGCTAACGTGTTGTAAGATTGTAAAAACAATAAGTAAACATGGAAATATCACGCAAATCTTGCCGTATTTGTCTCACCGAATCAGAATTCAATGTGCCTCTATTCGGAAGTTTCTGTCGTCGAACAGGTATGGTGGACAAAATTCTAGTCTGCCTCAAACTAGTGATCGAACAAACAGACATGCTAGATACAATTTGCTACAAATGCGCCGAAAACGTTGATAAGTACTATAATTTTATTATGTTCGTTAAAAAATCACAGACGAAAATGGTCGTGGCACGCCCCAATGTTGAGCCTCAGCGTAGGGTGACGTCATACGTGCGGGAGCAAGTATTCGATGCTGCAGAATACACCTTCTCGTTCCTCGAAGAAAAGATGGAAGCCAAACCTTCTAGTCCGTTCTTTTCGTACTTCCCCTCTTCCGCGGTGATTAAATCTGAAGAACACGTTTGGAAAACCCCGAAAACTGTCGAAAAACAAGAACTTAGAAATAACAAGGCAAAGAAACAATGCAAGTCTTCAAAATCTAGACACCTCTCTCGGGACTTGTTTGAATCCCAATCTCAGGATGCAGAGGAACCGCAGCCAACCTCTTTCGACTGGAAACTTACTCCGGATGATAGCATCCTCAAGCGGATCAGGGATAAATGTTTCGGACGGTCAGATTTTTAATTAGCGAAAAATCTTTATGGCATAATTTAACCATGTTGATTCATAACCTAATAAATTGTAATTTTTAAAATATAGCCTAGTACTGTTGAAACATGAATTGATAAATATTTTTAATTTACTTTTCTTGTTGTTTACTTAATTATTTTAATAATGTTGATTATTATTTTGTTATCAGTAGAGACAGGGTAAATTGATAATGAAAAATGACTTCGTAATAGATGTGAAACTGGGTATAAAATTTTCTCTACCATTTTGCGGCAAACTTTAATAAGCTACTTTAGATATTTTGATGTGATGCAAAAAGGTGAACGTGGAGACGTGGCAAGCAAGTGCCTTCTTCATTTGCCTCGTCTCAATCTTGCCAATGCCTTGACAGTCTAAAATCGAGCATTTCAATTTATTACATATTTAAATTATAAATATTTAAATGTATGGTATGTGTAGGAATAAATGTTAAATGTGTACTACAGTCTTTTTGTAAGAAACTCATAGCAAAATGATTGTGTAGTGTGTTTTAAATTTTGTTTAGTTCCTATCAAAGTCCATCTAACATCCTTCCATAATGATTAGAATGGTTTGAAATTTCCATGTTATTTTTTAAGCTTTTACCTGCCTGTAGTAGAGCCAAGTTTTGGAAAGCATTTGTCTGAATGAATCCGTCTAAAATATGCCTAATTGGTAACTTAATAGAAATTAGAATTCTACAAACTAGATTCGTAGTGAAAGTCTTTTTACGCGAACTCCATCCGTAGGTAGACATCGTCGAAACTTGGATTGTACTATGGGCGCAGTCTATAATCTTGTATCATAGAAGTTTAAATAAAACTTGTATGTATGTTAGGAGTGGTACCATGATGGTTAATTATTATTTCATATTTTAAAATGTAATTCTTTCACGAACAATAGAAACGTGGAATTAGTTTACATAAGTTCCTAATTTTTTTTTCTGCGCACAAACGAAAGTTGACGTAAACCATTACTGTTAAAATTGATGTAGTTTATAGTTTTATTCTCCATAGCTGGTAATTTACGAAATTTTTAGCTTTGCTACGGGTTTAGCGTGTGTTGATTTTCAGTTGTTACATCAAAATGGACACCTAAATAAAATTTGAAAAATAATTTACATTTTATTTGTTTCCTACACCACTATTAGGTATTTATGATTGCTTAAACATCTTTAAATGAAATAAAATATTGGCAAATAGTTATGTAATTCATGACTTTATTTCATATCGATATCAATTCGTACACAATTATCTAGAGAAAATAATTCCTTCGCTCTATTTTACGTTTAATAATTAAATCACATTTAATAGTTTAGCGCTAAAATTTACGTTAAGACGAAATAATAATACTAGCGTTTAGAAAGACTGTAGGTACCTTTTTAATGATTCATAATGCTTACTTGCATAATATACCGACAACGCGGTTAGGCTGCAACAAATAAGTGTATTTTATAGTTTCACTTCTATACGCAAGTATTATTGTTTATTCATACAATGGTTTTGATTTCAGCGCAGTACATTATGGCGGGCTACACAAATACATCGAGATTTAAAATGTTAACTACTTGATAAATTGATACAAAAGAAATCGCGGCCTCAAATTAGTTATCTGGCAACCCTGAAAGCAATGGTACTAAAATGACCAAAATAGGGTGACAATGGTATCGATTATGTTGTTGCATTTTCCTAAACTAACCTAATTTGACAGCGCTAAAATTATAGCTGTCTTTGTAGTTTCAGTTTATGAGAAAGGGACGGCAACATTTTTAGTGCTGTCAAATTAGGTTAGTTTAGAAAAATGCAACAACAGAATCGACAGTAATGATTTACAAGTCTCATTTAGATTACCTAAATAAACCAGTTTCAATGACTCTAATTTGAGATCACGAATAAGGTCGGATACACGCGAAGCTATGAATTACAGACAAAATACAATTTAAAGTATTTTGCTCAACAGTTGAGCAGCAAAACAACATTTAATATAACAATTACGCAGTCATGGTCCCAAAACAATTTTAACCAGTAATTATTAGAATGCCGTGAGCAACATTGACTGAATTTTGATAATTTAGAGAAAAAAATACTCTTAATAGGGAATAGTTGCTGAAGACACTCTTATTATGCTCAAAACAATCTATACAAAATTCATTGTACCTTTTTGATCGATTATATGTAAATGTATCAAACGATAATTTTTAAACATGGGTAAAATGTGGCTACCCTGTGTTACCATGCACAAAAATAATTTACAACTTAAAATAAATCGATGATTATACTAGTCGAAAAGCCTTGGTTAGTTTAATTTAATTTAAAAATGTAGTGATTGTACTGTGACGATATTTATACAGGGTGTATGATGAAAACTTCCGGAAACTGAAGATATTGCACTTTATACAGGTTGTATGACGAAAACTTCCGGAAACTGAAGATATTGCACTTTATACAGGGTGTATGACGAAAACGTCCGGAAAGTGAAGATATTGCACTTTATATAGGGTGTATGACGAAAACTTCCGGAAACTAATGATATTGCACAGTTAAGTTAAAACAGATGCCCCAGATCAAGCAAGACAAGTAGTTTTATGACCCGTTAGTAAAACAACGCAATTTTTTTAACAGCTGATTAAGTTATGCAATGATTATAAGTATAGCTGTTAGCTAATAGTCTGAAAGTTTTGTTGAAGTTTTCGGTAGTTTTTTTACACCTTGTATAAAACAGGGTGGTTAAATTGTAAATACTACGAAATAAGATGGGCACGAGCGATTATTTTTAGACCTTTGAAAAATATACTCGTAATATTAACAAATTCACATGATCCGTCTTGCAAATGTGCAAGAGGCAAGTGAAATAAAAAATTACAGTATTTTACACCAAATATAACAATATCAGTAGTGTAATTGATTTAGGACTTATATACTTTGAAACAAGGTTAATTGTGGAATGTGGTTGTACAAAACATTATAAGATGTACTATTATCTTCGGTAAGGTTTATAATACGATTATAAACTGACAGATAATAAATATGCAAGGTGTAATTAGACCATTCCCGAAAACTTCTACGAGTGAATGTACTCATCAATATGAACAACTTTTAATATGAAACCAACACTGACAGCGCGAAAAAAAACTTTGCAATACCTACTTGATAAGAATGATATTTTTTTTCGCTGACATTTTGTTTCATAGAAAACGTTCATATTGATGCCTACATTAACCTCTCGAAGTTTTCGAGAGATGTCTTATAACACCCTGTATAAAAAAAAGTTATAATGGGTGCCAATAAAGAATTATGCCTAACTTATAAAGAAATGTGTTGATAAAAGCCACATAACAATAATTAAAACAAAACAAAGGAAGACGTTATAAAAACTTGGGTTAGTAAAAAAACACAGGCTCGATTTAAGGTGATGGGTAAGGTCAAACAACCTTCTCGCTCACACATTTTAACATATTTGAATTTGCATCAAAGTTGGACATTATGGAAATTTTTTGGTCAGAAAACTTGTTTGGATCCAAATGATATTTTTTGCTGAACCTTTGTATTTTTATTCTCCAGATCGTGAAGCTTTACGATTTTACATAATTACATTTAATGAGTATATATTTTAAAAATGTTGAAATATGCGCGGGAGAAGTTGTTTGACATTACCCTTTGTTTAAACTCTGAGTGCCGAGTTTTGAGCTTTTCTCCCAAAAATTGAGGAGTTTTTTTTACATTTAGGGCGGCTTGCACCACAATCGCTAAACGCGTTTATCTATTAAATAGTATTTAGCGAGTTGTTAAGTCATATAAATACGTCAGATTTAAATCTATCTTAAACACGTTTAGTGATTCTGGTGCAAGCCGCCTTTAATAGACCATACTTTGACTTCGATTTCAACTGATGGTAAGTGATGATGAAGCTGATAATGGAACAACACAGTCAAGGAGACAGTATAGTACAGTCAGCAGCAGATGTAGGTCGCGTTTTTTTTGGATTACAAAGTCAAAAATCTTATAATAAAATAACAAGGACAATTTAGAATCGTCTTGTAACTAGGTGATTCTAGGTGCCAGTTCCACGCGACCAGAGCCTACAAGAACGGGCCACAAACTACGGCCTGGTTCCTAGCGTTGTTTTGTATGATCATCTTACAAAGAAATATGGGGTTCCAGTGTGACATTTCAACTTCTTCAAAATTATTCATTACTAGTAGTTACCCGCGACTTCGTACGCGACTACCGTTTTCGTGTACAATATATTATCTGTGCGTGTACCGCGCGGATACCTACATTGAGAAACTTGACATTACACCTCATTACACCGAACCCGTACTCGAATGTCAAACGCTAGTTGTTCGACCAAAGAGGTAGGTAGTACTACGCCCTGTCAAACTGACGTGACATGACATGACACCATCCTCTTGCCAATTGGCGCTGCTAATCCCGTTTGTTCATTTTATCCTGTAGATCCTGTTAATTATTCGGGATAAAAAGTAGCCTATGTGTCAATCCAGGTTACGAACTATATATATGCTAAGTTTCATTCAAGTTGGTTCAGTAGTTTCGACGTGATTGAAACACAAACATCCAAACATCTAAACTTTCGCATTTATAATATTAGTAGGATTGGCTCTAATCATTAATTTTCATCTTAGAACTACTTTTAAGACAGATTTCTTACTTCTCGCAAATGTTTGGAAATAGAAAAACAAATAAAATTTTCAGTCATAAAACATTTTAGAAACTTTGTCTCATCATTTACTAACGTTGACTGTACACAGTTTTTGTACAAAAATGGTTCTCGATTAGCCCGCTAGGGGCGCTGTCTTCAAAAAAACATACTCGGCACTCTGAATCGGTTTTCTTTCGATTCGAACATTCGGTATAATCGTATCTGTATCATTACAAACTAATAAATAACAAATTCAAAATAATCCGCTTGGTCTTCATCGCAAATACACTTAAAAGCAATGAATTCGTGTCATCGGACTTTTTATATCTTGAATGATACAACTACACTCCATTTTTATTCCATTATATAAAGATAATACATTTTTCATTTACCTTTTAATTGTATTTATTATGGATTTAACAGTTTCATTTATAAACATCTTAAAATATGTAATGACAGTAACAGACCAAGCCAAACATCTTAAACAAGTGATAGAAAAAAAAAATGATTATGTTCACGAAGCTTACTATAAAGAAAAATGTATATCACAAAACTTGAAACACTAATCGAAAGTGTACAAAAAATCTAAACTAAAAACTAACACTAAAAATGAGATTAAAACAATTTTAGTTTCGTTATAATTAACAAACTTCATTTAGAACGAATAAAATTTTGACGCCTCAACATTTTAATACTGAATAAGCGATATAGGATTTCTCAATCGGGTGTGGTTCGACTGCGGGCGAGCAAACGTTTATGCATCATTATACGCGTACACGCGAAATCAAAGTAAACCGAACAGGCTCAATTACTATTAATAATCTTCAGATAAGGGGGTAAACTTATCAGATTTTTGTTATATCCAAGATTCTAACTCTTAAATTTCTCCTACGCTGACGTCGTTCGCAGACGTCGTTCGCAGACGTCGATCGAGCGTACGAATGTATTCTATATTATATGCTATAAAAAATCTGACAGTCGCCACGTTACGTAAACCTAACGTTTTCGAATAATAATGCGCGTCAACGTCAGCTCAACTGCCGAGCGTTGTAGCGTCACCGCGCAGTGTATCTCGGATAAGTTATACGTTTACGTTGATAAAGGCGACCGACGGCAGCGTATATGAAATAGTCCTAACTTCTAATTTTCAATAATGACATTCACATCTATACACGCGTACACCCTTATTATCTCTGTCATAATGAACACTTCGAAATGTTTGCCCGCTCGCAATCTACCCACAACTGTGACTAAACCTTATCTAAAGGCCTGGTCACACTGAACGCTGACGCGGACAACTTAAAAGCATTCGATCTGTAATTCTGCATATATCGGAGTACGGATTCACGTTGCGTGAATAGTAAAGCTATATAATTTTTCACGTAACAGAAAGAGATGCATATCGCCATATCCAAATCTCCAGTATAGTTCAATGCAACGTCTAACATATTCTGAAATCCGCGACCGCTACCGCTTCCGCTTCTTACTAAGACCGAGCGCTAAAGCGATTCTTTACATTTATTTCACGCACAACACCTAACACCAATATTTTAAAGACTATTTAAAACGCCGAAAAATATGCGTTTTTATCAGAAATATTTTGATACGATACTATAAAGAACGGTGTCTACCAAACCACACACGGGCGGTACCTACTCAAATAAATCTGAAAAATTGTGATCAGTATATAAGTATTCTAACAGCCATCTAGCTCCCATATTACAAGCTTTGCTTAGTTTGGGACTAGAGGGCGTTGGGTGAAACGTCTCTGAATATTTATTTATTATGACAAAATGTTATATCATGTAGATTCGTATAACTTTATTGTCTGGTCTTTTTGATCTCAGTGACTCATGATTTGGTAGACACCGTCCTTTAGCATATAGTAATGAGCCTCTAAGTAACATTAAAATATCAAAGAGGAAAAATAGTTTTTTAATATTTTTACATTCCAATCTTCACCTGATATTTTAGTCCCGGAAATTCGTTGAAAATTTCCTAAATTTCTATCTTTGTCTCTTTTTAACTTACTCTGTATTTGCTGAGATGGAAAGAGACAGCAGTATTATTGATAATGATTTCCCATCAGTCACTGAACTCGCTATTATTAATTTGACAGAGAAACAGAAGAGAGAAGACTAATCGATAAAAATATACCCTATTCGTTTTCTCACGCTATACTTCGCTCTATCTCTTTCCCGCTAATGAACACGCGTTATTTTAATTTAAAATAATATATTTTTATTAGAATAGCTGTGCTTTTTACATAATTTTTAGTTTCCCAGCTCCTATCATTTTGAGAAACTTCTTCGAAAAGTTGTCTCTTTGCAAAATGATGGACTATGCAGTTTTTGAATTTATTTGTAGTTTTGACCTTTATTCGCTAGCAGTTTCATCAAAAACAGCACAGCATCCGATCGCAAAAAAGCCGCAAGCAAAAATATTCATCAATTCAAAATATGCAATCTATATTATCATTAAATACGCGCTATATTTGACATCTCTTTCACTATCAATCGAACTCGTATCTCTGTCTATCTACGTTTCAGAATTCCTTCTACAAAACTTTCTAGGATCTGTAATTCTTTCGACACTGTCTTTATTATTGCGCCGGCTTTATTTTGAACTGTATAATGGTAAAAATCGGACTGAAATCTGTTCAGTATTTTCCCGTACAGATGCGGTGGAACACTTGCAACGGATTTTCGACCCTCTGAAGTATCTGCGCAGAACCCATTTTTGGGTAATTGGAGGTAAGCTAATTTTTCCGCACAACAGTACATGCGCAATCGTTTGTTGCACCGAACTGCAGATGAATAGAGAACCGTTGTGCATACTGTAAATTGTATGTAGATTTCTAGTTTAAAAAATATTAACTACCTATTTCGATCAGCAACAATAATTTAAATCAACGAAACCATAAATCATAGTTTAAACATAATTTTTTTAGAACAATATAAACTCAACTATTATTTTGACAGATATTGTCTAGTTTGACATTGTATGTAGATTTCTAGTTTAAAAAATATTAACTATTTCGATCAGCAACAATAATTTAAATCAACGAAACCATAAATCATAGTTTAAACATGTTTTTTTTTTTCAGAACAAGTCTAAACTCAACTATTATTTTGACAGATATTATCTAGTTTGACAGATGATTTCTACCTTGCTTGACAGATATTTTTTCTTTTGAAGAGATTAGGATTTCCGACAGATATTTTCTACTTTCACAGATTACTCTTTTGACAGATATTTTCTCGTTTGACAGATATTTTCTCTTGACAGGTATTTTTGTATTTTGACAGATATTTTCAAGATGACAGTTACCGTAGACGAGCACAGTGCTCTCACTTCTCACCGGAAGATGAACTGGAGACGCGGCCACGCCCCTTTTTCCTCCCCTCCGGCTCTTTGTCCGCTGGCTTCTCTTCAGGTTTCGTTGGCTGTGAGGCGGGGAAGCTGCCACTCTGTTGAAGATAAAATCTTAATTATCACACGTGACAGGCGTCACAGCTCAGTCGGTAATAGCTCTGCCTTTCGTGCAGTTCGTGGGTTCGATTCCCACTGAGAACAAATATTTTTGTGATGGCAAACATGAATGTTTGTTCTGTGTCTGGGTGTTACTAACCCCTTTATGCCTCAGGGTGATGGGCGCACTTCAATACACCACAGGGCGGCACGTGCTCAGTAAAGCAATGTAATTGTTATAGGCAGTGGTTACCTCTTATCATCAGCTGGGCCATCGGTTTGTCCCATCATAAAGTTGTACCAAAAAAGTTATCCTTCAATAATAAATAAATATTCATGGACATTAACAACGCCCTCTAGTCCCAAACTAAGCAAAGCTATGGGAACTAGATGGCTGATAGAATACGTTTATACTTTTTTTTGTAAATACATACTTATAATACATAGTAACACCCAGACATAGAACAGACATCTATATCAATACCCTTTGCTAGTGTGCGTTACCTTCTTCTTAGCGTGTTTGTCGTGTCTTCGTGTTGGTTTGTGTTCGTCCTCGTCTCGCTTCCTCGTCATCACGCCGAGTAACTTGCTCACCATGCTACTGGCCCTTTTACTGTCACCCGCGCCATCCTCTGGTGACTGCAACAACAGTTACATATTCTTATTAACCGACTGCACGGAGTAGAAGAAAGATTCTAAATGATCCTTGTGATTTTATTGAATAAAGAAATTATGACTATGATTATTTTTGTTTCTTTCTTGCCACTTACCTTATTAGCATCAACAGACTCCTGTCGTTTCAGTTCAATTTTCTTGACGGATTCCGTTCGCTTCGCTTCTAGCTTCTCTTGCTTCTTTTCTGCTTTTTCCTGCTTCTTTGCTTCTTTATCTTCTTTGTTTGATTTCTTTATGGAGCCGGCGCGCTCCATTACTTTTTCCACCTGTGAAATAATTCATGATTTTATATTCATGGACATTTTCCACAACGCCCTCTAGTCTCAAGCTAAGTAAAGCTTGTATTATGGGAACTAGATTGCTGATAAAATACTTATAGTAACACCCAGATACAAAACAAACATGTTTGCTATCACTCAAATGTTTGTTCTCGGTGGGGATCGAACTCGCAACCCACAGCGCGAAGGCAGAGCTATACCAACTGGGCTGTAACGTGTCAATATACCTTGGATTTCTCATCCAGTTTTACTTCAGGACTCTTCACTTCCTCAGGCTTCTCCACTTTATCCATCCTCTTCACCGAGTCCTGTTTCTTCAGCTCTGGTTTCTTCAAAGGTTCCTCTTTCAAACTAGAGTCTGACTTCTTCCTGACTTTAGGAGTTTCTACTTCTGGCTTTTTGGTAGTTTCTGGGAGTTTTTTAGCTTCGATCGGCTTTTTTTTGTCTTCTATCAGGCTTACTTCTAAGCTGGTTCGGCTGTCGTCTATAAGATAATAGTTTTTTAATTACAAAAAATATATCCATTATTTAAAATACTGGTGGACAATGGATAAACAAACCTTGAAGCTTTTTTAAAATCTCTACTCAAATCTATGCGTGAGTAACGCTCTGAGGTAATCACGAACAAATGTGACAGTCGCCGTGTTACGTAAACCTAACGTATTCGAATCATATTGCGCGTCAACGTCAGCTCGACTATCAAACGTTGCAGCGTCACCGCGCAGTGTATCTCGGATACGCTAGCGTTACGATTGTCACATCATTTGTGATCAAGGCACAGAATACAAGCCTTACCAATAAAGATATCCCTGGACGTGTCCAGCATGGATGTGTCGACGGACGTGTCGACAAAGGACTCGTCCGAGAGTGTGAGTGACGCGAACGACGTCGATGACGCGTCAAAGTTGATGGAACTGAGGGATTTGTCCACGCTCTGTTTAGGTGACGACGTGAATATGCTGGGAGTCGTCTGTTTTGCTGGGGTCCTGTGGAGTACAACCTCGTGAGGAAGCCCGTAGAAGTTGGAGGGTTTTATGCGCAGCAAAATAAATATAAAAATGGACTTCTACTCATTCAAGGTCAGAGCTATTAAACTGTGTTGGGACCTATCATCATCATCATCATCATTTTAGCCTGGTATCACCCACTGCTGGGTATAGGCCTCCATCATGCAATGCCAGCCTCTTCTGTCTTGTGCGCCTCTAAACCAGGTGTTTCCTGCGACAACAGGTGTCCCTATAGGTGGGACCTATAGGGGGGAACAATTCTAATCTTTGTTCTCCTCACTTTTCTCACCTATTAAGACTATCACGTATCGTCAGAAGGGGAACAGGGGGCTAGAAGCCTAGATAGAGATAGATAGATGATTACTGACATACTAAACACTGGTTTTAAAAATGGGCGCCCTTATCGGTAATAGTGATCTCTACTAGATAGATAATTTTTTATTATTTTATTTTACTAGGCAACCTTTGAATGTACAGGAATGAACAGAGAAGTGATGGGGGGGGGGGGAGGGGGAGTTAAGTACAGTTGATACAGTTACCTGTTGGGCATATTCCTAGCATGATGCGTAGGACTATCCTTCTCCTCAGCGATCCTCGGCAGGGGGGGTTCCTCCTTGTCCTGTGGTGGTGGTGTGGGGGGCGCAGGGGGCGGTGCGCGCCACACGACCCCCCGCCGCGGCCCCGCCGTCACCACCCCCGTGGACACCGCACTCACACCGCCGCAACAAAGCGGGGAGATCGAGCATTTCGATTCCGCTGAGCGAGGGTGCAGTCTGCAATTTTTGATCTTATTTATTGGGGCGTAGAGTTTAGTTTTCATTGCAAACCAAAAGCCAAATCTAAAAAACGAACGCTTACAACTTAGGTACGTACAGTACGCACAACGGATTTTTAACCCTCTGAAGTTAGGTGCAAAAAGCGATTGCGCGTGTACTATTGTGCGGACAAATTCGCTTACCTACCTCCAATTCGACCCAAAAATCGGTTCCGCGCAGATAATAGAATTCAGAGCGACAAAGATCTGTTGTGACTACTATACGTACATCAATAGAAAGATATAGATAGATATTTATATTATAAACACGAAAACATAACGTCTTAACGTCGGTCAATATACATAACAGAAAATAAATTTTCAAAAAAGTAATAGAAACGTAAGTATGTATACGAAAACAAAATGAAACAAAAATGACATTCAATGATTACAAAAAAGCAAAGCAATAGTGATAATTTGCGCACACTTAATGAAACATACAATCATAGCATAAAGATAAGCAATAATTGTATAAACACGTCCTCGTGGGTACTGACTGTAGTAACAAAACAACAGCTGATTCAGAGTTGAGGTCTCAAAACCCTCCGCAAAAGTTCTGGGTTTACCCAAAGAGGTGATTCTAGACCGATAGACTTTTTTGTCACGATATATATCTCCCAAATATTAAGGACAATTTTTGGGGATCTATCGTGGAACTGGCACCTAGAATCACCTAGTTATATAAGCCCATTCTAAACGATCCTTGTGATTTTATGGAAAAAAAAAATTATGACTATGACTAAAAAGTTTATCGGTCTAGAATCACCTATAGTCATAATTTCTATTTCTATATTCAATAAAATCACAAGGATCATTTAGAATCCCACCAGGACTTGACCAGAAAATTTCTAATAGCTGGATAAAGCCCCATTCTAAACCAAAATGTTGGATGCGTAGGGTGTGGTGCGTGTGTGCGCGTACCTGTCAGGCGAGAGCGCGCGTCGTAGGAGCGGCGAGGCGGGGTCGCGGCGCGGCCACGCCCGCCGACACTCGCGCCCCGCGAGGGGCGAAGGGCTGCGGGCCTCCACGCGACTACAGAGGGGTAATCACGAACAAATCTGACAGTCGCCGCGTTACGTAAACCTAACGTATTCAAGTTATATTGCGCGTCAACATCAGCCCGACTGCCGAACGTTGTAGCGTCACCGCGCAGTGTATCTCGGATACGCTAGCGTTACGATACGTTCACGATTGTCACATTTATTCGTGATCAAGGCACAGTACCAAATGTAGCGCCTTCACACATACGTACTATCAAACTGACCCAAAGAACCCTATCCAACTAATTCTACTAATACTAAACTAGCTTCCATCCGCGACTTTGTCCCCGACCCGTTTTATCCTGTTGATTTTCCGGGATCAAAAGTAGCAATGTGTTAATCCAGGTTACGAACTATATGTATTCTAAGTTTCATCCAAATCGGACCAGTAGTTTAACAAACATACAAACTTTCGCGTTTATAATAGTAGTATTATTATAAATTATAAGTTGTAGCTAGTCGTATAAGGCTTCTTTGGATCAGTTTCAAGACAAACACATATTACAAGAATGATTATGATTACACAAAGATATACAGGGTGTAACATAATGTCCCATAAGTTTGAAAGGGGAGTATTTTACACGTCATGGCGAACAACATTTGTTTTACGACGTTTAATATTTCGAAGCTTTTCATTCATGAAAAGCGTCCTAAAGTTTCCTTGAAATTAGCATTGCACACATGTTTAAGTGTCTATGTGGGGGTGCGACGTCATAGGAGGGTGCGCGAGCATTTGTACTAACAGGCTGGATACATACAAACAAAGTAAATAAACGCTTAGGGTTGTCGCAAATTTCCAAGATAAAAAAAAATAGAAATTTCAAACATGTATTCAACTTTTGCATATGCCAATCTATTCATGTGTTTGGTCTGAATCAGCCCCTTTTCGGCTTATAGGGACAATATGTTACGCCCTGCATGTTAAACACAAATGACGGCAAACGTTGAGATTGTTAGTATGAAATAAGTCACAAGTGATCTTGCAGAGTCGATAAAGTTGTACCCAATTTAATTTAACCATTCATAAATCAAATTTGTTTTTTTATAATTTATATTTGTACTAGTAGTTACCCGCGACTTCGTACGCGTCTACAGTTTCCGTGTACATTATATTATCTGTGCGTGTACCGATACTTTGAGAAACTTGACATTACACCTCATTACACCGAACTCGTACCTACTGGAATGTCAAACGCTAGTTGTTAGACCAAAGAGGTAGTACTACGTCCTGTCAAACTGACGTGACATGACAATGAAATCCAATTGGCGCTGCTAATGCTTTTCGTTCATTTTATCCTGTAGATCCTGTTAATTATTCGAGATAAAAAGTAGCCTATGTGTCAATCCAGGTAACGTACTATATATGTGCCAAGTTTCATCCAGGTTCAGTAGTTTAGACGTGATTGAAACACAAACATCCAAACATCTAAACTTTCGCATTTATAATATTAGTAGGATAGCCACTAACTAGTGTGTCTGTGGCCGCCACAAGTTGGTTTAGTTACCTGGTGGGTGACTGTGGCTGTGGCTGTGGCGATGGCGAGGGAGTGCGAGCGAGTGGCGATAGCGGCATGTGTTGTAACGAAGCTCGTCTTACTTCAGAGCCTCCCGCCACCAATTTATGTTTTAGCCCGTGGAGAGATGATGGTCTGTGTATATGGAATACAATTGTTTTGCGTCATAAAAACCATAAATTGGTTTTTTTTTAATGTATTTAGAGGGATGAGGGATGAGCTGGAGGGATGACCTTGACGTGTTTGAGACGGATTGGTGGGAAACCGCCAAGGGCCGGGATAAGTGGAAGGGTTTGGGAAAGGTCTTTGCCCAGCAGTGGGACAAGATAGGCTAGTATAAAAAAATGTATTTAATAAATATAAAACAATACTTATATCTAAACACGGTTTAGCAAGGTACATATTATAGTAATGTGGTAACTCAGCAGGCTAAAGCGCCTATAAAAGTTTTTTTGCATGAAAAATTCATGAAAAATCTTATTATTTTGTAGATCTTGAGGTTTTTTTTAAATAAATACCTACGTAGATAAGTGAGGAATTGGTGATAGGTACTTATGCGCAAAAACAGATATTAATGTGTAACGCTTTTCTTTAGATATATTTCCGTCCTTGTTTTTGCCAAGTTTAAAGTAGAAACAGATAGTACTTAACCCCCGATGCAAAAACGACAGGGTGTTAGAAGGGACAGTCAGTGCTATTACACGCACATGAGACTTAACACTTGTATGTCTTCGAGTGATGGGCGCAGTGCAATGCATCACAGGGCACGGCAGTGGACGTGATTAGTGAGGCAATGCATTATTTATAAGCTGTGGTTAATTTAATATTAAATGGGCTATCAGCTTGTTCCATCATTAAGTTGTATAAAAAAAATGAAAGAAGGTTTACCTTTGATAGTGTGTGGTGGTGTTGGTGTGGGAGGGGGTGTCGGCGGCGGGCGAGGGCGCGGGGGAGGGGGACGACGCACATTCACCCATCGACACCATCTGTACAAAAATAGTCATAAAAATAGGAGGAAATAAGAGCGGTAGTCGGAAATACATGGTCTAGAACAGCCGGAGATACACTAGACCTTTGAGTAGATAGAACATTTATAAGTTTAAAAAACTAGAAAACCCAACTTCAATTCGACTACCAGCTTCATCATCAGATGATGATGATGACAGTTCATTGGGAATGTTCTAGTGACTCTAAAACACCACTTAAAAGTCACAGGAAAGCAAAATACGCAATTTCGTGCACGTGCTTGGCATATTATTTTCAGTTATTTCTATTTATAACCAAAACTACTGAACCGATTTTGAAGAAAACTAAATGGCACCAATCTTTTTTATCCTTTCAGATGAAAAAATAATTTTTGAAATAGGTTCATAAATGACGAAGTTTTGAGGTAAAAACATTTAAAAAAAAAACACAACCGAATTGAGAACCTCTTCCTTTTTTGAAGTCGGTTAAAATACATTATTGCACACCTTAACCTAGGTATTACAACTACATAAAAACAAAACTTAACTAATGGTACAATGGGCGGTCTTATCGCTAATGAGCGATCTCTACCAGACAACCATGGGATAAATTGCACTTCTAGGTAATAAACAAGGGGTCTTGTATAACTCTGCTGAGTAATGCTGAGTACGCTAGAGTGTAGATAGAGATAGATAGATAGATAGAGATAGAGATTTATTTATGCGAAACACAACTACAGCACAGAACAAGCATAAAAAAAAAATTAAAAAAAAACATACAACCGAATTGAGAACCTCCCCCTTTTTTGAAGTCGGTTAAAAAAAGAAAGAAAACAATAAGCACCTACACAATTACTACTACCTAGGTAGCTAGGTAGGTAGATAGATAGATAGAAAACTCTTTATTGTACTGCACCGGAAATTAGATATTAGACATAGTTCTATATTAAAGCGAAGTACAATGGGCGGCCTTATCGCTATGAGCGATCTCTTCCAGGCAACCTTTGGATGGACTGGATTTTAAATGTACGATAGTGACGGTGCAAAAAACAAAGACTACATTCCACAAACTAAACCGCATAAATAGATACTAAACTATGTAATAAGTAAATCTTACTAATATCTTACTAATATTATAAAATGTGAAAGTTTAGATGTATGGATGTTTGGATGTTTGTGTTTCAATCACGTCTAAACTACTGAACCAACTTGGATGAAACTTGGCATATACATAGTTTGTAACCTGGATTGACATATAGGCTACTTTTTATCTCGAATAATGAACAGGATCTACAGGATAAAATGAACGAAAAGGATTAGCAGCGCCAATTGGCAAGAGGATTTCATTGTCATGTCATGTCGCGTCAGTTTGACAGGGCGTAGTAGGTACTACCTCTTTGGTCTAACAACTAGCGTTTGACATTCCAGTAGGTACGAGTTCGGTGTAATGAGGTGTAATGTCAAGTTTCTCAAAGAAGTATCCGCTCGGTACACGCACAGATAATATAATTTCACGGAAACTGTAGACGCGTACGAAGTCGCGGGTAACTGCTAGAAGTAATATATACCTAAACTAACCAGAATAAACTCTTTTGTAAAGGTGAATAGTGAGTAGGTAGATGATGTTGTTTACCTGATGCATCTCCTGCGAGGCTCGCTTGGTGGATATCCTCCTGAAGAGGGAGCAGCGGCGCCGGGGGCGGGGGCGCGGGGGCGCGGAGGCGCGGCGACCACACCCCGCGCGCTTCCTACCCCCCGCCTGCAGTACACGAATACTAGTATTTTCAATTCAATTCAATAATTTTATTTCAGACAACACATGTACAACATACAGTCCATAATTTAAGAAGCAATAGGTACAATAATAATTTTGTATGTTTCTAGTCATCTTGTTTTAAAATACGTATACCCTAAAATGAAATCTAAACAAATTGAATGGTATAAATGCTTTGCAAGCCTACTCCATCTAAATCAAGTCCCAGGCACTGCAGGGTCCCGTTCATCGGGGCATGGGTAAAAAACGATCCCTGACGCTGTATAAATCATTTAGGCAGTTCATGCCAAACTCTGTACCCAATGCCCTAGTTCACAGTCCCAACTTCCACCTTACCTCTTTGTACCCAACACCAACCCCCTTTTCTTACCTATTGTGAGCTTTTTTAGTTTTCCTTTCCCCAAACCCCCTTTTTTAGTTCCCCCCCCCTTCTCCACCACCCCCCCCTTTTTTATAATCCCTCTACCTCCCCTTTTCTCGTTTTTCCTCCCCCCAAACCACCCCTCTTTTAGTTTTGCATCCCCCCCAAGCCCCCCTCACCCCTTTTACAAACACCCCCTCCCTTTTTCTCGTTTTTCCTCCCCCCAAACCACCCCTCTTTGAGTTTTTCATCCCCCCCCCAAGCCCCCTTTTTACAAACATCCCCTCCCCTTTTCTCGTTTTTCCTCCCCCCAAACTGCCCTTCTTTTAGTTTTTCAACCCCCCCAACCCCCCCCCCCCCCCCACCCCCCTTTACAAACACTTACCTGAATGGTAGTTTGATCTAACGGTGTAGCTCTCAGCGTGGCGTGCGGAGCAGCGAGTAGTAGCCTCAGCACTTGAGTATGCAACAACCCTTGCACAGACTCTCCATTCAATTGAGTGATGAGATCGCCTGCTCGTAATCCGGCCGCCCAAGCCGCGCCCTGCTCGCTAACAGCCTGAAAATGAACTTTATTGTTGAAACGGTAAGGGCAAAAATTGAATGCGTTGACGAGATAGTCGGAGGTAACTGAAAGAGAAATGAGCTTTATGCTTAAGGTGGTAAGAATGAGAATCGATGTGACAGTCAAGACCATTCACGACCTGGATTTGAAAATAGAAGAGACAAAATGAGTCCCTCCGCTAGTTTTTAGGTTAGAGAAATGAGCTTTTTTATTGAGGTGATAAGGTTGGGAATCAACGCTGTAAATAAAGTCGGAGTATTGACAGAAGTCGCGTCTTACAGCTTACAAAATGAGCTTTATTTTTCAAATGCTAAGACTGAAAATCAATTGCAGTATAGACACAGTATTGTTCGTTCAGTTTTAAAATTAACTTTACGATGAAAGCGGCCAGTCATGTTGGAAATCAAATGCAGAAACACAATATTAACGCACTTCCCTAACAGCACAACTCACAGGAAAATGTGCTTTATCATCAAACCCATAAGATTGAGAATCATTCTTAAATTCCCACTAACACTATGAGACTGGAACAAAATGAGTCTTATTATTATGAGCATAAGGTCGTCAATAACTTACAGAAACAAGATGATGCATAGTATAGTAGTCCGTATCGCCGTAGTAGACTCTGACAGTGTGGATGGTGAAGCCGAAACCTGCCGGTCCACGACGGACTACGATCGGTGGTTTCGACGTCTGAATCAATCTGTAGACAAAGTATTTATTTATTGTTTTAAGAAGAATTTGTCTAAATTAAAATGAATTTTTATCTGTAGCAGTTACCCGCGACTTCGTACGCGAGTACCGTTTCCGTGTACATTATATTATCTGTGCGTGTACCGAGCGGATACTTTGAGAAACTTGACATTACACCGAACTCGTACTGGAATGTCAAACGCTAGTCGTTAGACCAAAGAGGTAGTTCTACGCCCTGTCAAACTGACGTGACATGACATGACAATGAAATCCTCTTGCCAATTGGCGCTGCTAATCCTTTTCGTTCATTTTATCCTGTAGATCCTGTTAATTATTCGAGATAAAAAGTAGCCATGTGTCAATCCAGGTTACGTACTATATATATGCCAAGTTTCATCCAAGTTGGTTCAGTAGTTCAGACGTGATTGAAACACAAACATTCAAACATCTAAACTTTCGCATTTATAATATTAGTAGGATTCTACTTAATAGGCATGCATATGCTTTGGATTAAGTTTTAGATAAATTATACTGTTCAGTGGTTACCACTTAACATCGGATGGGCTAGTTTGTTCAATCATAATTAAATAAATAAATATTCATGGACATTTCACACGACGCCCTCTAGTCCCAAACAAAGCAAAGCTTGTGATATGGGAACTAGATGGCTGATAGAATACTTATATACTTTTTTTTTGTAAATACATACTTATAATACATAGTAACACCCAGACATAGAACAAACATCTATGTTTTGCCACACACGAATGTTTGTTCTTGGTGGGGATCGAACCCACCCACAGCACGGAAGGCAGATCCATTACCGACTGAGCTGTGACGCCTGTCAGGGTAATAAAATTTTCAATTGGGTAATAAAAGCTAGTGTAGGTAATACTGACGAGTGGTTCGGCAGAGCGAAAGGTGATGGTAAATCCCTGCAGGGCGAGGAGTCTCGTGAGGAGTTTGTTGAGGAAGTGTTGCCAGCGCACGGAGACCCTGCGCCCAAACTGAGTGTGCTGTCATCCGCTGTAACCAACAACATTTTATACAATGTCAATGTCAAAGTCAAAATTTCTTCATTCAATAAAATCACAAGGATCATTTGACAGGCGTCACAGCTCAGTCGGTAATAGCTCTGCCTTCCGTGCTGTGGGTCGTGGGTTCGATCCCCACCAAGAACAAACATTTGTGCGTGGAAAACATAGATGTTTGTTCTATGTCTGGGTGTTACTATGTATTATAAGTATGTATGTATTTACAAAAAAAAATACATAAGTATTCTATCAGCCATCTAGTTCCCATATTACAAGCATTGCTTAGTTTGGGACTAGAGGGTGTTGTGTGAAATGTCCCTGAATATTTATTTATTTATATTTATTTAGAATGGACTATGCATTGGCGCTCTGAAAATGGAACGATACAATTGTGCTCAGACGAGCGCGTGAGCACGTTTCTTAGGGCGTCTTGCACCAGAATCACTAAACGTATTTAACAGCTAAATCAATTTAAATCTGACGTATTTGTATGACTTGACAACTCGCTAAATACTATTTAAGAGTTAAACGCGTTTAGCGATTCTGGTGCAAGACGCCCTAAGTTACACATTAACCATACCTGGATGTATAACCAGGGATAACCCAGAAGTGCTCGCCGACCTTCTCATGGACTTGGCAATGATTGTCGGCTTCGTTTTATCCGGTTTGTCGGCTCGGTCGGGTCGGTCCAGACTCTTGTGGATCTCTATCATCTTGGGAGAGTCGTCGCGACACGCTAGATCGCTTCTGAGAACAACAAATACATAATATAAAAATATATCGTTGACTAGCAGTTACCCGTGACTTTGTCCACGAAAAAAAAACAAAAAAAAATAGTTCAAGTAACCTAAAACAACCCGGGAAAAGTAGCCTATGTATATAGGTTACGAACTATAATATATTATAAGTTTCATCCAAATCGGAGCAGTAGTTACAGCGTGATTGAAACACAAACATCTAAACTTTGACATTTATATTAGTAGTGGGGTAGAGGAATCTGGGGATACCCCCAAGGGGTAGAAGACGTCCATAAAAAATCCAAAAATAAAACCCCTGCAAAAATCAAACACAGATCACAGAACTCGTATATAGTAGTCACAACGAATCTTTGTCCCTCTGAAATACCTGCGCAGAACCCATTTTTTTTTTTGTTAAGTTAAGTGACTACCCTCCGTACTAGTTAACACTGTGCGACGGACGGGCGTCGGTGCTCTTCCAAACTGAGCTTTGCGTCCTTGTGTTACAGTAGTTAGGTTTATAGACATTTATTCTCAAAAAAGACATAATATGCCACTTACATGAGAAAAGAGCTTATAGGTATAAAATTAGGTGAGTATAGCTAGGTATTCTTCGTTCGAGTAGATTTAGTAGGTACGTAGCTTTAGTGATAAGGTTATGAATAGCACCCATTCAATTCATTCTAGGTAGGTAGGTAAGGTACCAGTTAGTAGTAGTAGTAGTAGTTAGTGGCAAAATCGTTTGACGTAGGGCATATTGGAGTTAAGTGAATGTTTCCGCACAACAGTACATGCGCAATCGTTTGTTGCACCTAACTTCAGAGGGATAAAGATCCGTTGTGCGCACTGTACTTACGGTTTATGCCTGTGTACGTGTGTATGTGAGTGTGGATGTGCCAGCAAGGAGGGTTGCAGGGGGGGCAGGGGGCGCAGGGGGCGGCGCCGCGCCATGGGGGACACGTCGTCACTGTCTGTTTGAGAGGACTCCGCGGTCGAAGCACTGCCGCCCATTATCTGCAACAACGAATATATTCATGTACATTTCACACAACGCCCTCTAGTTTCAAACTAAGCAAAGCTTGTAATATGGTAACTAGATGGCTGATAGAATACTTATATACTTTTTTTTTGTAAATACATACTTATAATACATAGTAACACCCAGACATAGAACAAACATCTATGTTTTCCACGCACAAATGTTTGTTCTCAGTGGGGATCGAACCCACGACCCACAGCACGGAAGGCAGAGCTATTACCGACTGAGCTGTGACGCCTGTCACATATTCACTGTCATATTCATGGACATTTCACACAACGCCCTCTAGTTCCAAACTAAGCAAAGCTTGTAATATGGTAACTAGATGTTGATAGACATAGACAGTTATTTATTGGCCACAAATTAAATTATTCCAATTTATTAATTCACAAGAGATATTTATAAATAATAAAAAGACACACTTAGTGCGGCTTGCACCAGAATCGCTAAACGCGTTTAACTATTAAATAGTATTAAGCGAGTTGTCAAGTCATACAAATACGTCAGATTTAAATCTATTTAGCTGTTAAACACGTTTAGTGATTCTGGTGCAGGCCAGCTTTTAGGTAATAATAAATTATAGAATACTTAGGTATATAAATTTTTGTAAATAAATAAATAAATATTCAGGGACATTTCACACAACACCCTCTAGTCCCAAACTAAGCAATGCTTGTAATATGGGAACCAGATGGCTGATAGAATACTTATATACTTTTTTTTTTGTAAATAAATACTTATAATACATAGTAACACCCAGACATAGAACAAACATCTATGTTTTCCACTCACAAATGTTTGTTCTCAGTGGGGATCGAACCCACGACCCACAGCACGGAAGGCAGAGCTATTACCGACTGAGCTGTGACGCCTGTCACAAATACATACTTATATTATTAGGATAGATAGCTCACCGGGCATTTGGGATGATGATGCAGTGGCGCAGTGGGAGTGGTGGGAGGACCGGCGCTGTCGGGAGTGCCAGGCCAGCTATCCGTGCTCTGTACACAATAGTAATACATTCATTGTAATGTACTGTATGACAAATGATTTTTTGAATATTTGAAACTAGCAGTTACTAGTACGCGAGTACCGTTTCCGTGTACATTATATTCTGTGCGTGTACCGCGCGGATACTTT
The DNA here is from genome assembly GCA_947859175.1 of Gandaritis pyraliata. Classification (NCBI taxonomy): domain Eukaryota; kingdom Metazoa; phylum Arthropoda; class Insecta; order Lepidoptera; family Geometridae; genus Gandaritis; species Gandaritis pyraliata. Next base: position 5,814,957 of record OX401875.1, on the reverse strand, counting down.
GAGAAACTAGACATTACACTGAACCCGTACTCGAATGTCAAACGCTAGTCGTTAGACCAAAGAGGTAGTACTACGCCCTGTCAAACTGACGTGACATGTCATGACATCATCCTCTTGCTAATTGGCGCTGCTAATTCCGTTTTTTCATTTTATCCTGTAGATCCTGTTAATTATTCGGGATAAAAAGTAGCCTATGTGTCAATCCAGGTTACGAACTACATATATGCCAAGTTTCATCCAAGTTGGTTCAGTAGTTTCGACGTGATTGAAACCCAAACATCCAAACATCTAAACTTTCGCATTTATAATATTAGTAGGATAGTGGAATGTTTAAATTCCGTTAGTGTTTATCTGTCCTGTCAAGGCGAATTTCTGAGTAGTTCTTAATAGCGTGCTAGATGGCGCTACATAACAGCACTCACCCTACTATCGTGTTCATGGCACGAGTGCTGCGTGTGGCGGCGCCATTGCGGCGAAGTGCTGGAAAATGCAGCGAAAACTCCTCCTTCTTCGACTGTTACAGGTTCAGCCACCTCGCCTGCTTCGTCCGTGTCCACTTCACTGTGGTTGTAGCGGACGCAACGACCTGGGGAACACGACATTCAGACAAACCATCACTTATTTATGTATACTTTTTTGGAAACATTAAATGAATCTACTAACTAGGTATATCTCTGACATGACAGAATTTTTATAATAAACATGATGACTGATTTTGAAAAACTGTCCTATTATATTGAGCCAACAATGTCGTCTTGTTCCAAGTAAGCAATACTGTGATTTGAAGATGTTTAATTTTATTTGTTTCAGATATTCATGCTAAATTATTGTTAACATACTGCACTGTTTCGTAAATACTAACTAAGATTATATATTAAGTTCTCATGTAAGTGAATTTGTAATTCTTTCTTGAGAATAAAGTTTCTTTTAGTTTTTTTTTTTATTTAGTTTGTTTTGTTTCTTTTTAAGTTGGTTTAGTTTTTTTTTAGTTTTTAAGTTTAATAAGTGCACCCACATTTGGGGTTAAGTATCTGGCAATAAAATGCAACAACAGATATCAGATTTTTTTTTTGTCGCGTTAACACTAATGGTTTTATAAGAAAAATGTTTTGTTTTGATATGTACTAGAAATACCCCTCGAAGATTAATGGAGAGGTTACTGCACCCTGTCTGTACACTGCAGATGACGAAGATACACTTACTGTCAAAATAGCTGGTGTCCTCATCATTCTCCAACTGGGGTATGAATTCAGCTTTCCGTCTCAGCAGATTGTTCCAATCCAGGCCGTAGAAGTACACGTGTTCCTGAAACAAATACATTTCAAACTCAAAAAGTCTCTCAAAACTCAAAAGTCAAAAGTCAAAATTTCTTTATTCAATAAAATCACAAGGATCATTTAGAATCGTCTTATATAACTAGGTGATTCTAGGTGCCAGTTCCACGCGACCAGAGCCTACAAGAACGGGCAACAAACCACGGCCTGGTTCCTAGCGTTTTTTTGTATGATCCCTTTTACAGAGAAATATACATAGAACACAAGAATAGCACTGACATTGCAAGTCGAGTAGTTAGCTGTCGATGGGTGGAGCGACACTCCATAGTATATTAACGCTTATCAGAGTCTAAAACAGTTGCCTTACAGCGCGACCAAAATGAAATAGACATCGTTGCAGAGATAGTATTCAATATTGTATTATCATCGAATTTCGACGGATATACATCAGACCATAAATAAGAAAAGACTAAATTATTTAATCAAACAAGTATATCTAAATAAATAAATATTCATGGACATTTCACACGACGCCTTCTAGTCCTAAACTAAGCTTACAAAAAAAAAAAGTATATAAGTATTCTATCAGCATCTATGCTGATATACTTTTCTTTGTAAATACATACTTATAATACATAGTAACACCCAGACATAGAACAAACATTTATGTTTGCCACACACAAATGTTTGTTCTCGGTGGGGATCGAACCCACGACCCACAGCACGGAAGGCAGAGCTATACCGACTGAGCTGTGACACTTGTCAAAGTATATAAGTATTCTATCAGCATCTAGTTCCCATATTACAAGTTTTGCTTAGTTTGGGAATAAAGGGCGTTGTAAATGTTCATGAATAATAATTTATTAATTACACAAACCAACAAAACATGATTGTAATTGACAGGCGTCACAGCTCAGTCGGTAATAGCTCTGCCTTCCGTGCTGTGGGTCGTGGGTTCGATCCCCACCAAGAACAAACATTTGTGCGCGCAAAACATAGATGTTTGTTCTATGTCTGGGTGTTACTATGTAATTATAAGTATGTATTTACAAAAAAAAAAGTATATAAGTATTGTATCAGCCATCTAGTTCCCATATTACAAGCATTGCTTAGTTTGGGACTAGAGGGCGTTGTGTGTAAAGTCCATGAATATTTATTATTATTATTTATTAATTTACCTTGACTTGATGAGTGCCCCCGGTACCGAGCCGGTCCCTCGGGTTCCGCGCCAAGAGTTCAGTGATGATGGCTCTCGCTTCCACCGCTATTGGGAAATCCTCTTCCGAAGGCCATTCTATGTCATCTGCAGAACAATACATGGTGTAACGACACGTTCTCATTGGACGTACTCTGTCAATAGTCTTATTGTACAAAGACATAGGAAATACGAAATGGGGCGACGATCTGCGAAATGTAGCTGGCAGACACTGGATGAGAAGAGCCGAAGACCGAGCCAGTGGCGCGTCTTGGGAGAGACCTACCTCCAGCAGTGGACGAGTATAGGTTGATGATGATGATGATGATAGGAAATACAATACAATACAAAATATTTATTTGCAACAACAACAACACAAAAAACACATACAATAAAAAACAAACTATAATTAAAACACGTTTTTTAAAAATTAAATGTTCCGATTTTCCAAAACTGGGTCGGGACACTAAAAAGGTATAAATGCAATGTTGCAAAAAGGTCCCAGTTCAGCATGTGCAGGTGTTAAACCTGCGCTGGTCTTCCTCTGCGGCCTTTGAGGATCAAGCATCTTATACATAAAAGCATCTACAATAGGAATATGAAACTCATTAGGACAAGTTACACTGTTATATTGAAACCCTGTAAATAAAGTTACAAGTTGTACATGACCAAAAATATAAAACTAAAGAGAAGGTATCAACAGAAAACATTTATTTGTTGTTTCACACATACATAGATTTTTTTTTCCTCAGCCTATCTCGTCCCACTGCTGGGCAAAGGTCACCCCCAAAGACTTCCAATACTCCAATAATACATAGATTAATTTAATTAGTGATTAAACGAACTAAGTGAAGTTCTATCATAATTTAACGAGTGCTTCGTCTGAAGATTAGTAACCCCCGCCCGCCCGTACCTACGGCCCTTATGTCAGGTTCAGGAAATAGGAGCACTAAGGGCTTCAGCTCTAAACGAATGAAGAAGCGAGCGAGCGCGCCCGACAGGAAAGCTAAGTACCCGCAGGAAAAAAAAAACTCTCAATATAGTGTAATAGAGTGGTGGCACGTAGGCGTTACTACAATATGTACTGAATTCTAATCATTTATCTTTCAGGTTACTAATCGAGGACGAAGCACGATGTATAATCTTTTTTTTTTTAACTTCTTACCATTGACTGTGTGAGCAAATAACTCCTCGGGTGTGTCACCAAAAAACGGGACACATCCCACCAGAAACTCATAGAGAATGATTCCCATAGACCACCAATCCACCGGCTTGCCATAACCCTGCAAAAAAATTATTTAATTGTATTCTAAGATAAATAAACTAAAACATAAAAATATAAAAAAAAAACTAAAAAAACCGGCTTCAATTCGATTACCGGCTTCATCAACAGGTGATGATGATGATGACAGTTCATTGGAAATGTTCTAGTGACTATAAACACCACTTAAAAGTCACAGGAAAGCGAAATACGCAATTTCGTGCACGTGGATAGCATATCTTTTTTTCAGTTATTTCTATTTATAACCCAAACTACTGAACCGATTTTGATGAAAATTAAATGGGACCAATCTGAAAGTACATCCTTTCAGAAAAAAAAAGAATTTTTCAAATCGGTTTATAAATAACAGAGATCTGAGGTAACAAACATTAAAAAAAATTAAAATAAACATACAAACGAATTGAGTACCTTCTCCTTTTTTGAAGTCGGTTAAAAATGAAATTGCACAAACCTGTCTCAGTATAACCTCAGGTGCGATGTACTCGGGCGTGCCGCACACTTGCTTATCGGAGAATTGCCTCGCTTCTCTGTCCGCGTATTCTTCATACAAATTAGTTGCCACTGTAATATAATAACATAAAACATTTTGACTGATAACTAAGAAAAAAAAATTGGTGGACAAAGAAAGAAAGAAAGAGAGAAAGAAAGAAAGACAGAAAGAAAGAAAGAAAGAAAGAAAGAAAGAAAGACAGAAAGAAAGAAAGACAGAAAGAAAGAAAGAAACACGTTTACTTGTGTCACTTATAGTATTACAATATAAGATGGCTTAATAATAAAATAATTACGTAAACACATATACATCACATCATTCTCAAAATCCTCTTCATTTTAATTTTTTCTAGTTCAAGGTGATTTTGAGACTAACCCTTGTTCACAAAATATTCTAAAAACATTTTAGATATTTTTTCAACCTTATAATTTGACTAGATAATTTACATGAAAAACAAGGAAAAAAAAAATGCATTTGATACTGAGTTTACTTTTAAAAGTCACTGCACAAGCTTAGCAAAGACCACCTAAAATGAGGTAATATAAAAAAAAAGTACTCACATGACATTAAACCCATCTTGCTCAGGCCAAAATCAGTCAGTTTAATGTGACCAGTCGCAGTGATAAGTAAACTGAAACAAAATTATATTATAAGGATCATAATTAGTGCCAGGATCAAATTAAGATCAAAACAAATTAAGTCCGATTGGTACTGATTTGGATCAGTTGAGCTATCTATAAATCGTTTGCAACGGTGTTTAGATAGCTCAATTGCTTCATGTGTATTTTGTACATATTATAAAAATTTAAATACTGTATTAGTCATAATTTTCTTTATTAATAAAGTTCTAACTAAATTAAGAACCAATATCAGAGTCTCGGTAAGAATCAACGTCAATTTAAGACAAAGTTAGAATCAAAATGAACGCATTCTAAGAATTAGTGTCAACGCTAGCATATCAATCAGCATGTCAGCGTCAGCATTTTACTAACATCGTGAGGAAGTGATCCGGCAAGCAGCAATGTGATGCAGTCACCCCCTTCTATAGTCAGTAAGTTAGCGTTATCATGTCAGCGTCAGTATCTGTAGTGTCAGCGTTAGTAGCATCAGCGTCTGTAGTGTCAGTAGTGACAACGTCAATAGCGTCAGCGTCTGTAGTGTCAGTAGTGTCAACGACAATAGCGTCAGCGTCTGTAGTGTCAGTAGTGTCAACGACAATAGCGTCAGCGTCTGTAGTGTCAGCATCAGTAATATCAGGGTCAGTATCTGCACGTCAGCGTTAGTAGCATCAGCGTCTGTAGTATCACCGTTAGCATCAGGGTCAGTATCTGTAACGTCAGCATTAGTAGCGTGTCTATAACGTCAGCGTCTGTAGTGTCAGCGTGAGTAGTAGCGTGCTACTAACTTGTCAGGCTTAAGGTCGCGATGCACGATGCCGTAGGAATGCAGATATTCGACGGCTAGGACCGCCTCCGCGAAGTAATGGCGCGCCATGTCGTGCGGCAGCGGGCCCGCGAGCAGCAAGGTGGCGCAATCACCCCCTTCCACGAACTCTAGGATCAGGCAGAGGTGGCGCTTTGTTTCGAACGAACAGTACATTGTTACCTGGGGAAGAATTTTTTTTTATTTAACTGATTCTACTAAGTTTGAAATGAGGGCTTTTAATTTGAGCTCGCTAGATGGAGTAAGCTTCGCTTTTAATAAGCACAGGTTCAATAAGCATCGAGCATAGATTTTTGTCTTATTCCATAAATTATACAGATACAATAAGCTTAAATAATTAAATTTAAAAAACCCCGGATCTTGGAACACTCTAAACTAATTCACCTTTCAAACAAAAAAAATCTTCCGTTCATCCGTTCGGGAGCTACGTTACCACACACAGGCAAACAACCACAGAACACACACACACACACACACACACACACACACACACACACACACACTTTACTGGCCTAGTTTGGCGAGGGACCGTGACGAGTGGAGAGAAGAGGGGTAGGCCTATGCCCAGCAGTGGGCCCGAACAGGCCAATTAAAAAAAAAACTCCACTCACCACAAAAGGATTATCGGCAAAACTGAGTATATCTCTCTCTGCAAAGGCTTGTTCGACCTGGTTCCTCAGTATTAGATTATTTTTGCTTATTTTTTTCATCGCATACCTGAAACAATCACCAAAATTAAATAAAAGGTTGGTTTATCTTTTTTCCTAATCCTCACAAAAAATGTGTGAATTTGGAAAAAAATACGAAGGACAGACTGAGTGAGAAGAGACTAAGAAAGAGTATAAGGAGAAGACTTGACTTTGACTTTGAATATTGTGTTCCTCCGTAATGCGCAGTCTGAAAATTTTAATACCTACCTACATTTAATATTTGTAATTATTCAGTTTTTTTTTTCTTTTTCTTTTTTTTAATAATATTACAATATTTATAATATGTACAAAATACACATGAAGCAGTTGAGCTATCTACACACCGTTGCAAACGATTTATAGATAGCTCAACTGATCCAAATCAGTACCAATCGGAAGCGTGCCCAAGACACTGGCTGCATTGCCGCGCTGAATAGCAATGCTGATTCGCTGGCAATTATTATTAAATTATTCAGTATCTCTTGTCGTCTACTTAGTTGTTTTTCTTTGTCTAAATTCAAAATAATCTGTGGAAACTTTTAATTGGCCATCAGTTCGCTTGAATCTACTTGATTCCTGTGTTATGTTTGTTGTTCTATCGTGTTACCTAGCTGTTAGTTTTCCTAAAATTACTAAAAGAATATAAAATAAAAAAAATGAAGGTAATAAGGTACAGACTTACCTCTGTCTAGTCTGTTTATGTTTCACCAAATACACAGCGCCGTAAGCTCCGTTTGAGATCAGTTTGATTACTTGGTAGTCGCTCTCGGAAGGCGGGGCTCCGTTTATGGAGCCCGGGGCTCCGGGAGGGGATTGGCGGCCTCGTATTCTGGTGGATTAACAAACATAATCGTTTGTTTGTTAATTTTAGATTATGTCCTTGATTATAATATACAATATTGCAGTAAAATTATACACACCATTGTTTGAGATATATACACGTTTCATTCTTTATTAAGCTCTTATAAAAGGCGATCGATATCACTCGATATTCTAAATGATTCTTGTGATTTTATTGAATAAAGAAATTTTGACTTTGACTTTGAGGTTGACAAGAAATCTATAAACTAACTTCCGCCCGCGACTTCGCGTCTCGTCCTGTCAATTTTTCGGGATACAAAGTGTCCTACGCGTTATGTCAGGTTACACAAACACAAACATCAAAACACATTTTTAATAGTGGGATATTATGAACTTACTTCGAAGGCGAAGCATTTTGCGGCGGCGGCGGGGGCGGGGCGGGGGGTACATTTAACTCCGCTAAAGGATCCCTCGATAGTCCTAGCTTGTGTATAATGTACTGCGGAATGTCAGTCGTAATGCCCTACGAATAAGGTTTAGATTAGCTTGACAAATATAAACTAAATCACAAATTAAAAATAAATACTACAATAAAAAATTTATAGTTAACTCGGCGCCTCATGAATGCTCCGTCTCTTTCACGCAAATAGGAATGAGTGAAAGAAACGGAACACTTATGCGCCACCGAGTTTTTCGTTTCCAACCAAATATTTGCATTGTAAAAAAAACATTGCGATTTTGTTTACAAACGGCTTACTAAAACTCAATCTAAAAAAATCGACTATTCTTGTCACATCTACTGTGACAAGTACGTAATGACTGCTTGTAGTAGACATTGCTATCGATTCTGTTGTCGCATTTTTCTAAACTAACCTAATTTGACAGCACTAAAAATGTTGCCGTCCCTTTCTCATAAACTGAAACGACAAAGACGGCTATAATTTTAGCGCTGTCAAATTAGGTTAGTTTAGAAAAATGCAACAACAGAATCGATAGCATTGACAGGCGTTTATTTGCACACTAAGTAACACATAGTACATTTACAGAACCAACAAAAAAAGATAAAATAAAAAGCAACAATAAATTAACTATGGACGCTAGTATGTGTTTGTGTGCTGCAGCAGCAAAAGGGTTTCGACTCAGCGTATGCCTCACTACCTGAAGGTAATTAGGCAATTAGGAAGGTAAATAGGCAATTAGTAGGTAGAAGGAAATTATTAATTTTTTTACTGCTTACTGATGCAGATTTTTTTACTGTTTATAGCCAGAACAGCTGCTGTTAAGATAAGATAATTTTTTATTTGTCCCCAATTACTTAAGTATACATGTACACTGTATTTATGCTACCTACATACATGTAGGTAGCATAAATACAGTAGGTACAGATAGGAACATAATACTTAGTGGTTGTATGTACCATCAGCAAAATTTCCGCCTTACCAGTTTTGAAACTGTTTCGCTTGCAAGCAGTTAGCTACCTGATCCCGCCTTTTTCTTATGTCTTCTTATTTTGACCAACCAGAGATCTAAACATCTATTTATTATTACGACGGCCCATTGTTTTCATAACTTTTACAGCCGAAATAATTTGCTTCTATTGGTATTCAAAAACTAACGGCTAGTCGGTTTACAGGAAATGCACCCTTAAGGTGGTAAGGTAGAACTTTTGCTGATAGAACTTTTTTTTTTTTATGGCAATCGTCCATAGTAGGACATTTCTGCCAGCGTCACGTATACTGTTACCTGTAAATGTCTGGCATGCCCCTCAGCTGCTTCCAACAGTCTGTAGAATCTCTCCGGGTCGAACTCCAGACACTCGAGCAGGCGCGCCGGACGTGACATGGCTACTATGAGACGAGTTACTAGCGGAGCTACTTGGTTGCCGGCGTCTGCTGATTTCTCTCGCGTCTGTAACGGGAATTAGAAATAATAAGATATTTAAACGCCGACTCAAAAACGACGGGGTGTTATAAGTTTGACGTGTCTGTGTGTGTCTGAGGCAATGTATCTCCCGAACGGATGAACCGATTTTGATTTAGTTTTTTTTGTTTGAAAGGTAAATTAAGAAGAAAGATGAGATCGCTCATTAGCGATAAGACCGCCCATTGTACAATTAGTTAAGTTTTGTTTTGTATGTTATAGTAGTCCCTAGGTTAAGGTGTGCAATAAAGTATTTTCTATCTATCTAAATTAGTCGGGTGTTCTTAGCTATGTTTGATGAAAATCGGTCCAAGATTCAGAGGTTTTTTTTTATTTTAAATTTAATTACCTGTTAATTGGTACATACGCCAAAATTGATCGCATTGGTTCAGATTTTTTGGTCAGAAAACTTGTGTGGATCAAAATGAGACTTTTTTCTTAAACCTTTGCATTGTTATGAAGTGCTGCGATTTTGCAGTTAAATTCAGTAAGTTTATTAAATCAAAAATGTTGAAATGTGTGAGCGAGAGAGTTGTTAGACATTACCCTTAAACGAAAAGAGAGAAAAACAAGCATTATAAAATAGTATTTACCTCAGCTAATAATCTGTCTAAACTGTCTGCCATATCGTAGAAATAGCTGCTTGTAACTTGTTTCGATTCCGATTTATGTAGGCAGTCCCGCGCCATTTCCAAGACCTGAAACAATATTCAACCTTATAACCATGATGGTAAGGTTTTAAATTCTGTAACAAATGAAGCTGAATTATGTACAATGCCATTTCTAACTGGCAATATATTGAACCTTGAAATTATGAAACTAAAGTTCAAACTCTGGCAGCGAAAGAAGCTTGATATTGTAAACGTATGCCCGAATTATTTTGCAAGTAAAATTCGCGCTCAAACTGTTGTTTCCATAGAAAAAGTGACTGATATTGATGAGTACTTTAATCCTCGGAAGTTTTCGAGTGTAGTTTTATCACACCCTGTATACAGAAGTATTATTATAAGACACGGTGTTCTATATTTTTACCTGTCTTTGTACAAATCTCTCGATGGGCGGCCGATCTGGTTTCTTATCTAATTCAGTCAGTTCGTCGATCAGCGCCATCAATCTATAAAAACAAAATAATAGTACATTATGTTACAAGATTATGTAGATTATTGTTAATGAGTGGACTTTTGAGAGGCACGAAGCGATAGCCGACTACCGTCTAAAGGTAATAAGTTCGCAATAACCCTACGAGGCTATGACCCGGGTATCACACAATGGTTTACAATACAGTTATTAAAAAAAACAGAAAAATTAAATTCACCCACTGACAAATCGAGTTACGACGTCATAGACGTCATCTCTATTAGAATAAAATGTCTGCTGGACTGAGCTAATGGCCCCAGAACACAGCAGGTATTTGCGACCACGCTAAAAATGATTACTACTTACTTGTCGTCCATTGCGCGCTGCGCCGCCGGGAACCTCGCCGCGAAGAGTGAAGACATGGCTGACACTGCATCATCACGAGAGCCTCCGGAGCCACCAGACCCTGAACCACCACCAGATCTTGATGGTGAACTGGCAACAGTATAAGAGCTGAGAACTTTTGTTAGAGATAAATTGGATGGAAAGACGATGACTACAAAAAATAATACGAAACTTGATGAAGTCAATTCGAGGAGTTTAACTAAAGTTGATAAAACCTTCAACTTCTAGAAAGAACTTTCAGACACCCAGGTGTCTATGTTCTTACTTGAAGTCAGATAAAAAAGCCGTTATTCATCTGAAAACTGCTGGAATGTGTAGAGATAATAAAGTTACGTCAGACTTCAAGACCAAACTCTTCTTGCCTGATATTGTGAGGCATCCAGCTGTTCGCTTTTTCTTGAGGACAAAGAGATGCCTGGATATTCCTTCTCTGGACTGCTGTAATGTGAAGGGATATAAGTTACCTCAGACTTCTAGAACGGACTCGTCTGGCAGGACTTTGCGGGGCACCTGCGTGACCACTCCCTCCACTGTCGGACAGAGATGCCCAGTTGTTCATACCGCTGCCTTGAGAACTGCTGTCATGTGGAAAGAACATATGAATATTGTTACTCGTGATTGAAGAGGTATAAAACATTATGAAACGCAATCACACGAGTAAGTACCGAAAAGTTCAGGTCATTTATTTGTAAACAGAGTCAATTTCTCATGAAACCAGCCGTAATGTCGCTAACTAAGGTGGGCATCAAGATCTTTATGATATGTGTCAATAGGATTATTATTGTCAGTGGATCTCGCCCGTCAGCGCACACTTACGTCAGCACACATGCCAGCGCCCACTTACGCCAGCGCACACTTACGCTAGCGCACACTTACGCCAGCGCACACTTACGTCAGCACACATGCCAGCGCTCACTTACGCCAGCGCACACTTACGCTAGCACACACTTACGCCAGCGCACACTTACGTCAGCACACACGCCAGCGCACACTTACGCTAGCGCACACTTACGCTAGCGCACTCTTACGTCAGCACACACGCCAGCGCACACTTACGTCAGCGCACACTTACGCTAGCGCACACTTACGTCAGCACCCACGCCAGCGCACACTTACGTCAGCGCACACTTACGCTAGCGCACACTTACGTCAGCACACTCTTACGCCAGCGCACACTTACTTGAGTGAGTTCTGGTGCTGGTGGCAGTGAGGGCACGGCGCCCGAGGCTGCGGCTCGCACGCCTGCGCCGCCAGCAAGCGCTCTTGTGACGAGCATTGCGACTGCAGCGGTAACACACGACACATTATCATACAGAAACTAACACATGAAGATGCACTGCCTAATCCAAAACGTCTGTCCCACAACAGTCAAAGTGCAAATTCAAAATTGGTAGAGGTGTTGAGGAAGTATCGCAACGGTAGTGTATATCCGAGTTACACCACTGTTACACTGCACGGTGACGCTGCAAATTACGGCAGACAATCTGTCGTTGACGCGCAGTGTAAGTCGAATACAATTTTGTCGAATTACGTACCGCAACGATGACGCGACTGTCAATTTATTCGTGCTGACGCTTACCCTTAAATTTAGTTTCTAACATTCTAGTACATATAGAAGGACGCAGAAGGAGTAATTTTGCTTGTATTTATTATGTAATTATCTGCGAACTTTGTTGCATGTGTCATAATCAGGCTATCGAAAGATATCAGTGTTTCAGTGAAATGAAAACAGATTTCAATGCAACACGGTAATCCGAGATGGACGATAGCGAATTTCTTGGATGACATTCAAAATGACACGGACGCGTCAAGGTGAAACCCACCCTATGCACACATACAAAAAGTATGTTTTACTAAATCCACAATTGTAATCAAATGAAAAAATATTTTTCGATTATTTTAAAACAACTGAGTCATGTACATTTTTTTCATTGTTCTCGAAATACGATGGAAGAATTTTATTAGGGTCATATTTTGACCTTCAAAATTTACAGTCTTTATATTTGACAAGCAAATACTGCAATAAAATACTGTCAAATTAAATATCTATTAGGTTTTTATGACTACAAAATTGTTATGTAATAAAAAGATTGATCAAAACATCAATTTGCAAAATTGTCACGACATTAAGTTTGCTATGCTTATCTGTGGTCACCTATCGCGCTGCACAGAACCGTTAGAAGTTCGGTTTTTAGCCTTGACCAGTTATTAAAGTACCTATTAGTCACGCACAAATGCATGTCCCTGATTTTTGGTGCCTAAATATTTCACTAACTACTTATCGGTCACAGGCCCACTTGCAGTTTCTATGGAGAAACGGTCGATCCATCTCCTTTACTTTAATTAATCTGTGCTTCAACCCCAACAATATAAATTGTCTGGAATTCCGACAGTCTAGACTTTCAGAGGTTATTCACAATATAAATATCATAAGTACTAACATGTCTGATTTAGGAAACTACTATCGCAAAAGATTATCAAATGTGTCGGTTTTGTAAACAGTTGAATACACTTTCCTTGTAAATGCCAGTGTGTCATAATTATTATTAATCATAAGTTAAAAATACCTACTGGGTTGAAATTCTTGGGTTTTAAGAGGAAGCACTCTAAAATCGTTTATCTAAAAATACCCAACGAATTTTCAATAAACAAATATACAACCGAATTGAGAACCTCCTTTTTAGTTGGTTAAAAACAAAGGTTGGTTGGGGTGTACATAACGGGGCGCTATGGAGTTAGGACTTAGAAAATTTTTACGAAGTTTGAACTTGGAACATTTTCATATTCGAATCACCTTTGATCTTGAGGGACCTTTGGTTAGTGAATCACCTTTGATCTTGAGTGACCTTTGGTTAGTGACCTCTAGTGACCTTTGGTGACCTTTGGTGACCTTTGTTGGCCTAGATGAATTGAGTGACCTCGAGTGACCTTTGGTGACCTTTGTTGACCTATATGAATTAAATGACCTCTAGTGACCTCTAGTGACCTTTGGTGATCTTTGCTGACCTAGATTCATTGAGTGACCTCGAGTGACCTTTGTTGACCTGGATGCATTGAGTGACCTCGAGTGACCTTTGTTGACCTGGATGCATTGAGTGACCTCGAGTGACCTTTGGTGACCTTTGTTGACCTAGATGCATTGAGTGACCTCGAGTGACCTTTGGTGACCTCGAGTGACCTTTGTTGACCTAGATGTATTGAGTGACCTCGAGTGACCTTTGGTGACCTCGAGTGACCTTTGTTGACCTAGATGTATTGAGTGACCTCGAGTGACCTTTGGTGACCTTTGATCTCAGAAAGGTGATGCGTCACAGTAGGTTGTTAGTTTGACATAAAAGACTCGAACGAAACGAGCGAGCGAAAGACCTTTGACCTCAGAAAGGTGATGCGTCACAGTAGGTTGTTGGTTTGACATAAAAGACTCGAACGAAACGAGCGAGCGAAAGACCTTTGACCTCAGAAAGGTGATGCGTCACAGTAGGTTGTTAGTTTGACATAAAAGACTCGAACGAAACGAGCGAGCGAAAGACCTTTGACCTCAGAAAGGTGATGCGTCACAGTAGGTTGTTGGTTTGACATAAAAGACTCGAACGAAACGAGCGAGCGAAAGACCTTTGACCTCAGAAAGGTGATGCGTCACAGTAGGTTGTTGGTTTGACATAAAAGACTCGAACGAAACGAGCGAGCGAAAGACCTTTGACCTCAGAAAGGTGATGCGTCACAGTAGGTTGTTGGTTTGACATAAAAGACTCGAACGAAACGAGCGAGCGAAAGACCTTTGACCTCAGAAAGGTGATGCGTCACAGTAGGTTGTTGGTTTGACATAAAAGACTCGAACGAAACGAGCGAGCGAAAGACCTTTGACCTCAGAAAGGTGATGCGTCACAGTAGGTTGTTGGTTTGACATAAAAGACTCGAACGAAACGAGCGAGCGAAAGACCTTTGACCTCAGAAAGGTGATGCGTCACAGTAGGTTGTTAGTTTGACATAAAAGACTCGAACGAAACGAGCGAGCGAAAGACCTTTGACCTCAGAAAGGTGATGCGTCACAGTAGGTTGTTGGTTTGACATAAAAGACTCGAACGAAACGAGCGAGCGAAAGACCTTTGACCTCAGAGAGGTGATGCGTCATAGTAGGTTGTTGGTTTGACATAAAAGACTCGAACGAAACGAGCGAGCGAAAGACCTTTGACCTCAGAAAGGTGATGCGTCACAGTAGGTTGTTGGTTTGACATAAAAGACTCGAACGAAACGAGCGAGCGAAAGACCTTTGACCTCAGAAAGGTGATGCGTCACAGTAGGTTGTTAGTTTGACATAAAAGACTCGAACGAAACGAGCGAGCGAAAGACCTTTGACCTCGGAAAGGTGATGCGTCATAGTAGGTTGTTGGTTTGACATAAAAGACTCGAACGAAACGAGCGAGCGAAAGACCTAAGGAACTACTTGAGCAACGAGGCAACGACTACAATTAAAATGAACACTATAAACGTAAGAAGCAACCAAAAATACTTAGAAATTCGGGTGCATTTCCATTAATTTTCATTGGGTACGCAGAAAAAGGCGTTACCGTCAGGAGAGCACATTATCAATAACATTAGACTTAGTCAAATTACTTTAAGTTACGATGCCAACACAACCTCTCTTTTTTATAGTGGAAATGGTTAGGGGGGGTGAAGGGTTACAATGTTTATAAGTACCATTTTTATCTCAGATCCCTCTATACCCTTTCATAATACCTTTCAAAATTTTAATTATTAATTTTCAACAGTCATAGAAGCGGTGTGGGAGGGGTTTGTCATAAAAATGGTCAATGAAAACGTTGTTCTCCTTCATTTTCCCTATCCATAACCACCATAAAAAAGGGGGGTCATGTTAACACCGGTCGATGAAAAAATATTACAAGTCCCTTTTCCTTAGCAGGTATACTTGACGGGACGCAGCACTTAGAATATTTTTTCATTGAATGGTGTTAACATGACCCCCTTTTTTTATAGTTGAAATGGATAGGGAGGATGAAGGAGAACAACGTCTTCATTGACCATTTTTATGACAAACTTTCCTGCACCGCTCCTATGACTCAACGAAAATTACTAATTAAAATTTTGAATTGTATTATGAGGGGGTATAGAGGGATCTGAGATAAAAATGGTCTACGAAAACATTGTTCCACCTCACCTCCACTTTCCATTTCTACTATAAAAAAGGGGGGTCATGTTAACACCGGTCGATGAAAAAATATTACAAGTCCTTTTTCCTTAGCAGGTATACTTGGCGGGACGCAGCACTTAGAATATTTTTTCATTGAGCGGTGTTAACATGACCCCCCTTTTTTATAGTTGAAATGGATAGGGGGGGTGGGGAAGAACAACGTCTTCATTGACCATTTTCATGACAAACTTTCCTGCACCGCTCCTATGACTCAACGAAAATTACTAATTAAAATTTTGAATTGTATTATGAGGGGGTATAGAGGGATCTGAGATAAAAATGGTCTACGAAAACATTGTTCCACCTCACCTCCACTTTCCATTTCTACTATAAAAAAGGGGGGTCATGTTAACACCGGTCGATGAAAAAATATTACAAGTCCTTTTTCCTTAGCAGGTATACTTGGCGGGACGCAGCACTTAGAATATTTTTTCATTGAATGGTGTTAACATGACCCCCTTTTTTTATAGTTGAAATGGATAGGGAGGATGAAGGAGAACAACGTCTTCATTGACCATTTTCATGACAAACTTTCCTGCACCGCTCCTATGACTCAACGAAAATTACTAATTAAAATTTTGAATGGTATTATGAGGGGGTATAGAGGGATCTGAGATAAAAATGGTCTACGAAAACATTGTTCCACCTCACCTCCACTTTCCGTTTCTACTATAAAAAAGGGGGGTCATGTTAACACCGGTCGATGAAAAAATATTACAAGTCCTTTTTCCTTAGCAGGTATACTTGGCGGGACGCAGCACTTAGAATATTTTTTCATTGAGCGGTGTTAACATGACCCCCCTTTTTTATAGTTGAAATGGATAGGGGGGGTGGGGAAGAACCATGTCTTCATAGACCATTTTTTTAAAAAACCTCGCTAGGCTGGAAAGGTCACTGGAGGTCAAAGGTCACTGAAGGTAAAGCGCCACAGGAGGTCAAATGTGGTACTAATAAAAATTTTAAGGTCAAAGGTCAAAGGTCACTTGAGGTCAAAGGTCAAAGGTCACTCGAGGTCAAAGGTCACTGAAGGTGAAGCGCCACAGGAGGTCAAATGTGGTACTAATAAAAATTTTAAGGTCAAAGGTCAAAGGTCACTTGAGGTCAAAGGTCAAAGGTCACTTGAGGTCTTAGGTGGTCCGCGTGGTTTCCCCCGCCCTAATACTCCCCCATCCCCCCGGTCCCCGTAGTGTGTTTTGGCGTATATTTTTGGGAAAAAATTTTCTAATGAATGATGAATTTCGACGTAGGCAAGCGCGTAATGGAACTCAAGTGGAGCTGGGCAGGCCACATGGCAAGGCGCGGTGACGACAGGTGGAGTAGGGCGGTTACGGAATGGAGACCGAGGACAGGAAAGAGAAGTGTCGGTCGTCCAGCAGCGAGATGTGCTGACGACATCACTAACGTCGCAGGTCGGACTTGGATGAGACTGGCGCAGGACCGCAGAGAATGGCACAATGAAAGAGAGGCCTATACCCAGCAGTGGGTGAGATCGGGCTGCGGATGATGATGATGATGAATAATGATGATGATGATATAAGAAATAGGTACTTACTGACAAGCTGGAGCTGCCGGGCGTGGTTCCGTAGCCAGAGGACGGCAGCGACGCCACTGACCACCTGCGACCATCGCTGGAAACCAAAAAAATAATGTTGCTACAGCGAGTTTTTTTTAATTGATGGACAGCTCAGACAATAAATCCGATCTGCCCCATGCCACTAACAGGAAGACAGATTGAACTTTTTCAATTTCATAGTCTCATTTGTGTCCCTGTTGCAAAAAGGGAAACAGAAAAACCAGTGTGAAACGTCTGACGTCAACCACACCGGTGTGCGCTGCTTGGTATGGAAACACTGAGCGGATTTTTTGAGAAGCTTGGTCTCGTCAAGCTTCCGCACAGTGTACCAATCAGCGCACACCGGTGTGGTTGACGTCAGACGTTTCACACTGGTTTTTACATTGTCAACTCGTAATCGCCCCTCTGATCGGACATTTTTGTTCCATCTGTCCCCCTAAGCTGACAGAGCAGGGTGACAGAATGGAATAATTCAAAGTATTCATATCCCGTGATCAGAGTTCTATTTTGTTGATTCGCGAATGATTCGAAAATGTATTGAGAAAAGTAGTTTTCGTTTCCCCAAACTTTTTTTTTACAATAATTGCAACAAGTCGACTGCTACTCTGAAATCGGCTACTCCGTCTGTTTATACGCCTATGTCATACGATTAAAAAAATCGCTTATTTTCAGTTAACGGTAATTTGCAACAGGATAACGTCATAGGTACTTACATATCCTTAGTTTTACTGCGGTTAGACATGTAAATAGTACAATAACCTTATAAAATACTTGAGCAAGAGGAAAACTTTTCAACTAGCATGGAAAACTTTTTCCTGGTAAAGTTTTTGAATCAGGGCATGTTCGACGTAGTTTAGTGCTGTTGAGAATAATAATATTGAGTATCTTTATTCTTCATTTAGCATCTTGGTGGGGAAAAGGAGAACGCGTCAGGTGCTAACATGGCCCCCAAGTGGGCCAGAGACAGAAGCCGTCAGCCGCACAACATTACTATTACCCGATGGGCATGTTATATTATCTTGAATACCTTCCTTGCTATGCATGTTATATTATCTTGAATACCTTCCTTGCTATACATGTTATATTATCTTGAATACCTTCCTTGCTATACATGTTATATTATCTTGAATACCTTCTGTGCTATACATGTTATATTATCTTGAATACCTGACAGGCGCACTTCAATGGACGTTCGAGGATCTAGGTTTTCCATAAAAGAATACTTCTTAGCGCTAAGACTAAAGTTTATGCACACAGTATAAACTAAACTTATTACCAGTGTCTTGATTACGAATAAATGGGACAATCGTAAACGTATCGTAATGCTATCGCATCCGAGATACACTGCGCGGTGACGCTGCAACGTTTGGTAGTCGAGCTGACGTTGACGCGCAATATGATTCGCATACGTTAGGTTTACATAATGCAGCGACTGTCATTTGTTCGTGATTACCCCTCTGATGAATACTTACAGCTCTTTGCCGCGCTTCACACTGGATGACAGAAGCGCGTGGTGCAAGGGATGGGCGTGGTGTGCGTGAGGCCAGCGGGGGCCTTCGGCGGGGGACAGGGGGCCTGTGCCAGGGGAACTGCACCGGCCCGATCCCACCTGGAAAGGCGTGGTTTAATCAGTCCCTGTGAGCTTTTACTGAGTAACGTTTGGATCTTTAAAAACTCGAGCTACTTGTAAACTGGACTGGTCTACGCACTTCGATTTTCGGGGGATCCTCAATGATCTCAAAAGATTTGTGAGGTGTTTACTGTGCATGATTTCTTTTGTTTGCATTTCAATAGTTATTTATTTTAACGTCCGTTACAGCCAAGGCAGATCAAATACCGAAAACATCAACATACTAATTAACAAAACAGATTTCAAAAGCTTTTTTGCTGACATCCATAGTCTTGAAAACGTGATCTTTCACCACGAGTACAATAGTCTCCGCTATACCTAAGAGAGAATACAGACCGACTATCTATGTTTCTTTCTTACGGTAAATGTTCACCAACACATAGCGTGTGGTTACTGTAAGCATTTAGATACGTAACTTAAACCGCACGCGTTTCTGTCATTTTACTTTGCGCTTCCATGCTTGTACGGAGCTCATAAACTCTGCTCTTCGGTGAAGCTGATATAAAGTTACTGGTTGTTTAGCAGCTGATTAGCATAATTCAGACTTCCATAGATTTTACGTTAGGTTTATTCCTTTCTGAGGAGAACTGCTAGCATGAATATTGACATACGTAGGTTAAAGTAGCGTGTCTGAGTTACACTGCACAACTAAACTGGACGATAGGTGGTTGGCGCGCAGTCTAACTCAGGCGTCGTTTATATCTCCGCATTATTCGTAACTTAGTAGTTACCCGCGACTTCGTACGCGTCTACAGTTTCCGTGTACATTATATTATCTGTGCGTGTACCGAGCGGATACTTTGAGAAACTTGACATTACACCTCATTACACCGAACTCGTATTGGAATGTCAAACGCTAGTCGTTAGACCAAAGTAGTACTACGCCCTGTCAAACTGACATGACATGACAATGAAATCCTCTTGCCAATTGGCGCTGCTAATCCTTTTCGTTCATTTTATCCTGTAGATCCTGTTAATTATTCGGGATAAAAAGTAGCCTATGTGTCAATCCAGGTTACGAACTATATATATGCCAACTTTCATCCAAGTTGGTTCAGTAGTTTAGACGTGATTGAAACACAAACATCCAAACATCTAAACATCCAAACATCTAAACTTTCGCATTTATAATATTAGTAGGAAGTAGGATAGGATAGGATGCGGAGATATAAACAACATGTTCATGTCAAGTTCATGCACGCCCCGAACGTGAGAACTTCAGTCGGTTAAAATGTTAATGAACACTGGGCCTATAAACTTTATCGTCTGTGGCAAGAATGGCAAACGACGCCAGTGATTTATTTTATCGATTTGATTTTTTGTCGATACATCTGGATGGATTTTTCAAGCTTTGACTCCATCTGCCGGCATGCTTCTGCTTTTGTAGTTGTCATTTCATACTGTGGAAGCCTTTTTAGTGTGGTTTAACATGCGAATGCCTCGTATGACAGGCGCGCAAAGTTATGCATCTCCTACTAACGTCTGACACAAGGTCGCTTTGGATCATCTAAAATACATCCCTAGGAATTATTTGCAGAGTGAAATTACGAGTCGGTAGCGTTATTGGTAGCGCATCTCCGCATCAAGGGGAAGGTCGCGGGTTCGAATCCCACTTGAATCAAACTTTTGAGATGTTTTAAAAATCTTTGTCACACAAATAAATTGAAAACAGTATCGTTTTAGAACGCTGGTCTAATTAAATGGGTGCTGTACCGATAGGAAAATAATGCTAGCATATGGGGTCGGTTCGTTAGTCGTGCATGGACTATGAATTTAGATGGGCGTGACGACCTAGATGGTTTATTTTTTTGTTTCTATGCTAGGTAGGTTGTAGATCTGACATGTTAATATCAGTCTGTAGACAGCATTGCACTTGTGTGTGTGTGTGTGTGTGTGTTAGTGGGTGTGTGGGTGTTTGTGTGTGTGTGGTTAATGACTCCGAGTACAGATCCCCATGGCGTGCATGATAGCCTAGGCACGGTAAACTGCATTCCCCTCAGATCTCTCTATCTATAGAGGATGAAAACATCTCAACGAAATAAAATAGGTCTAAGGTTTTACGAACTGTGCAATATTGTTGGAACACTCTTTTTACAGGTAGTGGTCAATTGAATTGAATTGCACAATTGCTCAATTGATATTATGCCAGCTATAAGAAAATATAAATCGTAGTTTAGTTTAAAAGATTTAGGGCGGCTTGCACCAGAATCGCTAAACGCGTTTAACTCTTAAATAGTATTTAGCGAGTTGTCAAGTCATACAAATACGTCAGATTTAAATCGATTTAGCTGTTAAACACGTTTAGTGATTCTGGTGCAAGCCGCACTTAGAGTCATAAAAACTAGAACTTCCCGTTTATCAGGTCGAATAAAGCTAATCTGCTACACTTTTTGTCATCAGACACCTTGACGCGAACCTTTGTCGTTACCGTGAGCGCTGTGAGTCATTGCTACCACCAGCTGTAGGCGTGCAGAACCACAAGACCACAGACTATACGTCTGTGGGCGACGTCTAGACTCACTATTTTATAAAACTTTTCAAACTGATACTTTATACTGTCACTTAGGCTGTGGAATAAACTCCATGCTGATGTTTTCCCAAAAACAAAAAAGTTTGAATTGTACCTCTCCTTATAGATGGTACAAAGACCTAACGTCTACAAGTATCAAAGTCCCTGAACTTTATATCTACACCTTTCAGCACCGTGCAAACACCATTACAGGCGATTCTACAAACAAACCATTGATTCTACTGTCGTAAAACCGAGCTACCAACTTATGTAGCAGTTTCTCGGTGGAAATGGAAATAGATGTACCAAGGAAACAGAGGTAATGATGCTAAATATAGATAAGGGACGCATTACATAATAGAGGAGGATATAGAAGGCGTAGGGCTCTTTGTAGTAGTTTGTTTTTAGTAATTCTGTAGAAGTATTGCCATCATACTTATTTCTGCCGCCTAGCAGTGTTGCTCGCATTTTCAATCTTGTCCTGAAGGGTATAGTTGCTGGTGAAATAACACGCACATGCGTCTGTAACTTTACGTGATAGATGCAGTGCATTGTCTCTCAGTGCTCGTCCTCAAAGTGTTTGCGAGTGCATTGATATCAGCAGAAGTCCCAGCACGTTTCCATAACTTCTTTTGACTTTTTTCATTATAAAATAATGCATCTTGAAAGACGTTCACGAACGGTCGACATGACCTTAACCGCAATCAATGGCTTACATAATGTGATATGAGGACAAACGCAATGATATCTACGTTTCACGTAATGACCGTGTAAAGTGGTAATTATAAGGGGAAGCGCACACGGTCACTTTTAATTATCGCTTTTTAATAAACAAACGAGTCTATAGAATCAAAATTCAAGTTAATTCTTGATTCTGACAGTGGGAGTTTTTAGGTATTCGAAGTTTACGATTCGGCGACAAAATCCTACTAATATTATAAATGCGAAAGTTTAGATGTTTGGATGTTTGTGTTTCAATCACGTCGAAACTACTGAACCAACTTGGATGAAACTTAGCATATATATAGTACGTAACCTGGATTGACACATAGGCTACTTTTTGTCCCGAATAATTAACAGGATCTACAGGGTAAAATGAAAAAACGGGATCAGCAGCGCCAATTATTGGCAAGAGGATGATGTCATGTCATGTCACGTCAGTTTGACAGGACGTAGTACTACCTCTTTGGTCTAACGACTCACGTTTGACATTCGAGTACGGGTTCGGTGTAATGTCAAGTTTCTCAAACAAGTATCCGCTCGGTACACGCACAGATAATATAATGTACACGGAAACGGTACTCGCTTACGAAGTCGCGGGTAACTGCTAGTAGTCCATTAAAGCCAGCGCTATTGGTCTATCGATTTATTATAAACAGGAAAGCTACTCGCAGTTTCTGATGATCCCACGGCATTGAAATCTGACGCCCAACACAATATACTACCACTTATACTGCAAAAATATCATGCGATAACGACGCCATCGTAAAACAAATTGTGGCTGCTGCATACACTTATTAAGACTGTAAGTGATATCGCGATAACGGCTTTCGTACAGCAATTCAGATAAAATATTCGTTGAAAGTAGATTTGGCATCCACTCTTCAGCTGAGTCCAAGATGTCGTGGGAAGTGTTACCGTTAATACTTTGAGCCACTCAGAATTATAACTTTCTCTGAAAACGGCGTCATAAACTGTTCATAAATGGAAGGATTGTAAACCTCTTCCAAATGTGATTTTAATTATGAAGGTAATCAAAGTTTGAGTCTACGACTGAGATGTGCGCCGAAGCGAGATTCTGTAGTTATGGAAATTAGTTTTGCAACTTTAAATTCGTTTGCCGTGGTATATGGTTTATTTAAAACATGCAGGTATATTCTTAGAGTAAGGCCGAAACTTTTTCTCACTAAATATCCTCAGAGAAGTACAAAAACTCGTATACTCAAAAAAAGTCACTCAAGCGTGATTCAAACAAAGTTTTTGATGTTTGTCAATAATAATCTATTACAAAATTTATGCTTAAGTTTTGAAAAAGACTTAATATACCAGCATCACTGAAACGAATCGATCTTATATCGGGGGCACTAGACATATATCAATAAAAATCATCAAACTACAGTTTACAACAAAAATTTACTTTTCTATTTTTTTTTAATGTACAACTTATCCGTGTGCGCATAGCTTTATAATACCAAAGAACAGCCCTTTTCTGACCGCAACTTGAGTCATATTACGCACTGTAGATCTATTACTGCGGTATCTCTTACGAAAACGGCAAAGCACATCATGTTCTGAAAGAAATAGGGCTCTTTTTCGTTTGAATGCCTATTGGTATTGATTGATAAAACGTGGTTGAGGGTATATTGAATTGATCATGACAATAAGGTCGTATCAGAACAAGATAGAAAATTAAATAGATATTTCTACAGAATTTTTAAGTTTGAAGTTTTTAGATGAAGTTACAAAATATAATGTACTAACTATTTTTGACAGATTTTCAGACATTTTCAAAATGTCTATATTGTCTTAGCCCTGAATAAAACTCGAACTTTATTTCATAAGACCATAAGGTATTGTGTACAAGGCCCTTTGAGATATCTAATCAATCACTTTGCAGGCAATCGAGTTGATAGATTGCATGTGAATCGATTGTATATCCGACCTTAATAAATCAGTTGTTCTAGCAAGCAATAGATGACGGTAACATATTTTATGATATAAGTAACTCTATATATGCTATGGAGAAGGATATGCTAGGCAATTTTCTACGAGAGGAGTCAGGAATGGATAAACTAAAGACACTGGCACACTAGCGGATCACGGGGAGGCTGGGGGGCTAGGGGGCTCAAGCCCTCCTCCCCTACCTCCTGCCCCCGAATCTATAAACTGAACAGACCACATAGCCGTTTTAACCAGCATTCGCAAAGTGCAATGCTTGTAGTCTGAGTTTTATTTTATTGATTTTCGAAAAGTGAGAATCGAGACAAATCTTTTGCATATCTCCCACTAAAGGCGTTTTCATAAAAATATCTCGCAAGTCGTTTTTCGTTTTGTTCAATTAGTGCATGCTGTGGCATTCGAAGGAACACATAGATTTTAGTCCATTTATAGTTATCTTTCTATTCTCGTGTTACCTTTGTTGGTTGTCCTAATAAATAAATAAATATTCGTTTCGATCCCCAAATACTACGAGCTCTGAATTCGCCTCTATATCATTTACGAATTCGAAGGTAAAAGTTCTACCAAGCAATACGATGGCATTTTAAATCAGCCGGCCTACTTTTAGCGACCTACTGGTGCTAGTAAATAGAACTGAAACTCACCACAAGTGAAAGTCTGTGATGCGGGGGCGGCGGAGGCAGCCTGGACGGCCGCCGTGACACCGAACATGGTTCTTTCTGCAACACAATCACTTATTGTTATTCAATTGCTTCATATATCAGTCACATTATATTAAAACCAGTAGCCTTACTCTTGAATCCAATCAAAATTCCCATACAATATAGATCACGATCCAATATCGATGAATTTTCGTTCTGTTGAAGATTTCCACGCAACACAAAACACGCGACTGTCATTTAGTTGCCAAAATAGCGTCAAGAGTACAAATCGTTATTGGATGTGACAATAAAATGCCAATCCCAGTTAGATTCATTCAATACCCGCACAATATTGAAAGGCGCATGGTTTGCATTCAAGAGTAAGAATAGCGATCGATCGAAGCTGATGGGTTACTTCGGTGTATGTAGAAGGAGAGAGGAATTCTGGAAAATAATTTGAGACCTTTTACATGGAAACCCATGAGCAAGACGGCAGTTTCCGCTAAATGATAATAGTCAAAAAACACTACGGGAAAGTGAGGCTAAATTGGACCTTCGAAAAATTAATCCGTTTTTTACAAGTTTTAAAATAACGATATTGACGAATACGAAGAACAACTTGTGCGAAAATTACATAAATAATCAAAATAATATTGTTGTCTGATAATGAACATACAACGTGGACGGAGAGTGTGGGTGCCGACTTCCCGAGCGCTGATCTGCGCATACGCACGAGGTTCGATCTCGCGCTTTTACCCGCATCTGCGAACAATCAAACAAAATTTTTATTTATTTATTATTGATTTTCATATCAATGAAAATAAATACTAAGGGCGTCTTGCACCAGAATCACTAAACGTATTTAACAGCTAAATCGATTTAAATCTGACGTATTTGTATGACTTGACAACTCGCTAAATACTATTTAAGATTTAAACGCGTTTAGCAATTCTGGTACAAGCCGCTCTTATAGTCAAAACTACAATAAGAAATATCACTATGTTTAACTAGTTAAATAAAAATCGATTCCATTCCATTTTCTGTCATTTTCTAATAATTTCAGAGGAAAGGATATCAAGGCGAGAGAAATGCAATTACAATGCAAATCTCTGAAAGGCACGAAGTTCTATTACACGTTTCCAGAACTCCGATAAGCAAAGTTTCGATATCGACTTATTATACCACTCTCGACTTCCCAACTTACGAGAAAATCCGAATAATTACGCGATAACTTGGTAGTTGGAAAAGTTTTACCTGTTTATTCATTATTCGTGATGCTTAACTTGTGTAAGGTGAGTAAGTTTGTAAATAAATAAGAATATATTATCATAATATGTTGCCATATAAAGCTACGTTGGTGTGTATAAAATATATTAAATAATACTGGATAAAACGCCTGTATGTGCCTGGTGACACTTTTTAGTCACAAGAAACCGTTTCGAGCATATTACTTAGCTTATGTTATGCTCTCTCTAGTCTAAACTAAAATATGTACTGATCAGATTTATATTTCCGATGCCTAGACCTGTATTTGGATGTAAATACGTTTATTTGCACCTAATAATCCACTTAATTACTGTAATCAGCACGAAACCTTTTTAATTAAAGAAAAACAAATACAAAATGATTGATAAGTACGTTCATTACACATTTACAAGCAACGCATAAATTCACCAACTTTACAAACAACTGATCAATTATGACATGACGCATATGCACTGGGAATTCAATGAAATTAAAGTCATCCAAAGCCATCCAAATCTGCTGCCTGCTGGTAGGTATCCGAAATTGCAAAGAAAATATAGGACGCTTGCCAAAACACATTTAGTAATACATAAATGCAAATAACCGTCCGAAAACAATCGATATAAGTATATTGTTTAAAAATATCTTTTTCATACATTTACATATTATGTCTAAACGATAATAGATGGTTATCGGAGCAAAGGTAAGCGGTGGTTATTAGCTTATTAGAGCTCTAAGATAAGTAAGAAAATCTCAGAATGTGAAATTACACTGGCAGGCACCTATAGTCTTCAAAACGAAATATAGAATCCTTTTAACATTTACAAATACAAAGATCTAAGCTGGACATCCAACCACGGAAGTTAGATTGGTGTTATCTCATCTTGCTGATCTTACCTGATCTACAAAGATGTTTTCTAAATAATCATGAGCTATTTCACATTCTGCTGTTGTATTAAGAATCGCTTTAGCTATTTTAACTACAATTTTGTTTTCTACAGCACACGAGTAGCATGCAATGAGAAATACTACTTATTTAATAACGAGTTTCTTCCAAGGGTGAATTGAAGTGAATGGGAAACTATATCCGAGTCGTACTTTTATGGTTATACAGTGTATTGGATCATTTATGCAATAATAATTTATAAGTTAAAAAACTGGAAAAACCGACTTCAATTCGACTACCAGCTTCATTATCAGATGATGATGATGATGATGACAGTTCATTGGGAATGTTCTAGTCACTATAAACACCACTTAAAAGTCACAGGAAAGCAAAATACGCAATTTCGTGCACGTGGTTGGTGTTGATTCTTTAGAGGAACAACTGGTGGGTTTTTGCTTTTCTCCAATTAAATGCGGTTTGAATGTACAAACTAGGTTTATTGACAAATTTAGAAAAATGTAAAAATTTAGGTGTGCACCACAAAGGGTCATTGTTGCTAGCAGTAAAATGGTAGGCACTACGCAGCAACTTGGCATATTGCATCGTTGCTAGCAGTAAAATGGTAGGCGCTACGCCGCAACTTGGCATATTTTTCAGTTATTTCTATTTATAACCCAAACTACTGAACCGATTATGATGAAAATTAAATGGGACCAATCTGGAAGTATATCCTGTCAGATTCTTTTTTTGAAGTCGGTTAAAAACACGTAAATAGTCGCAACTTTTGGATTCAGCAAACATAACTTTTTCTACGAGAGAGAACCAATTTCGTCACACGATCTCATTTTTATTCCCAATAACACTCCGGGATCAATACAATTTCAATTACATTTTATTGGACCCATCGACTCCATATTGCAGTTCGTTCATCGCTCCTTGTGTGGTATGAATTTAATTTGAATGCTATTTCAATTACAGTAGGTAAGACTGAAATTGGATGATAGAATCTACCAAATTTGAAAAGAAAAGTCAGTTAAAACCCACAGTGAGCTCGCCAAACATAAAACGTTTTGACTCAGCTGAAATTTTCCCAGAATTTCATAACAAACTGTAACTGAAAAAATTACAAGTTGGCGATTTGGCGATGGGGGGTTTTAATTATCATCGCGTTGTATGACAATAGCGTTTCTACACAAGATCCTTAGAAATATACAAAGCTAGTGGCTTTACTTGAAATGTAATGACCAAGAGCTAGATTACTCACTCAACCTTCTATGTAAGCCTTCGTCAAGTAGAGATTATGACGGTAACTCCACGTTTTGGTATCTCCGTTCCATTGAGAGATAGTGGTGTTTCCGTATGTTTCCTTCCTACCTATTTGTGTCATCAAAGTCATCATTATGCAGTCCCTGCATAATAAAATGTCTTAAGATCTTGTTATCCAGGTTTCTCAGCTCAGGTCGCGTAAGCATGCGACAAAACTAACCAATCCACTACGATATCAAACACGTAATAATTCGAGTTATTTTCTCTCTCGAGATAAATTAAGAGTTGCCACTGCCACTCTAATTTATAAGCAAACATAAATACATTATTTAAATTTAGTAGCGAGTAGTGTTAAATTTAAAAATCTTATATATTTTACATTATTTACGAACGATGTTTATTTTAGTATTTTACTGGTAAGTGAGACATGGACACGACGTCATACATCAACAAGAGCGAGTGATTTTTAACGAGCCCTAAATTGTTTGGTAATGACTAGGACATAATCGTCAAGATACACTTGTACAAAAGCCTGACTTCTATCGTAGACTTATGACTTCTGCTGGTCATTAATAACCCTGTCTGAGGGAACTCATTCTTAAACATGGATATACAAGTTAAATTCTCTGTAAAACCTACAAAACCAAACACGTAAGACCTGTTTAACAAGTCTGCATATCAAGTAAATCAACAAGTAATACATAATGTTAGCACATGCATATGGTATAAGCATAAAATATAATTATGGAGAATATATAAATGAATGATACTGGCGAATGTGTCATATTGATAAAACAACGGCATGATGCCAAAGACACACCTCTGTTGCGCCTAGAATATACAATTTGTAATCGATATAAATAATACTCTTAGATATCAGCAGGGCTTCAATCATCCAGTCACACAGTCCGTTCTATCACTCAGAGAAACAAAGTGATAAGGACGATAACTTCAGTACGCGCAGTTATTTACAAACAACCCGTTCTGAAGTCACTATCGGTCAATAGTTAAATGATAAATTGTGTTGTGGTTTGATTGTTATTATCCAAAACTGTTTAGATACGAGTAAAGAATATCTATTTAAATCAATACATTGTGGACAATCACATAATCTGGCACGATCAGCTACTTCAAAAAACTATCTAGGAGTCATTTTACCGGAATGCGCATGAGGATTGAACTAGTCTTAGATTAGATATTACCAACACCGGCCGACTCCTACCAGAAGCATACATTTCCCGTTTATTTATTCAACAAACACTACATGGAAGCTACATAGTTGTGTTTTTATTCCGACTATCCATAATTTATCGAGGTGTCTCGCAGTAGCTATTCATTACAACCCGGTAACCAGCTATTTTTTTTAAAGTTACAGCTGAAATTATGTAGTACTTAGAAAAATCAAATTGAGTTAATTTCGAAGACATCCGGGTAAAATTAGGCCAAGCGTCAAAAGTTGTCAAAATAGCCAATATATTTTGTAGTAGGTAAGGTACGTAAGTGACGTGAAAGATTTTTTCGATTGGTATAGGAAAAACAATACCTACTTAGGCAGTTGATGTTTCTAAAATTATGAATTTGGCGTCCACTTGTCCCCGCCTTCCTCTTAATGACAAAATGCACGCATTCCTGCACAGTTCGCGGGCGAATATCAAAATATCACGCACGTGGGTGACGCTTAGCTCTGCGTCTGTGGGCTCGCTTCCAAATGTTTATTTATCTTAGGTTTGATACTATATAACTTGCATCATAGATAGTTATTCTGCCTACTTCCTCTGAAAAAAGGAACCGACCATTTAAACTTCAAGCATGAACTTTTTTTCTAGTACTATTTATTTATTATAACAATTTTAGGATAGCATTATTTTTAGTTTGATTTGTGAAGGTACCTACAGTCAAGTTTCTTCTTGTCACATGTTTAATACAGAACATTTCAATACAGTTGTGGAAATATTACGTAATGTCAGATGCGATATCGGTGTTGAAAGAACTCGTGTTTTGAGTGGAAATGTTTAGAAAGCATATTGTGTTGACTGAATTTTAATTTTTAACTTATACACGAATACGAACAAAATACAAGCGCAAGGAGCGTAGCTTCCATTGTGTTGAGGTTATTGAATGCTGATTTTAAAATCACAATCGCAAGACTTAAAGTTAGACCTATAAGACATTGAAAAAAAGGTCACATGGAATAGTTGATTGTCAACACAGAATCAAAAGGCATAGCTAAGTAGGTAGGTACAGGCAAACATTTTTTGTAGATGATGTTCACGAAATGCGACATTATTGTAGTGTTGGTTTAGGTTTTATGCTGATGTCTCTCATAAATAACGTACATTTTAATAGCACATAAAATGGAATATTTGATGTGTTCGCGTTCCGAGCGTACATTCTGACAATGGACGTAAACAACAGGAATTATTTAGTACAAGTTTTATTGCCTTGCTTCGATTAGGGTCGAAGAAAAAGCTAAATCTTTTATCTTTATTCAGATACGTCACTGAAAACAACGAGTCTGATTTTTACATTTTATCAAGCATACAAATTCAATCATCTTGAAAGGCTACTAAGTAAAATAAACACGTTTAATAAAGTGAGAGTAAACCCAACCTTTCTCCTACTAGTTGAAACAGCTCAGTTTGTTTATTTTACGTTACTTGTTTTACTCCGAAAACTATTTAAGCATAAAGAGGTTTCTTGTAATGAAACAGCTCAAAGGAGACAGATTTAAGCGAGACCTTGGGTTAATTAGCCTAATTCCCAAAAACGGCGTGCGACCTTGCTTGGCTGCCGGCTGGTTGTTGACGAATAAAAAACTTTAGAAAGACGAGGTCGGTTTTCCAAAATGAGGTAGCGTATGAAATCTTCCGAATTCCGGGACAGTTTGAAAAAAAAATTGTTGAGTCCACTAATTAACCATTCTATCTAAGCATCTAATATTCCGATCCCAACTAAGTAGGTATGGTAACAATTTCAAAATGCACGTAGTACACTAACCTACGAGTAGGTAGGTACTTATACAAATCCTGAGTGTACCTCTAAGTTTGACACAAAATGTGGCCACAGATGTAGGGTCCTGAATCATAATCCAAGGTGAACTCCGTGATAAATACGGCCATTTGTAGAAATAAACGCTGCTACCGAGCCGAATGTGAACACATTCATCAAAAATGCACCGCAGAACCAAAACAAATTTCCTAACAGTAGTTACGCAAGCGATACGTCACGACATTGAATTCTTTGCCAACAGTGAGGCGTGCAGCGGAGTAAGATTATAGTCGCATGTGGTTTCATGTAGCCGGCAAAACACATTGCTTTTACGTGAACCAGACAGAAATCTGATCAGGCATCCTACATCAAACAGATATACCTACTGAGAGACGCGTACAAGCCAAAATTGTAATGCTCTGAATTGACACAAAAGCTTTCGAATATTAAATTGTGTAGCTACAGTTTATAAATTTAAGTGATCCAGTAGGGAAACGGAGGCGCCTCGATCGTGACTTTACGCCAAAACAAAGGTGGGTGTTTTATAATGTAATCACGATAAAATTTCGTGAAGAAACAGTTTCTGGTTACTTTAAAACGGCCATATTTTTTTTATTTATTGACTTGTTATGATAATTTGTAAATAAAACAACAATTTGGTGTGTTTATAAAGTCAGCCTAATAAAATTAAGTATATTTAACAAGTTTTATTAAAATAACTCTTGGCTTGATACAGAATGTTTACATTTCAGCAGCACAACTTAACCGGGTCACGCACACTCGTGCACAGTTTATATATGGCATGTTAAAGCTACTTTCCAAGCATGCCGAGATGAAAGCCTTACATTTTCAAGCGTTTCGAACCAATTCTTAAACAAAACCCAACGATAGGTCAGCTATTTTAATGGTTGGTCCAAAAATGCCCAACCTCCTCTATACAAAAAATATCCAGATAGTCTAGTCTAGATTGTTTTCGGGTAATATTTATATCTGTTTTTGTGGGATTATATTTATTTACGAGGGTATATCTACCGTGCCTAATAATTTTATCAATGAAGAAAAATTACTTTTTCCCGATTTGTTGCGAAACTTAATTGTCAACGCTGACAAAAAAATACTTTTCTTTTTTCTTTCTTCTTTCAAAAGGATGCTAACAGAACGGAAACATTTGGATCAATGTTTTTGGTCACCAAAAACATTTCTTTAATAGTCATAAGAATCGGAAAGATTAAACAAAATTAAGATTATTATAAGATTAAGTCAGTTAATGCTTAAAGTACCTGGACCAGTTTGGCGCTGGTTGGTATGCGAAGCAATTATAATTTCCATTCATACGTCGTCACCTGGCGGTTGTCAAATCGCTGAGATAGTAATCAAACCTTGCCCCGATAGTCACAGAGATATGGATAATTTTCCTACATCATATTTTTTTTTATAAAAAACTGAACAGAAGGCATCGTTAGCATGACGTAATAAATGTATCAAATCAAAGGTAGAGTACCTTTGATTTCCTAATCAACATCATTCACAGCCCGACTTCACCCACTGCTGGGTTTTTTAGAGGCCTCCCTAAGTGTGTGCCATCCACTACCGCAGTGGATGGCAGGATCGTAACGATCCTGCTTATCTCTCCCATTTACACAGCTACTTTATACCCAGTAGAATAATGTAAGAAAATGCACGCGGACTCCCGCTCTACAACTACCTTGCACATTTCTCAGTCTCAATGCATTAGAATTGATAAGCGTCTATCAAACTAATAACACCATGAAGGGCGAAATCTAGTTACAGCCACAGAAGCGACATAACTCAGTACGTCAATTTGTTAGTCTTTACCGTCGTCCTATTATAAACCTGAAAAATTCTTATCCCTATTATGCCTAGTTTACACGAGCTTAGTAGTCACAACGGATCTTTGTCCCTCTGAATTATCTGCGCCGAACCGATTTTTGGATCATAATATTGGAGTTAAGGAGAATTTTACCGCACAACAGTGCAGTGCAACCGTTGTTGCACCTAACTTCAGAGAGATAAAGCGGATAAAGAAAATAATTGTTAACACGTTAGTAGTAGCAGAATGTTATTACTGACAAGACATCCGCTCAATATGGCCCAAAATGTGTCAAAACTGTTCGGTCAAATAGACCATGAACTAAAAACTACAATACTGCTTCATGTTTTTAATATTAATCAATTAATTACTACACGTTAGATAGTGGGCGGAGGGAGACATTTTGCAATGACCTGTTTTATTTATGACATGTTCACAAATTGTAGGTATGAGTATTGTAATTAGTGTAATTGGCTACGTAGTAAATACTGTTACTTTCCAGTCGACAGTGAAAATAGCGACCCCACCCCTGTAAACTTGGAATGATTCAACCATTGTTGATATGAGTGAAGCGAACAAAGATCTAAGTGTCGTTTTGGCCTATCAGCGGCGTTTTATGTTTGTTTTTAATTTTAAGTTAACTGTTGCATTGTGAATGTTGTGTTCGCCTATAATTGGTGTTTGCACTAGACATAAGACTACTAGAATAAGAATATAATGTTGTTTCTGTGCACAAAACTGTTGGTGATCCTATTAATAAATTAATAAATAAATAAAACTTTTAACCCGCTTATCCAAACTTCATAGAATTTGATAAATCTACTTATAAATATAATATAATATTTGGTAAGTTTTCAGTTAGAACAGAACAGTTATCGGCTCTGTGTCGTGACACGAGAGTTCTTCTCCATTATACGACACTCCGGTCGATCTTAGTGCAAAAAATATATAAAATTCAATTTTACGCACAAACCTTTTGAGGTTATATCGACAAAGCTAGCATCTGCCTTTATCAAATAGACCCTTCAGGGAAAGGATCGTATTTGTCCTCGAGGTCGACTTCGCGCCGGAAGTATAAAATACGACGTTTCGATTTATGGATATTGCTATTTGGCGCGAGAGGGGTTTCTATCTGGTGCCAGATTTCTAAAAGCCGGATATTTGAAATATTACCATGCCTATAACTATTTTTAAGAGATCTGTATGGTGGTAAACATTTCATCAGTCACAAGGTTGTCTTCTTTTTATCACCTACCTTCACAGGTCATTGAAAAAATTCGTGAATTTTGTCAACTTTTTGCTGTTTCGTAATGGAAATATTCTATCTAATTGTTTGCCAAATATTAGGGTAGTTAGGTACGATATACATATATAAGTACGAGTAAA
The DNA here is from genome assembly GCA_947859175.1 of Gandaritis pyraliata. NCBI lineage: Eukaryota > Metazoa > Arthropoda > Insecta > Lepidoptera > Geometridae > Gandaritis > Gandaritis pyraliata. The sequence goes on along the minus strand of OX401875.1, from coordinate 5,780,538 downwards.
GCCGGCACTCATCTCACTGGTTTACCTTTGGAATAGCTACACAGATATAATGTAATTTACGATCTCCAACTTTACGGCCAAGACAAAGTTGGCTGACTGTAATTGAAAAATACGCGCATTGCTGCCTGTTTTATAGGGATGCTCATTTCCATCGATGGAAGGATGTGGTGGACGACCTTTACTTCTCTCTCTAGTTCTAGCTAGGTACCTATTTCCTCTTCTATAATTGGTCCCTCATTGAGTATCGTTGGCTCTTCTAAAATGTTGTGGATAGCGGTTCTCTATAATTAGGGGTGTGCTTGATGGAGTGCCTGGTGCGCCGGTATTCTTCCCTCAAATTCATAAACGATGTAGAGGCTCCTTTAGAGGTAAATACAGGTGCCAGGTGAATGTTGTTTGAAAGTTTGCCGAACTGTTCAGCCTCTGTTTATGAATTCGGTTACTCCACCGATTGGGGTTGCACGTTCTCGCTTTTTTCCTTTTAGATATACCTAGAATTTTGTGCATATTTATCTGGTAAAGCGATAGGTATTACCACAAGACAAGACAATGTACCCAACCGGCGTAAACGTTTGCGCTCTAGTTAACCCAAGCACACAGCCTACACAGGTATTACAAGTATACCTAAAAAGCTAGGTAGGTCAGTCAGTGTCTCTGCAAATCCGGTTGAAAACACACTGACTTTGAATTCAATTCAACACCTTCGATGCGAATTCTGATTTAGGAAAATGCGTGTCGTGTTTTAACTTAGTTTGGGGAGCTGGCTTCTTATTCCTTTTTGAAGGACAGACAAGTAATAACATGCGTCGTTTGAGAAGTGGTCGCTTAGGGAAAGTCACAGGGTAAAATAAGGAAAGTATACTACGTTCTCCTAAAGGGTTTCCTGGACCCAAGGTCGTAAAAGTGAAACTCCTGTACGTTATTGAACTGTACCTTACTATTCTTATGTATCCAGACCATAGGTTACAAAATAGTTGCTGCAGCTGTCTAGACTAGACTAGGCACAATAACATACCTTTTTCGTAACATGATGATGTCATTGCGAATGGACAGAGAATATTGTTAGTCAAGTACCTAAGATAAAGCTGAATAGTATGTAGGTAACATTTCATGACAGGCTGGAGGTTGGCTGCGACCTAATGTCCTACGTGACCTTCGAAACAGAGCAAAGATCAAATTAACTAAGTATACTGTGCTAGGTAAAAGGGTAAGTAGAGAAAGACAGTCTAATCTAAAACAGAACAACTATTTAGGCATTCAGAGTAAAATGTTACTTATTCCTATAATATAAGGATAGTTTTGAAATATTCAGCGTTTCGCCAACGTGAAGAAACCTCATTAGATATTCCGTGCTACTAGAACCTTCTACTTCTACCCAGGTCCCTCTTTCCCATTGGGCACTCAGGGCAAGTGCCCAGGGCCCCGCGATGGATAGGGGCCCTCTAGTTCCTGCCACCATACGATAACCGATATTTATTACCGAACAACTTATTTAATTCATTGAACTTTTATTTCTAAGCCGTTCTAATTTGTAATTTTGTTTATCTACTTTCTTTGTCTATTTTAACAAAATAGTGCTCTGTTAAAGTCATAGGGGCCCCTGTCCTAATATGCCCAGGGCCTCCGATGGGTTTAGACGGCCCTGCTTCTACCATCAACATTCCCTGCCCTTCCTTCACGGTTTTATTAGGAAAACACTTCAACCATACCAATATTACCTTTCTTAGTAAAACAGATGTTCAATCGACCTTAATTTTACCTGTTTTCCATGAGTTTCTAATGGACCAATATGAGCTGTATTACCGCAGATTAAAGGTCATCGAATAAAATACGATTTCTTTTAAGCAGATATCGAATTGCAACTGTGATTGAAAGTAATATTGAAATTGATCGAATAAATTCCTATCGACCTACTGAAACAAAAAAAGGTCTATTGAGATTATAATATATGTATATACCACGTCAGGGGCCACTTTTTACTCATGCCCCGATGAACGGCACTCTGCAGTGCCTAGGACATTTTAAAGATCATGGAGTAGGCTTGCCCAGAACTTATACCATCCTCTCAGTCTAGTCAGTCTTATCCTACTGTGGTGTTATCGCTGTGGTCGATCTATATATAAGAAGAAAGAAAACTCCGCTCTTTTGATCTAAATCGATTCAGTTATTACGGCGAGATCAAACCATAAACATAACTAATCGAGACCTCCCAAATTAAGTTTGGTAGGTACTATAACAGTGCTCGTAACGGTAACTTCCTTAGTCAATCTTCACCGATTAAGTATCTAAGTTAAACTACGTTCTGCGCGGTCACTTTTTTAGATGGGTGACCGTTAGTCGCATTTACATGAGCGCTCCTGTGCTTCGGAGGGCACGAACACGACAAATGCCACGGAAAAGTTCGGACGAAGACGCGAACAACTGCTACACTTCATTATTTAGTTAAATTGCATAACTGATTGTAGAGTTAACATCATAATGTAAACAATGCTTCTCATTGCTGCAGTATCACAAAATACCTAAACTAGCATAGCAAGCAGTACAACATATCATAGTTATTAGTAACTTTTACGGCCCATTTATGAGCCACTTAATTTTTTAGTAGCCACACCTAACAAGTAAGTTAGTAGAATAATTACCTACCTACATTAATAATATTTCCGTTTTTTTAATAGGTAAGATGGCATAATTAATTTTTTAACCTACTAATTTGGTACTTTAGCTGAGCAGTGTTTGTAAAACAACTGGATCATTTTAGGCACATTTGGTTTGGTTCGAATTTCAACAGTGACAAAAGATTTTCTTTTGAAGGAATCGTATAAATTACATACTTTTTTTTTCTCTGGTTCCATCCTGAGGTAAACATCATTGTCGTAACTTTAGGAGTATATTTTATTAAAGAAAAAAATGAACCAGCTACCTTGTTCATGTAAACTGTGATCTAACCAGCTCTAGTGGGAACTCGCAACTGTACTCAGTGATTAATGATTCTCACAATATTGTGCCTTGTGGGAAATTACAGTAAAATGGTTTGTTATTAGGTAATTTTAGAATTATTAAAGAGAACAAATTTTTTTTTTAATTTAATGGTGTAGGTATTGTTAGTTAGTTTTCACCAACACATTATATTTTATTATTCACAGAACAATGTCACTTTGTGTGCACTAATTGCAGATAGATAAATTAATAGGTTTAATGACATATTGTTATCAGGGTGTCTTCATTGATAGAGTAAACCAAATACCTATGAGAATAAGGGGATTTCTGAATAAGCCATGCCTGCTATACTATTTCTAGCTTTTAATAATAAGCAAGCCTTTGCATCTGATCTAGATCTAACAAGTAATCTAACATCTAATCTAGATGATTTATTGTCAGGGGCCACACTTCCCATGGTATTATGAACACACGCTCGTGCATGGGACATTTTAGTTGGATTATCTTCAACACCTATACCATCCTGCCATATGGTTAGAACCTAGGTAGTTTTTACGAGTAATCAGGCCTGACTAAGTCCACTCAGGGAGCCTCTCTGTGGACTTCTTCATATACTGACTTACACAATCTTCACAATTTTGAATGTAGGTCCTTCTGTAGTTATACCAAGAACCTCTCTGGCTTAGTTGTAACAGGGTGGGAGGCAAGGGGTGCCAGTTTATCTCAAAACAAGATATTTTGGTAGGTACCATGATTCTGGTATCCATAGATGTAAAAAAATCTGTTTTAATATTACCACAATAACAGCATGTCAATAAAATTGCTAGCATTTTAGGTACAGTTCACACAACGGATCTTCATCCCTCTGACAATGATCCGTTGTGACTACCTTAGTTTGTTAATAATGGAATGGTCTCAAGTAAAAAAATAGTTTTTAAATGCACACCCAAGTTAATAAAAACATGTTACAGCAACTTTAAACAGCTCGACCTAGATTTTATCATGTACTGCTGATATTGCAATGATTTCACCATCTGTTTTCTACAATTTCATCATAAATATGAAAAAAATGCTGAATTTTTAGATAGTGTAATAACAAATTTAACATAATTTGAGTCCAAGAGATTGTAATAACAAATTGTTTCAGAGTATTTAGCCTGATTATTTTTACTTTATACCTAAACTGCACAAACAGAATGGATCAAAGAAGATCACAGTAAGGTCTTTGAACAAACGGCAAAATTGAGTCAAACAGCTTGAAATAAAGGGTGGTAAAGTTTCAGAATTCCTGGTTTCGATTGCATAGACCTTTAGTATTACTCGGAATTTATGAAGAAATAATATAGGTACCTACTCTGCTGTGTCTAGAAAATTGCGCCAGCAAAACATTCATATAATCACGTCCCTACCGTCATAATTTAAAATGTAGGTAGACAAATAAAAATGCTATCAGGTGATAAATCAACAATTGTACTTGGGTACACTTTGGCAGAGACCAACCATTCACGGCTTAGCATTGCAGTGCATTGACGGCAGCGAAACCTTGAGTATACGCGACTCATACAAAGATACCGATAGTAATCAAAATATTACTTTGGTACCGACCTTCAGCGCTTTGATTCAGCGACGGAGGGGCTCCCGACGAAGACAGATCCTTCTTCTGCCCTGTCTTAGGCAGATCCGAGTCCGAATCATCAAAAACTAGCGTCCTCACAGACTGTGAACAACGGCGGTCCATATTCACTTCACTCTCACTTCCACAAACTCGAATCCCCCATCTAGATCACCCACACGATCACTATCCCGTACATACTGAATACTGACATGACATCGCAACCTGAAATACCGAGTGCAGGAGTACGATTGCAGTTTGTTTTCTCTCGGTCTATGCAAATATTATCTTGTTTTGCAATACCATGATGTAAAAATTGTAAATACAGCGCGGTCTGTATGTACGGTACGGTACACGATTTCCACGACTTCGCTCGCTCTTGAGCTCTTCTATTCCTTCCTTCGCTTTGCTCGCACAAATTCACACAACACAATAACCAACACAACAACACACAACAGTCACAATTTGATTGCTTGATGGTGGTTTGCTTGGATTGGCGGATGTTAAAACCTAGTCTGTGACTGACTGACTGGGATTGACAGTCATTTGTTTTGGTTGGGTTTGACAGTGATCCAATGCTGCCAGATCTAACTTTCAAAAACTCGTGGGTGTAGCTTAAATTTCATTTCTGCGTGAATCGTGAAATAGCGTAGGCGCTCAAGTCGATTTGTACTTAATACAATGTAATTACAAAATATGTAAGTAGTATTTTATCACCAATCCCCATATGGGAACCGTATGGGAACCCCATGATACCTAGAATAAGTTACATGTTTTGCTTAGTTTTGTTTAGTTCGAAACCAAAAGGCGTTGTTGTGATTTATCTGAACTTTTACTCCTATCTATCTAAGAACGTTTTGTGACGTGTATCGTTCAAACACTGGTATTCGGCTACCTCGTCAACCTAGCCATGAGTGGATACTAGTATGTACTATCGGCAAAATTTCCGCCTTACCACTTTTGACACTGTTTCGCTTGCAAGCAGTTAGCTACCTGACCCCGCCTTTTTCTTTTGTCTTCTTATTTTGACCAACCAGAGACATAAACCTCTAATTATTTTATGACGTCCCATTGTTTTCATAACTTTTACACCCGAAATAATTTGCTTCTATTCTTCTATTGGTAGGTATTCAAAAATTAAGGGCTAGTCAGTTCACAGAAAATGCACCCTTAAGGTGGTAAGGCAGACTTTTGCTGATGGTACCAGTAATAAAATTGAAATAGATTGTCGAATCGTTTTTGTGGTACAAACGGTATTTTCAGCTAAGTATAGTTTTTCTCTTTCTGACAATATATTCTAACAAAATTGCAAACTTGCTTGACGTAGTGGGACAAGACAAGACTAACTACACTCAAGATTGCGGGTGTCGCGTCGTCGACGTTGCGTTTGGAACAGCAGCTTCCAATCTCCATTATTTTAGGGAGATTTGAGAGAGATAGTAATAGGTTGGTAACATTATTTTCTTCCAGAGAAAGGGTGCCATCATTTCACAACCATGGAATACACAGCTCCAGAAAGAAGATGCCAGGCCTGATTATTATTATCTGGCTATATCATATTATGTAGTTAAACGAGGGCATTATACTTATATAGGACTTTTATATATTTACAAAAACTATCTAAAACTACCAAGTACCTACTTTTCATTTGTAGGTAGGTATTGAAAAATGAAAACGCGATGCTCCTCCCTATGGTCTACTGCGCCATCTATGAGCAAAACATAGAAACAACTAATCCTCGCCTGCCATTGTAAAAAAAATCTCAAAAGACTTGCCAGCATCAAAAAAACAAACTTTTGAATAACTTAATAGAATCACCAAAAATAAAGAAAATAATCAATTAATCAGTTAAACATTAATATTTTCAAAACAAATCAAACGTAATTTAAGTTATTTCATGACTAATTAGCTATTATTTTTTGAGCGTACTACTGCCATCTAGCGGGTACAAAACAAAAAAATAAGTTTTGCCGTCAAAAGAAACGGAAAAACACGAACGTGAGTCGCCTCAGTAGATATCAGCTGAAATTATTCGGCTAAAATGCCCTGGCACGGGCATACGTAGTCGTCGGTCCGCCATTACGACGCAGCCGAAGACACGTTCGTCGTATTTAGTTCAATATTTTCGTTTATAAATGAGTATTAACGCTCATGAACTAAGTAATCGACTTCTGAATGCGTTGGATAACAATTACAATGTAAGTTTTCGACTTTTGATGATCGTAGGTTGGGAAATGAGACGAGATACGAATACGGTCCACGAGCCCATGGCACCCGATTCGATGTAGCGATTTGCCCACTTGGGAGGTTGTCCTCGGAGTCGCCGTTACTGTGATGCTACTGAGGAGTTCTGTCGTAACCGTTCTGCTAAGAAAGTTAGTGTTGAGTGCGGGTGTTGAAACGGATATGTACGGTGTGTCTGGATCGCGAGCGTCGGAGCTCGGCGGGCCACTGACGTCGTCAGCGCGCTTCCCCGTCCCTCGCGCACGGTCCGTAGTGCCAAAAATTTTGCAATGTGAAAATATGGAATTGTGCCACGCGTGACCTCTACTTCTACTCGATTATTGTGCCACGAAATGGTTCGAAAATGGGTATCTGTGTTCAACGACCCTATGTAAGTATGAATAATGTAGTGTGAACCTACATGACATGTGGGTGCAGTCAACATCCTGAACTTCTATGGTGCCTTCATACTTATGTATTTATTACATGAGTTATTGTGCAATTGTGGTAGCATTTGTAACAAGCATCCTGTGATTGTCCATTTGACTACAATGTGAACGGTATAGTGCTTCCACAGTGAGCCGACTTCAATAGTAACACTACCACCTAGTTAGCATGTTATGTTCCGGGTTGTTATTAGTATGATTAGCATCTTAGTGCTTAGATGATAACTTTACAGTGCTACTTATTTATTGTCAAATAATCTAGGAAGCGCATCACAAAAGTACAAGATACATTAATACTTTTAAGACACAAGCAATACTATACTAGCTATACTATATTCTGAAGTTATACATACAATCTGAGAGTAAAGTAGAATTATTTACACTACAAGGATATCCCGACTTACCTCTTGTCCTTTAGCCCTTTCAGAATAGACGATAATCCTACCTATATTATGGATCATAGTTTATCTACATCTAAAAATTATTGGTACCTGTCCACAAAAATTTTTTTATAACCTTTTTAACATTGTAATGTCGATTAGATCCCCATGCTTGTGCTAATTGACCATGGTGGCCACTTGAGCGAGTTACATAGCTACTAAATAAGTCTATTTAGACTGGCTTGAATTTAGCTGCAGAGACTAGCTTCTTAGAATCTTGGGAATTATGCCTTTACCAGGGTAATAGCAAACTGCCATGTGTCAATAACCTTTGAAAGGATTCCAGACGCAGTAGAATTTCTAATATTTCTGGCTCCCAACCAATAGAATTTTGAAAAATGAGTCTGCTTGTTGGAGATGAAATAATATCTACATCTCTTTTTCTCTCATATAGAAGACATTTCACTCATGCTAGGATGAGACAACAAATGTTGCACAAACTGGTGAAATTTTTCATGAAATACTTGCATAAACTGTAGTTTCATTTGTAGTATTGTTGTAGTAGGTATTTAGGTTTTAAAGGCAAAACACTAATTTCTCATACATGTTAGATCTCAGAAATTTGGTACCTATGAGAATAAGTGTAAAAAGGCGTGTCTTGTGAGGCATTACACTGTGTGCGTTACTCTTAAGTGTCACACAAGTTCCTAGAATTTTTAAAGTTCTTTGTAAGGATTTATCAAAAGGCATGTGATATAATGTTTCACACGGCAAGTAGTCTGTGGTAACTGATACCTTGGTATCAAAAATAAGCTGAATAACCAAAAGTCAACTAGGTATTAATGAAACAATGGAAATTGCAGATTAAGTCTAGATTGTTTTTTTTTACCAATTCTGCCCGAGTGCTGATTGTGAAAGGGCATAAAACAAGTTGTAAACTGAAATTGTTTTGTTGTGAAATGGTTTCAGGAGTTTATTTATAATTTGTACTAAAAGTAATATTGTGCTGCTTGGTACCACAGTAATTGCTTATAAAATAATACTCAGTGAAATAATACCAAATCTGAATTTAAGTTTACAGGTAAATAGTATTTCTGTCCTATTAGGCTAATACTATACAACGCTTGATCAAACTATTGTTTGTCAATGTCAGTTGATGTAAAACAATTTTTTATTACTTCAGATTATGTAGTAGTCTCTATTATATTAGTTCAGTACATTCCTCTGTCCTTATCCCACGCTAGGTGGGGTCGGCACATGTCTTCTTCTTCCACTCACTTCTATTATTCGTCAACTCAGTCGTCTACTCCTCTCACATGCATATCCTCTTTCACACAATCCAACCACTTCTTCGGCCTTCCTCTACCTGCGTACCCAGTCCCAGATCAGGCAATGGTTGTTATACTATGCAAATGATTTGCATAGTGTTTATCCCTTTTTCACACATGACTGTTTTCTCTTGGTTACCCTACCCAGGTCAGTGACCTTTGGATTCCTTGAGATGATCAAATGTGGAAGTGGTTACAAGTTTACTAAACTTTTAATTACATATTTTTAGTACAGTTGTATTCTTAGTTAAATAAATTAATAATATTAAATAAATAAATATTCATGGACTTTACACACAATGCCCTCTAGTCCCAAACTAAAGAAAGCTTGTGATATGGGAACTAGATGGCTGATAGAATACTTATGTACTTTTTTTTTTGTAAATACATACTTATAATTACATATTATTAGCTAAGTTAATTATATTGCTCCGTAAAGTAGTTTAAGATACACAAAAAAACACCCTGCTTAAAATAAAAATGTGTCAAAGAGTCATTGGGTATTGTATTATTGTCTAATCTGTGACAAGTTCAATGACACTTAAATAGGGGTGTCTCTTGAACAGCAGCCCTTGTGTTTGATAAAATGCAATGTAGTCATTGGATTTCTTTGAAATAGATTACATAGATAACAATAATACTCACAATGAATTTGATTACATAAATGTATTTTGAGCTTGGTAACTAATTTAGTACCTAATGGTTTTTATTTAAAAATAATAGATGATGAAATTGCAAATAAATAATAATATTTAACATATTATTTGCATTTTATAGTTTGTTTCGAATTTATAAGACTCTAAAAAGCCTATTTACACTCGAGTACGGCGGGTTACTAGCGCGAGACATGATTAATATGTTTTTTTCATTGCAGGTTGTCGACATGCATACCGTCAACGAAATCATATCCATATTGGAGAAGTTCAATATTACAAAAGAGCTGTTGGAGGTAAGCCTATTAATAACTAGCAGTTACCCGCGACTTCGTACGCGTGTATCATATCCGTGTACCGAGCGGATTCTTTGAGAAGTTTGACATTACACCGAACCCGTACTCGCGTGGCACACGTCAGTCGTAAGACGGCTACACCAAAAATCGTACTAGGCCCTGCGAAACTGACGTGACATCGTCCTCGTGTCAATTGGCGCTGCTAATCCCGTTCGTTCATTTTATCCTGTAGATCCTGTTAATTATTCAGCAGTATCAAAATCTAGAAAAATCGACTTCAATTCGACTACCGGCTTCGTCATCAGATGATGATGGCAGTTCATTAGGAAATGTTCTAGTGATCGTAAACATCACTAGAAAGTCACAGAAAAGCAAAACACGCAATTTCGTGCACGTGGATGGCATATTTTTTTAAGTTATTTTTTTTCTAAGCACTAATGAACCGATTTTGATGAAAATTGAATGGGGTCAACCTGGAAGTACATCCATTCAGATAAAAAAAAAATTCAAATCGGTTCTAAAAGTAGCCTATGTCCACAGCACTCAACAGTCAATCAATTTCAATATTTTGACGTTCTTCCAGACCACCAGACTTGGGAAGCATGTGAACGAGCTACGGCGCAAGACTGCAGACCCTCAGCTAGCGAGGCGCGCCAAGGTGCTGGTGAAGCGATGGCGCGATCTGGTCATACCCACTGTCGCCTCTCCGGGACACACTGGTATAACCCCTAATCTTTTTAAACGGTGAAGTAATTGTGTACGCAATTTAAGATGTGAAAGGGACGCGGGTCCATTTGTTACTCTTTCACGCAAAAACTACTGGTCTGATTTGGATGAAACTTGGAATACATATAGTTCGTAGCCTTGATTAACACATAAGCTACTTTTTATCCCGGAAAATCAACAGGATTAAACAAGACGCGGACAGAAGCTAGTGCATTATAAAACCAGAGAGGTAATCACGAAAAAAACTGATAGTCGCCGCGTTACGTAAACCTAGCATATTCTTACCGTATTGCGCGTCAACGTCAGCTCGACTGCCGAACGTTGCAGCGTCACCGCGCAGTGTATCTCGGATACGCTAGCGTTACGATACGTTTACGATTGACACATTTCTTCGTGATCAATGCACAGGTGCGTCGCTGCAAGTGCGTAAATCAATCGATCACGAAGTGAAACGCGATCTTGACATAGATTGGCGACCATTTTGTACACTGGCTATCATATTTTTTTGCTATTATTAGGTAACTAACTGGCCCGCCTCGGCTTCGTAGCTACTGCTATTTTTTGCCGCGATGCAGTTGTGATAAAGTTGCGATATCGACAGTATCGCAATTTCATCACAACTGAATCGCTAATCGTAATACACACGCGCGACTTAAATAAAATAAATATAATAAATATTCAGGGACATTTCACACAACACCTAGTCCCAAACTAAGCAATACTTGTAATATGGGAACCAGATGGCTGTTAGAATACTTATATACTTTTTTTTTTGTAAATACATAATTATAATTACATAGTAACACCCAGACATAGAACAAACATCTATGTTTTCCACGCACAAATGTTTGTTCTTGGTGGAGATCGAACCCACGACCTACTACACGGAAGGCAGGGCTATTACCGACTGAGCTGTGACGCCTGTCTAATCTGCGCTTAATTATCTGCGCTTTTACAGCGATTCAGTCGCAAGTGTCGCAACGGGCGTATCCACCAACCATAAAAATCAACCAATTGTATCAATTTACATAAGCTCTGTTAAATGAAGGCAATCGTCTAGTATCGATGAATCAAAAGCTGACGTTGATATTGATGAAATTGATTGTAGTTTGCTCGTTCGTCGATTCGAGTATCCCACTATGTGAAAGTTCATCAATATGAAAGTTTGGATGTTTGTCTTTCAATCATGTTGAAACTACTGAACTAACTTGGATGAAACTTGGAATATATAGTTCGTAATCTGTATTAACACATAGGCTACTTTTTATCTACTTTTTTATGGGTAGTCAGAATAAAATTGATGTTTTGTTTCAGCTTTGCCAGGATCAAATCGATCGTCAGCAGAGAGGCAAGTGAGACGGCTGGGCGGCACTCCTCTAACTTCACCGGCGCTGTCACGGGTAACATTTTTTTTTTTAATTTCTCATTGTTAGAGTCGTGCTGACCTCTGTGATCACATTTTGACAGCTCAATACCTTTACAGCAAGTCGTGAGCCCCGCAGTGCCGAGCCCACGACCACAATCAAGGCCTGGTAAGTGTCTCAGTACTGTCCATTCTGTTGTTGTATTTTTCTAAACTAACCTAATTTGACAGCGCTAGAGTTATAGCTGTCTTTGTAGTTTCAATTTATGAGAAAGGGACGGCAACATCTTTAGTGCTGTCAAATTAGGTTAGTTTAGAAAAATGCAACAACAGAATCGACAGCACTATGACTCAAAACTTACTTAAAGTCAGGATCAATGTTTTGAGCAATTGATTTGAGTCTAGCTTTGATTCCGAAACTTTGCTTGAGTGTGAAATATTTAAGTAGAGTTCACACATTTAAGATATATCTTTGCATAGTAACTTTTGTACACATAGTCACACTCAAATTCATAACTTTTTTGTAACATGAAGTCGCGGGCGGAAGCTAGTACTAAATAGCTTTTGCTTCCTACTTCGCTCGCGTGATCCTCAATTTAAGAATAGCAAATTTAATCAATCAATTAAATACGTTATTACATTACACGGCCAATTACCCAATTAATACATAAAATACACGTCTAATAAAATAGTGCTTTGATGCAATCAATGCATTGTTATAGGCAGAGGTAACCGCTTAACATCAGGTGGGTCATCGGCTTGTTCTATAAATAAGTTGTATCACGTTGTATTAAAAGAAATCAAACCGAGTTTTTTTATTTTTAAAGTGTTGAAATAAAATGGACCACCTGTTGATAAGACTACCTCTATAACAAAGCATTACTTCACAGCGCACGTCCATCGCGGACAGTTTTTGTAAACCTTAAACGTGGTTAAGTAGGTAACATTATAAACTTATCTGTCTATACTATAAACTTAAGTTAGAGTTAAATTACTCATTAGCCTGTATTTCGGCTAGATTGTAATAGTATTAGGGTACATTCTATCAACATATCACAATCTTCCAATAACATACTTGAGAGGTATTATCTTTTAAGTTTGAAAATAAATAAATAAATTAATATTCATGGACATTTCACACGACGCCCTCTAGTCCCAAACTAAGCAAAGCTTGTAATATGGGAACTAAATGCTGATAGAATACTTATATACACTTTTTTTTTTGTAAATACTTACTTATAATACATCGTAACACCCAGACATAGAACAAACATCTATGTTTAGCCACACGCAAATGTTTGTTCTTGGTGGGGATCGAACCCACGACCCACAGCACGGAAGGCAGATCCATTACCGACTGAGCTGTGACGCCTGTCACCTGTCACAAATAAATTAAAAAACCCATGAGCAGAGGTTATCTGTGCCAGGAATACAAAGTCGCCAGCAAAAGCTAGCTCAAACAAGTGTCCTACATTGTCTACATACAATGTAGGGCACAACAATTCCTTCCTGCATAAATATAGCAACAACGATAAGACGAAACACGACTACACACGAACAAATTCTGAATTAGTCATTAGTATTCCCATTCCCACACTTAGAAGTATTAAGTTTCACATTGCTATGTCAGCGTTTTGTATACAACGTGTAACATATTGTCCCTATAAGCCGAAAAGGGGCTTCTTCAGACCAAACACCTGAATAGATTGACATGACATGTGCTAAAGTTGAATGCAACATGTTGGAAATTTCAATTTTTTTTTTGTCTTAGATATTTGCGACCACTTTTAGTGTTTATTTACTTTGCGTATGTATCCAGCCTGTTAGTACATATGCTCACGCACCCTCCTATCACGTCGCACTCACACATAGACACTTTAACACGTTTGCAATGTTGTTTTTTAAAGAAACTTTAAGACTCTTCTCATGAATGAAAAACTTCGAAATATTAAAAGTCGTAGAAGTAATGTTGTTCGCCATGACTCATGTAGAATAACCCCCTTTCGGACTTATAGGGACATTATGTTACACCCTGTATTTACTAGCGGTTACTCCCAACTTCGTACGCTCGTACCGTTTGCTTGTACACTGAGCTTATACTCGCATTTTAGACGTTTTACACCGGCTTTATAAGATTCCACACAAGTTTACGGCAATTTATTCGTTACTGTATCTGTTTTTAAGCATATAACTAAATTGTCTGCTAGCTTATAAAATGTTTTGGTGTTACTGTAAGTTTTTTAAGCATCTGTAGTATGTAATGATAAATAAATAAATAACTGACGTGACTCCGTCCTCATGTCAAAGTATGTCTTGTTATTCGGGATGGAAAATAGCCTGTGTGTCAATAGATTACGAATAATATTCCAAGTTTCATTCAAGTTAGTTTGGACGTGCTTGAAACACAAACATCTAAACTTTCATATCCTACTAATATTATAAATGCGAAAGTTTAGATGTTTAGATGTTTGGATGTTTGTGTTTCAATCACGTCTAAACTACTGAACCAACTTGGATGAAACTTGGCACATATGTAGTTCGTAACCTGGATTGACACATAGGCTACTTTTTATCTCGAATAATTAACAGGATCTACAGGATAAAATGAACGAAAAGGATTAGCAGCGCCAATTGGCAAGAGGATTTCATTGTCATGTCACGTCAGTTTGACAGGGCGTAGTACTACCTCTTTGGTCTAACAACTAGCGTTTGACATTCCAGTACGAGTTCGGTGTAATGAGGTGTAATGTCAAGTTTCACAAAGTATCCGCTCGGTACACGCACAGATAATATAATGTACACGGAAACTGTAGACGCGTTCGAAGTCGCGGGTAACTGCTAGTTTATAATATTAGTGAGATAGAACAAACATTTATGTTAGTCACACACAAATGTTTGTTCTCAGTGGGGATCGAACCCACGACGCACATCACGGAAGGCAGAGCTATACCGACTGAGCTGTGACGCCTGTCAAATCTCCAATCTCGTCATCATTGTTGATATTTCATGATGATTTTTGATGTATTTCAGCATGGGGTGGATACGAGTCAGACTCGCAAGATGTGATCTTAGTTGACGACGACCCTCCCCCGCCGCCCGCGCCTTCCCCCCTCGCGGGCTTACACACGCCCCTCACACCATGTGAGTAATTGACCGAGCGAGCGAAGCGAGCGAAGCGTCTCAGTTTCCACATTGGCCAAAAATGCGTTTGTCCGGATGTCTGTCTGTCTGTCTGTCTGTTCTCCTCTACAGGTCGCATTTTTCAACCGATCTGGACGAAACTTGGTACACGGGTTATATGAATTATTAGATTTTTTTTGTCGTCGGGGATTTTTGATTGGGGAGAAAAGAGGGAAAGTTTGCTGTAGCGTTATTTATCGACGGATTTCAATCAAATTTAAGGAGCACACGAAAGATTTCATTCTACACAAGATGGTGTAAAAATATTTCCAAAAAGGGGGACTGGAAAGGGGAAAAAAGGGATTTTTTTCCCCCCCCGAAAATTGACTTCTACCAATATCAATGAGACTACACAGTCCTCTTCGCCTTTATGAGACAAATCCGTAGACACCAGATTCGACCTCTTAGGACCAAGGGAACGCGAGTAATCGCTAAAACTTATACCCTTATTTTGCTCAAAAGTCTACATAAGGGCCTATTGGAAAATTCAAGCACCTGAAATTAGATTTACTTAGCCAGGGTAAAAGGGAAAGTGTTGGTTATTGCACGGTTATAAAGGCTCGCGAGGTCTATGTTCTCACAGGACAACTAGTTGTACAATGTACAGTCGACATAAGTATAGTACGCGTAACGGATCTTTATCCCTCTGAAGTTAGGTGCAACAACGATTGTGCATGTAACTTACAATTGGATGATACTTCAGGGACAAAGATCCTTTGTGACTGCTTTATATGATGTGATGAATGATGGTAACTCGTAGTTTCAAAAATATATTACGAAAGAAAACTAATAATGGAGATCGGCGTCTACTTATAGAATACGCAAAAATCAATGCATCAAAAAATGGCGAAAATATTATTAAACCTTTATAATCAATGCGTTTGTGAAAAAGAGAAAAGTAGACAAAGCCGTCATACGCCACACGTGTTGTTAGAAAGAGATAGATATACACTTTATAGAGATCTGCAGCCGCGCCAGCTTGGTGCGCGACTGCTTAAGTATAATTAGGGAAATTACCTTACTTCTCTTTTGTAATATACCTACGAGTAAACTGTCTACAAAAAAAAAATCTTAGCTGAAAACTAATAATATATCTATTTGTTATACAATAAATTTTGTATTGATTCTAGCAGTAAAAAGGCCACCATCCCCGCAGCCACTGTACGATGAGAAAAAGGCGAAAAGAGACAAAAAACCCAAGAAGAGAAGGTACTTTATACAATTACTAGCTTGTGACTTTGTTCGCGTCTCGTTTTGTGTATCAAAATATTCTTTGAATTCGCACAGAACATAAATAAAATAACGTTATTGTATACCCACAGGGGGCACAGCAGAGCTGGATCCGGCACAGAAGCGACATCCCCGCTTCCCAACATGGGCGGCATCACGATCCCGGCGTCTCCGCCCCGTGCGCCTGCGCCGGTGCTCCCCGCCCCGCTCGCCCCGCCCCCCGCGCCCCCCGCGCACCCCGCGCCCTGGCGGGACCGGAACGGCACGGAGCGACGACGGAACGGAAAGAAAAGCAAGCTCGATCCCTACACCGCTATGGTCAATAGGATGCCGACGGCGGGCGCTAAAAAGGTTCCTAGAGAATATCCAGTGCAGTCTCAACTTTATAGCGCATCCCAAAAATATGAATAACTTTCTCGATGGCACATTTGTGTGAAAACGAACAACTTTATAGCACTTGATTTGTGAGTTCTATTGTATCCCGATATTTCAGCACAGTTGCATGCGCCATGGTGGTAAAACTGACGTGCGGTCGTGGCGCATGGCACGGTTTTATAGCACTTGGTGTGGTTATTGCAGGTAAAGACGACGAAGGAGCTTTTAGAAGAGATTCAGTCTCGGGGGAGCAAACCTCCGGCGTCGCCCGGCTCGCCGGACGTCATGTTCATAGAAGATTGTAAGTACTTGATTTATCTATAAAGTTAAATTAGTAGTAGGTAGAACTTCTTGTAAAAGAGCTCGTCCGGGCTTTTTCTCGTAAAAAACTCAAGTTTTTAGAAACTTTCTTTACTTCCAGCGTGTCCAATCAAAGTGGACTCTCCCCTCCGCAACGGGGGCCCGTCCCCCCGTGCCCCCACCCCCCCGCTGGAGCCGGCCCCCCCTCTGCCCCCCCTCGAGGACGAGCGCGAGTACCACGAGTGTACTTGCGGGGAGGGAACCGCCGAGCCCGACTGTCCAGCCGCGCGACGGCTACAGGTGTACCCGCTGCACGTGCACGCGCTGCACCACGCGTACTTGCCCGGTATCAACGGCACTCGAGCCCCGATATACCCGCATCAGTTCGCAGTTCGCAAACTGACGGACGCCGAGCGGCCGGATCTGTTCACGAGCGTGGTGCCGCTCTATAAGTACTCGGATTACGCGGACGATCACTGCGCCAAAAATATGTCGAAGGTTCCGCTGTGCTTGCACATGCCTTGGACGGAGTTCGCGCCCCCTCCTCCCGACCCGCCGCCTCCCCCCTCGCCGCCCCCCATTCGACCCTATCCGATCGACGATGTCGTCAAGGAGGAACCGAAGCTCCCGTCTGAGGATAACACTGAAGACAGCGAAGCTACCAACTGCTCCCTCGAAGATGTCAACGATATCGCTGACATCAACATCGAAGCGGAGATGGTCAGCATCCCTAACCTAGAGCCGAGCGAGAGACTAAAAGCTCCGATCCTGTCGATCGACGAGGAAACGCAGTTCTTCGAGATCGCGAAGCCGGAGAAGATGGAGGTCGAGGAGGAGTTCGAGACAGAGCACCAGGATCACAGAACGGTCGAGCGGACGAAAGAAACCCTCAACGGGCAGGAGTTGTACGACAGGGTTCAGCAAACGATTGACGGCATCCCCTACGACTACAGTCAGATGTCGCTACCCCCTGTAGTGACCCTGCCCGAGACGGCAGAAGAAGCTGGTGTAGCTCTGGACGAAGCGCTGGTCCGGGCGGAGGCCGAGACGGAGCGGTTGGAGCTGGACCGGCCTCCGAGACCGGATAACTTCGCCGAGTGGCACGAGTGCGCGCGGCTTGGTGAACTGATCGCTTTACCCTATGTGGTGATAGACTGAGATCCTGTGATAATATACCCCGGTCCACTGGAGAACTGTGTATTCATTCTATGAGAAAGGAGTGATGTGTGTGCTAGGTGTGGTCCCCGGTGGAGCCGGCTAAGTCAGACTGTTCTGTGTAGTGCCAAAACATCTCCGTTGTCACCGTGTTGTTCCAAGTGTCCTTATATTAGTTTTAAGCGTATCTCGTTGTATATAGGAGTGTATAAGTACTCGAATATGTACATACAGTTGTAAGTTAGCTAATGTAGGTAGGTAACGAATGAGTGCGATTACAAAAATAACCTGAATGCTGCTCGTGTGCTCAAAACCGCGAGGCTCCGGACGCTTTTCGATATATTTTTAGCTAAAAACTTTATTTAGTATTTATAGTCATGTGTCCATGAGTTTTAGTCACGTATTTATTTTGTATCGTTTTGAGTTTTCAAATTTTTTGTATGCGGTGGATCGAATTGATTACCGGATGTACGATGGCTCTCGACCACCTTGAAGTTAGCTGTAGGCCGCGACTGACTATATTGTTCCTAAAAAACAATTGCAGCGCTACCTAACTTCACAGCGGTGAAGACTGTCTGTACTTTGCTAATTCATTCATTGGTTTCAAGAGTCTGACAATAATATCTCTTCCTGGATGTAATGTCAATAAAATTGACTGAACACCGGGTAAAGCTTAGCAAAATTTACTACTAAAATGATACCAAAGTATATTGTTATTGCCTGCCATTATCTGCCACAACCAAATAAAGTTTAAAAAATCACTATCAAATTATGAATACCTACTTATTCCTACTGCCAATATTCTTTATCATATTTATAAAGGGCTTTCTGTACAAGTCCAATATTGTCTAATAACAATTTTCATGGATCCAAGGTTTTGTGGTTTTTATGTTCACCACTATGTAGTATGACATTTTTCTTCTGTTTTTATAACCCCATTTCACCTTTTGATGAAATATTGCCATGAAAATTCGACATCTCTGCATATTTTAGACAATGTCGTTGACAATATTGGACCATTGTAAAAAAGTCTTTGAAATTTGAAGCTTATGTACAAACCGATCCACCAATTTTCTATAAAATTGAATTTTCCAACAGACAATCTGATTTTCTTGTTACCCATTGTGATTAAAATATAAAAAGATTAGGTAATTAATATTATTAGGAGTTCCAATTGTGTATTATACATATTGTAATGGTTATATCATGCGAAAATATCACGTAATGTTGAACTGGTTTATAGTTTAGAAATTATAAAAGAGAAACTGAATTTACAAACGTAATTTGACTGTATTTTTTATTTTATTGGCGATGTTTACTATGACTTAGGGTACCTGGAGTTAGTCTAAAATGTATCATTGCAAATGTATTTATTTGCTTAAATGTGCTATTAGTATTTATTTTGGTTAAATGTGCTATAGCTATTTGACTAAATGTGCTATTAGTATTTATTTTGGTTAAATGTGCTATAGCTATTTGACTAGATGTGCTATTAGTATTTATTTTGGTTATATGTGCTATAACTATTTGACTAAATGTGCTATTAGTATTTATTTTGGTTAAATGTGCTATAACTATTTGACTAAATGTGCTATTAGTATTTATTTTGGTTTATTGTGCTATAGCCATTTGACTAAATGTGCTATTAATATTTATTGTGTAACAGCGCTCATAGTTTTTGTTTGTGCACGTCATTAAGTGCCAAAATGACGTGCGCAGATAATTTTATGAACACTATCGCAATCATATCGCTTTTCTAAATTTTCTAACATTTTGTGTTATAAATTACCAATTTTCATACACTTTGAAAGGGCTAACTTCAAATAGGTATCTTATACAGTTTATGTTTGACGTAAAGTGTTTTGTTCTCAAATAATTACATTAAAAGTTTTCCCGATCAGAATAAATATGTGAATTTATGTTTGTAAGTCAGTTTCTCGGCGTTAATAGTTACATAGATGATTATGAGTGTTGAGTATTGTTCTGTTTTAGGCCCTCGTTCAATCTCTACTAAAACTTCACCGAGATAATACTTTTATCCAATCTCGATTAAGTTTCCGTATAGTTCTAGACTAGACTTCTATGCTTTCTCACGCGACACGGAGATTCAAGTATAGCTTTTGCGATAGTCTGATTTATATTATGAAAGTGTTTAAATTAGAACTTATCTTCTGTGATTTTGTAAAAGAAATTATATTTTGATAGCTATTTTCGCCTTGAGAAAATTGTGAAGATCACATACTCGTATTATTTTTCTAAACGAACTCCATTCATTTTCCAAATATGTTTTTGATAATTTTGCTAAGTGTTCTCTCTAAGGCCAATCTCGATTCTGTTCCCATAGACAGGTGTGTAGGTATAATTGCTATAAAATATCATTTACAACATTCATAATCTCATAACTAAGCCATAACACAAATGCAAAAAACTCAATCATACGTAACTTTCATAGTATAAACTCAGGCATTATTTCACCAATAAGTGTAACCATATCACATACTTATAAAGTTATATTTGTTTGAATAAGCTTAAAACTAGTGATAATATTCAATTCTCATGCTCAGCTAATACAGTTGCTATTTATGAACTAATCAGAAATTACAAACAAAAAAACTATGCATTTGGTGAGAAAAAGACTGAGTTCTTGATGTGGAGTTGTGAAATAAAGGTTTTGCATCCCTAAAGTTGCAACGCGAGTAATCTAATGGCGATACGTTCCAATTTGAAGGTGTGTGAAGGAATCTTGGTCAACATTTAACAAGCTATCTCCCTACCTTCAAATAATTTGGTTCAAGTCGTTTTATGGAACTTATATGGCCTCCATAACCCACATCTTCTATTTTACTGTCTAAATACAATAATAACATTACAAATATAATCAAATACCTTCAAATAATTTGGTTCAAGTCGTTTTATGGAACTTGTATGGCCTCCATAATCCCTCACATCTTCTATTTTACTGTCTAAATACAATAATAACAATACTAATTGTTTATATAATCAAATACAGTAGCTAATGTGGTCTGGGAAGTAATGTATTGTGAGGCAGAGGTTACCGCGTAATGTCCGGTGGAATATGTGCTGATTCTATAATTTTATCTCTTAATAATATATTATTCGCAACTCTTTGGGATTTTCCTGTAAATGTCACTACTGTGACTTTATCATGTTTCCTAAAAGCAACTTTTAAAGAAATGATTAGCTTATAAATAGCGGCGAAAAATGTTCAATTTCACACACAAATCATATTATAGAAATTATTTTTCAGTACGCGCATCAAAATGCATTGAGAACTATTTAGAAAATTTGATATTTCGCTTCGGAAGGCCTACATTCTTTTTTTTTTTGTTGTGTGTTAGGATGTGTTAATGGGCAAAATAATGTTGGCCTCCGGAGTAAAGGAATGGTAGATTAGCGAGGCATTTTAGACATTTTGGTTGTGCTTAAAACACTATCAGTATATCTTTGTAGTTATTTCACTATTGGTCACTATGTTGTTTCTTCCGCTGAGTTGTGCTTGCGCATACATCATACATTTTCAATACTTACCAAGCAGTGTACTGGTCGATCAAGTACCAAGTACCCACTAGTATGCCAAAGTCCAAACTGGTAAGACAGCAAGGAGATTGATTCTAGACTGATATACTTTTTGTTACGTTAGATATATCTCCCAAAAACTATCAGAACTCCATAGTTTTTGACAGTTTTTGGGAAATACCTATATCTACCGTGACAGAAAAATCTATCGAAACTATGCTGCAGTCTATGTAACGCTTGAAAAGGAAATATCGTAAGGAAACGTGTATTTACTGAAACCACATTCCCATGAGGGCTAATCTATCAAAACACTGGTTCGTTTATTAAAAGCAGAGTGACATTTTGCCTCGATAGTAAACCATTCCTAATGACTGGTCTAACGAACAATATTCGAAGTTTCTTGAATGTCATTGGTTAGTCCATGTCTTGGCCATTCAGTGGATCTGTCCGTGTTACTTGGTTTACTGATATCAGACCAATTGTTTAAAATTACTTGTTATATGTAGAAGTATTCTTTGTTCATTCAGTTATTGCGGAGGTTTTGTTGAAAATGTTATTCCGAATGAGGTTGTTGATCTTGTTAACCTTTACAATGTTGTATAATTATGAATTTAATTGTTATTTTGTCACAAATCAAAATCGTATGTAGGTAAACAAAACTAGGGTTTATGAATTTACGTAGTTTTTGTTGTTCGACTGATAAAAACAGATCCACTGTCCTGGCGTGGTACCAAAAGGCCTTACGTGAAATGCGCGGGTGAATCCGGGCGAGAGCTTGTATACTCGAAGGTCAACGCCTTGTTGGACGAGTTCCAAAAACTTTGGTAAAATATAAAAGCAAAATATATGTGTTTTTATTACGATTTACATGTTTTATTTAATAAATCGTTTGTTGTTCGTGTTACTACCGGCTTATTACCACCAGTAGTAACATGGCCAATAATATTAAAAGTGGTAAATGTAGGTGTTAAGTACGGTTCGTAATTTTTCGTGTTATGCCAGCCTTTTACGGTCCCATAGGGCCGTTTGCTCATGAATTATTTAGGTCTGGATCAATGCTTTTGAGTCTGGCTTTGATTCCGAAGCATTGCTTGAGCGTCGAATATGAGTTCAGCAAGTTATAAGTTTGCAAGCATCGAAATTGTGCTTGAGAATAGATTTTATCTGTCAGTTTTCTAAGGAAGACGCTTGAGCGGAGATTTTGTTGTGTTCGGAATAAGATGTCTGAATCTGTACTCAGCTAGAGTCCAGATCAGTGCTTAAGCAACTAATGAGCGTACGGACCTAGGAGTAGTTTTGGTAAATGATGGCTAGTAGCTCCTACTGGGTAGGGTAAGATAGAAAAAGTGTTACTGTTATTAAAATTTATTAATATCAGATAAAATTACATTTTATAGACAAAAGGCACGTCTCCCAATAAGGGAAGTTTACACTACGCTTCAAAAACGCCGCATTCTTGACGCTTATAAAATAATATCATTAATGGCACTTTTGTTAGTTTAGCTTTTATACTTTTCCTTATTTTATAAAAAAAAAAACTTAGTCCTGCGTATTTTATAAATACAAAAAGAACTTATTTTAGATTTAGAAGTTCATCAGATCTTACAATTAATAAATAGTTATTACGAGATTCCGTGTTAATTTAGATCTAAAATGTAGATTTTTTTCGTTACAAAAATGCCAATTTTTCTCAAAAATTGCATATTAATTTCGTTGTACTTTTGATTAATCATTTATTAATTTACAAATAAATACAAGTTATATTAATGTTCGGTCGTTTTTTACGCTACGTTTGCTTGAACTGAAACGCGTCGAAAAAACAACATTCGCAACGTCACAATGATATAAAATTTATTTCTTAAACTAAATGATTTTATTTTGTTGGTAAATATTGCAATCTTTGAACATACCTAACTATTTTAAAATAGATTGTACAAGTAATTAATTGACGTTCCTATCAGCGTCGATTATCTATATCTTTTGATCAGTTTCTGTTTTTTTTTAACTATGAACTTTAACCAAAAACGGGATATTTACCATGATTTGTGAGTTCTATTCATCATGGTAAATATCTCGTTTTTGGTGAAAATTACAATCAAAATGATAGTTTAGCTAGCGATACACTGATTATTAATAATTTTGATTGTAATTCGTCAAGAGATTCTGATGGTATCAATAGATAGACAATCGTGCTCCTGAAGTCCTAAAATAAACAAACTGTTACATGATAACACATGGCATTGCGCAGCACAGCGGTAGGCAGATCGGTACAGCTGTTTTTGTCTCAGAATGCTTCTCTTTGCTTTTGGATCCTGATTCATACTCGTACATTCCTCTGCCGTGAGCATAGCGCCCGCCCCCGGCTTGCATTGCCTGTGGAATAATTAAATTATATTAGAAAACAATTTATTAATTACGCACTTAATTCGTGGATGTCTATGTCCAGCAATGGACTTCTTCAAGCTAATGATGATGATTATGATTTTTTTGGATGAATAAAACCAATGAATAAAATGTAGTTTTTTAAAAGCACCATCTATTGAGAGTTTGATGAAAAGTGCTTTTTGGTATCATTCAGTGCTGCCCTGCTAATCGTAATTGCAGTAATCGACATTTTTGTGATTTTCACTTTTTTGCAAAAATGACATGCCAAGGAGATAATCTATACGTAAAAAATATATATACACGTTGTTTCTTATTAAAAACATGTTTTTTATGTAACATGAAACGCAGTACTTGCACCTAAATGTCGCTTTTGCTAAAAAGATCTGCAGCATTCAGCATGTGCTAGGAGATTATGCAGTACTTGCTACGTTTACTGTACAGTACTGCATTTTCATCAAGTTTCTGGGCTTGCGAGCATTACAGTATTACTAAGATTAAATGCAGTACTAGTGTTTATTACTGCAAAATCACCTAGCACGTGCTCAATTCTGCGTTAGTAGTAAGCAATTATTTTCTATTTTCATGCCTGGTACTAGTTAAAATTACCTACATTTTAACTTCTGTCAAATATTTAAGCGACTAGGAAACGAAATAAAACAGAATTTAGGTAGGTATTCAAAAAATAATTTTAATTTTTTTATTATTCTTCTTATCACAATCAAATTTTTGTTTTTTTATTCATATTTATACTCAGTCTATAAAACTAGTTTCACAAACATTTTTAGGTATTATAGTCTTTAAACGTACCTTTACTCATCAAGTTATCATTCTTTTGAAATATACAATAAATTCAGAGAAGGTGAATGTAAAGTCCATGGATGTTCCGGACTTTTACAGGTATGAAGATCATTCATCTCAATATAAATTTTAAAAAAATATGATGAAAGGACGTACATAAAAAATAAAAATACATAAATAAAATGAGGTAATATTTAGGGGCTAAAACTTTTTATTTCTAAGAGTTTGTTATAAGAAGAATTGCTATTTTGAGTACCTACCTAGATTAGATTTTAAGTGCCATAACATAAGTTATTGTATATTTCAAAAGAATGATAACTTGATGAGTAAAAAAGGTACGTTTAAAGACTATAATAATAAAAATATAATAATAAAAATGTTTTTGAATCTAGTTTTATAGACTAAGTATAAATATGGACAAAAAAACTAAAATTTGATTGTGATAGGAAGATTAATAAAAAAATTAAAATGATTTTTTGAATACCTACCTAAATTCTGTTTTATTTCGTCTCCTAGTCGCTTAAATAATTGACAGAAGTTAAAATGTAGGTAATTTTAACAAGTACCAGGCATGAAAATAGAAAATAATTGCTTACTACTAACGCAGAATTGAGCACGTGCTAGGTGATTTTGCAGTAATGAACACAAGTACTGCGTTTAATCTTAGTAATACTGTAATACCCGCAAGCCCAGAAAGTTGATGAAAATGCAGTACTAAGCATTTTATCTAAACAAGGCCATAAAGTAAAGATAAAAATATGTCAATAGAAAGCTTGATTTTTTTACTATTATTAGGTTACACTTTAAAAGTTATATAACGGAGATTGCTTGCTTAGATATCAAGAAATATGTTTCGCGCGTTTATCTCGAAACCGCCATTTTGCAAGTACTGCGTTTGCAATAAGGAGGGCAGAGTGTTTCTCAAGCTTTTGTGAAGAAGACCCCCCCCCCCTAAATCTTAATAATGCAACTGCTGTTATAATAATGTCGGCGGTTCTCAAACTTAAGGACGAGCCACCGCCCCCTAAATGTTTTGCAACAGGGAGCGGTTTATCATAAGTAAATTATAATAATATTGCACGAAATATTGTAATATATCTAAACTATTTAGTTGCAATACTTACACTGCTAGATTCGTATCCGCCGCCGACCACGGCTGGTCCGTCTTTTTTCTCAAACGGAACGTGACCTGGCGGGTAGTACACTGCTGGCCCTGAAATAAAAACGTTTTTATTTACTTGACCAAAAATAAAAAAAATGTTTTTTTATCATGATCGTTATTTTTCATCAGGAGGAAAAAAACTACATTCGTTGTAGACATTTATTAGATAAAGTATAATTTATTAAATAAATTTATTAAATAAATTATATTTAGGATAAATTCCGTTTCAATGTATTTGGTAGTGCACAAAATTGTGATCATTTTGCTGAATCTGTGCTAATACGCAGATAATTTTCGATTGATGAGAAAAGGGATGGGACAAACAGAGCGCACCTAATGTTAAACGGTTACTTCGGCCGATAAAAATTGCATTACCTTGCTTCACAGAGCACACTACAAAAATATTATGTAAAATGACTACACTATCGAATTAGGAATTTTAGACCCCTGTAAAAGTAGCTGTAAGAATGACAATGAATACAATATACTCTGAGACGTAAAGCTACAAAGATACAATTTTTAAAAATATCAAATTTTATCAGTTGATTTTCAAAACTTACCTGCAACATTACGACTGCCTCCAATCGGCGTCGGTTTGACCGTGCCGGCAGGAGTCTTGTTATCAAATCCGTTGGGAGTAGCGTTTTGTGCGCGAGAGTTCTCGTGGGTCACTTCCACTTTGCGACGGGTGATGCCGTCGGGTTGAGTTGGGAAACGCTGGAAAATCATCATGACAGTCATCATCATATTAGACTGGAACAGTCTAATGCTGGGCATATTATTAACATTTCTTGAATTTAAAATAGGCTAAATTTTAATGTATTTTAACACTTTTCGGCAAAGCTAGATTATGTGTTAAAAGTATTCTACAGTACTTACAGCTTCCGGAAAATCAGCCAACAGATCATCCAGCTTCTTAGGCGTCTGCTGGTTCCCGGGGGAGGGGGTGGTGGGGCGGGGGAAGGGGCCGGGCGAGGGGGAAGGGCGCGACGTGTTCTGCGACGAGTATGTCGTCTCAGAGTATTTGTACGATGTTGGAGCCTGGAATAAATATATGTTACTAGTTATAACAGAGACAAGATAACGCTCCACAGTCAAATGATCATTTCCACGTAATGTAATTCTAACCCTCGTTTCCCCTTGATACTTACGTATGGGCCATGTCCATTGTGCGGGTCGGAAGGGTACAGCTTGGTCTCGTTGACTGGGGCTGGGTAGATCATGCGATCATTGGTGTGGTCGGTCACTGGAAATATTTATTAGACTAATGAGCCAGAGCCACTAGTTTCTTTGCGGTGTTTTTCATCATCTTTGCAGGGCATTGGTGTATCTCACAAAGATTATAACCGAGGCAATATAACACACTAGCACGGATATCTCGTGTCACGGATGTAAAGTCCTGTGTCTTAACCTTCTCCCTGGCTCACCAATACACCAAGATCGAATACCTCGATATCGGTAGCGCCGCCATTCTCCTGTGTCAGTTTCAGCCCCCCTCCAGGCCTTCCCCTCCCGACCCCCACGTCATGTCATCCAGACGTACGGATGACATTGACAGGTCGGGAGATTGACACCGGCAGTTACCACTTGTGTATGTGAGGGGTACAGTATCTACTAAGTAGATACAAACACTACAACGGATATCCAGCTTCAAAGTGTATATTAGAGTATTTGTGTCACGAATATTCCCTGTCCATAAATGATTTTTCTAAATGATCCTTGTGATTTTATTGAATAAATAAATTTTGATTTTGACATATTCCCAGAGTATTTTCAAACCGTTTCAATATTCGAGTAGGAAGGAATATTTAACTTACCGTCAGTAGTAACATGGGTCCTATATTCCCTTGTGTCTCGGATATCCCGTGTCAAAGTGTTAGTGTCACGGATATCCCGTGTCAAAGTGTTAGTGTCACGGATATCCCGTGTCAGTGTGTTGTCACGGATGACGTGAGTGCAGTGCGAGCAATACTGGCATCCGTTAGGAGAAACTGGTACTGGCAGTGTTGCTGGGACCTTAGTCGTGTTCGTTGATCTGAAAATACACTATCATTCAAAAAGGACTCGTCTACATTATACGTCACTTTTTTCACAAAATATTGTCTTTAGGTACCGTTCGATAAACTACAACCGACTTAAAAATAAATTCTCAACCGATATTTATTTCAAGAGTTGATGAAGTTTCATGCACGTACTTCTAAAATATGCAGAAATTCCTAAAACCTACTAAAATCCGCGGAAGAATAGTGAAAATCCGCATCAAAATAAGCCGTTCTTTTTTTAGAAGAGTTAAAATTCAACCCACGTTCGTATATTCTCAGTGGTGCTGACATATCTCTCTTGGTCTGAGAGCGGCGGCAGCGGCACCGTGGTAGGATCCTGGTCAGCAGGCACCTCGTACGTGTACGTCTTGACGGTAGTCGTCACTTTGTTCATTGGAGTGCTGCTTCGGGATAGCTGAGGAAATACAATGGAAATTATTTAAGTAAAGAAACCACAATAATAATATTGGTAATGATTTTTGATGAAAAATATACAGAACGCTCATCCAATTAAGCAATAGGCTGTACAATTTTTCTAGTTTTGTATGTAGGTGTACTGATTGTGCTGATAAAACACTCACAGTAGAAGTGTTAGAAGTCACATGGTGACAATGTCCACACACTGGCGACGGGACTGCGATGGGGACCGCTGGAGACAGCTGCGATGGCACTACGCGAGACTCTGGGAAATAATATTTTTAATGAATTTACGGTGCAACCTAAAAAAGTTTTACTATCATTGGTCAATGACGTCGCTACTTTCCATGGCACCAAGTTAACCACTAGATGGCACTTTGTTATGTAGCGCGTCCTTTGTGCGCGTGTTTCATAGAGTTTCTTCCAGCGTTTAGTTCGATGATTGTAAATAGTTGGCGCAGTAACTATAATTTTATATAGCCACTAGATAGGGTTATAGCGATCTAGCGGTCTGCGTTATTTCTGTCTATTGTTTTAGGAGATGAAACAGCATTCGTTTACCACCATCCGGTGTCCAGCCATTTTTGGATGTATCTAGAGTCGTCGAGTAGTCGCCAGATGTCGCTGTATCTAAATGTCGAGTAGCGGCTACATAACGCTATATTACTAACATGCTATGTCCCTCACCTGTCTTCTCTTCTCGATACAACTCCTGTCTGACCTCAGCAGTTCTGGCGATAGGGGGAGGGGGAGGTGGGCTCGACCCCCACGAGGATGACTCTAGCCGCTCTTCGCGTTTCAACGTCGAGTAACCGCTAGATGGCGCTTTTGGCACTCTGGAAATATGCCAGGATTTAGAAAAATTGATAAAATCCAACCCATCATAGGTTTTTTGAAAAAATTCAGGGAAAACAATGTTAAAGTAGTTAGGTAGGTACACAGATTGTGATTAGAACAAGGGGGGCCAACATAATAATAATTGACAAAAAGTTTGACAATCGCTATACTTAGATAGGTCAGTAGGATTGCGTGCTTGTTCAATTATGATTGCGGTTGTCCAATTTTGTTGCCATTTAGGTCATGATGACTAAAAATCAACTTCTAGAATTGTTGACAGTCTCATCAAATCATCATCGCAGGAAAGAAAGGAAGGGAAAATAAAAAAGATCAAAAAGTAAAACTTACGCTTTTCTGTAATCAAATGATGTGCTCTCAGCCGTATCAGATGTGTAACCACCTTGAAATAATAAAAAAATATTAGGTTACCTACCTTAGCACACAAAGGCAACAGAAAGTTTTCATTA
Organism: Gandaritis pyraliata; assembly: GCA_947859175.1. Taxonomy (NCBI): domain Eukaryota; kingdom Metazoa; phylum Arthropoda; class Insecta; order Lepidoptera; family Geometridae; genus Gandaritis; species Gandaritis pyraliata. The sequence continues at coordinate 5,750,689 of OX401875.1, read as the reverse complement.
TAAAATCGCATAGATACTGGAAAAATGAGCAAGAAACAAAGGTTTACCTCAGGAGACTTATAAGCATGAGTACCAGGGATTTGTCTGCAAAGAAGCAGACAAATCCCTGAAAATAGATCAAATCTAAAACTATCTAAGTCTCTTTTTTCCAACAAAAGAAAAAGGGACGATAGTAGGTACTTAGTCTGATTTGCATTCTCTTCAGTAGAGAATAACGTTGTCTAGGTCTCTCAACGCTCATGCTAAAGTCATCACAAAGTATATTTCTTTGTAAGAAGGATCGCACAAGGATGATCTTAATAAACCCTGTACTATTTTGTCCACTTACTCTTGTAAAGCTGCCTTTCCTGATCCTTCTGGAGGTCATCCAAGAGTGAGTCGAGCTCTTCCACATTGTGAGACAAGTCCTTGGTAGCCTTGGAGGTCTTCACTTTGGAGTACCCTGCAATTTGGAACAATAGATATTACCCTAGTGTAAAATATATAAAAGCTATTTGTATCTCTATATCTATTTATTTACCAGTCAAATGTACTTTGACTGGTAAATAGGCACGGTAGACATTTCCTTGAAAGTCTTGGTCGTGGTAAGCACTGGTTTGATACAAAACGTTACAGAAGTCGTTCTTACCAGGTGTAGAGTTGATGCTGCTCTCATAGTTGTAAGTCCTAGTGCCTGTGTTGATGGCTGGCAGTTCTCTCTCCTCTCTTTCGTAGTAGTAGCTGCTTTCTGCCGCTTTCGGCACCGATTTCTGGGGGATTGTGAACTCCTGAATCATGAGGGGCATTTAGTTAGGATGGTTTTGAAGACCAATTCTGTTCTACAGTTTCTATCGACAGAAATAGTTACCAAGTCTTTCCATTCAACAGTAACGGGTAACAACAGGGTTCGTCAAACTTATGGCCTCACGTAACCCTATTAAGGTTCTCAAACGACAGCGAACTCCCGAACCCCCCGAAAAAAATCAATTCAGTAAATCTTGTCATGAACCCCCTATCACATACTCCACTTTGAGAAACCCTGGTCTACAAGATAACATTTTGTCTTCTTTTTTGCACACCGATAGGTACCGGTAAGTCATGTTGTGTCCATCTTTTTCTGTGGTTGTGCCATACAAAATGTTTTCTATCTTTTTGAGCAAATAGGATACCTATCTTAATCTTTATTTTATGTCATCTGTGGTCATAGACGTCATGTTAGCTGGTGGGGGCTGTTCCTGTATAACATTAGCTTGGAATACGGCATGAATGACTTACCTCAACAGTCCTCACGTCCTTCCGATCATACTTCCCGGAAGGTAACTTCTCCTCCTTGTACTCGTAATGGTACTCCCTGGTACCAGTGCCGTTGCGACCGAGGGAGTTGAGCTTACTACCCTTGGGTAGTAGGTCGGTTTTTATCATGTCTGCAACAAAATTATGCTAGAAAAGCTACGAGAAGAGAATCATCGTCATATACAATGGTCAAAACAAGGAAACGGTAAAATAAATAAATATTCATGGTCATTTCAGACGCCCTCTAGTCCCAAGCAAAGCTTATAAAGAATTAGATGCTGATAGAATATTTAAAGATTTCTTTGTAAATAGGTACATACTTATAATACATACTTACCTACTAGTAAACCCCAGGACATAGAACAAAATGCGAACAAAAAATGGTTCTCTCTTTCACTACGTAGGAGATCTGGCTACCCCTAGGTAGAAGAAAATTATGGATAAGAAGGTATAGTCCTTACCAAGCTGTTCATCCGTGTAGGGAACTGTCCCCGAGCTGGAATACTCCTTGTACTCCTTATGTTTGCTGTACGATTTAGTGGCCATTTTGTTTTACCTGTCGACAAACAGAAAATCAGTTAGTTTCACAAAAAAGCTACATTTTAGAAATTACCCTAGATTCTTCATCTTTTGTCGTCATCAGACCAGCTACATAAACCGGGCGTAGTTATACCCCAAAACTTCAAGGGTGAAAGTACCCGTCAAAATGTACCAGTTTCCCACCCCCAAAAAAAAACTTACTGATCATACACTTCACTTTCGGGACTTATCGTAAAGGTAAGTGTAGGTACGCACATATTTTACAAAAGATTTCGCATACATAACAAATGAAAATAAATTGTAAACGTTTATTAAAATAAAGTTATTCCTAATGTACCTTGGGAGGTAGGTAAAGATATCATTTAGAAATATTGTAGTTCCGCCTAAGTAGGTACCTTTAGCTACCTACCAACTATTGATAGGTATCAATGCCTTGCTATATTTGGAAGGAAACCGGTAAGCGTGGGACGAAACTTTCGATGCCTGAAGCACTGCATCAAGTAAGCTACGCAACTTGAAAATAAGTACAAGTTTTTTTATACTTCCTAACTTTAAGATTCTAAACCAAAATCAAGCGGGATTTTGAGATAAAAAAATCACAAAATCCCCTTGAGGGGAGAAACTTAAAGGGGATTTTGAAACTAATCCATAGTAGGTAGGTATAGGTACCTATTTGTAGCTTGTCTAGGAGTTCGCAGCTTACAAGCGGGTATGGTTATTCCCATCAAGCCCACCGGCTGACCCACTGTGGGCCAGATGGGAAAAAATCCCAACGAGCCTGTTGACTCGAAAAGCTGACTCGAGCTCGAGCAAAAGTTGACTCGTTGGGATTTTTTTCTTATCTAGCTCTAATACGATATTTTTCCAGTATCTTTGGTAAAGCATAAGTCAAGTTTTTAAGTTACACATAACATTTGAACAGGTGTCGCCCTTGTGTCTCCAAATCTGACTATGTACGGTGACTGTGTCACGGCTTTCAAACAAATGCCAACTGGTTTCTGTACAATACCTACCTACCTGCTATAGGTACCTATACCTACGCTAGCGAACGAGTTAAAAAATCCATCTACAACGTGTTACATATTGTCCCTAAGCCGAAAAGCTTAAGACCAAACACGTGAGTAGATCGGCATGTGAAAAAGTTGAATACCAGATTTGAAAATTAGGGACATTATGTAACACCCTGTATATGCAACTTACTACCAAAACTTTCCTGCCCCAACTGCCTGAAAAAAACTGGCGTCAAAAGTCTAGTTTACAAACTTATTTCACTCATAAAAATCAGCTGAAAGCAGCTGAATTTACGAATCACTTTTGTAATCAACTTGTAGATGACACGTTTAAATCCAGACTAACACGTTATTAAGTCTTATGCGATGTGTCAATCCTTAGCACTTAGCACCGTTGACTCACTCCGGGAGACGTAGAAAACGTCATGAAATTCGATGATGGTGGAAACAAACACAAGAACACTGTGTAATACTCAAGAAAATATATATTCGACATGTAGCTACACACCTACTAGCCTTATTAAAAACAAATGAATAAAAATGCAAATTTCGAAACAGTTTCAAACGTAGTGCAAGCGCCGGCTGCTAAAAATAACCCCACATGAAAGAGTTTGATGCGATACGAGTCGACAGAATGTCCTAATTTTGTTTAATTTTAGTTTTGTGGTTTCATTTCCAGATCTTTTAATAATAGATCGAAGAGGCTAAGATTTACATTAAATTTTAAGTTTATTTATTTTTGATTTGTAAGCATGAATAAAACATGTTTAGAACTGAACTTTCGCTTCAACGAAAGCTCAATGTCGTCATGATTTTGACGTTCAATCACGCATAATAATATCGTAACTCGTAACAGCCAGTGCGAATAAAATTATAGATTAAAAAAAAATATTAATCACCTCATAAATCTTTTAAAATGTAAATAAAATCTATAATGAAACAGTTTCAGGCTGGCTAGGTTTGAAATATTGTCAGTATATTCAGTAAATATATACCTACAGTCCTTTTTCCCATATAAAAGACTAGTAGTAAAATACAGCGTAGGAGGATCGGTGAATGGGTGACGCAATGCGCCCACGCACGACTAAAGCCTTCGAGACATTTTTGTGCGATGACATGAAGCCATGTATTTGACGCCTACCTACTTGCAGGCATTATTCGATATTTGTTATGTTATGTTATGATAGTGTGGTTTGAGTTTATGACCATAAAAGAGAAATCTTAATCCCTTTATGACGAAGTTATTTCTTCAATATAACTTAGGTAGTTTGTTTTCTGGATTGTAGAAGTGTAGAGTGAAAGAAACTTTGTTTCAATTTTTTCTAACTGATTCCAAAAATGGAGGAGTTTCTCAATTCGGTATTATTATTTTTTATGTTCATTACCTCAGAACTCTGTCATTTATAAACCGATTTGAAAGGACTGGCGTAGATGAAGGCGGTATCTTTTCTGGAGTAGCATTTTTATATAGGTACTCTTTGATAAAACTCTAGTTAGCCAATCGGTTCTACATTTATAAAGTGGGACAATGGATGTCTAATTGCGCATATAAACTGTTATAGTCGTAAAATAAAGCTAATCAGAAAATCTGAGATGCAATTTACAAGTCTATTAGGTCACAATAATATTTCTGCACAGAAAAAGTAAACGTATGTATTTCTTACAAAACCAGTTATTGTCTTTTCTTTGTTCCACGTGACAAGATGAGGTCTCACTCAATACTGATACGAGGTAATATAAGTAATACGATATTTTGGTACATGGGGTTTCTCTTCAACCGAATTTGGTACTTCAAGATCCGTAAAAGTATATTTTATTGTGCAAAAAAGCAGGAATTCAGCTCGCTTAATACAATAAATTGGATGACCATTAGGTATTTTAGTTGCGCCGAATGATTAGGTACTGTTGATTATTTCGAATAATAATTAGGGCTTTAGGTGTAAAGAAGAGAAGATAGAAGTAGAAGCTCCGAGTTGTTTTGTGTAATGTTTGGATGAGCTTTTTGTCTTAAAATTAAAGGTTATGTCCAAACAAATATATAATGCATGCTGTGGCATCCTCTAATTGAAGGAACACAATAGTTTTAAGCCCATTGCCATGACATTTCTGTTGTTATCGTGTCACCTTTGTTGGATATCCTATGAATAAAAAAAAAAAACAAGAGAAGAGAGAGTCTAGAAGTCTAGGTGTCTGTCTATGTCTACCGTACGTTGGGATTGCATTCGTACCTTAGCCTATTTTATAACATCACATTTTTAAGTGTTTGAATTCGATGATATCGAACAAGAAGTCCAAGACCATCCAGTTCTGCAAAATATTCAGCCGATCAATTTATGGCTCGACTTATCTCGCGTTTCTCGCGAACCGAGATGTACCCTTGACCGCTATTCGACTCGCATGACATCATCTCTGTGTGCCTTTTATTTTTGCCAAACAACTCTCTCCTTCACTCCTTCACTTTTAGTATATCTGTTTCAGTCATGTTACTAAAATGCTAAACTCTGTTTTGGATTTTATGTGTTCTATAGCTTTGTAGCTAAATTTTATACATTGCATTCTCTCCAAGAAATGAGAAAACAAAGTAGGGTGTATATTAAGAGATCTCCTTGCATGGGTCAAATGGACACCTTGTACCTCACTCACTGAGGCGTCAAAACTAAACTTCTATTGTTCTGAGTATCATTATCCCTCGTGCGGTTTCTGTCTTCATCTTATTTATCAATACTTTAGTGGCTAAAGATCACAAAGGTGAGTAGAACCGTTACAAGCTTAAATGCTCCCTTGAGATAAACAATCAAGAAAACAAACAAGAGCAACGGTCCCGATGAACAATTAGCACTAAACTGACGTTAGCCTGCTTTTAGATAGGCATGGCTAATGAATTACTCATGATTTTAAAGAGGAAGATTGTGTAGGAGGTGTTAGTACCTACCAACATTTTGAAGTCAAAGTCAGGTCTTACAAAGACATGGACTGTGTATTTGACAGACGTCACAGCTCAGTCGGTAATGGCTCTGCCTTCCGTGCTGTGGGTCGTGGGTTCGATCCCCACTGAGAGCAAACATTTGTGCGTGGAAAACATAGATGTTTGTTCTATGTCTGGGTGTTACTATGTATAATAAGTATGTATTTACAAAAAAAAAGTATATAAGTATTCTATCAGCCATCTAGTTCCCATCCCATATCACAAGCTTTGCTTAGTTTGGGACTAGAGGGCGTTGTGCGTAAAGTCCATGAATATTATTATTTGTTTTTTTGTGATGCTGATGGATCATAAATTATGTATGGTCCCTGCTGGTCCTGTGTGCGCCTGACCTGTTACTTGTAAGGTCGAAAACCAGAATTGAAAGGGCATATTGACGGATTATAAAAAGACCAGCATACTTTCAGCAAACTTATCATCAATTTACAGAAATTGAAACTTATGTGAGATTGATACTATACAATGGTTTTATCTCAAAATCATGACAAGTATGTGTGGGAGTTATTTTTTTAACGAAACAAATACTATTATGTCATTTATCAGACATGGCAAGACGTATTTGCAAGGAAATACTAGACATAGCATAGAGATAAGCAGTGATAAATGATTTCCTATTTAAACAGAGGACAAGACTAGTTCGTCAGCAAGCTACAAGGTAAATATAAAACAAAGTGGTTCTTCAGACTAGGAATATTTTTATCTGAATCGAGGCTCGAACATAGTTTTTTTGACAAGTTTAAAAACTAAGGAAACCCGGCTTCAATTTGACTACCTACCTTCCGGCTTCATCATCACATGATGATGGCAGTTCATAGGATCATTCCAGTGACCGTAAACTCGTAAACACCATTGAAAAGTCATAGAAAAGCAATTTTTACGTGGATGACATATTTCTTGCAGTTACCTATTTTGATTTCAGAGCCAAACTACGGAACCATTTTCGGTGAAACTTCGATGGCACCAGAATTTTTCAAATCGGTTTATACCTAAATGACGGAGTTCTGAGGTAGAAAACATAACATATAATACATAAATACAACCGAATTGAGATCATCCTCATTTTTTTGAAGTTGGTTAAAATTCTGCAAAATACTGTTGAGTCGAATTAAGCCGAAATTACAATCAATTATGACTCAAATTGGAACGCAAATTATAATTACTACGTAAATTGAACTTCAATGTCAACATCCACGGTCATCCTGAATATTGTGACATCATCCGCAACTTTGCAGTCGATGCCAGCTAGGGGTCAGGTGTAATAGTAATTTTCTTGCATAAAGATAAAAATACTAGTTGTCCTGTGAGAACATAGACCTCGCGAGCCTTTATAACCGTGCAATAACCAACACTTTCCCTTTTACCCTGGCTAAGTAAATCTAATTTCAGGTGCTTGAATTTTCCAATAGGCCCTTATGTAGACTTTTGAGCAAAATAAGGGTATAAGTTTTAGCGATTACTCGCGTTCCCTTGGTCCTAAGAGGTCGAATCTGGTGTCTACGGATTTGTCTCATAAAGGCGAAGAGGACTGTGTAGTCTCATTGATATTGGTAGAAGTCAATTTTCGGGAAAAAAAATAAAAAAATAATTTCCCCTTTTTTTCCCCTTTCCAGTCCCCCTTTTTGGAAATATTTTTACACCATCTTGTGTAGAACGAAATCTTTCGTGTGCTCCTTAAATTTGATTGAAATCCTTCGATAAATAACGCTACAACAAACTTTCCCTCTTTTCTCCCCTATTTTCCCCCCAATCAAAAATCCCCGACGACAAAAAAAATCTAATAATTCATATAACCTGTGTACCAAGTTACGTCCAGATCGGTTGAAAAATGCGACCTGTAGAGGAGAACAGACAGACATCCGGACAAACGCATTTTTGGCCAATGTGGAAACTGAGACGCTTCGCTCGCTTCGCTCGCTCGGTCAATTAATTTTGTCTTTGTGGAGAACAGATGGTTTTAGTCAGCGCAATTGCAATGCCTTTTATATTTTTACATTGAATATAAAAAATACAATTTATATTCATTTGGACGGGTCATCATCACGATGACAGCATCCACCCACAGCTATTGCGTTTACACACTGGTCGATACGATCACTACACGATTGCAACCGACATTGTTTGTGTGAACCGATGGTGTGAACAATAATCGTTACGACGTGGTCGCCGCGCCGCCGGCAACCGCCGCCAACGCGAATGTGTGATATCAAATATATATTAAAGTTTGATATCGTGTAGGTCCCGTGTGATTACTGCCATTAGGTAGGTACTTACACTACCTACTGCAGATAAAACTAGTAATTACTAAGATCATTAATAAAATAGGTAACCAATGACTCCTTTAGTGAGTCGTCGGTTTAGATAACCAGCGTCATTGAATATCTAAATTGATAATTTGCATTTTAAGCAACCAAATTCAATTTGAATTCAATTTACGAATAAACTTTATTTGTGTAATCTTTAATTTAGTGGATATATTTTTAATCTTTTTGCTATTAATAATATAATAGGTTTGACCTAGTTCTTAGACTAACAACGGTTCTCCGTAAATATATTACGAACTTAGTACGAATTAACATCTTTTCAACATGTATTTCAAGCAATAAATAAACTTGGACTATAACCATGGTATTTGGTTACAATGAACTAGATCGGTCAAAACTAAATCCAGAAATCTCTACCGGGTATCTTTTTTCCCAGAAATCCCCACTGCTTAAATTAAATTAAATTTGAAATTTTGATTAAATTAAAAATAAAATTTTCATTAAATTTGAAAAAGAATAATACTTTTATATGTACCTACTTAAGATAAGTTTAAGCGCCCAAATATAACATTTTTGCGATACCTGAAAAGGGTGAATAAGTTTTAAAGTGCCTCTGACTTTAGCATAAGACCAAATTGTAACACTTATTTTGGCAAATAAATGTATCTTGTATCTTATTTACTTACAACGTAGCATTATGCTCTACCAAGTTCTACATTTGGAATTTGTCATCCTTATTTTTAACAATTTAGCTTATCAGTTTTAATTAAGTAAGTAACACAAACAATTCGTTTAGGTCGATATAATTCTGTCTGCTCCCACAAGGTAATCAGGCAGGAAAAAAAAACTGCACGAAAAACCAGTTATGTACCTCTTAAATAATTCGTATTTTAGTGTCTAACTCGTAAAAATTTTTTTAGGATGCCATAAAATGAGGTTCTTGGGTTTATTTTTAGTTTTATAGCCTTTTGGTAGGTACTTTACCTATACATAACTGCCTAGTAATATAAAGAAAGACAAGACAGGCGCACTTGCAGCCATGGCTGCGTCACGTCGGCCAGAACGTCCTCTACAAAAATCTCTGGCTGGTTTCTTGAATGCGACTATCGTATTAAAAAAATTAGTTAATTAAAAAAACAAGCTTTCGTAACAATAATGACAGTTGGTAGATTTCCATAAGAATGTTATTACGTTTCATACAGACTTTTTGAGTTGATTATGGTAATCTATCTTTTCTAGTGAGGTCAAAATTAAATAAATAACGGTCAACAATAATTGTTAAAAAATGTGTTAAAACTCATACATAAAATGACCAAGGCAACAAAACAAGACGTTTTTCTGGGTGAAAATATGAATCACTTTTCGAAATTTAGGGACTTCTGTTATTTTAAATATTGAAAATTACCGTTATTACTTACAATAGTCAGAATAGTTACTTTTCGTAAAGTTATAAATCAAAATATGAACTCTAACACGACGCGCGACGGTATAAAAACTATTTTTGTCAAATAGGTAACCTAAACATTTCAGTATCGATCAATCCTTTCGGTTTTATCAACTACTCCTGCCTCAGAGTCCGGTGAAACCAAAGACCAATAATAGTTAAATAACGACCAATAATAGTTCTGATGAGCTCACCTGCCTATCATGATGCAACTTCCTGATGGCGCAGACATGGAAGCCCAGTTGGCACACGAGATCATGACAGAAATACATGTACCTACCTACCTATGTAGTAACATTTGTAACTCTAATTTTACACACGTCTTCGGGGAACTCTTGGGATAGTCGACCGTCTGGTTTTCCAATACCTGCTTGACGGGTTTTTGGGTTTGAAATCTGGACTTTCCCTCTTAGTTGAGAGACTGATCTTCTCACTGGTACAGACAGCATGCTGTTCACCTTTGATAGTAATTGATACCGTATTTGTGACATGGCTGGCACCTAAAATAGGCTAGCATATACATAGGCATCGTTAGAGCTCACTTTGGTATTTGTATTATGGATCTATGTCCAACTTACGGCCCAAGGTTACGATTTCAGGCTAAATCTTTCTGCTATATTTTGTAGCTGACCAGGTTAGAAGTGGCTTGTTGCTAACCCCATCAACTAATCAGCTTCATTCACGACTTACGTAACCGAGATATTTTTTTTTACCAAAGATTTTACAAAACTACGCAAGCTTTGCTATACTGAGTGATGCAGTCTTTATGTCTTCATCAATAGGTCAACGGTCTAAGTGGGAGGGACATTAGAGGTGGTAGGAGTTACTCGGACCTTTGCCAAAGACACAAATAACAATTCTCAAAGGTAAGGGAAGATTCGACGTCAGCTCAATGACTCAACGTAAACGAAAAAAATATGGAAAAGCTCAATGAATGAAAAGTAGAAACTGCTATTTATAACTAGCTTATTATCTAATATGGCTTTGAGTGAAAACATCCTTCAGGGGACCCTGACATGGCTGGTCAATGGAGTCATACAAAATCATGTCATGCTAAATGACTAATGTATTCCACGTAACTTGCAGTAACAATGACCTTAGAAAGAACAAGGAAAACACAATAACTTAGAAGTAGATTCGGTACAAACACTGGTAGGTACAAAAGATAAAGAAAAAACCGCAAAAAGTCTGCAGTGAGATCATGATATTATGTTGGTAAACCTATTAGCATTTTTAAAAGCAAATTATGGAAGCAGATCACGATAGAAAAGCCAGCAATTTTCAAAGTTGTGTTAGAAATAACTGGTTTCGTAGACTTTGGCGACTCGCGAGAAATCTACGTTTTAAAACCTGTTTTTGAAGATTTGCAATAGCAACAGTTTTTTTGTTGTCATTTTAACGTCTAGGTATTTGGAAGAGCTTTAAAATGTCTAGATTTTAAAAACTACCAACATATTAAAACGCTAGGTCTAGGTATAAGCTCACAGATCTTAAAATTGGGGCATGTTATAGGCCCTGGTCTTGCCCTGGTGTAGGTTGGTTGTTATAGGCCGAGGTGACCACTTAACATCAGGTGGGCCATTGACTTGTTCCATCATTCAGTTGCATAAAAAAATGTTGTATTGATAATGCTGTTTTAGGATACCGGACCAGCGGGTGCCAGTTCGGAACCCTTATGGTGTGACTTTGTCCGTGTGTCTGTCTGTTACGGCAGGTTACGGCTGATTATCTCAGTAACATAACTACATAAGCTATCGATTTATTTGAAATCGTTTTGAAACTTATTGACCCGAAAATTTTTAAATAATAATCATATGTTATAGAAGAATAACTCAATTTTACAGGAAGAAAACGCGAAAAAGAAAATGGCGTAGTTTTTGAAAAAAAAAAATTATTCACATACAGTTTTGGTTCGGAAGCCTCAGTTAGCGAGTCCATTCGCACTTGATCTGTCTTATTTAAAGAGTCTTCTAATATGTAAAAGTAGTTGACTTTGTGTTGCGGACATGCCGGACGCTGTGGTAACCTGGCGAGGTAACTAACTACCTACCTAATCATGTATTTTGAGGTGTATTCGTCCAAGATTTTGAGACTGGTCACAAAATAGTAAATATGAGATTAAATTTATCACAAGTAGAATGTAGGTCGAAGAGGCATGAATATGTTCATTGTAACAAAACGGTTTCATCACCATCAATTTCATTACTTAAGTACAAGAATAGTTACGCCCTATTAGATTAGATGAGGGAATGATCAATCATGCTCGAGTCATGAAGTCAAATAGAGTAAAAGAGTAAAAGGCAACGTGTGGGGACACGTTGCCTTTATCAACAACATAATATCAACTTGGCCAGGGGTGGCCAAGTTGATATTCTACAATCGCTTGAGATATTGAGAATAGAAAACTTCAAAAATGAAATGCCTCTCATACATTTTCACTACCAAAAACTACTACTGTCTTTCTTATGAAAAAAATCGTTGATCATTAGGTACTTAACTTAGCCATCTCAACTGAATCACTTTAGCTGCTATACGACGTTAGACAGGTTAGGTTAGATTTACTGATCATTTACTTAAAAAATCTTTTGAGATACGTTTGAGGAGATTCTAGGTAAGACCGCTAGTTACCTACTCTTCAGCGCTTGTAGAATGTCACTTCAATGGGTTTTCGAGTACAATATATCCTTATCACCTTGACCTGATTTTCCTCTTACGAAGATCTTATGCTTTCCACGTTCCCAATCACCCCATGTGGTTGAGTGACAAAAACGCTATGTACCAAACATTTACAGAAGAATATTTGCATATTGTTTCCAATAGGTACGCGTGTTCTGGATCCTATGATCCATGTGGAAGGTGGAACAGTGCCAAGAGTAATATTAGCGGCGTGTGATGTCATCGTTCTGTTTACAGATTCAGCGATTGTTTTAGAGTTTGCCATTAGCATGCTGTGTTGGAAGGTTTAGGGCCAATCATGAACAGCGCTAGGTACTGGTACAAGGTAGGTACTGGCTTCAAAAAATATCTGCTGGTGATGTGACTCCCTTGAAGAACTACGGCCTCAAAGATCCGAGAATCTTATAGCACCAGCGAGCGTATTATTTTTATGAAAAATTGACTTGTGTTTATTTTCTGGGAAGATCAATAACGAGTCATGAATTATCTTTACCTAGAAACATAGAAAAACAAGCAATGATAGCCTAAATAAAATGTGACTCCCTCAAGGTTGATACGTGTTCAAAGATGTGTCACGATAGAAACATAGAGCAACTGTTCATTGTAATTAGTTATTTTGTTGTATTGATATATACCGGATTCCTTCAAAAACAAGTCGGGGAGTGACTCAATCGAATTTATTAACAAGTTAGTAGATACTTTACCTACTTATAACTGTATTTCTCTTATTTCTGCATAATTGTGAGATCAATGCATGATGCGAATACTGACGCATCTCAATGTTTTCACACTCCGAAATAGCTGTGAGTGTACTTGGAGGAATGAGAACAAGACCTTCAACATCGACTTATAAAATTCTTATAAATTGATTCATTTGTGGTTTTGGTAAATTAAACTGTAGCAGTGGGTAAGTTGGTAGGTACTTGTGATTGACAAAACCCTGACGTTTTGACAATAATAACCAGGCCTTCATAAACTTAAATGGAGTGGGTAAGTAAGCATCTAGTTAAATAAACTTAATAACTTTAGGTACCTAATGTGAACTAACCGTACCAGCTAACTTTCCTAAGCAATTTTCAAGAAACCCATCAATTTTTTTCAAGCCTTTTCTTCTGATTTTGAAGCCCTACATTGCTTTGCATTACTTCACTAGTCTTCCAGAAAATAAAACGATGGCGGTAGAAGTGTGTAGGCTCTACATAAACACATCTCTATTTACTACCACCAACGGTCCGGATTCTACGTCATATCTACCACACTTGGACGAAACTACCACACTACCATGTAATAAAGACTTGGTTCAGTTGGAGTCCGTGGGCGATTGAAAGGTCCCCCGTGTAGTGTAGGTTGGTGTAGTAGGGACTAGGTAAGTAGGCTGATTAGGAAATCAAACTACTATGGAAATCATATTCTAGTAGGTAACTAGGACGCCGAGCAAAATCGTTAGAATTGTGATTTTTAGCTGCACCATTTTGGCATCATGTAGCTACCTGCCCATGTAGGTACTAGGTAGGTAGGTATACTAGGTATAGATACGCTATCTGATATTCATACAGATTGCGCAAATATGTTGCCGCAAATTCCATTAAAATTTGTTATTATGGTATACTTTAATACCTGTCACTGTCATACTTACCTAAACTTATTTGTCAAATAAATAACCTCTAACTCAACGATATAAAAGTCATTGAATTTGTCAAATGGAAAATCGCTAATAAACCCCTGCCTGAAGTACCTCTGGCGCTGGAGTGGCCAATAAATGCGCGTGTAGCCTAAGCGCACAGTGGTAATTTTTGGATTGTTCGAAAAATAGCTTGTAAAGTTGTAATAGGTAAGTATTATTTTTATTAAAAACTATAGAAAATAGCTTTCTTACATACTAACTAGGTACGTAGGTAAGGTTAGAACTTTAGAAGTGTACCTACGTCCACCGTTCACCTTGGCATGGTGGTAGTACCTACCTACCTAGGGTACGGTTACTAGCAACTCGCTTTCAAGTTAGCTGCAGATGCTGCAGCTAAGTATAAACCCTATCAAGGTATGCAGGTACCTATCTAGGTAGGTATCCTGTTTACGTCGGGTAGGGGGTACCTAGGTACAGGTAGGTACTTCCTAGTTGAGCTGGACCTCAGTAGGCGCACCATATTCGCGCCTAACGGCAGACCAATTCACGTTACTTTCTGAGAAAAACCACTTGCTTGTAGCCAAGAATTATAAATAGTTCATGTAAACATAAAGTGAATATTTTACACTATTATATCGCAAGGTCATACAAACCAACAGTCGATAATGTCCATTTCACGTTTATTTTGTAAGACTTACCAAGATATTTATTCCAAAATAAGTTAATACTTTCTTCAAAAGCGGTTATTACATTAAACAATCTCAAGCACGCTAACTAGTCCGTGCTTAGAATCTACCTAGACTGGCTTGCTATTACACTGCGCTAGATATCGCATGCTTACTCATTCGAAAGGCGGACGTCGTCGTTGACGGGCGTCTTGAAAAATCTTTCGAAATGACGGAAAATGGCGGTAGCTCTTACCGCGACTATTTCAACAAAATTTAAGAAATAAGAGATAAAAATATGAGCGAATCATACTCTTTCACCCATATTTTAGTCATATATCTGTATGATTTTTCTCCCATAAATATGCAATGTCATGATAGATATCGATAATATCGAAGATCACCTCTCGTTTTGTTCGTTCGTTCGTTCGCATGGCATTGTGTAGGTACGGCACCGCGAGACACGACCCTCCTCTGCGGCTGCCGGACGCTGACTGAACGGTCTTACTGTCTTACTCTTATTACACCATGCAATATCAAGTCAGGCTAGCTAGTCCGTGCTTGGAGCAGACTAGCAAGTCAGTCTACCTGTCTTTCCCTTATTACACTACGCTTGATGCTAGTTAGCGTGCTTGAGATTGTGTAATGTAATAACCGCTAAAAGTTCACAACACGAAACACAGTCACAGAGTTCACAGCAGAAACACCTGTTTCATTTCATTATTTGAAAACAGAATTTGTTTACGTTGAATTTTGAGTTTCGAACGTTCGTAGTTTATACGCTCACGCGCGGGCGAAATGAAACGCGGACGGCGCGGAATGAAGTTGCGCGCGCGCCTCTTGAAGCGCAGAATCGGAAGTAGGCGCTGGAAACTGTCATTGTCAGGCAGTCAGCCAATCCAATCAGAATACTGAAAAAATAAATACACCTTACGGTTATATACCAAGGGCGGCTTGCACCAGAATAACTAAACGTGTTTAACAGCTGAATAGATTTAAATTTGACGTATTTATATGACTTGACAACTCGCTAAATACTCAAGGGCGGCTCGCACCAGAATAACTAAACGTGTTTAACAGCTAAATAGATTTAAATCTGACGTATTTATATGACTTGACAACTCGCTAAATACTATTTAATAGCTAAACGCGTTTAGCGATTCTGGTGCAAGCCGCCCTTAGTATATAAGGTAAGTACATTTTATTTAGGCTGTCGGTCGAAGTTGAAGGCTTCTATAGAGGGTGATAACTGAGTGTCCCACCAAATCCCAGCCTTCTAAACGTGAACCGTAATGTGGTAAGCGTAAGCACCAAAGAATAAGGTAAACAATGATTTCATGAAAACCATAATTATGAGCACTCAGAACAGAAAAATCAAACCTACGACTTCACTCAAAAAAGTCGCAAAGTAGCATGCCGTTACGTCATTATTTATTAAGAGCCTACACTACTCCAGCTCAAATCCAAGTTTCACGGCCCATTCGTGCAGATACCGCACCGCGCACTCGCAGCTATCTCACTCGCACAGTTCATCACGCAGCGCAGAGGTCACGAGTCGACCGCGCGATAGAGTAAATACACAGTTATTGTACATCTAGTACCGAGCTATGGAAATAAAAAAATTAATCATTGTACAAATATACTAAAGCGCCGTAGGTAGTTATGATACACGTTATTGTACACCCAGTAGGTATGGAAATAAAGTGAAAGGAATATTGCATAAAAGTGGTCCATAGTTGGCCACTTTTTCTAAGGCCTGTGGCACGGCTCCTGATCATGCTAAATAATTTGTATTATGGAATGGACACAGTAGTAAAAAACAAGGAGAAATCAGAAAATTTTATTGTATTTCAAGAGGGAGATCTCAATTCGATTGTATTTTGTTTGTTACCTAAGAACACCGTTCGCTTCTCACTCGATCAGATCATCATCATCGGTTCAGATCAAATGGGTTGTATGCTCATTCGAAAAATGGGAAAACCTCAGGAGGAAGCTTATTCCACATCTTATATGAGAAATATTTCGCCTATTTACATGCATTTATTTATTTACATGCACATCATCGGGTGTGTAGAATGCTTGTTTGTCTACTCATCTTCAGGTGGGCTGAACGCCTGTTTGCCTACACAACATCAGGTGGGCTGAAAGCCTGTTTACCTACACATCATCAGGTGGGCTGAACGCCTGTTTGCCTACACATCATCAGGTGGGCTGAACGCCTGTTTGCCTACACATCATCAGGTGGGCTGAAAGCCTGTTTACCTACACATCATCAGGTGGGCTGAACGCCTGTTTGCCTACACATCATCAGGTGGGCTGAAAGCCTGTTTACCTACACATCATCAGGTGGGCTGAACGCCTGTTTGCCTACACATCATCAGGTGGGCTGAAAGCCTGTTTACCTACACATCATCAGGTGGGCTGAACGCCTGTTTGCCTACACATCATCAGGTGGTGCTGATTACGGAAATGGTATGCATTTTGAAATCCAAGATGGCGGACATTGATTTTTTTGAGAAAAGTGATATGGGTGTTGTTTTCGGGATATTTTGGGGTGCTGATTACGGAAATGGTATCCATTTTGAAATCCAAGATGGCGGACATTGATTTTTTTGAGAAAAGTGATATGGGTGTGGTTTTCGGGTTATTTTGGGGTGCTGATTACGGAAATGGTATCAATTTCCGCCATCTTAGATTTCAAAATCGTAATCAGCACTCCAAAATATCCCGAAAACGACACCCATATCACTTTTCTCAAAAAAATCAATGTCCGCCATCTTGGATTTCCAAATGGATACCATTTCCGTAATCAGCACCCCAAAATATCCCGAAAACGACACCCATATCACTTTGTTCAAAAAAATCGATGTCCGCCATCTTGGATTTCAAAATGGATACTTTTTCCGTAATCAGCACCCCAAAATATCCCGAAAAGGACACCCATATCACTTTATTCAAAAAAATCGATGTCCGCCATCTTGGATTTCAAAATGGATACCATTTCCGTAATCAGCACCCCAAAATATCCCGAAAACGACACCCATATCACTTTATTCAAAAAAATCGATGTCCGCCATCTTGGATTGCAAAATGGATACTTTTTCCGTAATCAGCACCCCAAAATATCCCGAAAACGACACCCATATCACTTTTCTCAAAAAATCAATGTCCGCCATCTTGGATTTCAAAATGGATACCATTTCCGTAATCAGCACCCCAAAATATCCCGAAAACGACACCCATACC
The DNA here is from genome assembly GCA_947859175.1 of Gandaritis pyraliata. Classification (NCBI taxonomy): domain Eukaryota; kingdom Metazoa; phylum Arthropoda; class Insecta; order Lepidoptera; family Geometridae; genus Gandaritis; species Gandaritis pyraliata. The sequence continues at coordinate 5,732,968 of OX401875.1, read as the reverse complement.
TCTTTATTCAAAAAAATCGATGTCCGCCATCTTGGATTTCAAAATGGATACTTTTCCGTAATCAGCACCACAAAATATCCCGAAAACGACACCCATATATCACTTTATTCAAAAAAATCAATGTCCGCCATCTTGGATTTCAAAATGGATACCATTTCCGTAATCAGCACCCCAAAATATCCTGAAAACGACATCCATATCACTTTACTCAAAAAAATCAATGTTCACCATCTTGGATTTCAAAGTAGATGCCATTTCCGCAATCAGCACCCCAAAATATCTCGAAATCGACACCTGTATCATTTTACTCGAAAAAGTAAAGTACGCTGTCCTGGATTCGAAAACGTAGTAGGGGAGATAAATTCTGTCAGAGTCAAAATGTTCCTTCATTTTGGCAAAATTCATGTTTCGATTCGAATGGCTCCAAATACTGGAGGTCGAATTCTGCTAATAGCGGAGATACGGCAAGGGGGCTACAATATCTCTGAGAGAAGAGGGGGTTAATGCCCCCTCTGGAATTATAACTACTGTTAGGTATAAGTAGGTCAATAAAAAAAATGATATAGAGGGGTTGCAATATTTATTTTATTTTCTACAATCTTTTTATTACAATTCGTACAACAGTTCTACACACGTCACGTGGAGATAGGTGACCTACAACATACCAACTTAGTAATTAGACTACAAATCTATGGTACTCATCCAGTGAACGAAAATGTCGAAAGATCAAATTCGTTTGTCCTTTGCGCGTCGCAAACACATAGCGCAGCGCGTCGCGTATTCATAAATGCCTAAACTTGACGTCGTCAAATTTCAATACGGCTTCATAAGGTCCTAACCAAAATCGTACCCGCGGGCACCTAGGTAGGTAAAAAACATTTTATGACTCATTTGAGATACTTACTTCAAAATATTATTCATGTTTTTAGCAATTTCTTTTCTCCAATCCCTTCTCTTTTTTTTGTACTGGTTATTTCCTATTTTACTTTACTTTATAAGTAAAATTATATTTTACGTATCTACGTAGGTAGGCGTGCGAGCAAGCGACGCGGGTTCCCTCTTCGACTGCCGGAGCTAGACTGAATCTGAGCGATTGCGACGTCTCACGCGCAATATTTGAGAACTTAATTTCTTAAAATGCAAAAAAAAACATTTTAATAAATCTAAAACATATGATGTACGTGTATTACTAAGTTGAATTTATATACAAAGTTTCAATAGTATAGGTAAAGTATTGACTGACTTCTGTGGTTTCTTAGATTGATTCAGAGGGAAGTTTGGGATTTTTTTCTATCGAGAAAATTTTTAGTAATCGTGTTTTCACATCATATGATGTATCACAAATATTCTCAACTGTAATATATATTTTTTTCAAAATGATTGATTCAATACTTTTAATGATATGCGGGATCAAAAATGAGAGATTGGGGTACTATAAGCTCTTAAGTCATTATTATTTGTCATTATTTCCATTTTCCAGTATTATGCTCAGAGTCATCTCTCGAGTTAAACAAGAAACAGTCTTTACAGTAGTACGCGAGCTTACTCACTAAACCACGAAAGAAAGTGTAGACGTAGGTATAGGTATAGGTACAAATTAGTGTATAAAATCAGTACTAGATGGCGCTTTTCTAAATTTATGCAGTTGCGTGCGCAACCAACCACTAATGAAAAGAAAATTAAATTCTACGAAAATGTTTTGTATTCTTTGTAAAATCTTACGTAATTGTCCTATCTTATACACCGAATTGTTATTTATTTAGCAATGTTATGTTCAAAATAATAATAGAATAGGAAAATGACCTAAAACCGTTGCAGACATAGTGATGGGATACTTCTATCGATGTGTGAGTTTGTCGATAGCTATCTAGGTTGTCATAATGTACCTACACTACTCATACAAAAATGCACTACCTACTAACAATAGCAAGAAATATCACATTATTTTTTGATAATGATTATTATGTTATTTTATTAGTAGCTACGTACCTACTTACGTAAGGTAGTAATTGTAAGGTAAGTAGGTATAAAGTCATACCTACCTAATGCAAAAGTTTTACAGCACTTTGTTCATTATTCATGTTGAAATGAAAAAATTGGTCGGTAAGTAAGTATATTGAAAAATAGTAAAAAGGAGTTTAGGGCCGTATGTTCATTAAAATTAGACTGTTATGTCTGATTTAAAGTCTTGTATCGAAATAAAATTGAGCAGCATCCAGTAATATTTCAGCTGGACTGATTACCTGAAATTAGACTCTAACTGTACATAAGTATTTAGGTAGTACCTACTTACGTACAAAGTAAGTATTTAGTAAATCTGCAGTGCAGCAGGTATATAACTAGTTGTCCTGTGAGAACATAGACCTCGCAAGCCTTTATAACCATGCAATAACCGACACTTTCCCTTTTCCCCTGGCTAAATAGATTTTCAGGTGCTTGAATTTAGACTTTTGAGCAAAATTAGTTTTAGCGATTACTCGCGTTCCCTTGGTCCTAGCGGTAGAAGTCAATTTTCGGGAAAAAATAATTTTCCCTTTTTTTCCCTTTCCACTCCCTCTTTTTGGAAATATTTTTACACCATCTTGTGTAGAATGAAGTCTTTCGTGTGCTTCTCAAATTTGATTGAAATCCGTCGATAAATAACGCTACAGCAAACTTTCCCTCTTTTCTCCCCTATTTTCCCCCCAATCAAAAATCCCCGACAACAAAAAAAATCTAATAATTCATATAACCTGTGTACCAAGTTTCGTCTAGATCGGTTGAAAAATGCGACCTGTAGAGGAGAACAGACATCCGGACAAACGCATTTTTGGCCAATGTGGAAACTGAGACGCTTCGCTCGCTCGGTCAATAATATAGGTTTTGCAAAAGTACAGTCAGCATCAAAAGTCACTGACTTCCGTTATTCAGTAGGGATGTAAGTAAGGGTCTTGTTATTTATGCATCAGTATTTTAAACCTTTTTAAATAATAGTCAAATATTTTCGTCAATAATTTTATCTACATAGATAGGTAAGTATGTATTTACGCAGGAGTTTTTATCCATCCCCACACAAATCTAAATCTAAATGTAGCACAAAATAGAGATGTACCTTGTACCTACTTAGATAACTAAGTAGCTACACTTAGGTAACCCCCTACTAAATTATTTCCTTCTGAAATAAAGTAGGTTAGGTGTGTAATTTGATATTGCGAATTTGATATTGAGAGTGGTGTATGGGAAGTTTCTAAATGATCCTTGTGATTTAATGAATAAAGAAATTATGACTTTGACTTTGACTTTGAACCTAACACACCTACCAACATTAAAAATACCTACCCATTTGTCTGAACTTTACCGCGTTTTTCTGTCTGAGCTTGAACCTGAAAAATCGATTGTCGCAGAGGATATGGATGTACAACTCAAGAATAGAATTTGCTATAGGCAAGGCGCCACACGCACAGGCTAGTGATGTGTTATAATAGTAGATATCGACGTTTGTGTTTATTGAATCTGGTTTATTTTATTCATCTTATTTAATAGGTTTTGTTTAATATTGCACTATCACGAAATAAAAAGGTTAATAACTATAAAATACTTAATACGTACATTTTACATTTACCGATCTTTTAGCTGACTTCTATGCTAGCTTCGCTCGTTCGATCAAACATTGAAATATACCATATTATTCTAGTGTATATACCTGGGTATATTGGGGTAAGTACGAAACTTATTATTATGTAATTGTGTACCTACCACTGTACCTATAGGTAATAGGTAGGTACCTACTTATATGACCAGATCTTAGTCAGAGTGAATTTAGCTTACTTACTTCTATTAAATCTCAAATGCCATATATTTATTTTTTTAATTTAATTGCTTAATTTTAGTTATGTACCTTTGATCTCATTATGATTCCTTTATTTTGTTTTGGTTGTAAATACTTTGTTCTAAATTTAGTTTTATACCTAGTCCAAAATAACGTCTTGGAACTCTCAGTAATGATATATAATTATACAAAGAATTTGAATACTTATAATAAGTTTGTAAAGCGATTAAAGAAAGGTATTTCTAGCGGTTCACTTTACACACTGAACCTTCCTTACCTATTCCAATTTTTAGCAACAAAATCTACAGATTTATTATCAGGAATACCGAGGTAAATAGGATTTTATAAGCAGATGGTTATATTTCTATCGATAATTTTTTTACTTTTCGAAGTTGTCGATGGACATCACTACGGAAGTCGCTGATTCACCAACCCACATATTCCCGCAATGGTGATATAATGCCGCTTTGACCTTATTGGTCGATTCGCCCATGCGGCATTCAAATCTACCAATCAGAAGGCGAGTCGGTAGCGTCATTCCCCACCGGCGCCGGCAGTATAAATACCCACGTAACGGATTTTCCGGCGTTCACATTCGTTTGGCAAGCCTCTTAACCGGTCGCGCTGAACGACGACTGATTTAATTTATATCTATTTTCTACGATAAGTTCAACAAACTCCAGTAAAAATGGTAAGTTTATCTTTATTTTTCGGTATTCTAGTGCTATGTTCATCAATTTAATTTTTTCTCTGTATTTTCCGGTGATAAATACCAGGTGGCCACGCCACCATTTTGTCAGCGCGTTGACCGATCCAGAAAATATTTTACTAATTTTCATCTCGAGTGGCATTTTCGTAGAATCCCGTTTGAAATTAGATTAGAGCCTTTCTTCTCGTTTCTTGCTAGAAGATGCGATATTGTTTCGATTAGAACTGACAGTTTTCACGCAATTTCAGCCATATCGATTTTGTTCTTGACCGAATTCAAGGTTTCTCTGCCGGCCGGCCACGCCTTGTTCAGTCAGATTTAATATCAGTAGAACTTCGCGATTGCTGAGATCCGCCGACCGTACCTACTAAAAATGCAGTTTACCTAAAAATCTCTTCAAAAATAGTTCAAATGAAATAGATACCTACCTAGGAATGAATGACGTGTCGATGACCTCATTCTCCCGAGGTTAAAAGCACGTGATGTCACCCTATCGTAGGTAGGTATAGACTTCGATCAATAGGTATTCTGTTTTCTAGAACTTGTCTACTTAGCATTCGACCTCCACGTGGACTGATATTATCGAGCGCCCATCTAGATACTAGTTAGGTATCTCCACGGGTAGGTAGGTATATGTCTTCATGGTTAGGTACCTACTACCTACCTACTAAGAATAGTATAGTTTGTATGGTACTTTCTTACTTAGCAACGCAAGTAAGGTAGCTACCTTGTTCAATAAACTTTCACCTTTCTCTTGCAATAGAGCAATTTCTCATGGCTCGCCGGCTGTATTGATGGAAGATTGTACCTACTTTCAAGCGCTCTAGATATCATTGGGGGCTTGGGGGTTAATGAACTCTGCTAATTAGCTGTTCGGTCACCAAATGAATAGTGCCATACACTAATTAGACTTTTATACCAAATGGATATTTACTTCAGAAAATGACAGATAATGGTATCGATTCTGTTGTTGCATTTTTCTAAACTAACCTAATTTGACAGGGCTTAGTTGATTAAAATCGTGTCATTACCAAATTCTTTTCTTTGTTTAGCGTGAGTGCATCTCAGTACACGTTGGCCAAGCCGGAGTCCAGATCGGAAATGCCTGCTGGGAGCTCTACTGCCTGGAACATGGCATCCAGCCTGACGGTCAAATGCCCACAGACAAGACCATTGGAGGAGGAGATGACTCCTTCAACACCTTCTTCAGCGAGACCGGAGCCGGCAAGCACGTGCCCCGTGCGGTGTTTGTGGACTTAGAGCCTACAGTAGTAGGTAAGAATCGAGACTATTCAGCAAATTTTTTCACAGTGCATATATAACTTTGGATGCTCATGATTTTTGAAACTTGTACTGATCAAAGCTTTCTTTGCCAACAGATGAGGTCCGCACCGGCACATACAGACAGTTGTTTCATCCAGAACAACTTATCACTGGTAAGGAGGATGCTGCCAACAACTATGCCCGCGGTCACTACACCATCGGCAAGGAAATCGTCGACCTAGTCCTTGACAGAATCCGCAAGCTCGCTGACCAGTGCACCGGTCTCCAGGGCTTCCTGATCTTCCACTCGTTCGGTGGAGGCACCGGATCTGGGTTCACCTCTCTTCTCATGGAGCGACTCTCCGTGGACTACGGCAAGAAGTCCAAGCTGGAGTTCGCCATCTACCCCGCCCCCCAGGTGTCCACCGCCGTCGTGGAGCCCTACAACTCTATCCTGACCACGCACACCACCCTGGAGCACTCCGACTGCGCCTTCATGGTCGACAACGAGGCCATCTACGACATCTGCCGCCGGAACCTCGACATCGAGCGCCCCACCTACACCAACCTGAACAGGCTGATCGGCCAGATCGTGTCTTCCATCACGGCCTCGCTCCGGTTCGACGGCGCCCTTAACGTGGACCTCACAGAGTTCCAGACCAACTTGGTGCCCTACCCTAGGATCCACTTCCCGCTGGTGACGTACGCGCCCGTCATCTCCGCCGAGAAGGCATACCATGAGCAGCTGTCGGTGGCTGAGATCACCAACGCATGCTTCGAGCCCGCTAACCAGATGGTGAAGTGCGACCCGCGCCACGGCAAGTACATGGCGTGCTGCATGCTGTACCGTGGGGACGTCGTGCCCAAGGACGTGAACGCGGCCATCGCGACCATCAAGACCAAGAGGACCATCCAGTTCGTGGACTGGTGTCCCACCGGGTTCAAGGTCGGCATCAACTACCAGCCACCCACCGTGGTGCCGGGCGGTGACCTCGCCAAGGTGCAGCGCGCTGTCTGCATGCTGTCCAACACCACCGCCATCGCGGAGGCGTGGGCGCGGCTCGACCACAAGTTCGACCTGATGTACGCCAAGCGCGCCTTCGTGCACTGGTACGTCGGCGAGGGTATGGAGGAGGGAGAGTTCTCCGAGGCCCGCGAGGACCTCGCCGCGCTCGAGAAGGACTACGAAGAGGTCGGCATGGACTCCGCCGAGGGCGAGGGCGAAGGAGCCGAGGAGTACTAAGCCAGCTAATATGTTTGATGGCGCACTGGCACCGATACATTCCGGTGAAATGAAATAAAAGAAAATTATGTCTAATTTTCGTTGTTTGAATCATTGAACTTCTCTATAAAACTCGTATTAGGTAGAATCATACTTACTCAGGTACCTAGTAGGAATCCTACATGAGAGATTACTTTAGGTTAGGTCTTACCACGAGAATGCGTCGGGGGTGAAGGTTAGGTGTCTTGAAACGCTAATCCTGTTTTATGGCCATCATGTAGAGAGTAGTTACCATAATGTATTCGTCCAAGCCATAGAGTTACCTAGTACTCAGTAGGAATGCAGGTTTTCAGTTGGTTAGGTTAGGCGATAGGAGGAAAAAGCATCATTACAATGATGATGTGTATATGTCATGTCTCATGTCCCATCACTTATATGAATCAAAATTATAATAAAATTATGTGAGTCGTTTTCGGGTTACCATGTTTACCATGTTCGGGCTATAAAAATCGAAGAAACCATAAAAGAGCAAAACAAAATACAGAGCAAATTATCTTTTCTCCAATAAAATAATCAAAGGGTCAGATGGCAACCCTAAATAGGTAGCGGATACCACCTCTCCGAATGAACAGAGGAAAAAATAATAACGGCAATCTGGTTAGGGAGGGAAAGTATGCGTAGGTAGAATAAGTGCAGCTTGACGACGACAGCCCACACGTACGGCCTACAGAAGAGGCAATTTACATCCTTGACGTAACCCACACAGTAAACATGGAGAAGTACCTACAGACAGACTCGTTTGTAAAACCGAATATGACATCATTTTACTCGGAGCCATATTTGGTCATGGTCGACCGACGAGTTATCACCGTAATTGGTTATAGGTCCCAGATGGTCACCTTTTTGCGAGCTACGGACACGTTGGTGACCTACTTTCCATAAGCTTGATATTGATTAAGCGTAAGTAGAGAAAGCTAACACAATATAGTGTCTGTCTCTGTACCAACTTATCTCTTTGTAAGAGGCCTTGTTATTTGATTTGGACCAAAAAGTATCACGAATGGGATAGATAGGTATCTTCCGAACCGTAACGACCGGCTGCAGCGGCCTTGTGAGTTGAGGCGGCAGATTGAATTACTTTCAGTGTCTTGTTGTTCCGTCTAACCTATAAAACAGGGTACCTAACCTACCTACCTAAGGTTAGCTTTCAGTATTATCTTATCTTATTCTGCTCCGCAAGAAGGCTGAGAGGCAGATTCTATTTTTTTTTTTTTTATAATATAGAATGTCCTTTGGCTACAATCTCACCTGATGGTAAGTGACGATGAGGCCGACGATGGAGCAGGACAGTCTAGAAGACACCTATTCACTCTTGCCTTGAAAAGACCCAGATTATATTTCTCAGGAAACACAGAAGACGGCAACGCGTTCCATTCCTTGGCAGTTCGCATACCTAATGAATGTAGATCCAAAACGTTTGGTGCGAATGGGTGGAATGTGTACCAAGTATGGATGGTATTGTGCCGTGCGTCTACTTGTCCTGTGGTGGAAAGGGGATGGTGGTATCAGGTCATGCAGTTCCTGAGCACATTCCCCGAAATGTATCCTATAAAAGATCAATTTCTTCTAGTGTCTTGTTTACTTACCTACGGATTATAGCAGATTAGGCGTAAATCCTAACCTAACCTTAAAACCGCGGTACCTACCAACATATTTTCATTGACTATTCGGCTTCGCAGGTAGGTAAGATACCTAGACACTACAAAATGTCTTTTTGATTTGACCCCGGCTTTTGTAATGTAACACCAATATATATCCAAAGATACAAGTACCTATCTCAGACTCAGTACCTAGGTATCATTTATTTTCGCAAAACTGATGACACATGCATTTTACGCTCAGAAATTCCAGACAATCTCAGCCACATCCAAGATACTTCGTCTGAGAAGCTGTCAGGATGCGTTGGGAGATATTTTGGGACGATGCAGGAAGGTTAGGGTTGTTGAACTGATGGTTAATTTTAACTGTTTCTTTCTTCCAGCCAGTCGGTCACGCGCGAGTTACTTTCATAGTTTTATTGAACTTTTTCTCGGGTTCAATGTGCTTTTGGTTTACAAAACGTTTTCATGTTATGGTTTGCGGATGCCTAGATGAACTATTTCCGTATTTTATGTATTTGTAGTCGGTTACAATATTTTACTACATCGCATCGACCTACAATTATTAATTTCAAATTCATGAATATTTAATTAATATTCTGTAAGGTAAACAGGATAAATAAAAATAAAATATGTTTCATCATATAAATAACTTTGAGAACCTCATCTATACGTACTTGAAGATCTAACTCGTCTTTAGGATTACAGTTAAAATACGTTTTATATTACAATAATCATTTATTAAAAACAACACAATACAACTCCAAATATAATACACTTAAAATAAAACATAATACATAGAATAACTCAGCTATGGCCTCTAAGGTCATTTACACACGGCGCAACACCCACACAAGAATTGGCCACTTATGGATGTGTGATACGTTCATATTAATGTCATAATGTAATCTATCATTACAAGTCTGTATTTTTGGTAAATAAACTATTTATTTCATTATGTTACATGATTTTCTATCACAAAAAATCGCAATGGCTAAGCATTTCATTGCGAACAACGCCAAAATTAACTAATTAAGTAGGTACCTAAATACAATGTAGACAAGTCAGTATTTGATGATCACGTAGTAACTGTATAATAAGTAAAAGTGTGTTTAGGGCCTTGTCTAAGCAAATTTTAATCGTTCCATTATGACACATTACATTCCACTATGATGTCATTGATTATGTTAATAAAGACAACATCATGTCAGTTGTGTGGGTGTCGCCCCGTTTGTATCGAGCCTTAAATAATAAAATACTGATCATTCTATCAAACACTCATCAAACGATGTAATTTTATTACATTCAACATTTGGAAGTTGGTATAACCATTTACAATTTAAATTGGAAGCTTATCCGCTACATAGGTACTCACTTAATTTATATTTTACTGTATTATGTATTATCTGTTACTAATAGAACAACGTTACTGCCGCGCTAAGAGATGTCACTCAAACATAAGCACATGATATTAGGTATTAAAATTAGCGATGTCTCTTACGAGATATCTCGTTGATTAAACGTACGTCTTTGAATTTCGCCGTTCGCTTGTTTCGTTGTGTTTTGTCCTTTACATTCATAAGTAGGTTCGTATTCGATCGAAAGGGACAAAACAGTAGGTGTGACTATTTCTCGCTTACGACGTATTTATTGGTAACATAACTATGTGAAGTGGAAGAAAAATCTCAATGAGAGAAAATTACTTTGTTCAAGTTCGCAAATGTTTTACGATTGAAAATTATTAACATTTTTTTTAACCACGATTGAGATGAACTATATTAAAAATAGTACCACAGATAATATAAACGTAGTACTAGGATGAAAAATTATAATTAGAGCCAATAATAAATAATCTACTTCTCATGCCGACTGTACCACCGTGACTCAGTAGGAAAGCCCCTTTTGGCATACTTTGCATATTTGAGAACACTTAATTACGTTTAGTATATCTATGGTGTCACTTCTCGTGACATTTCTTTCATATTACATGAGCAAAAGTGCTTAATTAATATGACGTGTTCTGATAGCGTATAAGAGTTACTAGCTCATACTAAAATGCCACTGCTCCTCTAAATTAGTCATCAAATGAGTGACTTTATCTGAAAGATCAAAAACTATCGAATTTTGACAGTTTTTGGAAGATATATCTATCGTGACAAAAAGTCTATCGCTCCAAAATCACCTCCCTGGCAAGATATTTTGGTAACCCTGATGTTTAAGTGACTATCTTTCAATCGCTTTGCCAGGCTAGTGATCCAAAGATAGTCACGACATTGAGCTGAAAATAGTCACGTACTTAGCAGGCTGACTGAAAAATTGACATGGTGACCACGGGATAGTCAATCACGAACCTCAAAAGGCGACTGCAGGATAGTCACAAATGGTAGAGTAACTCAAAGATAGTCACTAATTTGACCATGGATCTGAAAAATAGTCGTGAAATAAACAGTCTGACAAAAAATTGTCATGAATCTGACCATGTGATTAAAACATAGTCTCGGAGTGACCGAAATACGATGACTGCGACATAATCATGAACCAAGTAGGATGACTAATTGAGAAACAGTGACGGAAAGAGAGAGAGTTATGAGTTAAATTCATCCAACAGCCAGTGTGAGATTACTTATAATAATTTTAATACTAGCTATAACATTTATACAAAATTAATATAACGAGGTTAGGAATGATTTCATTGTCAAAGTTCTGTGTTTGAATATCCCGGAAACCTAATTTTTTTTACCTAGTTTCGTCAAAACATAAGAAAGATACCTATCTATTGGCAGCATAAAATCAGTATTTTACAATTAATCACAACTTCTGTCTCAAACTAATTTGAGACTATGCCAAAAATAGTCACGGATCGGGCGTGATGACTCAAAGATAGTCACACACGAAATATCTTGAAAGAAAATAAGATTGTCATGCAAAAGCTACATACTGTTTTAGTCTCCGAGATAGATCCACACTTACAAATATTTTATTTCATTATTATTGCATTTCGTTAGCTCGTGATAACTATTCTATAGCTATTATATTACATAGCATTGCGTTCGCTGCCTTTTTACCTCCATTTGGTATCGACATCACTGTAAAGGAAACATTGTTATGAACTTAAAGTTTTTTTTTAACAAGAAACAGTAGCAAGTAGCAAGTAAGCATTCTCTTATCGGTGATGGAAAAAAATATGAGGAATGTTCGTTTTGTATGAAAACTTGTTGAGCAAGCATATGACCCACTCCATGATAAGCCTAAGCCCTTTGCCTGTAACAATGCATTGTCTCACCAAGCACGTCCAATCACTCTCAGACGTATAGATCCTACTAATATTATAAATGCGAAAGTTTAGATGTTTGTGTTTCAATCACGTCAAAACTACTAAACCAACTTGGATGAAACTTGGCATATATATAGTTCGTAACCTGGATTGACACATAGGCTACTTTTTATCCCGAATAATTAACAGGATCTACAGGATAAAATGAACGAAAAAGATTAGCAGCGCCAATTGGCAAGAGGATTTCATTGTCATGTCATGTCACGTCAGTTTGACAGGGCGTAGTACTACCTCTTTGGTCTAACAACTAGCGTTTGACATTCCAGTAGGTACGAGTTCGGTGTAATGTCAAGTTTCTCAAAGAAGTATCCGCTCGGTACACGCACAGATAATATAATGTACACGGAAACTGTAGACGCGTACGAAGTCGCGGGTAACTACTAGTACTTACATACAACTATATGTGTATAGTGTAGAGCAGACGGCGCTAGGGCGGCGCGCTCAGCAGCGACGAGTACTGCAGCAGGGCGCCGCACAGAGCCGCCGCGGCGCCGCCCGCCCGCCCGCCTGATGCCAAGCGGGCCAGCGACGGGTATAGACCTGCGGACAAGTTACACTGCTTTAAACCGAGCGTGTTGAATATCCGTGTATTAGTAAGTAAACTCAATAGGATGTCACTGTCAAAAGTGACAGTAAAGCTCTAGTATTGTAAAATAAAAAAATGAGCTTCTTCTTCCCTTTTCGCTGTATGGTCGCCACCGATTTTTACCCGTGTGCTCACTACAATAAATAAAGTCCTAGGAATAATACTGCGTTTTACATGAAACCCTTCAGGTTATGGGCCCAGCACGCTTCCACTACGAAAAAAAAAATCTTTTTTTCCAAGAAATACTTCGAAGTGAGTATGGCCACTTAGCAGCAGTCAGTGATGTCAAAGTCAAAGTCAAAATTTCTTTATTCAATAAAATCACAAGGATCATTTAGAATCGTGTTATATAACTAGGTGATTCTAGGTGCCAGTTCGACGCGACCAGAGCCTACAAGAACGGGCAAGAAACTACGGCCTGGTTCCTAGCGTTTTTTTGTATGATCCCTTTTACAGAGAAATATACATAGAACACAAGAATAGCACTGACATTGCAAGTCGAGTAGTTAGCTGTCGATGGGTGGAGCGACATCGGGCCATGCAGTTTTGTCATTAATATAGTTATCTAAGGTATAATATGCTTTCTTCACGAGATTATTCTTAATGTAGGTTTTGAATTTCCGCACTGAAAGTTTTGTGGCATTTTCAGGAAGCTTATTATAAAAACGTACAGTATTTCCCATGAATGACTTATTTACCTTTTGTAGTCGAAATTTATGAATGTAGGTATAATGCCGATGTCTGAGTGCAGCTGAGTGCGGCAATAGCTGACAGGCGTCACAGCTCAGTTGGTATCAGCTCTGCATTCCGTGCTGTGGGTCGCGGGTTCGATACCCACAGAGAACAATTGTGTGTGCCAAACATAGATGTGTGTTCTATGTCTGAGTGTTATTTATTACTAGCAGTTACCCGCAACTTCGTACGCGAGTACAGTTTCCGTGTACATTATATTATCTGTGCGTGTACCGAGCGGATACTTCTTTGTGAAACTTGACATTACACCTCATTACACCGAACTCGTACCTACTGGAATGTCAAACGCGAGTCGTTAGACCAAAGAGGTAGTACTACGCCCTGTCAAACTGACGTGACATGACATGATCCTCTTGCTAAATTGGCGCTGCTAATCTTTTTCGTTCATTTTGTCCTGTAGATCCTGTTAATTATTCGGGGTAAAAAGTAGCCTATGTGTCAATCCAGGTTACGAACTATATATATGCCAAGTTTCATCCAAGTTGGTTCAGTAGTTTAGACGTGATTGAAACACAAACATCCAAACACCTAAAAATCTAAACTTTCGCATTTATAATATTAGTAAGATTTATTATTTGGTTCGACTATTAAGTTTAGTCACCTATTAGTTTGTGCCAGGCGAGAGGGTCGACTTTGCCCGGAGGCGCCTTCTTCATACTCTCTGCTAGTGTAGTTATCGCTTTCAGCACGAATGAGATTTCAGATAGCTGGTGCCTGTCAGAACAAAATATGATGATTGTGCATTAGTTATAAAAAAGTAATTAAATTAAAAATTTCAAAAACCCCCGAATCTTGGATCAATTTTCATCAAACATGGCTAAGAACACTGCCGACTAATACAATTCGGATAGAAAGAAAGAAAGAAAATGAATTTATTAACCCAGACTTAAACCTGGATAAACGGTTCGAAAGATATCTTTTAACAAATATACAACGCTGATACGTCCGTGTTGGTCTTCGCTCGCTTCGCTCGTTCGATCAAAAATAGATGACTTACCTAGGCAACGGTTCTGTGTTATCTTCATCCTGTGTATACCTGCATATAACCTCGTGATATCTGTCTAATAGCGCTACGATAGCTAATGGGTCTGTGTCATCTGTAACAACATACAAATCGTCAACCAAAATACGTCCCAGATGGACGCAACTCTGCGGTGGACGTGCCCGGTGAGACAACGCACGGTTATACGCAAAGGTTGCCACTTAGCATCAGGTGGGCCATCAGCTTTTTCCACAACTATAAAGAAACTCCTCCATTTGAAATTATAACTTTATTTTATTTATTTATTTATTTTAAAATTTCACACAAATAGGTAGTGCTAGGAGGACTTAATGCTAAGAGCATTGTCTGCCAGTCTTCCTGGGCGTGCAAAAAGATTAAGTGTTATGTGTTATTTTCGTTTTATGTTGTATTATTTACCTTCAACACCAGTTAAAGATTCTATATCTTCAAGCATGGAGAATTGTAACAGTGTTTCAAAACACGTTCGCGCGAATTCTTCCCTCTCCTTCAGTTCTTGCTCGTTTTCTGAAACAGATATACTTTTTAACACTTGTAGGGTAATCAAAAAACATTTAGGTTTGTCAAAAGTAGATTTGTGCCTTGATCACGAATAAATGTGACAATCGTGAACGTATCGTAACGCTAGCGTATCCGAGATACACTGCGCGGTGACGCTACAACGTTCGGCAGTCGCGCTGATGTTGACGCGCAATATCACTCGAATACGTTAGGTTTACGTAACGCGGCGACTGTCAGATTTGTTCGTGATTACCCCTCTGGACAAAAATAAAAATAAGGCTAGAGGTAGGGAGGCTCAGCGTTGAGGGGGAGGAAGGGGGCTCGGCGATGAGGGGGGGGGCAGGGGGGAAGTACAACTACACTACATCAGGTACTCACGCATGGGCTGATGTGTGTGATGATGTGCGGCCGCAGTCCTCAGTAGAGCCAGAAGGGGGGCTCGGCGATGGGGGGGCAAACGGGGGCGAGGTCCTAGGGCTAATTCTCTGATGCCTTCTACTAAAGCGCGACCGCTTCGGCCCCAACCCACACTGGAACAAATATATTTTACGCAACAACAGAATACAAACAAAAGCAAACATGCTCATCCATCACACAGAAAACTCACAAATCTTAAAATGCAATGTTAACTCACGGTGGTTCAAACAGGAATGTTTCTAGAACTTTCGGCAGCGCGTCCCAAAACTCTTCGTAAGCATCTGGATTTTCTCTTGCTAATGGAAGTCCCGTTTGTAATACCTACAGAAGTTATGAAAGAATATATTCAATAGGATTACAAGATACGACATTTTATACGTAAACATTGCATTAACGCTCTGAAAATTAATGGACCTGTAAAATTGTGCTCAAACGCGTGAGCACATTTCTTATTTATACATTGACGGTTTGCAAAACAGAATTGCAAGCATCACTGTGTGCACACGAAATTAAGACGCGTAGTAATTCAGAGAGTACTTATTATAATCGTTGCAACTGCGCTGGGCTGCACCATAACTCAAAACGCATCGATAGCGCGTTCTAATTTTGCCTGTGGCGCCATCTAGTTAGGTTTGCGGTACTAATACATTATGACATAAAGTTGGAATATTATTTGAACCTGTGCTAGTACTGAACCCGGACGAGCTCGCACACAAGAAGCTCTACTACTACTACTACTACTACTACATACTACTAGACACTTACTTGTAGTAATAACCCAGACAGTTGTGCCGCTTCTTCGGAAACTTCACTCGCTCTGCGCCGCTTGTCTTGTGAGCATTGCAATACTGATGTATGCAACGCCTGGAACCAAACGTACCATCAGCAAAATTTCCACCTTACCACTTTTGAAACTGTTTCGCTTGCAAGCAGTTAGCTACCTGACCCCGCCTTTGTCTTTTGTCTTCTTATTTTGACCAACCAGAGACCTAAACATCTATTTATTTTTATGATGGCCCATTGTTTTCATAACTTTTACACCTGAAATAATTTGCTTCTATTGGCATTCAAAAATTAACGGCTAGTCGGCTTACAGAAAATGCACCCTTAAGGCGCGTATTACGGTCAAACCGTGAAAATGCCCATTTTTGACGTTCTAGATCTCTGAAACTGAAACTCTTAGATAATTTCGATTTATTGTATGGTGTAGAATAGTTATTCGCATTAACCGTAGCGGCCTCGCTTTTTGCAATTTTTCCTTATATATTTAAATAAAGCCAAAATTCCGAAACAAGTTTTTAATAAAACTCGCGCAGACACTTTTTTCAAGCTCCTGGATTGAACTACTCTGCAAAGCAAACGAAATGAAAAATATCTCTTATATACTGCCATTGACCGTAGCGGCCCCGGAATTTAGAAATAAGTATGGGATATGTACAAAAAAAAATCAATTCAAAACCATAAAATTTCTAAAAACGTTCAGAATTAGCCGTTAATTTCTCCATACTACATTATTATTATTAGGTAAAAATTATACCAAAATAAACGTTAGTTCATAATCAATAAAATTGTATACTTTTTATTTACATAATTTATTATATTAATTTGAATAAACGTAATTTACAACTGCATAAAATGCGATGCGTTGGCCGCTCGAATTCAGACGCGCGCCAGCGCTCGTGGAAGTCGGACCTGGGGGGTGATTCTAGACCGATAGATATTTTATCACGATAGATAAATATCCCTCAAACTGTCAAATTTCGATAGATATAAAAATTGGCAATAGATATCGTATTCTGGACATATCACTGTAGATATATATCGACCGTTAACCGATAGACATGTATCGACTGGTCGGCAGCAGTAGATATTGAGATCTCTACTAGACATTTCAGTATCTACCTAGTGTCAAATAGAAATCTACTTTCGGTAAAAATCCAAACGGACGAACTTATCATAGAATATGTGGCGAAATCAACTTGTGGAGGCTGAAATTGACTCTTGTTTGTATCCTAGAGCCTAGGCGATGCGCCCGCTGCAATTTTACCTACTACCTAGGTCACCCCCACAGGCCTGCGCAGCCCCTAGAAAACTTGTGTGCTTCAATGTTACTCTGACTACCTACCTTTGCTACAAATCTAAGCCTGCCTAAATGATCAGTGGATGCGGGAATAAAACTACAAGCTAGGTAGCCTACCTACTCACTTTTAAATTAATTAAAACGACATAACCCAGTGATTCTAGACCGATAGATATTGGTGATAGATATAGAGATTTTATATCTATAGGCAATTATATCATATCACTTGAAATCTCTACAAATATCTCTACTCCACGCTAAAATACGTATTCTAGCCGGCAATAGACTTTTGCTTTAGTAGATATATCACAAAGGAGGTTTATTCAAATAGTTCATTTACACTTACACCGGTTTCCACAGACTATCTAGATTTTGTTTCCACCGAAATGCGTTCAGTTATTATATACATTTAGTATTTAACCTAATAACTTTGTTTGGTCGTAATAAAAGTTATATTTTCTAGTAAATGTTTTAATAGTAAATCTCATTGTTGTTTTAAAATAGGTATTTTTGTACAAATACTCATTTAATAGTAATTTCGTCTCACATTTTTCACAAGAAATGGAATGTTATCTTGAACTTCTGCCTGCACAAGGGGGGCAAAAAAAAAAAAAGAAGAAGCGGCAATCAGAGAAATTTTTCCAAACAAAACAAACATTTTCATTTCAATTTCCTTTTGATTTTTATTGTTTACTATTAAAATACTTAGATAATTACCAAAAAATCGTTGCAGCTCGAAAAACTCCGCTCATATAAACTATTTGAAGGCACATTACGAGAGAAAAAAGTGCATAATATGTGATTTTCGTGCATTGTTGGATGAGTCCTCCTGTGGATGCATCACATAGGGGAAAATTCCCCATGCTTGGTATTAGAAAACGTGGCAAGAATCATCCATGAAGAGCAATACATAAGAAACAACGGTTTTGGAGACAGTGATTTGATAGTGTTTGATAAACATACCTACTTACATTTTGGACTATATGAAAATAAAGAAATATTATGTATACTTATGTCGTTTTAATTAATTTAAAAGTGAGTAGGTAGGCTACCTAGCTTGTAGTTTTATTCCCGCATCCACTGATCATTTAGGCAGGCTTAGATTTGTAGCAAAGGTAGGTAGTCAGAGTAACATTGAAGAACACAAGTTTTCTAGGGGCTGCGCAGGCTTGTGGGGGTGACCTAGGTAGGTAGTAGGTAAAATTTCAGCGGGCGCATCGCCTAGGCTCTAGGATACAAACAAGAGTCAATTTCAGCCTCCACAAGTTGATTTCGCCACATATTCTATGATAAGTTCGTCCGTTTGGATTTTTACCGAAAGTAGATTTCTATTTGACACTAGGTAGATACTGAAATGTCTAGTAGAGATCTCAATATCTACTGCTGCCGACCAGTCGATACATGTCTATCGGTTAACGGTCGATATATATCTACAGTGATATGTCCAGAATACGATATCTATTGCAAATTTTTATATCTATTGAAATTTGACACTTTGAGGGATATTTATCTATCGTGATAAAATATCTATCGGTCTAGAATCACCCCCCTGTGTCGATTTTCTCCGCGCCAAAAAGATCGAGCATAACCGTACGTGTACACGTGGAGTGTGACTGACTACCTAGTTTTGATGTTAGTAACTTTTTTATTCATGACAATCATTAACACCTGTACATACCTATTGGGGACAATTAAAATCTTATCTTATCTTACCATTTATAATATTAGTGGGATGGGATGCAAAAGTTTAGATGTTTGGATGTTTGTGTAGTACATACAAAATCGATTGTTACACCTAACTTCAGAGGGATGAAGATCCGTTGTGCGTACTGTGCCACACAGTACAATCTGCAGTGCAATGAAGAACGTGTACTTGAATAGAATAGAAATTAATGATGATGAGCTAAAATGAAAAGATATTTTGATAGGCCGCACAGCTCAGTCGGTACTAGCTCTCCCTTCCGTGCCGTGGGTCGTGGGTTCGATCCTCACCAAAAACAAACATAATTATTTTTTGTGTGGCATCATAGACGTTTGTTCTATGAGTCGTCTAAAGGGTGCCGTGTAAAAATGTCAATGTATATATTTTTATTTGTACCTATTTATGAAAAATCATAGCCGCCATTTTTAACTTTCCTGTTTATGGACCGATTGCTTTCAAAATCGATATCTGAAGGTCCCTTTCAACCATTACCAAGAATCTAATGTCAAATTTGAAAAATCATGGCCGCCATTTTTAACTTTTCTGTTATTATATTACTAAATGACAGAGACAACTAAAATCTACATGTTTGATGTCAGCTGTCAAATTCAACTTCAAACGGTCATATCTTGGAAACTACTTATCCTAGACTACTCGTTTCATCACTAAATGACAGAGACAACTAAAATCTACATTTTTGATGTCAGCTGTCAAATTCAACTTCAAACGGTCATATCTTGGAAACTACTTATCCTAGACTACTCGTTTCATCACTAAATGACACAGACAACTAAAATCTACATTTTTGATGTCAGCTGTCAAATTCAACTTCAAACGGTCATATCTTGGAAACTACTTATCCTAGACTACTCGTTTCATCACTAAATGACAGAGACAACTAAAATCTACATTTTTGATGTCAGCTGTCAAATTCAACTTCAAACGGTCATATCTTGGAAACTACTTATCCTAGACTACTCGTTTCATCACTAAATGACACAGACAACTAAAATCTACATTTTTGATGTCAGCTGTCAAATTCAACTTCAAACGGTCATATCTTGGAAACTACTTATCCTAGACTACTCGTTTCATCACTAAATGACACAGACAACTAAAATCTACATTTTTGATGTCAGCTGTCAAATTCAACTTCAAACGGTCATATCTTGGAAACTACTTATCCTAGACTACTCGTTTCATCATTAAATGACAGAGACAACTAAAATCTACATTTTTGATGACAGCTGTCAAATTAAACTTCAAACGGTCATATCTTGGAAACTACTTATCCTACACTACTCGTTTCATCACTAAATGACAGAGACAACTAAAATCTACATTTTTGATGTCAGCTGTCAAATTCAACTTCAAACGGTCATATCTTGGAAACTACTTATCCTAGACTACTCGTTTCATCACTAAATGACAGAGACAACTAAAATCTACATTTTTGATGTCAGCTGTCAAATTCAACTTCAAACGGTCATATCTTGGAAACTACTTATCCTAGACTACTCGTTTCATCACTAAATGACACAGACAACTAAAATCTACATTTTTGATGTCAGTTGTCAAATTCAACTTCAAACGGTCATATCTTGGAAACTACTTATCCTAGACTACTCGTTTCATCACTAAATGACACAGACAACTAAAATCTACATTTTTGATGTCAGCTGTCAAATTCAACTTCAAACGGTCATATCTTGGAAACTACTTATCCTAGACTACTCGTTTCATCACTAAATGACACAGACAACTAAAATCTACATTTTTGATGTCAGCTGTCAAATTCAACTTCAAACGGTCATATCTTGGAAACTACTTATCCTAGACTACTCGTTTCATCACTAAATGACAGAGACAACTAAAATCTACATTTTTGATGTCAGCTGTCAAATTCAACTTCAAACGGTCATATCTTGGAAACTACTTATCCTAGACTGCTCGTTTCATCACTAAATGACAGAGACAACTAAAATCTACATTTTTGATGACAGCTGTCAAATTAAACTTCAAACGGTCATATCTTGGAAACTACTTATCCTAGACTGCTCGTTTCATCACTAAATGACAGAGACAACTAAAATCTACATTTTTGATGACAGCTGTCAAAATTAACTTCTAACGGCATTCATTTAAGATTATTGAGGGTGACCCTCAGATATCAATTTTGAAAGCAATCGGTCTGTAAACAAAAAAAATTAAAAATGGCAGCCATGATTTTTCATCAAACTTGACGTTAGATTCTTGATAATGGCTGAGGGTGACACTCAGATGTCGATTTTGAAAGCAATCGGTTCATAAACAAAAAAGTTAAAAATGTTGGTCATGATTTTTCAAATTTGACATTAGATTCTTGATAATGGCTAAGGGTGACCCTCAGATATCGATTTTGAAAGCAATCGGTCCATAAACAAAAAAGTTTAAAATGGTGGTCATGATTTTTCAAATTTGACATTAGAATCTTGATAATGGCTGAGGGTGACCCTCAGATATCGATTTTGAAAGCAATCGGTCCATAAACAAAAAAGTTAAAAATGGCGGCCATGCTTTTTCTAATTTTACATAATATTCCTGATAATGGCTAAGGGGGATCCTCAGATATCGATTTTGAAAGCAATCGGTCCATAAACAAAAAAAGTTAAAAATGGCGGCTATGATTTTTTCTAATTTGAGATTAGATTCTTGATAATAAATAAATAAATATTTATGGACATTTCACACGACGCCTCTAGTCCCAAACTAAGCAAAGCTTGTAATATGGTAACTAGATGCTGATAGAATAATATACTTTTTTTTTTTTGTAAATACATACTTATAATACATAGTAACACATAATGGCTGAGAGGGGCCCTCAGATATCGATTTTGAAAGAAATCCGTTTTTAAAATAAGACTGTACTTTATAATATTGTGCGCGCGAGTTGACGACAAAAAAAATAGGTTTAATTGGAAAGTGCCAAATCACGAGTTTCACGCTCGCGAGTTGACGAATAACTCGGCCGTTTGAAGTTGATTTTGACATAATTACCTAATGTGTGCAATGTACCTAATGTTGATCGGTGCTATAAGCTATCACCATGATACGATTCATCAAAATCTGTTCGGCGGTTTCAGCGTCAACTGTGCTCAAACGACAAACCGACAGACATACTTCAACTCCTTCAAAGAATTTATCAAAAAATAAATCAATGTAAGTACAGATTTGTAAAAGTTTAGATAGAAATTCTATCTAATAAAATAAATAAATATGAATATTCTTGGGCTTTACACACAACGCCCTCTAGTCCCAAACTAAGCAAAGCTTGTGATATGGGAACTAGATCTGATAGAATACTTATATACTTTTTTTTTGTAAATACATACTTATAATACATAGAAACACCCTAAATAGAAACAGCCATCTAAACTATTATAAATCTTTAGGTACATTGAAAATTTTTATAATTTTAATGGCTTTACTTACCTAACTTCCAAGTACCAAGACTAGTTAGTTAATGTACAAACTCGAGCGGAAAGCGGCTTCAATTTGTGCGTGGGCATTTTTTTTTAGTTTGGCGGCTCAGAAACCGGAATTCGAGCGCGGCCAAACTGCGATAGCCCTCTTAAGGTGGTAAAGCAGAACTTTTGCCGATAGTACATAATGAATGTTTTGTATCTATTTTAAATTTTGGTCTATTACTTGTATTTACAGATTACCAACGAAAAGCGACTTGCGATTATCACTATATTCGCAGCCTTAAATAAGGTAAAAGAAAAGAAAAAGCTTTATTTGACAAAACATCGTAATACAAACATAAAACAAAAGTACATAGAACTATATGTTGCCAAAAAGGTGGCAGCTCAGCATTATTGGTAATATTTTGTATTGGTATTGGTATTGGTATTTGTATTGGTAGCATTATTGGTAATTTTTATAAATTCTTAGGCGTTTCTCCTTACCACGTTTCCCATATTAGCACTACCTCTTCTCACTACACAAAGGTTGGTTGGAAGAAAATGCTAAATAACATTAAACTCTCCTCTGTACCATTTTTATGTGCAACTAGCAGTTACCTGCGACTTCGTACGCGAGTACCGTTTCCGTGTACATTATATTATCTGTGCGCGTACCGAGCGGATACTTCTTTGAGAAACTTGACATTACACCGAACTCGTACTGGAATGTCAAACGCTAGTCGTTAGACCAAAAAGGTAGTACTACGCCCTGTCAAACTGACGTGACATGACATGACAATGAAATCCTCTTGCCAATTGGCGCTGCTAATCCTTTTCGTTCATTTTATCCTGTAGATCCTGTTAATTATTCGGGATAAAAAGTAGCCAATGTGTCAATCCAGGTTACGAACTATATATAAGCCAAGATTCATCCAAGTTGGTTCAGTAGTTTAGACGTGATTGAAACACAAACATCCAAACATCTAAACATCCAAACATCTAAACTTTCACATTTATAATATTAGTAGGATAAAGAATTTTCTAATCTAATCTAATGTACCTTCAACAAGTCGGGTAAGGCGGGTTGTGCTGGCTCTGGCGCGGCTCGGTACAAGGCTACGGCGGCGGCCAGACATCGAGCCTGCCCGCCATTGTTGGCGTTGTTGGTGGCACATTGCGCGCCGCACGCCGCCGCCAACATCGTGAGTGCGCTGAACATCGCTGGCAGGAGCTCGTGTCGGACTAGGGCTTCCTAAAACAATTTAACAAGTAATTATGACAGGCGTCACAGCTCAGTCGGTAATAGCTCTGCCTTCCGTGCTGTGGGTCGTGGGTTCGATCCCCACCAAGAACAAACATTTGTACGTGGAAAACATAGATGTTTGTTCTATGTCTGGGTGTTACTATGTATTATAAGTATGTATTTACAAAAAAAAAAGTATATAAGTATTCTATCAGCCATCTAGTTCCCATATTACAAGCTTTGCTTAGTTTGGGACTAGAGGGCGTTGTGTGTAAAGTCCATGAATATTTATTATTTATTTAATTAAATTAAAAATTTAAAAAACCCCCGAATCTTGGACCGATTTACATCAAACATAGCTAAGAACAGTCCCGACTAATTCACCTTTCAAACAAAAAAAAGAACAAAATCATAATTGGTTCATCCGTTCAGGAGCTATGTTGCCTCAGACACACACACACACACACACACACGTCAAACTTATAACACTCCGTTGTTTTTGCGTCGGGCGTTAATTATTGTCAATTATAAATGACCTGGGTAAAAGAATCCTAACAGACCAAGTCAGGTCTACTTCGCAAAACGATGAAGGATGCTTTCTTATTGATATTTGGACGTAGTAAGTCAAAAAACGCTAGGAACCAGGGGGGCGATTCTAGACCGATAGACATTTTATCACGATAGATATATCTCCCAAAAACTGTCAAAAACTATGAAGTTTTGACAGTTCTTGGGATATATATCTATCGTGATAAAATGTCTATGGGTCTAGAATCGCCCCCCTGGCCGTAGTTTGTGGCTTGTTCTTGTAGACTCAGGTCGCGAGGAACTGGCACATAGAATCACCTAGTTATTAAGACGGTTTAGCAAAAATTACGAAATATCATAATTGGGGTTAAAAACATCACGTGATTAATAAACGGCCCCTTATTTTAGACTAGCAGTTACCCGCGACTTCGTACGCGTCTACAGTTTCCGTGTACATTATATTATCTGTGCGTGTACCGAGCGGATACTTCTTTGAGAAACTTGACATTACACCTCATTACACCGAACTCGTACTGGAATGTCAAACGCTAGTCGTTAGACCAAAGAGGTAGTACTACGCCCTGTCAAACTGACGTGACATGACATGACAATGAAATCCTCTTGCCAATTGGCGCTGCTAATCCATTTCGTTCATTTTATCCTGTAGATCCTGTTAATTATTCGGGATAAAAAGTAGCCTATATGTCAATCCAGGGGGGTGATTCTAGACCAATAGACTTTTTTATCACGATAGATATATCTCCCGAAAACTGTCAAAAACTATGGAGTTTTGACAGTTCTTGGGATATATATATCTATCGTGATAAAATATCTATCGGTCTAGAATCACCCCCCAGGTTACGAACTATATATATGCCAAGATTCATCCAAGTTGGTTCAGTAGTTTAGACGTGATTGAAACACAAACATCCAAACATCTAAACTTTCGCATTTATAATATTAGTAAGATTTTAGTACCTTATGTACAGTGTCGAGACACCGCAGCGCGTGCAAGCTGACTGGCGCGGCGGGCGTGGTGAGTCCCTCCATGGTGCCCGAGCCCACGCCGCCCACTGCTGGGATACCGCACATCACCGACAGGCATTCACCTAGCTTCTGCACATCGGCTGGAGTGAACCTACAATATATATACAGAGACATTTCACACGACGCCCTCTAGTCCCGAACTAAGCAAAGCTTGTAATATGGGAACTAGTTGGCTGATGAAATACGTACTTATAATACACTAGCAGTTACCCGCGACTTTGTACGCGAGTACCGTTTCCGTGTACATTATTATTATCT
The DNA here is from genome assembly GCA_947859175.1 of Gandaritis pyraliata. Lineage (NCBI taxonomy): Eukaryota > Metazoa > Arthropoda > Insecta > Lepidoptera > Geometridae > Gandaritis > Gandaritis pyraliata. Next base: position 5,707,395 of record OX401875.1, on the reverse strand, counting down.
GTGTATTATATTATCTGTGCGTGTACCGAGCGGATACTTTGAGAAACTTGACATTACACCGAACCCGTACTCGAATGTCAAACTGACGTGACATGACATGACAGCTGCTAATGCCGTTTGTTCATTTTATCCTGTAGATCCTGTGAACTATCCGGAATAATAACTAGCCTATGTGCCAATCCAGGTTACGAACTAAATATATGCCAAGATTCATCCAAGTTGGTTCAGTAGTTTCGACGAGATTGAAACACAAACATCCAAACATCTAAACTTTCGCATTTATAATATTAGTGGCATTGTTCGTGATATGTAGCTAATTTATTATAAAAAGGCGTACTAACGTTGGTCGTATGTGTTGGAATATCAAGGGGAAGATCTGTACTAATGTGGTGAGGAAGTTCTGAGATGGCACGTACATATCCGCCGCTTTGCCGTCATCCACCACTGAAAAAAAAATCATAGACATGTCTACAGCGCCCTCTAGTCCCAAATGAAGCAAAGCTTATGTAATATGGGAACTAGATTGCTGATAATACTTATATACAATACAAATAAAATTTATTGTCAACGAAAGGTGCGCACATTAAAAAAAAAATGACAAATGGAGTATATGCTTCATATATATAATGTTATATACTTTTTTTTACACCCGTTTGTGCTCCACCTTGTTATATCCCCCCCTTCTCTCTTTTATCCCCCCTTTTATAGTACTTACAAGTGACAGACTGAGTCATGCGGATGCTACGTTATTAGACACCGATTTGAGCACCACCTCATTATATCCCCCCCTCACCCCTTACCTCCTTATTTCCCCACTTATAATACTTACAAGTGATAGACTGAGTAGGTAATGCACAGGCAACATTATTCCACACCTGTTCGAATGCCACTTCATTATTCCCCCCTTTATAATACTTTCAAGTGATAGACTGCGTGGATAATGCACAGGCAACATTATTCCACACCTGTTCGAATGCCACTTCATTATTCCCCCCTTTATAATACTTACAAGTGATAGACTGAGTAGGTAATGCACAGGCAACATTATTCCACACCTGTTCGAATGCCACTTCATTATTCCCCCCTTTATAATACTTTCAAGTGATAGACTGCGTGGATAATGCACAGGCAACATTATTCCACACCTGTTCGAATGCCACTTCATTATTCCCCCCTTTATAATACTTACAAGTGATAGACTGCGTGGATAATGCACAGGCAACATTATTCCACACCTGTTCGAATGCCACTTCATTATTCCCCCCTTTATAATACTTACAAGTGATAGACTGCGTGGATAATGCACAGGCAACATTATTCCACACCTGTTCGAATGCCACTTCATTATTCCCCCCTTTATAATACTTACAGGTGATAGACTGCGTGGATAATGCACAGGCAACATTATTCCACACCTGTTCGAATGCCACTTCATTATTCCCCCCTTTATAATACTTACAAGTGATAGACTGCGTGGATAATGCACAGGCAACATTATTCCACACCTGTTCGAATGCCACTTCATTATTCCCCCCTTTATAATACTTACAAGTGATAGACTGCGTGGATAATGCACAGGCAACATTATTCCACACCAGTTTGAATGCCACTTCATTATTCCCCCCTCCCCCCATTATTCCCCCCTTTATAATACTTACAGGTGATAGACTGCGTGGGTAATGCGGAGGCTATATTGGTCCAGGCGGCCCAGGCAGCGCTCCACACCCGTTTGAGCGCCGCCTCGCTCTGCCCCTCCTTTTCACCCTCATTCCCCCCACAAACCCTCCCCGCAGCTGAAACTACCTCTTGGAATGATTTAAGGGCTGCCACTGATACCTGTGAAATCAAGGACATGATTTTTTAATTACTAATGAAAGAGAAGAAAGGGTCTTAGCATAATAAAGAAAAATTATGAAATTGAGGAGGTTCATTTTGTTTGATTAAGTTAACTTGTACTTGCATTACATAGTATGAATACCTCATGGCTGCGCCTGAGCGCAAAATCAGTGATGTAATCCAACAGGGCTGTCCAAGATCTGTTGAAGTCTCCAACTGTCATGAGCAGCGGGAACCGCGAGTGGAAGACACGGGACACCCCTGACAGTGTCAACACCTGAATAAACGAAATTATATTAAATAGGACTACGACTTTATCCTCACCGACCACTTGGTAAATGGGACATTTACCAAGCGTCACGTCCACACACGTCACACGTTCGAATTTTTTATTTAGCAAATAAAATAACATGTAAATAGTAGAAAGGATAGTAAAAACAAAATAATATAAGGACAGAGAGATGAGAAATAACTAGCTACAACTTTAAAATTACTTTAATGTGGCGATCTCAAGCGGGATCTTAATTTTTTTATGAGCTATTATTAGGGACGCTCTGAAAACAGAATTTTTTCAGAAAAAGAGGTCAGTTATTGCAATGCGTGGCGGGTGTGACGAGTCACAAAGCGTGGCGGGCGTGACGAGTCACAAAGCGTGGCGGGCGTGACGGGTTACAAAGCGTGGCGGATGTGACCCAGCCTTCAAATTTCTGTCAAGTAGTTTCTGCACACACTGTATAATATTTATTTATACCTTGATCGCTCACGAGACTAGACATATAACAGGATTTATTGCTTTCGTTTTCAAACCTGCGTTTCGGCCCATTGCTTCTGCGCCGTGTTTCTCGTGTGGTGTATTAGAATGTGTTCCCCGGTGTCCACTTTCTCTGAGCTCGCAATGTTTGACTGCTTTTGAACCTGACAAACAAAAAGTATAGCTATTCAATTGGATTTTTTTTACACACAACGCCCTCTAGTCCCAAACTAAGCAAAGCTTGTGATATGGGAACTAGATGGCTGATAGAATACTTATATACTTTTACAATTCCTCTATTCTTGAAAGGTCTACAAGTTTTTTCGAGATGATGAGTGATTACCTGGTCTAGCATAGGGAATAGCACAGCTAAGAGCGCGCGCCAGGCGGGCTTGCCTAGCAGAGTGCCGTGAGCTCCGATACAGCTGAAGAGTGTTTGTGAAGCAGCTCGCCGCACTGGGGCGCGGGGCTCCGTACATAGTTCACCTGAGTACAAATTAGTGTCGTTTTTTATGAAAGAAAGTGATGGCACGAGCAGATCAGCTACCTACCCACTAGACGACAATGGTTCTGCAACTTTGAATACGTACAGATAAACTGAGGAAGTTCAAATATAAAAATTTTGGCTCAAAAAACACAGACAACAACAAAACCATGTAAAGTCGAAGACACGTCCACCTATACTATTAACTATTAGAAGTTGAACGTTGCTAATTGTGCGAGAGGGACGACAGTGTGTTTGTGTGGGTCGGGCGGCGCGCCCTAGCCTATTGCGCTCCCGCCCCAACGTACCTCTGCATTGTATGTAGTGTAATTATGCTTGTATTGGGTGTATAACCTGACCTGTAGCCGTGTGTACCTATCCATTCCATCAACAAGATGATGAATGTACAAATTAGAAAGAAAGAAAGAAAAAGTTTATTTCGTGTCACTAAATAATTACAATATAAGTTGGCACAAAGAAAATTACAGAAATGAATTACAGAAATTACAGAACATTACGGAATACAGAAAATTATGACTAATACAGTATTTACAATATGTACAAAATACACATGAAGCAGTTGAGCTATCTACACACCGTTGCAAACGATTTATAGATAGCTCAACTCATCCAAATCAGTACCAATCGGAAGCGTGCCCAAGACACTGGCTGCATTGCCGCGCTGAATAGCAATGCTGATTCGCTGGCCCAGATAATCACCAGCCCTCGGGTCACGCGTCGCTGCGACTAGACGCCCTGCAAGAATTTTGAAAACCCGGAGGGCCTCGGTACCCCACGGACCCAGAGTCTCGACTCCAAGAGGTACAAATGTATAGGCCCTGTCGAGACCCGCATACTTGCGCCTCTTGAGATCCTCGGCCGAATCTGCTGCCGCACCGGCCCTAGCGGATGTCCTAGACAGATGTGAAGGAGCAAGGGTGTCGACGCAAGTAGCGTCCCACACCAAAGGCCTATTAATTAATCAACTTACTCAGTCGAATGTACAGACACATCCACAACTTGTCCAGTGGGGGGAGGTCGGCATGGTTGGGTACTTCGGGACACACGGCTGTGTCGTTCGCCAACGCGACAACGAGCTTGTCGCGATTGTGGTACAAGTAATCAGAGATGTTCCACTGTAATACAACATGTTACAATGTCAAATGGAATAACAGCATACCGTGAACGTTAACTTTTAGAAGTATTTTATTATTGAATAGCAGTTACCCGCGACTTCGTACGCGTCTACAGTTTCCAACTTGGATGAAACTTGGCATATATATAGTTCGTAACCTGGATTGACACATAGGCTACATTTTATCTCGAATAATTAACAGGATCTACAGGATAAAATGAACGAAAAGGATTAGCAGCGCCAATTGGCAAGAGGATTTCATTGTCATGTCATGTCACGTCAGTTTGACAGGGCGTAGTACTACCTCTTTGGCCTAACGACTAGCGTTTGACATTCCAGTAGGTACGAGTTCGGTGTAATGTCAAGTTTCTCAAAGAAGTATCCGCTCGGTACACGCACAGATAATATAATGTACACGGAAACGGTATTCGCGTACGAAGTCGCGGGTAACTGCTAGTAATAAATAAAAATTCATGGACATTTCATACAACGCCAATTAGTTCCAAACTAAGCGAAGCTGGTAATATGGGAACTAAATTGCTGATGGAATACTTACATACATTTTTTTGTAAATACATACACCCAGACAAAACAAACATCTATGTTTGCCACACACAAATGTTTGTTATCAGTGGGGATCGAACCCACGAGCCACAGCACGGAAGGCAGAGCTATTACCGACTGAGCTGCGACGCGTGTCGTATATCTTGTTTAGACTTACCATAAGTCCAACAGCTGTGAGGCTGATGTTGAGTTCCTTGGTTTGGTGCGCGAAGGCTGCGGCGGCCGTCAGCACCCGCCGGAGACAGCGGGGCCCAGCACTGCCGAGGAGGTCCCCTCCCACCACTTGAGCGCATTGGAACGCTGAGCGAATTAACTGCTCGCTGTCAAACATAACTTAGTTTTGAGTTTTAATTTTTATTATTAAGGTATTTTATGTTTTATAAGTATTTCAAATTTAGATTTTGCAATTGTTTAAATTTATTTATTTATTTATTATTAATTACTACGGTTAACACCAATTACAATAATTAATTAAATTACACACAGGCACAAAAAGTCAATTAAATACATGTAATGATCTAAAATAATGTCAATGTTACTAAATAATAAGATTATGTACAATGGACAATAATTTCAATAGGTAGTCAAATAGTACACAGGTTTTAAATAAAAATTAAAATAACGTAATCGTCTGCAATGATCAATAAAAGAAACAAACAAAGTAAGTGTTAAGTGTTCATAATGATTCTATAATTTTAAAATGTTATAATGTTGTTGCAATTATTAGCAACAGGAAATAAAGGTATTAAAAAAAACTTAGTTTTACGAATCCTTAGAACCTCTTCTAATATTTGTTGGAAAATCTAAAAGATTTTTATAACATCCCAAAAGTTATGGTCACTTGGACCATCAAAGTACATCCCAAGGTTGTTTAATAAAACTAAACGATAGAACAAGCCAATGGCCCACCTGATGTTAAGCGGTTACCTCGGCCTATAACAGTGCATTGCCTCGCTGAGCACGTCCACTGAGGACGTGCTGTGACGTGTTATTCCTCGAGTGGAATTACGAGCGGCAACGCATTCCCGGATTATGGTCAAAGTCGCGGGTTCGAATCCCACTCGACTCATAACTTTTATGATGTTAAAGAAATCTTTGTGATTATAATCTTTATGTAACACAAGTGTAAGGCTACCTGTGATGTGAGGATATGGCAGATATGATCTCCATCATCAGCGGCCAGGCAGCTCCGAGCTGTTCCCCTCGAGAATGGAGCAGCCTGGCTGCGCACTCTAGTTGTCTCGCTCTAACATCACAATGCCGCACTGCACAGAGCTCTGACAATGGCTCTAGAAGTAGACGTTCTCGGCCCTGTAAAAAAGATTTTATGAAAATCTCCACTGCGGTAACTGAAAAATCTGATGGATGGTTCTGAAGTGTGTACCAAACCATTCGTATGAGTTAGTGAACAACTTGGGTGACGAATTTTTTAGGCCGCCTTAAGGCCTCCGTCGTAGCTTAACTATTAATAATTAGTAATAATAATAATAAATTAATAATTAGTCGTAGACCGGAAGCGTCTGCATCTGTCTCTAGAGGAGACCCTACATCGTTTATGAATTCGATGTTAAAACAGGATTGGGCAAAAAAACGAATGGACAGTTTTTAACCCCCGACGTCAAAACGAAGGAGTGTTATAAGCTTGACGTGTCTGTGTGTGTGTGTGGGGGGATAGGGGGGGGGTCTGTCTGAGGCAACGTAGCTCCCGAACGGATGAACCGATTTTGATTTTGTTTCTTTTTGTTTGAAAGGTGAATAAGTCGGGAGTGTTCTTAGCTGTGTTTGATGAAAATTTAATTACTTGTTATATTTTACTCTTTAGAACACCTAAATTGTTCTAAAAGTGTATATAAAGAGCGTAGCCTGACACGTTTTGGTCAGTTTTTCTTACCTCATTGAGTAGATCTGGGTTGGCATGATGGTACTGGTAGGCAGCCTGCACCAGGTACGTGACCGCCTCCACCCCCCACTCCCGCATCCTGATGTGGGGGTGCTGGCACACCTCTAGGAGGTGGTTGGTTATGGGGCGCCACATTACTTCAATGCGGTGCATGTTCGCTAGACCAGTTTCTAAAAGCTTCGCGACCGCGAATAATGATGGCTCCTGAAAAAATATGATTCAGTTAGAATCGACTACTCATAAGAGTGCTGGGGAGAACATATTACAACAATATTGTGATATTATTTAGATTAAATAAATAAATAAATATTCATGGACATTTCACACGACGCCCTCTAGTCCCAAACTAAGCAAAGCTTGTAATATGGGAACTAGATGCTGATAGAATACTTGTATACTTTTTTTTGTAAATACATACTTATAATACATAGTAACACCCAGACATAGAACAAACATCTATGTTTGTCACACACAAATGTTTGTTCTTGGTGGGGATCGAACCCACGACCCACAGCACGGAAGGCAGAGCTATACCGACTGAGCTGTGACGCCTGTCTCGGATTAGAATAGTATTTTATGACAGGCGTCACAGCTCAGTCGGTAATCTCTGCCTTCCGTAGTCGTGGGTTCGATCCCCACCGAGAACAAACATTTGTGTGTGGAAAACATAGATGTTTGTTCTATGTTTGTTACTATGTATTATAAGTATGTATTTACAAAAAAAAGTATATAAGTATCAGCCAATCTAGTTCCCATATCAAAAGCTTTGCTTTGTTTGGGACTAGAGGGCGTTGTGTGGAAAGTCCACGAATATTTATTTATTTTATTATTATATCCTTTTTATTGTATAATTCTGTATCGTATTGTATATTCGTCTCGTATCCGCCATGTTCTGTCTTTCCAACCATAGATAAGGTAAACGCTCTATCAATAGTGATGCCTGCTTATACTAGTGTTGCACGTAATGTTTTCAAAAATCGACTAGTTCTTAAATTAGTCTTAAAAATAGACAAAAAAATAGTTCCTAACTATATTTTGTTAAAATACATAAACCCTGAAATTAATTCTTAATTCTTTATTGCACACAACACAGGACATAAACAAAAGACAGAAATAGATGACATGTACAAAGGCGAGCTTAACCCTAACAAGAGTTTAAATTAAATTGATTATCGCGCATTTTTTCACACCACTTACCCTATTAGAGTAAGCTAGCTCCATAGCTTCATTTGACAGCTTGCAGAGAGCATCAATGAGGTGATGAAGAGCTACGTCATCTAAACTCTTGGAAGACTCGAACACTCGAGATAACATCGCAGATAACGCTGTAGGAACAATAAAACTGGATAAATAAATAGACAGCTCTATCGTAATAGAGCACCGATGGTCTAGTGGTACCGACTCCGCCTTCCGATCCTAAAGTCATGGGTACAAATCCGTGCATGGATTTTTCTACTCGAAAAATTTATGTACGCAATGTCAGTGCTCTAAAACGGTGATGGAAAACATCGTGAGGAAACCCTTGGCTTAGTCAGCGCCGCACGTATTTGCCTTGTCTTTCCTGTGGATAAAGCCAACTAGGCTGAGAAGATGGTATAGGTGCTGGGCAAGCTTACTCCCAGGCACTACAGCGCTTTGTTCATAGGGGCATGGGTGGAACAGTAACACCCCCCCCCCTGTCGCTGTATAAATCATCTAGATTAGATTCCTTACTAAAAAAAAAGATTTTTGAGAATCGGACAAAACAAAACCCAGACTTGCAAATCAGAAATAAGTCTGAGTAAATTACAAGCATGTTTTTTTAAATTATAATAATCCTACTAATATTATAAATGCGAAAGTTTAGATGTTTGGATGTTTGTGTTTCAATCACGTCGAAACTACTGAACCTACTTGGATGAAACTTGGCATATATATAGTTCGTAACCTGGATTGACACATAGGCTACTTTTTATCCCGAATAATTAACAGGATCTACAGGATAAAATGAACGAACGGGATTAGCAGCGCCAATTTAGCAAGAGGATGATGTCATGTCATGTCACGTCAGTTTGACAGGACGTAGTACTACCTCTTTGGTCTAACGCCTAGCGTTATTAACATTTATTATTTACTAACATTTCAGTACGAGTTCGGTGTAATGAGGTGTAATGTCAAGTTTCTCAAAGAAGTATCCGCTCGGTACACGCACAGATAATATAATGTACACGGAAACTGTAGACGCGTACGAAGTCGCGGGCAACCGCTAGTAGGTTATATAACAAAGCATTTAAACAAGTGCGCAGCTGTGTATAAATATTTAAATAAATACACAGTATAAATATAAACATATTCTTGGAAAAATCACACGTGAATCAGAAGCATGGACAAACAGTGCGACAAAATCATAATAATTTTGATTATTTTTTAAAACATATATGAACATTATGAACCAAAGACCAGCAAGCTTCAGTGCCTCGTGACCGACAAAAGCTTGACCTGACCAACCCCATACCAGGCTTCAGCACTAGCTAAATGTATTCCGGAATAAATCCAATACAATCTCACACTTTCGTATGGGATGATCGCAGTGCTGAAGCATGCTTTAATTAAGCCCAACCCAAAAATGTATCTATTTGAAAAACACACTTCAATTCTTAATTCTTTATTGCACACAACACAGGACATAAACAAAAGACAGAAATAGACGAAAACAAAGGCGAGCTTAACCCTAACAAGAGTTTTCTTCCAGCAAACCTTTGAGGCTAGAGAGAGGGGACTATAGAGGCAGGTCCGTGTACATAAAAGGTTATAATATAACGGAGATTCGATACTTACTAAACTAACAAATCAATATTATTAAGAAAAATAAAGTATTAAACATATACCGATAAGGCCGCCCATTGTACTCTCTATTTTTATGTTTATCTCTTTCTGTAATTTCTTTTTTCTGTGTGTGCAATAAAGTTTTTATCTATCTATCTATTTATACCTATCATAAAATACATATATACCTAATAAAAATTATACATACTTATTATGTTCAATGTTATGAAAAACCAGTAATAGTAGGCACAACGGATCTTTGTCCCTCTGAAGTATCTGCGCAGAACTCATTTTTGGGTCGAATTGGAAGTAAGCAAATTTTTCCACACCTGTACGCAATCGTTTGTTGCACCTAACTTCAGAGGGATAAAGATTCGTTGTGCGTAAGTATTTGTGGTTAAATTTTTTTTTCTTAACCTATTCTGTCCCACTGCTGGGCAAAAGTCTCCCCCATTTCCTTCCAGGTCTTCCGCTGGCTTGCCAGGTTCCACCAATGTGTGACAAACGTGTGATTTGAGTAAAAAAAATATTTATTTCATCACATTCGATGATCACTTTAGATGACTGTTACTGTTTTTTGGGCCGTATGCGATAAGTTTTGACATAAAAATATAATATACCTATCAGAAAATTTAAGTTTAAACCTTTTTCATCAAAGCCGGAGTTTGTGTTGCCGAACACTTACAATTTAGATGTTTTCAAGAGGAGAGTGAATAGGTGTCTTGTAGGCAAATGTGCTACATCGTCGACTGCATCGTTATTTACCACCAGAGGGGGCGATTACGAGTTGACAATGTAAAAACCGGTGTCAAACGTCTGACGCCGAGCACACCGGTGTGCGCTGCTTGGTATGGAAACACTGAGCGGATTTTTTGAGAAGCTTGGTCTCGTCAAACTTCCGCTCAGTGTTTCCATACCAAGCAGCGCACACCGGTGTGCTCGGCGTCAGACGTTTGACACCGGTTTTTACATTGTCAACTCGTAATCGCCCCTCTGATGAGATTGCGGTTAAACGTTTGTCTATGATAAATTAAAAAAAAGCTCCGAAAAAGAGATTTTTAACTAAAAGCTATATTTAGTCACCCAAAAGCAATATGCTTTCCAAATAGATACACAAGCACCGCTATTAAAATGCACAATTGTATACCACTCATGACTCCGAGTGACTCGGCTACCGGAACTTGCTGACCTGAAATACGGCGACACAATAATACTATCCAAATATAAAAAAAAAATTAGACATAGACAATAGTTTTGTTGCTTCATATATAGATTCATTAAAAAGAAAACACAAAATTGTAATGTGTGCTACTGCAACCAATTGGCTCCACCTCAACATTATGTTTCACTCGTATCCCTAAAGATATCCCTACCCACTCATATACAAGAACTCCTGAATTCCTTCTTCTAACTTAAGAGCTGTGCTCTTGTCGGCGTAATGTATGCATTTCCCGCCAGGTTCTTCTTTTCAGGGCAGCTTCCTTGACGTCCTTATACGACATGACATCTATCTTCGCCTTCACTTGGCTCATGTAGCTAATACGCGGTCTTCCTCTTCCTCTCTTTCCTTATACCTTCCCTTCAATGATTTCCGATTAAGCTGTCATGTCGTATAAGTATATCCTGAATTCCAATGATCCCAAAATCTTCAAAACCCTCATTCATTTTATTAATCTCAATAATTTAAAACTATAATAAGTATCATGTTAATGTGCTTGCTTATGTGTCATTTATTTCCCCTATTTCCCCTAATAATTTCTAACAAATAAGTAGTTGTGTTTCTGTGTTTACTAACCCTACCAAACCTCTTTCTTTCAGCTATACTGGTCGGTGCTTTAGAACTTGCCCTGACTCCGTGTTTGAAATTTGCAAAACGACGTGACCCTGGCAGAAATGTCCTACTACGGACGATTGCCATAAAAAAAAAATAAAAAAACATTATGTTTGACGCAATGCGAGTATACCAACTTACCAGGTAAGTCCGCCATGACAGCAGAAGTGCTCATAACTGCGTTTGCGTCGGCGCTCGCTCGACTTGCTTTCATACTACCTCCTGTCGACGGCTTCAGACCTAGGATCCACACCTAGGACATAGTGAACACCTATTCGATTAGAATGGACTTAGGCGAGAATACAATTGTGGGTCTTCATCAAAAAATGTTTTGTTTCGATAGAATTTTTAGATGGATTTTTTTTATGGACATTTCACACGACGCCCTCTAGTCCCAAACTAAGCAAAGCTTGTAATATGGGAACTAGATGCTGATAGAATACTTATATACTTTTTTTTTGTAAATACATACTTATAATACATAGTAACACCCAGACATAGAACAAACATCTATGTTTTGCCACACACAAATGTTTGGTCTTGGTGGGGATCGAACCCACGACCCACAGCACAGAAGGCAGATCCAATTAATTAATTTATTTATTTGTCAATTTATTTATTCGTTGAAATGGTTAAACATCAATTACATTCATTACAATTAAATAGAATGATTAAAATCGTGTGAATATTTAGAAGTACTCGTCCATAGAAGCTGCAATGACAGCTCACTATGGATATTTAGCGTCGACACTCTCATACGGTTTAATGTTGTGGGGAAATTCTATGTGAGAGTTAGTAGCCAGCTTAGACGTTGATAAAAGAACTTCGCATCTTACCCGTGGCTTACATTACGGAATTGTGTATTGGCGAATGTATGAACAATAGATTTACCAGATGCTGTAGTGTGGTGAGGACTGGCAGCCAAGCTTGCTGGATGGTGTCGCCGTCTCTTTGTGCTGCGCAAAGCAATGCTCGCATCGCAGTCACATGACGTGAGGTTACCATCACGAATGACTGCTGCTGACCTGCGGAGAAAGGTTTCGAACTAGCTTAAACTCCTGCACACTGTTTAATGTTGACAGGCGTCATAGCTCAGTCGGTAATAGCTCTCTGTCTTCAGTGCCGTGCTACTGGTTATCTAGATAGATAAAAACTTTATTGCACACACAGAAGAAAGAAATTACATGAAAAAGAAAAACATAAAAATAGAGATTGCAATGGGTGGCCTAATCGCTAAAAGCGATCTCTTCCAGACAACTTTTGGATGGATAGGAATGATGAAAAATATAAAACGGCAGTGTGCAAAATTTTAAACCTAATAAACTAAAACAAAATATCAAATATATACTTATTTAATTTAATACAATTAGCTAGTTAAATAAAATAAAATACTTACCTATACATACAAGTCGTTGTTGTTTTGTAATGGATTGAATACCAGATAGCTAAACATACGGCCAGGCCTTCGTGTAGTTACCTGGCGGGGGTGCTGCGGTCGGGAGGGGGGTGCCGACCCACACCACCTGGTGCCGCAGCTCGGGCTCCGGGGCGGGGGCCTCGCGGCGCCACGGGCACGGCCACGCGCCCAGTGCTGCCACGCAGTACGCCGCGGGGAGGGCGCAGCGGCAGAGGGCAGCGATGCAGGCGTCGCGCCCTACCGCGTGACCCATCTAGAACGGGGACACGTTTTAGGGTTGTTTTAAAAATATAATCGGTGTCATAGCGAACGGGCATCCAGAACCTTTTGACTTTGGCGGATCCAGGCGGAGAGGGGGCTAGAAAACAGAAGTCCCCCCCCCCCCTGGGGTGGTTCACAATTTGTCAGGGAAAACCCTAAATAATTGGGTAAAGCTGCCCCCCAAACTGCAATCCTAGATCAAGCCCCCCAAACAGAAATCCTGAATACCCCAGATGGACGACTTGTAGTGCATTTGAAAGGGTATTCAGACTGTCCATTTCATTTATAAACTTACCTTTCCACTGACTCTCGCTAAGGTCTGTATAGCGCGAAGAATATTCTCCAGTTCTCCCACGCTTGCTTCTGCCAACACTGACAGACCCCAGACTAGTCCACACCATGATGATTTTAGCAACTGAAAATATATTGATTTTTCATTTATTTGAAATATACGAACATTTACTATGTCAGTGAATTCGTACTAAACATTTACCACGTCAGTGAAGTCGTACCAAATAGCATTCAATGTTTTATAAAATAAATTTTGTTTGAACTTCTTTACTCCTAAGCACATAAAGGCAGTCTTTATGCTATTACAGATTAGAATTACCTTATTTTAAGATTATAAAAAAAAATTTGCACTAAAAGATTTTTTTATAATCAAACGTTTTTTTACAACCAACTGAATATCCCCTTTCATTATTATGCGTATATTTTGCCAGACCCTATATTTCTGTAATAATAAACTCACCTCTAGTTTCAACTGGAATTCTTTATCTTCTACATTTTCTATTTTCTGTACGACGTTAGAATTTTGATCCGCTTCACCGTTGTGCCCGTTATTGGTTACTTCTTTACCACTCTTGTTGTCTACGTCTAAAACAATTCATTTTTAAAGTCAAGTCCGTATAGAACAGGTTCTCATTCAAATGAGTCCGAAAGTCTGACATCAGCTTGTAGTCCACATTTTTTTACACATTATAGACGTTTGACCGTAATCTCACCTGATGTTAAGTGACGATATAGCACATTTGGCTAGAAGAAATCTATTCACTCTCCTGAAAACATCTAACTTGTAAGTGTTTGGAAACACAGACGCCGGCAAAGAGTTCCACTCTTTGCCAAGAATGTCTCCCAGATTTCTAAGACAAACGATCACAAGCTATCTCGATCTACCGACATCCCATGATCGTAACCATGTCATCAGTCCATTGGATGGGTTTATCGTACGCTTCGCCTTCGGGTAAAAATCTATCCTTGTAACTAAAAAATAGCTTACCTTTTATGTTGGTAGTTTTGTTAGAATTAACCTCTTTTTCATCTAATTCGTTCTGTGCATCGGTTTGTTCATATAGTTCTTGCAATCTGGAATCAAAGTAAAAACTAGAAAAACCGACTTCAATTCGACTACCGGCTTCATCATCAGATGATGATGATGGCAGTTCATTGGGAATGTTCTAGTGACCGTAAACATCACTAAAAAGTCACAGAAAAGCAAAATACGCAATTTCGTGCACGTGGATGGCATATTTTTTTCAGTTATTTTTATTTAAAAGCCAAACTAATGAACTGATTTTGATGAAAATTCAATGAGACTAACCTGGAAGTACATTCTTTTAGATAATAGAAGAATTTTTCCAATCGGTTCATAAATGACGGAGCTATGAGGTAACAAAAAAAAAATACAACCGAATTGAGAACTTTCTCCTTTTTTGAAGTCGGTTAAAAATGAAATTGTCTCACGTGTTCCTCAGACGACATAGATACATTAAGCACTCCTCAGATAATGTTAATATTTACCTAGGATGATAACTTAAGACAGGTACTATCGGCAAAATTTCCGCCTTACCACTTTTGAAACTGTTTCGCTTGCAAGCAGTTAGCTACCTGACCTCGCCTTTTTCTTTTGTCTTCTTATTTAGACCAACCAGAGACCTAAACATTTTTATGACGGCCCATTGTTTTCATAACTTTTACACCCGAAATAACTTGCTTCTATTGGTATTCAAAAATTAACGGCTAGTCAGTTCACAGAAAATGCACCCTTAAGGTGGTAAGGTAGAACTTTTGCTGATGGAACTGACCTGAAATACTCCGTCCCTTCGATAGTGATAGCGATGGATCTGATGATCTCCATGAGGCAGGCATATGCCACGGAGATGCCGTACCCTTCCTGGATCGTTGGCGCTTCTGTTCGGTCCAGCATCTCTATGCTGAAGTGGAAGTATCCATCATTATTGTTTTGCGAAGTTGCTTGAACATGTGACAAACTTTTGGTCATCATTTAGCGTGCGTTGTGTGGAATGTCTATGAATATTTAATTAAGGAAGATCGTATAAGTTGGTGGCCAACCCTGGTGACGGAGTTTTATAGGCCGCCTTAAGGCCTCAAATCAATGTGACTACTAGGAGAGAAAATTTCCTCTAGTTCCAACAACAAGTAACAATGTAACTAGTGGGTATAAATTTTTCCTATTAGTTACATTTCATGACAATCTCAAAACAATGTAACTACAGGACAAAAAAAAATCCCACCAAGAGTACTAGTAATACAAGTAATTAAATAAAAAATTTAAAAAATCCCTGAATCTTGGACCGATTTTTATCAAACATAGCTAAGAACACTCCTGACTAATTCACCTTTCAAACAAAAACCAAAACAAAATCAAAATCGGTTCATCCGTTCGGGAGCCACGTTGTCTCAGACAGACACATAGACACGTCAAACTTATAACACCCCGTCGTTTTGTGTTGGGGGTTAATAACTGGTGGGAATAGACCCCAAAGTTGCGGGCCTCTTTCACAGTTAAAGAGTACAGACAGCACCTAGTTTTTGCGGATGTGAATAACTTACTAAACAGACTTGGCAGTGCCTGGTTCGAATGTGACGCAGAGAGGTAACCACACACCCTTCCAATAGAATCCAGCATGTTGGGGAAGACCTGATTGTCCTGAAAATAAATATCACATTAGTACACACGGCTACACGTCAAGTTAGACACCAAATATAACCATAATTACGCTATATACAATGCAGAGAATCGTTGGAAAAAGAGCGCAATATGCGTACGCGTCTCACACAAAAACACTATTGTGCCACACGCACGAGTCACAACTTTCAACTTTTAATAGTTCAGTCTAGCTAAGTCGACGTATCACCGTGTGTACTCGGTCTACTCGCAATTATCTCCTGAAGAACAGAAGCGTCAACAGACCGAATTGAAACGGAGGGCTCCTGTTCTAGTGGACATTGGTCATAAATACTTAAAATACTTATCGAAGGTAGATACTTAAAGCGATGCGTGACATCAAACAACCTTCTCGCTCGCACATACCATTCTTGAAGATATAAACTCACTACAAACATCCGAACAAGTTTTCTGACAAATAAATCACAGATGAGTAATCAACTTTAATCCACATTTTTTGGTTGGGAGAACTTGTTTGGATCAAAATTGGAATTTTTTTTTATTAAAAGACAGGCCAAGCTAAAACATAGTTGTTTCTGTAAAACAAATCTAGATGGTTGAAAATAATAGTAATGTTGACAAGATCAGAATGCTGAATGAAAACCTCATAATAATTTTGTGTATTTTTTTCGCATCAGCTCACGTTCAGCCCGACTTTGAAAATGATGAGTTGTCATGTAAGAACATTATTCACATTATTGTAATACTCATAATCATGCCTTTACTGATCTAGATGATTTATACAGTGTCAGGAGCCACTGGTTACCCATACCCTGATGTACGGCACGCTGTAGTGCCTGCAGCATGAGTTAGATGGAGTAGGCTTGTAGCATCTATACCATCCTCTCAGCCTAGTCAGCACAATCCACAGGAAAGACAAGGTCAATACGTGGGGAGCTGACTTAAGCCCCAATCTTTTATTTGACAGAAAGAAACAGACATTGTTTCTGTCTCGTCTTCCGTGGACAGAACTAACGCGGCTTTTTCAATATCTACTCAACAGCCGAAGAACAGATGATCATAGAAAACAAGATGCAATCGTTCAAAGTGCGTTGCTCGCGTCGCTTCACGCCCGGCGCTTGCATCGAAGCGGTCACTAGCGTGTGGACATTCGAGTTCCAGATACAGAATTGCACGTTAGTAAATCAAAACAGAGACCCTAGTACGAGTTTACAGTGTACGTCTGACGCCCAGCACACCAGTGTGCGCTGATTGGTATGGAAACACTGAGCAGATATTTTGAGAAGCTTGGTCTATAGCCTGTCAAGCTTCTCAAAGAATCCGCTTTAGTAGATTTCTGAGATGTTAAGGTTTATGACAGACGGATGGACGAAATCGCACCATAAACCACCAAAAACCAGTTTTTTCATACAAAATGATAAACTTACTTGGCAAAAATTTTTTGTCGCGCCTACACTTGTTTCCATAGAAAATGATGCTCATATTGATGGGAATTTTAATCCCCTGAATTTTTAATGTCTTATTATATCCTGTATTTATTATTTGTACAGAGAAAGACTAGGCTGTCCATCATCATACCGCACCAACAGATTCAAGGACTACGAGTCGTGCATGAAGCGATGTCACGTGCTGATAGAACTGTACACACAGATACTGGCGTATGAGGGGCCGAACAGCACTAGTCTGTTGTTCAGACAGAATGAAGGTAAAGTGGGATCACGGGATGCGCCCGGCCCTCCGGGGGGGAAGGGGGGGGGGGTTAAACGGGAAAAAATAATCATTAATGTTGCGCGTTTATCCCACGCTTCGTCGCACGGGAATCTATTTAAGTATCTGACGGTGGATTTTTTTTATACAACTTGGTTGAGACAAGCCGATGGCTCACTTGATGTTATGTGGTAACTATTGCCTATAATAATACATTGCCTCACTGAACAGGTCTTTTGAGGACGTCTCCTGTGATGTATTGAACTGCGCCCATCACTCATATTCTGTAGTAGCAACGGCACACATGCCCTTCAAACCAGAACACAGCAATGCGAGCATCACTGTGCACACGGAATAGGTGCTAGTACTGAACCCGAAAATGCTCTCTCACAAAAAGCTCTACTACTATTAGGTTCATGGAATATGAGTAGGTATGATAAAAGAGGAATATTGAGTATCAAAACGGACATTGCGTATGTAAGGTAGGATTTCTGAGTCTAAGGGAGGATTGTTATCTTTTTTCTTTTCAGGTCTTCCCGGCAGAAGAGAAGGCTCAGACCGCGTCATAAATACTCCACCATTACATGAATATGATGAAGTGGAGTCATCAGGAGACGAAGCCATCAACGCACGATTCGCTTATGGGGAACTCGAAACTAATGATGATGATTATATCTTACAGTGGCGTTGATAAAATTGTGGTATTTTAAAGTAAAACCATAAATAAACCCGTCAGTTAACGTCTAAAGGAAAATTATAGAGTATCTAAGGGAGGATTATAATAGGTGCGTTTTCAGTAGCTAAGTCTAAAGGTGGGTTATGAGTATCTAAAGTAGGATTATTTAGTATCTAAAGTAGGATTTCAGAGTATATCTAAGGGATGATTGTAAGCATATTTTCCTTGAAACTTTCCGGATTTACAGTGCTCTGAGAACTAGTTGTGAGCATACTTATCGATTAAATTTTCTATATTCTCATCTGAAAGACTTATTTTTCGTTTTAAACTCCAGGTATATCTACATCATCATCATCAACCTATCAGTCCACTGCTGGACATAGGTCTCTTCCGCGAAGCGCCACTGAGCTCGGTCTTCGGCTCTTCTCATACAGTGTTTGCGCTACATTCCCCAGATCGTCGCCCCATCTTGCCGGAGACACGCGGGTATATCTTAACTCAAGCTTACTCCATCTAAATCATGTCCCAGGGACTGCAGCGTCCCACACCGGGGCATGGGTTAAAAGTGGTTCCTGACGCTGTATCAATCATCTAGATTAGAAGCAAAAGTCCTGCTTATATACCTGGTGGAGTATTGACGTTGGCAGCGACGAAGAGGCTTTGCACGTAAGCTCCGAGCGCGTTCACAATGTGCTGGAATATCTTAGTGGCGTGCGGCTTCATATCGTAGCACGAGCAGAAAGATTTTAGCAGTTCTGTGAAAAAAGGTCGGTCTGAATATTGGTCTATTAGATTTTATGATGCCTTAAAATATTACAAAGATTTTTAATACTGATTTTACTCTAAAATTGTAGAATTCGCATTGACGATAGTTCCACATTATGATGCAACCGTCTCTCGTAAAAGCAAAATGTAGGAGAAGTTTATAAAATACTCGTATTTTCCGACAGCTTATTCCAGAAATACCATGCGTGTTCCCCCTGCAAAAGAGATTTCTGGACTTTTTGTCTAGAAATCCCCTCAGTAAGCCCTACGACTGTTGGCAGGGGATTTCGTATTAGACATGATAATTATTTCCACAACACAAAAATGCATTTTAACGGGGTTATTTGCAATTCAGGGTCAAATCTGGTACAAGTTATTTACCAGGTTGGATGGTCATTTTGTGAAGTACTTCCAAAGCCAAAGCTCTCTGCCACAATGGCTTGTCCGGGTCCAGAAACTTTATTGTGAGAGATAGGAATATTTCGCATTCCGTAACCTAAAACAAAAACTTGTTTTAACATATTTTAAGGTTTTTTTTGAGGTTTGTGTGAAGCACCGTTCTCTGAAACAAGATTTTTCAAGGTTTTCCAGTGCTGTGTAAAGTTTTTTATGAGTCTACTCCATCTAAATCATGTCCCGGCATTGCAGCGTCCCGTTCATCAACCGTGTATATGTGCTACGGCAGCAAAATGGCGTCAACTCAGCATTATGCCTACAGTTTTAGCAGCAGACTGGTATTCCCTAAACCTGAGAAGAGAACACTCACCAGAGCGGCGTGGTATTTGTGCAGTATAATGGAGACGAGCCGCAGTAGACGCATAGTGACGGGGTAGTGTGGTCTCTCAGTGGCTGCGGGTCCATTATTACCGGTTTGGGGCGCCGCGCCTGGTATATGTAGAGATGTGAATGCTGCCCTGTTAAGTAATACAGTCATTTGTTTATTTTGTTATACACAAATGTTTGTTCTCAGTGGGGATCGAACCCACGACCCACAGCACGGAAGGCAGAGCTAATACCGACTGAGCTGTGACGTCTGTCTACTACTCTCTACTGTATAGGTACTACTTAGGTATAGTGCAGCATCACGCTGAGAATGGAACCAATTTGCCCCCATGCACGCTTCATGGGCAGGTGGGCTTACCTACTTTGTTTTTTTATTGTTTATTTTTCATTTTTATTTTTTTGTAGGTAATTAATTACCTGTTCTTATAATAACTTACTTAAGTCATCTGTATACTTGCTGAGGACAAATAAAGAATTATCTTATCTTATCTGTCTAGTGTTAAATAACTTCTCAATAACTCACCTATACTTAACATTTGGCGAAAACAGTCTTATAATCAGCGCACATACATGCTCTTTCAATAAAAATTTAAACTCCGTAATCTGAAAACAAAACCATTTTAATAATTTTTATTGTTAGCTGGACAAATTCGTGCTCGGTGGAAGTGCTCTGTTAGGTAATGCAAGATTTATAAGCAGAGGTAATCGCTTACCATCAAGTGCACTAATAATATTATACTCATCACAATTTAATTTAGTAGTAGTAGAGGTTTTTGTGAGAGAGCACGTCCGGGTTCAGTACTAGCACCTATTCCGTGTCCACAGTGATGCTTGCATTGCTGTGTTCCGGTTTGAAGGGTATGGGTGCCGGTGCTATTACACGCACATGACACTTAACACTCAGTTCAAAATAGTGAGCACAATGTAATGCATCACAGTACACATTCTCAGTGGACGTGCTCAGGGAGGCAATCAATAATAAATAAATATTCATGGACATTTCACACGACGCTCTCTAGTCCCAAACTAAGCCAAGCTTGTAATATGGGAACTAGATGCTGATAGAATACTTATAGGCAGTGGTCACCACATCAGGTAGGCTATCGGCTTGGTTAAACTTACCCTAAAGAATATGGGCGAGAAGTCTGTTAATACTGTATCCAGTAGCTCTAACCCAAAAGTCTTTGGCACATCCGTCAATCCAACCAACCAATGCGCCGAGTCGCCATTGATTAACTGGATTATATCCTAGACAAATAATGTACATGATAAAATATTCTGTTTAAAACCTTTGCCAAGCAGTGGGACGAGATAGGTTAACAAAAAAAAAAGTAATGTTAATTACTTAATTCCCCACATGTTTTTATGGAAATGTTTGTATTTTATTATATAATGTAATTTCATACCTAATGGGTTTGAATTCTGATTTAATCAATAGATAATCAATAAACGCACCTGTAGAATTAAATACGCGTCAACAGCACAAGGTTTAAGGTCTTTAGGCGCTTTATTGTTTGTCTGTGGTCGTATATCAGCTGGGTTCACTTTGAGAGTTCCTGAAATATAGCAAACACTATTAAATTCTTGAAGCAACCTAGAATATCTTTAAGTTATAAAGAAGCGTGGAAACCAATATAAAGCAACACCAGTACTTATCCATACAGGCTACGCCAGTTTTACATAAGCTCTTTTAAAACATTAATTGTGAAGTTAATGGTACGCATTATATTAAAATTTGCACTTGCACGAGTCTCTATTCATTTGGTATCATTCTAAGATAACTTTAAAAGAAAACTAAAGAAAGCAGCTTTCAGCTCGCTAACGTTTTGTATGGATGTGTCCTCGACTTTTAGCTAAGAGACATTTTTCTATATTTTGATTTCCAAAAGATATGAGATATTCACCATATCTGTGGTTAGCTCACAGACTATAAAATAGACTCTATTCTGTGAGATCAAGAGTTGCTATAATTTTTTTAATTCCAGCTTGATGTTTGTACCTTCAGCTTCCGCCATTGCTCTCTCAAACACTAAAGCGACTAATTGGCGCACAGTAGCTGCAGCAGCGTGACTAGTACTGATGTCTCGACTCTCGTTTGTGGTCACCATTTTCATGCACATCACCATAGTCTGAAATAAAAGTTGCAAGATGGATATCCGAACCGGCTGCGCCAGTTCAAGTAAAGAGATTAATCAATTCAACCATGTTTGGTGCCTGTACGAATAAATGTGCCAATCATAAACATATTGTAACGATAGTTTATGCAAGTACACTGCGCGGCTTAAGTCCATGATTGTCGGATTTGTTCATACTGACCCTCCTTGCAGCAAAAACTTCAAAACAAGTATTCTCACCCTAGCCAGGGTGTCTCCATGCACCAGATCTGATGTAGTCATCAACAGTGCAGCGGTCTGCAGCAACTTCAGTTCCAACACAGACCCTTGGCCAAGGTTGTACAGACAGTCTACCACATGCCTTGCTCCTTTTGCATCGATACCCTGCTGAGCGATTAGACGCTGGATGGTGCCAAGGCAGAACTGTGGATGAAATCATTTTTGAGCAAGATAATTATCGGGCCAATGGCGCTTTTATATATTAATTTTCTTGATAAAAACAAAATGGAGAATTGAATTAAAATTCGATGAAGCAAGTGTCAATTCTTAAAGTATTTTATGGATTACAATATTTAGCATTGATACTGTTAGATATGAATGTTGTTAATAGATGATACTGTTTCAGATATGAATAATACCATTCAAGGAAAGGTAAAAGGAATGAGAGGAAGAGTAAGACTGCGTGTTAGCTATATGAGCTGATTCTAAATGATCCTTGTGATTTTACTGAATAAAGAATTTTTACTTTGACTTTTTTTAAGCCAAATACATCTGAAGTTTTAAGATTACCTTGATAATCTTCAAATCTTTGGACTCGCATCCCTGCACCAATGGATATAGAATCTGGTTGACGACTCCATAGAGTGAAGCTTGAGGGTTATTTGCTGCAAGGGAAAGTTTCTCTATCGCTTCATCACATGCCTGAAAAATATCACGGAAAATGTTATCCTACTAATATTATAAATGCGAATGTTTAGATGTTTGGATGTTTAGATGTTTGGATGTTTGTGTTTCAATCACGTTAAAACCTCTGAACCAACTTGGATGTAACTTGGCACATATGTTGCTCGTAACCTGGATTGACATATAGGCTACTTTTTATCCCGAATAATTAACAGGATCTACAGGATAAAATGAACGAAAAGGATTAGCAGCGTCAATTGGCAAGAGGATTTCATTGTCATGTCATGTCACGTCAGTTTGACAGGGCGTAGTACTACCTCTTTGGTCTAACAACTAGCGTTTGACATTCCAGTAGGTACGAGTTCGGTGTAATGAGGTGTAATGTCAAGTTTCTCAAAGAAGTATCCGCTCGATACACTCACAGATAATATAATGGTCACGGAAACTGTAGACGCGCACGAAGTCGCGGGTAACTGCTAGTATTACATATGAGGAAAAATGATGCAATGTAAAAAAAATATGTAGGATGTATTAAATACTTGAATTAAGTACCCATGTAGGCATTGGCGTGTAATTATGTCTGTATGATTTTTGAAGTAATTAAATTTTATAATAAATTAATATCAGCAGACCTTTTCCAATTAGATTTTTGCTTTATTTATTTTCAGTAGGAAAGTCTAGTACATGTCTAGTATTTGCTTTAAAAGTAAGTAAGATGAAATTTTAATTCTATAGTCAAAATAAATAGATAGAACCTACTTCTCTTATCTGAGGATACTTCTTTTTGGTTTCTAGGCTGAGTGTCTTGAAGTCACTTTGCAGGACTTCCATGAATTTCTTCGTGGAGTCATCACCGGTAACAGCACTCACGAATGCCATTTCTAATCTACTTGTAGCGATATTGTTGTTCACTTCATATTTTACGCGAAAAATACAGAAATTATTTATATGCCATGTACACAATCGAACGACATCACTCCACTTTTTTTCATTCCGACAGTTAGTGACATGACATGACATAACATGACACTTGCTTGACAGATAAAAATAGATAGATTAGAGGTGGGGTAAAGCGTGAATGCGGATGCGATACCTACCTACTTGTAGGGGTAGGTAGGTAGTAAGATATGTGTTTGTAAGATACAACCAGGTTTATTACATGTATCATACACGCTCTAATATATAATACATTTGATACATTTCCCTGCGAAAAATCCTTATTTTCATTTAATCCTTGTTTCCTCCTTTTGTATTTCCGAGATTTGCAGTATATTTTTAGGTAAATTGGGAGTCAACATTATTGTGTTTACATGTTCATTACCTTGAACGTGAACTTTCTTTAATAAGGACTCTTGTTCGTTCTAACAAAAAACTGACCCCAACTCTACCCAAACAAGACGTCAAAACCGTCGAAACTAAAACGTCATATTGCGTTCTGAAACTAGATGACACAGCCGTGCAAGTACCGTTCTTGTCGATCGCTTAATTTGACATTTAGAATCGTCAAAATTCGATACTTCGTACTTGCAACTATGGATAAAACCATTTTTATCGAATTTTGACGATTCTAAATGTCAAATTAAGCGATCGACAAGAACGGTACTTGCACACCAGGTCCTAAATAGCACAACGTCAGTAACAGATAGTATATAATAAATATCTGATCTTTCTCGAGGAGCATGATGGACAATCTGTTCTGGAATAAAAGTCGATGGACATCAACGGGGACTATATTATTATACTGAAATCGACTACCTACCTACCGAATATTCGCACTGGAAAATGTTCTGATAAGTTTTCTGATTTCTGATTGAAAGGTCTATTTCCGAACCAAACTTTAAAGTTACATTCTACGCAATATGTCTTAGAAACGTCAACTAGACCAGCAGTCAAGTCTCGTCATGAAATCGATCTCTTGCCTTAGCTTGCTTCGTATAACGGAACGTAGGTAATGTAATTTGTCCCGAATTAAATTTGTTGCCAACACCAAGTATTTCCCTAAAAAGTTGGTACGAAACTTACACGACCCAAACCACCAAGAGTGTTTATAAATATGTAGAGATGAGAACATCATTTTAGTTATAATAATTATTTAGATCAAATAAGTACGTAGTCCATCCTTAAAGTTATAGAAGAAATGCATGTGAATGTGAACGGTGGAATGCAAGTGATGAAAGTGAGTAATCGATATTTAACATAGAAACAAAACTCTGGCATGTTTTTTTAAAAGCAATGACTACCTATTATTATATCTTGCATTGACCCTCTCCGTTTGACCTACTTTTGACGGTAACATTTTTTTGTAGAGTAGCAACACCGAGCGAGTTACTGATTGTGCAGATGAAAAAACAATGGTGTGATTCTTCCACATTTTTATTTGTAAGTATTTATAGAATCCGATATCAATTTAGCGAAAATAACGTTAGCGGGTCATTGGAAAAGTTCACGCACCCAATAATGGCGACTTCAAGGTATATAATCCGTAAATAGCAAAGAAAGAATCCCCAACGATTGACGTGCTGTCATTTTAGTTTTTTACTCTATTTATTCAGCTTGATTCATCTATCTATGCGCCATTTACTGCATAGAACGGCAGATATCTGCAAATCTTACAAGTACTGATGTAAATTGCGAATCGAGGAATGTGCTGCGTGTGGCTGTGCTCATTTTGTGCAATGTGTCCTGTGGTGTGATCGGTGATTTGCGATGTGTCGTGAAAAATTTCGTACCGGCTCGTTTATCATGATTTCAGTACTGTTTGCGTAGTTTTTTTGTCTGTAAGTACGTAGAACGGTATTGGGCGGTAGGGTATCTGATGGTTTTAAATCTTTCCTGGGAACTCGCAGTTCCCATGTCATGGTACCTACTTTTGAAATCATATTTAGTGCAATTAGCTTCTAGTAAACAATGCAACATGTTCGTCCACGTTTATGTGTAAATAATCACCTAAAAATTGTTACATGTACAGTGTCATTCTATTTTGAACCTTTGTGTAGCTGTATGGTGCTGAGTGTGCCACTACAAACGGAGTAACTTCTGCCTAGATATCCCACTGTTTTTTTGTTTAATATTTTTTCCTGTGTGACCTTGAACTTTTAGAGAGAGAGAGAGAGAGAGAGAGAGAGGGGGGGGGTTGTGTGTGTGAATACTGAATAAAACTACTGATCTTTTTAGATTATTCCGAGGTACTTCCACAAACACAGTAATTAACATTAAATTGTCATTTATTTCTCATTTCTCACACATTTTTCACACAAAAGTGTTTAATCATTGAAGTGATTGGATCTATACAATGTTTATGGGAAGAAAGTGCAACAACACACCAAGTTGGTGTGGACATACCAAGGAATTGTGTAGGCGTTGTGTGTAGTTGAATAAATAACTTACATAATAAAAATTTACATAAATAACTAGCTTCTCAATGTGAGAATCCAACCAGCATCTTAATATCTTCTGCAGTGATTTGGATCAATAATAACCTCCGATGCAGATTCCAACATGATCTATAATCAAACTCATAACTCAATATTTAGAATATTGCTCCAATTACCTCATATATCAAGTGAATTCCAACTAGTAACTGTCATGTTTTGTTAGTTTACCTTTCCTTAAGTAAAAATTTCTTAAGTATGGGCCTAAGTATATATTAGCAAACGGGTTTGTAGAATCCAGTAGTTACGTAGATTACCCCCCTAGGCTACAAACAACAAAACTACAAACTTTACATCTGTATAATACTATGATAAGTATAGATTATTAGTATTTTATTTATTACATTTTTACCTGTTCTTAGGGCGGCTTGCACCAGAATCACTAAACGTGTTTAACAGCTAAATAGATTTAAATCTGACGTATTTATATGACTTGACTACTCGCTAAATACTATTTAATAGTTAAACGCGTTTAGCGATTCTGGTGCAAGCCGCCCCTAGTATTACAAGTGACATCACCTCAAGTATGTATGTTAGATTAGTATTTATATACAAGTGTACAGTCAAAAATAAATGCCAGCTGCTACATAATTATTCATCAATGATAATCTTGCTTGACACTGATTTCTTTGATAAAGATAATTTGGGAGATAGACTTAGAATATGCACTAAACAGTTGGCATAAGAATTAAAATAGATCAACATGTTGCTGTTTTAAAATTCCATGAACAAGCTTTAGTATTTTTATTTATTTATTTATTATAAAATTTCACACAAATAGGTAGTGCTAGGAGGACTTAATGCTAAGAGCATTGTCTGCCAGTCTTCCTGGCTATTTTTCTTATTTTGTTAACCCCTGACGCAAAAACGACGGGGTGTTTTAAGTTTAAGTTATAAGTCTGAGCCAATAAAGCTTGGCAACGGATGAACCAATTTTGATTTTTTTTTTTTTTTTTGTTTGGAAGGTGATATAGTGGGGAGTGTTATGTTTGATGAAAATCGGTCCAAGATTCGGGGGTTTTTTAAATTTTTAATTTAATTACTTGTTTCAGATAATATCAACCTGCAAGAAAACTTTCCAAACTCTTCCTGAAGACTGTTTTTGTTTTAGTTTAAAAATATTTTTATTTTTCAACATTTAGTTTTTAGATAGTTTGGGCGGAAACCAGAGAAGGAGGCCAACTAAGTGAGAGAGAATAAAAAGACGGAATTAGCTTCATATTTATTAATCAATTAATTTTAATGCATATTTAATTATTATTTAGTATCATATACTCCAATGAAGTTTTAAAAGCTTGGGAATTGCTATTTATTTAGTCATGAATATAATCAATTTGAATGTAAGGATTTGATAAAGGAAATATGGACAATATGTCTTCAAATGTGTCTCTACGGAGCAAACGGAAAGACAACCTCATAACGAGGAAGCAGGATAAGTCCCCCGAGAAGACCATAAGGGGGACGAGAGGGGCTTACAGAGCTGTCCCATCGACTTCCAAACGGACAGATGATGAGGACACAGGCTCCACGGAAAGACTGGATAGACCAAAGAAATTCATATCGCAGAATAAGAGCAGCTATGGACTGGGGAAACGACCAGACTTCTCTCTTAAGAACAGGAATGTGCATTTAGCCTCATCTCGCTATGGACAGGTGAGTTTTGCAATTTTTTTATTTATACAATTTTTATGATTTTTTTTCTGTCTGGCAATATGGCAACATTATTTCTTTCGTAGCTTAACCTGCTGTGTCGCTACGATAGCGTCACACTCTTGTCTATTTACCTAACTTATTTATTTCCTTCGTGTCACGGACGTTGTGAACAAAGTTAATTTTGTGTTTTTGATTTTAGAGATATTGTCTAACATAATTTCACACTGAAATGTTTTGGGTATTTACAGTCAAAGCCTGGTTACTAAATTGTTATCTCTAGGTCTTGTTCTTCACCAATGGATTCACTCAACTTCATCATCAACCTATATCAGTCCACTGGATGTAGCGCCACTGACCCCGGTCTTCGGCTCTTCTCATCCAGTGATTGTGCTGCATTTTGCAGATCGTCGCCCTACCTTACCGGAGGGCGTCTTACACTACGCTTGCCTAAACGCGGTCTCCACACGATTTCGTTCGATCATCATCATCATCATCATCATACTGCAGATATCCCTAGCTGGAGATCCTTCTCCATTTTCTAGAAAAAATATTTTGGGCCCTTCCTTCCCGCCATCTTAACAATGTCGTCAGTCCTTCGGGTTCGTGGTTGCCATTTTATAACTTTTCACTCAATTTATCACTGTTAAAAAGAGCTTTGATTTATGCCGTCACTTTCAATAGAGTTTGGCAAGAGTTGATCGACGTTGGCAAGTACTAAATTCAATAAGCTATGTTTAAATGTTAGTATAAGTTGACACACACTTAAACACACATCAATCTTGCAAAAACATGTAGTACCTACCTCTTAGATCCTAAATTGAGTGTCGGTATTTTGTCTCGTTGATAAATCAAGCTTCAAATTAGTCATCTATCAAAACATGAGTTTTTCTTAACACAGTTATTTCAACGATTTTTAGCAAATATTGGCTTCATTCTCGAGGTTTGCAAACCAAGATATAACATCTTGGTGAAGTTGATATATTTTTTACTTTTAATTGTTTCGAATCATTGCTTTTAGTCGTTTACTTCTTTCGCTAGAGTAATTTTAAGTCATTGATGCTTACAAAGTTATAGATCGGTCTCAAATTTGAAAATATTTTCAATAAACACTTTTTTATCTAGATGGAGGGGAGCCTTTACTTTATAGCAGGTTCGAATTTTGGCGCAAGCAACCGCTTCAACCCAGTGCAAGCCAGGCGCGAGAACTTGTCATTTATCTTTCCTATATTTTTCGTAGAACTAAATGCAAACAAGAGATTTCGCACAAGTTTCTCAAGCCGAACTTTGCAAACTTGCAGGTTCCAAGTTCCAACGAATCGTAACGACAAACAATTTTATGCGACAATATTTGATGTGATTAAACAAACCTTGACAAGAATACTATTATTTACATATCGCAGGTGTTTAAAAACTGACCGCGCGCAATGCAGCAAAGGCTCTTGACCAAAATTATAAGTGGTGTTAAAAAAACAAAGAAAACACGGGCTCTGGTTACAAGAAGAAGCTGAGTACGAATGGCGAGCAGTCCAGATTGAGTAGTACAACTTTTTAAACGTTTAAAAGATTTGCCCAGAAAGTTTTGCTTTGGTTCAGAATTTTCGCTAACACCCACCCACTAATATGATAAATGTGATTGATGTTTGTTGATGTTCAATCACGTCGAAACTAATGAACCAACATGGATTAAACTTGGAATATTACAGTCTGTAATCTGGATTAACACATAGGCTACTTTTTATTCCGAATAATTAACAGGACCTACAGGATAAAATTAACGAACGGGATAAGCAGCGCCAATAAAACATACACCGACACGAGGACGACGTCACGTTGCTTCTGAGGGCCTAATAATTAAATGGTGTATAAAGCCGGTGTTAATGTGTAATGTCAAGCTTCCCAAAGAATCCGCTCAGAAAACAATACACGCGTACTAAGTCACGGGTAACAACTAGTAGCAATTTGGCCCACTGATATACGATAAAAATCAGCAAGTGGATTGCCTACAATGCGAGAATCACAGACGCAATGCATATAACAAGCAACGAAGTCCCAAAGTGTTACAAGTTGTAAATAAACACTACCTGTTACATATCATATCATATACTCATAAAATGTGGTATCTTGCACCACCCACGCCATCCTAGTAGGTCCATTTATTTATAACCGATTTCACTTATCAACAAAATATTACTATTATCTTGTGACGTAAGTCAACTCTTTTTAGATACCTACCAAAAATTCATACTAACCTAGATTATTTATCTAATATACCTGAATGCACTAGAAAAACAATACAGGCAGTAGATTACCTAGCACGTATTAGTCATTCGTGTGTTTTCAATAAGTTATAATGTTTTTGGAATCCTTGAATATGACAGTCTTACGACGGAAGCCGATCAGACAAGTTCTAGATTTGTTTAATTTTTTTGCGAAAACCGTTTACAAAGTACATAGTTGAGTGGAAGTGGTTTGTGATCGATATGAGATGGATTATGCTCTTTCTTATGTCATCTTCTTGGAAATCGAAGATAAATATTATTGATTTTTGGACTTGAAAGTGTTTTACAATAAGCAGTTATGGTGAACATATTGTGTAGTAATTTTGTGTGTTGTTTTTGCAATGTGTTTTGTTTTCGACAAATACAGGATAAGTTAGTTTTGATTCAAAATTGGGTAAGATATCTTTATCAATTAACTCTGATTATCTGAATGATTAGGCAACGGTCACACATTGCAGCTACAATAAATAAGGTGAAGTAGTTACAGCGTGATTGAAACACAAACATCTAAACTTTGACATTTATAATAGTAGTGGGATGGTGTTTCAAATTTACTGGATTTTAGAACAATTGTAAACTCAATTCACTGTAATTATATATAACTTACAAATAATGGTAAACAATTCGTTAGCGTAAATTATGTTCATAACCGTAATTTCAAAAACATTAATACGCTGTTTACAACACGAAACTTGCTTAACGATAAGGATGTGTTAAAGGAGCTCTCCATCCTATACCCTGATTTAAATTAGTCATTAGTCACGGAGGCACGACCTTCCCTGTCGGGTCATGATTGAGGAATGCTCTTACATCATTAGATAACACCTTGGTACCTCGTAAAGCCGAGTGCACACAACTAATCCTTCCTAGATGTTATACGTTCGAAATTGTATGCTTTACAAAAACTCTGGGATCGATTCAGTGATCGTTAAACTTTTTTGCAGCTGTAAAAACTCTGCTAAGGAAAATGGCAAAAAAATCTGAGTCTAGATCTAAGAATTCGATGTCATGTATCAAGGTTATTCGCAATGGACCAGCGTGGCTGATTTACGATCTATTCATTCTCGATAGTAAGAATAATACAAGTGTAGTATAGTACGTACTACGAGTACGTACTTTTGTTGTGTACCAATTGTACCATTGGTGAATCCGTCATTTGCTAATACTGACGATACCGTGTATTTATTACTGGTACTCGGGAGAGTTCCATACATACACGGATGGATCTACAATCCGATTCGCTGATACATAGGTATTACAATCCTACACTGCGACCTAAGACATGAATTCATTATCAAGCAATTGAAAAATTGGTCCTCGTGAATTGAAAAATTGACGCCGGATTGAAGTAGAAAATTGTTTGCATATTCAAAACCAGATATAATTATTTTGTTCAGTGCTGTTAGTAGCGGAGAGGCTAATGCGTGTGAGTTTTGGAAGCGTCATTTGGTTTATGGTCAGAGCTATGAGAATGCTTTACCTACCTGCCCGTTTGACACAAAATTTGTACGTCAAATCCTTTCCGGCAACGTCCCAAGTTTTGTTATTTTTCTAGTTTTTGACAAGTTTCCTTTGAAGACGATCGTCCTTAAATCAGCTTTCCAAACAAAACCACCAACAGTCAAACAAAATTCATTTCGGTCCACTAATTTATTCCGTATCAAGCTTTCGAGGACCAATAAAAAAATTACACTCAAAATTATTGCAAAAATTGCCCTTCGTCGGAAATAAAACCAGCACCTCATGCATCTATCCAGTTGCATTCTGACCTGATCTGTTTCATGTATAGAAAAAATTTACTACAATTACTGTCTGCTACAGTGAAATCAGGCCCTGTCTGTTGGAAAATCGTGAGATGTGGAAACTGTACTCTCCCTAATGACATCAAAACGATTGTTATGCACACCACTTCAACCGCAGTCTATTGAGTACACCAGTATTCCTGTCCTATTCTGCGTCTATGTACTGTATTCCGTGCTGACGTCTTATCACACGAGTACTTCCCATTCAGCAGAGATTACAAACGGACGATCAGTGTAGTTCCGACAGTTCCGACCTAGTATTGTGAATGGTATACTCATTGCAAGTATTGCAACTGCGTTATGCGTATTATCCGCCTTACTGTTTTGATTGTTCGATGTGAATCGTCATTTGTGACGCGGTGATTTGTTTGTGGAAAATTGGATGATTAATTTTTGGTTTGTTTAGGTTTTTTTGCTTACCTATTCTGTCTCATTGCTGGGTAAAGGGTTTTTCTATATCCCACCCCTTTAAACCTTGGCTGATTCCTCCTATTCCTCGTTGAAGGGTCCAGGTACCGAGCTGCCACTGCAGCTCGTTTTCACTGTGCTGCTGAGCAAGTCTCCGTCATCTTCCAAACGTGTTCCGAATTCTTAAATCTTCGGTTATTGCCCAATCTCCGTTGAAGGAGTTCACGTTGTTGTGTCAGCTTGGGGCTCAAAAATATTCTACTCGTCAAATCACTTCTCTATTTTAGATCCCTGTATCCTTAAGCTGTAGCTAGTTGAGTTGAAACTCAACTGAACTCTGGTTTGTAAATAAAAACACGATATCCTTAGGGAAACAGTGTCAATAACCTCAATGAAAGAGCGATTGTAATGAGGATAGTCTAACATTTCCTGCAGTTTTGTTTTCATTGGTTCTTCAATCTCTTCCATAACCATGAACCCTTGCAGATGACATCAGGCCTGCACGGGCACGGTCACCAGATCTCGCAGCCGACGCACCATCTAGACACAGCTACTGTTATACCACCTAAAGAGAAGACCGTGCATGGCAAGGAGAAGACATTCAAGGTATTTATGTTCTACCTAGGTACTTCGTGGTGAAAGCTGAAGAAAATTAATCTGTTTCCTATTGAGACTTTCAGCTGTTTCTACAATCACAACCTTACTTTTTGCTAACCCGACATTCTTCAAACTATAAAAATGTCATTCTTGTACTAAATACATTAATATTCCTAGCCATTAGAACTTATTTCTTATGTCATAGGATATAACAAACATTTTTACCTATAAAGTGACCCCTGTTCCATCATCTGCGATCGACGCAAAGACCTGCATATTTAGTATTTGCCTCTGTTCCAGGTGGTAGTGCCCGGCAGTGAAGTCGGAGTGATGAAGGCGCCCGTGCTAGGCGCCAGGCCCTACGGCAACGCACTCGCTATTATCCACACACAACAAAGCAATACCTTTGATATGCTCAACTCTCTTACAACCAGTGTGGTGAGTAGATAGATAAACTATTTATTCTACCACCACAAATAAACTGCAACTAAAATAAATAAAGTACTACTTGTGTGTAGTAGAGTACTTTTATGTGCGTACCTTTTATGCTAGTTTACTTATTTTGTTTATTTCTCTTTATTTTATTCGACCTATTTATTATTTAACTATATCAAAACTGTTTTGTATGTTTATAAAACAATTTTGATACGAGTAAGTTAAATAAGTACGGTGGTAGGTACTTCTCCGAACGAACACCCTAACTCATAGTTATTCTGTGACTAAATAGTGACATTATGATGTCATTTAATTTGTTTTCGCACATATTTTGCTGTCAAGTGTCTAAAAAGAATGATCACGTGGTACAAAATTGTACCACGTGACCTGAAGAAATTACACTGGGCAGTGAAATTGTTACAAAGAGCCCTATTACTATTACTCATCATTCCCCTGCTCTTATCCCACGCTACGTGGGGTGGGTACAACATGTCTTCTTCTTCCACTCACTCCTATCATTCATCAACTCTGAATCTACTCCTCTCACATTCATGTCATCTTTCACACAATCCAACCACTTCTTCGGACTTCCTCTACTTGCATACCCAGTCACACTCATAATCATAGCTTTTTTCGTAACATGATTCTCATCCCTCCTCATTACGTGTCCATACCACGCTAATCTAGCACTCCTCACCTTTTCAACAACCGGCGCCACTTTCAAACTTCCCCTGATATACTCATTCTTTATCTTGTCTAACCTAGTCACTACACTACTGTTACGGCTTGTAGGGGGTTGCTCTTCAAAGATGACGAAGATGAATTCAACTTATAATACTTTATTCAGGCTTTTACAATATTTAAAAATAAAGGAATTTTATTAGCACTCGCGCGCAGCCATGTTGAATTCGGAAGTTCTTGTGTTGCCATCCGCTGTTTCCTAGGATGGCCACTGGCCCTGGTGTTGCCAGCCTGTTGTGATGGATTATGTCGTGCTACGACAACTACTACTTCTATGAGTGGTTATTGAGTGATGTGTTATTGGTGTGCAGGCTAGTCAACCGGTGGTGGGCGTGGGTGGTTACCGTCGCCGCAGCTCAGGCCAGGGCGCGCTCTGCGACCCTGAACTCGATGACAGCGGCAACAAGCTGGTCGCGAGGCTGGAAGACGATGCCTTTATCTCAGAGCAGGATCTCGTGAGTCAGACCTTACGTCTCCCTTTTTTATAAATAAATATCTAGCACTTAGTTTTTTTTACCGCTGCACAAGTGAGAATTTAATTATAACTAGCAGTTACCCGCGACTTCGTACGCGTCTAGTTTCCGTGTACGTTATATTATCTGTGTGTGTACCGAGCGGATACTTCTTGGAGAAACTTGACATTACACCTCATTACACCGAACTCGTACCTACTGGAATGTCAAACGCTAGTTGTTAGACCAAAGAGGTAGTACTACGCCCTGTCAAACTGACGTGACATGACATGACAATGAAATCCTCTTGCCAATTGGCGCTGCTAATCCTTTTCGTTCATTTTATCCTGTAGATCCTGTTAATTATTCGGGATAAAAAGTAGCCTATATGTTAATCCAGGTTACGAACTACATATATGCCAAGTTTCATCCAAGTTGGTTCAGTAGTTTTGACGTGATTGAAACACAAACATCCAAACATCTAAACATCCAGACATCTAAACTTTCGCATTTATAATATTAGTAGGATGATTTGATATTTTCAGGAAGAGAATATAGAAATAGCGACAGCCACAGAAAAGGGTCTTCCACATTCGGCAGCCGATGTCACCGGTGAAGAAAAACCACAGGAACAACAGAACGGTGCGTCGCCTCTACAGTACGGCCGGCAGATCTTGGCAATGGTGGAGTTAGCCGTTTGAGATGCGCTAACACAATACGAAAAAGATCCGTTGCGCATCGATACGAGTAACTTTACGATTGCCAAGATCCGCTGACAATACTGTACTTCTGTACGTTTAGCATAATATTTATATTATGTCTGTATTATTCTAGTTCCCATGTTACAAGCTTGCCTAAGGATTAGAAAGTGTTGTGGGAAATAATGACTATTTATATTTCTTCATTGGTTTTTTAGGTTTAGCGTACGACCCTATCTACGAGCTCGACAAGCTTGAAGAGAAAGATAAAGAGAAGGATGATAAGGAGGATGAAGAGGAACCCATTGGAGTGTCACCGTGCGGCAGGTAAACTTAACTAAGCCCATATAAAGTAGCAGTAGTTTTTGTGAAAGACCTTGTCTGGAGAAGTACTTTTTTTTTTTGCTTGTTATCTGCAATCTGGGTGATTCTAAATCGATAGATTTTTTTGGTCTCAATAGATTTATCTAACAAAAATTGTCAAAACTATCGAGTTTTGATAGTTCTTGGGAGTTTTCTTTCCTATATAATATAATATGTAATTTCTTTGTTTTGTATGTGCAATAAAGTTTTTATCTATGTGTTAGTCCGCCCTAGCTTGGCACATGAAGCATGGTTGTAACAAAAATTTGCCTGATAATATACCAGTTCCTTTTTATTGCAGGTTTTTCAAGTATGATAAAGAGGTGGGTCGGGGTTCCTTCAAGACTGTCTACCACGGTCTCGACACGCAGACCGGAGTGGCGGTGGCGTGGTGCGAGTTACTGGTACGTAATCTTAAAAACTTTACAAATATTAACACTACCGCCCGCAACTTTGCAAAGTCTAAAGTTGTAAACATCGTTTAAAACTTGTAAGCTACTCAAGTTAACTTGTTCCAAATAAACTATTTGAATTTTGAAAGTTAATAGTTTTATTCAGTAAAATAACAAGAATCATTCAGAATTGTGCGCGGGTTATCCAGAGCTAAACCCCTCGAATTTAGGCTCGTATGCTTTGTTTTGACGAGCCTATGAATTAGGTTTCGTAACGTGTTTTTAAGCATTTTTATTACAATATTAGTGTAATCTATAATAACAGTCGATAACTATCTCCTATTTTATATATATTAGCTACACATGAAAATCGCCCACTGAGCAATAGCAGCATTGTGTGTTCAGTAGTAGCATTGTGTGTTCAATAGTAACATTGTGTGTTCAGTAGTAGCATTGTGTGTTCAGTAGTAGCATTGTGTGTTCAATAGTACCATTGTGTGTTCAATAGTAGCATTGTTTGTTCAATAGTAACATTGTGTGTTCAGTAGTAGCATTGTGTGTTCAGCAGTACCATTGTGTGTTCAATAGCAGCATTGTGTGTTCAATAGCAGCATTGTGTGTTCAATAGTAGCATTGTGTGTTCAATAGTAACATTGTGTGTTCAGCAGTACCATTGTGTGTTCAATAGCAGCATTGTGTGTTCAATAGTAGCATTGTGTGTTCAATAGTAACATTGTGTGTTCAGCAGTACCATTGTGTGTTCAATAGTACCATTGTGTGTTCAATAGTAGCATTGTGTGTTCAATAGTAGCATTGTGTGTTCAATAGTAACATTGTGTGTTCAGTAGTAGCATTGTGTGTTCAATAGTAGCATTATGTGTTTTCAATAGTTTTTTTGGTCTTTTCAGGAGAAAAAGCTGAACAAAACGGAGCGCCTCCGTTTCCGTGAAGAGGCAGATATGTTGAAGAAGCTGCAACATCCGAACATAGTGCGCTTCTACAACTACTGGGAAGGCACGGTCGCCAAGAAGAAGAATATTGTTCTTATAACGGAACTTATGCTATCTGGGACTTTGAAAGCGTAAGCAGGTGTTATATACCAATTTAGATTAGATTTTTTTTACCAAGAACAAACATTTTGTGTGTGGCAAACATAGGTGTTTGTTCTATATCTGGGTGTTACTATGTGTTATAAGTACCTGTATTTACAAAAAAAAGTATATAAGTATATCAGCATCTAGTTCCCATATTACATATTACAGACATAGAACAAACATCTATGTTTGCCACACACTTAATGTTTGTTCTCAGTGGGGATCGAACCCACGACCCACAGCTATTACCGACTGAGCTGTGACGCCTGTCGAATATCTACCTTCTGTCCCTAAATACAATAGCTTATAACTTTTTCTACTTCCAGATATCTTCGAAGGTTTAAAACGATCAATCCGAAAGTACTGAAATCATGGTGCCGGCAAATTCTCAAGGGACTCAACTTTTTACACTCCAGAACACCGCCTATCATACATAGGTAAACATTACATACAACATACACTTTTAACACTCGAAAAATAAAAATTATTTTAATGAAACATTTTTTTATGTTCTCCACCTGCTAAGGATGGCTGGCAGAAAATGCTTTTAGCATTAAGCCCTCGTATTGTAAAAAAATAATAATAGAAGTAGCAGGGATGTATAACCTATTACGTGGTGTGCACAGTGATGCGAGCATTGCTGTGTTCCGGTTTGAAAAATTAGGGAGCCGGCAGTGTATTGCGTTATAAATACCTATGGCTTATTTATAGTTCCACTAAGCCAAGTTTGCAGCGTTTAAATATCACAGAACTTGAAACCTAGACTAGACTATGTCTACAAATGTATCATGTACAAATGTTTGGGGTTCACAAAACGTGCGACACCAGCACCGAACAAAAAAAATGTTTGGGGTTGCCAAAGCAAACATTGCAAACTTGCCTTGGTCAGACTTTACCACAGGTATCACTGAAAGAGTTTCAGATATATATTTTTTGTTTATTTTTACAGAGATCTGAAATGCGACAATATTTTCATAACTGGAACTACAGGCAGTGTGAAGATTGGAGATCTGGGACTCGCTACTTTGAAGAACAGAAGTTTTGCCAAATCTGTTATAGGTCAGTGGTAGTTTGGTGGTGAAGCCAAAGTTTACACGGACTAGGAGTGAAAGAGAAGGCATATGTACGTTGTACGAACTTTGAGGAAGTGTATCTTTCATTTATTTAAATAAATAGTCTGACGCAGAATTAGTAATCATTTCAAATGGTCATAGATAAATAATAAGTTAATATTTAGCCACACGAAGGCAGGTCTGTGGGCCTAGGATTCGCACATAAGATATTTTGTGTCAAAATGTAGACATTCTGCACCATTTTGTAAACTTACATTAGCTGTGGTAATTGCAGACAACTTTTTTATAATTTATAGACAAACGTATGACCGTAATCTCACCTGATTGTAAGTGACATTGCAGTCGACTGTGTAGCACATTTCCCTAGGAGATACCTATTCACTCTCCTCTTGAAAACACCCAAATTATATTGATACAAGTAATTAAATAAAAAATTTAATAAAACCCCCGAATCATGGACCGATTTTCATCAAACATAGCTAAGAACACTCCCGACTAATTCACCTTTCAGACAAAATAAAACAAAATCAAAATCGGTTCATCCGTTCGGGAGCTACGTTGCCTCAGACACACACACAAACACGTCAAACTTATAACACCCCGTTGGTTTTGCATCGGGGGTTAAAAACACTACATATTGTAGATACATCTTTATATTTTACGTTCAGGAACACCAGAGTTCATGGCTCCAGAGATGTATGAGGAGCATTACGACGAGTCTGTGGATGTGTACGCATTCGGCATGTGCATGTTGGAAATGGCGACCGGGGAGTACCCGTATAGCGAGTGCAGCGGCCCCGCGCAGATCTACAAGAAGGTCGTCTCGGTGAGTCCACTCTAATGCTATAAAATAAATAAATATTCATGGACATTTCACACGACGCCCTCTAATCCCAAACTAAGCAAAGCTTGTAATATGGGAACTAGATGCTGATAGAATACTTGTATACTTTTTTTTTGTAAATACATACTTATAATACATAGTAACACCCAGACATAGAACACGCTATACGAGTAAGGTTTAGTTATAAGAATAAGAATCTTGACAGGCGTCACAGCTCAGTCGGTAACAGCTCTGCCTTCCGTGCTGTGGGTCGTGGGTTCGATCCCCACTGAGAACAAACATTTGTGCGTGGAAAACATAGATGTTTGTTCTATGTCTGGGTGTTACTATGTATTATAAGTATATTACAAAAAAAAATGTATATAAGTATTCTATCAGCCATCTAGTTCCCATATCACAAGCTTTGCTTAGTTTGGGACTAGAGGGCGTTGTGTGTAAAGTCCATGAATATTTATTATTATTCTTTTCTAAGCTAGTCTTGCTCGGCTCCTAAGAGTCGGTACATGACTGATGTACACGGGCCTAAGCCAAGTGTACACCAGTGGGAGGGCCTGATGATAAATCAGCTGAATTTGGTGGTAACACTTCAGTAGACGAGTCTATTTGTAGAAATTTTCTAACTATTCTACATGTATTTAATACGACGGCTTTCTGTAATAAGGCATAGGTATGTTTTGGTAAATCTAATTGGTTGAGAGAATGGAACAACTGCTTTGGGATGACGCCCGTGGAAGATAAGACGATTGGGATTATCGTCACTTTTTCCAATCTCCACATCCGTGTGATTTCATCTTTGAGGTCGATGTACTTTGA
This sequence comes from Gandaritis pyraliata, assembly GCA_947859175.1. Lineage (NCBI taxonomy): Eukaryota > Metazoa > Arthropoda > Insecta > Lepidoptera > Geometridae > Gandaritis > Gandaritis pyraliata. Next base: position 5,667,459 of record OX401875.1, on the reverse strand, counting down.
CAGTTTTTCCGCAATTGTATTCTGTAAGTTGTGAGTATTAGGAACTGCTATGTCTATTATAAGTGCTGTTTTATTCGTTTTATTAATGAGGGTTATATCTGGTCTATTGTAATGTATAGTTTTATCTGTTAGGATTGCTCTATCGTAATAGAGTTTGTAAGTAGTGTTTTCCAGCACAGTCTCAGGGGTATACTTGTAATAAGGTTATTATTATTATTATTAATTATTTATTGTAAAACTGTGTAGAAGAGATCTTAGGGTAGAAAAAGTTTCAACAGCCTACCCATTTAGGGCGTACAATATTTTATTATACCTATTATCAATAGGTACCTAGGTATTGTAGTGAGGTAATTACAGTTAGGTACTATAACTAATAACAACTCAAATACCTACCAATTAAGTATCATAATATTCCTCTAGATTATAATGTACTTTATTAATTAACCATCTTTTTAGTCTAAGTTTGCTATCAAAGTTCTTATTTCAGTGAAGATAGAGTTTATATTTACTTTTGCTTTTTTTATGCAGGGAGTAAAACCGCAAAGTATGGAAAAAGTCGCGATCAATGAAGTGAAAGATATCATTGAATCCTGCATCAAGCCTAATAAAACCGACAGGTAGTATTACTGAATGTGTCTGACCGCCAAGTGCAATGGAAATTAGAAACTTTAGTCGCCGTTTTTAGAATATTAGTGTAATGTACAATGTATTCAAATGGATACGTTAAAACCAGCCGCTAATAACTATACCCTATTTCATGTTTAAAATATCTGGGTAAAGTTAAGGTTAAAATTACGACCAAGTTTTTGGACACTTGGCGGTCAGACCGCCGATATCTTGCTACCTAACATTCTGCTATAATATCTTTAATTTATTAAAAACTAGTCTCTGCTTCCGTTTGATCCTGTTAATTTTCAGGGATAAAAAGTAGCCAATGTGTTGAATGTGTTGATCCAGGTTACGAACTGTTTATATTCCAAGTTTCATCCAAATCGGACCAGCAGCTGCAGCGTGATTGAAACACAAACATCTAAATGTCTAAACTTTGTCATTTATAATATTAGTAAGATAATAATAAACTTAACGAAACCTTTTTCCACAGGCCGAAAGTGAAAGATCTCTTGAACCACGAATTCTTCGGCGAAGACATCGGTCTGCGGCTTGAAATCGTCGGGCGGGATCTGGTGACGTCATCCGACATTGCCAAGATACAGTTCCGACTCAAGATCATCGACCCCAAGAAACGGTAAGGTACTAACGGATATTTTGTTATTACATTAAAGTCAAAGTCAAAAATCTTTTATACAATAAAATCACTAGGATCCTTTCAATATTCTACACTCAAAGAACAAGTAATTAAATTAAAAAAAATTAAAAACCCCTGACTTTGATACCCATATTGAGGAAGTTGTAAAAAAATATGTAATCCGCCATTTTGTGGCGGCGGCCATCTTGGACTGATTTTCATCAAGAACACTCCCGACTAATTCACCTTTCAAACAAAAAAACAAAATCAAAATCGGTTCATCCGTTCAGGAGCTACGTTGCCTCAGACACACACACACACACATACCCCCCACCCACTCACCCACACATAGACCCACACCCACTCACACACAGACACACACACATCCACACACATCCACACATCCACACACATAAACACATTTACATACACACACACACACACACACACACGTCAGACAATATTTTAAGCGTTGCAGACTTACCGTGGTCGGACTATACTGCTAGATCTTCAAAACTCTTTTTAGGTACCTTCTAAGCACGATGATTAATAACCAAACCATATCTTTAGCTCATACACCCATAAAGAAAACGAAGCTATACAATTCGAATTCGACATGGAAAACGATGACTGCGAGGAATTGGCTAACGAGATGGCGAAGGCTGGTCTCATCATGGAAGAGGATGCGAGGATAGTCTTCAAACTGCTCAAGAGTCAGCTGATCAGCTTGAATCGGTGAGTCGTAGTTGTAACCAGTGAGTTGTAGTTATAATCAGTGAGTTGTCACTGTCAATCATTTTCTCTAGTTATTCTCTAGGTTTTGAAGGTTTACGATTTTGCATAATAACATTGTGATTTTATATATTAAAAAATATTTAAATGTGTGAGCGAGAAGTAGTTTGACGGTTTACAGCGCCCTTTTCGAACTGTTCTGAAGTCGAGCTGATTAGCTTGAATTGGTGAGTTGTAGTTAATGCCGGTGAGTTTGATATCAATCCGGTGAGTTGTTGGAAATCTAAAAAATGACTTTTGATTATTGATTTATAAACTACTTTAGATTACTAGACTTGAACGCGTCGGTCATGCACTATTTATTTCAAGTTACATCCAAATCTGTTCTGTGATTGCGACGTCATTGAGTAACAAACATCTAAAGGCTTAGGTGAAACAAAACAAACATTGAGGACAAACATTTGTGCGTGGAAAACATAGATGTTTGTTCTATGTCTGGGTGTTACTATGTATTATAAGTATGTATTTCCAAAAAAAAAAGTATTTAAGTATTCTATCAGCCATCTAGTTCCCATATTACAAGCTTTGCTTAGTTTGGGACTAGAGGGCGTTGTGTGTAAAGTCCATGAATATTTATTTATTTAAAACAACATCCAAAAACGTAGTATTATAGTACCCCTCGACTTTTCCTATGAACTCGGACAGTGTGTGCGCGAAAAACATCAGCTCACTGTTGGTTCAATATTGGTACTTTGACTCCCCCGAAGTTTTCGGGATTACATCCTGTATTATTACACCCTGTATCTTTATTACACCCTGTATAACAGGACAAGATGTTACAAGCCACATTTAATATCTAGGCGCGCCCCGGTTCATCGCACAGAACAATTAGATTTCTAACGCAAAGATAATGGATGACCTTCGACTCGTCAATTGTAATTACACGATGAGCTGATGATTCGTTCATGCGAGCGTAGCTATTACTGGTATATTACGTATGATAATTGGTAGTAGATATCTAAGATATTTGAACTTAGTAAAACCATAGACAAATAAAAAAATAGACCAGCAGACGTTTAGAAAATATCGTAACCCGAAAATGGATTACCTTCAAAGGCGTGAGATGTCGCTGGGTGTATCGAATCGGTAATAAATCAAAACGGTGTTTATTTTCTTGAACCTCTGGCGCGCTGACACTATAAGCAGTACGGAAATAAACGTCAGATGGCGCTATTTCTAAATTTTGCAAAGCGTATACCAAAATTCGGTTACAACGCGCGCGACGTTGACAGCTTGTGCTATGCAATGTCGAACGAGCGAGATAGAGTCTGGATGCAGAGCGGCAACAGCGCTCTGGTCGTATCAAGCTAGTAAAATAATAGATGTTTCGATTTTAAACCTGACGCCTTACCGCCAAGTGCGGTAACAAAAAAATACAATGATATTATATGAAATCTTAAATGTTTTTAGCTTGATAAAATAAAACATAAAAGGTAGGTAGACTTTTAATTATATATTATTAAAATATCACACCCAATAGGTACTTGTTTAGTTATGTACTGAAACATTACCATACATTACGAACCATTTAGGTACGAACAAATAAGTTTTCTGCGGGTGTTGCCTAGGTCTTTTGTTCCTAGGCTATCCTGTTCTAGTTTTACTACCTACCTACTTATAAATAATGGAATAGGTATGTCTGAAGAAGGTAGGTAGGTACCTATAGGTATATTTATCAATATAAATATTCTAAAGTAGGTATATGATTGACTAGCAGTTACCCGCGACTTCGTGCGCGTGTACAGTTTCCGTGTACCTACTGGAATGTCAAACGCTAGTTGTTAGACCAAAGAGGTAGTACTACGTCCTGTCAAACTGACGTGACATGACATGACAATGAAATCCTCTTGCCAATTGGCGCTGCTAATCCTTTTCGTTCCCACGCATAATGGGCCAACTTTGAGCCTAAATGCGGAAAAGGGAGTCCCTTCAATTTCAATTTTTCCTTTTCGTTCATTTTATCCTTTAGATCCTGTTAATTATTCGGGATAAAAAGTAGCCTATATGTCAATCCAGGTTACGAACTACATATATGCCAAGTTTCATCCAAGTTGGTTCAGTGGTTTTGACGTGATTGAAACATAAACATCCAAACATCTAAACTTTCGCATTAATAATATTAGGTAGTAGGATTCTAAAAATTTCAAGGACGTAGTTGCGTTGCGATTTATCATTAAACTTGGTGGTAAAACGGCTTGTCTACTCATTAGCAGTGCCTTGATCACGAATAAATTTGACAATCGTGAACGTATCGTAACGCTAGCGTAACCGAGATACACTGCGCGGTGACGCTACAACGTTCGGCAGTCGGGCTGATGTTGACGCGCAATATCACTCGAATACGTTAGGTTTACGTAACGCGGCGACTGTCAGATTTGTTCGTGATTACCCCTCAGTACCTATTGCCGAGTATAGCACATTTCTGCTCGAAAGTCCAGAGGGGCGAGTATGAGTTGACAATGTACAAAACCGGTGCCAAACGTCTCACGCCGAGCACACCGGTGTGCGCTGCTTGGTATGGAGACACTGAGCGGATTTTTTGAGAAGCTTGAAATGCGAGTATAAGTTCGGTGTGGTTTGCACAGACGTAACACGGTGTAAACTTTTTATACTATTATCTAAGCTGTGACTGTCACGATCGTAGTGTACACCGTGTGTACACCAGTATTTGACCGTTAGGCTGATAATTGCGAGTACGAGTGGCTTTTAGCACCTCTGCGATAGCGCCGCCGCGATATCGCGGCTCACACCATAGAATTTCTCGGTGTGGCTGTACTAACTGTTAATTATTCTGTGTCAAATATTGTGATTTTACGTGTGGAATGACAAAACGTTCTCTATTTATTATTTCTTTGATACCATAAATTAATTATGCTATTATGCTATATATTGTTACCATAAAGTAATTAATTTTAATTACCATAAATTACCTAGGTACTGTGAAAAAATAGTGCTTGATTTATGTTCTACTACACTGGGTGGGAAAAGTAGGGCTCTGCCTACGAGAGAAATGCTACGGAAGATGCTTCCGAAATGATTCCAACCCTGTCAATGATCTTTCGGAGACCGAGATGTCAGACCGGTAGGCTCAAATACATCAATGAAGATCCATGCAGAGCCTTGCACTAATGAATGGACCGGCAGACCAAATAAAACCAATTAGGTTGTGGCTTGCACATTTGACCTTGGATTTTGGGATTCCAATCCTGAGAGAGACCAAGGTACACATTAATGATCTTACTAAGGAGTTTTCACCGATTAGCAAATACTTATTAGTACCTAAGTGCACAACACAGAGAGGGTGGTATACCTATTATTCTCTAGGTATAGTTTGCCTATCATTCAATGCTTTGTCTGAAACAAAGCTGACATGTAACATACTTGACTCCGAGGTCAAACTGCTCCAGCTACCCATGAAGTTGCTTTTCTTTTAGTAATGGGCCATTTATGTACAAAATGGCATAAACCTTAGTTAGATAGGTACCTATTGTTTTTATCTTAGAGCTCCTACCTACAAATAGTTTTGTCTTTGTTGCAGACCATTGAAAGTAACAAATGGTAAAAGTTACACTACTCGGGCAGAGTTGAGTTGACTAAAGTGAGATCCTGAGTCAACTGAAGGCATCACCACACATATAAATCAAGTTTGCAAAGTCCGCACCAGTCCCTGCCATTGTCCACTTGCATATTTCACCAGGCTGTACCAGGGGCAACTTTTTCTCATGGTCCAACTTTATTATGGATATACAAAATATGTTGGCTTGTGTAGCTATCACTTAAGAAGTGTATCATAGCAGGATTTAATCCTTAGTTCCTAAACAGTTACTTTTATTTGAATAAATGTTATAAACACATTATCATACTTAGCATTATTTATTTATTTACCTATTTGAAATTAATTTATTTACTAAGACAAATATTCACATTCTTGTCTTGCTATTTGTCAGTAGATTCTAATCAATAAGTTCCAATTATTCTTTGTTATTGTATTGTAAAATAAAACAAGTGACTTCAGATAGTATAATTACATTTGCTACATAATATCATGTCGTACTCAATCAATTAGTCTCTTATATAATGTTTACAAACGTAGGTATTCACTGAAGTTTTCCGGGGATCTGACTATGAGGCTTGCTGTAGGATAGCGGTATTGAAATGCAAGCAATGGGGTGCTTGCTGCCTGCAGTGAGTACGAGGTGGGTGCATCCAGGTCTAAGCCAGACCACTGTGCTGGAAAGTTATTGAATCATATTAATATACATTATTATTGAAACGTTAAACATAACTAGCTGTCATGGTTCTTACTTCTATGGTATTTATAACATTTGCTACAAGGGGGTTAACTTTTATGTTAATTATTTAGGCATGCACGTTACTTAATAAAAACCTACCTGTAGTAAGCCTTGGTGTGTAGCATTTGAGGTCAAGCACAGAAAACCCAAATGCAAGCTCTTCATGCTAATTGCAAGCACCCAATAGTTTCAATAGGGTGAAGTAGAGTTTGTTACAGGGTCTTTCATGAGAAGATACCATTTTTTATTTCACCAATGAGGTTATTAGAGATCTTCATGTCTGAGAGTCGAAACTTTGGCTAGATGTAGACACTAATATTACCTCATCATAGTATCAATAATTTTAACATCTAGTTGGCTCTAGGAAGTCATTTTCTTCCCAAGGTTTTCGTTTTCTTGTTAGCTTGTTTGTTGGCGATGACACGCACACAATGAAGACTTCCAAAGGCGTATTCGTTGCATTTTGTGACTCTGCATATCCAGCAAAGATTTCATGGGTTTTTCAAGGCTTACAGACATTTTTCAAGTCAAAAACCGAATATCAATAATTCAGTTTCACTTCATGCAACGACAACAAACGAAAATAACTTCAACTTTTTGGTTTATCAAAAATGGAAAAACATCATTTCTGCCAAAAATGGCATCGACTTTCCTATTTCAAGTGACATGACAATAACATTGACATTTCAATCTGTCAAAAACCTCAATTTACCTAGTTTTAGTTCCATGCCCACGAAAAAAGCATTCAAGCGAACAAGGAACCGCTCTATTCTTTAGTAAAGAAATCCGAAATGTCAAATTCAAATTCTATTTCCGGTGTATACGATCGGTGTGGCCACGCTCCTTCGTAAAGCACACTTGGTGCCTTGTACACCAATCTCATACTCAAGTGTAGAGTCATTATCGTGGTGTAAAGCCCGTGTCGAACGAGCCCACACTGTCGTGGTATACACTGTGCATGGTAAATCTTATACTCGCCCCTCAGGTCGTCATGCCAGCGCTTCCTCGGGCGGCCGCGACGTCTTCTACCCCCTGGGGGTATCCAGCCTGTGACTCCTTGAGCCCACCTTTCCGCTACTTTACGACGTACATCGGCGATTCCAGTTTTGGAGCGAAGTATTCTGTTCCGAATTCGATCTATTCTTTTCACACCTAAAATACTTCGCTCCATCACTCTTTGGCAAAGTAGTTTGCGACCACGTCTGAGCACCGTAGGAGTGATAAAAAAAATATATAAGAAGGTTCAGACTATCGAAAGAAACCACACAAATACTTTTGCATCAAATCTATAATCAGTTAAAATTCGATACCAACGAGTTAAAAAATTGAACAGAATTATAGTCCATAACGGGAAGCACTATTTTCATCACAACCACAACACAACCAATCAACTACAAAACAAGAAAATGAAATAATTGTACATGTAAATAAAATCGTCAAAGAGAATACAACACAACACGCAGGCCAATGACACTTTGTATCAAAAAATGACAGTACCGTTCCGTTTTAGCTTACTTGATGCGTGGAAAAGATGAATTTTCTTAGAAAAGAAATGCGTCAATCGTTTTGTACGTTTAACGAAACGTAGGGGAACTGTTTTCTGTGGTTATATAGACGCCACCTATTAGTAAAGTTATGTCATTAATTTGTACACTATCTTTCAATTTGATGACCACCTAGGTGATCACGCCTAGGTGGCGTGGCGAAAAATATGTTAGATAATCAGTATGAAATAAAATCGTGATAACTAAATAAATGAACACCATTACAGATTCTAAAATAAGGACATAATTTTTGATGAATTTCAAAAATAAATTAATGGCGTTTCTTTGGTTCTAACGGCTACTTGAAGCTTAAGTCGTCGTCGACTGTAGCGTCATCCCCAAATAGGACCGGGAACTAGCCGGTTTTGCGAGTCACGCTCTAATATATAGGGTGTAGCAATCTTCGTGTATTCATTAATCGATGGTAAAACTAAAAAACGTGGGCAATCTGCAAGATGAGTTTTTGTATGTGGCTCTGAGGCTCAAAGTCAAATCTAAAATGTCTGCCTTGTCTGAATTAATTACGTCGCGAACACGTTTTTTTTTAATCTTTTCTTTTTAAAAAGGTAAGGGGTCGGTCGGTACTTTTTTATACAATTTAATGATGGAGCAATCCGATAGCCCACCTGATGTTAAGCACGTTGATGCAACTCCTGGCATTTTGCTTTTTCCACGACAGGCTCCTTCACCTAATAGCGATCTTCTCTTTTATACGGCTCTTTTAACTTTATCTTGGTTTCTTCCATTCCTTATGATTTAGTAATATACAGAACGTTCAAAAACGGGTTACTTGAGTTTGGTTTGGTTCAAAATTATCAAACGTACCGCTAATACCATTTCAAAACTCACCTACACTATTTGTTCAATAAAGTTATTGTTTCTGAGCGTTTCGTTCCAAACGAAGTCCTGTTACAAAACTGTCTAGTCCATGTCTACATCGCTTGCGTGAACTGTCTCCACAAAGTCTACAAAGCAAATTATGACAAGCATGCTAATGTTGAGCGTGCTTCGTAATTTTCTTTTTGCGCGTGGATTGTTTGCGCGAAATCGACGACCGACCGCCCCATCGTCTGTCATCACGCGATGTATCAAACACACTGAAATCATACTTGTGTTTGATTGATTCGTACTTTTCATAGTCAGGGAATTTGGCAAAAGTATCTTGGGTTTTTCCACTACGCTCGTCAAAGTACTAGTAATTTTATCATGTACAGGACAGGGTTCTTTTTATAGCCACAAGACTGACGTGTCCCCTGACAAGACTGATGTGACCCCTTTCAATTCAATGCAATTTCAGTAAAGCGTTCTCAATCTGCATAATTTTGATATAACATTTATGCATCGATAATTTGGACGATTGCCAATTTTAAAACGAGAAACATTTTGCGAAATTTAATTTTCGAATGGTAAAAATCATCCTGCATTTTTTATGTTGATTTTATCAAAGTTGTCGTTGATAAGTCGATGGAATTACACCCACACCCCCATACGACACATGCCATTTACAAACGTCATTTCGCCCACGGCCAAATAAACACAGATTATGCAATTGTAGCTAGATACTTAGAGGTTTGTAGATCTCTTTTTAAAATAAATATTAAAATACTATAATAAATAGCCTTTGCATCAAAACTAGATGATTTATAAAGTGTCAGGGGCCACTTTTTATTTATTTATTTTAACATTTCACACAAATAGGTAGTGCTAGGAGGACTTAATGCTAATAGCATTGTCTGTCAGTCTTCCTGGGCGTGCAAAAAGATGGTGTGGCGTGTTTTTAAAGGTACTAAAACTGATAACAAAAATTTAAATTAATACATAACTATACATAAAAAAAGAACACAAAAGATATATCAACATATATATAAATAACTATATAAATAATTCATATGTAATAATTATACTATTATACTATACTTACATACAACTAAAACCCTTACTACTACTTACACTAAGGGCGGCTTGCACCAGAATCGCTAAACGCGTTTAACTCTTAAATAGTATTTAGTGAGTTGTCAAGTCATACAAATACGTCAAATTTAAATCGATTTAGCTGTTAAAGAGCAAGACGCCCTTACTTTATACTTTTCCCCGTAGGCAATACTGTAGTGCTTAGGACAGTTTAGATGGAACCTAGTTAAATATTGTATTACAAGCAGATTCAACACGCTACATAATGTAAGGATATTGCAATGCCGCTCTCTCGCATAACGCACTAATCCGTTGTTCATTTGCAATATTGCCACGATTAATTGCAAATACGATGACGCAAATGACGCAATACACGTCCGAATATGCGAGCAGTGAACTAGTTGTGTCTGTATAGTAACGCGTAGTGTACACGTGTTTGTTTTATCGGAAAGTTGTTATTGTTTCGCAATAAATGGCAAAATATTATAGTCGGCAAAATATTGACATTGAGTAACCAGTGGCTTCAAAGATATGGAATTTAAATAAGTAGCAGTTTTTTAATGGATCTAAATATTGAGTTTTTATTTTTGAATGTTGCTTATCAGTTCAACTGAATGTAATTTGCTAAACAAAATTACGTTAGTTAATTTGGAAATAATGAACCGGTTTTAAAATTACTAAGATACCTTTATGTAATTGCTTGTGTATTTTGACGTTAATGGCGCAAGAACATTCGTGAACACAAGTGAATGTTATCTAAATAAATGATTTTGTGTTTGTTTTGTATCACAAAAAGTATTAACATAATTTGATAAGTGTGATAACCTAGTTGAAATCAGAGAGTGCAAAAGGAAGTCGGCATATCAGTGTGTGAAATAAAAACGTTTGTTGGGATTAGTACTCTATTTATGAAGGTAATTGGTGTTATTTTCGTATTTATGTATTTGAGAACGCTTAGCTATACCAAAAAGGTTTTGTAAAACCATCTTTGACATCATCATCTTTGACAGGCGTCACAGCTCAGTCGGTAATAGCTCTGCCTTCCGTGCTGTGGGTCGTGGGTTCGATCCCCACTGAGAACAATCATTTTGTGCGTGGAAAACATAGATGTTTGTTCTATGTCTGGGTGTTACTATGTATTATAAGTATGTATTTACAAAAAAAAATTATATAAGTATTCTATCAGCATCTAGTTCCCATATTACAAGCTTTGCTTAGTTTGGGACTAGAGGGGGTTGTGTGAAATGTCCATGAATATTTATTTATATTTATATTTATCTATCGTTATCTATAAATGGCAAAAATACTCATAAAAGACTAAACGGGCTCACAAAAATACATAACATGTGGTGGAGCCAACGTCACCCCCACGGTTCCCCTCATCTCTACTTGCGAAGGTGGTTCCGAGGCTAGGCGGACACGACACTTGCTGAACAGCCTTGATACGAAGCCACAGGACAGCATTCGGGATAGCTCGTCTCCGGGACACATTCTCTTGCCTGAAAAATCAAAAGTTGATCTTTATCTTGACCATGTCCCACTTTATGTAGGGTTGGCAATTAGAAACAACAATGGAAAAAAAAAGATCAAAGAAGTTAAAAATATGGAGCCCTAACTCCTAAACTAGAGCTACTTGTATCTCAATCCTGCGATAACCAGACTCTAAAATTCATACATCGAATTCGGACTAGCCTTTTCCCTGTGGATTGTGCCGACTAAGCTGAGAGGATGGTATAGGTGCTACAAGCCTACTCCATCTAAATTATATCCCAGGCACTGCAGCGTGCCGTTCACAGGGGCATGGGTAACAAGTGGTTCCTAACGCTGTATAAATCATCTAGATTATTGAATAATAGATTGAATATTGACAATGCCTCTTGCAATGTTCTCTTTACCTGTCTGGAAAGGGATAAACTCCTGAGGTTTTATTAGACTTCCGTCTTCAGCCAGGAACCGGCTCGGTCTGAACTCCTCAGGATCCTCCCATACGTCTGGATCCATGTGAACCGCCCATTGCAGTGGTATTACCATCGCTCCTTTTGGCACTTTGCAGTTCCCGATGAACGTTTCCTTAAATATATCATGCTTAGACCAACACTTAACTTTAAAAATCAACGATTCTCTTGAGAGCCTGTGCCTTGATCACGAACAAACGTGACAATCGTAAACGTATCGTAACGCTAGCGTATTCGAGATACACTGCGCGGTGACGTTACAACGTTCGGCAGTCGAGCTGGCGTTGACGCTCAATATGATTGGAATACGTCAAGTTTACGTAACGCGGTGACTGTCAGATTTGTTCGTGATTACCCCTCTGTTCGCCAATCGTACAATATAATTAGTAATAGAGATGGTCACAGTAAAAAACCATTTAGTTTTGATATTCATAGTATGTGGTAATCGTTTTAGTACTGCAAAACCGCAAATACATAATACACTTACTAGAAAAAACTGTTTAGAGTACAATTAAATACAGACGATACAACTTTGGCCATCACATTAGTACCTACGTTGCTAGTTGTAAAAGAATGCGAAGAAGTCCTTGTTTGCCACACACAAATGTTTGTTCGCAGTGGGGATCGAACCCACCCACAGCACGGAAGGCAGAGCTATTGCCTTTGATTTATTGGTTTTATTGGTTTGTTGCCTACAGCAAACCAATGGATATGCCCCACCAACAAAAAAAGCGTACATACTACGGAACATAATATGGCTGCCTTCTTAGTAGTATTGACAGCAGATCCACCACAAACTCGGAACACAACATGGCGGCGCTGGTTACGCAAACATAAATTCATGACGTCACAAAAAAAAACGAAGGGACAAAATATTGTCTATCTCTTTCAACACATTCAGTATATATTTGGTTAAAAAGAAACAAAATATTAATTGACGGCTTATGTGTCGATTTAGTTTGTATAGTAGAATGGGGCCTCTCCATGTTTATGGTTCATTCATATTACTTACTTCTACGCATCCATGTGGTATGCCAACTGGTGTGATGGACCGAATACGTTGGGTCTCGCATATAGCTGCCATTAAACGAGGCAGCCTCGCGCTGTCTACCTCGTCTGCAATGCACACTGACAGAATCTCTTGGCGTACTTTTTCCTGAAATCCAAACAAAACTCAAAAGAATCTGTTAACTTATCGTTATCTAAGAGTCGCAAAAAATACGTTTGGGTGGATCTAATAGTAACATCTAATGGGCACGCGTCATTCGCTTTGCTAGACCATCGTCGTAGCTCGAGTTCCTTTTAAGGGGTAATTCTTTGAAAGATACAGCTGAATAGGATTGACCATCCTATACAGTAAGTATTTGTAGGGATAACTACCTGTTCTTCAGGATGTAGAGCCATGAACAACAGGAACCAAGACAGGGTGACAGACGTTGTATCCAACCCAGCTCCAAACATATCAGCCAGTAGGAAATGCAGCTGCTCATCTGTCGTAAACCTCGACGACTCCTCACCGTTCTCGAACCTTCTCTTTTGCTCCATCAGGAAGTTATCTAAAATGCACTCTCCGTCTGTGGGAATAAGGGTGTTCGGATCGAAGAAATGTTGTTCGGTGTTCAAAGCGTGCTTGCTGTATTTTATACATTTGATGTGCCCTTCTGGATGGTCGTTAAATAGGTCCTTATGCAGTTCGTATTGGGCTCCTTTTGGCGTGTCGAGTCCTAGCATGGATCTGCGTCGTGCTATCATACTAGCGTATAGTCTGTGGGTTTGTGCTTGACCTCGGATCAGGACCTCCATTGTCTTTCTGGTGGATGATGAAATAAACCTGAAAATTTACGAGAAACTTGGTCAGGGCTTGGCAGGTAAAAGTAATTGTTTTATGTACTATGCTAGGAATTGTAATAACGCACTTGTTCCAGTTGTTCCTTCATCATCGGTCATCTCTTATGCCTTGTACCGGCTTCTGATTGTAGTAATTATACCACTCCAATAGTAAACCAAGGTACTCTCAGCTCGGCTAAAATACTTTTCTTACCTTACAAAAGGTAGAAAGTTGACAGCACCGGCCACGCCCATCTCATGGCATCCTTCTTCCTGAATCTGCCTGAACCAGACCCAGGTTTTGTCTTCGGGTGGAAATTTGAACCCGAAGATAATGTCGTTGACGACGTTTCCCAGGGAGTTTGTCAGCATGTGCTGGAGGTCTACCTCGGAGCCTTTTCCTTTTTCTACGTTCTGTAATTTTCAAATTGTAAGGTTTAAAAAGATACTTTGAATCCCATCATTTAAACTCGTTATTCAGAAAATACTTTTATTGATTTACTTTTATTGATTCACGTCAAAAATATTTTATGAAAATGAGATAAAATACCTAGCTCATTTTGAAATTCAAATACTTTGCAACACACACGTGTTGCGAAGCTATTGGATTTTAAAAAATGTATTTCTCATTTAAAAGTTAAATATTGACGTACGTCTGTGTCGATCACCTTAAAAGATTTAAATAATGTAGTCTCATGCATTATACAAGTACCTATGGGGCTGCCTCCTCACTTTATAACAAGTGTAAGATCGAGAATTTGAGCGTTTTGTACCTTACTCCCGAATTCGTAAACGTAGGGGCTGAACCTTGGACGAATAAGCACACGGGACACGTAACTCAGCCGATCTCGCTTTTACCCCCTTTTGCCACGAATTCAGCATTTTTGCCTAAGAAGGGCTTGACACTGGTATCGATTCTGTTGTTGCGTTTTTCTAAACTAACCTAATTTGACAACGTTAAAATTATAGCTGTCTTTGTCGTTTCAGTTTATGAGAAAGGGACGGCAACATTTTTAGTGCTGTCAAATTAGGTTAGTTTAGAAAAATGCAACAACAGAATCGACAGTACTATCGATGAATAATATCGATGTAAATGAAAAACAAATAGTTCGTTTTCCGTCATTCATTAATGTTTATTGATACTATTTCATCGAATGCGTGAATCACTAGTGTCAATTTAGAACTAATGAAGCAATAGATCACTCCCCCCGTGCCCCGCAAAAATTGTTCGACCGTGATTTAATACTTTTTTCGAGCATGACGTGTCCCGTGTACTTATACGTCCAAGGGTTAATAAAGTCAAAATGTATTCAATAAAATCACAAGGATCATTTAGAATCGTCTTATATAACTAGGTAGGTAACTAGCTATATAACTAAATAGTTCCCTACGGGACCGTATAGCTGCTAAATCTATGAATTCTAGTGTTCTTATTATTTCTGGAGCTTCTACATACTTCTAAAACCTCGTATACTCCAGCTGCAATGCGTTTTTCGAGCTCCTCTCGGGAAACACTGTGTTTGCTCATGCCGAAATTCTTCAGCCATGTTGTCACTAGTTTTCTCTGATCTTTCCATAGCGGTCCTTCAGCGCAAATTAAACCTTAAAACAAAAAACTTACTTTTGAATCTTTAATTGTATATCCTGTGTGGACTACTGTCCTATTGTAGGAATTAAAGAGATACATGAGATTCGATAAGTACTGAAACCAATTTTTGGCATCGTCTGTGGATTTTATTTCCGTATCAGAATTAATTCTGAGCTTGCAAATGCCGCCTACATTATTAAATAAATAAATACTACTCAATAATACTATCAAATTGGAAATTACAGTACTAATTATTTTGTGCGTATCTTTCCTTTAATATATTTATTTCATAAGCTATTTATTGTTACTACTATATTTGATTAATTTTCCTGTTAAACTGTAGAACAGCCAATTTGTTTGTTCAGTGATGTTTTGTATTCTTGATCGCTCAAATAAATACATGACTTTTAAATAGTATCACAAGTTAGTCGATAGAATTAAGTACTTTGATCTTTTTCGCTGTAAATATAAAAACATCAAACGTAAAGTGAAAAGTATTAAACGTGATTGTTAGAACAAAAGTCATCAGGTACTCACCATTCCCATGCATAATTCCGTGCGTCAAGTAAAGAGGAGCTCGTCCCGAGATACTGTCCTTCGCAAAGGCTTCTCTGACCAGCCTGTGGTCTGACAACACTACCGCGTAGATATTCCCCATGCCGATACCGTAAACTGGACCGTATCTCCTAGCCAGATCGACTAAAGTCAAATGTGGCCATTTTTGATCGATAAATGGGAGGTAACCCACGATCGGCAGGCCCCAGGGCCCAGGTGGTAACGACTGCCATTCTTTTATCTTCTTGCAAATCCAAAAGCCCAATACGAATGTGCAGATCCAAAAGAAAAACAGATCCATTGCTGAACTAAAATAAAAACAAAACGTGTTTACTAATCTTTTATAACTGTTTGGTATGTATTGTTTCTTATTGTGTGGTTAAGGTTATTTACATAACTTGTTTTGATTTGTAAATAACTTTAATACATACTTATGTTAAATGCCTGATTATTTGCCCACTAAAACTGATATTAACGCGAGTATGCTAAAACAACACCATGTTACACATTTTTAATTTAGGTATTTATTTACAAAACATAACCTAAAACTATCTGAGTAAAACCTTGTGCCTCTATTAAATAACATGACGTAGTGACATTGACTCAATGATGCCAACCTCGTAAAAAAACAGGTAGGTGTAATATGACGCCTTTGATAAGAAACGCACTGTTGATAATAAGAGTACTATCGGATATGTTGTCAGTGATATGCAGCGTTAAAAATGTTATCGTTATAAAAAGTGGAGTCTATCTGTAACATATTTTGAAAAGGTATTTTGAAGACCTCCCCCCATGCCCCCCCCCCCTCTCCCCCTCAAGTACGTATCAACGTAATTGTATCAATAAAAACACGTACCGATCTCTCTCGATGACTTTTTAGGTCACAATAATAAAGAATTTTCTGATTATAAATTGGGCAAGCGGTCATGTGGACAGACACTAACCAACTGACAGAATTCACAGAACTAAAGTATAACGATTGAGAAATTTATGATGGATTCAACTCTTTGACTTACAAATATCTCCAATTATGCAGGATGGTGTCCGAACGTACCTAAATAAAGGAGTTATTGCGAAATCTCATGTTTTGTTGATATATGAATTGATTTTGAGGGAGAAGAGATTTATCTTGCCTTATTGTAATCGTAACTTCTTTATTCGAAATTTTTGTTACTCATTTTCGATCTTTGTAAAAAATAATCTCAGTAAAATCAGCGACAAACCCTTTCGTTCGTACGCTCCGATTGCGACACAGTCGACGCGCAGCTTAACGGTTTGCTACTTACTCTCCATAACCCCTTAAAATTTGGCGACATTACAATGTTTTTAAGCCGTGACCCGACCCTGAAATATTTATAGCTGAAATATGTAACCATAGCGACGGCAGTGAACTAAATCTACCTGAAACGCTCAGTATGCTTCGGCTGAACTGCGCGACCTCGCGTGATCGCATTGTACGAATTACGAATACGTTTTAGGTACTATGGGTATTTATTTTCGATAGTGTGCGTGACTCTTAAAAAAGTTATAACACTTTTGTTCTTAAGTAACTGTAATTTTTATCTGGCAATTCTCTTGGAATGTTCAAAGTTATCAGAGGTTTATAAAATAGTTAAGAATAGGGCATGCAGGTAATGTTTATTTAAACTCATTTTAAAATTCAACTGTTTCACCAATGTTCACGAAAACATGAAGCGGTCGTTACACCTAAAAACCACCGACTCTCCTGGGAACCAGATTAATGTTATGTTAACGGTTGGTTTCTTTGACCTTTTTTTACCGACATCAAAAAAGGAGGAGGTTCTCAATTCGAATGTTTTTTTTTAATGGTTGTTATCTCAGAACTCCGTCATTTACGAACCCATTTGAAAGATTCTTTTTTGTCTGAAAGGATGTACTTTCAGATTGGTCCCATAAAATTTTCATCAAAATCGGATTAGCAGTTTGGCTTATAACTGCAAAAAATATACCATCCACGTACATGAAATTGAGTATTTTGCTTTTCTGTGCTTTTTAGTGGTGTTTACAGTCACTAGAACATTCGCAATGAACTGCTATCATCATCATTATCTGAGGATAAAACCGGTAGTCAAATTGAACTCGGTTTTCTTAGTTTTTTTAACTTATAAATTTTTATAGTCGATTTCATACCAAGAATCTAGTAAGCGATATGTGTGGTTTCCCAGTCAAGAGACCATTTGAATAAGCCAGGCTGCTTATACCATCCGGTGTTTTGTAATGTGATCCAGATGACATCTAGCTTAGTATTAGATATATAAAGTAACCAACGTATTAATGAATGAGTAATCCATTGTTTAGTACTTTACACGACAAGGTTCATTACACACTGTTATTTGCTTTGAAACCAAGCTTTGATGTTTAAAATCATTGACACTATAAAACTTGAAATTGTGACCACTCTCGCATTGGTCAATGACTTATTTACTTTGCGTCTTTTGGTTTAGGCAAGAGAACGACTCTGAAAAGGGTTGAACTGAATATCAATGTGTATTGTGTAATGAAAGTAACAATATTTTTATTTGAAATTGTATTTAAAAAGTGCACAAAATAGGTGGAGGTTAGCGTTTTAAGTAGACTAAACGAGAAAGTACGAAGTAAACAAGTTTACAAGTGTTCCCAATTCGTAACGAATTTATGTGCGCATAAAATTTATGTATTTTTGCGTGTCGACGATATAAAGACATTTTATTTTGTAGGTTATAAGATGAAGTCTTAGGCCTGGTGCGACCAACTCCGAATAACGCTATGATTCAAAAATATTGCCGTCCTTGTCTTTGACAAGTTCAAAGTAGAGACGAATAGTATTTTATCTGACGAATACCGTTATTCGATGCACACATTAGTTATAGAGACCTTTGTCAACAGTGAGAGGAGCGAAAAAAAAGCACAGATGAAGTTCAACCAGGAGGCGATCATCGAACAGAATCGTCAACAGCAACTTTACGATCAGCAACAATTGTATGAAACATTGCAGGTAATGATAAACACCTATTTTATTTAGTCCATGCTACTATTAAAAACTTTAATAAAGTTCTATAGAGTTTAGTACAGTTTACTTGATAGTTTTGAGAAATTATGAAGGTCATGAGATGTCGACAGCAAACAAAAAATTTTTAGCCTTCATAATCATTGTGCTTTAAATTATTAGTCCTCGGTAAACAAGTCAAGATGAGATAGAGAAACGAGATAACGAGTAACTAGGTAGTAAACGAGTAACTAGGTGGACGATAAACTGCTAGGTAAGCATATGTGTGTGAGTGCTGACATGAGCCAAAAAGGTCCTGCCTCAGCTTAATGCAGCTCAGCAGAAGCCAAGTAGCGCTGGTTTTTAGTCAAAACCTGAGAGCGGATGACATCACAGCTATAGCTGGCTGATTCAGAGACTTATAACATCGTCTGGCTGATTTTTCGACTCCAGTGAGTAAAGCAAATCATTCTTTTCCTCAGATGAAGATGATGCAAAACCAACAACAGCCAGGGTCAGTCGATCAGGTCAACGCTGGGCTACTGAACGGGGTTGGACCACAGCCTTTAGGATCCGTACAGTAAGTAGAACATACCTTTTGCTCTAGACTTGTACAGCAGCCCTTTTGATGTCAAAACATCTTCTCTCTCAAATCTTTCAACAGGTATATAAAATTAGTCCTAGCAATGAGAAACCTAAAACTACTGTTCTAAGCCTACTGTTCTAGGATGTTTTCATATGATTTTCGTTCCTCTTCATCATTTTCCCCTTATCCTAGATTATGTGGGAGTAGAACAACATGTATAGCATAAAGCTCCCGTGTGGTACAATTTCAACAGCAAGGGTAAAGTGGAAACTCACGATGATGTACTTCCAGACTGGACCAGCAAACCCAGCTGTTACAAGCCCAGCAGCAGTACTTCCAAACTCAGATCCAGCTGAAAAACGAAGAGACAGCCATGAAGCTGTTACAGCACAACATGATGCAGGCCAGGGTGTCTCCGGCAGACCAGCAGTTGCTGCAGCAGCACGCGTTTTTCCAACAAAAGGTAACAATTTGTGCATTTTTTGTAGTGAGAATAGATTGAAAAATATGCAAGGTTTGTTAAAATTACATGTGTAGTTGGTATTCTTATTTTGTTTTTTTATATGTCTCAACAAATCACAAAATAATGTTGTGTATTTAGGAAAAAAACCTTTGTTTACTATCGAAGTCAGAAGATGATTTTTTCAGGTAATGGAACAGAATCTCCTAAACCAGCACATGCTGGAGCAAACCGTGGACAACCAGCTGATGGAACAGCAACGGAACTACCTCGAGCAGAACCAGTCGCAGACGCAGATGCAGACCTTCAATCAACAGCTCACGGCAGATCAGATCAGCAACCAGAATCAGGTAGGACAATAGCTCAAGGTAGATCTTTTGCAGTAAGTCGGCCTGCGGATCCAGTCCTGCGATTCAAAGTAAGTCCAGTTTCAAAACAGTTTATTTCTTTCCAGGCGCTCCAACAACAAATCATCCAACAGCAAGACTGCATCATTGCCCACCAAGCCGCCACCATCCAACAAAAACACTTTGAGGAACAACTCCAACAGGAAAACATCATGAACGCACCCCAGAATCTCGTTACGAATCAAATGCTCGACCCCTCCTTACAGAACTTACAAAACGTCCTATCACAAATCATCCAGCGGCCGGACACGTTGCAGTCCAGAAAGGAATCAGAGTCTGAAAACCAGCAAAATCAACAGCAGCCGCAGATGACGCAGCAAGAGAACATCGAACAAAATCAGGAGCTTGATATGCAGCAAAAGATGCAGAATCTTATTGGCTCGCAAATGCAACAGCAGAACTACAACCAACAAAACCAGTACTACAAGCCCATCCTATCTGCAGCCGTCGACCCCACCATCATGGTCCAAAACCAACAGGTCGTGCAAGCTCAACAGCAAGTGGTTCAAGCGCAGCAACAACTCAACGTGCAGAAGCAAATGTTACAACAGCAGCAACTGGTGTTACAGCAGCAGATGATCAACCAACAGCAAATGCCCGGCCAGACCCTCTCCCCGCAACATATCAGAAACCTACAACACCAACAGTACCTAACTCAGCAAGAGTTGCAGCTACAGAGTCAGCAAAACTACATCGACCAACAGAACCTAGCTCTGTACGCACAAAAACAACAACTGATCGGACAACACCAGCAGAAAGTAGAAGAGATGCTGCGGCATCAGCGGCCTATGTACCACCGACAGGGCTCCGAGCAAAGTCAGATCAGCTCCACCACGGACCATCACGAACAGTACATCATGCCAGAATACCAAAAGCATATCCTACAACAGCAAATGTCGATCGATCCACTTAACTATCAGAATCAGTACATGGAGATGCAAAAGCAGCAGCAGATTCAAGAAGACCCTTACCAACTACTGCAGACGATGCCGGGCCAATCGTTGCAACACAACTTGGTGATGGCACAAAACTACTTGGTGCAACAGGAGCGGCAGATATCTAGTCATGAAGGCACTCCCGTGCAAAATTACTCCGCCAATCCATTGCAAATGTACCAGAACCAACCGCAGCAGCTGATGCAGTACCAAGTGGAGCAGGCCATTCAGCATAACATGGATAAGATGAACCAGTCGATACCTCAGTCCATGCCGCAGTCGATGCCGCAGACGATGGTCAACCTCATGAACCAATCGCAAGGTCAACCGATGCTTCAAGGACAGTCTTTGTCGCAGCCTCTTACGATTCCCCAGTCTATCCAATCGGTGATGCAATCCATCCCTCAGCCTTCTCAATCTATCCCTCAGTCTATGCCTCAACAAGTCAGTCAGCCGACGCAGAGTGTACCCCAGCAAATATCCCAGATACTCCAGTCTCAACAGATACCTTTATCAAATCAACCCTTACCCCAGTCTACTCAACAACTCCCGCAAACAACTCAACCGATACCCCAATCTACCCAACCCCTACAGCATTCGTCACAATCCATGCCCCCGTCCAGCCAATCCCAACCACAGCAAACTCAACCCTTACCCCAGATGATTAATACCCAACCGATGTTACCTCCCCTATCCTCTCATTCTCTTGTCCAACCCACCCAAAGCATTCCCCAATCCTCCCAAACCATTCCCCAAACTTCCCAAAGCATTCCGCAAGTACCGCAAACCCTCCCCACTTCCCAACCTAGCACAGACTTGAATCTTCAGAACTTGAGCTTGCCAGAGGAGAATGGATTCAATAACAATGGTGTGAAGGAACAATTTCTGACTCCGATGAGTGAATTCCCATCGGGTGCGTCGCACGGGGAAGCCATCAGGCAGCCAGAGTTAAGTTCTGTCGGGGAGAAGCAAGAGGAACAGGTAGAAGGTGAGAAATTGACCATTTTTGTATTGTTTTTTAACCCTCGAATTAAAAAAGAGGGGTGTTATACGTTTCAGCTCTTCATATGTGTGTGAGTAGCCTCGTAGCCGAAAGTCTGCTCCGATTTTAATGCGGTATTTTAGTATGAAAGCCGATTGTTCAGGGATGGTTCTTAGCTTGGTTTGATGAAAATCGGTGAGGATATTCATCAGCTCGGAACCCCAGTTTTGAAGGGATCTTAAGCATATGTGCCGTTTAAAACATTTGACTCATGCTAAAGCATCCAGATTTGACAAACTGGAGTCCACACTTGTGGGGTCTAATGATTATTAGACCCCACGAGTGTGGACTCCAGTTTGTCAAATCCCATCCCATTTGATTACCATCAATGATGGTTTGAATTTTTTTTAAATCTTGTAATCTGTTTTTTAGCAATAAGTTTTATTGATAATGTTGTGAGTACCCAGAATTTTAAAGGATTATAAATTATTAACTATACAAACGTGTGATGTAAAAATTGTTTTCCCAGAGAACATTTATCAAAAACTGTGTTACTCTGCAATTAGTTCCAATTTGTTCTTCTAGCGGGCACAGCGATACCTTCTCCCATCACAAGCGAGAAGAAGTCTCGTGGCTCCAAGAAACGCTCTCGGGAGAAGGACAAACTGCCGAAGCTGTCCGTTCTGGGCGTCAACGAGGAGTCGACAGTGGTTGAATGTCAGTTGGAGTCGAAATGCAACACTGTTACGTTCAAGTTTGACGTGACTGATGTCAACCCTGAGGAGATTACTACTAACTTGGTGAGTGGTACTCTCTCTGCTTGTATAATTCGACCGATTTTGATAATGCAGGCTCTTCGGAATTCGGGCGCATTATCTAAGGAACTAAGTAGCAGAATTTTGCAATAATAGTTTTTTTAATCGACTGTCTCATTATATCTAAATACTTGGAGTATTTTTTGAAAACCGTTTTTTGTTATTGAAACTGGAAAGACAATATGCAAAGACTTTGATTCGCATAAACATTGCAGGTTCTAATACAGAGTGCTCACAAATAGTTTTGTGAGTAACCTGTATTGAATATATCCCAATTGAAACCCCTTTTCCTAACCTAAAATGCAATGTTCCAGGTGTCAAATAACCTCCTCCCGGAGTGGCAGAGCAGCATATTCATGGAGCTAATCCGCGACATCGTGACCCAGCTGCAAACCAACCCGGGCGTGACGCCTGTCTTCAACCCCGCACACCATTCTGCACTTAGACTCAACATTGATAAGGTTGGTTTTTGTCGGAATCTAACGGTTTTATTAATACTTCGATTTGTTCCCAAGGAGTCTATTGACTGGTCCACTCCACGTCCCACGTTTAAGTTACTTTTATGCTGTAGAAGGCGTTTGGCGTCAGATTTATTGTGCATTTCTGCTAATAGATATTTAAGCAACTGTTTTGTTTGATTTATTGTATTGTGCAATTTATCCCGTCTACTGACAGTGGGTGGACCCAAGGTATCGATTAATGATACGCATACGATTAGTCAAACATTCATTTATTTTAATTATAACTCATCCTAGACTGACTACGACTCCGAGACAACAGAACGTGAGGAGAATCTAACAGATTCTAATCAGGATAATTCAGAATGCACCACTCCCACCGCTTCACATGACAACATTGCAGCCGAGCTGGCACTCGAACCCGCGCCTCCAGAGCCACCGCCGCACCAGCTGCTGCCGAGGAAGATATCCACAGCATCCTCTATAGGTGAGCCAAAAAATCTTAATGAAATTAAAACACTTCAATTTCTAATAGCTCAAAATCTAAACGCAGTCTAGGTTGACGTGTCTTCGCGTGTATATAATATAATGACACGGAACAACAAGCAAGATACAAAAATATATGTGGAAGTAAGATAGAAAAGTATATGTACGCAATGACCGCGCGTATTGACCTTGTCTTTCCTGTGGATTGTGCCGACTAGGCTGCAAGTAGAGGAAGACCGAAGAAGAAGTGATTGTGTGAAAGATGCCATGAATGTGAGAGTAGATTCAGAGTTGACGAATGATAGGAGAGAGGGGAAGAAGAAGACATGTTGTGCCCCCACCTAGCGTGGGATAAGGGCAGGGGAATGATGATGATGTGCCGACTAGGCTGAGAGGATGGTATAGGTGCTACAAGCCTACTGCATCTAACTCATGTCACAGCAGTGTGAATGTAGCACCAAATGGCTCCAGACGCTGTTTAAATCGTCTAGATTAAATGCAAAGGTCTGTAGTTAGTAAAATGGATATTCGCCAGGTTCAAATCAATCTGATGGAGGGTCGATGGGTCCCGACCGCGCCGGCAGTACAGAGTCCACAAACGGCGAGAAGAAACCTTCCAAACCCAGCCGCAAGATATCACGCTTTCTAGTCAGTCCCGTCGTGGACAAGGGAGATAATCTACCGGAGGAAGTCATTCCGGAACTCGAACCCAAACAAAATGGACTCGATCAGGTACATCTTACACCTTATGGTCCTATACATAGAGTATCTTTTGTTCTCCCATCCATCTAAGTTAGTCTGTATTTGTGATATTGTTTGAGCAAGATTAGCTTTCTAATTAGCACTCGTTCAAGATTAGTTTTTATGTAACTTGGAATAGGGTGTGTTATGCGTTTTCTCGCTGTACTCGATCCGGAGGGGTGATCACTGATACGACTAGGAGTGAAACAAAGGTGAACACAGTCATATACAAAATTTATTAAACGGTTCTTCAGTTCCCCGGTCACTTGAGTTTAAGGTTGCTTTTAAACGAGTTGTAGTTCAAGTACTCTCCTCGGAGGTCCAGGAAGTGCGCAGCCGGAGCAGTAGTGCTCAGGGTGCTGCGGTTGTCTCAGGTCGGTAGGTATCAGATCAGGTAAAAATTGGAGCCGAGCCGAGGTAGGTAGCGGCAGCGGGTGACCTTGACCCAGCCTCAAGGTCGGGCTTAGTAAGCTGTAGCAACGAACCCTGGAATGGAACACAAGTGTCACAAAGCAGCTTCCAGGTTTGGCTCCCTCTGATTGTGACCACCACCGTAGCGAAGCGAGCATGAAGTGGCTGGTGATGACGGTGATGAGGAAAGTACAGGGTGGTGTGTAGGCATCACAATCAGAGTGGAGTTTACATGATATGAGGAATGAATTTAAAATGAAGTTATATAATGATAGAAGTAGCTACGATGGAAAAATGATTTTTTAGAATATAGGTAGGATATCTACTTAGGCACAGGGAGTAGATACCTACAAGGTATATTCTAAAGTGCGTAGCAAAAAGCAAAGCTGAAAATAAATTAAAATAACAAAGAAAAACTACATACAAATAAAAAGTTCGTTACAAGCAAACACAAATCTACCTACCTACTATTATTTTGTGAAAAGAATGTTCGACACTTACCGATTTACGGGTGAAAAAACTGAATTTAAACTTCATAGGGCTTATGAGAAATATCTCGTAAGTAAAGCTTCAATTTTGGAATAAAATATAAAATTCACGTAATCGTTAGAGACGCGCTGCCGAGAAGGATGGCGCGTACGATCGTGTGAGTGGTTAGAGGGCAACTGCGGTCACGTTCGTAGGCTGCGGCCGATGAATAGACGCCGTTATAAAAAAACGTTGAGTTTGAAAACACAAAGGACGGGCCACTGGTACAGTCATAGTAGAAAAGGGTTGACCGTACTACCAGAGACGAAAGTGCGTGTCAATGAAACTCGTAACTATTTTAGAATTTATGTCGAGATCTTTATTTATAATAGAATAGGTAGGCTTTTTAGATGTTTTAATTGTATATATGTACATACGATAACGTATATGTTACATCACGAACAAATCTGACAGTCACATAAACCTAACGTATTCGAATCATAATGCGCGTCAACGCAGGCACGACTTCCAAAAGTTGTAACGTCACCGCGCAGTGTATCTCGGATACGCTAGCGCTAGAATTCATGGCCCGTGATTATTAATTCTCTTCAGTGACTACCATAAATAAGACCATAAAGAAATGTTGGTTTTAAAAACAAACCTTACATATTTATTTTAAATTGCTTAAAAAACTTACAGTATGTAAAACCAGAACGTTTTATAAGCTAGGATAGCAGACAATTAGTTACTTAGGTAGGTATATGCTTAGAAAACAAATAGAGAAACGAATTAATTGTCGTAAACTTGAGTGGAATATATCCACTTCAGGTGTCTGAGCAATAAGCGTGTTGAATAGATTGTGAGTGCGTGCTGCGTAGGCGCATATCGGGCGGTGTTGGTGCGGGGGGTGGGGGGGTGGGGGGCGCGAACAGACGCCGCGCGCGCGCCGCCCGCACGTACCGGTCGGGAACGTACAAAGTACAATTGGACAAAGCGGACATATTTCAACATACATCTCCCTCAGGTAATTCCTCAAGAAAACAACGTTCCTACTGACCAGTATTCATCGAGCGGCCCACAGACCCTCACGGACCACCGGCCGGAGATGTCGCCGCCGGAGCCGCAGCCGCAGCCTGATGTGCCGCACATGTCACAGGAGGTCACGCAGCCCCACATACAGCAGGTAAACTTAGGAAACCAGCAGATGTAACTTGAGCGTGACTGTTTGTCTACGGAGATAAACTCTTGTCTCGCTCATCGTCAAAAGTCTTCTCTTCGGTAGAAATAAACTGTGTACTCTCGTAAGCGAGATAACTGCGATTGAAGCTTTTTAGTAGCCACAAATTGCAGTCACCAGTAGAGCAATTATAAAAGATGTAAGCTCGTTTAATGCATTCAAATCAAAACTACAACAACATGTTATTGAAAACTACTTCTAGCGAATTGTGGAACCTGATGCATTAGGCGAGTACCTACCTACTTATAACAAATATTTTCGACCAATCAACCTATTTACTAACCTACTTTAAAAGAACGACTTACTAACCTACCTACTGTTATATTATTTTCTCATGTAAGTGACACCCCTGTCTTTATGAGAATAAATGTCTTTAAACCGGAGCTACTCTTGATCTCCGTTTCTAACCGAATCCACACAAAAAACGTGAAATTTTGCACACAAAGCTGACTTTTGGCGGCTTTAGACTCGAAAATTATCAAATTCATTTTATTTGTCACATTTCAGTCGGAAAACCAGTTCTAAGGGCGTCTTGCACCAGAATCACTAAACGTATTTAACCGCTAAATCGATTTAAATCTGACGTATTTGTATGACTTGACAACTCGCTAAATACTATTTAAGAGTTAAACGCGTTTAGTGATTCTGGTGCAAGCCACCCTAAAACTCATTACCCATTGTTTGCCATAAAATTATATAGTGTCTAAGATTCAATATTTTTTCTATGTTATCTTTAGATAGCACCCCTAGTTTATTACCTCGTAGTCCTTTCCGTCCATGGTTGTCTGGAAGAGATCGCTCATTAGCGATAAGACCGCCCATTGTACAATTAGTTAAGTTTTGTTTTGTATGTTATAGTAGTCCCTAGGTTTAAGGTGTGCAATAAAGTATTTTCTATCTTCTATCTATCTATCTACTTCCACCACAGGAGCCGGCACAAGTTCCACCACCACAGGAGCCACAACCGACGCTCATCGAGTACAAGGAACCGCTCCCAGAGCCTCCGATGCAAAGCATCATCAACAACAGTTTACTGACGGCGACCATGCTGCAGCCTAATCTTACTACGCCGCTGCAAATCGCAACAGATTCACCATTACTGGGTACTGTACCTATTATTACCAAAGGGGGCTTAGAAAAGCAGCTACTACTCAACTATTCTTGACAGGCGTCACAGCTCAGTCGGTAATGGCTCTGCCTTCCGTGCTGTCGTGGGTTCGATCCCCACCGAGAACAAACATTTGTGCGTGGAAAACATAGATGTTTGTTCTATGTCTGGGTGTTACTATGTATTATAAGTATGTATTTACAAAAAAAAGTATATAAGTATTCTATCAGCCATCTAGTTCCCATATCACAAGCTTTGCTTAGTTTGGGACTAGAGGGCGTTGTGTGTAAAGTCCATGAATATTTATTTATATTTATTTATTATTCACTACTACTTTGCAACATCGTGTCGTCTTCATGAGCCAATTACACAACTCCATCCACTAGTGAATCCAGAGGAGCGGTGGGGGGGGGGGGGGGGGGGGTTCGACTCCCCCCCCCTAAATCCTCGGGCCTACACAGGGGTGGACGAGTATCCCTAACAGCTGGTTCAAGCCCCTCCCAAAATTCTGGATCTGTCGCTATCAAATAATGCAATTGAATTTTATTTGACGTCCATTTGTGGTTGAAAGGTATCACTAAATGCATTCACTCAATCAGGTCGATAAGATGAATGTTGTATATGAGATGTTATGTATCAATAAATGAAATAAATAAACATTAAACCCTAGTTTTCAATTGCTATCAGTCCGCATAACTCATCCACTTCTTCAAAAAATATTTCTACGCCTAATAAATGAATACAATTTACGTTAACCAAAAACACCAAAGAATTTTTTGTTACTACAGGTGTAAGTCAAGTAGGCACGCCCGCCGGGGAACTTGGCCTAGGTATGTGTGTGCCGGAGCTAGGCGGGCCCCTGCCGGCGCCCCTCGCCCCCCCGTCGGGTCCCCGGCCCCCCCTCGACGCCATGCCCACGCACGACAACATACAGAGGATGCTGCTCAAGCAGAACATCATCAGGTAAGGCTGCTCAATTTTTTTTTCTCTTAACCTATACTGTCCCACTGCTGGGCAAAGGTCTCCCCATTTCCTTCCAGGACTTCCGCTGGCTTGCCAGGTCCCACCAATGTGCTTCGAATGCGTCAATATCGTGGCTCCAGCGTCTTCTAGGCCTGCCTCGGCGTCGTCTGCCGTCTTCAGGCACCCATAGGCACGTCTTCAGGCTCAATAAACAATTTAAATAGTTGTAAGAGGCACCGCACTGCGATACTGAAACTCGCGGATTGATTGCCTGCGCTCGATACTTGTCGCTCGACCGAGACGTCAGCTTAGGAATTTAGGCTTAAAGCTTAAATTTTTTTTAATAAAGTTTTTTTATGTATACCCGCTGATACTTACCCATACGTTTGACAGACATCTCTGGTCGCACACCGGGGTACACTGAAAACCAGCCCTGCGTACCTACTAAGCTGCGCAGATTAGTGCTGAGACTACTCCAACTGTCTTTTTTTTTAATGTGCACACCTAAGGTACTATCGGCAAAATTTCCGCCTTACCACTTTTGAAACTGTTTCGCTTGCAAGCAGTTAGCTACCTGACCCCGCCTTGTTCTTTTGTCTTCTTATTTTGACCAACCAGAGACCTAAACATCTATTTATTATTATGACGGCCCATTGTTTTCATAACTTATTGTTTTCATAAATAGTCAGTTCACAGAAAATGCACCCTTATGGTGGTAAGGCAGAACTTTTGCTGATGGTACCTAGTTACCTACACCTTTTGATGACAATAAATTTTATTTGTATTTAAAACCTATATAGATAGATAAAGCGCTG
This sequence comes from Gandaritis pyraliata, assembly GCA_947859175.1. Taxonomy (NCBI): domain Eukaryota; kingdom Metazoa; phylum Arthropoda; class Insecta; order Lepidoptera; family Geometridae; genus Gandaritis; species Gandaritis pyraliata. The sequence continues at coordinate 5,637,891 of OX401875.1, read as the reverse complement.
GAGGGGATGACCTTGACGTGTTTGAGACGGATTGGTGGGAAACCGCCAAGGACCGGGATAAGTGGAAGGATTTGGGGGAGGTCTTTGCCCAGCAGTGGGACGAGATACGCTAGATAAAAAAAAAGTAAAAATCGATAGATAGATCTTTATTCGTCCCCAACAGGTAGATATGTACAGATAAGTAAATAACAATAATGTAAGGTACCATCAGCAAAAGTTCTGCCTTACCACCTTAAGGGTGCATTTCCTGTACTCCGACTAGTCGTTCATTTTTGAATACCAATAGAAGCAAATTATTTCGGGTGTAAAAGTTATGAAAACAATGGACCGTCATAAAAATAAATAGATGTTTAGATCCCTGGTTGGTCAAAATAAGAAGACAAAAGCGAAACAGTTTCAAAACTGGTAAGGCGGAAATTTTGCCTATAGTACGTATATAATAAAAACAAGACAGCCTACCAGCCCATCGAATTGGTGCCTGTCTCAGCATAATCAAATGCTGCACCATACCACAGATAATAAAGTATAGTAAGTATAGTATGATCAAGGTAATTTGTTCCAGTCAGCAACAGAACCTCTCCGGACCGAACCTTCTCGGGCTATTGAACCAGCCCGCCTTCCCGCAAACAGATCTATCGCTTCACAACTCGCTACTCAACAATGCACAGTCATGTGAGTACTCTCATTTACATACCAACTTATACTTAACTTAACTTTAGACAGGCGTCACAGCTCAGTCGGTATTAGCTCTGCCTTCCGTGCTGTGGGTCGTGGGTTCGATCCCCACCAAGAACAAACATTTGTGTATATCAAACATAGATGTTTGTTCTATGTTTGGGTGTTACTATATATTATAAGTATGTATTTACAAAAAAAAGTATATAAGTATTCTATCAGCATCTAGTCCCCATATTACAAGCTTTGCTTAGTTTGGGACTAGAGGGCGTCGTGTGAAATGTCCATGAATATTTTTTATTTTTTATAACTACTGAAAACTTCAGAGAGTTAAACCCATCGATATGAACAATACTATGCTATTAATTGCAACAACATTATAACATTTTAAAATTATAGAATCATTATGAACATTTAAACAATTGCAAAATCTAAATTCTAAATACCAATTAACATTTAATTCCTTAAAAATAAAAATTAGAATTTTCTTTTTTTTTATTTTCTTTTTTTTTAGGGAATAAAGGTAAAAAAAAATAATATGCAACCGACAGTGTAAGAAAAAAAAATCAGCTATCCCATACGTTTTAGCCCAGTAAGCTTTGCGTACACAAATACACAAGTTTATTTATTAAAATTCCCGAAACTTATAAGTTGGGTGGGTTTTGTATGGAATAGCTGATCCCTCCCTCATGTAGGTATATTTATACAAATTGTTAAGAGAAGCTTATAAGCTTCTAGTATGCCAACAACAAATGGCATTTTCTGGCTGACATTCCCAGCATTTTTGAGTTTCTGTTGCTTCACCATTGTTGTGATATAGTCCCGCGTAAAAATGTGCGTTTGCGCGCTGCTTAAAGTCACTATGTAACTTCTATGTTCTACTAGCCTGTCTAGAAACTAGCTAGTTAAGTAGACAATAGCTTTTCCATTCTCTAATGTTTATGGCGTTCTGTTCTACATTTTCGTACTTTTAAAGATTCGAGTCTTGCCGTGACTGAAGATTTGACGAGGTCTATAACTTTGTTACTTAAGTTTTGCAATTTTCCTGCTATAGTCTATTTAACAGCACGTTTTTAGTTGGTCCTATCTTTCTTCTTACTTAGATTCAATGTCACAATATTTTAGTTACTTCATTCTACCTTATTAGTACACAATTTTTTTGCATACCCTTAAAAAAAGTGCAAAATATACTGTAAAATTTAGGCGTATGCTGAAAGCATAGATTTTTTGACACTGATAAAAAATTATCAAAAAATCCATACTTACTTGAGTATGGATATTGGTTAAGCCATTTTTTTAAGGTGGTATATAAAAAATTGCTTGTAATACATTGATGAAGAAATACATAGTTATCGGTTCCACACGCCACAGTAGACAATTTATAGTGACACCAAACAGAATAATCTCATTCAACAACCGAAACCATATTTCTTTAAAACTTTGCTTAGATTCTCATAACAAGTTTGTACATTAAGAAAAAAGTTACAGAACAATTTTTTTCTTTCATTTTGCTAAACTTCCTAATTTGACGACATTAAAACGCCTCTGTCCCTTTTTCACAAACTGAAAAGACAGAGACAGCGATAATTTTAATGCTGGCAAATTCGTTTAGAAAAATGCATCTTTCACGTCACTTTCGATATCGATGTATTTCTACATGAATGTGTGTGAATGTACCCCTCATTGTATATTGATGCTTGCGTGTGTGCGTGACTAACATGGCGTGACGTCAGCTGGCGGGAGGCTGTCGGCGCAATACACGCAACAGTACTACCAGCCAATGCTGCAGACGGCTAACGACTTTATAGGTGAGTGTGTACGGTTCATTGTAGATTGCCGACGGACAAATCTATAGCGTACAGTTGTTGATAATAAAGTCATAATGTAAAAAGTTTTTATTAAAAAAATTATCAAAGATCGAATGTACTTTGGGTAGATTTTAAAGTTGAAAAAGTTGAACAGCTTTCATTCATGTTCGTGGTTTGTTCCATCCATGAAATTACTGACAATCATAATCAGTAATGGGTATTGGATGTTTTAAACTGGAGCTACAAAAATAGTAAAGATACACACTACTACACACGCTGTAGATTTTCCGCTGTAGACATGCTTTGAAAATTTCAATCAAACTAGATGTTAATTAAAAATTATGTGTGCCTTTGTCTTGATTTGCACTGCTCATACCCACTGTCCCTTCATTTTAGTCTTCCGTTTATCAAACTAGAAATAGAGATAAAGAAATGTAAGCCAAAATTCTTGAGTTTTTTTCGAGTTAGAAAGTGTATGGAGTATCGAGGGTGTTGTTTTAGTTTAAAGATATAATTTATCACCTAATCTATATTTATCTAAATCCTCTCAGCCCAACAAGCGCTACAATCGCAAGTGAACCTCGCCGGTGGACATACCATGGGGCAATACGGGCTGGGGTTCGCGTTACCACCACCGCTACCACCCTGCAACCTGGCCTTGCAGCAGGGCATGAGGCAGAACCTTATGGCACAGAACCTGGGACAGAATCTAGGTGACTATAGCACTGCGTCACTCTAGAGTCTATTATGGACAAATGTAATGGGGCAATACGGGCTAGGATTCACATTACAGCTGGGTATACGGCAATACCTGGTACACAACCTGGGTGGGTGACTGTCATCCATCATCAACTATAACAGTCCAGTGCTGGACCTGGGTTTCACCTAAGATGACTCTCACCAGGTCTTCAATATCTTAGGATCAATATCGACTCGATTCGTCTCCATTTTATTCTGCTGGAAGGCTGTTCACAGGTATCCCAGATCTGACAAAAGAACATTGGAAAACTACAAAGGCAGATTAGTATAGTAATTCTAACATTATTATGTTTCAGGTTTAGCGAGTCAAAATCTAGGATTAGCTAGTCAGAATCTCATCGGCAGTCAGAACCTTGGATTGGCGGGACAGAACCTCGGCCTTGGCGGGCAGAACCTAGGACTAGCTGGACAGAACCTGGGTCTGGCTGGACAGAACCTGGGTCTGGCTGGACAGAACTTAGGCCTGGGTGGGCAGAATCTGGGCATTATTGGGCAGAACCTTGGGCATTTCGTGGCGCAACGCGCGGTGCAAAATGTACTTGCGAGAAGAGCTGTTGATATGGACCTTAGTGAGTAGTTTACAATTATTGACACCAAAACGATACATAAAAATAATTTTAGGCGTCTTTATCTAAAACTTGTCAACGTCGAAAACAGCCTGTTATTGGTATCGATGCTGTTGTTGCATTTTTCTAAACTAACCTAATTTGTCTTTGTCGTTTCAGTTTATGAGAAAGGGACGGCAACATTTTTAGTGCTGTCAAATTAGGTTAGTTTAGAAATATGCAACAACAGAATCGACAGCATTGTATATCTGGGCGCAAAGAACTATCATAACTAAAAATATTCTTGTGCGCTCATTAAACAGGCGTGACAGCTCAGTCGGTTCTGCCTTCCGTGCTGTGGGTCGTGGGTTCGATCCCCACTGAGAACAAAATTGTGTGTGCCAAACCTGGATGTTTCTTCTATGTGTGTTAATATGTATTTACAAAAAAATGTATGTAAGTATTCTATCAGCAATCTAGTTCCCATATTACAACCCTCGCTTAGTTTAGCATTAAAGGGCGTCGTGTGAAATGTTCATGAATAAAAAAATTGAAACTAATTCTACCGTCAACTTTGAACCAAACCCTATTTTGTTGAGAATTGAGTTTTATCAAATTATTTGTATCACAGGCATGACAAACGCGAACTCGACGGGCTCCACACAACCCGGCACTCCCAATAAGGACCAGACCTATACAGAATACATGCACTCCTTACAACAGAAACTATCTTCTATATCCAACAGTGTAAGTACTATTTTACTTTGTCAATTTGTTAAGACAACACGCGTGGCGTGAGCGCCCTATACATTTGTCCCGAGGTGAAGAGAAATTATACTTCATCTCTTTCTTTTGTTACACGAAAAAAGAGACAGGACTAGTTAAGTCTTCTGTAGACAAATCGCTATCAAGGGCGCTCATGCTATACGGTATTACTATAGTATTATATTATCTGTGGTATTACTTAGAATCGCTTCCCAACTTGAACATTGTTTCCCTGTCAATTGCTACTATCTAACTCAACGAGATGGCACTGTTATAAACGCGTATGCAACGCATCACAGGGCACGTCTTCAGTGGACGTGCGCTGTGAGACAATGCATCGTTATAGGCAGCGGTTACCACTTAACATCAGGTGGGATTCAGGTTCATAAATTATCAATTAATTTCAAAAATACACAATGTACAGCACATTCATCGATGTTTTTATTTTAGCATTTATTGTGATTGTGAATATATTGTGATGTGACACAAAGAGCAAAAATACAGTGAGAAATTAAAATTGTTTAATAGTTTTGATATTTTTGCTCTTTCTGAAGCTTTGTTTGTTTGTTTGAGTAAACTGTAGTGACATGACAGTGATTTATAAAGTTTGACAATAGGATCCAATAGCGGTTTCTAACATGGCTGTGTTGACGTGGCTTATTATTCTGTGAAATTCTGAGATCAGGGTTTTTTGTGACTTGTTTGAGTACGAATCTATAACAAAATCGTATTAGCAGGTATTGTTTGCGAAAGTAGTAAATAACATGTTTAGTATTATTACTAAAAAAATGCGCGCTGAAATATAGTATTTGTGAAGTGCATGTCTCTCTCACATTTCTAGCGGTGCAGAATATAAAAAAATAAAAATCTGTTTATATTTTCAAAAAAACCAAATAGCACATTTGAAAATAACCCTGTCTAAAGTATAAAGTCATTCAATTTTATGTTATTTTTTTTTTGGATCAGGGTCCCGTGTCGCCCCAGTCACCATTAGAGTACAGTCCTGCTTTATCGCCCACACACCGCACACTACACAACATGCCTAAAGTGAGTACTGTATCATGATACAAACTGCACTATCAGTACCAACTGATACAAACTGCAACGTGATGTTTGAATCATGATACTGAAGCGGGATCGAATTTCTAGGTGTCTCTAACTTTTCAATAAGATGGAAAATTCAGGGGTCTTATTTGATAATTTATAAGTTTAATAAAACTAGGAAAACAGACTTCAATTTGTCTACTTTCTACCTTCCGGCGTCATCATCAGAATGATAATGATTAGATTAGATTAGAAAATTCTTTATTGCACATATAAAAACAGTACAGAGGCGGGCTTAATGCTATTTAGCATTTTCTTCCAACCAACCTTTGTTTAGTGTGGAGAAAAGGTAATATATTAAGAATGATAATGATTTAATTCTTAATTCTTTATTGCACACACAGGGCATAAACAAAAGACAGAAATAGATGACATGTACAAAGGCGAGTTTAACCCTAACAAGAGTTTAGAGTTTAGTTTAGAGTTATGATTGATCAATTTCAGAATTTGAATTGCGTATTTTGCTTGTTCTTGACTTTTTTTAATGTTGTTTGCGGTCACTAGAATATTCCCAATGAACTGCCATCACCATCTAATGATAAAGCTGGTAGTGAAATTTATAACATTTATTCACAAAGAAAATTATAACTAATACAGTATTTACAATATTTATAATATGTACAAAATACACATGAAGCAGTTGAGCTATCTCCACACCGTTGCAAACGATTTATAGATAGCTCAACTGATCCAAATCAGTACCAATCGGAAGCGTGCCCAAGACACTGGCTGCATTGCCGCAAATTGATGTCTGTTTTTCTAATTGTTTAAACTTATTAAATGACTTGAAGATGTAATGACAAGTGGTGGTGACATGTTGCAGAGGTGCGCGGGCGGCGGCGCGGCGGGGGGCGCGGCGCGGCACGTGGCGGCGCTGGCGGAGCTGGACCACGAGCTCAGCAAGATCAGTCTGCACTACAAGCACAGCGCCAAGCACAACCTTGACACTCCCTACGACGAAGGTAATCACATCTACATGTTACATAATCATACTAATATTATAAATGCGAAAGTTTAGATGTTTGGATGTTTGTGTTTCAATCACGTCGAAACTAATGAACCAACTTGGATGAAACTTGGCATGTATATAGTTCGTTACCTGAATTGACACATAGGCTACTTTTTATCTCGAATAATTAACAGGATCTGCAGGATAAAATGAACGAAAAGGATTAGCAGCGCCAATTGGCAAGAGGATTTCATTGTCATGTCATGTCACGTCAGTTTGACAGGGCGTAGTACTACCTCTTTGGTCTAACAACTAGCGTTTGACATTCGAGTACGAGTTCGGTGTAATGAGGTGTAATGTCAAGTTTCTCAAAGTATCCGCTCGGTACACGCACAGATAATATAATGTACACTGAAATTGTAGACGCGTACGAAGTCGCGGGTAACTGCTAGTGTCCCTGTAAGTCCGAAAGGGGGGTATTCTACACGTCATGACGAGTAACGTTGGTTTTACGACTTTTAATATTTCGAAGTTTTTCTTTCATGAAAAGCATCTTAAAGTTTCCATAAAAATAGCATTGCACACGTGTCTATGTGTGGGTGCGAGGTGATAGGAGGGTATGTGAGCATGTGTACTAACAGGCTGGATACATACGCAAAGTAAATAAACACTTAGGGTTGTCGCGAATTTCTAAGATAAAAAATATAATAATTGAAATTTCAAACATGTTGTACTTATTCAATTTTTGCACATGCCAATGTATTCACGTGTTTTGTCTGAATAAGCCCCTTTTCGGCTTATAGGGACAATATGTTACACGTTATATAATATAGTGGTAAAGCTTCTTGTGTGTGAGCTCGTCCGGGGCAGTACTAGCACCGTACCTATTTCGTGTGCACAGTGATACGTTGCTATGTGTGCAATGAGATTTAACAACTTTGTCACAGAGTGATGCGTGCAGTTGAATGTATCAGGCACGTTTTAGGCAGTGGTTACCACACTTTACTTGGACAGGCGTCACAGCTCAGTCGGTAATGGATCTGCCTTCCGTGCTGTAGGTCGTGGGTTCGATCCCCACCAAGAACAAACATTTGTTTGTGGCAAAACATAGATGTTTGTTCTATGTTTGGGTGTTACTATGTATTATAAGTATGTATTTACAAAAAAAAAAGTATATAAGTATTCTATCAGCATCTAGTTCCCATATTACAAGCTTTGCTTAGTTTGGGACTAGAGGGCGTCGTGTGAAATGTCCATGAATATTTATTTATTTATTACTTTACCACTTAACATCAGGTCCTGGATAAGTAGAAGTACAAGTGGTGTTGTGTTGTGTTATATAGAGACGGGTTCTGAGTGGGAATGCGGCGCGGCGGGGGTGCGGGTGTCGCGCGCCGCCGCCTGCCGCCCCTACGCCGTGTGTCGTCTGCTGCCGCCCAACCACGGTATGCCACCACGCACGGCTATACACCCCACTCGGTAATAGCTCTGCCTTCCGTGCTGTGGCTCGTGGGTTCGATCCCCACTGAGAACAAACATTTGTGTGTGCCAAACATAGATATGTTTGGCACACACAAATGTTTGTTCTTAGTGGGGAACCCACGACCCACAGCACGGAAAGCAGGGCTATTACCAACTGAGCTGTGACGCGTGTCAATTTTATAATAATACGTTAATCCTATCCTATCCTATCCTACTATATCCTACTAATATTATAAATGCGAAAGTTAAGATGTTTGGATGTTTAGATGTTTGTGTTTCAATCACGTCGAAACTACTGAACCAACTTGGATGAAACTTGGCATATATATAGTTCGTAACCTGGATTGACACATAGGCTACTTTTTATCTCGAATAATTAACAGGATCTACAGGATAAAATGAACGAAAAGGATTAACAGCGATTGGCAAGAGGATTTCATTGTCATGTCATTTCACGTCAGTTTGACAGGGCGTAGTACTACCTCTTTGGTCTAACAACTAGCGTTTGACATTCCAGTAGGTACGAGTTCGGTGTAATGTCAAGTTTCTCAAAGAAGTATCCGCTCGGTACACGCACAGATAATATAATGTACACGGAAACTGTAGACGCGTACGAAGTCGCGGGTAACTGCTAGTAAAATATAAGTCGATTCCGCCGCAGCATAATTACGACGTATAAGAATTATATTTCGCATTACAAAAGTCTAAAAAGAATCTTTTAAATTTCAGCCAAGGAGAAACTGGAGCTGTTGTCTCAGAGCCAGTTCCCGACGGAGACGGCGCTGGACGAGCTGTCCTGCGCCGACAACAACTCCTCGTACGAGGAGACGTCGTGCGCGCCGCAAGCCGACACGTACGTGATCACGCCCGCGCACGCCGCCACCTACCTGGTGCTGGACGCGCTGCACGACCGGATATCTACCATCATTGAACCACAACCAACTCAACATAGAGAGGTTATTATAATACTACAGTTTTTGAGCACACTGCATCCGATAGAAAGAAAGTAACATTTATTTACGACAGGCGTTACAGCTCAGTCGGTAATGGATCTGCCTTCCGTGCTGTGGGTCGTGGGTTCGATCCCCACCAAGAACAAACATTTGTGTGTAGCAAACATAGATGTTTGTTCTATGTCTGGGTGTTACTATGTATTATAAGTATGTATTTGCAAAAAAAAAGTATACAAGTACTCTATCAGCATCTAGTTCCCATATTACAAGCTTTGCTTAGTTTGGGACTTATATATAAGTAAAAAGTAGAATACTTATATACTTTTTTACAAAATTAATTAAATGTACTATCAGCTAAATTTCCGCCTTACAACTTTTGAAACTGTTTCGCTTGCAAGCAGTTAGCTACTACACCCCGCCTTTTTCTTTTGTCCTCTTATTTTGACCAACCAGAGATCTAAACATCTATTTATTTTTATGACGGCCCATTGTGTTCATAACTTTTACAACCGAAATAATTTGCTTCTATTGGTATTCAAAAATTAACGGCTAGTCGGTTTACAGGAAATGCACCCTTAAGGTGATAAGGTAGAACTTTTGCTGATAGTACATACAATACATACAAGTATAAACAATACATTTACTTTACAAATTGGTGACGTACTCAGCATGGTGTTGCGTCAAAATGACACAACGCTGGTCTTCCGCCGCCACCAGCTGGGTACGTCACTGATACTTATCGCTGAATGATAAGCACAGGATCGGAAATGATGGCGTGATGAAGAGGAGACCTATTACCCAGCAGTGGATGAACATAGGCTGATTAGATAGATAGAGATTAGATAGATAGAGATTAGATAGATAGAGTTTTTGAAAGGGTTGGTTTACGAGAACAGTAGCATCTGTCACTAAACATCATCAAAACCGGTAGTAGGTACTTTTAGTTCGTCAGATTCAATCGATGAAGTTTTTCAAACTGCTTTATGTTTGAGATCCCTTCCCTACTTGGAAACAGCTGCACCGATTTTTAACATATATAACTTAGAACCATCCCTTAATCCTCAGCTTTTTTAAACTTATAAATTACTAGCAGTTGCCCGCGACTTCGTCCACGAAAAAGAAAATATAACCTAAAAAAAGTGGGAAAAGTAACCAATGTGTTACACAAGTAGCGATCACAATAGGCCAGTAGGTCGCAGTGATATCATAGCCGCAAAAAGCTAATAAAATAAATCTATGTGTTAATCCTGGTAACGAACTATAATATACTCCAAGTTTCATTCATCGAACCAGTAGTTACAGCGTGATTGAAACACAAACATCTATACTTTGACATTTATATTAGTAGTGGGATTTTCAATCGAGGGATAAAAAGACTGATATTTAACTATTGATTGCAGAGTGAATCGAACCCCGACTTAACGGACGACGAAGACCGAAGCTACCTGATAATCGACGCGTGTCGGTCATTGACCTGCACGGTCATCGACCGCGCACTGGCCCTGCCCCGCGACCCCGCCTTCACACCCTTCACCGAGCGACGGTACTCGACTCTACCTAACGGTGATGTTACTGAGGTAAATAATAAAATGTAATGTTGCAAACATCAAACCAAAGTGTTCAAATAAATAAGTTAATATTACAAAAATAGAAAAACCTGCACCTCTCTAGACCTTTTCATCCTGAAAATCTGTTTGACCTAGCCTGAGACATGGCATCCGGAATGCAAATAGCCAATCAGATAGCAAACTTGTAATTCAGATGCCACGTACTCGTAGTAACAGCTATTTTTGTTTCAGGGTACAGAAATGGTGTCGGCATCAGAAGAATTATCAAAATGGCGGACGATAGAGGTGCCCGACCGCGCCTGGCGGGAAGGGAGCTCCCTCCCCGCGGGGCACTGCGCCCCCGCGGGGGGGTCGGGGGGGCACGGGGGGGTCACGCTCGCCCGCGCCGCGAGGGGCGCGCAGGCAGAAGTCTTTGTACATGAAACTCTTACTGATAAAGGTATGTATATGTATGTAAGGTATCTTGTTCAATTGAATGTTACAGTGCGCACAACGAATCTTTATCCCTCTGAAGTTAAGTGCAACAAACGTTTGCGCATTACTGTTTTGAAGAAAAATTCGCTTACCTCCACAATGCGACCAAAAATGGGTGCTGCGTTGATACTTCAGAGGTACAAAGATCTGTTGTGTGTACTACTTATGTTTATAACTTGCTTGAGCTCTGTCGTTCGTTTGTTGCAGCGCTGTGCCGACAAGTGGTGCTGTTGTCTGTGGAGCCGGTTCAGTTATGACATGTGTAACGTTCACCTATGTACCTTATATTTATTGTACGATGTAACATATACTATATCTATATCAGTACTCGTTAATAAAATATTCATATGTGATATCTAATCGGTTCTTTCATTTTTTATTGTAGGAAGGCTATTAACTGTTCTTAAAAAACATGATAAAAGTTTTTAGCGGTTTAAAACAGACATTTTTTAGATGGATTCGGTATCGAGCGAGATAAAAACACGTAAGTAGTAAAAAAATAATTTATTAAACTTAAGATTGAACTAACATCACCTAAGATTTATAAATGACTAGAGATTAGAGTTATAAAAGAAGCTAATAGCAACATGCCACTAAGATTTCCCATCGGTGGACTGGCGTTGAAGCGTGTTACCTGTCACAGAAAATATAATTTATTATTAAAATTCAACCAAATTTTACTACATGGGTACTGGGCGGTGATTCTGGGTTTGGCAGAGATTTTACTCTAATAGGGATGACGTCAAATCTCGGTCGAAAACTGGTTCCACCCACTAGTGAGTTTTCAACGTCATTTTGACATCATCCCTATTAGTAAAATCTCTGTCGAAGTGAGAATAAGGCCCCTGATATAGATAAGATAAACTGGTTTTATATTATATCATAAGCTATGTATTTATTTTCTTCTACATTTCACTTTCTTCTTTTCTATCTTTTTTGAATTTTGATTGAAAAACTTGTACTAGGTAATAGGTATGTCTCAAAAAAAATCGAGGTTATATTATGTGTATGTAAGTACCTACCTAAAAAGTTGACTTTATTCACAAAGAAAATTATGACTAATACAGTAAGTATTTACAATATTTATAATATGTACAAAATACACATGAAGCAGTTGAGCTATCTACACACCGTTGCAAACGATTTATAGATAGCTCAACTGATCCAAATCAGTACCAATCGGAAGCGTGCCCAAGACACTGGCTGCATTGCCGCGCTGAATAGCAATGCTGATTCGCTGGCTATCTAAATGAATTTGAAGTGAAGCCTTTAGAACGCGTAGTAAAGGTGTCAAAAATATCATCACAATGCCTTGAAGTACTCACCGTAGCATTGATCCAGTTAGTAAAGGCTGATGTCTTAGCATTGACGCCCGGAAACAATGGTTCTGCGCAGCCGTACCCCCACGAAGTGACCCCCACCACGATGCCTCGGTACACCAGGGGCCCTCCACTGTCCCCTTGACACGCGTCTCTACCTGTAGTAATAAAAGGTTATTGGAAAGACGACTGTCTTGTATCATTCACCTACGTACAGGGTTTTGGAGAAGCTGATATTTTTAACCCCCGACGCAAAAACGACGGGGTGTTATAAGTTTGACGCGTCTCTGTGTGTGTGTGTGCGTGTGTGTGTGTGTGTGCGTGTGTGTGTGTGTGTGTGTGTGTGTGTGTGTGTGTGTGTGTGTCTCTGAGGCAACGTAGCCCCGGACGGATGAACCGATTTTGATTTTGTTTGAAAGGTGAATAAGTCTGGAGTGTTCTTAGCTATGTTTGATGAAAAACGGGCCAAGATTCGGGGGTTTTTTAAATTTTTAATTTAATTACTTGTTTGATTTATAGAAGGAGATATTTTTACTAGATTTTATTCAAAAGCCGAGCTACATAAGAGGGTACAAACTTTTACTTCGTTCAAATAGCACATACCTCCTACACCCAGTAGTCCAGAACAGATCATATTCGTAGTAACAGGATAAGGCCTGCTGGTGAGTTGCGCCAGCATGCTGTACTGCTCTCTGCAGATATCATGGTTGATCGTCCTGATCTCCACTTGTCTGAGGACTCGCGATGCTGTGGGTATGTTCACCTGGAAATGAGGATGGAGTCATTGTATGTCGAGGATCAGCGGCAGTCCCCTAAGGGTTTTGAAAGTTACTAAGTTATTAATTACTAAGCAACCTCGCCTTCCGATCTTACGGTCGTGGGATCAAATCCGGTCGTGCGCCAATGGATTTTTCTAATCGGAACCCGCGGCTTAGCTGCGCTCGTACTGACCTTGTCTTTCCTGTGGATTGTGGGGACTAGGCTGAGAGGATGGTATAGGTGCTACATTAAGCCTACTCCATGTAAATTATATCCCAGGCACTGCAGCGTGCCGTACATCGGGCATGGGTAAAAACACTGTATAAATGGTCTAGATTAGATGCAAAGGCCTATTTGTGGCCTATTTCACTCGTCACAGAGCCGTCGCTCTGACTAGTCGTTGCGCGAATACGTACGATTTTCCAGTGAACCCATATTTATCTGTATTTGTTAATTCGTAACATGTACGACGAGTGTGAGTACCCACACAAACCTTATTGTGGTTTTAGGGTACAATATTTAAGCTAATCTTTATAAATAATTTGTAAGAGTAAATAAATTAAAAAAAATATATATATATTATAATGGATTCTCATTATGACTACAGTCCGGGACTTATTCTCAACCACCGAAAAGCTCAGCATCCTGCAACCCTTACATCAGTTCTCCCCCACCCCGCGTGTGTCACAGCCGAGTCGTCAGGCACTTCTTCCCCCTGGCTCGGTATCTTGGCGACGGCTATGCTGTTGCTGAGGGTGAAGCTGGAAGCCAGCACCATGATGGCCACGTCGTGGTCGCGGATCACGGGTGCGTTGTAACGCTCGTGGCACACCACTGTTGACACTCCGCGAGTTGAACCGCCTGGAAAAGAAAACAAACGGTTGCTATAGTAGGGGAGCCCAAGCGGGGATTTCGGGATTTACTAAAGCGCGGCAGATTAATATACAGGGGGATACCTTGTACCCGGTTAAGTACCTCCACAAAACATGAGGCCCATATATAAGGCCGCCCGTGAAGGATACAGGATCAGATTAGTAAAAAAAAATTGACCATCAGAAATTCTCGAGCGCGTCAGATTAAGGTAGGGTGAGTTAATTACATCCTAAAAAGTGTATATTCCACTAATCTGACAATTTGAGAGTGACGTAAAAAAAGGGGAGGGCAACAAAGTTGTAAAAAAAAACGTCATCTCGACATTCTCGAGCGTAGCTAAATTTTTTTTTATTTTGAAGGAAATAATTCAAGAATAATGAAAAATATAAAATCTGACGATTTCCGCAAGCCGAAATAACAAAAATTCGTCGATAAAGTTAAATGCGTGCAGTTGCGTGATGCCTATATTTCCTTCTCCGCGTTTCTATTCCTCTCTCACTCTTTCTCTATCTATTACTCTCGAGCTTGAAAAACTACGTCGATCGCCACCAAGCTGGTCAAAAGCGGTTGATTCGTTCGAGAGATATCGTGAACTAAAGAAACCCGAAAAAGTGTTTTTTCGGGATTACTCCGAAATTTGTGGCTCGATCAATTAAAATTGCAAAATTACTTATGAGGATGATAAAACTGCGTCGAATTGCGCCAACCGCGTGAAAATTGCTTGATCCATTCAAAAGTTATTGCGGTTTGAAAATTCCAAAAATAGTGTTCTATGAAACTTCTATCAGACTTTCGAGCTGGGAGAGCTCAAATGCATAGAAATATTATTTCTTTGAACTCAGCGAGTTCAAAATCCTACTAATATTATATATGCGAAAGTTTAGATGTTTGGATGTTTAGATGTTTGGATGTTTGTGTTTTAATCACGTCAAAACTACTGAACCAACTTGGATGAAACTTGGCATATATATAGTACGTAACCTGGATTGACACATAGGCTACTTTTTATCCCGAATAATTAACAGGATCCACAGGATAAAATGAAAAAACGGGATTAGCAGCGCCAATTATTGGCAAGAGGATGATGTCATGTCATGTCACGTCAGTTTGACAGGACGTAGTACTACCTCTTTGGTCTAACGACTAACGTTTGACATTCGAGTACGGGTTCGGTGTAATGTCAAGTTTCTCAAAGAAGTATCCGCTCGGTACACGCACAGATAATATAATGTACACGGAAACTGTAGACGCATACGAAGTCGCGGGTAACTGCTAGTATCACATAAATTATATTTTGAGCTCAGAAATGTCATAAGTTCAATTTTAAGCACCCAGGAATGGAATTAGCGGGAAGTTGCAGGGATGGCCTTTAAGGTGAACCGTTTTTCTAATTTTTTTTTGTCAGATCAGGCAAATCCCTCTAGATAATCGTCAGATTATGAGACAGTACGTTTAGAACATAAAGATGAACCATATATATCTTAATCTGACGCGCTTAAGTATTTCAAAATGGCGAATTTTTTTTGCACATTATGAAAATGGCCGCGAGTTTGCGTCCCATCGAAATCGTCAGATTAGTGAATGAGAGCTTTTTTTTGGTGCACTTAACACTCCCTTAGAAAATCTGACGCGCTCGATTATTTTTTTTTTTTTTTTCATTTTCAACCCTTAAATACAACCACCCCCATCATGCAAACGATCAGATTAACATACGTACATTATTAAAAATACGTAGGACATTGATGCTATCAATATCTGACGCGCTCGAGGATGTCCATGCTACAGTTTTTTTTTACATATTTAAAAATCTATAGCCGCTTCCCCCACCGATGTAAAGGTATATATCATATAACATTTTTTTCTTCTTATCATCTAAGCTTTGCATCCCAATAGGTCTCTACGACGCTCGAGTAAATCCCCATTTAGCATCGTGGGCTCCCCTACTACTAGGTATAGCTTTCGAGGTTAGAAACGATGGTGACAGATTTCAAGATAGCTACGTACAAAACGGTCAGCGAACGTGAAGTTAGCAGTTTCGATACGCAAGGGAGCTTTAGAACGAAATTATCATCGCGCATCAAAAAACTAACATCACGAATGCCTAGATCCGCCGACCGTACTCTAGCCGCTTAGGTACCTGTTTCTAACGTGGTGGTACCCGCCCGTACAGTGTAACGAGTGTGGCTCACAAGATTTCCTTGCCTGTAACAAATTATTTTAAACTTCAGGCTGCGATAAAACCATGATGCACCGACGACATTTAGGTATTAAATCGCGGAAGTCCATTGATAAAGAAGAAGGGCAAATTGTTATTTCTGTAAATCTTTTTGGGGCCTCGTTCAGCAGTGGAACTGATGTTTCAAACATGTGAATGTCCCCAGCATACACATGGAACATTCTAGATTTTTGAAAATGCCATCATTTATTACTAAATTAGTCCAATCTGAAATACTAGGTCAAAATTTAGGTACCAAAAAACCTACGAAGATACAACCCTGAAACTGTGTGTATGCTGGCGATATGGGTCTCCGGCTAGCACATATGGTTACAGGAAACGGCTGATAGTACGGTAATGGCTTCTATATCTAGATTTAGTACAAAAATTGTACCCTAGGTACTAAAAACTCAAATAAGAACAGTTGGGGTCACCAAGTAATAGTGTACAGTGAGACAGAACTTACTCATCGAAAAAGCAGTGCGCTGAAGTGAGCACATGGCGCCGTGTTACCAGCGAACCGCCGCAAGCTAAACGTCTTTGATATAGCACCTGAAAAAATACACGAACAATAAACATCCAACAGTCACACAAGTAATAAAGTGTTGGAAAGTGAGTAAAGTGGCTTCCTCTGGCACAAGCTGTCTGGAAGAGATCGCTCATTAGCGATAAGACCGCCCATTGTACAATTAGTTAAGTTTTGTTTTGTATGTTATAGTAGTCCCTAGATTAAGGTGTGCAATAAAGTATTTTCTATCTTCTATCTATCTATCTTCCTCAATGTCAATTGGTTGATTATTGAGTGCATACTTTTTTCATTATCCTCTTAGGGCCAACGCACATCTATCGACAAAACTGTTTTGTCGCGTACTTAGTGACGTGAAAATAAATTTTCTGTCATAACGAAAACAGCATATGACGAATGCTTCCTCGTCATATGCTGTTTTCGTTACAACGAAACTCACATCAATTGACACTACAGACTTTTCTCAAGTATGTTTACCTATCTATTATAGCATTGTTTAGTACCTACCTATTAAACATTGCTTTATACGCACATACCTAGAGAATGAACTGTGTTTTTTAATAAATAAGAATATAGAGTAATTATGTAGTGTACTTAATATTATTATTAAGTAGGTACTTAGGATGATTCTCATTAAATAAGCAAGTAACGAAAACAGCAAATAAAAAGAAGCATATCGTAACTAAAAAAGTTTTACTGAGAAGTTTCACATCACTAACTGTTCGACAAGACGTTTTGTCTTTGGTTTGCGTTCTCCCTTATTGTACGTCCGGAGCGGACAAACTGTAAAAACTTCTTTTGTACAGCTACAGGTACAGTTGAAGACACGTCCACCTATACTGTTTGGATTTTGAACTATTAGAAGTTGAACGTTGCAAATCGTGCGAGAGGGACGACAGTGTGTTTGTGTAGGACGGACTGCGAGCGCGGCGCGTGCCCTAGCCTATTGCGCTCCCTTTCCAACGATTCTCTGCATTGTATGTAGCGTAGTTATGGTTGTATTGGGTGTGTGTATAACCTGACCTGTGGCCGGGTGTACAAATAAGTTCCTTTCTATAAAACACAAGCGTTAAGCAGGGCGTCTAGTCGCAGCGACGCGTGACCCGAGGGCTGGTGATTATCTGGGCCAGCGAATCAGCATTGCTATTCAGCGCGGCAATGCAGCCAGTGTCTTGGGCACGCTTCCGATTGGTACTGATTTGGATCAGTTGAGCTATCTATAAATCGTTTGCAACGGTGTGTAGATAGCTCAACTGCTTCATGTGTATTTTGTACATATTATAAATACTATATTAGTCAGCGTTACCTGCACAATATACGGGAACAGCTGGATGTCGGTGGCTGTTCCTCCGATGATACGTGTGTGGTTATCGCCATTCTCTGTCGTTGTCGGTAGCGCTACTGTTTCTATGTTATACTCTTGTGCGGTACCTGATAATTGTCATATATCATTTCCTCAAAGCATAGATTTCTATGAAAATCTCTACTCAAATGTATGCTTGAGTCGATTATTTTGTCAGAATAATCAACAGAGTATCGATCTCTGCTTCTTCTTTAAGCTATGATCAAGTGCGATTAAATTGAGAAATCTGACTCTAGTCCAGCTAAGACAAGGCCCGTAGGGCTTTGCCAACGTCTTGGAGTACTAGAGCGACTTCACTGTATTAACATAGCTAGCATTTTTACATTAGTTAGCATGGCGATCAAACAGTAAACCAACCCTTAGTCAAAAAAATAACCTTACAGACTTCATGATATCTCGTCCAATATATTTTAATATTGTCCAATGTTTCTTACGGTGAATAAGTTTTAAAGTGCCTCCGACTTTAGCATAAGACCAAATTGTAACACTTATTTCGGCAAATAAACGTATCTTGTATTCTACAATCTTCTTTAATAATATTTATTGTGAAAAAACGATTTAAACTTTTATTAAAACTCGATATAAATGACTCACAGCACACTGATAATAAGAGCACTAAAATCCACTTCATGCCGCGCGCCTCTGTCCTACTGTGCCCTAAAAATGCCAATACCTGATACCCTTATCTGCAGATAGGTAATCTGCTAGGTATTTTATGTGCAATCTATAATTTCCTGAGAATAGTTATCTGTTCATATTCTTAGGTTTTCTTACAATAAAAAAAAAATTGCTAATTTACCTAAATCTAATGGTATTGTAATAACAGCGAATCTTTGTCTCTCTGAAGTATCTGCGCAGAAAAGCTAATTTTTCCGCGCAACATGCGCAATCGTTGTTGCAGTTAACTCCAAAGGGATAAAGATCCGTTGTGCGTACTGTACCTGTCTATCAAATAAATTGAGTAAAATAACATAAGAATTTTGTGCCATATCTTTATTTTTCGTAAAACCAAAACAACACATCTTATTGCAGCCATCACAACTTCTATAAACGATTTTACATAATGTAAACCCTATGTTATATATATTAGTATATAGTAAAGTATCTAAAATAGAGAGAGAAGAATAGATTCATGTAAAAAGATTCGAAAAACAGATCTATAGTGGAATATGAATGATTATAAAAATAGGAATGTATAATGTTAAATAGATTTGATATGTTGCAGACCAACCAAAAGTAACGTTATAATTAAATGTTTCTAGTTTAGTCTAACCTACTGAATTTATACCTTTTAATTATTATTGTCTGCAACATATTACAAAAACAATACATAGAAACTTATATTTTACAATTACAAGTTGATTTGGATCAAAAAGTTCAATCTAGTATATTTGGCTTTAAATCGGACGTAAAATATGATTATTTAAATATTCGTACTTTAAATAGAAGAAAATTCATTTGTCACTAGAGATTAATCTACAAGATTTTATATAAATGGTCCGATTAAATATTAATGTAATATAAAGAAATGCAAAGACACGAAGGAATGTAAAGTTAGTTTGTGTAAAATGCAATATAATGAGATGAAAAGAGAGAACACATTAAGTACATTATTAAAAACATATCAACAGTTTTAAGACTACATAAATAACATTTTTGAGATATTTAACCTATAAAACAATGTATTTCAGTTGTATCGGTAATGGCAATGAACTTTTCACATGACTTTTTAGCAAAATATAATTACTTATGGCAATATTTTATAAGTGACCGTTTTATCACAATGACCGTAACACATTTAAGAGTGTGTTTGTTGGATAATGGCGTTGTTACACTAGTTTGGTTTAAAACACAGCATTTACTTGTAGCAGCGTTATTAATAATTATGTCTATAATCTAGTACAATGGATGGTTCGCGTATTGCTTACTGTTTTTTAAACCTTCGTTTCTGTCATTTTTTTAACAACCTCGTGTCAGAAACATAAAATTTACTTAACTTAAGCTACCTTACAGCAAAAAAAAAAACAAGAATATGTATTTTAATGATTTGATCTTGTTTACTAGAAGTATTTTGTCGATTATACGGTTTTTACAAAATAATAGTATAATAATAACCGAAATCTTGTTTTAATTTCAGCGTAAAGCGATAAAAAGCGAAACTATCACCCTCTTAATCTAATAACTTTTAAGAAGTAACAAAACATCAAACACACAACTAGAAAGATAAAATATTTCAGATCTTTTAAAGACATTTTTAATAATAAAATTCGAATTATTTAATATCTAACTACAATAGGTAACGGGTTTGAGCTAGATATTGCACGTAGTTGCTTCAAGGGGGAGACACGTTATATTACATGCCTAATGTGACATGCTAATATCACAACATGGCATAATATGACATGCGAATATCACAACTCGGCTGAATATGACATGCGAATATCACAACTTGGCATAATATGACATGCGTTGCGTTCATAAATTAG
Organism: Gandaritis pyraliata; assembly: GCA_947859175.1. Lineage (NCBI taxonomy): Eukaryota > Metazoa > Arthropoda > Insecta > Lepidoptera > Geometridae > Gandaritis > Gandaritis pyraliata. Next base: position 5,617,268 of record OX401875.1, on the reverse strand, counting down.
TATAAACCATCGATAAGTCGATGGCAAAAATATTGCCTTCTCGTTCCAATATTACAAAATGTAATATGGGAATATGAGAATAAAATAAGTACATAGTAAATAACATTTCATGACAATAAAATGTCATTTCCAAGCCTCTGACACTCCCCCTTTATATTATCACTAATGAACACTACTCTAGAACATTTGTTCGAATATCTTAAAGAAAAAAAAGAGAAACTTTGTATTTTACAACCCTCCCAAAACACGTAGGTTCATAGATAAAAATCTAAAGGACAGTGCAAATCTCACAATGGCAATTTTGTAGCTTTTTGTAATTTTGCAACGGAATAAGGTTCAAAACGATGAGTAATTTATTAGCTGGGCTTGCTGCTGCTTGCCCGAATATAACTTTTGAATATGACATGACATGACTGTAATAAATATGACTATCAATAATCTGTTTTTTTTTTAATTTTGCGTGAATGTAGTTAAATTTTTCAACATTGTAAGATTTGTCCGGTACCTATTTAACAATATTATTCTAATCAAATCCGTTGCTTCGTTTATCTACGATTTGGCTAACTACGAATATCATAACACTATGACTACTCTACGTTTGTGTGTTACAAGAGTGATTTTTTTTCTAAATATTAGCACTGGCAATACTAATTTAATAAGAAAAGAATAATTTATAGAAAACGTAATGACTTTTTTGAGATAATAGATTAAATTTGCCGAAAGTTGTTGAATGATTGCAGTGTCAATATAGCTCTTATAAGTTCATGTAAATATCTAGTTTCTTTTAAGTATATAAATATTATTTTGTCAATATAGTATGTACATTTAAGTACTATAATTTGAACCTTAATACCACGATGTAAGCGTCAAGTAATAAGGCGTTTTGATAACATTTTGTCAATAAATAAATTTATTTTATTTACTTCGTCATAAGATTTTGGTGTCACTGGAAATTAAATCTTATTACGATGTAATTAAGAGTAGATTATATTTTCTATTGTGCGATTATATGCTGAGGTACTTATGAGTGGTAGAGATGTTATGTTTGAAACACACAGAACAGATTCATTTTATTTTACAAGTTGTAAAAAAAACAGGATATGAAAACAAAACTGCCTAATGCAATTAAAACAGCAATTATGTATTGTATTTCACTGGCGCTCAAGGACTAAATTCGTCGGGCAAAATAAAATGATGTACTCAATCATACACGATATAAGTCTTATTTTTTTATTTAAATTGTCTCTAGCCCTTTAGCAGCTAACAAAACTTTACCAATATTAATCAATAGCTAATAACTTATTTATGTCTCTTTAATAGTTAGTTTTTGCGTACAATTCGAGTATTGTAGCTATCATTTTAGAATTAAAGGGTGTTTTGCTGAGCTACTTAGAATGTAAATACAGCTTAAACTAAAAAAAACCATTACTTTACTAAATCTAAGTTTTATAGCTTCAAACAAAGGCACTATTAAAAGAAAATCTTGGAAAAATAACACTCCAGTTTTTTTAAAGTATTGCAACTATTTTCATCCGTACAAGTGCAATATTTATTTATATTTATTAAAATAAAAATGATAGCTTTCAGCTAAATTAATAGTTTGCAGTCCTGTTTTCACCCGTTAAAATAAATAAAAAATAAAATAATAATAAAATGAATTATTTTCTAAAATATGAATAAATAAATAAATAAATAAATATTCATGGACTTTACACACAACACCCTCTAGTCCCAAACTAAGCAAAGCTTGTGATATGGGAACTAGATGGCTGATAGAATACTTATATACTTTTTTTTGTAAATACATACTTATAATACATAGTAACACCCAGACATAGAACAAACATCTATGTTTTCCACGTACAAATGTTTGTTCTCAGTGGGGATCGAACTCACGACCCGAATGTATATAATGATGTATATATCTGTGTGTCTGTGTGTGTGTGTGGGTAACCGGCGTGTGGTTCACGGCGGTAGGTTCATTTGCAAGTTCTGCAGATACGCCGAGGTAGAGTTCAGCAATCCGATACGTTGCTTCTGCTTCCTTTGCTCCGTCATCTGAACAAGCAAAATAGATTCTATAACATTAACCTCCTCATTCATAGACTACCTGAACAGCCAAACCGTTTCAACCACGATTCACCAGCGCAGGGCTTACACTAGCGCAGGGCTTACACTGGCTTCATCGTCATTTATGAATTCGACGATAGTACATGACAATGATAGTATGATAGTGAAGGGGGACCGGGTAGAGAGAAACGACCGCACGACACGGCTGTGAATTTGCAACTGAATTTATTTCATAAGATTAAAACTAAAAGTGCTTGCTATGCTATAAAATTTATTGTACGAGTGGGCTCGTACACTGGCACAGTTAAAAGGCACCTCCCTCAAGTAGCACTTCCCTTTTGTAGCTTTCTCTAGCTTCTTCTTTAAGCTGTGACCCCCTCCCCCCTCCCCCCCGCCCCCCCCCCCCCCCTCCCCCCGCTCACCTGGTCCCGTAGCTCTGTGAGTAGCGCGGTGAGCGCGTGCACGGCGTGCTGCGCCACCTCTAGTTGCGCGGTGAGCGCGCGCAGCTCCACCTCGCCCCCCTCGCCCTCCCCGCCCGACACGAGCGACAGCGCGCGCAGCCGCGGGAACCAGTCCAGGTCGTTGGACTGCAACCGCACAATACAACATCATCATCATCACACCCATCAAACGAGCACTTATTGAATATTACCTGAGGGGGCGAGTACGAGTTGACAATGTAAAAACCGGTGTGAAACGTCTGACGTCCAGCACACCGGTGTGCGCTGCTTGGTATGGAAACACTGAGCGGATTTTTTGAGAAGCTTGGTCTCGTCAAGCTTCCGCTCAGTGTTTCCATACCAAGCAGCGCACACCGGTGTGCTGGACGTCAGACGTTTCACACCGGTTTCTACATTGTCAACTCGTAATCGCCCCTCTGAGCGCTTCATCTAATGCCTGGCGCAAAACCGGGTATTTTGATTTATAAGTATATCTGTGTTTGTATGTTTTCAATTTCAATTTTCAATTTCAATTTATTTATTTGTAAACACAGGTAAGTAAAATGGTGACATAATAGATATTGTTGTGCACTGTGATTTGCCCTTTTTGTTTTATAGTTAGTTTTAATGTATTGTGCTGTTGTGTGTGTGCCCTAAATAAATGTGATTTCTTTGTTTCTTTGTTACCTTGATCATGGAGTGCACATAGCTCTCGGGGCCAGTGAACTCGGTGGGGTCCTTGACCCGCACCAGCACCATGAAGTAAAGGTAGTGCCACATGTTGTGTTCGCTCTTTATGTGTTCCTCGAACGAGACGGTCTTGTTGTCGAAGGCTGATCTGTTCAGTCCTGGAATAACACTACTTTTAAATGTTTGTTAACTCTTTCATTTATGAACCGATTTGAAAAATTCTTTTTTTTATCTGAAAGGATGTACTTCCAGGTTGGTCCCATTAAATTTTCATCAAAATCGGTTCAGTAGTTTGGCTTATAAATAAAATTAACTGAAAAAAATATGTCATCCACGTGCACGAAATTGCGTATTTTGCTTTTCTGCGACTTTTTAGTGATGTTTACGGTCACTAGAACATTCCCAATGAACTGCCATCATCATCATTATGTGATGATGAGGCCGGTAGTCGAATTGAAGTCGGTTTTTCTAGTATTTTAAACTTATGAATTTTATATACTTGTAATACAATGAGGACTAGTCTTTTACTTATTGAAAGACTAGATGGCAGCACTAGAAAGATTAGAACGCGCTATCGATGCGTTTTAGAAATAGTTGACACGATATGGATTTTACGATTGGTTTCAAAAATCAAAATCGTTTATTCAATTTTTTGAACTTTGCATTCAGTAGTACTATTACTGATTTATGCAAAATTTGTTTTGATTGTTTTGATTTGTTTTGATGTTTGGTGATTGATAAGATAAGATAAGATAATTTAAGAATTTAAGATTGATTGATTGATGATTGATTGTTAAATTAAAAAAAAAAGGATAAAACAATACTATACTGCACATAATAATTTCGATTTCGTAACGTAATTCTTGCGTGAAATGTAAAAGGAGTCGAGTCGAGAACCCTTTCGAATTTATTTTATTTTATTCATTTTTGGAATTTCGCCTACAGTTAATATAAGTATAGGTAGTGACAGGTTACTTAACTAGATGGCAGCACTAGAAAGATTAGAACGCGCTATAGATGCGTTTTAGAAACAGTCGGCACGATATGGATTTTAAATATTTAGATTCGAAAATCAAAATCTTTATTACATTTTTTACTTTGCATTCGGTAATGCAAATTTAGTTGATTAGTTTGAATTGAAGTTTGATTTGATGAAGTTTGATATTTGATATTGGATTGGATTGGATTGGATTGGATGGATTGGATTGGATTGAATTGATGGATTGATATTTGATTGATTTGATTTGATATTGATATGATATTTGATTTGATTGATTGATTGATTGATAGTTGAATTGAATTTGTTGATTGTTGACCTAGTTAAGTTATATAAGACGATTCTAAATGATCCTTGTGATTTTATTGAAATAAAGAAACTTTGACTTTGAGTCTTGCGTGAAAAACGAAGAGTATCTCATTGGAGACCTTTGTTTTTACCAGCGAAATAATCATTAAAACTAATTAGTGAAAAAGAAAATTGATTATCTTTTTTTGTGTAATTTCTGAAAAACAAAAGATTCAATGCTATCGATTCTGTTGTTGCATTATTCTAAACGAACCTAATTTGACAGCGCTAAAATTATAGCTGTCTTTGTCGTTTCAGTTTATGAGAAAGGGACGGCAACATTTTTAGTGCTGTCAAATTAGGTTAGTTTAGAAAAATGCGACAACAGAATCGATAGCAATGTCTGTTTTTGGAATTAGGAGATATTTTTAATCCCCGACACAAAAACGACGGGGTGTTATAAGATTGACGTGTCTGTGTGTCTGAGGCAACGTGGCTCCCGAACGGATGAACCGATTTTGATTTTTTTTTGTTTGAAAGGTGAATTAGTCGGGAGTGTTCTTAGCTATGTTTGATGAAAATCGGTCCAAGATTCGGGGGTTTTTAAAATTTTAAATAATTACTTGTTAAATGCACGTACCGCATATGAAGCAGGTGTTTTTGAGTATAAGCTCCTTCTGTTGCTTCTCGGAGCGCAGATCGGCGAATGTATCGATGATGACGCCGAATATCAGGTTCAGCACGATGATAATCACCACGAAGAAGAAGAGCAGGTCGTACACCACGCGCGCCACGAACAGCGGCTCCTGCGCGTGCACATTTTAAAATGTCAACTTTAATATAGCACCAACACCTACCTAAGGCTAATAGCGGACAGACTGGATGTAGACTCGGTGCTGATGCAGCACTGGAATAAGGTGCACACTGTACACTTTTAAGTGCTGTGTGTGGTCTACATCTGGTTTGTCTTACCCAATTAGCTTTAACTTTTATTAACTTTAAGTATTCCAATATGGCTGTCATATTATTATGTACCTACCTAATGTGTGATAAGCTGAAATAAAAATTTGAATTTGAATTAATATGCTTTTGCATGTAGATGCTTCAAAAAGGAGGATGTTCTCAATTCAGTTGTTTTTAATGTTTGTTACCTCAGAACTCTTTCGTTTATGAACCGATTTGAAAAATTCTTTTTTTATCTAAAAGGATCAACTTCCAGGTTAGTCCCATTAAATTTTCATCAAAATCGGTTCTGTAGTTTGGCTAAATAAAAATAACTGAAAAAAATATGCTGTCCGCGTGCACGAAATTGCGTATTTTGCTTTTCTATGACTTTTTAGTGGTGTTTACTGTCACTAGCACATTCCCAATGAACTGCCATCATCATCATCATCATCTGATGATGAAGCCGGTAGTCGAATTGAAGTCGGTTTTGCTAGTTTTTTAAACTTATAAATTATTTTCTATGCACCAATAAATAGGACACTGTAGTGCATGGGATATTTTTTAGATGAAGTAGTTGGCCAATACATGCGCAAGCCACAAAGTGTGTGGACGATGATTCAATATGACAGGCGTCACAGCTCAGTCGGTAATAGCTCTGCCTTCCGTGCTGTGGGTCGTGGGTTCGATCCCCACCAAGAACAAACATTTGTGTGTGGAAAACATAGATGTTTGTTCTGTGTCTGGGTATTATAAGTATGTATTTACAAAAAAAAAGTATATAAGTATTCTATCAGCATCTAGTTCCCATATTACAAGCTTTGCTTAGTTTGGGACTAGAGGGCGTCGTGTGATATGTCCATGAATATTTATTTATTTAATAGACTAGATAGTACAGTACTCGTTGTGACTACTATAAGTACTTACAAAACTAGCCGGCGCGCGCAGTATATCACCAATCCCACCGCCGTTCCTCAGGCCCTGGTTAAGGGTGGTGACTATGCACATTATGAGAGAATCGCAGCTCCGCTCCTTAAGCTCGCCCCCCACTGAGACGAGGCGGGAGGGGCGGGAGCATTGACCTCCTTCTTTTAGGTATTTACTGGAAGGGTCGTCTGCGCAACTCGGCTCGAACCGCGGGTCGTCGTCATCTGGGAGAACGGGAGGGCTATTTTAATTCATTCCGAAAGCTTTTTCAGATCGATATCGGATACATTCAAAGAAGATTGCTAATTGGCTAAAATCTGCTTAGAAAGTTTCTGATATTGATGCGATATTGTTCTAGCTCCATATTCTCAAATTTGTTATGTGTGGTAAAATATTTAATAAAATCCCCACTGAAATAAGAGACTTACCAATTAGATTATTTACTAGAAAATTAAGATTATGGCTTGTTCACAAAACTTTCTATAGCGTTAATGTCTTTTTTAATAGGTAATGACATTTTGTAATAATTTTTTAATTCGATATTAAATGTTTCTAATTTTATTTTAGTAGGTACCTCTGATTAACTTAACATAAATAATATAATATAAATTTGCATGCCGATGTGTTTGGTGAAATATGTGAAACCGATTAGATACTGTAAGAACTTGTAACAATATTTGTAGCAAATAAACCATTTCATTTCAAACTTACACCTGGAACACATGGCTTCAGACTACTCCATATTAACACTGAATCTGAGTACTTAGTTCAACCTATACCGGTGTGTTCTCAGTGCCCTGCAAGCGCTGCAAGTGCTGGAAATGAAGCGACTCACCATCAAGCCTGTCGACGCTGACGAGGAAGTGGTCGCGGAAGAACATGTAGCCGACGATGGAGAACATGTAGACCAGCACCAGCGCCAGCACGGCCGTCAGCAGGATGGACCGCCCGTTGCGTGTCACTGATCGCATCACGTTCAGTAACGTCTCTTCGCGGTACACAATGTCGAGGAGCTGGACACAATAACATGTTTTTTTTTTAATATAATATAGAATGTCCTTTGGCCACAATCTCACCTGATGGTAAGTGACGATGAGGCCGACGATGGAGCAGGACAGTCGAGAAGACACCTATTCACTCTTGCCTTGAAAAGACCCAGATTATATTTCTCAGGAAAGACAGAAGACGGCAACGCGTTCTATAATACATTTTGCTTTTGTATCCTATAGCGATTGTAGATTTTTCTTAGTAATGGAACAGGCTGATGTTAAGCGGTTACCTTTGCCTATGACAATTAAGTCACGAGTGCGTGTAATTTGTTTTATCTAATGCACATAATTTAATCCTTTAAAAATTTATCGTAATAAGATTTCAATCTAGCAACGTGGGTTAATGAGTAATTTACAATTAACTTAAATTGCTAAAAACATAGCTTATTCTAAGAACGTGTGAACGTTTCCTAATGTCTCTATGTAAGGCGACGTTTGTTTTTATGTTCCACTAGCAGTTACCCGCGACTTCGTACGCGTCTAGAGTTTCCGTGTACATTATATTATTTGTGTATTATTATTACCTGTGCGTGTACCGAGCGGATACTTTGAGAAACTTGACATTACACCGAACTCGTACTGGAATGTCAAACGCTAGTCGTTAGACCAAAGAGGTAGTACTACGCACTGTCAAACTGACGTGACATGACATGACAATGAAATCCTCTTGCCAATTGGCGCTGCTAATCCTTTTCGTTAATTTTATCCTGTAGATCCTGTTAATTATTCGGGATAAAAAGTAGCCTATGTGTCAATCCAGGTTACGAACTATATATATGCCAACTTTCATCCAAGTTGGTTCAGTAGTTTAGACGTGATTGAAACACAAACATCCAATCATCTAAACATCTTAACTTTCGCATTTATAATATTAGTAGGATAGTAGGAAGTAGGATAGCACCGGCACCTATACCCTTCAATTCTGAACACAGCAATGCGAGCATCACTGTGCAGCAATGTTAACTTTGCTAAGATCTCTGATGTCAAGTGACGATGTAGTCGGTGATATATCCCCCGTACGTAGGTACATTCCTTACCTAATTGTTCATTTTTTAAACTCACCAGAACCGAAAAGAAGAAAGGGTGGCAGCATATCCCGAGGAAGCAAATCAGCAAGTAGACCGAGTGGTAGAGCAGCTCAGGGTCTGTGGCCACGTGCCGCGGGGACTTGGACAGCGTGCCCTGGTTGCCCATTATCGACACCAGGTGGATGCCCTTTACCACTATCTATTTAGAACAGGTCAGTCAATAAAATCATAAGGATCATTTAGTAAGCATTACAAAAGAATCAGAAATAACAGCTATTGTACTTACCTTCTAAAGAATCTGTATTATTGTTGTATTAGTTTAAGTGGAGAGTACAATAAAGAATATATCTATCTATTTTTAACCGACTTCAAAAAAGGAGGAGGTTCCCAAATCGGTTGTATTTTTTTTATGCTTGTCACCTCCGAACTCCGTGATTTGAGAACCGATTTAAAAACATCTTTTTTTATCTGAAAGGATGTGCTTCCAGGTTGGTCATATTTCATTTTCATCAAAATCAGTTCAGTAGTTTGGGTTATAAATAGAAAAAACTGGAAAAAATATGGCATCCACGTGCACGAAATTGCGTATTTTGCTTTCCTGTGACTTTTCAGTGGTGTTTATAGTCACTAGAACATTCCCAATGAACTGTCATCACCATCATCATCTGATGATGAAGCCGGTAGTCGAATTAAAGTCGGTTTTTAAATTTTTTTCAAACTTATAAATGACTAGCAGTTACCCGCGACTTCGTACGCGTCTACAGTTTCCGTGTACATTATATTATCTGTGCGTGTACCGAGCGGATACTTCTTTGAAAGACTTGACATTACACCTCATTACACCGAACTCGTACCTACTGGAATGTCAAACGCTAGTCGTTAGACCAAAGAGGTAGTACTACGCCCTGTCAAACTGACGTGACATGACATGACAATGAAATCCTCTTGCCAATTGGCGCTGCTAATCCTTTTCGTTCATTTTATCCTGTAGAACCTGTTAATTATTCGGGATAAAAAGTAGCCTATGTGTCAATCCAGGTTACGAACTACATATATGCCAAGTTTCATCCAAGTTGGTTCAGTAGTTTTGACGTGATTGAAACACAAACATCCAAACATCTAAACATCCAAACATCTAAACTTTCGCATTTATAATATTAGTAGGATAGGATTTGTTTATTATGTGTGTAGTATGAAGGTAGTTATAGTTACAGTGAGCATCGCCAGCGTCCAGAGCGTGGGCTCCGGCCCGGCCGAGTACATGAGCCGGACGATGCCGGAGGCGAGCAGCGCGCGCACGCCGGACGAGCGCGGCAAGCACGTCACTAGCGCGCCGGCCACGCCCGACACGCACCATACCACCAATGATAGATGCTGACCAAGCTCTGAATAAATCATACATTTTTGCTAAAACTGCGGAAAATAAATAAATAAATAAATATTCATGGACTTTACACACAACGCCCTCTAGTCCCAAACTAAGCAAAGCTTGTGATATGGGAACTAGATGGCTGATAGAACACTTACATACATAAATCTTGTAAAAAAATTGTTTCATAAATCTTATATTTTGTCTTAGTTATAATCTTTAAATAAAATAAATAAATAAAAATAAATAAGGTTAGGTTAATAAATTAAGAACAAATTTGTACGCCTTAGGGCAAATCACAGTGCACAACAATATCTATTATGTCACCATTTTACTTACCTGTGTTTACAAATAAATAAATTGAAATTGAAATAAATATTCATGGACTTTACACACAACGCCCTCTAGTCCCAAACTAAGCAAAGCTTGTAATATGGGAACTAGATGGCTGATAGAATACTTAAATACTTTTTTTTGTAAATACATACTTATAATACATACTTTATTCAATAAAATCACAAGGATCATTTAGAATCGTCTTATATAACTAGGTGATTCTAGGCAACCAGAGCCTAGAAGAACGATCAAGAAACTACGGCCTGCAATATTCTTTTAGTACCGGTAATATAATAAAAATGTGCAAAAATATGCCCCGGGTGAGGATCGAACTCACGACCTTAAGATTATGAGACTTACGCGCTGCCTACTGCGCCACCGAGGCTTATAGACACCGCAGCGAAATAAGCAGCTACTTTGCAAAATTAATTTAAAATCGAAACAGAAATTATTTTCACATTATAAGTATAGTAATTTCAAGGTTACAACTAGAACCGTAACTAACTGAATTACATAATAGATATAAGTACCAAGTAGTCAACTGATTTTCACAGAACCCATTTTTGGGTCGGTACTTACAGGTAAGCGAACATTTTCCGCACAACAGTACATGCGCAATCGTTGTTGCACCTAACTTCAGAGGGATAAAGATCCGTTGTGCGTACTGTACCTAATTGTATTTTTGTTATTAGTATTAATTAGTAAGGGTGGCTTGCACCAGAATCGCTAAACGCGTTTAACTCTTAAAAATAGTAGGTATTTAGCGAGTTGTCAAGTCATACAAATACGTCAGAATAAAATCGATTTAGCTGTTAAATACGTTTAGTGATTCTGGTGCAAGACGCCCTAAGTAGGTAATTAATAAGTAATTATGGTATAGACTTACTTGGATTTTCGTCTTGAAACGGATAGAAAAAGGCCACTATGACGTTGATTAGAACAGCGAAGTTGAATAATATATTGCTCCACAGAGACATGTAGGACGACACCCAAAACAGAAGAGGTTGACCTGTCAACAATTAATTGTACGTTCAATGACATTTTCAGATTTTTTTTTATTAACTTGTAGCTGGTTGCGGCTGTAATGAAATGAAATGAAATGGTTTATTTGCTACAAATATGGTTACAAGTTCTTACAGTATCTTATCAGTTTCACATATTTCACCAAACACATCGGCATGCAAATTTATATTATATTATTTACTAGCAGTTACCCGCGACTTCGTACGCGTCTACAGTTAAAAAAAAAAAAAATTCGGGATAAAAAGTAGCCTATATGTTAATCCAGGTTACGAACTATATATATGCCAAGTTTCATCCAAGTTGGTTCAGTGGTTTTGACGTGATTGAAACACAAACATCCAAACATCCAAACATCCAAACATCTAAACATCCAAACATCTAAACTTTCGCATTTATAATATTAGTAGGATGTCAAGTTAATCACTGGTACCTACTAAAATAAAATTAGAAGCATTTAACATCGAATTAAAAAATTATTACAAAATGTCATTACCTATTCAAAAAGTCATTAACGCTATAGAAAGTTTTGTCAACAAGCCATAATCTTAATTTTCTAGTAAATAATCTAATTGGTAAGTCTCTTATTTCAGTGGGGATTTTATTAAATATTTCACCACACATAACAAATGATTTTTTTTTTATAGAGAGCTGCAGCCTAGATGGCTTATCGGAATCGCTATTTGTGCAGATGTCGCCCCTATTCGGAGCGTTCATAGTACAGTCGAAGACACGTCCACCTATACTGTTTCGACTTTGAACTATTAGAAGTTGAACGTTGCGAGTCGTGCGAGAGGGACGACAGTGTGTTTGTGTAGGACGGGCTGCAAGCGCGGCGAGTGCCCTAGCCTATATTTTTAAGATAAGATAACGTTTATTTCCAAAATAAATATTGCGCTCCCGCCCCAACGTTTCTCTGCGTTATATTATATGTAGCGTAGTTTTGGTGTATAACCTGACCTGTGGCCGTGTGTACACCACTAAGTCCTGCAGCTATTAGAAGCTGAAGGATTTTTTTACGGGTGAGGTTTCTTAGCTCATCGGGGCTTAAAGTATACTTTCCTAGATGTATGCTGCGCTTTTGCATCAGCGTCCCACACTCCCCTAACAGGTGAAGATGCGTTTCTTAATAAATATTAAGTTGCATATTAAGTAATATTAAGTATATTAATATTCTAAACCATGTCCTAGGTGTTAAAGTGTCCCGTTCAAAGGGTATGGGTAAATAGTGGCCCCTGCCTCTGTACACGTCATCTAGATAAGTATAGGTACCTCGTAACTTCTTCTGCCATTTCATCTCATGGAATAAGTTGTCTAGTCTTGAGAAGAAGTCTGCCACTTTGCTACCCTGCAACGAAATAAAACTCAAGTTCAGTTTTTTCGTCAACTTAAAATCTGAGTTTAGTTGGAATTTAACAAGTAATTAAATTAAAAATTTAAAAAAACCACGAAACTTGGACCGATTTTCATCAAACACTCCCGACTAATTCACCTTTCAAATAAAAAAAAAAACTAAAATCAAAATCGGTTCATCCGTTCGGGAGCTACGTTGCCTCAGACAGAGACACACACACACACTCACACATACACGTCAAACTTATAACACCCCGTCGTTTTGCGTCGGGTGTTAAAAATAGAATCAATAGAGTTTTCATGGTAATTTATTTTAAAGTTATCATAAAATGTGTTAGTTTATCTATGCCCAGCAGTGGACTTGCCCTATCGGTGTTCAAAACGAGATGGTACGCTTGTTAAAATGCACTCATATTGAATGGAAACAATACTATAAGCTTCCGACATCTATAACTAAAGTAAAATCAACAAAAAACATGCAAAATTATGTTAGTAAAATTACAACTTATTTTGACTGGCAGACAATGCTCTTAGCATAAGTCCTCCTAGCACTACATATTTGAAAGAAATTTTAAAATAAATTATAATATCGTTTATAGTTTTTAATCGCTTATAAATTCATCTATATTGTAGTAACAATTTTTCTAGTTTTTTTTATTTTGTTTTAATATGATCTGTAATTACAGGTTGATGATGATAAATAAATAAATAAATATTCATGGACATTTCAGACGACGCCCTCTAGTCCCAAACTAAGCAAAGCTTGTAATATGGGAACTAGATGCTGACAGAATACTTACCTATATACACTTTTTTTTAAATACATACTTATAATACATAGTAACACCCAGACAAAAACAAACATCTATGTTTGGCACACACAAAATGTTTGTTCTTGGTGGGGATCGAACCCACGACCCACAGCACGGACGGCAGAGCTATTACCGAGTGAGGTGTGACGGCTGTCAATGATGATGATTGTACCTGATCGTCACGTTCGGCGCTTTGCAGTACGCGGTGCTTACTGTCGGCCGGCAGATACTCGCAGATCTCCGGGATAGGGAACACTATCTGTTCCATGCTGCGGTCGGTGCGGACTATCTGCGAATGTACAGTCCCCTACACATCAACCTATACACTGTTTCCACTTTAAACTATTATTATTTGAACGATGAATGATGACGACGTGCTCTGTGATGAGTTAGAACCTTTATAAATTTTTATGGCGCAGCCGGTATGGATGAAAACATTTACTTGCACATAATTTTTTGTATGATTTTGTTCTTGTCGGTAGGTATTGGGGAGTGTTGATTGAGAAAACTTTTTATGGTAACGGTATAATGAAAGACTTTTAATGCACAGATTTAAAATGATTAAATATCGCCGCGGCGAAGCTGAATGTCAAACCCGTTCTTCTAGTATGCTGTTCGTGGATTAGTGAGTGAACAGTAAGAATCAAATAACTTTTTACATCCGATTTGGTTATTTTAGTTATTGTATGGCGCAGGCGGTAGGATGACATACCTCTATCTGCGCCGTGTGAGTACGGTAGTACTGCAGTGCGTGCGTGTGCTGCGTGGCGTGCCGCGACGTGGCGTGCCGCACTAACGCACACAGCTCCTTGTTGTGCGCCGCGAGCTGGTGGCATAGGATGTAGATGTTGTGCCCCACCTGCAAGATACACCTTTATTAGCCTCTTAACCGTAGTGTGATAGTAAACTCTCGTCCATAGTGAACGCGCGGTAGATTGCGCAGTTTCAGCAAAGCCAGTATGGTGTGTGGTGCTATATGGTGGAACTGACCTCCTTCGGAGAGACTCCTTGCACAGGAGTATCGTCCTCCGAATCGGAGTCAGCGTCTTGAGCGTGCTCCTGGTGGAAGGCGGAACAGGCAACATCAACCTGTTGACAATACAAGAGTTACAGAGCATCACTTTTGGATAACACTCGAGGTCTGTCATTTTTGGAAATAACGTAGCACATCTATTTTAATTGTTGTTCTTGGAATTATGGTGGAGGAAATTAAAACAATAATACTTGAAATCATAGCATAAAGTGTGAACCATTGGAATAAATGTGTATTATGTGATTTTATTAATTGATGGAATTTCCAAGTTTTGAAGGGTAAATACACCATTTTGCTTTCAAAACCCATAATAGCAGACTTGAAAAATCTTCTGTCCTCTCTCTCTTTCTTTCACCATAAAAATCTGCCCCTCAGTCGCCAGTTGCAACTTACCAACTGTTTAGGATTCATGTTATACAGTATCCGCTCGGCGTTATTTTCGGAGTCGTTCCGTGACTCCATGATAGCCAGCAGCAACTTGGAGGCGTTGTTCTTCAGTTCTAGGACGAGGTCCATACGAGTCTTGCCGAGGGGGTTAATGTCGTTCAGTATCAGTGCCGTTATTATGTCTAAGCCGTTGCTCTCGTGCGTGGCTATGCAGTTTTGGTTGTCGTGGCAAGGGCCTGGAAATGTCACGAATAAATCTGAATTGTTGTGGTAGACTGGACACTTCATTCAGTAAAATCTTAAAGATTATTTTATACAGCGCTTAAACATCGGGGGTTCAAAGTATCTATCAAAATGAACAACTTTTCAAGAAACCGACTGTGTGAGTGCGATTAAAATATCAGATGATCCATATAAAATGCAATATGTACTCGCTTAAAATTTATAGAGAATTTTATTTAATTTCGTGATGATGCCCACATCCCAACCGGCTGCGCCATATAAAAGTTACAGCACTTTGTTAAAGAGATCGTTAGGAGAAGTACTACTACAATACCTTCTATTAAGCAGCTCGCATTGATGTGTTCTAGTTTAAAAGGTCCTTCTTTTAAACTAGAACACATCAATGCTTAACTTATAATTTCAAAAAATTAAAATAAATAAAATATAAAACTCGTCTAAAAAAGTTGAACGTTAACTAACCTTGACAATACTCAGTGAGTGTCTCAAGTGTCTGGTTGATGAGAGCCACGTTACCCTCATTGATGTAGAGGCCTAGGAGCCCTAGGCCTCCTGTAGTGGACCCACAGATGCAGTCGAGGAACATGAGCGTTTCTGATACTAAGTTGTAGTTCGATTTATTGTTTTGGTTGCGTAGAAGATTCTGAAATAACGTTAAAAATGTTAAAATCAACCTTTTATAGCCAACTAGCTGTTACCCGCGACATCGTACGCGTTTACCGTTTTTGTTCAGATGTTTTACACCAGCACTAGGCCCTCTGAAGCAACTGACGTGACGTCGTCCTCGTGTCAAAGTATGTTTTAATGACGCTGCTAATCCCATTCGTTCACTGTATCACTTGTTTGTTGTTTGGAGGTTTGGATGTTTGTGCACGTCGAAACTACTGAACCAACTTGGATGAAACTTGGCATATATATAGTTCGTAGCCTGGATTGACACATAGGCTACTTTATATCCCGAATAATTAACAGGATCTACAGGATAAAATGAACGAACAAGATTAGCAGCGCCAATTTAACAAGAGGCTGATGTCATGTCATGTCAGTTTGACAGGACGTAGTACTACCTCTTTGGTCTAACGACTAACGTTTGACATTCCAGTACGGGTTCGGTGTAATGACAAATTTCTCAAAGAAGTATCCGCTCGGTACACGCACAGATAATATAATGTACACGGAAACGGTACTCGCGTACGAAGTCGCGGGTAACTGCTAGTATTATTATAAGCTAGGTAGATAGGTACTATAGGCCAGTGTGACAAACCGGATGGCAAATACTAGACAATAGTTTAGACAATGTTACCTGTAGGACAATGCTATCGATTCTGTTGTTGCATTTTTCTAAACTAACCTAATTTGACAGCGCTAAAATTATAGCTGTCTTTATCGTTTCAGTTTATGAGAAAGGGACGGCAACATTTTTAGTGCTGTCAAATTAGGTTAGTTTAGAAAAATGCGACAACAGAATCGATAGCATTGTTACCTGTAGGACAATATTACCTGTAGGACAATGTTACCTGTAGGACAATGTTACCTGTAGGACAATGTTACCTGTAGGACAATGTTACCTGTAGTTCTGGATTGTGGTTCTCGCACAGCAGCTGCAGACACCTGAGGATGGGTCTCATCACCGACACCTTGGCGGGGAGGATGTCGGAGGCGCCGCTTTCACGTTTCTTTTCCGACATTATCTCCTCTAGAACTGTTGTGCCTTTTAAAGTAACGCTGAATCAGTTTGTTATACGTCAGTGGGGAATCTGTGATCGAGTTTTTAGGCCACCTTAAGGTCTCCGTCGTGGTCATCATCAGACCTTGGAGTAAGGATTCTAGTTCATCAGATATATTCCATCAGCAATCTAGGTCCCACAAGCTTTGCTTAGTTTGGGACTAGAGAGCGTTGTGTGAAATGTCCATGAATTTTTATGTATTAAATCTGAATACTTTGAGATGAACTTAATGTTTCAATTGCAATTTTAGATCGTTTGTGTTTTGACAGGCGTCACAGCTCAGTCGGTAATGAATCTGCCTTCCGTGCTGTGGATCGTGGGTTCGATCCCCAACAAGAAGATACATTTGTGTGTGTCAAAACATAGATGTTAGTTCTATGTCTGGGTGTTACTATGTATCATAAGTATGTATTTACAAAAAAAATTAAGTATATAAGTATTCTATCAGCATCTAGTTCCCATATTACAAGCTTTGCTTAGTTTGGAACTAGAGGGCGTTGTGTGAAATGTCCACGAATATATATTTTTTTAAATAAGTACATATGCGCGTTTATGTGTTTCAAATAAGTTTCTTTCTTTTTTTCTTTGTTTTAAAGAATAGACAGGAAACATACGATTTCTGATATTTATGAGTGTGGGGTCCATCATTTAAGTAATTAATTAAGTAAGTAAGTAATTTTTAGTTAGTAGTAGTTACCATGCGACATGGTGTGTATATCGGAGTATGCGTGGACAGCAGATCCACAAGCGTTGGTTACTTCATCATCCATCTCCTCACCCACCACTATTGGTCCGGGGGTAGTTTTACCTGAAAAACTTAATTAATAAGTCAAAGAAGCGTTTATTCAGTAAAGTCACAAGAATCATTTAGAATCTAATCCTACTAAAATTATAAATGCGAAAGATTAGATGTTTGGATGTTTGTAGTTGTTTGGGTATGTAGCGTAGTTATTCAAACGTAATTTATTCAGAACAGGGTTAATAAATCTAATTACAAGCTAAAACGATGAAACTGCAAAAGTTATAAACTGTGTAGCTGTCTCAACGCCCACCTCTTAAACCAAAAAATTTCAAAACCCCCGAATCTTGAACAGATTTTCATCAAACATAGCTAAGAACACTCCCGACTTATTAACCTATCAAACAAAAAAAAAACAAAATTAAAATCGGTTCATCCGTTCGGGAGTTACGTTGCCTCAGACACACACACGCACACACACACGCGCACACACACACACACACACACACACACACACACACACACACACACACACACACACACACACACGTCAAACTTATAACACCCCGTCGTTTTTAACGAGGCGTCGAGGTTAACAAACTAAAATAGTATTTAAGTTATGGTTGTTTTGTATGTATAGCCTGACCTGTGGCCGTGTGTACTATAAGACCTGCAGGGTGCTTACCTTCAGCGAGTGGTTTCTTAGGTTCAGTGTGGTTGGTGCGCTGCTTGTCGGTGCTGGCGGCGCTGGTGCTGCTGGCCGCCAGGGAGCGGATCTCCTGCTGTGCTTCACGCATTTTGTCGTAGAAAACCTATCGCAGAACACAAGTTCTTAATTCTTTATTGCAGACAAAACAGGACATAAACAAAAGACAGAAATAGACGACTACAAAGGCGAGCTTAACCCTAACAAGAGTTTTCTTCCAGAAAACCTTTGAGGCTAGAGAGAGGTGACTATAGAGGTAGGTCCGTGTACATAAAAAGGTTATAATATAAAGTCCATGAATATTTATTTATTTTATTTTATTTATTTAATTAGAAATGAATTTTTTATTTATTTATTTTAACATTTCACACAAATAGGTAGTGCTAGGAGGACTTAATGCTAAGAGCATTGTCTGCCAGTCTTCCTGGGCGTGCAAAAAGATGGTGTGGCGTGTTTTTAAAGTTACTAAAACTGATAACAAAAATTTAAATTAATACATAACTATACATAAAAAAAGATTTTTATTATCTGTTTTTGCGTAAATATTTAGTTTTTTTTTATACTTAGAGTTAGTAAGCGCATTATAAGCAGATGATTGTAGGTAGGTCGGATGGTCGCAAATAAATAATTGTATTTATAAATGATCGATCAGTTTCCATTGAAGAAGCTAAGTACACTTACTTTCAAGAAAGCTTGTGATATATCCCCGTTCTGTAACTTGGTGAATATGCTTTGTTGTATTATAGGGTTGCCGCCTTCTAGGAGAGCAATACCTGTCGAAAAACCATATATTAAGTACCTACGTAGTTTTTTTTGTAAACTCTATTTTGATATTGATAATATTCTTTCCGCATTATACGGCCGGAATAAAAGAATTTTCCAGCTAAAATATTAAAATAAAATGGTAAAGTGGTGGAATTCTGCAATTTTTGCGGGGTACAAAACCGTAAAGCATTTAAAATATTCCTCACGTAGAAAAAAGACTCTTTCAGCCAAGTTAACCGACGAATTCATAAATCATGTAGAGGCTACTCTAGGGGCAAATTCAGGCGCCAGTCGAATGCTGATTTTTGTTTGGCGAAATCTTGTTTATGTATTCGAAAGAATTGGACAAGATTAGGAGACTATCACGATAACTTACCAAGTTGTATAGCTTCCAGGAAGATGGCAGGTCGGTTGGTGCTCTTGATGACCAGGTCTACCACCAGGTCTGAAGCCCCTTCCTTGTCTAAATGCGCCTGGACCTGAGCCAGGGTCTGGCCGGTACGCATCAGGACTTTTGCTGTGGTGATATAACGTTATGATGAAGCATAGTGTATGTATCATTTAATTTTGGTGGAGCTTCATTTCCTTGTAACTTTAGAATGCTTTTCATATTCAGAAAATTTATGTGCGTAATGCAAGTGCTCTCAAAGTGAAGGAAAACATCGTGAGGAAATCAGATAGATAGATAGATAGATATATTCTTTATTGTACTCTCCACTTAAACTAATACAACAATAATACAGATTCTTTAGGAGGCATCAATCAGCTCAGCTTAGTCAACTCCGCACGTATTGACCTTGTCTGTCCTTTGGACTGTGGGGACGAGGCTGAGAGGATGGTATAGGTGCTACAAGCCTACTCCAACTAACTCATTCTGCAGGCACTGCAGCCTCCCGTACATCGGGGTATGGGTGTCAGTGGCTCCTGACACTGTATAAATCATCTTGATTAGATGCAAACGCCTAATAAGCATTACCTGATTACCATTACACTTAGCGGTCAGACCGCTGTGGACGGAGTGCAACCACTACAGTTTTAAAGTACTGTTCAAACTCTTGAAATAACACAGATACGTGCCAAGAAGCAGCTTGTGATAAAAGCACTAAAATGTGCACGTTTGTGAGCTCATTAAAAACGTGGTGTCAAAACGTGAGGCTTGCATGTCTTACCTGTTGACTATTTTTTATATAACAATGAAAACAACAGAAATTGTGGTAGGTTGATGTCCAAATCAAAGTTAAATAGAGACAAAAAAATACCTTTTTAAAATAAAAAATGATGTTTTTGTATATCAAAATGATGTTTTTGGATATCAGAATTATGGTTTTGGATATCAAAATTATGTTTTCTATATGAAATGATGTTTTTGGATATTAAAATGATGTTTTTAAATATCAAAATGATGTTTTTGGATATCAACATAGCCACGTATAAAACCCACCTCTTTTCGGCTGATGCTGCGGTTCTGCATGAGGTGGAAATAAAGAAAAACATGTCTATATCTACTGCTAGATGTTACTATTATACATAACATTAGTGAGTGTTAGAATGTGCTTTTGTCATAACAAGATTTACAAGTATTTCAAATAAAATATAATAATTCTATTATTTTTTACTTTTTTACCTCCTTCTGCTCACGGCTCTAATCCCCTAGGCACGGTAAACATACCCTTAGACTTTTTTATTAATTCTAAAAATTATTAAGAAAGTATAATGGTCAAGGCATCTTCTTATTGTGTATTAAGCTAAAATAATTATGATAAAAACACATTCTGCATAAACCTACAAAATTCATAACTAGGTTATTGTCAAAGTAACTAAATTCTAATGAAGTTTTCAAACTATTAAGTGAGTTGGGTGTTTAGTATCAGATGATTTACCTAGTGATTTTTTCTAAGCACGTTATAAATCTCAATTTAAACCCTCAATTTTAAACAGCTATTTGCTAATATAACAATGTGCTCAATAACTATTTTATTTCTAAAACCTCTATTAGGCTAGTGCCATAACTTTCTAAGGGGCCGAAAACCTTAGTAAATTTTAGTTTCCAAACCACACTAGTTAATCTATTTAGTCGAAAATCCATCTTATGCTAATAGTTATAAGCTTGCTTACCGCCTGGTCCGTGTGTGACAGCAACTGAAGGCGGGGGTTGTATCTTTGGTTCTGATTTGCGATTAATAAAGTATTGTGATAATAGTTTGTTGCGAAGTTGGTTACCCTGTAAATAAAATTTAAATAATTTTAATAATATTTTAAATTTTTAAAAGTAAAAATTTACCTGTTAGAAAAGAAAAAAATAAAATGCAAAAAGCGTTTTTCCCGTACCGGGAATCGAACCCGAGCCTCCTGGGTGAAAGCCAGGTATCCTAGCCACTAGACCATACGGGATACTGAAAGAAGCGTCGAAATTAGGTTACTCAACAGGCCCTCGAGGAGTGAGTGGCAATTTTTGTGGAGAAAAATTATTTGGCGATACGAAAACTTCTTTTCTCAATACACAAATTGCGACTAACTTTTCGCAAATCAACAAAATAAGATGCAGACTATTGGTGAAAAAAAAGTTACGGACAATATGCACAAACAATTAGTCTTTTTATGTCTATGTAAATAACGTTCAAAATACCTTTTCCCCGTATTCGGGATCAACGGCCATCATTTCTCGCAAGGTGCGTAGTACTTTAACGCATAGTTTTTCTTCCTTTTCTTCTAGAAGTTTTTCTGTATGGCGAATCAGTCTGCAAAATGGTATTTTTACATATTTTGATTAAAAAAACGACGGCCATTTTTTTTTCGTGTTTAGACTCATAGTCTGAATGTTAGAATCACCTAGTTATACAGAACGATTCTAAATGATCCTTGTGATTTTATCGAATAAAAGATTATTTCTATAACTTTGAGTCGATGATGATAATGATGAATGATGTGAGTCGACTAACCTGTATTTTTTTAAATATGAACTTACCTAGGATTCGAAATTGGTCTTGTGGAAGCAACATATCACGTTTATTTACTTAATTGTTTTTCTACACATCTGAACAAAGTGTGAGCCATTAGAACAAATATGTGTTAAATGTTTATATTATTTGATGGAATTCGTTATCAAGTTTTGAAGGAAAAATCCACCATTTTGTTTTCAAAACAAACGACTTGACGTATGACTCGACTTGACTAAACTTATTTCAAATAATCCACTTGACACTGGCAAAATTGTCTGTCGAAATGACGCCATATATAAGAGAAGAAGAAGAAGTTACCTAGATATAAAGATCCCGCTGGTATCAGGCTGTGTGACTTCCCCCGGACTAGTAAACAGTAGATGTGGTTTGTACAGTATATCAACTAGTAGCGATAGTTCAGCTTGCAGTAACGGTCGGAGTTGCTCTTCTAATAACGCTACTATTTCTTGCAAGCCTTCCATCACTGATCGGTCGTTTTGGATGTTTGACTGAAAAAAAAATAGGATTATACAAAGGTTGTCTGGTAGAGATCGCTTGTTATTATCAAAGGTTAATTAATAACTGGGGCAGCTAATCTTAACTTTTTGTCTTAAAAATTCTATTAACTAATAAAAAACTATAGGTACCTGAGAAGCCATCTTCTCCAGTTTAGAAGTCTTCGATGCGAGCAGCCATTTGCTGGTCTGTCGCGAGAGCGCGGCCGCCTTTTCGAATACGGTCTGTATTTTCGCTTCGAGTTCTAACGGTATTGCTATACTGCGAGATTTTGCTGTACAAACAAATTATTTAAATCAATTATTTAATTAATTTAAAAATATTTACAAGTACTTACTGAAAAAGTCGGGGGTTCGAATGTGTCGTGAAAAAACGTTTATTGTGTAACATAAGTTAATTTATAATAGAGTTCACCAAGATTGGTATACAATAAAATTTAATAATAAATCATAGTAATTAAATAAGAAATAATTAAATCAATACAATGTCAAATAAATTACATCCATCAAAATTAATTTAACAGCAAGTCAAGTAAGAACTGAGTCACAGATCAAAGTTTAAAATCTTTTATTCAATAAAATCACAAGGATCACTTAGAATCGTCTTATATAACTAGGTGATTACACACACACACACACACACACACATACACACACACACACACACACACACACACACACACGCGCACAGATGTAGTCACAGATTAATTAATTGTACAGTCGGCTACACATCAACCTATCCACTGTTTGAACTTTGAACTATTATAATTTGAATGTTGTGAATCAGGGATCGCAATAGATGTAGGCGCGTGGCGCGCAAGCAGCGAGTCTCACATAAAAACATATCGTCCCTCTCGCATCATTCGCAACATTCAAATTATAATAGTTCAAAGTTCGAATCGTTGGTAGGTTGATGTGTAGCCGACTGTACGTTAGGATAAAATCTCTCACCGACTTCACTCAATGTTCTGATGCATTTTTCAACGTTGAGTTTCTGCGGAGGCGTGAGCCACGGACACTGGTAGATGCTGAATGTGGTTTGCAGCAGTTTCACGAATATTGACTGTCGTGTCTGGAATAACAACCCAATTATGTAAACTATAAATAAATAAATATTCATGGACATTTCACACGACGCCCTCTAGTCCCAAACTAAGCAAAGCTTGTGATATGGGAACTAGATGCTGATAGAATACTTATATACTTTTTTTTTTGTAAATACATACTTATAATACATAATAACACCTAGACATAGAACAAACATCTATGTTTGCCACACATAAATGTTTGTTCTTGGTGGGGATCGAACCCACGACCCACAGCACGGAAGGCAGATCTATCACCGACTGAGCTGTGACGCCTGTCTACTAGAGCAAAAGAATGAATAAAACAATATTTTTTTTGTCCATGTTATCTGCAATCGGCTATTTAGCGAAATCAGATTGGTTCATAATTAAAAATAGACAAAATGTGTTTTTAATTAAATAAAACTCAATGTAGATATAGTAGTCGCAACGGATCTTTGTCTCTCTGAAGTATCTGCGCAGAACCCATTTTTGAATCGAATTGGAGGTTAAAATTAAATATTACCAAAAATACGTACTTATTACTTTTGTGACTTTCGAATGACGAATTTTGATACTTACACGTAAATTCCAATCCAAATGAAGCGATACATAGGAAAATGGATTGCATGAGAAGACAAAACATTAGCATTAATTCTAATCAGGTCAACAAAATGCTAAAGGTTTATTAATGAGAATTAGCAAATTCAAGTGATAATGGGCAGGTCATATAGCTAGCAGACAGAACTGACAACCGCTGGGCATAAATATTCTAGGATGGTAATCACGAACCGGAAGGTGTAAGCGTAGGACGACACTCCACCAATGTCAGAAAGTCGGTGGATCGAAAAGTTCTAAATCATTTTATTTGGAAATCTATAGAAGGCTTTGGTATGTCCAGTACTGAACCAGCAATGTAACTAGTGGGAATAGTTTTTTCAAAGTTATATTTTATGAAAATGTCAAATTTATGTAACTACTGCGACAAAAAAATCCTACTAGTTCCATTAATAGAATACTATTAATGTATTGTATGTGATGTAACCAGTGGGAATGGAACGAACTTTTCAGGCTAGATTGATAATTATAAATTAAAAAACATGCCAGCTTATTATTTTGCGTATAAATTACAGAGATACTATAAGAGAGAGAGAGACGGGGGGGGGGGTAGTCTTTCTCTCTCTCTCTTTCTCACTGACTCTGGGACAAACCTGATAAGGTTTAACAGTGTTTTATAATAAGTTGATAATAACCTTTTGATTAATAAATAAATAAAAAATAAATACAAATATTTATATCCCACCTGAACAGTAGTACTTTGATCACTGAACTTCGAGTTGAAAAATGTACATATAGTGTGCATGAGCACATCTGTGACGTAGCCAGTCCACGCGCCGCCCGGCCTCTTGCCGACCAGAGGCAGGCTCATCATCTCAGCTCTTGAAGGACCTGGGAAATAAATAGTAATCAGACAGGCGTCACACCTCAGTCGGTAATAGCTCTGTCTTCCGTGCTGTGGGTCGTGGGTTCGATCCCCACCAAGAACAAACATCTACAGGATAAAATGAACGAAAAGGATTAGCAGCGCCAATTGGCAAGAGGAAGATGTCATGTCATGTCACATCAACTTTCACAGGACGTAGTACTACGTCTTTGGTCTAACGACTAGCGTTTGACATTCCAGTACGGGTTCGGTGTAATGTCAAGTTTCTCAAAGAAGTATCCGCTCGGTACACGCACAGATAATATAATGTACACGGAAACGGTACTCGCGTACGAAGTCGCGGGTAACTGCTAGTTGAGTATAATGATGACGTGGTCTCACCAGGTATGCTCCCCGGCTCGGAGTGCAGTATGGCCTGCATGTCCTGGAGGAAGGACCTCTCGAAGAGGTCCCACATGTAGTTGCTGGAGTATATCTCCTTCATTTCCACCTCGGTGTCGATGTAGCAGTGGTTTAGGAAACCCACGTATGCTTCTTTCACCTGGAATATCCAACATTATTTTTAACCTCCGTCGGAAAAACGACGGCGTGTTATAAGTTTCATGGACATTTCACACGACGCCCTCTAGTCCCAAACTAAGGAAAGCTTGTAATATGGGAACTAGATGCTGATAGAATACTTATATACTTTTTTTGTAAATACATACTTATAATAAATAGTAACACCCAGACATAGAACAAACATCCATGTTTGCTACACACAAATGTTTGTTCTCAGTGGGGATCGAACCCACGACCCACAGCACGGAAGGCAGAGCTAATACCGACTGAGCTGTGACGCCTGTGAGTTTGACGTGTGTGTGTGTGTGTTTGTGTGTGTGTGTGTGTGTCTGAGGCAACGTAGCTCCCGAACGGATGAACCGATTTTGATTTTGTTTTTTTGTTTGTAAGATGAATTAGTCGGGAGTGTTCTTAAGAGCTTACAGTACCCCAATTTCTCATTTTTGATCCCGCATATCATTAAAAGTATTCAATCAATCATTTTGAAAAAAATATATATTACAGTTGAGAATATTTGTGATACATCATATGATGTGAAAACACGATTACTAAAAATGTTCTCGATAGAAAAAAATCCCAAACTTCCCTCTGAATCAATCTAAGAAACCACAGAAGTCAGTCAATACTTTACCTATACTATTGAAACTTTGTATATAAATTCAACTTAGCAATACACGTACATCATATGTTTTAGATTTATTAAAATGTTTTTTTTTGCATTTTAAGAAATTAAATTCTCAAATATTGCGCGTGAGACGTCGCAACCGCTCAGATTCAGTCTAACTCCGGCAGTCGAACAGGGAACCCGCGTCGCTTGCTCGCACGCCTACCTACGTAGATACGTAAAATTATTAAATTACAAGTAAAGTAAAAACCAATACAAAAAAAAGAGAAGGGATTGGAGAAAAGAAATTGCTAAAAACATGAATAATATATTGAAGTAAGTATCTAAAATGAGTCATAAAATGTTTTTTATCTACCTGGGTGCCCGCGGGTACGCATTTTGGTTAGGACCTTATGAGGCCGTATTGAAATTTGACGACGTCAAGTTTAGGCATATATGAATACGCGACGCGCTGCGCTATGCGTTTGCGACGCGCAAAGTACAAACGAATTTGATCTTTCGACATGTTCGTTCATTGGATGAGTACCATAGATTTGTAGTCTAATTACTAAGTTGGTATGTGGTAGGTACATCACGTGACGTGTGTAGAACTGTTGTACGAATTGTAATAAAACGATTGTAGAAAATAAAATAAATATTGCAACCCCTCTATATCATTTTTTTTATTGACCTACTTATACCTAACAGCAGGGGTATGCCAATCAAAGTTGAACTGCAAAGTTTTAAATCATGGTCAGTTCATACTAACTCATAGTTATTCTGTGACTAAATAGTGACATTATGACGTCATTTGATGTGTTTTCGCGCATATTTTGCTGTCGAGTGTCTATAAAGAATGATCACGTGGTACAAATTGTACCACGTGACCTGAAGAAATTACACTGGGGAGTGAAATATAACTTGACAGCAAAAGATTGGCATACGGGGGCAGTAGTTATAATTCCAGAGGGGGCATTAACCCCCTCTTCTCCTCTCAGAGATATTGTAGCCCCCTTGCTGTATCTCCGCTATTAGCAGAATTCGACCTCCAGTATTTGGAGCCATTCGAATCGAAACATGAATTTTGCCAGAATGAAGGAACATTTTGATTCTGATAGAATTTATCTCCCCCTACTACGTTTTCGAATCCAGGACAGTGTACTTTACTTTTTCGAGTAAAATGATACAGGTGTCGATTTCGAGATATTTTGGGGTGCTGATTACGGAAATGGTATCAATTTTGAAATCCAAGATGGCGGACATTGATTTTTTTGAGTAAAGTGATATGGGTGTCGTTTTCGGGATATTTTGGGGTGCTGATTACGAAAATTGTATCCATTTTGAAATACAAGATGGCGGACATCGATTTTTTTGAATAAAATGATATGGGTGTCGTTTTCGGGATATTTTGGGGAGCTGATTACGGAAATGGTGTCCATTTTGAAATCCAAGATGGCGGACATTGATTTTTTGGGAAAAGTGATATGGGTGTCGTTTTCGGGATATTTTGGGGTGCTGATTACGGAAAAAGTGCCCATTTTGAAATTTAAGATGGCGGTCATCGAGTTTTTTTAATAAAGTGATATGGGTGTCATTTTCGGGATATTTTGGGGTGCTGATTACAGAAATGGTATCCATTTTGAAATCCAAGATGGCGGACATTGATTTTTTGAGAAAAGTTATATGGGTGTCGTTTTCGGTATATTTTGGGGTGCTGATTACAGAAATGGTATCCATTTGGAAATCCAAGATGGTGGACATTGATTTTTGAGAAAAGTCATATGGGTGTCGTTTTCGGGATATTTTGGGGTGCTGATTACGGAAATGGTATCCATTTTGAAATCCAAGATGGCGGACATTGATTTTTTTTAATAAAATGATATGGGTGTCGTTATCGGGATATTTTGGGATGCTGATTACGGAAATGGTATCCATTTTAAAATCCAAGATGGCGAACATTGATTTTTTTGAGTAAAGTGATATGGGTGTCGTTTTCGGGATATTTTGGGATGTTGATTACGGAAATGGTATCCATTTTGAAATCCAAGATGGCGGACATTTATTTTTTTGAGTAAAGTGATATGGGTGTCATTTTCGGGATATTTTGGGGTGCTGATTACGGAAAAGGTGTCCATTTTGAAATTCAAGATGGCGGACATCCATTATTTTGAATAAAGTGATATGGGTGTCATTTTCGGGAAATTTTGGGGTGCTGATTACAGAAATGGTATACATTTTGAAATCCAAGATGGCGGACATCAATTTTTTGAGAAAAGTTATATGGGTAATAATAATAATGGCTGAGGAGGACTCTCAGATATCGATTTTAAAAGCAATCGATTCATAAACAAAAACTTCAAAATGGATAGGTACCATTTCCATAATCAGCACCCCAAAATATCCTGAAACGACACCCATACTTCTCAAAAAATCAATGTCCACCATCTTGGATTTAAAAATGGATATTATTTCCGTAATGAGCACCCCGAAATATCCCGAAAACGACACTCATATCACTTTTCTCAAAAAAATCAATGTCCGCCATCTTGGATTTCAAAATGGATACCATTTCCGTAATCAGCACCCCAAAATATCCCGAAAACGACACCTATATCACTTTTCTCAAAAAAATCAAAGTCCACCATCTTGGATTTCAAAATGGATACCATTTCCGTAATCAGCACTACCTGATGATGTGTAGGCAAACCGGCGTTCAGCCCACCTGATGATGTGTATGCAAACAGGCGTTCAGCCCACCTGATGATGAGTAGGCAAACAAGCATTCTACCCACCCGATGATGTGCATGTAAATAAAGAAATGCATGGAAATAGGCGAGATATTTCTCATATAAGATGTGGAATAAGCTTCCTCCTGAGGTTTCCCATTTTTCGAATAAGCATACAACCCATTTGATCTGAAGCGATGATGATGATCTGATCGAGTGAGAGAAGCGAACGGTGTTCTGAGGTAACAAACAAAATACAATCGAGATCTCCCTATTGAAATACAATAAAATTTTCTGATTTCTCCTTGTTTTTTACTACTGTGTCCATTCCATAATACAAATTATTTAGCATGATCAGGAGCCGTGCCACAGGCCTTAGAAAAAGTGGCCAACTATGGACCACTTTTCTGCAATATTCCTTTCACTTTATTTCCATACCTACTGGGTGTACAATAACTGTGTATCATAACTACTTACGGCGCTTTAGTATATTTGTACAATAACTTATTTTTTTATATCCATACCTCGGTACTAGATAATAAATAAATCCTACTAATATTATAAATGCGAAAGTTTAGATGTTTGGATGTTTAGATGTTTGGATGTTTAGATGTTTGGATGTTTGTGTTTCAATCACGTCGAAACTACTGAACCAACTTGGATGAAACTTGGCATATATATAGTTCGTAACCTAGATTAACACATAGGCTACTTTTTATCCCGAATAATTAACAGGATCTACAGGATAAAATGAACGAAAGGGATTAGCAGCGCCAATTTAGCAAGAGGATGATGTCATGTCATGTCACGTCAGTTTGACAGGGCGTAGTACTACCTCTTTGGTCTAACGGCTAACGTTTGACATTCGAGTACGGGTTCGGTGTAATGTCAAGTTTCTCAAAGAAGTATCCGCTCGGTACACGCACAGATAATATAATGTACACGAAAACGGTACTCGCGTACGAAGTCGCGGGTAACTGCTAGTAAATAATAAATATTCATGGACATTTCACACGACGCCTCTAGTCCCAAACTAAGCAAAGCTTGTGATATGGGAACTAGATGCTGATTGAATACTTATATACTTTTTTTTTTGTAAATACATACTTATTATACGTAGTAACACATAGTAACACCCAGACATAGAACAAACATCTATGTTTTGCCACACACAAATGTTTGTTCTTGGTGGGGAACGAACCCACGATCCACAGCGCGGAAGGCAGATCCATTGCCGACTGAGCTGTGACGCCTGTCACGATGTACAATAACTGTGTATTTATATTTACTCTATCGTGCGGTCGACTCGTGACCTCTGCGCTGCGTGATGAACTGTGCGAGTGAGATAGCTGCGAGTGCGCGGCGCGGTATCTGCACGAATGGGCCGTGAAACTTGGATTTGAGCTGGAGTATTGTAGGCTCTTAACTATGTTTGATGAAAATCTGTCCAAGTTTCGGGGGTATTTTAAATTTAATTATATACCCTACTGTTGCAAATTCTGTTCCGGAAAAGAATAGTCTATGTGTGTTGATGACTGGATTAACACATAGACTAATTTTATCCCGAATAATTAAAAGGATATAATGAACAAATGTCTGGCATATTTTTTTTCAGTTACTTCTATTTATAACCCAAACTACAGAACCGATTTTGATGAAAATTAAATGGGACCAACCTGAAAGAAAAATCCTTCCTTAAAAAAAAAGAATTTTTGAAATCGGTTCATAAATGACGGGAGTTCTGTAGTAACAATCATTAAAAAAACATCTAAGCCAGTAGATTTTTGTACTGGATTTTTTGGGTTAAAATGTAATTGTGTCGCAAAAGACGTGATACTGACTTCAGGAATACAGTCGGGGTGAGTGATCATGGAGACGATATCGTCTAACGGCAGCAGACTGTGGCATTTGATCTCCGTGTACACGTTCTTGCCCATCGTGCAGCATGTTAGGAGTTTCACCAGCTGGATGTGGTATCTGCAATTGTAATAACAATGTCGTATATCCCACTAATATTATAAATGCGAAAGTTTAAACGTTTGTGTATCAATCACGTCGAAACTACTGAACCAACTTGGATGAAACTTGGCATATATATATAGTTCGTAACCTGGATTGACACATAGGCTACTTTTTATCCCGAATAATTAACAGGATCTACAGGATAAAATGAACGAACGGGATTAGCAGCGCCAATTGGCAAGAGGATGAAGTCATGTCATGTCACTTCAGTTTGACAGGACGTAGTACTACCTCTTTGGTCTAACAACTAACGTTGACATTCGAGTACGGGTTCGGTGTAATGTCAAGTTTCTCAAAGTAGGTTGGGTATCCGCGCGGTACACGCACAGATAATAATAATGTCGGAAACGGTAGTCGCGTACGAAGTCGCGGGTAATTACTAGTTTATAATATTAGTATAGAATAAACATCCATGTTTGTTCTCAGTGGGGATCGAACCCACGACCCACAGCACGGAAGGCAGAGCTATTACCGA